>OW386540.1:1465000-2930000 GCA_936435175.1 Glyphotaelius pellucidus
GGGAGGGGTAGGTTGGGGTTGTGGGCTTGGGCCAGCAGCCTGGGCGTAAGAGGTATGGTGGGAGGTGGGGCGGGAGGTGAAGGTGACTAGGGGGGTTACCTTAGTACGCTGGGCGAAGGGTGTAGGGTTGGGGGGGCGCTTCGGGCACTCTTTGAAGTTTGCGGGATGAGGTCCAGCGCAGTTGGTGCAGGTGGCTGGGCCATCCTCCCTCCGCTTTGCACATTCGGCTGTAAAGTGGCCTCCTGTGCACTTCACGCAGCGGGGGGGGAGGTTGCATCCCTTGGCGGAGTGCCCGAAGTGTTGGCAGCGGTGGCATTGAGTGGGGGCGGCTTTTCGATCTAGATATTCCACCTTGATCTTCAGGTGGAAGATTGATGTGAGGCTGAAGATCTTCTGGCCTGCTTCTCCATGGCTCAGCTGGACCAGGACCATGGGGACGTTTGTCCTGTCCGGCCCTGATCGCATGCGGGTGACTGTGAGGACGGGCAGGGTCATGTCGAGCAGTTCGACCTTAATCTCCTCCTCGGATATGGTGGTGGGGATGCCTCTTAGGACGGCCTTGGTGGTTTTGTCTTCGGAAAGTTCGAAGGTGTGGAAGTCTGTCTTGTCTTCTTGTAGGAGTTTGGTCGCGAGACGGAAGCTGGAGGAGTTGCTGGTGTGCAGCACAATACCCTGGGGGATGGCTTTGGCGTTGGCGATGTTTACGCCCGCAGCCTCCAGCTTGCGTCTCATTTGGTTCCAGTTCTTGTCGGACTTTATTATGATGGGTGGGATTTTGGTAGGTCGGGGGTTGGGGGCAGTTTCGTTTGTTTGGTCTCGATCATTTTCGAGACCGTCGGCAGAGTTTGTATCGGAGTTTGTCGTGGTTTGGTCGTCGGGTTGTAGGGGGGAGAAGCGGTTTGAGGTGGTTAGTGGGGATTTTGGGGGGGGCGTGTTTGGGGCTTTTCGTTTGCGGTCGTGGTGGATCGGGGTGGGCGTGATCCAGAGGGGGGGAAAATCCGAGGAGGAGGTCCCCGGGAGGGGGGTGTTGAGGGCGATGGTGTTGAGGGCGGTGGTGTTGGGGGCGGTGGTGTTGAGGGCGGTGGTGTTGATGGCGGTGGTGGTGAGGGGCGGTGCTGAGGTCCCCGGGAGGGGGGTGTTATAGTCGATGGTGGTGGCGGCTTGTGAGTGTTTGATTCTGGGGTCACGGTTTTGAAACGGGAAGTCCGGCACAGGGTTTTTTAGAGTGAATAGGTAGTGTTCCAGGGCAGCTATTGGAGGGTCGAGTTTTTTAAGGTTGAAAAGATAATTTTCCATAATGACGCGAGTAGAGGTAGTTGGAAGGTTAAAAACCAAGATGGCGTCGGCTTTGAAAGCGCACTGTGCCGTGCCGCCGACGCTTGTGAAGAATTTTTATTGGGCTTTTAATGGCGAGTTTGACGGAAACACTAATATGCACAGTATCACAGACACAAACAAACACTGGTTGGGCACAAACACACTGGTTGGGGACAAACACACTGGTTGGGCACAAACACAATCGAGGGGAAACGGTTGGCGCCTCGAGGAAAATTTTTTTGTTGATTTTTCGGGTAATCTTTCTTCGTTATATCTCACACTTGGCTGATTCTGAGTTTTTACCGCGGACGCTACGTTCTGACGTTCTTGAGCTATTAGGTATAACTCCACAGCAACAAACAGTTCTTACGTGTCTTTAAGATGGCTGATAAATAATAATAATCAAGCTGGCCTTCACAGGAAGCAGGCTTCGAAGCATTTTTGCAAGCCACATTTTATCTTGGAAAATTACTACTTTCCACCGTCTTACGTTTGTTTTCTTTTGTTTACAGAAATGGGAACTGCTGGTATTATCCAAGTTGAAATGGGACATGTCCGTGGTAACTCCGCAAGACTTCCTCGCCCTCCTGGTTGCCAGATTACCCTTGGCGGGGATAGTCGAATCCAACATGGTCATCAGACACGCACAGACTTTCATCGCTTTAGCAGCTAAAGGTAGGTTCACGTAAAATAAATCATTTATCAAAACTTGATCAAATACTACACAGAACTAATTCACGATTTCCCCGAAGAGGGCGCTAAACTTCTTAATAAGTTATTTATTTAATTTGTTTTTTATTCGTTGTTAAATATCATCTTGTGTCGGCCATAAAACGCCGAGGTTTACAAGACTCTTTTGGACATTTGTGTGATGTCACTATCCTTAGCGTGAATACTAAATACAATACGCCGCGCCAACCGCCTCACTTGACCGAATTCAAGGCCACTCTTCTATGTCATATTGGATACCAAATACCAATTGCAACGACTTCTTATTAATATGCCAGTACTGGACAATTGCTTAAAATGTACCTGGTACTTACCAGGATGTGTTTACGACACACACTTTGTTTCAACTGGAATAAACTATTGATATTAAGAAGAGCACACTTGTAACTAAAGCACACATTACCAATAGTTATCATATTACAGCCCTCCTTAGGAAAAAGAATGGAAACAGATGTAAATCGATACAATTAGCATAATGATTAAACTAAAAGTGTGTCATAAGTACTAGATATCTATCTATCTATTTATTGGTAGTTTACTGTGACTACCAGTTTAAAACATCAATTAAAACTTGAATTGGGTTGAAACGAATCCGCAGCGGCTAAAGTCAAAAGCTCCTCATTAAATAAATTATTGATTTACGTACGGTACGGTCCTTGGTAAGTTGTATTCGAGCCTTATCTCAGTTCGTCCCATAAAAACCATTATCAGTTCAAGTTAGAAATATGTTTTCCCATGCAAATGTCCATCGTAACTCATTTTCCTGCATTGTTCAGCATTATGGCAATATTTATGAGTTTCCTATCATCCGCAAATAAATGTAGTCGCTAATCGACTCTCTTCCTAATCACGACAACGGTTTATGACAGCGGCAATGTTGGCGATAGTCATATAACTCCAGGTGCCTCGTTAAATGGGGTAAATAATGGCCTAACAAGGAGAATTACTTCCGGTTACCTACTTCCTTATCTGCAAGCTTTAAGTTGTGGCTTCTGCCTGCGGTTCAATCATCCGGAACAATTTTCATTTCCATACTAGAGTTAGAATCAATCATATCCTAGAAACAAAAAACAATAATAAATCGGACTATTTTTTTTAAAATTGCAAGCTCTACACCTGTTGGAAATAGTCAATAATGTACCTTATTTGGAGTGAATGAGACCTGTGGGGTAATTGGTACGATTATTTAAATCAACCTCTTGTACTATTATACTATTTATTATTATAAATGCGAAACTGCATGTATTTGTTTGTTACGCTTTCACGCATAAAACAATAAAACGATTTTAAACATTCTTTCACCAATATAAAGCTAAATTATATGCGAGTACTATAGGCTGTATATAATAGTAAGCTCTGGCGTTATGAAATTATAAATATTATTATATTTTATTTATTATACCTTTTCTGTACCTAAGAAAAGCGAGTTATTGCTAAGCAAAACAAATCGTTGCCGTGGAAACGATGTTGATAAATTTATAGGGAGAAACAATTTCTTTATTAAATGGCGTAGCAAAGCATGCCGGGTACTAGCAAGTTTAAAATAAATGTTAAAAATTACATCTAACTGTTAAAACGATCCACCCTTACACTGTAAGAAACTTTTCACAATTATTTTTCAGATTGAATGGTGAGTTTGAACATTGACGCTTTAATTTTTCCCACAGGGCACATTTTAACCGTAATTCATTTTAGCAGGTTATTAGTTTTTAAATTTTTATGTTTTGATGTTTTAAACATAATTAGTTAACATGTTTAAAAGCTTGGTATTTGCCGTGAAATATTTAATCAATCACTCGTTTATAATTGTATCGAGTATTGCAAGTCGCGGCCGCTGCAAAGCGTCAAATGTATAAACGAATATAAAATCATATTACGATATGTGTTGCTGATTTATTTATTATGGCTTGACCAAAGACCCGCTGCGATTTCCCACACAGCTGAATGCATTCCTTAAAGAATGGTGTAGGCCGTGGGCTCCGACATCAGCCACGGGTGTATTGTAGTACCAACCTACCAACACTACCCCTCATCCACCACATTATATGCAGTACTTACTCACCGTTTTATGCACTTATTCAAAACAAGAGAATAAAATTTATATTCTCAACCCAAACGTTTTATTCCTACGTTTACTTTTCACGATTTTTGTGAACCTCATTAATTCTAATTGAACAATCCCTAATTTTATGAAACAGCATAATTTACAAGCCGTAATATTGGGCTTGTTGATAAACTGTGAGAACGTTTTGCCGATCTTCAATTTGCATAAATCTGCGCCGGTGGCGGGGCGCAGGGAGGGGGAGGAAAAGGGACCATTTGAACCCCCGAGGAACCATTCAGATGTCACTCCCGGCCACGAACAAAGTGAGAATAAGATACCACAGCATCCAAGCAATAATATTATAATACGACGCACAAAGATCTCACTACCATCACAGAATAGAGACATCATTAATATTAAGCATGTTATTATTTAATTAACAAATGATTGATTGTGATAAATATAATGAGCATTTTTCCGCAATAACAACTTGCTTTGGCGGCGCTTTCAATAAGGAAGCACAATATTTGGCGCACTGATTGCCTTCAGGGGGTTTTATAATGATAAATTGAAATAAATAATAGTAGCAAAGTTTCGGTAATGATTGTTTGTTGTCATTGTTACCATTGCTTTATTTATTACGTCAATATTAATAACTGTCTGAAATTCAGGAGACATTACAATATTGTAATGGAAAAACTGTAATAAGCAGGTACGCCAGGGAAATATAGTGTAATCTGTCGGCAATCTACAATGAACCGCAACCACCAATCAGCTGATGCCTCTGGCCCTACCTTCCCTTCACCTCTCCCTCTCCATCTACCTGTCAGATTCCCGACCCTTCTCGTTCATTCATCACACTATATTTACGTTAACCGACCGCCCACACTCTAATTTGCTAAGAAAATTGCAAAATCTTTATTACATTCCATCAATTAGCGGTGCCGAGATGAGACTTTTGCATGGGAACTTTGGAAATCGATTCCTTCCTTTTCGTTTAATAATTAAACAATATAATTTCGGATGCGATGAGATGTACATATAATAAATGAATAGTTCCAAACTTCCACGGAATGATTTTTCACGGGTCCGCGCTATAAATACACTTTTTGTGAAACATCACAGCTCTGGGAAAAGGTTTTTCACTCTGTTATGTATTTATGGATATTACGAATTTTCTGAAGAGATGCAACACAACGCACAACGTCTGGAGCGCCATCCTCGTTGGCTCATTAGTTAAAGTGGTTTTCGTGTGTTTGAAATACGTCAAAGGCCTTTGTTTATTGGTCGTCATACTGTTTGAATAGATTTACTTAACCTTTGTTGCCCCTCGTGTGTATGGAGGATGCTAAATAGCGGAATGAGGATCAGCTGAGAGGAGTCTGGTGCGAGTAGAGGAGTGCGGAGTATGAGTGCGGCGTCACGCTCTGTTCTCGGCCCCGTGACTGCGCATGTCCAAGGAATGTTGTTAATTCCTCGGGCCGTATCTTCGCGAAGAACCAGTTTGCTTCACGCCCGAAATTACTTCAAATTACACGAATACTCGATCCCTCACATGGAACAGATCTCGAATGATAGACCGATTACCGACCTCCTCTTCGCATTCAGGACGAGCGAATCGAATTTGTTAAATTGGATCCTTGACTTGACACGAACACGCGAAAATGGCCTCAATTTTCATACAACCAAATAGGTTCCTAGACACTTTGGCTAATGATTAACATACATCTTGTCGAAATACCTCACACCTTGTAAATAAAATATCATTTATTTTTAAAAGCAACGCGGTTTACTGGCACTGACAACAATTTATTTGTAATCTCCGTTTGTAAGTTGTATTGAATCTCGTTGTACCGAGTGCGATAAGTAATGAGTTTCATTCATTCATTTTCGCACCTTACGAGTTTCCGGCGCGAGGTCTGGCGCCGATGGATGCCAGGGCTGCATATCTCGCGAGAGTCATCACGCATTCAAATCGCCCGCGCCCTGACGTAGACAGAGTAGCGCCGAAGGAAATAATAGCGCGGAGGTAATGCTCTGCCCCGCGACCCGCGAGCATTCCTGTCCTCCTGGTACCCCGATACCCGGTACCGAGTACTGGCACTCTACCTTTCCACACCGCGGTGAACTCGGAGCTTTTGTCTCGACTGACATTAATTAAATCAATTTAAAAGCTAGTTTCTCAATGTTCGTAAAACTATTAAATGCATTACTCTAATTAAGGGATTAAACGCTTGAAGAAATCTTTGTTCGTTGCTCTATTGAAATAAAAGCAACATCAAAGTGTATTATTTATAATCACATGTTTTATACATTCAATCTCAATATTGTTGTTACTTCGGTGCAAGTGCAGCAGTGGAGGACTTTCGTCTACCTTCCAGATACAATGCCCTCGAGCCGAGACCACCCTGTTCCAGCTGACGATTATGCCACATGCATTTCGCGCAGGTCAATGTAACTCAGGTCGACTTCACGGTTTCAGCCGCACAGCCGTATTATGCGCACATTAAATTATTTCATTGAATAACAATAACATAGAGTGCATTATATTCCATCACATATCTCATCTCACTCAACTGCATAACCCGAGTACCGGCTCTTCAATAGGTTTGCAGTGTCCAATGTCATATTATATAATATCTTTAGGATCTCTTCAACTCTTGTAATATCTCAACGTTATTATGCTATTACATGAAATAAATCGAATATTCACCAGTTGTAAATAAATCTACATGTTTTTCGCGATCAACTTATTAAATAATTGCATGGTGTGAAACGACATAATTTACGAATAACCGAAATAATTTAAACAATAAACCGTTAATTACTATTTTATTGATTGATTTAAAAATTACATATCCACTTCTATCGCCCTGAATTATGATAATAGACACTTTTGATTAAATCTGACCTATTTTGTATATTTAGCCTTTAACCATCGAGTGCAATGCCATAGCTTTAAAACCCAGAAGTTCCTATTTAAATTAGGGAAATAACATTGTTCTTTGGGATTTGCAATGCACAAAAAATGTTCTACTTGCTTCAGTCCCTAATCATCAGCCTTCAGTCTTCAGGCCTTACCATCCTGCTCCAATTCTCCAATCCTTCCGGTGTCCTGTTATCATCTCGTCGTCGTCTTTGGGGCCTGTAGAGTCCTACGTTGCTTTTCTCTCAGTTTTTATGAAACTTTGGTTTGATAAAACACTAAATACGGGCTTGCAGTTTTTCTTAGACACGCAAGTGCTGAATTCTGAATATGGTTGAGTGTAGGGAATACAGGGTTAATCGTGAACCGTCTCAGGCCGCCTCACATCCGGTGCGGCCTGTTATCTGTCTGCCGCGTCAGTCTACAGATGCAAAAATATATAGCAGATGAGACAAGATAGCGAAAGTCGTACCGTGGATGCATTTCCTTCACGCAGTACGTAGGTACCTTCAATTGTATCATACGTCGTTTCCTGTACCAAACAATCATACCGCATCAGGACTCAGGACATAGACCGACATGAATTCGTATCCCGACATTACAAAGATCTGACACTGGGAGGTGGTTGAACGAGACAGTAAATAATTTAAACTGATTGTGACGTTTCATTTTCAAGATTATCCTTGAAGTGTTGGGAGGTCAGACTGTTGGTATTGCTACGCGTGAGTTGATAATTACGTGCAATTATTAAACTTAATAAAAATGTGCCTTTATTTACGACTGTAGAGGGAACATAATAAATTCCATCGCTTTGGCGTGCCGCAAGGCCCGATAGTGGTCCCCATCGTGAATCGTTCCACGAAATACGAGTACGAACAAACACTAATTGTAAGTACGATTGTATAACTGTTTATTAAGAATTTGAATCAACTGAAATATTGCACATTAAAAAAAAGTTTGAACCTCGTTCTTCAAACAGATTTCGAAAAACTATCCACTCAAATGGAATTTTATGAATATTTTGCGAATATCTTTTGTAAAAGGGTAAAAAATTGTTTACCAGCTAAACGTTCAATGAGGTTTATGGGATATCAATACTTAATCATTTTTTTCGGAGATTCTTTAGAAAATATATCTACAGTAATTTACTGGGTATAAATCAGACAACGTGGGGGCGTCTAATTATTGTACAGTCATTTTCCGCCATCATATGGCAATACAAAACTAAATTTCTAAAAAATGTACTCTATCACGAATTCATTTTGTACAATCACACTGTTAACATATTTTCAGTCAGCACTTTTTAATCGTCGTATGGGGTAAAACACGACGGTGATAGGAACCGACAAAAAATCACACTTGTCTTTGGAACATTAAAAAATTACCCAGCTTTTTCTTAGAATATTTTTCAGACACGTTATCAAACCAAGACGGGTCTGTTCAATTTTTATCGACCCATTTAACATCTGCTAGGTATGTTTCTGTTCCTCTACTTGGGAAGTCTGCTTTTTCATGTCCAGATTTTACCTAAACTATCGATGTTTTAAAGCTTTTTTAATATAAAGAACGTATTCCATTTTAAGAATTCACTTGTTTCAAATCAAGAGCGGCCGAGGAAAACGATAATTAGCCTATGACGACATCTTTATTATAACCCGACGTTGTTTCAAATTTGTCCACATGTTGTTTCTCTTGGCATCGGTTAAATGGCGAAACTTGCGAATAATGAATCTGTCAGTTGGCGAGCCTGCCAATAGTTCAGTGAACTGTCCTCAGACAAAACACTATTGTCAAAATCTTTCAGGAGGCGGTCGCCAAATAATTACTATTTACGTACCAGTAGACATCTGTTAGTATAGATTCACGCTTTTTACTGCAAAGATAAAGATAATTTTCAACGAAAACTGCAGATATATTAGTAAATTTCAGCAGTTCTTTATCAGGTGAGTATTCTTTGAGTAAGTACGTATGTACGTGTAAGTTAAGTAGTGGTTGGTTGTTAAAACTCTTCAAGGAGAATGCTGCAACAAGGCGTACTTGACTTGTTATGTTGGTCGTCGGGCAGATTTCGCAAAGTCCTAACGAATGAGCTTTCCGCCGAGAAGATGACAACGTGCAAGATATTACGCGATTGTTTAAAATTTGAAGGTTACAGAACACGGCATGTGGTTTTCTAACATGTGTCCGTCACCCCGATCATGGCAGACACAGCTGAAAGACTGATGAATGAAACATTAAAAACAGTAATGTCTGGTTTAAGGACTTCTCCGACAGATGATTAAACGGAGAAATTTAAATATGTATTTTGTACTCCGCACATAATAAATTCTTTATAAATTAAATTGTCCGCTCTTTTTTCAGAAATATTAAGAAACAGCTTACTGTAAATTATGGAAATCAAAAAGTAGATACTGCGCCGTAAAAATTCAATTCAGACTGAATTTCCATACATATCTTTCAGTAGAAAGTCACCTGATAAATGACTGTACCCATTTGCAGTTTAAATATTTTAAAAGCTTTGTTTTATTATGCAAAACGGGGTTTTGTTTAGAATGTATTATTTTGCGAATTTTCTATTTTTTATCAGTAAGCAAACGTCAGACATGTCAGGTTAACTTTTCCGGTAAATGATTTTTTTGTTAAATCTGTATATTTAATTATAGGATTGATAGGTCTGTTAAGATAACAACATAATAACGGCAAACCTTCTTGAATTATGCAAATTCTCGGGATTTTCAAACGGGCAAAGGTGCCACGTGATGAGTGTTGAATGTTTAGTGCTTTTATTGCCATCTTACATGATGATTTAGTGGCTTTTGGTGTATCACAACAAAACACGCGCGGCCTCTGCAGACTCCTGCCGTTTTGTTTTTGCAAAAGGAAAATGTTTGTCTCTCCGGTCGTCTCGTGCCTGCGAAACCTTCGGAAGGTAAACACGACTTCAAAAAGTTGAAATAACGCAAAAAATTGTTAGAACTTGTTCTACTGTTTTCAAAAATCATCTGAATCTATCTAGATTTCTCATTATAAATTACTTACTTGCAATATCTCGCTCATTAAGAGGAATATAAACGCTAGAAATATTTCGATTCTCATGCCTTCAAAATTAAAAATCGAGCGTCTTATTTGCACGAGCCAAGTAAGCGAAAAAGTGGTTTTTATTTATTTTTTGCATAATTAAGAATGAAAAAAAGTTAGAACATACAAAACCTCAAAAATAGTCTTAGCCGTAAAGGGGTATTTTTTAAAAATTGTTTCTTATATTACTTCATAGTTAAGTCATGCAAAAACATTTTTTTTTGTGGTTTACGCTTATATTTTTTGTTATGTAATTAATATTTTTATTGTAAATCTAATATATAGAAAAGCTAGTAAAAGCTTCAATTTATCCGTAGCATATTTTTTGATGTTCATAATGTAAATCGATTCGTCGTAAATTTTAATCTAAATAGTATCTAAATAGGATTCCACGTATAGCTTCATCTTAACCGATTAAATTACATAGGTAGGCAAATACTTTTCTGTTGTTTATTGATGGATTGAAACTATAAATTTGTTATAGGTAGGTTTTCATTCAAGAGCTTTTTGAAGTGAAAACTTCTTTAGCACCGCTGTGATTCAAACTAAGGTCTGTTTTATATATGCATAAATAAATGGTAAATCTCCTGATTTTCCACAAAATGGCGCAGTAAACATGATCCAAAGGTTATTATTAAGCGATCATAATAACATTATCATGTCATGGAATCCCCTATACATGATGCTGGGAAATTCACGGGTAGGACTATGGCTCTAGCTATAGTCCTACCACTGAGAGCTTCTTGTAACCTCTCTTTCTGTTGCATGCGTCGCTTATGGGAAAGATTGGGATGCTGCAACGGGGCTATCAGCGGTATGCCTTTATCTCGCAAAGTGGTGTTTTGTGCTTCACCGCCATCTCGCAGCTCGGAACGCCAATAAACATAATTGAGCATTACATTCCTGGGGCCAGTTCGCCATAAAAAGATCGGTCAAATAAGCTTTGGCGCAGCAAATGAAGAAAAGTATTGGCACCAGTCATGTCCGAGAGCCGACTCGAAAAAATTGATATAAAAAACATTTAAAAAAACGCCGAATACTTACATAATTTACACAGGATGGACAACGCAATAGTTATACGTATTCTGCCAAATCATATTATAGTTATCTACTACCTGGGTAGAAAATTTGTCCACCTTCGCAGCCAAAATGAAATCAAATGATTTTTCGACCTCCTCTGAGAATGTTCTGCACTCTACAGAACTTAAACGCTTGCAATGTGTGTAGATAGAAGATAGAATATCTTTTCTGTGTATATTAGACATGTATATTAGACACTTAACTAGGCGAGGGAGGATTTTAGAAATGACTTTGTGTCACGGATCCGACCCTAAAACAAACAGTCGGGGACAACCGAATCTTTATTTACCGTAGTTAGTCGCATACCCAATACGTCAGTGTATGTGTGCGGGTAACACATACCTGCACACGGCACTCAAATACATACACAGCACGTATTATAGTCTCAGAGTGTCGTGTAGTCCCTCCATACTCGGTCCGTGAGAAACATTCTCGCGGCCACAGAGAGCAAGGAGCGAGGGAGGCTGCGGAGGGCGGTGTGAGGAGGAGGGAGGGGGGAGGGGTGGGAGGGAGGTGGGAGGGGTGGGAGGGAGGGGGGAGGGGTGGGAGGGCGAGACAATGGCGCCCGCTCCCAAACATTGCGAATTATTTAGCAAAGGGCCCGACGGCGATCATCCACCGGCAGGTTTTTAAATCATCTTCGCATAGGTGCGCGCAATCATAACATCGCGCACCATCATTTTAAGACACCATCACCGTATACCGGGGCGCTGAAAATAAATTGCATTTCTAAAAGATAAGAGATTGCGAACGACCTCCGCGGTCGAGCGGTTGGACTCCTCGCTTTAGATCCAGAGGTCGCGAGTTAAAATAGATTTTGCTAATTCAGAAATATATATAACTAGCGCAGACCCGTCAAAAATCACGGGATGTTCTAATTTTGAAAAGAACAATTAAAATATTTTTTTCTTTATCGATGGTCTTAATTTTTCACAAAATCAGTTCCAATTTTGAAAATGAAACTTAAATTTAAAGCAAAACCGAGTTCAAGAGTTAATTAAACCATTGTTACAGACAGACACACACAACCGAAATTAGCATGTCGAAACGTTCTTTTTTTTTACATGAGCTCCACACTAATTTAAAAAAAATGCCCTGTGGGAAAATAATTTCCCACAGGGCCTATGTCATCTTTGGGGATGCTGTGTGGAGGGTTTTTTTAAGGAAAGGAAAGAGAGTTCTTGGAAGGAAAAGGGTTTAAAGGGTCGGTAAGAATCTGGGATTCAGTGTGTCTTGGTCATCCACCTCCAAGACCTAGACAAACCTCACCCCACGAACCCGGGCACCCCTGCTAAATCACCAAACGTAGCGAACCACTTGGGGTGACCTACAGCAGAGATGTTGGTTATCCAATAAAGGTTCCCGGGGCGGCGGTACTCATTCCCGCCTCCCAAATTGTAATGGCATTGCCATGTTTGTTGACTTTCCTGTCTTCCATTTCGTTCCCCTCCCCACTTCCTTTATCCTCACCACTTAACCCGGATTGGGGATGTTACAGTCACACCGGCTAATGTCTAAAAAATGGAACAGCACCCAATGCAATGAAATGTGAACTGCACAATGCACCATGTTTGGAATTAAAGACCAGTGGGCAGTGGGACATGTGCAAGGATCACGAAGATATAATGGTGATAAGTTTGGTGTTAAGTGAGGTCCGGAACTCGTGGGTTCGTATCTCGACATCACGCCCACGCTTCTAGTAATGCCATATTCCATTCAACACACAATAATTAACTTGATCATCTAAAACACATTGCTCCTACTGGCAAATTTCCACCAGTGGAAAAGCACTCAAACATTGATCGATGTCGTACAGATAACAATATTTGATTTCCAATGCAACTATCTGAATCATATTTACTCTAATGATAATGATAAATACTAACTTGAAGATTATCGAATTGAGTTCACCAGAGAATTATTACATCAATTAACAGCACGTTCGTGTTATTACGTCGTCAATTTAAAAATATAATTTTTATTAATGATTGACAAGGCGCCATCCGTCTAATCACGATTTGTCGGTATATTCCTCAACAATCTGCAAACATGTAGCTGCATACCAACCCGTATGTGTTTCAGCGAATAAATTATTATTTAACATTTCTGTCCGTCATTTGCAGTGTTATAATACATTCGCAATTTAGTACGGCAAGTTAATGGAGGTATAGATTTCACGTGAGCGGTTCACGGAAAACGTCGGTGTTCGCGTGCTTGTTTCCTCGCATGGGACGTTTAAAATGTGTTTATCTTTAAAAGTCCCGAAAATTGCTTAAAATCGCAAACCGTCAAAATAACGGAGCAGCAACAAGGTGTGAAAAACAGCCATATTCTCGTAAACTACTTAGGTAGGTACCTATACTAACTAACTACATGGTTTTAACGCAGCTACGACCACATTTCTACAGTACTTACAATATTTTCGCTCTCCGTATAGACACAACTCTTTTATCTCAAATATATTAAATTATTTCTACCCCCCTTTGTGGTTTTCTCAACCAACAGAGTGAGAACAGTGTAAAAATCCCACCAAAATGCGACGAACTCTGCGAAATTATGTCGGTAGTGCGAAATAGAAAAATCTATATCATTTTGGCGTCGTTGGTTGTCTCAGTGTTGCCAGTATTTAGGCCGAAGAGGATAGTAAAAATATGGGCCGCCAGCTGTCTGCCAGAGAGGAAGGAGGTAGGTTAGATAGGAGATAGTGTGGAGGACTTCCAAGGGCGCGCGGGTGATAACATATCTGAGGAAACCGCTATCAAACATTCATTGAGAAAACTTTTACATCGACGAAACGCGTCCCTTTCAAACAAGGTTATCTCGCTCTACATATCGTTTGTCCTCTGCGTAGGCGAAACCAGTCAAAACTAACCGAAATACTGTGCATTACTGCACTTTGAAAACCACAGTAGTACGAACAGTCAGGTTACAATACGGTTTCGAAAAAATACCCCTCGCCCATATCTGGCCAGATGAGCGAAAAATAATTTTCCTTTGGAAAATTGCAACGATCGGTCAAGAATCAAACGCGAAACCTAATTAACAGCTCTTAGTTTTCGCGAGCATGTCCCGATTTGCCTCAAATAACAGGTACAAATTGAAGTAGGTACGTTAAATAAAGTAATTGTTTGATTTCTTGATAGTATTTTCCAAACCGTGCCGATTTAGGAATAAGAGCAAACCTTTACCGCCGCTGTAACACATACTAATAACCTTTGTTGTTCTCTATTCGAATCATTCGCCACCCTTATTAGGGCGAATCAGTTTTTATGTCCTATTATAACTTCTATCTACTCGTTACCCAACGCAGTGTAGCGATTAAAGATTGATCTGGACAGAATTCTGATGACATTTATCACAAAGCGAGGAATGGATTTCCAGAGGAGCAAATAAATGTAAAACAGGGAGAGGGGATTGGACAATACGAGAGGAACAAGGTGAATATTGGTCAAAAATCCGATAAACTGGAGGCACTTTAATGGAGTTTTATTCTTCGAAAATTATAACAAGACATAAACCTGTAAAACCATATAAGCACCATAAGTTCCATGTGCATCTTTTGTGCCGTCAAGATTTACCGTCAGAAGTTGGGAGTCTAATAATACCAGCCGCCTGAATTTTTTAAAACGTATCGAAATCTATGTGCTTAGGTACCTACTACTTGTCAACAGCTTATTTGCCGACAGACAAGCAATGGGACGAAAGGTTTGCTTTAATTCTAGTTTATCCTTTCTTTGGTCTTTGGCATTGATAGGCGAGCGAGATGAAGGGTGAGGGCAAAAACTCGAAAATCATGTCGTTCCTTTGGAGAGAGACATAAAAATCAATAAAACATAGGCTGGCTTTGTGCAGTGATGCATAAACAACCTGTGTACGAGTAAACCACATTTTAATGCAATGTTTTAATATCTATTCAATTGTATTAAAAAAAAGCCTACACTCGCGTAAATGATTAAATACTTATACAGTAATTATTATTGTGGAACTTTTAATCCAAAGCCTCGCCTCTCATACCATAGTGGTAAACTAAGATTGATAAATTTAATCATGATAACAACTTCATAAGAACTGAACATATTATACATTTTATAAATGAACATGTAAATAAGTACTTACGATAACAGCTTTGTGCAAATAGCTTTGCAAAGCAAATTAATACGGTTTAAGCATCAATATCTAACTTAATTCTTTGCACCTTCCATCTCCATAATAAATAATTGTGGTAATTTATAACAACGCAAAGGAATAGGTACCTACTAATAGTTTATGGGATATTCTTTTACTTTCAAAATAATATGTTTAAAAGACTGATTGCTTTAACGAAGAGTATTTTTCTTTTGTCCCCAGATTACCAGTTCACCATGTACACAGCCAGCACCCTAGCGGCGGCCAGCATTGCCGCAGCCCTCCAAGGTCTAGAGTGGGGCACTAGAGCCAACGTTCCTTTGTCAGACCTTCTGGCCAGACTTCACTGCCTCACAGGAGTCGAACAGGTAAACATAACTACCAATTCGTGTGAAATCCTACTCAAAACATGCCTCATTACGAAATAACAAACATCGTCTTCGCTGATTTATATTTTCTTTTATAAAAGTTGAACGGACACTGCTGATGTCATTTCAATACAAAGTGTTAAAAAAACTCAACGATACATGTGTTTACCACTTGCCCCTTATGTTCTCCATTATTCATGCTCAAAATTGTCGCCATTTTTTACCAAACACCGTCGCGCGACTTCATTTTAGCAATGGTTTCTAAGTGTACATTAGGACTGGGTAATGAAATAACAGAATTCCGGACACTTGAATATTTTATGACTTTTTTATGGCAGGGGCAAAATATTAATAATTTTATGTTTTCCTGCTGCAATACGTTGACAAATCCTATAAATAATGTAATAGAAGGCATCTCATGATTCTATAATCTTGTATGATAACTAATATATTTAATTGTTCTCTAGATTTTATGTCCGGGTTAAATCTTCCTCACAGGAAAAACTTAATCCTTCCACACACTTTTCCACAAATGCTAATCTAGTCAATTCACGCGATGTAATTGCATTGTATGTATACTAAATACAAAACTATACAAGAACAACACGTCAACCTACCAGAGACCATATGGGAAAATACTTCACCGACTCCAGATATTTTCATATCAGAGGGTTCGGCTCGATAGAACTCCTAACTGAACCGATAAATCCTACCGATCCCTCAATATAAATATTTAAAAAATCTTTCGTAATCCTACATGTATTTAATATGACTGATTTTTGCATTTTTATATAAAGATTCTTTGACAAATCTAATAAGCCTAAATTTTTAATTAGAGAGCTAGGTATAATGCCAGTAGCCGAAATAACAAATGGTAATATTTTTATAGTCCGAGAATGCCAAATTCTTTTAATCTCATTTCCTAAATCTGTATATTTTCTAATTTTTTCAGAAACAGATTTTTGAATATTACAGGAATTTGGAATAGCGACATCAATGATATAAGTTATTTTTTTAATTTTGTCATGTAAAACTATATCGGGTCTATTATGACGAATCGTTCTGTCTGTTAGTATAGTTTTATCATAATATATTTTATAAAATTCATTTTCTAAAAACGAATTTGGTTCGTATTCATAATATGGTACTACATTACGGCAATCAATCAATTTATGTTTAATTACCAAACTTTGATGAATTATTTTTAAAACCTGATTGTGTCTAAAAGTATATTCGGAATTATTATTATTATTATTATTACACGACATTTTCTAATATTTATTTATAATTGTTTCAGGACTACCTGCAGGCATGCTTGGAGCAAATTGAGCAAATGGTCCAGAAAACTATCGAAGAAAGAGACGAAGGCGGCCCAAACGGGAGAGCGGCAGTGGGGAGCGACACGGGGATGTCGTGGACCCACCCCCACAACACCCCCGAGAAGATGGTCGGCAAAGCGGGCACCCCGACTGATGTCAGAGATGTGCACTTCTAACCCCGTTCTCTTTCTCTCTCCCTGCGCCAGCCCTAGCAACTAGCAATTTGCTACTTGCAACACCACCCGTTAGTGACAGGTGACAGCTGTCAGCAATAATCTAAAGTTCGGGAACGTAATCACTGTGACCCAAGGAATAAAAATGTACAGTATTAAGAAAAATGGGCTATTGCCTCGATACAATCCGAAATGTGAGTCAAGGTGAACAGAAATGTATTAAGATTTTAACACAAGAATGCCCTTTTAGTGCCTTAGTTCCAAAAGATGACTTTCAAAACTCGTACCTAAAACATACATATATATTATAATGTGATGGAAACGCGAGCCCATGCGAGTTTATGGATCACCTAATATTTATACCTATTTCTAAATGTTTAAATCAATTGTTTTAACTATTATATAGTTTTTATAATATGATTAAGTTTATACATATAATATCGTGCCTGCCTGTGAGCATAAATCGTATACATGAGTTATATATTTACATATTTCCTATGGAAGTGTTAAAAAACCGATAGTGATAAATATATTTTAAGTGAACTTGATAAAAATTGAGGAATTTGAAATAATGTTTTAGAACCACTCGTTGGAGCTGATCATTCATCTACTATTCATTTCCCCAAGTTACTGGGAGTATTTGTGTATTTATTATTAAGCAATTGAGTGAGTGAGACATTGTAGCAGATATAATGCCTCATTCACTCAAGTTATAAAGATTTGTTAGAAAGTTGCATCAATGTCGGTCTGAGAATGTTCTCCCAGTTAAGTGTGAATTATTTATTCAGACAAATGCACAGCAAATAGCGTTCTCAGTTTCGTACATTCTGATGGGAACTGAAACAAATCCGGGGAAGGCAATACAGTACGCTTTATATTTGAAGTTGATGTTTTTATACTTATGTGTTTATGTCTATGTATCTATCTTTAAGGAAGAAGAGTGTTTTGAGAATAATTCCAATGTTAATGTAAATTTGTATTTTTTTACCAATTGTTATAATATTATGTAGTGGAATAATTTGTACATATTTTTGAACTAATACAGCTTGTCAGTTTCACTAGTAAGTTTTTAGCTACGTTTACATATTTTTATGAGAGATGTAATTAATAAATACAATATTATATACACCAACAATACCCGTAACCAAATATAGTTAAAATCCTGTTATTCATAAAGATTGCCGCGGATCAAGTTTCCTCTGTAACTATGTTTAGTTTGTTGACCTTCCAATATTATTCTATTCATCCACATCCATATTATGTGTGATGCACTTCAATTAAAGATCTGATCCAACATTAAATATTAATCCTTAGTATTACAAAATATTGTAACACAGTTTACTTGAATAGGTACTTTTACCAAAAGAATTTCAATACATTGCAAATAAAAATGTGAATAGTATTTACTTTGTAGTTAACATAAGTTCATTTTATTCTTATATAAAATATTATTTGTCAAGTTTTGATTTTGTATCAAGTCGGTTTCTGGTCTTAAAAGATAGAAAGTTCATGCTATGAAAAGCACAATGTGTTCCTTACTATTAGCGGCAACGAGTGTAGTTATGTAATGTTATATTTAATGGTAAAGTGACAATGTGTTGGCATTACTTGTTGTAAGATTGTTTCATCCTATAAAGGTCATACTTCCAATGTCTATAGTCATGTCGAGTCATAATAGGTCTTAATCAATCAGCTTTGGAGTTGTAAATATTATGAAAATTAAAGCTATAGTCGTAGTCAGGTGTTATACAATAAGAAACAACCTACTTCCGGGTTCCTATATTATTTAGGCATAACGAAATAGACCTGAAAATAATGTGCATCAATCATTTTCAATAAATAACCATTTTAACAACTGGTAGGAATATAAAGGTGGTGCCACACCTGGTAGATGCGCCACTATTTGTCGGTGGCATACCTTGCCCCTAAGCTCACTGCAACCATTAATCGTATTGCACGTAGGTGTGGTTTCTAGCCTGTGAGTAACTTAGGGTGTAATAGCTGCGCGGTACGTACTACATATTGTGTATCTGTGCCTTAATTCTTAGTGTTTCCAACATAAGACTGCCATAGAATTATAATCTTTCATCATGAGATAGTATCTGACGGTCTAATGTTAATCAAATGTGTAATTATTATTTCTATAATTTATGTTTTACAGTCTTCCAATATAAATATCAACATTAAAAATATATTATTTTTATTGAAATATTTGAGTCATTCTTTATTACTACATAGATTACTGATAGTAAGCTAGTGTTAAGTTTAGTGTAGGCAAGTAACTCCTGAAGAGGTGGATTAATCTGTGACTTTTATATTTAAACAAACATGTTATTATATTTAATTCTACATATCACTTATAAACAATGACCGCATGTACAATCAAATGGGAAAAGTAGTTATTATTCTTGATACTACTTATTTATTTGTGTGAATAAACATACATGTAATAAATCTCTGTTTTCATTGAAACTACAATTACCCTATCCATTCCTTATACTTCATCATCATTGTAGCATTGCAACAGGCATTGTAATAGAGTAAAAACACCGTTGTGCTGCAGCCTCCATTGGATAATGGAATACGCATTTGACTCGAGTAGGGAGGTTGCATGTTTGATCTCACTGCTCTGCAAAAACATATTGTCATAGTACCCGCAATAGTCGAGCAGTTAGTAGCTGACAAAATCACCTGTCTGTCGCATCTTGGACATTTGCACTTTTTATACAAAAATCTCATTCACAACACACGGCAGATGGTGTTGCCTTGCAGGCGCTATGCTGTTGTCGCGACAGCACGCTCAAAATGGACTCGTATATGTGGCCCATAGATGTTTCTGTGCAAACATAAACACATCTAGTCTGGTAATTATTGAGCTGATGATTGAGATGCCCAAAATGGACTACCACAAGCTGCTCACGTATGTGGCCCATAGATGTTTCTGTGCAAACATAAGCGCATCTAGTCTGGTAATTATTGAGCTGTTGATTGAGATGCCCAAAATGGACTACCACAAGCTGTGCAAACGCACATCTAATCTGGTAATTATTGAGCTGATGATTAAGTTTGACCGGTCTTTTTTTTTACATTGGCTCCATTCATGAAGCCTTGAGGAAAAAAGATTGCCTCAGAGATGATATCATCTCTGGGGATGCTGTGTGGAGAATTTTTAGAGAAAGGAAGGAAGGGAAGAAAAAGGGTACAAGGGGTGGGTAGGAATTTGGGGTTCAATATATCCAGGAGTGCGGATGTACGAATCCATCTCTCCCACTGCGGTTCAAGGCAATGGGTTGAGAGAGTCCGGCTGAGAGATCTGGGTTCGTCAACCAGTCTCTGCCCGATCCAGCCCACCACGCAGGCACGCAATAGGTGTGCAATATTATTAATATTCGCCGCCGAGACCTACACCAACCTCACCCCGCGAACTCGGGCAACTCTGCTAGGTTACCAAATGGGGCGAGCCATTTGGGGTAACCTATGGCAGGGTGTTGGTTATCCAATAAACGATTTTCAGGGCGCCGGGACCCATACCCGCCTCCCAAACTGATTACAGTTGCTAATAATAAACCCTAAAAACTTTTTTTTCTTACATTTCTACACAAAATAGAAGTTGGTTAAGACCCGGCAAAGAGTTTGCAAGAAGTAATATTTTTGAATCAAAAAGGCACTTTTCAAAATGCAAACACTGATGACCAAATCAAAGCAAATGATCTAGCTCATTACAGTGACTGATTTTCGACATTTCAGATAAAAATGTACAACAACATGGGTCTCTTCAATGGGAATCAGGTACTTCTTGACATACCCCCCCCCCCCCATACACAGCATCCCCAGAGTAGATACAAGCCCTGGGGGAAATCTGAAGGGCTAAATAGGCATTTAAAAAAACACAATAAAACTATTCATAAAATTATTTATTGTTTGAAGAATTGCCACATTACATTTGTTTTACAAAATAGAACAGCAAATAATGACATTATCGTTGTTCATATACAAAATATTACACAATTATTTCATCTGGGAGTTCTTGCATTTGACAAATTACTTATTTCAAATATCAAAATCAAAAAATAAATATTAACCAAAAAAATATTGAATCTACTGCAAGTTATGTATTTCATCAGATATTGCATTGATGAACATTTGAAAAAGTAAGGATTATTTTGAAGTCTGTAACATAATAAAGGTGTGTAAATTATGACATTAATTATAATAAATAATACTAATTAAAACACAGGTATTATAAAAAATAGAACAAGAACAGATTGATAAATGAAAAAGGTTGTATTTTAAAATATATATATGAACCATTTTTTCTCCTTCAAACATATCAATATTTATGTATTTTCTGAAAACAAAGTTAGAAATCCAATCAATTAAGATTATTAAATCTAAGAATATAAATGTGCTTTTATTTAAATCCCAAAATATAAATATTAATCCATTCTAAAACACTTGAATGGTATACAAAAACACATTGACAAAGACAAAGTCACATAAATAACCCATAATTCTTTTTTTTTTAAATGTATCAAGTCGCATACAAAAAGTGGTCAAGATTTTTTTTCATTGTCAATTGAGTGTCTATGAATGGAATAAAATCATGTTAAGGAATAAACACAAAACACATTCATTTCAAATTAAATTAATGTAAATCATAAATGGATTATTAACGAAATTATAAATTAAATGGTAACTAGAACTCTTTATTTATCAAATAATTTACATAATAAAATTAAACAAAAAATAATGTATACAAAAGGAAAGGACTCAGCGAATACATTTTGAATACAAAGGGTATTTTAACCCATTCCTCGCCAACTGCATTATATTATGTGCTAATAATCCAAGCCCTAATGCAACGCACATAATACATTTAAATAACACATAGTTTTAAAAGAAAATTAATGACTTGAAAAAAAGATCGGGAATGCGGTGAGAAGGTTAAAAACCCTTTCATTTATCATAAAAAATATGTACATTTAAGTGTAAAAGTAAAATAAAAAAACAACAAAATAAATTTTACAATTATTTACACTTCTCAGAGAATCAATTGTTTTCTTTAAAATGATTTTCCAGTGGCATAAGCACCAATATTGATTTACAAAACAAAATAAAAACTTTTTACGGTCGAGAGAAAACAGTTTAATAATTTTTTTTTTTTTTTAATAGATTAAACCAAAACTTTAATTCGTCAATTTATTTGAGTAATTTGGATCCTCTATAGTTGATCAAGTATAATATTACATACCTACATATTGTTTTAATGCTGCTGCCAAAATCCTGAATATCATTCTTCCAGTAATGACCCAGTTATCACACTGTTTTTCATTAAAAGTTGCACGGAATATTAATGTATTTCTCTTTAGAAGTATTTCCAAATTATACACAATAAGATTTAGAGCTAATAAGATTTATTCACACACAGCTATAAAAGATGTAGCTTGGCCTATTTCAGCCATTCCCATTGGGAATGTATGGCGAGCGATATGCTGGAATAGGCCAAGCTACATCTTTTATAGCTGTGTGTGAACATGCTCTTATACTCAAACGACAGATAAGTCTTTTAGTTTTTTAGTATTTGCCAAAGATTTGAACTCTTGCCAATTTTTTTTTTCAACACTTACAGATATGAAAATTTCTAATCTCCATAGCTGATGATGGACATTGTTTCGACAGTTGTGCAAATTCAGATGCCAGAGCACCCTGTCAGTTTTTTTTTTCTGTTTCACACAATCTGTTTTAAAATTACAAATCAGTATTGAAAATAATTATTGCATCTTTTAACCCATTCCGTCCAAGCCGCCATAATTTAAGGCGCCTATGTTGGAAGGCCTTCCCTCCAAAACGCCATAAATCGGGGCTCCCAAAAGCATTTTTTTATTTTTACATAAAAAATAGTTTGCATCGACATCTTACGGTTTTTTTCAGTAGGGTAAAATTAATCAATAAACCAGAACAAGCAAGCACCAACATTAATTCAGTTGCTGTGGTCAGTTTCAGTCAAAATAATTTCGGGTGGGGTGTTGATAAGTTAATACAAAAAATGTACCCTTTGGATTGAGCACTGTTTCTTTCCACATTATTTCAAACTAAAAGTACTACTTATTACATTGTTTTTCAAATATGTAATTAAGGATTTTCTTATATGGCATTGAAATTCAACATTTCTTTTCTACATTATAAGGACACTCATTTGACTATTGTATTACTTACAGTTTCAGGAAAGCATAGGCATCCCTAGATAAGTACTAGGAGACAATAAGCGAGAAGGATCGGAAGGAATATAGGCCCAGCCTTATCAAAAAACACATTAGGAGCAATTGATACCTTATTTTTTGTTTCCCTCAAATTGTAGAAGACTTTCATATATACGTATGTAATATTCAAACATGAGGTAGAGAGAATTAGTCACTGGGAATGCGTTTTCTTCAAATAATGGAATAAGGCCACTTTACATGTGAACAACCTTCGGTGTTGTTTTTCCCCACAGCCAATTGAGCAGGACAGTGGAGGCACTCTGAGTGTCTCGGGCTGGAAAAAATAATTAACAATATTAATATTTTATTGGAGAAAAGAATAATTATTGCACAGCCCCGTTCTTGTGAAACCATTGATTTTGTCAACAATTATGTTTATTTGGGTGTTACATGAAATGCGATGTACACATTACTAATGTTTGTAAACGTCTACGGGCTATTGCGGGTAGGATTTAAAAATGAAATATTTCATGCCTACAAGTACTTTAAAATTAATGTACATATCTCTGCCTGAATCCACTATGCATTATGGAATTACTTCTTGGGGAAATTCTTGTAAAACTAATATAAGTTATATCCAAACATTACAAAACTCTATTACAAAATTGTTAATCCATAATATACCAACGCACACAGAGGTGACACTAAATTAATTTACAAGTCTCTGAATGTTTTACCTGTCAGAGGATTATTGTTTTATAATATTTTAAGTCAAAATGTTATATTGTCTGATTCCTTACAAGATTCACTCAAAATGAAGGATTGGTGGTTCCGAAATGCACCAATAAATATGGTGAAAGAACCCTAAACTATATTGTACCCAAAATATTTAATAAACTACCAATGACAATTAAAAATAGTAACGTCTTTACTGCTAAAGTCAAATATAATCTAAGGAAATAGCTATTAGATACTGATGATTTATATTGATGCCCTACCGAAGCCCTTGTATTCCTAATTGGAATTCACTTTCTAAGGAAATAAAAAGTCATTCATTATATGTAATTTTGTAATACCTCGTATATTTGAAACTATGTAATTGTTGATTGTATTCATTTTTTTTTAATATTACATTTAATTGTATTTTTTTATTATTAAGGCTTATCTGCTATTTACATATTTATATTTACCTATACCATTTGTAATCTAACCAATTTATATAATTGTTAATCTATTCATATTATAATTGTTAATCTTCAATTTGGGAGGCGGGAATGGGTACCGCCGCCCCGGGAACCTTTATTGGATAGCCAACACCTCTGCCATAGGTCACCCCAAGTGGTTCGCTACGTTTGGTGATTTAGCAGGGGTGCCCGGGTTCATGGGGTGAGGTTTGTCTTGGTCTTCGAGGCGGATGACCAGGACACACTGAACCCCAGATTCCTACCCACCCCTTAAACCCTTTTCCTTCCCAGAACACTCCTTCCCTTCCTTTCCTTAAAAAACCCTCCACACAGCATCCTCAAAGATGACACAGGCCCTTAGGGAAATTATTTTCCTCAGGGCCTCCTGTGTGGAGCTCACGTAAAAAAAAAAAAAAAAATTCATCAACATCATACATGTACACCATTTGAAAATCTCCATGTTATTGCATAAAATGTTGTCACCATGTGACTTTTGTCCGGGGCTTAGCGGTGGATGCATCTGACCACCAAATTTGTGGCAGGCTGGAATGGGAGAGAATGGTTGAGGAAGACTTTTTGACGTCTCCAGCAGGACTCTCTCGGATCATTGCCTTGCACCGCAATGGGGAGGGATAGATACATGTATTCGTCACTCTAAGACACACTGACACCCAGATTCTTACCCACCTTTAACGTAATAACCTTTTTCATCCCAGAACTTCCTCTCCTTCCTTTCCTAAAAAGACCCTCCACACAGTATCCCCAAAGACGACAGGAGCCTTGAGGGCAATTTTTTTCCTCAGGGCTTCCTGTGTGGAGCTAATGCATTTTTTTTTTTTAAATTATCAACCTTTTTTATAAAATATGTGCTATTGAGTGGTGTCCCAGATAACTGTAGAAGGTAAGATTTATTTATTTGTTTGGTTTCTGTTCCTTGGGTTTTGTCCCAAATAACCGGCTGTCTTGATAAACAGGTGTACCGATTAAGCTGAATGTAATTTTTTTAATTGTTTTTTTTTATATTTAATTGCTTTGAAGGTTACATAATTTGTGGAATTTTCGACCACCATGCTAAGACACATGCCCGTGTTACGGTGGTCGAATTGCACTTTAAATTAGACAGATTGGACATGTAGAATGAATGAAGAAGACGAGGACGCTCCGGAAAGACATGGCACGATCAAGTAAATCAAAAACTCAAGTATCTAAGTAAAAAAAGTGTTAAAATATAAAAATATGGCTCGGAGAAAACTCACTTAGTGTGAAGTGTGTTTCTCTCAATCTGGCGGCTGCTTCTGGTGGCAGATTCTGAACGTCCCTCTGCAGTAGTTCCATTTGCCGATTCCTGACCTCACTATCGTCCCTCAGTCTGATGTCTCTGGTATGCCCCACCTTGTGCAGCTGAGATAACCTGGAAAAAACACCACATCAGCTCTTTTATTCAACTAAAACAACCCTACATAATAATGTTTCCAATTAATTGTTTGGACATGATTTTTAAAAAATTTCAGCGCAAACAATAGGCCGCTTCAGTGGCTGAGTTGGCATCGCATTTGGGTCCCACTCGGGCTTCACATGTTCAATTCCTCGGCTGACTAAGAAAAAAATAAAAATAAAATACTTGGAAAAACGCAAATGGATTAGATCAGTGGTTCTTAACCTTTTTGGAGGTACCAAACCCCCTACCAGTTTCATATGCTTTCACCGAACCCTTCTTAATTGGAAAGCGGGGCGTGATCGGTGGCGGCGGATTACCACAAGGGGAGGGGCGTAATGGGATAGGATGGGCTATTGTCACGACTATATTTACCACAACGTGGGGGGGGCGCAATGGGATATGATGGGGCATGATGGGATATGGGATAGTGACAATATTCTTTGTAATTTTTTTTCGGGCTGTCTTGTTCCGCCGAACCCCTGAGACCGACTCACAGAACCCCTGGGGTTCGATCGAACACAGGTTAAGAACCACTGGATTAGATGTTTCCACTAAGATTACGAAAATGTAAAACATTTTTTTTTTTTTTAATTTACTTTAAATAAATAAATCCGTTTTTTAGCTTCTGATATTTGTATTTATTTTTATAAAATTCCGCAGCGATTTTTTTTTAAATATAGCAACACTGAGAATTCCGTCAGTTTTTTTAAGTTAACATTTAACATTTCACTTGTACATATCTATACACTTGTGTTTGCAACCTGCGAACATTGTTTTATGAAATGATAAAAGCAATCTTTTAGCTCATACAATATTTCAATGATTTTTACGACCTGCAGTTAAATGTATAACTTCATTTTTAAACAAGTAGCGTCTACACTCCCCACAATTTTAATTTTGATGATAAATAAAGCAGGGTTGCCAAAAAACATGTTCTTAAAATACCCACCACAGATGTCGAATTCCCCACAACTTACTTTATCTCGAAATATAAAACAAAATTCTACTGAAATTAGAATTTCTCTTTCGCTCTGGCTTAAAACATAGAAATTTGTTGGAAAATATTAGTATTATTTTTCAAAATGGTTGGATAATAGGAAAATGCTCTTTTCAGTATTAGTTATGTCAGTTGTCATATTTTAGAAGGGGGGTACGGGTGCCGCCGCCCCGGGAACCATTTATTGGGCAACCAACCCGTTTGGTGACTTAGCGGGGGTGCCCGGGTTCATCGGGTGACCTATAACCAGGTCTTGGCGGTGGATGCACCTGCTAACCAGCTGCGTGACGAGCTGGATTGGAAGAGGCCGGTTTGGTGAGAACCTTTGATCTCTCCAGATGTCCTCTCTAGACCTATCGTCTTGCACCGCAGCGGGAGGGATGCACTCATGCATCCATTTCTTCCAACTCCTGGACACACTGACCCCTAGGTTCCTACCCGTCCCTCATATCGTTTTCCTTCCCGGAACTTCATCTCCATCGTTTCCTTATAAAGACCCACCACACAGCATCTCCAAAGATGACATAAAATGGGGGGAAATGCCCTGGGGGAAATTATTTTCCTCAGAGCGTCCAGTGTGAGGTTAATGTAAAAGGTTCTCTCCACAATATACCCAATCGGTTTAAATTCTTGGAAATTCCTCACAATTTGGAGAATACCCTTCGAATTGACACCCTGTTACAAAGAAGTAGGCTTTTTATAAAAATGATTTTTGGCTATTTAATTTTTTTTCGTACGCATAAATTATGTGCGCATTTTCCGGTTTGTAAAAAAATTATCCCATTTTGCAGATTTAAATTTTCAAAAAAATCGCCATGGTGGCGATTTTTGATTAAAAAAAACATAATGCCTTAGAATTTTTGGCTAAACTGGAAAAAAAATTTAGAAAATGAGATGCAAGTTGCGTATTTATTGTGAACTTACTTAGTTGCGAGTGATTTATCATCAGCTGGAATTTCATCAGTTCTAGTGTCTGCTTCTGAGTGGCCTTCGCCAGATGACAGTGGCTCCCTGGAACCACTCGGAGCCGCTAATCTGCTTTCTTCCAACTCCTGGGTCGAGTTATCACCTGAGGCAGCAGTGCTGTCCGAAGCCTTTCTTACACTTGGACTCCTCTTGGAGCGCATTTCTTCATTAGCTCTGAGGGAGTTGGATAATTTCAACTGCAAGGTGTCCCTCTCCTCCAGTAGCTGCATCAGCTCAACTGTCAACTCTTCGCAGCGTACATCTCTCTGATGCAGCATGTAAAGGGCTAAATCTAAATCAGCGCGGGGAGTTTTCTCGTAAGTATCAGCAGGGGGTACCAGTTGCATTTCATTGATTTCCGCACCAGGTTTGGTATCTTCCGAGAATCTGACATGTCGGTCAGATTTATTCTTGTAATTTTCTTGAAGGTGTGAAATAGCCAGCTGTTCATAAGCATCCGCTTGCTGGCCTAAGTTTTCTTTCAGGGTGACTATTTCGATCTCTTGAGCTTCCAATGCCTTTCTCAGATCAATCAGCTGAGCATTCTCTTCATCGACTAGTGTTTGCAATTCTAGAATTTTCATATTCAAGACCCTACATTCGTTTATTTTGGTATCAAGTTGCATTTCCAAGTTTTCTGCCTTATTTCTGAGGTCGGCCATACTGTTTTCAAATGCTGTCCGTTCCTCGTGTATTTGCAATCTCATGGTTGCGAGCTCAGCCTCACATTCGTGGGACACGTCAGAGAGCTTGGTTTCCGCTTGATATAGTTGCTGTCGAATGTGATCAAAGTCCGTATCTTTTGTATTAAAAATAATATTGTCTTCGTGCACTTTCCTCTTATAATTTTCTTCCAATTGCTTAATTTTAATGAAACTCTCTTCTAGTTCCTTATCTTTCATGGCAATGATTTGCTCATATTCCAGGGTTTTTTCAATAAGAGGTTTGTGTAATAGTAATTCCTGTTTCAACAAAGATATTTCGTGTTCTTTTTCAGCCATAAAGCGTTCTTGAATTTCTTTGTCTTGGACGAGGATTTCATGCTGATGTAATTCAAGTGGTAAATCAGTTTCATACAGGGTTATATACTTATTTCTTTCATCAGTGACAGCTTCTAATTCTTTCTTTGAATCTTGGAGAGCCTTATTGCATTCACTGTAGAGGTCATTGAAATGCTGCTGTTGGGAAACTAGGGATTCCTTTGCTTCGATGAGTGCTTGCTCGAGGTTGCTGAACTCAACTTCCCGCATAGCCAAATGCTGTTTCCACATTTCTGCCACCTCTGTGCCTCGTTGATCAATGGCTTCGGTAACATTATTACGCAACTCGGCTAGATTTGAAAGTAAAACAGTATTCTCATTATTAAGTTTTTCAATATTCTCTTGCAATGTTTGCTTTTCTGTTTCATGGGCATTAATTTTATGATTTAAAGCGATCAGCTCCTCAGTTTTTGAATCCAGTTCACAAGATAAATCGTGAACCTGATCAGTTAAGCTAATGATTTCTTTAGTTTCATCTCTTACATTTTTATCGTTCAGTTTTTTCAATAAGTTGTCATACTTTTCAACTAGTTCCTCATTTTCATAGGAAATTTTAATCAATTCAGCTTTGCATGCTGCCTCCTGGGCGGTGATATCTTTATTAGCAAATTCCAATTCCTCTTTTTCCTTGCGAATATTGTATAACTCCATCTCAATCTTGTCTTTATCTGTGGCGGCTTCATTGAATTTTTCTTGGAATTCTAAGTATTCCTTAATAAGAGCTTCAAGTTTTTCTTTCAAATCTGCATTCTCTACAAGACAATGCTCATGTTGATTTTTAGATTTCAGCAAATTTTCTAATTCTTTCTTCAGTTCCACGTTATCTTTAATAATATTTTCCAATTCAGTGGAAGCTGCGTTGTGGGTATCACGGAGCACATTGAGATTTTCTTTCAAATATAAAATTTCTTTATTTCTTTCAACAAGTTCCAGAGACTCAATTTTGTACTTCTCAATTTCAGAATCCATTTTTTCACAGTAATCCTTAAATTCTTTAAGTTGTTCACTCATGTTGGCATTAATATTCCTCAGTTCAGATAATTCTAAGGCCTCCTGAGATTTGGCATTATCGATTTGGGAAGAGGTAGCAATGCTACGGTCGTTAGCTTCATTAAGTTTAACTTTCAAACTATCATTTTCTTTTCTAACCTCGGCAAGTTCTGATGACTCTTGGTTTTTAAGCCTTTGCAAATCTGATTCAAGAGATTTAGATTTGCTTATCAAGGCTTGTTGTTCCTCGATGAAGGTTTGTAGTTCATCATTGTCAGCTTCCAGGTCTTCAATTTTTTTGTTAAGTTCACTGATTTGTTTTGTTACTGCTTCATCTTTTACAAGATCTCCACTCGCTACTTTAGACAGTTGATCGCTCTTTAGTTCAACAGCTTCAGTTTCATCGGAAAAGTTAGTGTCCCATTCAAGGTTCTTAATCCTTTCACTCAAGCTTTTATTTTTAGATTTCCAAACATCCATTTCAACATCTTGCCTCTCCTTCATTTCCATCAACCGCTCATTGGCTGCTGTGAGGACATCAATCCTCTTGAGGAAGCCCTCTTTCTCAAGCTTTTCTTTGTTAGTGTCTGACAATATTTCCTTTATTTTGTCCTCAAGTTTTTTGACTTGAGATGCTAATTCATCTTGGATGGTCATGTCCAACATATTAAAATTGGATGTTGCCTTCACAGACTTCAATTCCTTATTCAAAATTTCATTTTTGTGTTTAAACTCTTTCAGCTTTATCAGAGCCTTAGTAACCTTTTGTTGGCTTTGTGCAAGCTCCGTGCTAATTTTATTTTTGTCATCTGTCAAAAATTGTATGCGTGCTTCTAAATCTAGGATTGTGTTTGGGTCCCAAACAGCTGTGCTCTGGCTTGTAAACGCTTCTGTATGCTGATTTTTAGCCGCTGGATCTTCACTGAAACCCCAACCATCTTCTTCCATAGTCTGTTCAACAGGTTCATCAGTGAATAACAAAGATGCTTTCTTCGGCTGCAATATTTCTTCAACAACTGGAATAGTGCTGTCTGTTGGGATTATAGAGTCTGCTGGAACTAGCTCTAATGTATCATGCTGAAAGCTACGGATCATTTGTTTTTCTATACCAGAAGGAGGACTTTGGTTACCTAGCATATCAGAAGTAATAATTTGGTCTTGTAAAAATTTGAGAGCATCCTCATCTAGTGGTGGATCTTCATTTGGGGGATTTGCAGCAGAAGATTGCTTAACACATTTAGATTCAAACTGAGCTTCTTCAACCACATTTGGCAACTGCTGGTTTTGGTACAATGCATTCCATTGCATTAAATCACTCTGTAACTTACTGATAAACAAATCTTTTTCATTTATTGCGTTAGTCAATCCTACACAAGATTCTTTGAGATATTTCTCAGCATCAACTGCTTCTGATAACTGGGCTAAACATGATTTAAACTGTTCGTTCAGCTTTTCAATCTCTTTGTTTTTTTCATTTATAATTTTCTCCTGGACACTCGTATCATCTCCAAAATAATTTTTCAGTGTTTCCGGAGGTGCAACAACAATAGTTTTTTTTGATTCTTCGTGAAGTTGTGAAGTGAGTTTTTCAATTTCATATTCTTTTTCTTCCAGAATTCGTGAAACTTCATTAAATTTCTTCTCAAAATCTGTTTCAAGCGGGGCAGTTTGCTTTTTAGAAGTTTCCAAGTGTAATTTTTGTAGAGTGTTCTCATGTTCAGTTTTGAGGAAATCTAATTCTGCTTGGAGATCTTTTAGAGTCTGCGTTTGTACATGCATCTCATCTTGAAGCCTTTCATACTGTTCCTTCGCCGCTCTTCTTTGAGTTTCAGAATTAGATATTTGAGAATGCAAATCTGATTCCAAATATTCATATTCCTTCGACTTATTCTTTAAAATATCTGAATATTCAACAGATAACCTTTTCAACTCAGTTTCTAGGTGATTTACACGTTCACAAGCTAGAATTCTTTCTTCATCGAGGACTTGGAATTTAGAAACTTCATCAGTCAAATGATTGAAAGTGGATCTTGCATTTTCTAATTCTGATTTCATTACTTTATTAGACTCCGAAAGAGAGTTAATTTGTTGGAGATAGTCTTGATTCTGATTTTGCGTGTCTTGCAACTGCTGTTGTATGAGTTCATCATGCATTATTAAAGCAGAGAGTCTCTTCTCCAACTCGTCTTCATGTATAGATGATTCTGAGCAGGCAGCATCTTTTTCATGGAGTTTAGTCACCAGACGGTCCGTCTTACGTTCTAACGATGACCTTCTTTCCTCCATTGTTGACACACTATCTTCTAGTCGGGATATTCTATCCTTATGCTTCAGTATCTCAGCTTGGAGGTTTTCAATATACAAGTCTCTTTCTTGAATTTTAGCTTCATGACCACACTTAAAATTATCATAATTTGACTGCACTTCATCTAGCTTCTCAATCAAATCAGTAACCTCTTTTTGTTTCTCGTGTATATGATTTTCCAGCTCATCTATTTTTAACACGGCCAATTTGGTATTTTCCAATTCTTTTACGAGATTGTTCATTTGATTATTTAGAGAGTCCTTTTCGTGGGATAGTTGGTTTACAGTAGACTCTTTTTCAGACAGTTGATTCACTAGGGATTCATTCAAACTTACTAACTCTTGGTTTTGGAGAGCTTGGGAGTGAATCTGTGCTATAGCTTTGCTGTACTGTGATTGAATGTCGGTGATTTCATTTTGTAATTCAGTTATTTGTTGTTCCAAAGCATTCAAACTCATCTGAGAAGAGCTGGCTTGTTGAACTTCAGATTGAACAATATTGTACTGTGAATTTAAAACATGCAACTCCTGTTGAAGTGCGTTGCTACGTAGAGAAGACTCTTCACATTTTTCTAATTGATCTTTCAATTGAGTTTTCAAATTCGCAACCTGAGTCTCCAGTTCAGTACACACGGAGGCTTTCTTTTTAATGTTGGCAGCAAACTTCTTCAACTTTTCAAACTGCTCCTTACATTTTTTATCTAATAGAGCATATTCTTCCTGTTGCTTCGTCTCTTTGGTTTGATAAGAAGCGCAAGTCTCTTCTAGCTGAAGAACTTTAATTTGCAAAGCATTGTGACTATTCTCAATATCCTTCAAATTATTTTTCAATTTATCATATGCTATAGACTCCTTCCGAAGCTGTAGTTTAACCTCGTGAATCTCTTCATCTTTGCTTGAACACTCTCCTTGAAGTCTTAAAATTTCATTATTCCTTTCATCTTTCTCATTATTCACTGAGTTCATTTCTTTCTGATTCTCGTTGAGAGTGGTTTTTAGTTCATTTATTTTGGATTGATGCTCTAGCAGCTGTCGTTTCAGTAATTCTGCAGAATTTGTTGACTGCAATAACTCAGATTGCAGATCTTTTAGTTTATTTTCATTTTCTAAAGCAGCATTTTGTAATTGAACAATGTTTAGCTCAAGATTTTTAATAGTGTTAGCATGCTGCGAACTGGCTGATTGATTTTCTTCATATTGGGTAATGGTTGATTTAAGTTTTTTACTGACAGAATTAAGTTGGTCGATTTGATCATTGCATTCAGTTATTTCTTTGTCCTTCTGACGGATGACATCATTAAATGAATCAATGTCTGCTTTTAGTTGAACGTTCAAATATTGCAATTGTCCTATTTGGTTGTCTTTCAATTTCATTTCCTCATCTACGGATTTGAATGCTGATTCCTTCAATTCAACAGTTGTAATGAGTGTTTGTCTTTCTTCAGTTAAATCATGAAGGTGTTTTTGCAATTCAACTACTTGGTGGTTGAATGCATCCTTCTCTTCTTTTATGGCCACCAGTTGTAGGTTAAGAGATGTTTTATCTTGCATTGCATTTTGTAATTCATCATAAAGATTATTTTTATCTTTCAAAACAATTTCGATTTGAGAAGGAAGATCCTTAACTTCTGAAAGTTGAGTTGTAAGGTTTTGAATTTCAGCCTCTTGATGCTTTATAACACCTTTTAACCTCAGGATTTCTTTGGTCAGCTTTTTCGAGTCCTTGGGACTTGCCTTAGTTGCCTTTTCCGGAGATTCAGTTTGAGATTTAGATTCTTGAACTGTAGTTTCTGTCACATTTGTGGAATCTCGAATGTTTGATGGCTCTACAATCTCTTGCTCCACTGCATCCAAAGGTTTCATTGTTTCTGCAACAACAACTTCCTCAGTTTTCAGATTCCCATCTGCAAACAACTTTTTGATCTGTTCTAACAGAGCACGATTCTCTTGCTTGAGTGAGTCAATGTTGTCATTAATGATTCGGTTTTTATCTTCTTCCAAACGTAAAGCTTCAGAAATGTTTCCAGTTTTAACTTTTAGGACTTCATAATTCTCCTCGAGGGTGTCCTTTTCTCGGAGTAGTTCTTCCAGTCTGGATGACAAGGAAATATTCTCATTCTTCAAAATATCCAATTTCTCCATTACTTCATGCCTCTCCTGGGTAAATAGATCGATTTTGGCCTGGAGCTCGGAACTTTCAGCAATGCATTGAGAGGAGCTGTCCCGCCTGATGATCTCCTCTGGGATGTTGGAGTGACCGAGAGAATCATCATCTCCAGGGTGGGCGGGATCCAAACTTTTTTCATATTGTTCAATTTCCATTTTTTCCTGAGTGGTGAGCGATTCAACCATCTCGATAGATTCAGCGGAGCTTACTTTTTCGGCACTTAATTTATCTAGTCTATCAATCAAATCCATATTCTCTTGGATATACAGTTCCAGTTTGTTGGAGAGTTCGGCTTTTTCCTTATTCAATGTTTCCATACTGGAAAGAAGCTCTAGTTTTTCAGCCTTCAAATGCTCAATGTTCATCAGTATCTCGGTGTTCCTAGCCGTCAGTACATCGAGCTGCTCCTCCAGCTGAGCAGATTTTAACTCTGCTGAAACGTGTTCATTCTCGAAATATGTCAAATCAGATACTTTATCCTCCAGTGCCATAATTTGCTGTTTGACACTGTGCAGCTCTGAAAATAAAGACCAAATTTTTTAAAACGGTTGAAATTGAAAAATTCAACACAAAAGATTTCTTAAAACCAAACACAAAAGAGAAAATAGTGTAAAAAGATTTGTGTATACCTTGAACTAAATCAAACTTTTGGGTTTCCAAGTCCGCAATTGCCTTAAGTCGCTCCTCGGCAATATTCTCCATTTCCAAAAGCTTTGCATGCAATTGTGAATCAGAAACTGTAATAAACATTTATATTAACCGTTTTGAAAATACCAATATATAATTAAAGAGGTGGGAAAGCATTTTGATTTAATATGTTACAGTTAAATCAAAGAGACAGCCCAAACCTCCTGGAATGCTATAATTGTTCTTACAGAACAACAACAACTGCCAGGATCGACACCACAACCTGCTGTGCATTCCACACGGCAGAACGGACAAGCCGACCCGGCTAGCATGACAAGAGGTATGGTGGAGTCATATTAGGCAAGAACTCTAAAATACATTATTATTTAATTTATCTATTTTAACATAATAATCATCAATCTCCCCTGTATAGCGGCTGATTTTTCAAGATTCGCGCGCGAAATTATGTTTCACGTAAAATAGCTACAACTTCTGAAGTATGGATAATATTTAAATAAAAATTTCAGTGCTTTACATTACTTAAATGAAATCTTTTGTTATAAAAAAATTTTTTTTTGTACAAAATTACGATATCCAAGGATAAATTTTAAATTTTTAAAAAAATGCACTTTTTAGGTATTGTCTAATAATTAGTCATTTTACACGTGTTCAACATAATATAAATTTCGTAAAATATAAAAAGATTAACGCTTCTAAAGTATAATATTGTCGGAAGCAGTTCTCTTCATGTAATGTTTGATGGTAATACTCATTTGTATCAAGCAGCTGTATATTACATATTCGCATATTACCCGTCCCAGTTACTTTGTCCCGGTGACTAACCATCACTGGCTGACAGTAGATACGAGGAACGGGCTAATATTTGGAAAGATTGACGGTAATACTCAGTTGTATCAAGCGGCTGTATATTACATATCCGCACATTACGTTACTTTGTCCCCGTGACTAGCCATCACTGGTTGACAGTAGATACGAGGAACGGGCTAATATTTGGAAAGATTGATGCTAATACTCAGTTGCATCTAGCGGCTGTATATTACATATGAAGTCATTGCTCGTCCCGGTTACTTTGTCCCGGTGACTAACCATCACTGGTTGATAATGGACACGAGGAACGGCCTAATTTTGGAACCGTTCCTATTGGATTTATAAAATGGTCACTAACACTAAGTGAGCAAAGCCGAAACAAAAGCCACCCGCAGGGCCTAGCAGTTAAAACCTGCGGAGCGGTTTTTAACTGCTAATTTCTATTAACATGCGTGTTGGGCAGAATATGAAACAAGTTATATTACCTCTACCACTGTCGTAGTCCACTAAATGAAGTTGCAGATTTCCCTTTTCATCTTCCAACTCGGCTATCTTCTGTGTCAGGAGGTGCACCTCCCCTTGCAAGCGCACCATCTGAGAGTTACTGTCCGACACTTTACTGAAATCATCAATACTCTTCTGCATCTGCTTCACCTTGGCTTTGTGGGACACTTTCACCTTGAGCATATTCTTATTAGCCTCCGCCAGCTCTTTGGAAAGCTTGCTAATTTCTTTGCTCGCCACATCCAACTGTCCTTCCGTGGCCTCCGGCCCACTCGGGACAGAATCTTCCGTCTTCTCCAAATCCTGTAAAGCAATGCTTGTCAGAGACACCTCCGAACTTGTCGGCGCAGAGTCTATTATCTCTTGCTCCTGGTCTATGGAAGAAGATAAGTTGTCACCGGGTTTTCCAATGGATTCGGAATTATCTCGGGTCTCTGACTGAGACTTGTCGATAATCTCATCAGTGCTCGTATCAGCCAATGAGTCTTTCAATTCAATATATTCGGCTTCCTTTTTGGTCAAAAGAATTTCTTTTTCCAACACCTGATGGTTTAGAGATTGAATAACAATTTCGAGGCGATGCACAGTTTCTTGTAAATCTTTTCCGTCAGCAGGTTTAGGAGGCGAATCGATTTTAGCCGGAGTTTTAGGTGTAACATCAGATTTAACAGGAATAGGTTGATTTTTATATTTCTGGGATCCTTTTGGTTTAGGTGCAGCTTTTCCCTTTTTGATAACTGCCTTGGGCGTTTCCTCGTGAATTTGTTTTGATGGACTCTGTTCTTTTTCTGGTGCTGTAGAAGAGTTTATCTTCTCCTGCAATTCAATGTTGGATTGTCTAAGAACAGAATTGAGTTTCTCCAAAATTTCAATTTTCTCACTGAGAGAATTCATCTGAGAAATCTCACTGCTTCCCTTTTCCTCCTGTGATGCAGGATCTGTTTCAATGGATTTGTCCACTTTCGAATTGAGTTGTTCAATATTTTTCAAATTTTCCACAAGTTCAGACTTGATACGATTTATTTCAATTTCCTTTGCGGCAAGTTCTTCTTCTAATTTGTTGTTATGAATGCTGAGGTTAAATCTTTCACTTTCCAGAATAGTATTGGCCTCTTCCAAATAAATAATCCTATTTTTGGATACCTCCAGTTCATCCGATATTTGCTGTTTTTCAACGTTCATCTTACTTTCCATTGAGGCAAAATTTTCTTGCATCTTTTGCATCTGTTCTTTGGTGTCATCTAATAAGTCAAGTGTATTTTTGCCTGAAAACATTTAACTGGGTTAGACACGTAAAACATTATTATATGTATTACATTTTATAACAAGAAAATATTTAATAATTTATAACAAATACTTAGTTTTTATCACAAACCTTTTTTACTAAGATCGGCAGACATAAGCGTAATCGCCTTAGTTTTTGAATCTATAACGGAATCTTTTTCTTTACATGTTTCTTGAAGATCTAGGATATTGCCTTCGAGTGATGCTATCTTATTTCGAAGTTCATTGATAATTCTATTAGATTCTGCACTTTCTTCGTGAGAGAGGGTTGGAAGAGATACTTTAGCCTTGGACTGTCCAAGCTGAAAATAACAAATCAGGTCAAATTGAAAATAATGTAAATACACGTTATTGAAAAAATTAAACGTTGTCGTAAATATGTTGATGCTACAAACCTGCAATAGTTCAGCAGATTGGTTTTGACTCTCTTCAAGTTGTTTTTGAATTTTGGCCAAAGCTACTTCAAGTTCTTTCTCGTTCTTAGCTCTTTGCGCAATCATAGCTTTATGTTCTTTTATTTGTTGGTGGAGTATCTTGGTCACCTCGCGGCTGGGGGTTTTAGCCTTGGTTCCAGGATCTAGAACAAGCATTCATTTATTTAGTTAATAGATACCAAAACAATTAATTTTTCCAATCTCTTCACGGAGTCGTGTGTATATTATAATAAAATTACCTGTAGATTTCTGCGGAACGCTCAAGACCGTAGGTGAGGCGGTAGATGCGGGGATATTAGTGGCTGGTGGCGGTGGTTCAATGACCGGAGAAGACATGCTGACATTGAAGCTGATATCTTGAGGGGGCAGGTTACTGTCTTCGGGTGCTGACAAACTGGTGTCTCGGCTAGGGTCTCTCGTTGCCAACACTGGCACTGGTGATGATGATACTGAAAGTCAACATTATAAAAATTAATTATAATTTATCCATCACAGCGCAAGTTACACTTTTTTTTGTGGAGGAAGGGAATACCAAATATTGTTAGGTTATTGGAAACCCGAGAAAGTTTGCATATCTTTAAAATATATATACAGGGTGTTAAGGGACATTATTGTGACTTATTTTAACTAGTGATTCCTGACATTATTTGAAGTAAAAATGTAAATGAAATTTTGGTCTTCAGTGACATTTTTGTTGTGTTTTTTCCCCCTGGTTACGGGTGGTCGGCAGCAGTTGGGACTCATGTGCGGGATTCATTTTTAAATTTATGATTTATGACGTCATCAAATCTCTGGCGGCGTTGATTAGATTAATTATTTCAACTTAAAACATAACAAAACCAGTAGGTATTGGACAGTAAGGGTAGGGGTGAGGGGCTGGACGGTCACTCGGCTGAGTGACTAGTGATGGCATGTGAAAGAAAAAAATTTGTTTGATTTTGAACAAAAAAAATCCAAAAAAAAAGACATCTAAAAAGTCACCAAAGACCAAGATTTCATTTACATTTTTTAATCCAATAATGTCAAGAATCACTAGTTAAAGTATGTTAAGTATGTCCCTTAACACTCTGTACACAAAATAAGACATAATATGACTCGTGAAATTAATGATTGATGTGATTTTTCTCAAAATCAGTGCTATAAAAATTATCCAAATGTGTGGGATTTTTACGATCAATCAATTATCGTAGTGATTAGATTATTGTAACAAATCGATTATACCCATTGGCTACTAGAGAATTTAGTTACCCAGGCCGTATTGAATGTAAGTATTGCGTATCTTAGGTGAGAGGTTCACCTTATTATATTATATAATTTAATTAAACCTTTGATAATAACATTAACACAGTGTTTGAAGCCCACTAAGAGTTTTGCGTTCTGTATAAAGGCCTTGTGTAATCAACTGAATAAACAAGATATAAAAATATTATAGCTTTTAATAAGCACTGCATTATATGTACTTTCACGCTTATGCATTGTTTATTAAATATATGTTTTTATACAATAAAACTTGATTATGACGGCACTGTTTAACATGTTAAATTGTTCATTATGTATAAAATACGATATTGTTGTTTACAATGTTTTAGTTATTTACAATCAAAAATAATTTTTTCTGTGGGGGTACTTCTTAATAATAATAGGTCCTTGATACAAACTGGTTTATGAGTTTATGTATTTGCAATAATTATACTACTGGTCGCACAACCTGTCTATACTGACTGCTAATTGAATCTGCTGGGTAGCTAGCGGTTGAAACACTTTCGACCACCACTGCTACCCGGGTGCCCCTACGGGCATATGTCGGCGATTGATAGAAGCTCTTTGAACTACAGATACTTTTCACTTGGCAACTGACTTTTAACCAACTACCACTTTTTAATAATAATAAATACTAGCAGTTAAAAACCCGCTCCGCAGGTTTTTGCTGCTAGGCCTTGCGGGCGGCTTTTGGTTTGGCTTCGCCCAGTAAGTGTTTGTGTTTGACCATTTTATTCCAATAGGAACTGATTTCAAAAATAGCCTGTTCCTCAGATCCACTGTCATCGAGTGATAGTCACCGGTACAAAGTAACCGAGAGAGGCAATGACGTCATATGTAATATATAGCCGCTTGATACAACTATATATTACTGTCAATCTTTCCATATCCAGAGAGATACTACTTTTTAACAAATTCGTGGCAATTATACCAAGGGGAAGCACATTCCCGTCTGACTTGCTTACTTGGCGACATCTTGTGACGAATTCTTGAATTCAAAACTGAATTACAACGGTAGCTTTGTTTGGAATTCCACGTAACACAGATGTTATTTGTAGCGCGACGCGTACGGCATGGCGTCAACATGCACTCGAAAATGGGTTTTGAAATTCAACCACGCAGACATTACCGTATTAATACAGTTCGATTTATTTGTCTTAATATTTGATTTGACAATAACTGACAAAAAGATCCACTGCTCGGCTGTGCACTCCGGACCCGGAATACTGCTGGTTTTAAGCCGCACCAAGAATTTTACCCGATTTTAACTGATGTCCAAGACATTTGTTTCCAATTAAAAACAACAACAAAAATAAGTTTCTATCACACGTCACTGATTCAATGTTCTCTCCTCTGCCGGGATTCGATCCCGCGACCTTCGAATTGCGAGTCAAGAGCCTTACCGCTAGACCACGCCGGCCGTCCTATTAACAAAACAACAACTTATCGCCATCTACGTAAGGTTTGCGCAGTTTCGTCTGATTCTGAATGTTCCACACGGCAGTGCATCACCATAATTAGTTTTTAAGTTAATTTCCAAAATGTATGAATCAATAAATTTTGCCAGATGTTTTTTTTTTTGGCAAAAACCACCAATTTACTGGTGTATTTTGTCCGTTTGGCTGCTTCACTTTCTTTTCGATGCAAAACACATTAACATTATATCTGCTGTAAAAATTAATATTCCACTTGAACTATCAAACAAAAGAAAAAAATATAGAATAAATAATGTTATGGTGGGGTAGTTACACAACTAGGTAACTGAAATCAGCTTTCAATTGTTTGGAAGGGGTTATATACAGTCAGGAGGCCCAAAAAAGGGATTTTTAAAGAATTTTTCCTTGAAAGGTGATAAGTTTTTCTAGGTAGTGACGATGCGTTTTTTTTTAATTTTTTTTTTTTTGCAGCGAGAAGTCAAAAATACGATTTTTGCTAAAATTTTCGGTGAATTTGTTATTATAAAATGGAAAAAATGCAAAAAATAAAAAGATAACTCTTCATCACTAACTGTTGATTTATATGTAAAAATAGTGCACAAAATTTTAAAAAGATCGGTCAAATACCACCATTCAGAATTAAAACGTTGCTTGAAATGGCTTTAGCCGTGTTTAGTGACCAGATCTGAATAGCCAGGTACTTCCCCACCTTCCTCTTCCCTATCTCCTTCCCCTCCTCACTACCTTCAGCCTCACAACATACCCCAATTGGGGATGCCATAGTCTCACTGGCTCCAGACGGGAGCAGTTGGGACTCTTGTGCGGTATTTCATATTAAAAAAAAAATAAATTTTGAGTTATAATGTTCACGAACATAAAAAAATTTTTTGCGAGAAAATCGATTTAAAGTTTGTGATGAATCGTAATGCCTACCTACTCCTGCGCTATGGGAGGAGAAATATTTTCACGTTCAAGAGTGCCTGCGAAGTTTTTTTCTTGTAAATTATATATTAATATATTAATTATAATATCGTGTAAATTATAGGTACATCCAGTAACGGCTAATAATCAAAACAAGAGACACGTGGACTTTTATCACGATGGGTGACCTTCATTTTCGTTCCCACAGGAATTAAAGTTGAACGAACTTTATTTTAAACAGAATCAAAGACAAAGAAATGAATGTTTATTGGCCCTGAGGAGTGTTTATATAAGTGACATTGGAAACAGAGGGTCTTGGAAACGGAGAGTCTCTTTGGGCGCCGTTAGTCTAATCAAAACAAAAAAAAATAAGGCGTAAGTACATGTTTGGTTTAACACATCAGACATAGAAGTTTACTTTAGAGAAAACCGATTATATTTGACAGTGCGGCCATTAAAATTGAATTACAACCAAGTACGTAAAAATTCTAATATAAACAGAATTCAATTAATGAAGATTTATTTCAAAATATTTTAAACATAAGAAGGCGTTTAACAAGTTTGAACAGGAATAATCCGGCCCTTGTCGTTAGTTGGGTGACAGTTAGCAGCAGAGACGGTCTGGAGAGAGTTGAATCGTGAACGATTCGGTGTATTCTTTTATAACCTTAATCAAAGTGTAAAATTCAGTGAATTTAATAATAATAATGATAATATTTGGATGATTTGAATTTATATTCGGTGTTTCCGTACGACTTAAAGATGTTTGGAGAGTGGTCTTTAAACACTATAGAAATTCAGTGTCACAAAGTGTATTAACAAAATATTGAACAATTAAAACTTGGTTTTAAAACGAATAAAATAACATCAGTGAAATAAATAAATAATAATAACGAATTGCTCCAAAGCGATAGTGATTTAATAAGATGGTCAAATCTAAAAAAAAATTAAAACTTTGGTTTTAAAACAAATAAAATAACTTCAGTGAAATAAATAAATAATAACAACGAATTGCTCGAAAGCGATAGTGATTTAATAAGATGGTCAAATTTTAAAAATTAAAGCTTTGGTTTTAAAACAAATAAAATAACACCACTGAAGTAAATAAATAATAATAACGAATTGCTCGAAAGCGATAGTGATTTAATAAGATGGTCAAATTTTAAAAATTAAAACATTGGTTTTAAAACAAATAAAATAACATCAATGAGATAAATAAATAATAATAACGGATTTATTATGAGTGATTAAAATGATTTAAACTAAAAGAGGGAGAGGATCAAAGGGTTTTAACATAATCTAATAATACTCAAGTGAAAATTTAAATAGAATTGTTTTTATAATTCAACAATAGCAGGATAAGGTTTTAGACATAGTCTAAAATATCTAAGTAAAAGTTTTTTTTTTGTATCGATTCTTTTTATAATGGAAGAATCTAAAATTGAAGAATGCGATTAAAATTTTTAAACACCAAAAGGGTAATTTGCAGAATTTTGGTAAGTTTTTTATCACTAAACTATTTACAGGTTCTTGGAGATAATGCAGAGCAAGCAGTCACACTTATTTATAAAAATTTGCGAACAGAGCATGTCGGTAACTAACAATTTTAATAACAGCATGATCAAGAAATTAGGTCAATCCCATCAGTCAAACTTGACTTAGTTTGTTAACTACGGCCTTCGAATTGCAACGACGAGTATATACACAGAACTATCTATCTTTCATATTTGAATTTAAATAACTTGTTCCTTAATCGAAGTATCTAAGAATCTTTTAGAAAAATCACGTATTCTAGGGTAGTAGGACATCCAGCAAACACATGGTTTATTATAAACAAAACATTGACATTCTTTTATCTTGTTTATTTAGAACGAGTTGGGGGGGGGGGCAGCGTGTTTGGGACAAGTTTATTAGTTATAGTTTGCGACAAAAACTTTCAGTTGATATGTGAAAATTAATATGTGCAATTTTAAAGCAATATTCTACAAGCATAAAAAAATCCAGGGACAAGTTTATCAATTATGGTCTGAAAATTTAAAATTTAAAAATTAAATTTATCAAAATTGAAATTAGAACTTTGTAAATAACGTTGCCTTCTAGTTATCTAGGTGGATACCTACTACTTCATGAGGAGGGCTTCCTCAATAAAAATAAAGCCAAACCAAAAACTCACTTTTCCATTTATACCTACCTAATAGGATAGGTATCCCCTATCCTTTCATACCTAAACACGTGGACTCAGTGACCACATTAAAAAGCACTGGTAATGAATGAAGACATACAGTCCAAATCCAAAAATTTTACCCACGCAGTAGACTTCGGGATTATTGTATGCAATTATGGGTCGCTCGGAAAATTCCACAGCTTTTCCGAGGGAAACTTAAGCCCTGTGACGGTATTGCCAAGAAGGTGGGCATGCGGAGGTAGAAGGAGACGTATGCGAGGAATACGCTGGCGCGGCGCTTAAGACTAGGTTATTTGTATATCATAGTCTTGTCGACCTTCGATTTGATGCGAGCCAACTGGAACGCTCCCTTGGCGCAATCGCAGCAGGTCTAAGAGGTGGCAGGAGTGCGATTCTGTCGGATCACGTGGGAGATGGATACGACAAAAACAGTCGCACACCACATTCAACGCGAGTAGAGTCGTGATAAGGGATGCAATGAAATACCCCTTCTAGAATCAGTCGAGTTAAACTACCTGGAGGTGAGGAGGTTGGGATAGTTCTGGGATACGATGGAAGACCTGGTACTTATCTCTGGTACGTAAAGCTCCTATCGAAGCAAGGAATCCCGCAGAAGAGGGTAAAATCCGGTCTTTAGGTATGTGTAGCCGTGCATTGACAGAGGCCTTGTTGAAAGTCGGTCACCAGAATCTATTTGGTTAGTGGAGGAGCCAACCTTTGCAGAAAACATTTTTTTTTTATCCTTGACCCAATCCCTACACACATCCCTTCCCCAAACAATCTAGTGTTTACTAACCATGAAAATAAAACTCATGTTAGGTGGAGATTTGCAGACTTCAGGTGAAGAACTGAGACTTAGAATTAGGTCATATTACGCAGGTAAAATAAATACTTTCATGAATTGTTTGTTATAAATTGATAACTGTTATTCTCTTTTATTTGTATTTTAAATATAGCTGTGCTAGGGAGGAAATAAACAAAACGAATATCAGGTATAGGCAGAATCTAAGACAGGGTTAGTTTATCAAACGCGTTAGAAGATATTTAAATCAATCAATTAAGAATTCTTTCACTCTTACTCTAAAGAACCGAAGTTACCACAAAACCATACATTATACTCTTTACATTTGTATGCGTTTTATTACGCGTATGGGTGTAAATCCTAAAACAAAAAATTGCACAACGCAGGATACGGAGATAATGTAAACAAAAAATTCAAAAATCTTAATTACTGTGTGAAATTATCACAGGGATTGCGAACAATAGGGTTAGATTAGCTCAGAATAATGTAGAAGTTTGAAAAATAGGTTGAGAGAAGAGGTCCTCACAAAAATGCGAGTGACCTAAAGATAGGCTAGAAGTACCAAAAAATTATGAGCTAGGTACATCATGATAGAAAGCTACGAAAATATTTATAGCTACGAGGGTAGGTGCGACACAGCGCATTCGGTGCCGTGATCGTATATAGGGGTAGAATCTCAACACATTTGAAACAACGTAGCCAGAGTAGATTCATCACGATTTGGTGCACGTAGGCAGGGTGTATCGTCACAAGTTTTTTTATACTCGAAATATACTTGAATCGAGTAAGAGGACCGGTCGCTTGAAACACTGTATCTTCGTTAGTTTTGCTCCGATTCACTTGAAATTTTGACACAATACTCTCGACATGTTGTATGTTAAAAAAAATAATTTTAAAAATGAGTTTTAAAACCTTACCCCCCCTTAAATCGTAGATTGACATGTAATACTTATTTTTTGGAAATAAGAAAAATGGATAATCATTTACAAAAATTGAACAACTTACCTAGTTGTTACACATAAACACGCAACAAAATCAACTTGAGCAATTCCACGAAATTTAATGCTACAACTAGCTAAGTCTTGTTGCCTAATTGAAACATGTAAAAAACATTTGTGGTAACTAGAGTGATAATTATAGAATTAAACGAAACTGGTTTTTGAGTTACCCACAAGAGTTATGTTTTTAGTGTGAAAACGCTGATTTCAGAGTTATCTAGTTAAAGTATTTACCCCATGATATGACATTTAGGCCCTCCGTTCATGGAGATACTTACAAACTACGTGATTGTGACACAACCACAAGTACCCTGCAGATGTACTACTTTTTAAAGCTGGTTTCCGTACACGGCACTACCCGAATTATACTAAACTTGATCATTTTTCAGGTGCAGCCGTGGAGTTAACACGATGTCGAACGATGTCAAATGACTTTTTTCCAACATTAATCTATGCCTTCTTCACTAAATCCTTTCTTGCGTATTCTGGTAATGTAAAGTTATGTAAACACGCATTTTTTTTCACTTCCAAAACAAATCTAACATTACTTTCATGTTCAGACGCCATTTCTGTCAAACGTCAAACGAAAGTAGTAGACACGAATGCTGCAACGCGTAGCGCGCTACCAGCACCGTCGTTAGCTCGCTACCGACTTCAACCTGACATCCGTCGCGTAGCGCCGTGTACGAACACCAGCAAAATTGTATGGCGGGTACCCACGAGCGGTGTGCGTGCTATGCGCATCAGGCTCGAATAGCTTGTAAGTAGCTCCATGTACGGAGGCGCTTACAGAAGCCATAGACATGCGAAACGCAAACAGCCAATGACAGTTAAGTTGAGTTGAAGTTTTCTGGCAAATGACAAGAGCAGATACAAGTGGACAACCAGATATTTAAAAAGAAATTTTAAACTTATAAAGCGGAGACGGTTTACATATAGTTCCCATGAGCCCATTGTGCTATCTCCTATTTCATCTCATTCTATTAACAGTAACCTATTCCATTTTATAAAGTTCACCTGGGTTGTCACTGGATATGTGACTATTTTTTTTATTACATTAACTCCACACAGGAGGCCCTGAGGAAAATAACTTCCCTAAGGGCCTATGTCATCTGGGATGCTGTGTGGAGGGTCTTTTTGAGGAGAGGAAGGAATGAAAATTGGTCTTAAAAAGACCCATGCTGTAGGAGGGAGGAAACACAGAAGCCGGCAAATCGTTCCATAGCCGAGCTGTTGAACTCAAGAACGAGTCGAAAAAACGACCCGTTCTCATGTGACAAATGTTAACCGTGTACATATGTTGGGCGCGCGTTTGGCGTGTCTCCCGACTATGCACCGGTGCCGAAGGGATCAATGACGCTAGTTCCTCAGAGCATCTTCCATTGAAATACCGGTAGAACATGGACAGCATTCCCACCCGACGCCTGTGCTCTAAAGATTGCAATCCGTTCGTTAAGGTGGGAGAATCTATCAAACGGACCGCCCGTTTCTGCACAGAGTCGAGGGTATTTTTGTATTTTGGAGCTCCAGACCAGAGGTGGCTGCCAAATACAACCGTGGGGCGCACTTGCGATTTGTACAGGGTTAGCAGTTGTGCATTATTAAAGTATCTGCGGGCCCTGTACAGTACGCCCAGTTTTTGAGAGGCTAACTTTACTCTGGCTTCGATGGAGCCCCCATACCTGAGCTAGTCTCTTATAGTTACACCAAGCATATCAATGGAGGGTCTGTTCGGAAGATCGCTTCCGTTGAAGGAGACTAGATTTTCATTTCAATCCCTTTTAGACGTAATCAGACATGATTGGGTCTTTGAAACATTGAATTCGACGAGGTTATTCTTACCTCAAGAGAAAACACTTTCGACTATGTTTTGTGATTCTACAATGCTTCCCAGGTATCCCAACAGAGCGGGACATTGGCACCATAGGTTAATTGGACCTTCCTTCACATTTCCTGCATCTATTAGTGTTTTCCACTTGCAACGTCGTCAACACACCGTCATGTGTGTTTTCTGAGATGGCAGTGTCACATTTGTTCCGTCAAGACAGGTTTGTGTGATGTTCAATTCTGCATCTTCTGTGGAGAAATGATTTAATGATTTACTAGTCACCTGTTGGACTATCGGGAGTATTCTTCAGCTTGGTGACCTTGGCCCGGTCTCGTATTCGTGCAAGCTGGGAAACGCATTTCTCCATCTTCAGTCGGGATGAGGCAATCTTCTGGGTGCGAGCCGCCTCCTCTGCAATGACCATCTCCTTCAGCTGCGAGATCATCACCTGCAATAAATTTATTTATTATAATGTACCAATGACGTTATACATTACATCTCAACTCGCCATTGTCTCACAAACTCAAGATAGAATATGGTAAGTAAGAAACACTCTTATGTTTTCAGTTAATTCTTAAGTCGCGGCATACCCCATTTCTACCGATTTATTACATATGTACCTTGAACACTTTAAGTTTTAAAGCACTTAAAAAATATATGTTATTCTTGAAAATAATATCTATACATTTCCCGCACCGAAACGCAAATTATATGAAATTCCCTCAATAGAAAAAAAACGCAAAGTATGCTCCGAAAATTATTATAAACACGTTTGTTTCAGTTATTTTACAAATTATACATTGTGAAAAAATTCAGTGTTTCTTTAAATGCTGTTTAAAGGCGGAACTCCTGCGCCAGAATACACATGAACACTAGCTTGAACCACACTATAAACATTCTTTGTTTTCCGTCTCCTGCGTTTTTTGAAACATGGTTTGAAAGATTGGTATGAACAGGTGTGAAGTTCGCGCGGTCCGACAATTTTGCTAGTGGCCTTTCCACGCGTACGCAACTGAACACTTGACGTTTGACGTTTAAATAAATGTTAAAATATGTTCCGATGAAGAAGAGATGCTACATCAGGGAGAAAACAGAGATATTTTAATAGATGTTTATTTACAAGGAAAGATTTCTGACTAATATCAATTATTATGACCTAAAGTTAGCATTTGAATTTCGAATGCGTAATTAATTACGCATTCGAAATTCAAACGTCAAAAGTCGAGTTCTGTTAAGAAATTTAGCGATGATATTGTAGACGAAATATAAAGGAGAACACGCAGATTTCAACTTAGACCTAACCTACCTAACTAGATTTTTATTAGGTATTTATTTATCAGGGAAAGAATAGAATACCTATTTTAATTGGTCAATTTCTTCCGTGTCTCTGAAACCGATTTATAAATTAATAGACTTTATTTACAAGTGAGTTCACGAAAGATATAATCATCCATTACAACAGTATTTATTTGCAATTTAAAGTCATAATTAGGTATTAGGCTCGCGCGGTTGACATAACCCCAAACGTCATTCGATTTATCTCCGGTACCAACCGCTCCGTACGGCTCCTGTAAAAATATGAACTTATTTCCCCCCCCGCCGGCCCCGCCTGCCTTCCCGCTTCCCGCTTCACCCACTTCAAAAATAATATTAATATTAATGTTGTTAATATTCGTTATTATATTATAATTTTATTATCAAATATATTTATTATATTGTATTTAGGTATCATAATATTTTAAAGTAGTGATTATTAAGCTCAATCATTGCGCATAACCTCAAAAACTTGTTCGGTTTGATTCTCCATACATGACCGCATCGCGCGGCTCTTGTAAAAATATGAACACATTTCCCCCCGCCAGCCTTCCCCCTTCGCCCGGGAGATGAATGTTTTCCGTCGCCTGTGGTAAAGCTTGAACACAGGGTTTTTGAACACGAAGTGTTCAAATTTTCAATGTTTTGGGTGCTGTTCAAGCTAGTGTTCATGTGTATTCTGGCGCAGGATACGCCGCTTTAGACAACCCCCGTGAGATTTTTGCTCTATTTTTTATGAGTTGTGTTTTATTAAACATTTTCACAATTTCGGATGAAGAATCACTGGTTAAAAATGCCCAAAGTTGTATTACACTCTGTACAAAATTGCATTAATTGTACAAAAGTGAGTACAAAACTGTATGATAATTATGGAGTGTCTTATATTATGTACTGCCTCTTGTTGTAATAATGTAATTTCTATTAGCTATTGTAAGATTACTTTTTATTTTATAGATACATAATGTAATAGTATAATGTGGAAATCTATAATTGGTTTTTCAGATAGGTAAATTAACATGTATAAATTAATCAAGTTGTAAACTGTTGATTTCCCTAAAATAAAATAAATAAATAAATTTGTGTGACTTGATTATTGAATTCAAGTAATAATGAGAGCATTAAAAATACAATTGAAACATGTTTTTCATTACACGTACACACAAGATAGAGAGAGAATAAAACAAATTTGTAGTAAGGGGACGTACAAGTATTACGTAACGCAATTTGGGGGGAAGGGGGTCTTGTAAAACGTTACTGTGCGTTACCGGGGCAGGAGGGGGGGTTTGAACAACGCGTTACGTAACATGTTTATTTTTATTTAAATAAAAAACTAGGGAATTAAAATCTCCCAAATTGGTAACCCTTTTGGTTAATGTTTTCATTAACGGGAATCCCTCGATTGTACCGTTCGTCATTTCTATTTTGTTCTCCCAAGTTGGCAACCCTTTTCGTTTATGTTCGTTCGTTTTACGGGGAATCCCTCAATTGTATTGTACGTAATTTTTATTTTGCTCTCCCGAGTTGGCAACCTTTTTCGTATATGTTTTACGGGGAATCCCTCGACTGTATTGTATGTCATTTTTATTTTATTTTTGTTGTCAGTATTCATTAATGTTTTAAACACGAAATATGCATAAACACAATGTACCGGACGGGACCACGATTATGACTTATTATATTTATGTTTTGTTTTAACTTAGCGTCGCTTAATGATTTTACTTGTTTATGTATCCTTTTTAACTTAGCTTCATTTAGAGATTCGACGAAGAAGAGGATGAGTTCCTTGAAGGCCGTCCTCTTCTTCTAACCTAAAGGGGGCTTGTTGGATGTTAAAACGAAGACGAAGACGGTACGTCGTCGTCTTCGTACATTGAGGTTTAATTTGGGCGACTTAGCAGTCACCCATTCGTGGTATAATAATGTATAACTGATGTTTTATTAAGAAAGTTAATAAATTTGTGTTTTATGGGCTATCGGAGAGGTCGAATGCGAGGACAGGGTTTTGCTGTGCCCGGTCACGTTTTCGATTTCTCCGTACGCCACTGTGGGCGAAACTTGGACTTGCCACGGGACCAAAATGCCTGGCGGGGAGCGGGGGGCTCCCGCTCCCCTGTCCTTCCCCGCGTCCTACCTTCGGGCGGACCAATTAGAGCCCTCCTTCTGGGGGTTAGGTATTTTGGTCCTGTTTGATGCCTGGTGTAGCTCGCACTGTTTAATTGAATTACGGGAGTTTGGCATTATGAATTACGAAATAAATAATATGAATTGATAGGCCAGACTCCCCTTACCATGTTTATGTAGGTTAACCTAGAGTAAGTTTAGTTTTAAGTTCAATAATTAAGATTCCCCCCAATAATGTCACTCCGGGGGGCCGATGATCTTTTTTGTATCTGGCATAAAAAATCGAAATAAATTATAAGGAGAGAGGTCGGGAGGTTCAGACGGAAGCACAAAGAGAGGCGAATGATTGCTACTATGGTGACCTCAGCTATGATGACCACAGCAGAGGTCACGACCCGCTAAAACTCAGACTGCTCGGAAAAGGAGACAGTTTGCCGTTTCCACCCCCGCCGGCGGCAAGGTGGGGGTGCGAGCTATATATACGGGGCTGCTACCCCTATATCGCCACTTCTCTCGACCGGTACCATCACAGCAATCTTCGCCTCTCTGCCTGACCCGACCTCTCTCCGGACTTTTTGGAAATATTGGACTTATTTCTTCCCCTCTAGACACCTCCACCCCCCGGAACCCAGCGGCTACCAGGACTACCCGGCGCCTATCTACAGTCTTTGTGGGAGTAACCAGGACGTACCCTACACACAAATTGATGTAATCAGTGTTAAAGTGGGTTTGCAGGTACTATAATGTCCTCAAAAGCGGGAGATTTACATCATCAGCTGTTCTTGGCCTATAAAGGCTCTCATGCTGACTTGCCAGCGCAGCTATGCCAAAAGAATACCAATGAAATTTGGAAAAGCAAAAGAAAAACTAAAAAATAAAGAAAAATTTATGGAACAAATAAATGATGTTATACGAGAGTTCAAGGTGACGGCCACGAAGAAGAAAGCAACAATGCTTTTTAGTTATTTTACACAGGTAAGTTTACTGCTAAAATATAATAATATAGACTTTCCAGTACTTAACGCAACTTAATTGTGACTTTTAGGTAAAAATAGTCTTTTGGGTGTTACGTAACGTTAAGGGGGGGGGAGGAGGGTACAGAAAAATGTTACAGCACGTTACATGGGGGGGAGGGAGGGTCAAAAATCTTCAAAAATTGCTTTACGTAATACTTGAACGCCCCCTAGGGGTCAAGGGCTACGCAGGCTCAAAAAGGTTAACAACCGCTGAGTTAGTGTGTGTTTTAATTTTTTTTTTGTTATAGTAATTTTAGTTAGAAAAAACGTAAGGTGAGTCATTTTTATATTTCAAAAATTATATGTTTATTTCAATTTATAAAATTTGAAAGCATATTTTATCATCTATCAAAAACAGTTTTAATTTTTTGGATACATTCAGAAATATTCCATTAATATAGATTTTATTGTAGAGCAGAAATATCGGACCCTCTGACAAAACATAGTCGAGACCTGAGGAGTTAATATTAACGAAATGAAAATACAAAATGCATTTTTTTTATCTCCCCGACATAAATACTTACTTTTCGTAATAATCAAGCTAAATCTTCAATAAGAAATTCTCCCTATTAACCGTGAGGCGGAGTACGACAAGTTTATCTAAATAGGTACCTAATGTTAAGTGTGTCAAGGTCAATAGAATATAATTTAATAAAATGGTGTTTTAAATATAAGTCACTGACCTGTTGCTGAGAAAATCTTTCATTTAGGTCATCCATTTCAGCAACCTGAGAACTCTGAGATGGTCCCAAAGAGATGTTGGGATTCGATTTTTCGAAATCTTCATCCTCACCAGGCCCTAGGCCTGTGGGGTCGTTTTCTGACATTTTATCAACTCAATTTATTAACAGACGACACTGAAAATAACACAACACTACATTAGAATATGAAAAATCCCTCGCTATTAGAGAATTGCAAAAAGTATTGGAGCTTTTAAAAAATGTCAACATTGTTTACATCAACTTGTAGCCAGATATTGTAAATACTGGCAGAAATGAGTAATATATTGTAGTACTATCGTAATTACTACAAATAATATGAATAATATTCATTCAAAGTTATTTTCAAGCAGCGATGCAATGACGTACTGTCTATTGTGAAAATATTGGAATATATTATTATGTTTTCACGAAGGTTGACTTACACGTTTTTCTATTATCTAGTGAAGAAATCAACATGTTATTAACATCCACGGCACGGCAAAGCATTTAAAAGCATTCGAATTATTTTTGTATACTTTATTTTAATTGTCAGATTATCCCATATTGCCAACACGTCAGTGGAAGTGAGTGTTGCAAGATTAAAGTAAAAATGGAAATAAACAGAAAGTGGGGAATAATAATTTAATAATTTTTATCTATCCCAATTTAATTAATAATTACCACGCACACGTAGGTTAACGAATTGACGTGACTAACCCAAAATGCCTTATTCAGAAGTTTTAGTTTTTGTTTATCATAATAATAATTGGATAATTTGTAGAGCGCCGTTTTTGTGAAAAATCACCTCAAGAGCGCTGTACAATTTATTTTGAATTTTTGGGCTCTTTTTAGTTTTATTATTTACAAGTAATGCGGAAAACATATTTATCTGGCAGGTCACTTCCATAAACACACTTTAGTTAGAAAGTTTATACTTGGAGGAGATACGGCTTTTTTGATTTTACATTTGCTATCCCCATCACTGTAAGTATTATATTTATGAGAAGATTAGTCGCAAAAGTAAAGTTGATATTTGTTTTGAAGGACTGGAGAATTTAGGACTCTTTAGGGCTGGAGAATTTTATAAAAAGACCTTTGCAAAAGCTTACAAATATATATATTTTTTCATTTTTACACAATTAGTTATTTACAATGTCGCGGGCAGTAACGGTTTTTGATGAATGGTTTTTGACTTCATGAATACGACTGTCTGAAAAGGTGAGTTTTAAGTTTAGCTCTAAATTCCGCAGATTCTTAAGTCATATGGCAGTCCGTTCCAGGCTTTAGGTCCTGACATTCCAAAAGCGCGCTCAGCAAACTTAGTATACGATGTGTGCTTTGGTTCTGAGGGAGCGGACAGAAGCGAGTGGCAGAGATGGGTGATAAATGGAAGGCGAACAGTCGGTGTGGTGAGTCGTGTCATTTATTTAGCTACGTAGCAAAGGTCGATGAAGAAGTAACAGGATGTATGCAGAAACGCCGTAGAGTGAAGTGTTGCAGTTGTGCGGAGGTGATGATGTGGTGAAGGTCGGTGATGCTGCGGCGGAGTAGACCTCCAGTGCGTTGCTCACCAACGTGACGGCGGAGAATGACCCGATCTTCCAGGTCGTCGCTCGAGGTAGCGGAGGTGAATGGCGATGACTCGGTGAGTTTAGCCATCTGCAGGTAGTCCTTGTGAGGCGAGGGGGGTGATCTCAGCGGCTGCGAGATGCGGCGGATCTCGGTAACCTGAGAAGATGAGCTGCTTCCTGGACAGAAGATACGGCGGACCTTGTAGTCACAGGAGTAATGAAGCTGTAGGTACGGTGGACCTGAGAGCTGATGTAAATCCTCGAAGGAAGATGCACTGGGATACCATGCACGTGGCACTTGTACGGTGATCTGTTATACGTTGAGAGGCTTGTTGACCGACTGTTGGATTGAGACAGACTTGTACTGCGTCGAGTCCGTTTCGCTTATACATGCGACCAGTAGAGTATGCCTCCAGAACGCTGGGTTATACGACTTGAGAGGTTCTCGAAAGTACTGGTCACTGTGTTTGCAGGCGACTGTTGAATCGGGTCCTTTCGAAGTGGTGGCGGAAATTAGCAAGCCGGCAGGTAAGTAGGTAGCGGCACTAGAGTCACACCGCGATGATATCGTAGATCCTTCTGGTACGTTCCTTGGGTGGCAGAAATCATTCTGCGGCCGTCACAGTTCCTTAAAACTTCCGATAGCTGATGACGCTATTGACCTGAGGGTTGACTGTCGAGAATTGGAATTACATAATTCCGGTAAGTAAGCCAAAGCCATTTTTACCATCCAGCAGAGCTTGAACTGGATTTTTTCAGGACATTTGGCCAGTGAAGATTTTTGAGATGCTCTGAAATATGGGAATATTTAGATAAGTCGGTGATATGTCTTGCCGCAGCGTCGGACACCGATTGTAATTTGTTAATTTGATATTTTGGGAGACTTGAATATATTCCGTTGAAATAATCTAGACTGTAAACGTAATTAAGTCACCTCTGTTGGCAGGTGTCTCCGCACTGCTTTAATTTGCCTCAATTGAAAGAACCGCATGCCCCATACTTACAGTACTGTTCACTTGAGTTTTAAGGGAAAAATCAGCGTCCAAATTGCTCAACTCTATTGAATGACCCTGGCGCGACACTGGTAAGTAATCTGAAACGCTTGAATCAGCCGTTGGCGCTGGTGTGGTTGGATATCATATCAGCCATTATTTCCAAGCAATGGCGAAAGTTTTTTACAAAAGCTTCATAATAATAGTAAAGTGTCTCAATATTATGCTCCTCGATTGCGTCATGACATAGGTTTCTAAATGATGAACAGTAAGTTAAGAAAAAAGTGGATTGTGCCTTAAAATACATAGATATAAAACAATATAAAATTCTCGTATTTGCAATAAACATTATGTTTCATAAAGATATTTAAATATAAGAGATGTGCTATCCGCAGTTTTTACTGGGTGGGACTGTGTTTCCTGGCGTCACCGATATTGTTAACCAATACTACTGCACACCTTAAAAAAATCAATTAAATGAACGCATTCTTTCCGCATTCAAACTATGCCCATTAAGCAGTGTTGCCCCATTATGCCCGACAGTCGGGCGGCCATCATAGCGTATCTCTTGTATTTCAAAATCTTTGTTATAAATAAAAAAGTATTCCTAATTTATTTGCATTTGCATTTCTCAATTATTTTTCCAATTCTACTTGCACACTAATACTAATATTATATATGTTATACTTATAATATTCCAAATTCCTGTAATATTATTCCAAATTCCTGTAGTATTATTTCAAATTCCTGTAATATTAAAAAATCTGTTTCTGAAAAAATTAGAAAATATACAGATTTAGGATATGAGATTAAAAGCATTTGGCATTCTCGGACTAAAAAAATATTACCATTTGTTATTTCGGCTACTGGCATTATACCTAGCTCTCTCATTCAAAATTTAGGCTTATTAGATTTGTCAAAGAATCTATATATTAAAATTTAAAAATCAGTCATATTCAATACATGCAGGATTTCGAAAGATTTTTTTTAAATATTTATATTTAGGGATCAGTAGGATTTATTGGTCCAGTTAGGAGTTCTATTGAGCCGAACCCTCTGATATGAAAATATCTGGAGTCGGTGAATTATTTTCACATTTGGTCTCTGGTAGGTTGACATGTTGTTCTTGTATTGTTTTGTATTTATTATACTTATACAGTGTAATTGCATAGCGTGGATTGTCTAGATGATGATTTGTGGAAAAGTGTGTGGAAGAGTTAAGTTTTTCCTGTTGGGAAGATTTAACCCGAACATAAAGTCTAAATTATTTCAACTTTTTTGCTATGTCACATAGCTGTCTTGTCGTTAAAATGATAAAATATTGTAAATTTAGTGTGATATAGTTTAACCTTGCATATTTGTTTTTCATTTTAAAAATTTGTGTTGCTTATCACCTATCTGTGGCATAAATATACCAAGTCTGTGGCTTCAAATGATGTTTGGTTTTAAATCTATGGACTCGTCGCGACATATCTATGGCCGTGATCAAATATCTATGGTCGCGACTGACTTGAAGTTAGTTGGAAAAATAGGAAAAATATTTCGTCAGCTATCAATAAAGTAGTTTTATTTTATCAAAAAAAAGTATATATATGTGTATATAATATCATAAATAGGTCTTACTATATATTATCTAATATTTGAAAACTCAAATGGCTTCTTTCGGGGGACAGGTAATAATTATTTTTAAATGTATCTGTTGACTTCACCCTGTCGATGAATTATATTATTTTTTATCAATGATAACCTTACATTTTTATTGCAGGGGGCGAATAGATTTTTAGGTGTATTTAAGAGAAAAGGTCGCTTTGACACTGGAATCGGGGCCGAGTTGCCAGAAGCCTACAAGAAGTTCTGGAGAGAATGGAAGGTAATGCGACCTGCTGCGGTCCACTACGTTCCTCAGGAAGGTCGTTGGAGAAAAGACGAGGTTACTGGAGAAATTCTTCCCGTTCAGAATATTCCTATCCCACTTCAATTTCCCAAGGAAGCTCATCAGGGGATTTGGGGAGGAGAAGGCATTATTAAAGGTAATACTTTTCGTAATGTTTCAAATGTCAACATCATAACCTCTAAATTAAGGGCTTGTATGTGTCAGATGGTACTAAATCATTGATTTTGGTTTAAATCCCTCAAACTGTGAACACTATCTTGCCTAGTTTATATCTTTACTTCCTTTATTAAGAATGCTTATTCAAATAGATGTGGATGTACAAATAAAATACCTACATTCATGTTGTTATTCCGGTTGTAGGATTTCAGAAGAGAGAGCGTCGCCAGCGAAGGGTTCCTCATTTCTGGGTCCCCGTCCTGAAGCGATCGGTAGTTCGATCCGACGTGCTGAATGTGCACTTGTCGGTTATAGTGACAGATCGCACCCTCAAGCTGATCATGGACAACTATGGTTTTGACCATTACCTGCTAAAGACCCCGGCGTGTGATCTCCAATCCGAACTCGCCCTGAAGCTCAAGCAAAAGGTTCTTAGAGCTTTGGAACAAAAATGTCCAGCTTACAATGACGATCCGGAGAAACAAAAAGAGATTTACGATCAATACAAAAACTACCTCTCAGCGGTAAGTACTACATATTATTCTCTGTATACCTCTCCAGCCGGACTCCCGACCCATCGCTTTGCACCGCAGTGGGATGGACGGATTCATACGTCCGTCACTCCTGGGTAGCTATTCCCGAGCAACGATCAATCGTTATGTGCCATCTACGAGCGAAAAATTACTCGTCGTCCCAACGAACTTTGTCAAATGTTTCATTTTTACATATTCTTGAATGTCAAACGGTCGAAGAGATGATTATATTGGCAGCCCTGTGAATATTAACTACGTTTTTGATGTTTTTGAGATTTCTACGGTGGAAGTTTGAAATGTCAAACAGTTGATACACATATTTTTACCGCAAAAAACTTCTACGAATTGATAATATTCGACATGGCTGGGCAACAAAAACATCGCTGGTAAATCAGCCATTGTAATATGGAACCTTAAAACGACTTTATTTATTTATTTATTTTAGGGAAATCAACAGTTTACATCTTGATTAATTTATACATGTTTTATATACCTATCTGCAAAACCAATTATAATGATTTTTTTTTTTTTTTTTTTATGTTAACTCCACACAGGAGGCCCTGAGGGAAATAATTTCCCTCAGGGCCTATGTCATCTTTGAAGATGCTGTGTGGAGGGTGCTGTTGAGGAGAGGAAGGAGTGAACATGGGTCTTGAAGAGACCCATATTGTAGGAGGGAGGAAACACAGAAGCCGGCAAATCGTTCCACAGCCGGGCTGTTGAACTCAAGAACGAGTCGTAGAAACGACCCGTTCTCATGTGACTAATGTCAACCGTGTACAAATGTTGAGCGCGTGTTTGGCGTGTTTCCCGACTATGCACCGGTGCCGAGGGGATCAGTGACGCTAGTTCCTCGGAGCATCTTCCATTGTAATACCGGTAGAACAAGGACAGCATTCCCACCTGACGCCTGTGCTCTAAAGATTGCAGTCCATTTGTTAAGTTAGGAGAATCTATCAAACGGACCGCCCGTTTCTGCACAGAGTCGAGGGTTTTTTTCAGGTATTTTGGGACTCCAGACCAGAGGTGGCTGCCAAATTCAACCGTGGGGCGCACTTGCGATTTGTACAGGGTTAGCAGTTGTGTACTATTAAAGTATCTGCGGGCCCTGTACAGTACGCTCAGTTTCTGAGAGGCTAACTTAACTCTGGCCTCGATGGAGCCCCCGTACCTGAGCTGGTCACTTAATGATATTATCATTGTAATATTATATTATGTATCTATAAAATAAACAGTAATCTTACAATAATTAAAAGAAATTACATAAATACAACAGGAGGTAGTACATAATATAAGTCGTTCCACAATATACCATTAAATTTATGCAGTTTTGTACATTAATACATTTTTAATACATTTTTAACAGATTTTTTATATTTATTTTCGGTACAATTGAAGATTGAGATTGAGAGAATGTTATTATACGTTGAACACAGTCTTATAAGGCAAGCATTTTTATTTTATTTTATTTTATTTTTTATATTAACTCCACACAGGAGGCCCTGAGGGAAATAATTTCCCTCAGGGCCTATGTCATCTTTGAAGATGCTGTGTGGAGGGTGCTGTTGAGGAGAGGAAGGAGTGAACATGGGTCTTGAAGAGACCCATGTTGTAGGAGGGAGGAAACACAGAAGCCGGCAAATCGTTCCACAGCCGGGCTGTTGAACTCAAGAACGAGTCGTAGAAACGACCCGTTCTCATGTGACTAATGTCAACCGTGTACAAATGTTGAGCGCGTGTTTGGCGTGTTTCCCGACTATGCACCGGTGCCGAGGGGATCAGTGACGCTAGTTCCTCGGAGCATCAGCATTTGAGTTTGTATTACAATGTTTTTCTTTAAAAGTATTACATGAACGTAAATTATAAAAATATACTATGTCTTAGCGAGTGCGAAAGTTATCACACGAAAATCGTCACAGGAAAACAATACTAGATTTTGACAGCCAATTGCATAGATACGCAAACAATTCACCACTCGCTGCGAGTATCGACTGGTCCGACTCACTCGTTGTGTGCAATGACTTTTGACGTTTGGCGTCTAAGTATGTAGCTTCGACGAGGTTCGAGAATAACCGAGTCGACCAATGTACGTACTTGCGAGTGACCTGGCTTGGAGAATAGCTAACCAGGACACATTGACCCCAACCCGTCCCTCATACCCTTTTCCTTTCCGGAACTTCCTCTCCTTCCCTTCGCTAAAAAAGACCCTCCATACAGCAGAAATTAGTTTTCCTCTGAGCCTCCTGTGTGGAGCTAATGTAAAAAAATTACATTCATTTGATTCTCCTAACTTGACTTAGTTTCATTGCTAATTCCGGCCTTCTACGTAAGGTTTAAATAAAATAAATAAATTTTGGTTCTCAGGCTAATTTGTTGCTTTTCGTAACAGCTCATACAAGTCTCATAGAAATTCTTGTATCTATACGGTGTTAGAACGAGAAAACACCACACTTTATATTCAAATCAAAAAGTTCACCATAAAATAATTTAAATGTACACCTTTCTGAAACCAAAGTTTCCGACCGCAATTTAAAAAAAAATTTGAAAACTTTGGGAATTTTTTATTAATTATTTTTACATGAAACGACAAAAAAGGGAATTGACAAAAATGTTTACAATATTGTCAATTCCCTTTTTTGTGAATTGACAATATTGTAAACATTATTGTCAATTCATTTGCTTAAGAAAATATGTGTGTTTTTTTATTTTTTGTCATTATCATTAATTTTAGTTAGAAAAAATGTTATGTGAGCCACTTTTAAAACTTTTTTATGTTTGCAATCAAAATTTTATATTAAAAAAATTGTATGTTTATTTCGAAATATAAAAATTGAAAGCGTTTTTCATCACTTTTCAAACACAGTTTTTAGATTTCAGATGCTTTTGGATTTCAATACAAAGCGGAAATATTTTAACCATCTGACAAAATGGATCCAAGGCCTTAGGGGTTAATACATATTTTCTTTTGTATATTTTTTCTATATTATTATCCTGTAAGCTTGCGATTCTGTCTCACAGCTGGGGGTAATAACACAGAGCTCTCACATTTTGAGCGCCTTTCAGGTGATTTTTTTGCAAAAACGGCACTATATAAATCATCCAAATATTATTATGACATGCATAGATGCATAAAATTAATTTTAATTTCTATATTCGTCACTTCAGTTGGACAGGGTTCTAACTTCACTTCACCTTGTTCTGAGATAAGAGGTGTCAAAGTTTGCAAAGACGATTTTTCATTATCTATTTACCGATTTCTGATTTTGAGATTGAATCTTGTGTAGAGTATTTTAATTGCATGTTTTAAAAGAAAATATTTAAATTGGACTTATACTTACCATTTTAGAACATTCCTAGACTTGCAGATAGAACCATGTGCAACCAGTTAGGGCATTATAATTCATTGCATAGATTCTAACTACATTTCCAAGCTAGAGACACATCCTATTTAACCACTCCGACCCCTAAGCGTGTTTACACGACAATATAACAATAGCAGTCGAGTACGATAAGCGTGTTTTCACGCTAACGTGTGTTCCCACATAATTCATTGTAACTCTGTTATTGTTCTAGTGACAACCCTAAAACAAAAAGTAGAAGATACACACGAAATCAAGCTTCACATCTCTGTTGAAAGTTTTTCATAGAAATACATACATATTTTGTAGAAGCAATTTTCACCCTCGAAATCGCCTACATAGGCATTGTTAATTTATTCTTAAATATTCTTGTACAAAATAGTATAAAAGTGAGGTGACAAAATTGTTTATTGTACATTTGTACGATAGAATGAGTGTCCTTTTTTATAATCCATGATTTTAGTACCGTTTTTACATAAAAACATCATGTGAGTCATTTTTACAATTTTTCCTAACCTTTCAAAAAACAGGTTTTAGTATTTGGCTACATTCAGAAATGTTTCATTTATAGAGCTGTAATTGCGAAACGGAAATAACAAAAAGTTTTTATATATCTGACATTTCGTTTAAGATGAAAAACTTGCACAATGGCAAAATACCTGAGTAGTTAAATATTTTTCATTAAAAATGATAAACTATAATCTTTATACAATATTGAAACTCGAAATCTAAAATTGTTAAATAGATTATGAAAATTCGTCTTTGCAAACTTTGAAACCTCAGAACATGGTAAGGCGAAGTTAAACTTATCCAACCAAAGTGACGAACTACATTGCTCCTCGTATCAACAATCAACTGTCAGATGCAAACAAAATAGAGAGTGTAAGTGATGTTAGAACCTTGTAAAATAAATGGAGTTTGATTTTAGAATTCATACAAGTATCTACGGAAATGTAATGCATACGGTTCTGAAAATTATTTTCATTAGAGAAATGAGCAAAAGAAGTGGTTTTGCATTCAAAGGTCATTTTTGAACAAATTGTCAGTTAGAACCTTGTCCAACTGAGGTGACGAAATTTTGATGATCCGTTTTTTAATTCCAGTACACGGCTGAAGATATTGAGTGGTACGGATTGACCATGAACCAGGCTGTCCATAAAATGATTCTCATCAAGGAGAAAAAGAACGTTCCTGTCCCCCTGAAGCAGAAATATCGCTCACAATTAATAGAAAAACTAAAAGAAGCTGGAATAGCTGAGGCTCAAGAAGCTCAATTAGGGTAAGATAAAAAAAAAATATGTGTAGTCCTTTTAATTTTCAGTTTTTTTTTTAAATGAATATTCAATAATATTATTATTTGATTTATAAAAAAAGCAGTTTGTTTGTGAACGAATTCTGCGGTATAATTATTATTATTTGTGACAGCTGTTTCGCCTTCTGAAGGCATTATTAAACTGTCAGTTTGGCAGACATTAGCTTACAACACCGCTCGAGTCGAAAATTGGCAGTTTTCACATTTTAATGCCTTTAGAAGGAGCTGCTCATTGCGCGTCTAACCATTGGTCACATGATACAGATTTCAGTCAATCAGAAGCCGTAATTCGAAAAGTAGTGACAGCGCGCAAGTCGGTTGGCCTCAATAACGCACAATTTTTTTCATCTCCTGTAAAGTTGGTAAAAATGACTTATGCGGTGTCGTTAGCTAAGGGACGATTTGACAAGGCTTTACGAAACTGTCAGTTTGACAAAGGCGGTAATTCTGTTGGTTTGGCAAAAGCGTTATCAAATTGTCTGTTTGACAAAGGTATTTTTAAAAATTTAAATGTCAAACCGACAGCCTGGTAAATAAAGATGGAAAATGTTATCAAATTTCGTAGATAAATTTATAAACCGTATTTGCGTTCCAAGCCAAGGTCGTAAACTTTTCGTGTATCAATAAGTCTAACCTTCTATAAAAAACTAGAGCATTAACTAATTGAATGCTTATTTAAAGACTGCGCAGCGCTCCTTCACCGGTGATGAAATTTTTTATGTTGCGATTTTTACCTTTACGCTTTGAAAACAGTGTAGAGGACAAAATCAGAATCGCCTGCGCTAATATCACTGTAGTTGCCACTTTTTATTTCATAAATGTAGACTCTGACCGTCTAGAAAACATTTTATCTGTGGAAGTCAAAATTAATTTTCATTCAATGGCGACCCAAGAATGAAAATATTTTAATTTTCGAAGGAGTCATTATTTCTTTGATAACGCCTTGTGATTGTTGTTTTTCATGTAGGTTGTTTATGTAGAAAAAATAGAACTACTTATGTACATATTTATAATAATGTTTGTAATTTATTTTGTTGAGAGTAGTTGTCTCCCAAATGTGAGTTTTCTTTTTTTCAATATATTATGTTGGCCAGTCTGGGAAAAAGTCTAAGTGAAATATGAAAATATGTTATCCGTTGCAAATATGTATCAAAATTACCATTTTTATCTCTTTATTCAATTAAAACTCATCAAGGTAATTTTAGTGCGGTTCTGCAAATTCTCGGCTGACAGTCGGAGATATTGTGAGGATTTTCCTTGTCCGATGTTCAAGAGGTTAATATAAAATAATTGTGTTTTCTTATTCTTTCAGAGCCGACAACTCCTCTTGGGTATCGAAGATTAACATTTTCGGTAAAAAGCAGGAAACATGAGTTGCGCCAGATTCAACTCAAAGGATGATAAAATAAGAGGAATAATGTAGGAGAACCTGTATAGTCACTACTTAAATAATTAAAGTAACATATTTAAAAATGTTGTTAATTTTTTTTAATGTACAATTTCAATTGAAAAATTAAAATCCTATTAACAGAAGCTTTTCAGCAGGTTTCAGACAGACATTTTGATGAGATCTGGATTAAAGGAAGGATGAATCTTAAATGCTGGTATTGTGTTTTACAATCCACCAGCATTCAATATGATGTTGACCGTTCAACAAAAAGTGACAAAATAAAAATATATTTTTTTAATTTATTTTGTCACTGACTGGTGACTTTGATTCTGCGTACCAAATAACGCACTGCGCTTTTTGTTGAATGAACAAAATCGTATTGAACGCCCCAGTCGTTGGCGTGCCCGCGGCCGACCTTGGCTACTGCCCATCTAGTGTGCGTAAAGCAAGGTCATGCCACCTCCAAAACAAAATTTACTTTCACCAGCTAGCGTTCAGTGACAGAAGTACACGTTTAACATAAAGGGTTTCGGTGCTATAATTTTTAAAATGTAGGCATTATTTTTCGATGAACCTATATAATTATTAAATACAGTAACTTCATTTTAAAAGCACTGTATATTAACCTTTAATTGCCGATGTGGGAATCTATCAGACGGTATGCGTACATATAATCATCCGCCTCCAATTAATAAAGATATTCAGATAAACATTTTGAACAAATCTTTTCATGTTTGCACAAAATGTTGAAGGCAGTAATAAAACCCGTCCCTCGGGTGGGTCATCAGCAATAGTATACCTACCAACCCACATCAACAGTTAAATGTTAATATCGACTGCAGTTCGGTAATAACTCTTCGAGCAACAAAATGAAAACTGTACAGGAGAGGGTAAAAATCAATATTTACAAATTCAATAAACTAATTAAAAAAATGTTTGTTTTTCAGAATTTTGATATTGTAATTCTATTTATAATTTGTGAAAGATTTGAGGATTGAGTAATTTTAACTATGGTTTTTATGAAAGAACTTAAAAAAAAAATTATGCATAAATTTAGTGTTTAGCACTGAAAATGCCTAAATCAGCATAAACTATCTTACATGTTGTACTTTGACAAATATTCTACACAAAACCACTTAAAAGTAACATTCCCAAAAATGTGGCTTGAAGGGTTTTACCAAAACAGTCATTTTCAAGATGTCAATCAGGTTTCGCTTTTACCCAATGTGTCAGTTCTTGCCTGTACATAATAGATATTATGTATAAAGTGGTTGATACCCTCAGTATTGCCCCATCGAAAGGCCCCACTGTGTGGCTTTAGGTGTGTTTGGGTGACCAGGTACTTTCCAACCTTCCTCTACCCCATCTCCTTATCTTCCCCACTCCCCACAACTTTGTAACATTACCCGAATGCGAATGCCATATTGCCGCTTATTCACATAAAAAAATCCTTGATGAAAATTGTGGTTGGTTTTTTTTAGATATCCGAATCAATGTGTTTGTATCAGAAACGATTTTCAAATTGGTCAAATATTTCTGAATGCATATTTTATTAAGAAAACGTCTCTCACTTGTTAGAAACATTGCGTCGGTTCTGACCTCGCCACATTTCAACAAAAAAGATTATTTGGTGTTTTGATGAAACACGCCAAACGCGCGCTCAACATTTGTACACGGTTGACATTAGTCACATGAGAACGGGTCGTTTCTACGACTCGTTCTTGAGTTCAACAGCTCGGCTGTGGAACGATTTGCCGGCCTCTGTGTTTCCTCCCTCCTACAATATGGGTCTCTTCAAGACCCATGTTCACTCCTTCCTCTCCTCAAAAACACCCTCCACACAGCATCCTCAAAGATGACATAGGCCCTGAGGGAAATTATTTTTTCCTCAGGGCCTCCTGTGTGGAGTTAATGTAAAAAAAAAAAAAAAACATAAACACAAAATAAAACAGATAAAATAATATTCATAATTTTATATTTTGAAGGATAGGTATTTGTTTCACATAAATGGATAACACCAAAAAATAAACAACAAATCAGTGAATAAACAATGCGTCATGATAAGAGCATTTTATTATTGCGACTCGTATTGAGATCACAAATCTCTGTGTGCTTAAATATTGTAAAGAAAAACAGACAAATAACAACAATTTTTTTTTAATACAAGTGGTTAATATATATATTTTTGGAATCCTGCCCAAAAGATCTAACACACTACGAAAAAGAATTATGCAATAAAAATACAATTCCACTAATTAATTCAATTGATAATTTTAAACGGAAATAACGGCACTCAACTTTGTTGTAGTTAGAAATGGCCAATTGCTAAAATTAATTCTAATCTACGTTAGTAAGGGTCGTCTGTTTCAACGGTCGCTAGAGTAATAGCAAGAGTAAAAGAAATTGCTACTGTTAAATATAACAAAAATCCATTTTTCAATCAATTTTACCACATGTTTTATGTCACTTTTAACTTTTGCATTTACTTTCTGAAAACAGTTATTCTAGAGTTACTCCGCTATTGTGACATATTTGACAGTTCTGTTGGAGGTACTTTACGAAATTGCGCGCTTCAACATTGATTTTATTAATCATGAATAATATTATAGAAGATGATGACGATGATGAATTCTTCATCCAATATGTCTTGCAGCGAAAACCAAAAACCAAAAACATTTCGACCCCGTGTTAATAATATGGGATGCTCTTGAATTTTTGGCGCAGTATCAGATGTCAAAATATCTGATAAAATATGTGACACATTAAATTCAAGGAGATATTACAACTACTACAGTCAATTAAATTGTTTTCCGTGTAGTATTGTGAATATTATATTAGGTCATCATTTATTTATAAATATGCATACAAATATTTTTATAGGAACACAGCTGTCAGATCCTACCACGCAAAACAAAATATGGCTGGATACTTGTTCTGGTTTTCAAATTTGGTGTGGGGCTGCACTAAAAAATAATGCGGTGCTTTTCACATTATTTCGAGGAATATTCTGCTTTTAGACTGGCCACACTAACAATACTTACTTTAGCAAAAGTACCCTCGAAGCGGTGTGCGGTCCTGTTTGACATCATTGTTACTTTAATTGACGGTTAAAATTTAAATTTAGTTCATGATTTAGCTCTCTGTTGAAACAGACAGCCCTATATAATATAACTTTATTGTTAAGTGTAATAACTAATAACATACTAAATATAAAACTATAGGGGTGTAATCTTGATTAAAAATAATGTATATTACAATTTTTTACATTGTATATCTAATATCTACAATATGGCAAGTTCTGTCCCTTTGGACATGATATTATAATTTTACTGCTTCAAGCAATAAAGAGGGAGCCACAAATAGCTGCTTTTTAAGAGAACAATGAGATAATTTGGAGAGCATTAAAAACGTCGATATAGAATTTTTAGATAGGTCGCTCAGCGTAGAGTTGAGCTAAATTAGCGCTACTGCGAAATACGGTAGCCATCAATAACAGGTGTCCGAAGACAGTTGTGCCCAATGCCTAAGATTTCATTTCGTCCGAAGACAGTTGTGCCCAATGCCTAAGATTTCATTTCTTCCGAAGACAGTTGTGCCCAATGCCTAAGATTTCATTTCTTCCACCATTACTTGTGGAGCATTAGTAAGAAGTGAACTCAAAGAACTCTTTCAAATTTGGCACACAATAAAAAAAAAATTAAATAGCACACATAGGAAAGAAATTCTACTGTAACTACCTCCAAGCATAATTTCTATACTTCACTTATTAGGAAACTTTTTCGTTTCAATATCTCAACAAGTAGAAGAGGAGAAAAACTAAAATTTCCCATATCATAATAATATGAAAAATTCTTGGCTATGCCTGTCTTAGTTTGAGTGTGAATCTACCATTCTTGAATGTGCCTGTTTTAGGTGTCCAAGTGTGAATCCAACGTTCTTGGTTGAACCTGTTTAGTGTTTGAGTGTGAATCTATCATTCTTGAATGTGCCTGTTTTAGGTGTCCGAGTGTGAATTTAACATTCCTGAATGTGCCTGTTTTAGGTGTCCGAGTGTGAATTTAACATTCTTGAATGTGCCTGTTTTAGGTGTCCGAGTGTGAATCTAACATTCTTGGCTGAACCTGTTAAGTGTTTGAGTGAATCTATAATTCTTGGCCTGTTTTAATGTCCGAGTGCGAATCCATCAATTCTATATCTGCATTAGGATGGCATCTAGCTTATGGAGCAGTCCAGCTCGCCAGCCTTCGGCAGGAAGTCGAGCAGAGTGGCCACAGCGCGCGTGATGTAGGTCATAGTGCCGTAGCTGCCGCTGGGCGCACTGTCGTAGAAGTGCTGGCAGACGTAGGCCGCTCCTCCGCAGAGGAGGCCGCCCGTGGCAGAAGCCTCTCGCTGACTGGTCGGCTTGGCGCAGCAGAGCGTGGCGTCGCCGTTGCACTTTATCTGAAATTAGCATAAATTAATTATAAAATGCCCCCTGATATTAATTAATGATAAAGGCCTGCCCTGATTCAGCTAATAATACTTCTTGATTTATATAAAATACGCATCAGACAAAAGTATAATTTTCCATAAAATAAAACGGCTATTTCCCTGACACCTTCTAGTGTTAAACAGTAGAACAGATTATTGCTTTCAGGACAGATAGGCTCCAAAAATGACTAGGTAAAATTACAAACGACATCCATCTGAAACATCAAATCCTGGTCGGTCATACCTCAATCTATTTTCTGTTCCATATATATTTCTGATGTGCATTATTACAAATTAATAAATGATAATTTAGACATTTTTAACAGGAACTAGCAAAATGTCTACTTTTAAGAATATGTAATAAAAATAGCTGGCGGGCAAGGAGTTGCAATCAAAAATTAGTAACACAATCCAAGTTTAAAAAAAAACAGTGAAACTTTCCTTAAAAACCCCTCGAACTACTCCAATACATAAAAGAAACAAAATTCAACAAAGGTCAATGATTGACTGGTGACAAATGAATGATTACTGTCTATTGAAGCTTTCCTCAATTTTTTCATGAAAAGACTATAATATATGGAAAACAGTAGCCTTTGTGGTATTTTAAATCACGTATGTTACTTAAATATGTACAATAAGAAATCATCAGTACCTGATCATCCAAGAATATCTGGTTTCCCTTATGAACCAGATGCTCCACAGCAATGATGCCTCCAAGGTTGGGTGCCACGTTATATTCCGCGACCAATGTCAACACCATCAGGGCCTCCACAACTAGCTGTCTATATTCCGGCTGCGGGATGGAATTCAGCACCGTCTCCACCGCCAGTGCGAACTTCAGTTCACCGGAAGTCATCTCCTGGGTCAGGTTCTGGGGAAGCACCTTACCTTCGATGGCCAACCCTTGACACTAAAGAAGAAATTTTATTTTTGGAATGACTTAATGATACCTCAAACTGTAATATTTAATCATTAAAGACAATATTAGCGACTCTCAAAGTTAAATGCAACCAAATCTTTTTCTGTTTCTATTTTTCTTTTGAAAGTCACTAAAATTGTCTTCAGTGATTATAGAAAATAACTTTTTTTTTTCTGAAAAGAAGAAATAGGAATAAATATGTCACTCCTGGCCACAGACAAAACACCTAACTACTACCTACTGGAGCGATTATGGTCGAAAAATTGACCACTTTTATTTTTCTGTGATTGATAGCGGTCCAAAATTGGACCACATTTTTCTACCATTCGTAAAACATTTATTGTAATTATTTAAAAAATTTCCATGGCCAGCCATTTATTTTAAAACAAAGCTTTTGAAATGCTTTATCTATTACGACCATAGATGTCGCTAATCCGAACTTCATAGACTATTTTAGAACGATGTTAAAAATAAATTTTTAAAATATCTTATTCACGCAAAATTTCTGATCAGCTGTTTACGGTTAAAATTAAGCCCTTTTTCCATGTGCACCTTTCATTATCAAGTATACCACAGACAACATACAGAAATCGAAAACATTCTATGTTGACTCGAATAAGTACCTCTCACGGAGTTTCAAAGTAACAAACAAGCAGGATTTGCGCGGTTATAAACTTTACGATTTTTTTATATTTGCTTTATATATCCTACAAATATGAGATGAACAGTAAAATACAATAATTCATTGGCTGTATATATCACTATAATAAGTTTTTATGTCTCCATGTTAAAATTCAAAGGTATGATTTTTTTTATGTTGGCGAAAAATTTAAAAAATGATCTTTTGGAAATCTCGAGCAATCGAGGCAAATTTATTTATTTTGCGTGGTCGCAAAATGAAAAAAACTCCAGTGGCGCAGTGATAGGCAACACGCAGCAAGCCCATTTCGTAATTCCAAAAGACAAAATATTGTGGTTAATTTTCACCCTCGCAGTGCAGTGCTTTTTTTAATGTTGAGTTCTGTCAATGTTTGATGCATTTTAAAGGTTTACGTTTTACAAAATACCAAAACTTTTCTTCATTAAATTTTGTTTAGCTTTCCGAATTGTAAAAATCAGCAGCATATTTTATTGATTTGATCCTGAACCTAGCAAAAAATTTGCCTGTGGAGATTTCTTTGTCTATGATTGCTATTTTGCTCGCTATGATTGCTATTTTGCAGGGTAGGTACGCTTCCAAATGATGTTTCTGAAACATATAAATAACAGAAGAGAGTTTAAATATTTCTTATTTAACCCTTTACTTGATTTTGTGTCTTTTAAGATACACTAACTAAAATTGCTTATTTACCAAGTCCTTTGTATTTTTGTGGTGTAATTCCACTGTGGTGTTGAACTACAGCGTAACTAACTGGGTAAGTCTAACTATTATTACTCACATATTCTACTCCTTGATATAAGTTCTATAGGTATCTACTATAAATCCCTAAATTGTTTTTATTATATTTGAGATCCCACTAGAACACCAAACATCGCTTTTGGAAGATGTTGGCAAAATGTAAAGAGCAACTTGTTGTTTACCTTTTCTAAAACACTCCATACTTTTGGATAGAAATCTCTGGGAACTCTGTTCAAAGCTCCATCCAGCCTCCTTCTCCTCAACCACTGGCCTTGTCTGTCTGGTTCCACATTACCTACAATTGACAAAATGTTTATTATTAAAAACAAAGTTTTTAACCAGAATTCAGAAAAAGTCAATTTCCTTTTAGTAATATATCGGAATATTGATTATGATCAGTTCTATCATTGTTTCTGTTGTTTATGTTACGCTCGGGTCACACGGTGTCGGATGTGACGTGTGCCGACCATAGCCGATCAGAGAGAGGCAAGCCATTCTTAAACCATATTTGTATTTTGCGTAATAACATTAACAGTCACTGTGATTTCAAAGAACCAAAGTCTTTTCATCAAACAGCATAGTACTAGATTCTTTACTAATAATAAACAGTAAAGGATTATAGGGAAGGAGGCATTACAACGACATTTTCAATGCAAACAGTCCCACTATGTGGAAACTTCACGGATCACTTGCACATGAAAGCCGGCAATGTATCACATATGCAACAGCCGCGTAGATTAGGTTAAGGTCAATACCTTAACCTAATCTATACAATTAAAGTATAATTAACCTAATCTTTACAATTAAAGTATAATTAGTCTACGATTAGTTCTCATATTGCTTTAATTACTTATGGGCCATTCGGGTCACATAGTCTCGTTTAGGAGATGTGCCAGAAGAAATCGAAGGCAGGTGTGCACAGTCATTATAATGCAAGAGCCCGCCAGATAAAATCTAGCTTCCAGTCCGTAAGGACGTCGGTCCACCTAAACTGTATTTGTAAATTACGAAAGGTCAATAAACAGTCATTAATTATTAAAAAGTTCTTAATAAGCAATTTAAAGTAACAGAGAATACTAGTCCTGAATAACTGAATGCCTCCAGAGAGGACAGAGAGATTTTACAAGTATTAATCCTAAAAGCAAATTTCTTCAGAGTGGTCAAAAGAATTGCGCTCACCATCTTCCATATTGCCGCACATAGTTCCATCATCTCCCAGCATCAGACCAATCTGTGATTTTTTGCTGACTCGTCCAGATTTCTGGCTTATCACTGACATGTTTCCGCGTCCAACTAAAACATAATTTGTAAACAAAATTGAATTAAAACACAATAGATATTATATCAACATTTTTCCAAATCTTATGACTGTTTTCCTGATGCAGGTAAACAACTGATTTATAGACCAAAAACTTAAAACAATAACTCTCAGTCCATTTTTTTAATAATTCCAATAAAAAATCACTCTTAAAATTTTGCACAATCTTCTACTCTGCGAATTTCTAGGTCAAAGCAAAGTTTTTACTTACAATGATGTTTCTATATCTTTTGTGAAGTTTTCGTTAAAAACAATAATAATGTAACTTTCATAAAATATCACCTCAAGGACACTTTGCTAATTACTACGCATACTTTATTAAAAAGCCTCATAAATACTTTTACTAACTAAATTGTAAATTGCAGTATTTCCATATTTACAGCGGTCACAGACAAATTGCTATATTACAAGATCAAAGATGATACAAAATTTCACACAGAATAAAGTGCAAACATTAACAGCCTTACTAAAAAACCCCGTGAAAATTTTATTCAATTGATAAACAAGCGTGTATGTGAAAACATTACTAATTAAAAAATTGTTCATGGAATGAAATATACATTGCTTACACAGCCTGAGAGGGTAGTTTATTTCACGTATACGACTATTTTGTTAATGATTTCTAAACAAATTTTGGAATTTTTCCAACGTATTTCAAATATATTTCTTATTTTTGAAGATATCGTAAAAACAAGTACCATTTTAGAAACTAGATAAAATTGCCTTTTAGATTTTTGTATCTGAAATATACAATCGTGTTTGAAAATTGCAGTATTTTCCTTCAACATGAAAATATCAAGTTTTACTGCAAGCTATAAAACAAGATGGCCGCGGCACCTGCGCAGATCTAGGAAGATTCAATTTGATCAACATAAAAATCATAAAAAACGTGATGTTCTTATTAGTAAAGATACAAAAATGCCGTTCATCAAGCACCCAACAGATACACCTTTTCACAATCGTGGAGGCATTTTTTTTTTTAGTAAGACTGTAAATATTTCATGGACTTACTGATAGAAGCCAAAAATTGTAACTACAATTGGTAGATTAATATTATTCTGAAATTTCTAACAATTTTTTTTTGGATAAAAATTCTATTACTAAAAATTTATCATATTACAAACGAAATATTTTTTTAGATACATATAAATATTTTTTAGATACAATTAGCTAAAGTTTTAGTCGTGCAGGTCAATGAGATGATATCATTAATTACATCAACAGTTAATAAATAACGTAGAACATAAAAAGAACTTCTTTTAGATTCAGAGAAGAATCATGCAAATATCGTCATCAGGGAAGTGAAACAGGAAGAAGTGCAGTTTTTGCAAAGCTCTGAGAGGGTTGTAAAAAATGATTCATTTAGTAATAATGTACATACTGCTAAATGATTAATTTCATGGTTTCCAAAATAGCGAACTTTCTGGTGGAAATGTAATTCTTTAAATCTTCAATCTAGACACATTTTCGATCTTAGATCTATCCACAAAGATAGTTTTCTATTGTTTTGGATTATATCTGAGCAAAGTTGTTTAGGTACTTATGCATTCCGAATGAGTTTTTAACCCCTCAGGTCTAGGCCATATTTTGTCAGAAGGTTTGCAATAAAATCGAAATAAATGGAATATTTCTGAATGTATTCGAAAACTAAAACCTGTTTATGGAAGGTGATAAAATACGCTTATATATTTTATAATTTGAAATAATAAAAAAAATTTTAAAATATAAAAATCAAGTTTTACTAAATGTGATGTTCTTATTAGTAAAGATACAAAAATGGTGTTCATCGAACGTTCATGCACACATTTTAAAAGATGGCTCACTTTACATTTTTCTAACTAACATTACTGATAATGAAAAAAATAAAACACATTTTATTAAACAAATCAATGGTCCCGAAGAATAATGTCGGATAAAAATTGAAAATCGTTTTATTGGCATATTAAATTGATTGCCTTTTTTTTTGGAATTTTTAATGAAATTAGATGAATGCAAAATATCAAAACAATGCTTATTAATGCAATTTTAAAAACAGTAAAAATTCAGAAACGAAACTTTAAACTGCTCTACTGCAAAATTACAAAATCTCACACCCGACACTGTTCTTCGGGACCCTCGAAATGCATTATGAACTTATCGTCACCTCACTTTTTTGTTGTTTCATGTAAAGATATTTAAAAAAAAATTCCAAAAGTTTCATAAATTTTTTTCAAATTGCAGTCAAACTTCTTTGGTTTCATAAAGTTGCACATTTTAATAATTGTGTGTTTAACTTTAGTTTTGTTTTCTCTTTCTAACACCATTTAGATCATATTTCACACTATGACAGTAAGGGAGACAGCGATTTCTAGGAGACCTATATGAGTTGTTCCCAAAAGTGAATAAATTAGCCTGAGGGGTTAAGCATTCGATTAAAAGAAAATGTGTGATTGTCTAAAAGAGTGGTACTACACATACTTAAGTTAGTCTAGTTTAAAACTACATATTTTCTAGAAATTACTCAACATCTCTTACCGGGATATCAACAATATTCTTAAAAATATCTTTAATTTTAAATATCATTAATCATTGGACACGCTTAATAAGAATATTTTTTAGAAAAAGTCTTAATAATTACTATAAAATTCAAGTTTTTGCATTTGGGGCGATGGAAAATACTGCATTCAAAATTTCAATTGCGTTAAATGAAAATTTACTTTTCGCAAACACGAGAATGCGTTAATTCGCGGCCATTTACAATAATTTGTGATTTTGTTATGTTGGTATTATGCTAGCTCATAGGCGAGTTCATGCGAATACATGAAATGACGCATAATTAAAAAAAACACAAAAACTTTTTTTCATTTTAATTTAATATACATACATCCCATTTTGAATGGTTTGTACGGTAAGTAGGGTTTGTCTGCTACGTAATTATTGTGTAATTATTCTAATACCTTTCTTTTACCTAAAAGCCTTTTTTATTTTTTTATTTCATTTCCAGAATTTTGCCAAAATAGTGCTTACCTAATACGCACAGATTACGTGGTAGTAACATAACTTCTAGCTCGTTTATTTTTATTTCCAGAATTTTGTCAAACTAGTGCTTACCTAATACGCATAGATTACGTGGTAGTAACATAACTTCTAGCTCGTTTATTTTTATTTATAGAATTTCGCCTAACTAGTGCTTACTTAATACACATAGATTACGTGGTAGTAACATAACTTCTAGCTCATTTATTTTTATTTCCAGAATTTTGTCAAACTAGTGCTTACCTAATACGCATAGATTACGTGGTAGTAACATAACTTCTAGCCCGTTTATTTTTATTTATAGAATTTCGCCTAACTAGTGCTTACCTAATACATATAGATTGAGTGGTAGTAACATAACTTCTAGCTCGTTTATTTTTATTTCCAGAATTTCGCCAAACTAGTGCTTACCTTATACGCATAGATTAGGTGGTAGTAACATAAATTCTAGCCCGTTTATTTTTATTTCCAGAATTTTGCCAAAATAGTGCTTACCTAATACACATAGATTGCGTGATAGTAAAACAACTTCTAGCTAGTTTATTTTTATTTCCAGAATTTCGCCAAACTAGTGCTTACTTAATACGCTTAGATTACTGGGTAGTAACTTAACTTCTAGCTCGTCGTTATGTTTTGGCAATATATCGGGAACACCAACATAACAAAATGGCAGAAATTATCGTAAATGGCTGCAAATTGATGCTGTCTTGTGTGCAAATGTAAATTTTCATTTTAAGCAATTGAAACTTTGAATGCAGTATTTTCCATCGCCCCGAATGCAAAAAGTTGTATTTTATAGTAATTAAGGTAAATCTAAAGATTTTTTGTAAAAAATATTTGTATTAAAGGGATATGATACCCTTCATTCAATTCGTAAACTGCAAGAATTGCTTTATGATTACTTCGATAGATGGCAGTAGAGATACCTTCTTGAATTTGAAATATTGAAAATTGTACGCGCGTCGCTACACAAATTTCGTCCTAAACTCCGCCGACGAAAAAAGTTATTGGCAGCTAGTGGAGGGAGGGTGATCTACAGAGAAGGGCCGGACTGTTAATGGGCTTAACATTATTTTATTTATTTCATAATAAAAATATGTTTAGTTCAGTTTTTTCACATTTTATCGACAAAATATAATTACGCATTACGCATTATTTGCTGAACGAATTTCTTTTTCAAAATTAATAGATTACTTAGTTAGTTCCCGGCATACGTTGAAATGCCACTAATAAAAAAATTGTTTCTCCCTGTGTGTCTTTTCCCATTCGTTCCGTTCGCCTTTCGTCCCCATTCCCCCTCCCATGTCCCCTTCCCCTCACGTTATTATTAGATTTATACATCAAAGTATGATTTACGCGAAATGTATCGTAATTTTACGAATTTTCTTCGAATATCTAAATTTGAAGAGCCGGTTGCATCAGAAATCGGCAACGAAATTTCGATTTACGCGGTAATATATCACATTTTTATGAGTTTAACGACATGGCCGCGACGGTCGCGGCCGTGAAAATTTGATTTATGCGGAATATTTTACGGAAAATATCGTATTTTTATGAATTTACTTCGAATACATTGGGCGACTTACATGGGAATAAGTCGTATTATTACGAATTTATTCCGAAGAACCTACCCGTATTTGAATTTGCAACCGAGGAACTCAATTTTCGGCGATTTTTTTTCGTTAAATTTCCAATTACGTGGGAATTCGTCAATTCAAAATTTTACTTTTGATGTCCCGTGGATTTCGAATTGACGGGTCCTACTGTATATACAGAAACACCTATGACACATGTAAATCACAAGTTTGTACATGATCAATATAAAAATAAAGATTTGTTGGTAAATTTTAATTATTATAAATTAAGTTGACTGATTCGGCCCATTGCCTTGCCGATTTGCCGTTTGGAATCTCGTGGTTCACATTTGTAGTCGATTTTATGGTGTTTTTTTTTTAAATTTAACTTCTAAATATTCAGCCGTTTATTGTCTTTAAACTATATTTTCTAGAATAGATATCATAGATATATATCATATCATAAAATATCTTTGATTTGACAACGTGTTAATGGTTACGTGTTTATACGCAGAAAGGCGATATTATTGTTAATTTTTCCTTTAAAAGTTTTTTTTTGTCTGTTTCTCTATGTACAAACTTTATTGACTTCATTTGAAATTTTAAAGATAAAAATAAAAAAAAAACTTGTTTGCAATAAACTTGTTTACTCCTTATGCTAATACCCCTTACCGTGTAAGGTCGGAACAGTGGAAAACTTGACTTATTATCACTTAAAACCATAAAATGCGTATTTGCCGTTGTAATTAATAACATGGCGTCCTTGAAAAAAAAATGACATTTCGCATTCTTTAAATTAACAAAATAACCATTAAAATGCATTATTTCCAATTTCCGGTTACTGAATCAATTAGTTCTAGTTAAAATCTACCTACTAATTTTTTTAAAGTGTACATTAAGCGTGTTCCTATATTGATAATGGCCGCCAAGTGAATAATCGATTTTAATTTTAACGAAATAACTATTAAAATTCATTACTTTCCAATTGCGGAAACTGGAATACTTACTTCCCATTATTATCTATCTGATATTAAGTTTTTTTTTTAAATAAAAAGTGCATATTAAGCACGTCCCTATTTAGTAAATATTTACCTAAGAATCTAATTACGAGACGGTAATTTTTGGTTTTATTACCAAACACCGCGTACGTAAAAAACGTTCACTCAGAAAGACAAATTCTCGCACATACTTGCAAAACGAGCGCGCTGGTCAACAATACGCGTGAAGTTGCAAACAGAACGCATGTTGGAGGTTGTTTTTTTACGCGTCTGTCAGTTGAAAACATATAATGCGGTAAAGTTACATAAAAAAAGAGAATTTGTGAGTACTAACTGTTATTGTAGCTTCCTTAGATTATCGCATTACTTGAAGTGAATTGGTATTGTAGTATTTGACTCATTTATGGAACATTTTGATGGCGTTTTAGAAATATATTGGCTATGAAATATGGAGCGTATAGTTTCACCACCATTCAACGGGGGCTCCTCTCCCGGAATGGTAAAAAACTTTGAAATGTGTTAAAATTTCGTGCAAAATTAAGTATTTATTTAATTGTTGATATCCACAGATATCATAACGATAATAAGAGGCCGTACTTCTACAGATGTGTGTATTGTTTACATGTTTCAATTTAAAAATATAATGTAAAATCATTATTAATGCGACAATCATAGATCGAAGTTTTAAAAGTGCGTTGTATGGTGTATCAATGTTTTTATTTTTTATGGTCGAATGCCTACATCAATTAAAAAAATTAATAAGCAGATTGAAAAATAATAGTCCATTATTTAGTAACAAAAAATATCAAGTCTGGGAATGACACACAAAATGTAGTATTAAGCCGTTTTAGACAGCCGTTTTCCAGCAAAATACCATTCTGCCATATAACACACTCTTAAGCGGTTTCGAAAAATTACCAAAATATCATACAAGCTACATTTAAAAAAAGTATGTAAAGTGTTTAGTGGAAATCAAAAAACATACTCCTGCCAAAAACAAACATTCACAAAAGAGAAAGAAGTTTACAATATTGATATGACAAATAAAATAACATAAAAATACACGGACCAATTTAACAATATGATGACTGCAGTAATCAAACTGCAAATACATATTGACAAGAAATAAAAATTCACATTTATTTTTGACATTCATAAAACAGACAATTATTGTTTAGTCAATATGGCGTGCCAATTTTGAGACAAACATTATTGATTGAATAATTGAATTAATTTTGAGGGTCATGCTTTCGGAAGATTATTAACAAAAGCACACTCTTCTTACTACCGCATATCACCGTATGTCAACTTGCCTTGCTCTTTCTTGGTCTTATCATGAACTATTTGTGTGAATGATTTGGCTGTAATAAAGTTATTAAAAAGCATTTATAAATTATGCACCTTGAAGAATAAATACTAATAAATAAACATAGCTCATAATATACATAATAATAAAAAGCAGTTCATAATATGTATTATATTCCCATTATTATTAATAAAATATTTATAAATAATATTTGGATTCCTGGCTAATGTTCCGATCTATGGTTCTTTTTTTTTAAACATTAGCTCCACACAGAACTGGGGAAATAAATTCCTCTCAGGTCCTATGTCATATTTCAATGCCGCTTGGAGGGTCTTTTTTAGGAAAGGAAGTTCTGGGATGGAAAAAGTAACGAGGGGTGGGTAGGAATCTAGGGGTCAGTGTGTCCAGGAGTGACGGGACATATGAATCTATCACTCCCATTGCGGTAAGGCGATGTTCCGAGATAGACCTGCTGGAGAGATCAAAAGGTCTCCCTCAACCAGTCTCTCCCGATCCGGCTTACCACATAGTTGGTGTGCAGACACATCCACCGTCAAGTTCTGAACAAACCTCACCCCACAAACCGGGTACTCCTGCTAAGTCACCAAACATAGCGAATCACTTAGGGTGACTATGGCAGGAGAATCCAATAAATGGTTCCCAAGGCGGCGGTACTTATACCCGCCTCCCAAAGTTCATGTTACATGAAAGCTGAAATTAACTCCGTAATGAACTTCTGTTACCGATTTAAAAAAAATTATTACCTTAAAAAGTATTATTATTTTTGTATTTTTTAGCACATTAAAGTATTTATTTCGTCAAGATTACTTCCACTGCATTTTTAAATTCAAAATGAACAAAAATAAACGGTAAATATTTTTTAGACTTTTTTTTCATCTATATTCTCGGCTACGTTTCTGGTTAATTGCAAAAAAAGAACACAAAACTAGATGGTATTTTCCAGCAGAAAGAGTGGATAAAAAAATTAAAAAAGAAATTCTGCAAAAAGGTTTTAAACAATAGCTATAATAATATTATTGATACTAAAATAATTGTTACAATACAGTGAAACCCGCATATAAGGTTCCTGAATAAAAGGTTATCATGCTTAAGAAGTTTTGTTTAATCAATTCCTTCAAACTATGTATGTAAAATAAATACAAAATTGCCTAATTTAGAGCTCAATTAAGAAAGTTTTTTTCTCTTCAAAAACATTATAGGGGAGTTTCACTGCGTAATAAAATAAACTATGTGTTCTTTATTCAACCAAAAGCAATAAATCTTTGATTTAATTGTGAAATGAAACTCACCACTGTTAATAGCAAACTCTTTTCCACTGAGAATGTGGTGCAACAGGTTCTTCATTTCAAATGGGGAAAGGTTAAGCAAATGTTCTGACGCTTCTTCACCGTCACAAGAGAGTGTTCGAGAGAGCTCAGTGGCCATAACCTAGAAACATAATACATAGATACCGTCAGTGGGATAAGTACTGTAATTTTTAAGAAAGATCTCTTCCGATCGTGAACTTAAACAAATGCTTTGGTATTACTATAAACATTTTTTGGTTTCCGTCTCCTCCGTTTGTATGGTTGAAAGATTGGGGCGAAGTTTGCGTGGTCACACACAATTTGGCTAGTGGTCTGTGGTAAGGACCTGTCCACGCGTATGCTCTGAACACATGACGTTTTAAAATGCGTTCTCATGAAGAAGAGATGCTACATCAGGGAGAAAACATGGATATTTTAATATATATTTATTTATCAGGAAAGATTTCCGAATAATATCGATTATTGCAAGATCTAAAGTTACTATTTAAGAATTTCAAGTGCGTAATTAATTACGTAGACGTCAAACGTCAAGTTCGAGTTGTAATGCCAGTAGAACAAGGACAGCATACTTAACTGACGCGTGTGCTCTAAATATTGCAATCTGCTTGCTAAGATAGGAGAACTATCGAACGGACCGTCCATTTCTGAACACAGCAGAGGGTTTTTTCAGGTGTGTCAGGGCTCGAGACCAGAGGATGCTGCCAAATTCAACAGTGGGGCACTAGCGATTTGTACAGGGTTAGCAGTTGTGCACTATCTGTGGTATCCGGAGGGCCTGCGCAGCCCTGAGAGGCTAACATTTAAAGGACATTTACAGTACTAAAAGAAAAGTGTTGAACTTTCATTAAAAGAATAAAAAATGATGTAGATATACCTGAATAATTAAGCCAACGCGAAGTCGGAGCATTTCCAAGAAGAGTTGTGGTTCAGTACGAATAAACATGGCAAGATAAACCAGTAGCTCTTGGGTCAACATGGCTGTGCTTTCATCATCACCATAAGCCTGCAAATGAAGAAACCATTGTTAAGGTTAAGAATAAACTAGTGGTTCTGTGAACAGTCACAGTTGACCTCACATCCAGAGTCCCAACTGCTCCTGCCTGGAGCCAGTGAGAGTAAGGCATTCCCAATTGGGGTATGTTGCGAGGCTGAAGGTAGTGGGAGGGGAAGGAGATGGGGAAGAGGAAGGTAGGAAGTACCTGGCTGTTTCAATTCTGAATGGTGGTCTTACATCAGGGTGATACTAATATTCAACTCTGGAACGAGCCGCAAATATACTATACATTATTTTAAATGAATGAATTGTGAAAAAGCACAAATTAATGAAATAAAATTTATTTGACATGCTGGGATTCGATCCCGCGACCTTCGGATTGCGAGTCAAGAGCCTTACCGCTAGACCACGCCCGTCGGGCCTTCTCTTATAATAAACCAAAACCAAAATTTTCTCTGAAATCAGAAGATTTGTAAGTAGATACTTAAATACCTGTCCACTTAATTATAAACCATATCAACACGGAAACTTGAAATGCTGTAAAGGACAAAATGTTAACTGTTTTGCCTTTTGAACAACAGTGGCACTCTCCTATGTTTTCTACTCTTATTTGACAAACTGTAAACTGTACTTTCATGTATAAGGCTGTGTACAAGCCGAACCACGAATTATGTTCAAAAATGTATACCCAGCTTAACACTTCGATGGCAGTAGGTTCAAAAAAAAATTGTAAAAGTAGCATCTTATTCATATTATGTGAATGCCACGCTTTTAAAGAGATGTCATTACCAGATGGATGAGTTGCCTCAGCTCATTCTCAGGCAGTGGCGCCGTGATGGTGTGCTCGTTGGACGGAGGCATCCCCACGGTGATCTGCTTCTGCCTGACGAGGAGGTCGGTGACGGCCTTGGCCAGGTCCTCCACCCTCTTGCCCAGCATGCCGGCCGTGTGGCGCACCAGTCCCCACAGCTTCTGCTGGCACGCCTTCTCGTACAGACCCTTCAGCAGGTCCTTCACGGTCACCACCCGGCCCATCTCTAACATGCCTGGAACAACGGGGACTTTGACAAATTTGCCGAGAGACGATTTGATGAAACGTGTAATAGAGAAAGAAAGAAAAGAAATTATAATCATAGCCTAACAGAGAATGATTTTATTATTACTGTTTCCATTAATTGCAAGTTTGCATTTAATCAAAATTAATGATCAACAAGAAATCAGACAAATAAAAATACCTTAATAATATTTTTAAACCCGAAAGCAAAAGGGCGCCTGAAAAAGTGATTTTTGGCAATATTTTTTTTTTTAAATAATCGTATGACGACATTTATAATTTTTGTAAACGTTGCAGTCAAAAAAATAAGATAAAAAATTGTGCCTATTTTTGTTTTTTACATTAGCTCCGCACAGGAAGCCCTGAGGAAAACAATTTCCCTTGGGGCCTACGTTACCTTTGGGGATGCTGTGTAGAGGGTCTTTTAAGGGAAAGAAAGGAGAGAAAGTTCTGAGAAGAAAAAAGGTATGAGGGATGGATAGGAATCTGGGGGGTCAATGTGTCCAGCCCTTCCACTGCGATGCAAGCCGATGGTTCGAGAGTCTGGCTGGAGAGATCTAGGTTAGGTCCCTCTCAATCAGTCTCTCCCGATCCGGCCCGCCATGCAGTAGGTGGGCAAACGCATTCGCCGCAAAGACTCAGACCAACCTCACCCCATGAACCCGGGCACGCCTGCAAAATCACCAAACGTAGCGAACCACTTGGGGTGACCTACGACAGGGGCACTGGTTATACACTAAATGGTTCTAAGGGCGGCGGTACCCATACCCGCCTCCCAAACTGCCATGTTAGGCTTTTGTGAAATAATAGTTGTATATTGATATACAAGGCTGATATCTAATTTAATAAATTGCAATTTCAAGCATTTTAAACAGCAAATAATGCTACCTTGTTTATCACATAGAAAAAATAATTATGTATAAACAAAACCGCATTTATAACTTCAAGCCATCAAAATCACACAAGCGCTGCGCTTTTACTTTTGGGTAGACAATATTATCATATGCATGCAAATAATTATTGTGACATGAAAACATTGATTTCTTTTATTTATATTAGTTACAATTCTATCAAAGCTGCTAAACACACACAAACTAAATATGCGATGCATATTTTTCTGTGATTGTTTACATATAAGCAAACAAATCTGTAACTCCCTATAATCATCCAACTGGCTTCTGGCCAACACGTATCCAACATCAATATTGATAGTAAGATAATAATATTATATACCTTTGTCCAATGACGACATATATAATATATAGACTCGCCATTGTCTCACCAACTCAAGATGGAATGTGCCAAATAACAACACTCCTGTGTTTTAAGCCGCCGCTATCCGATTTCGACCAATTTCTTACATATCTCCCTTAAACTTTTGAAGTTTTTAAGCTCTTAAAAAAATACGTTATTTTTGAAGATAATATCTAGACACGTTCCACGCCGAAACGCAAATTATACAAAATTCCCTCGACAGAAAAAAATCGCAAAGTGTGCTCCGAAAATTATTTAAAACAAGTCTATTTCTATTATTTTACAAGTTATATTTGTGAAAAAATTCAGAATGTTTCTTTAAATGATACTTAAGATACCTTCCACGAGATTTTTGCTCTATTTTAAACGAGTCATGTTTTATTAAGCAATTTTCCAATTTTTGCATCAATTTTGTCATTGAAAATATTGGCGCGCTCTGTCCAACATTCGTAATTACTTATCTCTCCATCTTCTTCTTTTTGGGCTGAGAAGCGACGCCTTAAGTAAATTCTTAATTCAAAAGTTTTACATGTATGATTAAGATAGATATTCTAGTATGTGTATATGATCGACGGCGTTTGCAGATTTCTGCCGAATACCACATTCTACATCACGGGTGTGACTGAGATGCCAAGATATGCTAACTTTCTTACACTAACACGAATACGGAATTCTATATAAGATGACCTACTGTCATAGATTGCCGTTTTTATACTTAATTGTTTACTATCTCGCTTTCTCTAATGGCGCTAACGGCCGCTCCCAATCCTACTAATCGACTGCTAAGCCGAAACTAAGGCTCAACATTGCTCAAATGCACAACTACGCTCTTTCCAACACACAATAATCGCTTAAGAATGGCTTAATCTAAGCCGGACACGTGGATTAAGTTCGACTGAGCAAAGCAAAGTTATAAAAAGTGTCAACAGAGGGACGCTAACGCCACGACGCACCGACTCGCCGGCGGCAAAGATCAAGCTGACATTTTTAATATATTTTATACATTTGTTTAAAAAATATAAAATTCAAGTTTACGGATAACAGTATTTGAAAGAAATTATGTGTGATAATAAAAAATATGATATTTAACTCTTTAGTATTAATTTAACATAGAAAGTTTTTTACTTTGATGCCATTTTTGGCGGGGCCAAAGTGGGATTAATTAAGATAATCAATGATAAAATATTTGGGAACAACGAGAATCGAGCTAAAATACTTACAAATTGCTTAGCTGATAGTAGACTCAGATTGGTAGATCGAAAAGTTGGGAACAATGGCCGTAAGAATCTTCCGGAAACAATTGAAACTAGCAGTTAAAAACCCGTTCCGCAGGTTTTTACTGCTAGGCCCTGGAGGCGGCTTTTGGTTCGGCTTCGCCCAGTTTGAGAGTTGGTAACCATTTTATAAACCCGATAGGAACTGGTCCCAAAAATAACCGCTTCCTCGGATTCACTGGGATCCAGTGATAGCTAGTCACCGGGACAAAGTAACCGCGACAGGCAATGACGTCGTATATAATTTATAGACGTGGTATATAATTTATAGACGTGTGGTATTATTATTCACAACTGCCAGTTACAATAATAATCATATTTCTCCGTATCTCTCCTTATCCTATCCGGAGAGATTCACGAAATTACAAATCCAATAGTACTTACGACTGTTGTTATGTAAGTGGCGCCATATTTTGGCATTGCTTTTATTTGGTTGTATTACGAAAGTAGATTTGTATACAAAATCCACGGACAAAAATGGTTTTGCGTAAGGCCTGGCGCGAGAGTTGTATTCTTAGTTTGATTCTAAAATTTCAACCGTACAGTCGCTAGGCTATTAATACTATATGATAATTTTATAATAATAAATAATTTGCGTGTATTTATGAATGAAACGTTATTCCTTTTAGTGTTTGCCGTGTAATGGTAACATTTTCTCATCACACTCGAGGGAATTTTGGCACTTTTTTCATACACAACCTTACGCGGTGCGTGGCAGTTGAGTACTAAAACTATGAAATCGAAGACAAATACAATTGCCTTGTCTTCGGCTTACCACCTTTGAGATTTCTACCACGCATCTATACATTATACATAATGTCATTGACCTATGTCAACACAATCTATTCCAACACGCACAGTATGTGTTTTAGTCAAAGAATACATAATATAACACCAGAAATACCCTCCATACAAATTTGGGTGACCCAACAGCTGACCCCTGACAGTTGCCCTTATGAAATGATTATAAAATCATAATTTTTTGTGCATTATTTACCAATTAACAAAACAATCCTCACTCCTCTATACGCAAATAAATACTATGAAAAAAGATTAAATACTCGCTATACTCGAAACAATAACAAAAACTTACTTCAAATTCCCATAATGCATACTACTTTTGGCCAACGAAACTTCAGATACCTTGCAGCAAGACTTTACAAAATTCTTCTAGTCGGAATAAAAAAATGTGATTCACAAAAAAATTTCAAAAATAACATAAAAATTTGGATGAAAAGTAATGCTAGGGCCTTTACCGGTGCACTCACCCAAATTCGAAATTAGTAATGAAACCAATGTTGTTATTATTGTACCAATGTGGTTGTTATTATTAACTAATTATTAGCAACCAATCTATTGTGTGATTATTAATATATTAATGCACAGTTTTTGAAAAACTCACTTTTTTCATAATTTAGGCAAAAGACGACCTTGCCGCCCCTTAAGTTTTACCCGTTTCGAGGTTCAGTTTCGCTTGAAAAACAGGGCTTTTTTTTTCAGTCAGGGCCTCCCACGCCAAAATGACCTCTCCGCTCTTCGAGTTTGACCGACCTCAGAGACCACTATCGCAAGACAGGAAACTCACACGAAATTCTTATTTTAGAAACGCCAAAAGTCAACGGAAAAAACTGATACAAAATCAGCGGCGATAACTGGAACCTCCGGCTGAATCTCTCATCGACGAAGAAATCGGCCTGGTTATATTTCCCGCCGACAGGTTCGCATTTGCAAAAAAGATAAGAAATCTTAATCACTATTTCCTTTACGCGAAACGAATTTGCTAGAAATTTATTCTTTTATTTTAATGGCGATGCTGCTAAAAAATGACATTTTATAGGTACGACACGCGGTTCGAGATATCGTCGAAAAAACGCATTCTGGTGGAGATGTTTTACCACAGATTGGAAGTAGAGGGTTTTATCAAACTTTTAAAACTGCGACATGTAACGCATTTCATCCAAAATGTTCTGCAATATTCCAAAATACCTTGCATTATTTTTGACATTTGCTAAGATTTCACTACCGTCGAAAGTGAAAAATTTGGCGGCCAGTAGAATAAGTCGTCGAGTAGGTACTTAAATTCGATTAAATTGACTAATAATTGATAATAAAAAACAATCTTGAGTTTCAAGACACGTCAGTTAGGAGAAAATTATGATTTAGCCGTATAAAATAACGGCTTCAAGCCTGTTTCGGAGTCGACAATTTGAAAACGCCTCTGCGGCTCGAAAACCGATTCTGGCTGTAATGTTTTTGAATATTATCGAGGTCGAGAGATTAAAAAAACATTTTCAACGGTCGTAACATACGCAAACCATTAAAAATATTTCACTATACGCTACGGAAAATATGACGTTTGAGAAAAATAACGTGCTTTGAAAATCCCACAGAAGAGAATATATTGCTGGCCATATAAAAAGAACACGTTTAATTACAGGGTAGGTACATTTCCGTTGAATTATTACAAATTTGTTCGTAAGATGAACGGATTTTTTTAAGGAAATGCTTAGGTACCTACATCAATATTGTTTGTCTGCGTAAGAACCGGGTAGGTACCGGCTTACGCATCGGTTCTTTCCTTCAGATATCAAATAAAAAATTAATGATTTGAAATAAAAGAAATCACTCGGGATGGTCGCAATTTTTGCCAAAATGCATTATTTCAGGTATGTAGACTTTTGTAGTTATGAAGGAAATTAGTACTAAATAAATCGGAACGTTTTTGAAGTAAGATGGGTCCAAATACAATGCTAAACACTTTTTTTCTATGATTGTGTGAGTAAAAATTCGAACTAAAAATGACAATGAGGGCGCTGTACAATATTGAGTTTCCATCAGGAATACACATTTTGCAAGAGTAAAATATTGAATAAAATATGCTTATTTCCTAGACAAGGTAGGTACTTAAATACCTAGGGACTTTTTTCTTTTAAAAATAAAAAAAAAACATGATATCAAATAAACAGAAACAAACAAAGATGGTCGTATTTTTTTGCCAAAGTCGATAGGTACCTATCATTTCAAAACCAAATTTCAAAATTAAAAAATTAGGATTCGTAATATTTATTCAAAAAATATGTAGGTACTCATGTGCACCTGCCCTGATTTATTTTTTATATGAACGATTTTGCATTAAAATTATTATTTGTTAAATAATTTTGAAAAATACATTTTTATGGCGCCATTTTTGTGAAAAATGACAAAAAAGATGACGTACAATATTGAAAATCTACCAGGAGCACATGATGTATCACTATAGAGTTCAAGTGGGGTGGGTCGCGAACTCACATGTCAAACTTTTGTCAACAAACCGGACCTCTCAGCGGTTTCGGTTGTTGTTTTACGACAAACGGCATTACGGCCGAAAAATCGATCCTGGCTAAAATGTTTTTGAAAAATATTATAGTCTAGATGTCTCCTCAACTAATTCGATCGTCATTACATACGCATCGCATGTGAAATATTTCAGGGCAAGCTAAACAAAATCAGATTTTTCCACGAAAAACACGTGCTTAGAAATTTTTAGTTTTTCATTCCTGGGTAGGTACTTATTTGACGACGACGTACTTCATTGAAAAAATTTGAAAAGAAATGCGTAGGTACTTTCACGAATAGGTAGCTTCACAATAAATTAGGTTTTAATGCAATACTAAGGTAAAGTTGTTTCAATAAAGTTGAATAATTCAACAATGTTTTTAAAGTTAATTTTCACGTTCTGTGTAAGTTCTATTCGAGTTCTGTTGTTTTATCGTTATAGGCCAGTCGCATCATAAAACTGAAATAATTACAGAACTTTAATAGAATTTGAACAGAACTTTCACAGAAGGCTAAAATTAACTCGATTAGTACATATTTTCTATACAAAATTGTAGAAAATATGTACAGGGAGACATCTAGCGGTGAAGAATGTAAGTACTGATTATTTTCATAAGAAAAATTCACACGAATTTATTCTATTTTTATTTTATGGCGAGGGGGGCGGAAATTTGACATTTCGAACGTACATTGCGTGGTCGAAGATGTTTTTGAATTAATCTTAAGTAGAGAGTTACTACAAGCAGTTAAAACTGTGACATGGTTCGCTTTCCATTCAAAATGTTACACAAGAGTGCATTTCACAATGACATGTTTTGACACTTTACGTAAAAAGCATTTTCCTCTAAAATATCTCTTGGCTTTCTAGCCAGTATAAAACCTAATTTTCTTACAAATAAAATCAGGTTGGGTAAATTTTCTCCAATATTGCAACACCGAAAATGAAAATTTTTCCATAACCCTCTTGAACTTACGAAATCACCCCATAATACGTTTTTGTGTGAAGATTTTTTTTTAAAGATGGCGGATTTCAATTTTTACGGCTTGGTGCGGTTAAAATTCAAGCGGGATTAGCCCAAGTTTGTGAGTTGGTCTTGCATGTGTAAAAAATATAAATACAGAATATTGTAAAACTGCAAATTATGAACTAGGTAGGTACCCGATAAACGGATTTAACTGATAAATTGGGCTCCAATATAGCTCAACATTAGGATTCGTATTATTTATAAAAATAAATACTTCTGCGAACTTTTTTTCATTGAAGTGATTACTTGACAAAAAATTCTGAATATACATTTAAATGGCGCCGTTTTTTTTTTAATTACTGTAGGGAAACTTAGTACCTACTCGCGCACTATGAAATAATATTTTCTCTGTAATTTTTTTACTGGAATAAAAATAAGTTTAAGTTTCTAAAAAATTCTGAATAACACATTTTTATAGCGCCGTTTTTTGAAAAAATACTACAAGGGCCCCAAGTACCTACCCGTGCACTCATGTGTAGGTACATGAGTGCACGGGTATGATTTACTTTTTATATGAACGATTTTGCATTAAAATTATTATTTAAGAAATAATTTTGAAAAATACATTTTAATGGCGCCGTTTTTGTGAAAAATGACAAAAAGGGTGACGAACAATATTGAAAATCTTCCAGGGACACATAATACGCAGGAGTAAAATATTACAGACGATACATTTATTTACTAGACCAGGGAGGCAATTCTTTCATTGACAAAAATTATTAATATAAATAAAAAGAAACATCCGAAGACGGGAGTTTTGAAGTGATACTTCTATAGCACTGCTGTGATTTGGATTTCGGATGAAACGGAAATGACGATTACTCCACCTGCGACAATGGTCAAATTTTTTTTGCCAAATGGTGTAGGTACCTTTTGAATACTGTAGGGGTTCATACATTTTAAATTAAATTTCAATGTGAATATCGCACAAGAGTCCCACCTACTGCCGTCTGGAGTCAATGAGACTACGGCATCCCCAGTTGTGCTTAGTTAAAGTTTCTAAAATATTCTGAATAATACATTTTTATAGCGCCGATTTTTTTAAATTAGTGCAAAGGCAAAATTTTTTTTTTATATCCAAAATCCATTTTTTTTTCCAAAATTAATTTTTTTTTTTAAAATTCAAAAATTTCCAAATCCAAATTTTTTTTTCCACAATTAAAAATTTTCCAAAATCCAATTTTTTTTTCCAAAATTCAAAAATTTCCTAAATCCAAATTTTTTTTTCCAAAATTAAAAAATTTCCAAAATCCAATTTTTTTTTCAAAATCCAAAATTTTTTTTTTTTAAATTACACCTTACAGTACCCGAGATGGGTATCAAATTACGCGTCTCGATCTACACAATCCGAAGGGCTGAGTGAAAAAAATAAGCGATAAACTCCTAGGACCATTTTTTGAGATAAAGCTCTAATGGTTTTTTCTAATTTAAAATTAAATGAAATACTGAACGCCCTGAGTCGGGCGGCAGGATTGGTTCAGTACTGAATTGAGCGGTAAGCTCCTAGGCCGTTTTAAAAGTATCGACGACCAAAGTGGCACTGTGGTAAGAGTCATTTCAACAGTAAACTATACGTTTCGGGTAACAAATTACGCGTATCGACCTGCACAACCCAAATGGCGCAGTGAAAATTTAAGCAGGAAGCTACTTGGCCTCCTTTTGCGAGAAAAGGCCCGTACTGAACGCCTTGAACCGGGCGACCGAAGCAGCCCGAGAGCGGATGTACGAAATTGGGCTGTCAACTGCCTCGGCCCTTTGTAGGCGCACACTCCTCGCTTTATCCACATTCAAACATCGTTTTTTTCTTCACCTATTTTATTCAACACACACTCCTCGCTTCATCCGCGTTCACACGTCAAATCGCGTAGTGTTTAAGCCCTTGGTTGCCTCTGCAACAGGCAAAGCTAGTTTTATATATTAATACACAGTTTTTCGAAAAACTCACATGGGTCATACAGTCAAAAAACGACCTTGCCGCCCCTTAAGTTCGCCCACCCTAAGGATCGCTTTCGCTTGAAATGCGATTCAGTCCAGGGCCTCCCACGCCAAAATGACCTCTCCGCTCTTCGAGTTTGACCGACCGCAGAGACCACAATCGCTAGACAGGAAGCTAAAAAAAACTCACGAAACCGAAACGCGAAAAATTAACGGTAAAAACTGATGCAAAATCAGCGGCGATAACTGGAACCTCCGACTGAATCTCTCATCGACGAAGAAATCGGCCCGGTTATATTTCCCGCCGACAGGTTCGCATTTCGAAAAAGTCGGAGAAAAATTAAGCACTCTTCTCATACAAAACGAATTTGCTAGAAATTTACTCTTTTATTTTAATGGCGATGCTGCTAAAAAATGACATTTTATAGGTACGACACGCGGTACGAGATATCGTCGAAAAGTCGCATTCTGGCGAAGATGTCTTTCGATAAATATGAAGAATAGAAGTTAAGGAAACTTTTAAAATCGACAAATGTGTCGGTCACCATTCAAAATGTTACACGATAGCGCGCGGAAAAATGATATTTTCTGACGTTTCGCAAAATCGCACTTTGCTCGAGGGTGCATGATTTAGCTGGCCAGTAGAATACCTGATTTTCTTACAAATAAATTCAGTTTGGGTAAATTTTCTCACACCTGGGCACACTGGATTCTGAAATTTTACAAATGGCGGATAGCCGAGCTCTCCGCCAACTAAACTTTTCAATCGGGCCAGGACAGCGTTGTTTGTATGGAAAACGTTAAAAACCACTCGATTTTCAGGCCGTGCTCGAGGTGGTGACTACATTATTTCGTTTCGGTCTTGCCAGCGATGAAAATATAATTGCAGACTATTGTACATCTGCGAATGACGAACTAAGTAGGTACCTGATAAATGGGCTCCGATGCATTAGGATTCGTATTATTTATAAATATAAATACTTTGCGAACTATTTTTCATTGAAATGATTATTTGATAAAAAAATTCTGAAAATACATTTTAATGGCGTGTTTTTTTTTACGTATGTGCAGGTGTACCAACTGAGAATCTGAGTAGGTAGGTACCTGCACATAACAACTCGGCATCATAATATGGGAAATATATATATTTTTTTTTTGGAAATTTGTAATGAAATTATTTGAAGTTGAAAGGATAATTTCTTTTGTAATAATTTTTTGAGCTGTTATGCCGTATTGCGCTACCTTCGTCTTTAGCCTAGATATTTAAGGGATCTATTTCATTTAATATTAAAGTTACATAACGCTTTCTTTTGTATTTTGCTTCTTTACGATAATTATTCAACGTTAGAGACGGGCATTGGCACTGCCGCCCCGGGAACCAGTCGTCGGATGAGCATTCTGAACATTTCTAATAAAATGAGTAAATTTAAATAAAGATGGTCCAATTTTTTTTTTGCGAAATGGTGTAGGTACCTTTTGAACACTGTACGGGAACTAATCGTTCGTACATTTTACATTAAATTTCAATGTGAAAACCGCACAAGAGTCCCAATTACTGCCGTCCGGAGTCAGTGCGACTACGGCGTCCCCAGTTGGGTTTAGTTTTAGTTTCTGAAAAATTCTTAATAATACATTTTTATAGCGCCGTTTTTTGAAAAACTACAGTAAGCTGCACTCGAATTTTTTTTTGACAACGTCCTTCTCGGATACTATTTATTCTGAACATTTCTAATAAAAAGAGTAAATTTAAATAAAGATGGTCCAATTTTTTTTTGCCAAATGGTGTAGGTACCTTTTGAACACTGTACGGGAACTAATCGTTCGTACATTTTACATTAAATTTCAATGTGAAAACCGCACAGGAGTCCCAATTACTGCCGTCCGGAGTCAGTGCGACTACGGCGTCCCCAGTTGGGTTTGGTTTAAGTTTCTGAAAAATTCTGAATAATACATTTTTATAGCGCCGTTTTTTGAAAAACTACAGTAAGCTGCACTCGAATTTTTTTTTGACAACGTCCTACTCGGATACTATTTATTCTGAACATTTCTAATAAAATGAGTAAATTTAAATAAAGATGGTCCAATTTTTTTTTGCCAAATGGTGTAGGTACCTTTTGAATACTGTATGGGTTCATACATTTTAAATAAAATTTCAATGTGAATACCGCACTAGAGTCAACTACTGCCGTCTGGAATCAGTGAGACTACGGCATCCCCAGTTGGGTTTAGTTTAAGTCTCTAAAATTTCTGAATAATACATTTTTATAGCGCCGTTTTTTGAAAAATTACTTTCAGTTATAAGTTCAAAAATTTCCGAGATCCGACAATTTTTTTTTCCAAAATTAAAAAATTTCCAGAATCAAATAATTTTTTTTTCCAAAATGAAAAAATTTTCAGAAACCAAAAAAATTTTTTTTCAAAATTAAAAAATTTCCAGAAACCGAAAATTTTTTTTTTCAAAATTCAAAAATTTCCGGAAACAAAAAAAATTTTTTTTTTAAATTAAAAAATTTCCAGAATCCGAAATTTTTTTTTCCAAATTTAAAAAATTTCCAGAAAACAAAATTTTTTTTTTTCAAAATTCAAAAATTCCCAGAAACCAAAAAAGTTTTTTTTTCAAAATTAAAAAATTTCCAAAACTCAAAATTTTTTTTTTGAAAATTCAAAAATTTACAAAATCCAAAAATTTTTTTTTTGAAAATTCAAAAATTTCCAGAGTCTAAAAAATTTTTTTTCAAAATCCAAAAATTTTTTTTTTTAAATTACACCCTACAGTACCCGAGATGGATATCAAATTACGCGTCTCGACCTACACAATCCGAAGGGCTGACTGAAAAAATTGAACGATAAAATCCGAGGACCCTTTTAGGCTCTATTGGTTTTTCTAATTTAAATTAAATGAAAAACTGAACGCCCTGAGTCGGGCGGCTGGATTGGTTCAGTACTGAATTGAGCGGTAAGCTCCTGGGACGTTTTAAAAGTGTCGGCGACCAAAGTGGCACAATGGTAGGAGTCTTTGCAACAGTAAATTATACGTTACGGGTAACAAATTACAAACATCGTTTTTTTCTTCACCTATTTTATTTAACACACACTCCTCGCTTCATCCGCGTTCACACGTCAAATCGCGTAGTGTTTAACCCCTTGGTTGCCTCTGCAACAGGCAAAGCTAGTATATTAATATTACTTAGTGTAGATATGTTCACATATATAAATTGACTTAAAATTACTGCCTCAACACAGGCTAACCTAGTGAGGCAGGTTACGAGAAACCTTTAATTATAACTATTTTCTACTCTTCAAGTACCTACTGTTCGTATGTATATTACTTTCTATTGTTAACCTTTTGTAACTTATAAACCGCTGTAAACAAACACTGAATATGTACTTTTTTCAAATTTTGTAAAATCATGCAAATTTCATCCAATAAAAATATATATTATTATTATTAATTTTAAACCTCAAATAGACTTCAAAAATACCTTTAATAATAAATTGCCATGGATGTCGAACAATATTTATTAACAGTGTCGATTTTTTGTACTTACATGTTGGTGTATAGAGTACATACTATACAGACTAGTTTTATCCTTGATGCATTTGAAAGAAAATATGTTTTATTACTCGGCGGTACATCCTCTCTGCAAACGGTCAGGTGATCACAAATTTGAATGGAGAAAAATTGAAAAACAAACTTGTATCTTTTGGTTCTAGATCATTTAGCATGTGGTTGTCTCTCTTACACTTGTCTGAAATTGTATATCGCCATCCCATTTGAATTTCGAAATCATGGTGTACGGGAATATAAGCCTAAATTGGGCCAAAAAATTGGATCACGAAATACGCCCAATAGGCACTTCTTCTGTTATTCTTTATTCTATGGTTTTAGTTCTTCATGGATCACACATTTATAAAAACTCAACAATCTTTTGAAGTCATTAAATGAAATTAAGAATTTTTTTAAAAATAATCTTACTTAACGTATTTAACCAAGTTTTTCGTTTTTCATTACTTTTAAAGACTTTTCAAAGAAGTGATGAAGTTGTACATTGTCCGGTTACCGGTAAATTACGTCAAAAATAATATTATGTACGTTGGCTGTAAACCTGTTGAATGCTTATCGGAAGTCTCCATAGTGTGTATAAAATAGAGGGACTAACACAAATAAAGATATGGAAGAAAATTTAAAGAAAATCTGAAGAGTTTACCAGGAACTGGTGAAAAGAGAAGGACAGCACAGAAAATCATGATTTCACTTACAGTCGGACCCGTTTTCAATACAGTCCGCATGCATCTGGTTAGTGTTGTTAATTACAGACTGTGTACCAGTGTTGAAGTCTAGCCCGTGTGTGTCCACCAGGTATTGCAGAATGTCTCCTTGCTCCTCGAGACTGTCGCCCTCTCGCAGCATGGCCAGCAGTTCGGCGACCTCTTGCTCCGCATACTGGGAGCTGTGGGAACTGGTGGTCCCGGTTCCGACGGCGGTAAAGCCAGTCGAGCCATTGCTGCCGCTCTCCGAGTTGCATCGGTGTCGAGATCCCGAAACGCGTGGTGCTGCTGTCACCGTCACTGAAATCAAACTTGATCTGACACTCCAAATATTTAATACACATTCGTAAAATTTTTTTTTTAAATCCAAAAAGTTTTAATAAACATGTCCATTATTTACAGACCACCATGTGCAACATACTAGCCATGCTGTAATCGCCAATCGCCAGTTGAGACTCTGAATCAAGGAGTTATCCGTTATCGGCCCGGCCCGCCTTTCCTGTTTTCTATGGAAAAAGACGCATTATGGTCTAAATTCATTAGAATTTTAATTATGGCTTGACTGAAACAAGTGGGCCTAAGGCCCTTCGCTCATGGAGAAACCGAAACCAAACTAAAACTGGTTGGCAACTTAAAGAAGCTTCTCTCACGGCATAACTCAACTTTTACAATTTCAGTAATTTTATGAGCTTGTTTAACAAAAATTTAATTTATTAATTATCAACCTGATAATTTATCAATTATCAACCTTAATATAAAATAATTAATAATTTATTTACCTCCTGAACAAAATCATATTTTCCTGCTCGGACATATCGCAAATTACTCGAAAAATTAAAGGTTGCGGGGCGGAACCATGGCAACTTGGCAACTGAAATGCATTAGCACGGCGAATTACGAGTGACTGGTTGCGTCGCCGTTTACAACTGGTCTTTGAGAAGTTGCCTGTGTGCAGACCGCCATTGAAATTCGCAAGTCACTATCCTGTGGATAGCGACTTGAGTTGCCAACTGGTTTTTTTTTCAGTTGCCCCGTGAGCGGATGGACTAAGTGTTTGTTTTATTTTAAAACATAATGCCTAAACACAAAATAATTGCTTCTAATGAATTAAAAAAACAATAAATGAAATATATACTCATTATTTTACTAAGCTACGACGTTTTCAATAGATATCAATGAATATTGAGTAAAATTTTATAGGATGATAAGTGCATTGATGAATATAGTGTGCGTGCATATAAAATTATAGATATAATAAGATTATACATTATGTACCTTTGCGTTGTTTACCTTTGACATTAAAGTCGTCTTTGACAGGAGATTCAGATTTTGCTTTCTCAACGTTGATTGTTGGCGTATCTGTTGAATGCTGGTGAACTAAATTGGAGGTTGATGTGCCCCTGCAATGAAAAATTACCATTATTATTAACATATAAATTATAAAAAATTGTCAAGGTGGCAGTATAACTTTTTTCCTTTTGTGTAAAACAGTTTGGAAATGCAAGATATTTCAGTGGCGGCTCTTCTCAGGGAGACAGTTGGGGCAGTCCCCACCAGTTACACCCGAAACCTACTACAGGTAGTAACAGTCGATGTTTTGTCTACACCAAATAAACATAAAAGTAATTAACATTTGCAGAAATAAAATACAAAAAATTATTCCCGATGATTTTAATGCGACCCGGCGACCACCCAGGCGGACCAGGGGATAGCCGACCAGCGCATGAACTATCAGAATTTCTCAGTGCGCAGAACATACCGCGCACTTGCGGGACAATCCGAGTTGTCCCATTTTGATTCATTCTTTCTCGACCGTAGGCAATCCGAAAACAGCGCATGCGCACTCATAGTACAGTAAGATGCAAACATAAAACACAAGTAAGTAAAAGTTAGCAAAATGTGAATATATAAATATAAGACAAAAGAAGTTAATGGGATCCCACTAAGGCACTGATCCCACTAACTTTCGCTTGAAGCAAAAGTTCAAGCAAATGTTCATGGCGGAGGTTGCAGGAGTCACGCCTCAACCCACACACCTAGTGGGATCCCATTAACTTGTCTTATATTTATATATTCACATTTTGCTAACTTTTACATTACTTGCGTCTTATGTTTGCATCTTACTGTATTTAGAAATTATGTAAAAAGTTATTTTTGAAATGTATGTGGAAATAACGGGAAAAAATAGGGAAAAAAAAATAAATGTATGTGACAGGAGTTGGTAATATACAATATTGGAGTTGGTAATATACGTGACAAGAGTTGGTAATGTATGTGACTGGAGTTGGTAATGTTCGTGACTGAAGTTGGAAACGTACGTGTCTGGAGTGGTAATATACTGGAGTGACTGGAGTTGATAATGTACATGACTTGAAGTTGGTAATGTACATGACTGGAGTTGATAATGTATGTGACTTGAGTTGGTAAAGTACACAAATGGAGTTGGTAATGTACATGACTGGAGTTGATAGTGATTGGAGTTGGTTATGTACGTGAGTGGAGTTGGTAATGTACATGACTGAAATTGTTCCGGGCTGTAGCAGAAGAAGTAGAATTACCTATCGACAGGTCGCTTCTTCCAATCGTCGGAGGCAGGTGAGGGACTGCGACCTTGCCGCCCCACCGTGTCAACGTCCAGCCAAGAAGACTTCCTTTCGTGAGAAGGGTTCAGGCATTCACCCTCCATGCCTAATGTATCGGCTATACAGAAACACATTAAATAATTCATTTGTCTAATAAAAAACCATTCATGCATGAGTAATCAGTGTATAATCACTAATGAAAAAAAAAATTATATGATTTGGAATACAAAAACAGGAGAGGAGAAGGAGAAGAAGGGGTTGGGAATTTTCCATGTATTCCAATCTATTTACCAAACAAAGCTCAAGCCATTTCAAGCAATTTTTCTATTTGAATGGCAGTTTTTTTATTTGAATGGGAGAGGGAAAGGAAAAGAGAAGGTCGGGACATATCCATCTATTCAAATCTGTTTACCAAACTAGCTCAACCCATTTCAAGCTAAATTTCTATTTCGAATGATGGTTTCTCACCAAGGTGATACTGAAACTAAAGTAGAAGGTAATTAATATTACAACTGTTGAAGTGAAAACTTCTTTTGCACCTTTGTGATTTGAAACTCGATGAAACGAAAAAGCGACACTAAAAAGAGACAAACACATACATTTACAGTATTTAGTACCCTTTACACACAGAGTTCGGAGTGGGACGTGCCCCGCCCCACTTCAGGCCGCCGCGCAGAAAATTCTCACAATGAATTGCGCTGTAAACCGTTATCTTACTTTCGGTCTTTACTTTTCTGCGCGGCGGCCTGAAGTGGCGCGGGGCACGTCCCGCTCCAAACTCTGTGTAAAGGATACTTTTGGCCTGTGAGAGAACGAGATAGACTAATCAGTCTCCTTTTTGTGCGGTGCTTCATAGCCTCCCCACTTTTGTCTACTTTAGTTTTCTGAAGGTTTCACTTCTACCATGTGTGAACTGTACAGTTTTTTTACTTTTTAAATACATCTGTTTGAATTTCATTTTTGTTTCCTTCATTGAATGAATTTAAGAATGGTGGAATCTTGGAAGTGGAAATTAATCCACTTCCCAATATCTGATAGAGCTGAAACTCGACAGATAGACTCGTTGTCAATGACAACGCAATCATATAAACTTTTGTTAGCAATCACGTACATTTACACATGCGGACATAAACTATCTCGGGATATGGCCCGGTTGGTTGTGCGGTTGATTCCGATCAGGGTTAAAAAAAAAGAGCATATTAGATCACCTCAAGTGGTTTGCTATGTTTGGTGACTTAGCAGGCGTGTCCGGGTTCATGGGGTTCAGGTTTGCCTAGGTCTTGGTGGCGGATGAATCTGTTCACCTATTGCGTGGCGTGCCGGACCGGGAGAGACTGGTTGAGTGTGATCTTTTGACCTCTCCAGCCGGACTTTCTCGACCCATCGCCTTGCACCGCGGCAGAGGGATGGATTCATCCATTACTCCTTGACCTTACCCCACAAACCTTTTTTCTTTCCTAGAACTTCCTCCCCTTCCTTTCCTTAAAAAAAATACCATCCACACAGCATCCCCAAAGACGCTATAAGCCCCGAGGAAAATTATTTTCCTCAGAGTATCCTGCATGTAGCTTACGTTAAAAAAAAAATTGCATAAATAAAAAAAGGCATAAGATCAAAATCTACAGAGAAACTGCTTTGTTCTAAATTAAATCTACTTACTAATTGGCATCTTTATTTTTTTTTGTTTTAGATACCAATTCGGCATGTGAGGCATATTGTTTCATCATAGATCAAAAAGACATTAACAATATGTACTACCAAAACCAGATACAGCAAACCAAGCTTAACATACATTTTCAATATAAACTACATATTTGAACATTGGTGTCCTTGGCTCTCCACACAGCGCAGACCACGAGGAGAGGAAGAGCCTTGTCCACCAGGGATATTGAAGTAAGGGTCATGATCCTCAGCAAGGAAGAAAAGACTAAAGAAGATACCAGTAGGCATACTCATTCCCTAAATATTTAGCTTATTTTTTAATGCTGCTGTGTATACAAAAGCCATATCTTCGGATTGCAGACCGATGGCAAATGGATCAATACCTCGTATGGATCAGTTCCTCGGAGCACCTTCCATTGAAATCCTGATTAACCTGTCATTTGCCGGAAGGCCGCCGGCGGCCACAATTTTTTTTAAAAATGTGATTTTAACCCTTATATATAAGGAAAATGTATGAAGGTTAAGGTCAGAATCGAATAGAATATCATTCTTGATGGTTTCATTAATCTAGCTACTCTTAGAATATTTTTTAATAAATTTTCTATGACTTGGCGGGTCATTTTTCGCAATTGTCAAAGGCGAAAAATCGAAGTTTTACAAATGCTTATAAATGTCTTTATTTATTTGAACTCCTTTGAATTGTGTTTTTTCATGTTGGATATGTTCAGATTTGTGTAGAAATAATAAAATCAGTTTATATTTGTGTGATCATATTTTTGACAATTATATTTCCAAAATGGGAGAATTTCAATATTTTTTTTTAGTTAGTTAGCTATTCTGAAAAAATCTCTTACTTGATATATCTTAAAAAATCTCTTATATACATAAATAATAAGATATATTATCGGTAAACAGAAAACCATTGCAAAAAAAGCAATTTCTTTGTTTTTATATGGATATTTGATCAGAAAGCCACAAGGTAAAATCCGCGCGGTTTTTCGAAATACGCTCGGCACTCAACAGGTTAAGATCTCAAAGCAAAACTCCCTAACACTCACCTTCCATGCCTGACTCAGCTATTCCAAAACAAAAAAATGGCATACACATTAATTAGAATGATTAAAAAAATCATTCAAATTGTCAGTAACACTTTAATAAAACTTTTGATCTGATTCAAAATGCTGAAAATGCTTTTCATCTGAAGAAATTGGTTTCCATTTGATCATCTTTTGCCAACCTATCTTCCACTCAGGAAAATTAATTACAAAAGTTAAGAATTGAGCATAAATTAGTTTGGGTTCAACCAATGATAACATCCATAAATTCTCAAAACCAAATTAAATAAATTATGACAGACATTTAAAAAACGGGACTTACAATCAACATTGATAGAGCGTGTTTTCTTGATGGCTCCTCTGACAGACATCTTCCTGCGAAGATTTCGAACGTTCCTCCGACCATGGGGCTGACTCAGAAGGCTCCATTTGTGACTGAAAGCCTTCAGCAAATGCTCCTCCAAGTACTGCTGGACTTGAGGATTCAACTCTGAATTAAAAAAAAAACAGAAAGATTTTTTAGTTGAAGAAAATTGATTATTAGTAGGCGGCTGGCGGAGGCAAAGACATTGGGAATGTATGGCGAGCGATATGCTGAAATAGGCCGAAACCAAATGATCTTTTATATTTTATAGCTAAGTCTGTTGGCCCCATAAAACAAATTAGACCGGTCAAATAACGATGTTTTAATTGTTTTGCCTTTAATAATTAGCGGCTCTGGAATTTTCGTTTTGCCTCAGCATTCCGCCTCCTATTGATTATCTATGTCTACAGAACACGACTTCTATATTTTGGTTTACACTTGCAAATATCAGTAACGGACATTAAAGGGCCTCATGGAGAAACTGAAAAAAAAACATTTTTCGACGCAATCGCAATCAACCTCCTGAACAAAATCGATATTTTTCTGATCTGACGTGTCAAAATATGACAAAACTTGACAGGTCGTGGGCCACTACCATGGCAACCTGTCAACAAGGTAACTGAAACGCGATTGACCAGCACTAGTGGTCGCCGCGCAGCACAGCACACCGGCAGTTGTCAACAATAATACCATGTTGTGATTTCTACCACGCGTCTATATATTGTATATGATGTCATTGCTTTTCGCGGTTTCTTTGTTCCGGTGACTAGCTGTCACTGGATCCGAGGAACTGGCTATTTTTGGAACCACATCCCATCGGATTTATAAAAAGGTCACCAACACTCAAACTGGGCAAAACCAAACCAAAAGTCGCCCGCAGGGCCTAGCAGCAAAAACCTGTGGAGCGGGTTTTAACTGCTACATATATATTATATTTTATATATCGTGTATCTATTAGGCGCTTTTAATATTTCCACGTTTATGGAATGCGGCGGTACAAAAAAGGCAATAAACATATGTTTCTTATTAAAATAATGCAGCAGCCCTTTCTTATAAAATGCTCTAGAATTTTGGATCAAAAGTTGAACAATTGTAATGTTGCGAAATCAAAAATTGTTTTGTTATCTTTCAAATCTTCAAAAAATTGGTTTGCTGTCTTTCAAGATTTGCAATTGCCTTCTTCTTGCGGCTAGGGTTATGCCTTCACACTACATTACACAGATTATTCAGAAAAAATGTGAAACCTAAATATATTATTTAAAGCAGTAAAACTATTCTCTGAGAAATATCTATCAAATTTTGAGCTCTAGAGTCATAAAGTTAACACATTTTTTTCTGTCTGGGTTGCAATTGCTTTTAGCTTGCAACTTGACCGGTCAGTGGCTGAGTTGGCATGGCGTTTGGGTCCCACCCAGACATCGTGAGTTAAATTCCTCGGCTGGCTAAGTCCTCCATCATGACACAAGCAACATTTTCCACTTACTGTGGTGGTAGAGATTTAAAAATACTGTCAGGTTATTCGTAACCCGGAAATATTTGTTTTTCTTTAAAAAAAAAAAAACATAATTACCATACTTGTCGAAAGACAAGAAACGATAATATTTTTTTGTTCCATATTTTTAATAGAAATTTTGGGAGAAGTCAGGTGTAAAGCGAGGCTTTATTAAAAGGCACAGGCACAGTATGTATTTAGATAACATCTTGGATACTTACTATCGGGATAGCCATCTTCCTGGCTTCCGAGGAAGCTCAGATTGGTGATAGCGGAAGTGCTGAGGAAATCTCCCAAATTACCCAAAGTCACCCTCGTTCCGTTGATGTAGCCAGATTTCAGCTTTTTCATTGTAGTAATCATCGCCATTGGAATTTTACCTTGATCTAAAAACAACAAGCCATTAAGATTTACATTTGAAATTATTGCAAATTTAGGTACGTGCACATGGCCTTAGGGGGACTTTTTCATGAATGTGTACAATTTTTTAATCAAAGTCGAAACTGTTGCCGTGGTAAAGGACACTTGAGCACGTTCGCAATCGGTTTGTTTTTGAAGCATGCGTATTGAAGAATCTAATCAATGTATACTATAAAAGAAAGTGTACAATGATCAAGGGAGTTATATGGTGTGGTAGCCCTCAATCCCCCATCCATGAAGAAGGTTCCCGTTTTTACCTGAAGGGCGTGCTTTGAAGATGTAAGGGCTGGAAGTTTCGCCCTCTAGAAATTTCTAAAACAGTCCAGAACATTTGAGAGTATTCGGGAGCATTCCACAACATTCCAGAACATTCTGGAGCATTCTGGAATGTTCAGGAAAATCTGGAACATCCCAGATCATTGTGGAACATTCCAGTACACTCTTGAATGTTCTGGAACATCGTGAACCATTCAAAGCCTTTTTTGTATGGATGGGGCTATTCATTGGTAGGGGTATATAAAGCAAGATCCGTCGTGGGTTTGAATGTCAGTTCAATCTCATATCAACTCCCTGAGAAAAACTGGGTACCCCAACTAGAATTATTATAAAATTTTACTTTATAAAATAAAATAAAATTTGTTCTAACAATTCAGAACAATAAAAAAAGTATCTAATTTGATTAGTTAATTCATATCGTAAAGAAGATAAAAATATAGATGGATGGCCTGACTTTAACTTTATTAAGAAAAGTTTAATGTAGAACTCCAAATTAATACCAAGACATTGCAAAAAAATGTAATTGCAACAACAGGGGTCTAAATCTTAGAAAAAATAAATTTACAAAGTTTATATATGCAAAAATAAATTTACAAAGTTTATATATGCAAAAATAAAATTTACGGTGAGTGAGATTTATAAAAAAACGGCTATGAAGAAAGCGCTATTAAAAAAGACCCCCCATATTAGGATAAAATTTACTTTGATGTATTTGTGAAAAATAATAGTTTTGTTCTAAAGATCGAGCTACAATGTTTGAGAACCATGCGAATTGATAATAACTCCACATTTACTAATAATCCTACCTAACACCCTTTTCATAACAAAGGAAACAAAGATTATAAAAAATAACTATTAAAAACCAAAAAATGTGCAAAATGTTATTACTGTTAAAAATTATGATAAAACTTGAAAGCATTTATTTCATTCAGAAAAAATATTATAAAGCCTGAACAAGATTGGTTAAGAAAAATGTTAATTTAACCTCTCGAGCGATGGCTACCCAAATTTAGGTAGGTGATTTTTATAAATTAAAATGAATTTTAAATTTAACAATTTTTTTTTAAACCTAAAAATATGGGATGAACGGTGAAATCTGGGTGGATTCGTTGGTTTTAAACCGCGGTTAGCAGTTCATATATTTCCATGTTCATATTTGGAGGTTCAATATTAATTAAATCGAATGGCTGAATCGAAAACCGAACACCCGGAAATCTACATCGCTCGAGTGGATAAGGCTAAATATAGAGTATACATAGTAGAATTCTACCATCAAAAACAAAAAACTTACTTAAATTAAAATAACCTCGTGGCCTAATGCTAATAATACCACGGTTGAATTTTTCCAGCATTGCCTTCAGAGGCCATAAGGGATATTTTGATATTTTATGATTTTTACATATTTTCAAAGTCACCTGTGACCGAACACAAAAATTTTTTACATGAAAAAATGTTAAAATACACACTTGTTCTATCCCCTGAGTTAAAAATCAAATATAAAAAAATATTTTTCTCACTTTATAACTGTTCATATTTTTCACAAATCTTCAATCGACCTCCAAATGTTTTTCTTCTGTAGTCATACAAGAAGAATTTTTATTTGTCATAGAACATATTTCATCCTGTATCACCCGTAGGATTCTGCAGTTTTGTATCTAAAAACCGACGCAGACACGACAATTTGGAAAACTAACAACATTGAATTGGAAATATTCGTAGCCATGCTACATTCTTGTGACTAGATACTGGAGTTCTTAAAAATAATTAACTTCATTCATAAAAGAAATAAACATAACAAGACAGAATTTATTATTACTGTTTCATAGCATTTGAACAATTCATCAAATTTAAAAGTTGAAGTGATCCACTAGTTCTTAAAAAATTTGAAAGCGGAACCCCGCCTCTTTTTGGCAGGAATTTAGAAATACTTGAAAAGACTTTTTTGGAAAGGTTGGAGAAGGTATTTGAGAGTTGTTTATACAGGTTGATTTATTAAAGGCTATAAAAAAATATTAACTCCTTTCTTATTAATAACAAGGGAATTTAAAATCAATTTCACAGAATCAAACGTAGAGTCTAGGTGTGTCCATTAATCACCGTAGCGGGACGTTAACTGATGCAAAATGCACATAGTCTTTATGCAGACAGCATAAGTTTTAATTCTCAATTTGAAATTCTTTGAACGCCACCCATTTTGATTCATGCCGAAAAACACAGTGCAAAATTACATTGTTTTGTTTTATTTTGTGAAATTCAGCCATAAATATTAAAATGTTTTCTGATCATTTTCTAAAGAACTTCATTTGCAACATTATATAGTAAAACTTTATCTGAAAATGGATTCATTAGTATGAGATTTTGCACTTGAAAGTATTTTTTATAGGCCTGATACATTTTTTTCCAGACTTACAAAACACATATTTAAAAAATACTCAATTATTTCCAAGGCCAAGATGTGTTCTACTAACAGTATTTATTTTAAAAATCAAACCTTTCAAAATCAAATTTTCAAACCAAAAACACATGATTTTGAAAGATTTCGAAAATAACAGAACTTGTACTTGTACAGAACTTGAATATTAACTTTGAAATTTAATGAATTGTCCAAATTCTTTTCTCTGTCTTTTTTCTAACGATTTTGTACTTCTAGCATTAAGCCACATAAAGGTGCTAGATTATTAACTACCCACAAAAGTGAAAAACTTTGTTATTTCAAGTTAGTAAATATGAAATAATGTTAAAAAGATAGAAATAATGACAGGACAAAAGCACAGTAACTTTACCTAGGAGGTAGTGAGTGGCCATCAGAGTAATGGTGGGCCGGCCGAGCATTTGCTTCCAGCTCATCCCGAGGAAGGCTAGATTAGCCGTGAAATTACTGGCGAGCAGGGCCGGGTCGCGCGAAGTGTAGTACTCCTCGTAATCAAAGTTCTGTGCAAGCCATTGTGGGGTCAAACATCACACGTCACATATCACATACAGTGGAAATTCCTTCAACACAAAATTACCACAATCTCTTTCGCGTTGATCAAATTTCAGTCTCAACGAATTTTGTGTAAAAATTGATAAAACTCATGCAAAGTTTAAATCAGGATGGAATATTAAATATTCCGATTTCATTTGAAACGGGTTGGAATATCAAAGATTCTGTTTTCATTTGAATCGGAGTGGAATATCAAGCATTCTGTTTTCATTTGAATCAGAGTGGAATATCAAGCATTCTGTTTACATTTGAATCAGAGTGGAATATCAAGCATTCGGTTTCATTTGAATCAGAGTGGAATATCAAGCATTCTGTTTCATTTGAATCAGAGTGGAATATCAAGCATTCTGTTTTCATTAGAATCGGGGTGGAATATCAAGCATTCTGTTTTCATTAGAATCGGATAGGATTATCAAGCATTCTGTTTTCATTAGAATCAGGTTGGAATATCAAACATTCTATTCTCATTAGAATCGGGTTGGAATATCAAGCATTCTATTTTCATTTAAATTGGTTGGAATGTTAAGAGACTAACTTAGTTTGAATAGGGAAATATTAAGCAATCTGTTTTTATTTTAATCGGGGGAATTTAAGCATTCGGTGTTCAATTAAAACGGGAAGGAATATTGAAGGTTTCGTTTTTGTGTTAAGAGATTTCCATTGTTATGTCACTATATACAAGAGCCAGCTCAAATGACTAGTGAAAGCTGATATTATGACTATCAATTTGGGGAAATATTTGATGAGATTAGTTGATCAAATATAAATCGCAGAGGAATCCAGGCAAAGGTAGTAGTACGGCTATGTTTATTTGGAGAATGCATTCACAAATATCTTATTATGCAGAAAATGCACTTATGATGAAAGCTGCGTTTTATTTATTTATTTATAAAGTTATTATGCATGTTTTATGCGTGGAATGCAATGGCAAAATGCAAGTTATTAAAAGAATCAATTAGATTTTGCTAAATGTATCGAAAAATGGTTTTAATTCATGAGAAATATGAGATTTCAACATGAGATACCTAGTTTCTACTACATATAATTAAAGTGTTTATTGTGTAATAATTGTTCAGCCAATCTTTTTTAATAGCAATGCCAAATTACTTGATAATTAAACTGATTGAAATGAATTGAGGGTGCAGCATTATTAATTCATGTTGAAGTGTAGAGTGTTTGACAGAATGTTCAATGCTTGATTAAGTGGAGACATACAGACAAAATACATAATCAGATGACAAACACACTTCCTACCGAGCAATAAAACCTTTTCCCACTACACCAAAGAACTATAAAGTGCATGGAGACAGGACAATCCAAAAACCATATTCCTTCAGACCAAATTTTACAATGATTGGGATAAAACATGAACAGGACAATATCAAAACCATAAGCCCCAACAGCCACACTCGTAAAAAAAAGGAGTACCTAGTTCAATATGTTTCAAAGTCAAAAGCACTAGAGGTCTGCCCAAAAGGTTTTGCCACGAAGACTTGAGAAAATTTATTTCCGCCTTTAATATATCTATCATCAGTTCGTAGTCAGATGCGATGTAGAAACGTGTCATGTCAGAAAACTACACATGGAAAAATATAACATATTACGTGTTCCTGATACCACAGTAATAAAGCATATTGATTCAAGCCATTAAAATAAAATAAAAAAAACAGTAAGATTTTATGCATACTCTAAAATAGCAGAATACGCATATTATATACATGGATATGCCTCTGCGAGCTTAAGTTACGTAAGTATGTTATGTCAAGGCTCAAAAATGTTAGTGAATTATTACATACCTGAGGAGTAAAAGCAAATATTCTGTCATTCAGCGAGTACAACTTGCTGGTACTCAAAATTCCAACATCCCGGGATTTTCTTCCAGAGAGTCCAAGTTTTTTATTTCTTCCTATAAGATTAATATTTTAGAATACTTGAATATAGAAATAATGTGCACTTGTTATTTAGGTTTGAACAGTCCAGTGTCCAGTGAGGTTTATTTACCTAGATATGTGTAAAGATGACTGAGAACTCTGGCCGGTTGAACTTCGATAGGAGCGGCTTCAGCTACAGTTTGTACAGAGAGGTCATGCTCCAGTAGCTTGTCTCTGATAATGTCATCTTCTGCCAGTATGACTACTTGGACCACCACATCGGGCTTTTTCTCTGAGCACAGGCGTCTGTTCAGAGGATCCAATTCTCCTGCAGCTAAGAAACCCTAGACACAAAATGTTCTTAAATTCTCTACCCATTTATTAAATAAAGATATAGATTTTGGAAATTTAATTAGGACTTACCTCTTGAAGAAGTTTTCCTAGGATGAAGAGAGACTGTCCCCAAAGAAATGGACACCTTCCAAGTGGTATCCTTTCCTGGCTGCCGGGATCTTTATATTCACCTTCAATCTTATCTAACGGAACTGCGTACAGTTCAGGGACTAGCCTCATGCCATCATCAGACTTTATCATAATATCGTCTAACCTCTCAGAGTACTCGCGGATGGATTCCTTGTCTCCTTGGAAACAAAAGTCCAAAATAAGGTAGCAAAAGAACAAGGGCCAGTCGCATTCAATGTTTTCAAACATTCTCAGTTCCCAAGGCTCGTAGTATAAACGATTAGGGTCTTCTCGTGGTGTCTTGTGACCGTCCCTTAAAAATCTCTTGCAGCCGTATTTTCCTCTCAACTTGGTGATGATGACATCTCTCGTTTTAGCAATCAGCTGTGGATCATCCACAGCAAATGCCGGAAAGCTTATTATGGCAAGCAGCCCGGAATCTAACTCCTTACTGTTGGATTCCCTCGGCAACATGGATTGAAGCACGGCTTGGCATTTCTGAGCTTCATCGGCCAAGACGTGAATCACACTGGATGGACCTCCTCTGGCTCCAAACAGGTCGAGCTCGTTCATCGCTTCTAGAGCGGCTTTGGCCATTCCGATGGAACTGGCATTTAATTCAGGCAGACCGTGGTTTGTCTTGTCTCCCCTCTCCCAAACTCCGTAATCCGGAATGCAATAAGCAGACTCGATGTAGAACACGAGGTTTTGGACAAAAGAAACTTCATCCAGGGAGAATATGATTTGCAAGCCAGAGGCAGTCATCTGGGCTAGTACAAGCAGATAGAGAGAGACAGCATCGATTTGTAGATGACCCCATTCTCGATCGCCAACTACTGTCCTTCCGTTGATGGAGGAGTATTTGGCGTGTAACGCATCCAAAGGATTTTGTGTGGTTTTAAAGCTTTCCACTTTAGACTTTTGTTGCATCATGGCCATAAGTAAACCTAGAAAACAGATGTTAATAATCGTTGTAACCGGTTGACCGCTTGTATAAACAATTACAAGGTACATGCACACAATTTAAAAAAAACTAACCTCGCATCAATTTGACGCAACTTTGTTCTAGTTCGTATGTTTTGGCACGGTCTTCATCTTGATCTGCAATCTTCTTGTAGGCCATCGATAACCCCCAAACAGCCAAAATACAATACACATTGTCTCGGACCCAAGCGTGCTCATTGTCTGGACTGGCGGGGAATAGTCCAGTGACTGGCTGTTGGTGGTTCATTATGAGTTTTTGAACCACCCTCTGGTAATAATCCAACCTCACACCTGAATTGCTGCGGCTCCTCATTTTCGGAATTAATGTCTTACAATATCACAAACAAACTTAACAACAACAGCTCTACGGGAAGCTATGAAGATTTACACGTTTAAAATCATTTTAAATTAGAGTAATGGCGAGCTGAAAATACGACAGACCATCTATAAATACATGGTCAAAGAATCTTTCCAATCTTTCTTCTGACAGGGAATGAGAAGTCGAGGTCGAGAAGTCACTTGAATGTCAAAAAGTTTGTTTCAGAAAGTAGGTACTAGGTATATTTAAAATATTTTATGTCACTCGATCCCAACTTAATAATTGCGCTAAACTGACAAAACTCTTGTGAATTGATAAATACAATCGAAGAATAATGAGTCGAAAATTTCTTTTCAACTTGACGAAGAAAACAGCTGAGAAATGAAATAAATGTAAGGCGTTTTTTTTCAAGGTCAAGTAACTAATAAAAATTTCAGTGCTGCAAACATTATTTTGTGTTTCCAAAAATTTCCGCCAGAGGACTGATGTTTGTTGTTTTTCTTCTTGTCAGTGGCGTGTCACCTGTTGGGTTATATATGTATATATATTTTATTTTACTGGCAAACATTCAAAATGTTGAGTTTTCAAAGTATTTTACTCATCTTTATTGCCATATTTACCATTATTGAGAACGTGGATAATGCCGCAGATTTAAATAAGTTGAACCCACCTGCCTTACAAAAACTCGAACTGTCAAACGATAGTAGTTTTACTCACGCGACAAAAGATTCTTTGGAACATAAAGTAATAAATAATTCTACTATCCCGGAAAGAGGTAATACGATTTTCCTGGAAGGCTCCGAATTGCCTATAAAACTATCAAATTCCAAAAACCCTACAACCGCCAATCTTGGCTCGGCAGATTCTACACACGTTCAAGTTCCCCCTCCCGCGGTTGAGAAAATTGATGACTCCAAATATGTTTCCAGAGAAAAATTTGCCTCTGAAAAAAGTGCTGAATCTAAAGAGTCTAAAACTGACAACAAAAATACCACACCCAGCAGCATCCTTCTAAATTCGGCAACTGCAGACAACAGCGGCAAACTAACGAAACCACAGGAATCAAAACCATTGCCGGAAGAAAAATCTGTCTCCGAAATTAATGTTGAATCTATGAACCCTAAGACTGTCGAAGGAAATACTACAAGTACTAAAAGCATGGTAGTAAATTCACCTGTTGAGTCCACCACGAACGCCTTAAAAACAAAAAGCCCAAAAATATCAATGAGTAACTCCACTGCAGAAGTTAATAATACCACAACCAAGAAACCCATTCCAAAGAAACCTCTCATTACGATAGGATCAGAAGACCTTCCAGTTCCAGGTGTTCCAGATGCCGTTACTCCGGAGGAGGTTCTACCGAGTCCTTCCTCCACCAGTGACAGAGTGGTTTACCAGTCGACTGTCAACCAGCCTAAAGGCCAACCGGGCTACATTATCCCAATTGTTATAACATTGTTTGCGTTGCCACTGCTGGTACTGATAGGCTACCAGGCTGTACGCAGGGGAAAGGAAGCGTGGAGGAATCGGCACTATAGGAGAATGGATTTCCTCATCGATGGCATGTATAACGATTGATTGATTAATCAAATTAAAATTTAATTTAGTGTTGCGACATTTACCACAATGAAAGAAGATCAAAGGTACCATTATATTCTTATGATATTGCATTAAATCAATAGCAAGTTTTTAAAGGTTTGGACTAAAGTTAATATTTTTTATATGAACCGTCCATTTTGTAAAAACTGTTTTTTATTCTATTATACTACTTTTACATAATATTCTAAATATTAAGTCAACAAGGAATATTAGTATTGATATTCAAATAATATATTATTGGTTTAAGTCATAAATCCTTTTAAAAAGTAAGTGTATATAAGCAATGACGTTATATATAATGTACAGACTTGCCATCTTCTCACAAACTCAAGATAGAATGTAGTATTTTTTTTTTTTTTTTTTCAAGAGCGGAGACAGTTTACATAAATAATATTCCCGTGAGCACTTAGGCCGTAGGCCCATTGTGCTATCTCCCATTTTACCTCATTCCTTTGACAGTAATCCAGTCCCTTTTACGAAGTTCACCAGGATTGTCATTGGAAATGAAGCTATGTCTTCTGGTTCGACAATGTGTCTTCCCAGGTCTCATTTCTCCTCTTCACTCCTCCGCGGTTCCCTGAAGGCCCCACGAGAGAAGGGGGCTTCATCTCTCCTCTCCACTCCTTAGTTCCCTGAAGGCTCCACGATGGAGAGTTCACCTCCCTTTGGTTCCCTAAAGGCCCCACAAGAGAAGAGCCCCACTCCACCTTGGCTCCCCGAGGGCCCCAGGAGGGAAGAGGACTTATCTCTCCTCTTCACTCCTCCTTGGTTCCCTAAAGGCCCCATAAGAAAGAGTTCACGGAGATGGCCTCATTTCTCCTCTTCACTCCTCCATGGTTCCCTGAAGGCCCCACATGGGAAGAGGACATCATCTCTCCACTTCACTCCTCCTTGGTTCCCCAAAGGCCCCGTGCCGGAAGAGTGCCCTTCCCCTTGGTTCCGTGTAGGCCCCACAAGGGAAGGGTTCATGGAGGTGGCCTCAGCTCTCCTCTCCACGGCTTCTCGTCTGGTTCCTCCTAAGGGCCCCAGGAAGAAAGTCCAGGGAGGTGGCCTCAGCACTCCTAGGTTCCAAAAAGGCCCCTAGTTTTCGAATGGTCCAATTTTTTTTTGTCCCACGAGTGACCAGGGAAATAGAAGGTCCACTCCAGCAGAGCCCCGAATGTTGGAGTAAGGTCTAAATACTCCGAGATGCGACCTTGTTTCTCGGAGGCACCGTTCTTGACACTGTTCCCCAGGACATTCAGCCTGAGCACGGTAGCTCACACCTTGGCTTGGGATGGCTATTGCAGGTTTGTGTTTCCACTCCCTGAGCGATGGGTTCGCCACACTCTCTACGCTAAATAGAATGTAGTAAGTAAAAACCATTATTGGGTTTTCAGTAAATTCTTAATCCAAATGTTATTCATCTATGATACAAACATTAAAAAAATGTGTGTGTATGAACGACATAGATGTAGGACAGGGTGGCGTTTTCATATTGCGCCGAATACTACATTCCACATCACGGGAGTGACCGACATGCCAAGATACCCTTACTCATTTACACTAAGTACACAAATGATGTATGAGACGACCTTACTGTCATAAGTTGTCCTTATACTTAATTGTTTGCTATTTCACTTTCTTTAATGGCGCTAAAATCTTCAAGAAACAATTGAAATAATTGTATTTTTTATTATAATAGTTGGCGAGTATTTACAAATGAAATGTTATTCCTTGGCTTTCATTAGTGTTTGCTATGTAATGGAAACATTTTTTCATCACACGGGAGCGCATTTTGGCATTTTTTTAATGCAATTTACTTACTAGTTGGACACGACCCTAAGCGACGCGTGGCAGTTGAGTACTAAAACTATGAAATCGAAGACAAATACAATTGCCTTGTCTTTGGCTTACCACCTTTGAGATTTCTACCACGCGTCTATAATGTTATATATAACGTCATTGCGTATAAGTAGGAAAATTTTCGTTATTTCAATTTCCATTATAAGTCGAATATTCATTTTAATGCAATATTTTGTTGGCAATAATATAAATAAAATATTATTGGACGACCCTTATGTAAACTCACATATCTATAAAAATGTATTTTCTTCTTTAAAACCAGATCTAACCATTTACATTCCATTCCTCGTGAGACACAGAAACAGTGTTGCCAACTCAGCTCCTAAATGAGGCCGTCAGCTCCAAAATAAGTGGTTTAACTTCTTAGCTCCTTTTCACAAAATCTAGCTCCCTTTTTTTATTCAATACTCGTGAATGAAAAATTACGAAAATTACGTCTGGCTTCATTTTAAAAACCGAGTTGGCAACACTGCACAGAAACACTGTAATATAAAATGTATTTGACTCACAAAATGTAAAAAAAAATAAGTCCTTCAATAGATTTTCCTCTCATATTCTGACAGTGAACAAACTGTAATCACGAAACTTTCCATTTCTCAACACATTTAAAATAATTACAATAATTTTAATTGTTTAATTATAATGTACTTACTTAATTCTGTTTTACACGGGGGATATGTTTTCCCCAGAATACCATTTAAAAGCACTGTGTTAATACACAATACCTACAATGTTTGTTGGAAAATGGGAGCAACTAATAAAAAAGATAACTTGAAACAGAAGTAACTATGTCTATTCAAACAAATTTCAAAATACAAAAATATTTTTTGATTTAAATATTTATTCTTATTAACATTATAAATATCCATGTCACCTTTTGTCAAGGTTAATATAATTTAATTTTAACTAATAACATTCAAGTGCCTTTCCTTGCATTTTTTATACATATCTTAGTTTACATTGGGACATTGATAAATTATAAATATTAATTTCTAGTGTGGTGTTTTTACGCCTTTGATGTCTTCCTTAAAACATTTTTATATTCTAAAAAATTATTTTCATAGTTTATAATATTACATACATTTATAGGAAAACTTAATATAGGTTGAACATGTTCAATGCAACGAAACATATTTGTATGTCAAGAGGTTATCAGTGTTATTAAATATTAGCCTGTAATGCTGCGTGTAAACTTGTGGGTATTTCCGCGAACCGAACCACAAAGGAAAGGAATGAAGCAATCGCAAGCAGCGTTTCACGCCTTTTGCCGTTGTTTCGTTCCTTTCCCATAATTCGTGGCTCGGCTCGCGTTCATGTTCATGCATGTGTATGCAGCATTAGAGATTTGTAAGCCAAATAGAATGCGGTTCTTTCTGGTGTCTCTGAAAATTATTTTAGAATTATTTATCCCTTTCAGTTCTGAATGTTTATCTTTTAAATCTTATATTTCATATACGTTACTGGGCTTACCTTTGGTTTCCTATGAATAATTATCCCCTATTGTGAGCTCCAAGGCTTTGCTACTTTTTTTATTAGAGCGGAGACGGTTTACGCATAGTTCCCGTGAGAACTTGGGTCAAAGGCCCATCGTGCTATCTTCCATTTTACCTCATTCCTTTAGCAGTAACCCGTTCCCTTTGATAAAGTTCACCAGGATTGTCATTGGGTATGTGTCTTTGTCTTCTGATTCCACAATGTTTCTTCCTAGGTCTTTTTCCCAACAGAGTGTGATGTTGGCACCATCAGTGAGTTGGAGTGTCTTCATCCTCTCCATATTTCCTGCATCTATCGGTGTTTTCCATTCCCAACAATTGCATGTATCTCCTGAGATGTTCCCTCAGTGACTATGTTGTGTTGTTGCCTGTCTAAGGTCTGGTCTGTTTATGTATATAGTATTTTGGATTGCCTCCTGGTGCCCTTTCAGTATTGGGATGTGACCCATCTTTCAAGATGTAATTTGGTGTGGCAAGCTACCTCTCCTAGGGTGGCTTGGATCCCGCAAGTGATCCGTCAGCCCGCTTGTTTCCCTTTATGCCCTTGTATCCAGATCAGGGTTATTTTATTGATGGTAGCAAGTTTTTCAAGTATAGTCCAGTACTCCATCAATGGTCTGTAGATGCATCGGTTACAAAAAAAAAAAAAAAATCAGTTGTAAGCGTTATGTAAGGGTCATTTCATGAAGATTCCCTAAAGTTTAGTAAGTAAGTTTCTGTATCTGTTTGTAAATAGTTAAATTAGATAGAACCTAGGAATTTATAATAAGCTGTACAGCGCCCTTGAGGTGATTTTTCACAAAAACGGCGCTCTACAAATTATCCAATTATTATTATTATTATTATTACATCTCAGTGCCATTAGGGCTGCCTGGCTATCAGAACATTTATTATTTCTTAATCCTGTACATTATCCTGTGCGCAAGCTAAGATGGCTTCCATTTCAGCTTGAAATAGTGCGTTGGTTCTTAGAGGTAAATTGAGTCAGACACCAGTTCCTTCATTCATTTTTGACCCATCTGTGAACCAGATTAGTTCCTATTTGGAGGTTGGTCCTGGGACTGTGTCCGATTTCTCCCTTATGGGATACTTCACTCTAAACTGCTGCCTGAAGAAGTATTCGGCTTGTTTGCCGTCCTGTTTCATTCGAGACTGTGCTATATATGTTCTTTTTGTTCACAATCATATCTGGCCATGCTGAAAGGGTAAATATTTTTAATGTATGTTAAAGTTTAAAAGAAGCTATACATATATGTAATGTCAAGTTTTTTGTTACTTGTCAAAGAAGTCATTCTTTTCAGAATATCTTCTAACAAAATATGAGTCAATCTGTAACTCATGTGACTTGTGCTATAATAATATATGTATACAAAGGTACTGTTTTTTCCTGGTGGGTTTTTACAACTACCACAATACACTTATATCTCTACGGTACTGCCAATATTAGTACTAGTACTCAAGATAGTTAGAGTTACTAATCACGTGCCTTTATTTTTCCTTTCGTGTCATAATACCAACAGGTTTGAATGACATTAACATCTGTAGATATATTAAAAAAAATATTCATTGTTTTATTAGCAGGGAATAGATTTATATGCATTAAGAAACCTTGAAACATGCTCTGAAAAGTGACAAATATGCCTGAAAAATAATGCAAGATTCAATAATTATTTTAGTTCCAGTTTATAATTTTTTTTATTGTTCTAAGGAAAGTTGTGCAGTAAGCGTCAATCTTTATTTTTTGACATTAATGTTTGCCTATTGTTGGCAATCTTAAAAACGAACACTTCACATTTACTGTTATGACTGAATAGTATTTAAATAAGGGCACATGTGTTAGCAATCTCCTCTTGTAAACTACTCCTTTCTTAATTTTATGGCCATTTCTTGAATATTTTCAATACTTCAATGAAACTAGTGGTCACCCAATGGTCGAAATTTGACCATAATTGTAATGTTTTTTTTATTGATTTGATGTATTTTTTATGCATAATTTAAAAAATATATTAGCATTCTGCACTCCTTTTCTGATTGTATAAACTATAAGTGTGCGAAATTTCATACTCCTCCGTCCGCGCAATTTTCGTAAAAAGGGGTACAAAGTTTTTGCTTCACATTATATTGATAACTTTTGGTGAAGTTTGGCATTTTGCACTGATACACTTACGAGAAAATTATAGCCTGAATGCGCTTTTATGCAATTGTCTGTTCCAAGTACTTCCCGCATTTAAATCTGAACGTTGATGGATTAACTTATATATTTTCATGACGCACCATGTCATCTAACATTTAAAATCAAGCCGCTAACAATAACACTCCTTATGTAGATGGCGATAAGGTTTAAATTCCCGCTTAACACAAGCCGCCGGTTTTGATTTATGCAATAAAAAAACATTGCCAAAAAGCAAGTGCTTTGTTTTATTTTGCAAAGTTCAGGCACAAATATTTAAATGTTTTATGTTGATTTTCTTAAGAACTTAATTTGCAACATTAAACAATAAAACCATAACCGAAAAGGGGCTCTTTTGAAACTAAAAAGCAGCTTTTATAGGCCTGATACTTTATTTTTTCTGGGCTTGTAAAAAGACTTGTCATAAAAAAATGTTCAATTGTTTCAAAGGCCACATATTTAATTAAAGCATCTAAAGTAATTCTAATATTAAAACCAAAAATCATTACCTAGTAGTAATGCATCGCCTTAACAAAAGTAAATTTCTGTTTTACTGGATTCGATTAGAATATTCCATCTTAATAATTGAAATAAAATACTGCCTTAAAAATGCGCTCGATCGAAGGTTAATGTTATACCTACCTAATGTTGGAATATCCAAAGTTACTGTGATCATAAATCTTGTTGTTATTACATAACTATTTATAATGTTTAAGTGTAATTTTATAACTAACCAACTACTTGAAAAAACTGCAATACTCGCTTGATGATAAATACACTTATTAAGTAATAATTTTTATCTCTTATGGAAAAATATAATTAAGCACGATATTTTATAATATATCACACTTTAATGTGGTTATTAAAATTAATTTTTAATGTCCATATTATATATTATACGGTGCCTTATATTTGAAAATTGTTTATTCCAAAATATTTTTATTGCTAAATAAAAGTGTTGTTAACATATTTTTGATACAATCTGTTTAAAATATAATGTCTATAAGGATAAATTGTTATCTCTTTTCCATTTTAAAATAAATAAATATGCTAATCTAGCAATTTCTTTCATTTTTACCTATCTATCAAAACTATTAAACTTTTTCCTTATTGAAAATGTTCACATTTTGGTTATACAATCTGAAACCCTGCTTGGAGTTTTTTTCTGCCAGCAGGTGGCATTTTTTTGTGGGTTTTTATGGGTGTTTGAAGAAGATTAAGATATCCTGGGAAGCCAAGTATGGCCTGGAGACATTCCCAAATGCCCAATGTGGGTGTACCAAGTGAATTTTAGGTGACCAGACAACTCAGAATCAAGCAACTTCAACACCTCCTTTGAAAAGTCATAGCGATGAAAAAATATATAAAACATTGTTATAGGTTACATTAGGTTTTAATCGAGTGAGCAAAGACTTTCCAACCTTTTATTATTTGCCAGATTTTCATTACGTTACAGGGTTACTGTGGTTTTAGGGCACAGGTAAAATAAAAAAAATGTATGGTTTTAATTATTTTATTAAAAATATAAACAAGTTTCCCTTTATAATTTAAACGATTTGTAGAAATTTTTTGTTTTTTAGTTGAATAACTACGGCTGTCAAAAAATTTTTTAAAACTGCTACGCTATACATATTTTACAAAACTGAGTTGAATAAAACTGATCAGTTCATTTATATTTATTTATGTAACCTAAACTAGCCAAAGCGAGAACTCTTACGGACGACTTCGACGTTCGTCCTCTTTCTTCTCATGCATCTTGTTTGAAAAACGAAAAAGACAGAAGATATTGGAAGGATGAAGTTACATATGATCTCTTGCTGGGACCACAATCTACAAATCATTGCATATTAAATAAATGAAATGACTCATTGGTAAATCAATGTTGTCAACGCAGGAGTTTGTGTACTTCAATATCCTAAAATTTGTTAAAACTATTAATCTAACTTATAAAAATATTATTATAACTAGTATCACATCTGCACCCAATGACTATCGTACATTTTTGTCTGTAATAGGAAGATTATTCACACATTTTTATATGGCTTTGTGAATTGGAGGTATTTTTCATTTGCCATTCTATTGAACCAAAGAGAAAGACAATACAAATACATTATGCTTCATTTATATTATCTATCGACAATAATCATTATTGTAATTTTATTTTGTTAGCAATTGAACTAGAGATAAAGTAATTGAGATAAGATAATCAATATTATTAATCTGTTAAATAGTTAATTTGGAATTCTTTACCAAATATTTTGATAAAGTACCAAATATTAATCAGCATAACATATTACTTTATAACATGTGATTTCTTGAAATGTGCTTTAGATATTATTACATCTTAATGTACTTATGTTGTAAATTTGTATGATAAAGAGACAGTTTTTACTGCTAATGGAGCATGGCACACATGTGCAGAATAGCAGGTAATCTGGAAAGCTCGAAGCAGATGGCGCTGGCGTGGTTGGATATCATTTGCATGATATGACAGCTATATGATACTCTCAGGCTATTTTGTTCGGTTTTCGGAACAAATCATATAGGTTTCATAGAAATCGTTGTCTTCCTTACTATAATGGTTATAAATATGATCTAAACGGCTTATTCTGCTTTATGTTCAAATCAAAAATTAACCTCACAATAATTAAAAAGTACACCTTTATGAATCCAAAGTTACTGCCCGCAATTTGAAAAAAAAAATTATGAAGCCTTAGGATTTTTTTAATTATTTTTACATGCAAAGACAAAAAAGTGACTTTGACGACAACGTTTTTAGTACATTTGGCTAATAAAATATGTGTCCTATTTATTTTCTTTCATTTTCAGTAATTTGAAGAAAAATCTTAAGGTGGGCCATTTTTTAAACTTTTTTACGTTTGCATTGAAAATTTTTGTATTTAAAAAATTATATATTTATTTCTAATTATAAAATTTGAAAATGTATTTCATTAGCTTTCAAATGCAGTTTTTAGTTTTTGGATGCATTTAGAAATTCCATTCCATTTATTTGGATTTTATTGAAAAAGCTGAATATTTTGACTTTCTGACAAAAAGGCTCGAGGCCCGAATGGTTAAGTATTTAAAGGCATTAAAAAAAAAATGATTGTTAAATATAGTGGTTGAAATGTCAAAGAGCGATTAAAAAATTAATTTAGAAATATAAATGCAAAAGTAATTGGGAAAAAAAAGACTTGGTTTGTTTACATCCGCTACTTATTTCAGATTGTTTTACTATGAATGTATCTACATCGAATACGATGAGAAACAAGTTCCGCTGATTTTTCAGATTGGCGGCTTGCAACAGAAATAACAATTTTCCGAAGATTTTCTTGATTAAAATGTTGAAAAGTGAGGTTAACTCAAGTTTTGAAATAGTGCTTATTTACATTTGTATTGCTATTAAATGGCTTTTTGTTCAAAACAACTATGCTTACAATTATAATGCTAATATGATTGTAAGCATAGTATGCTTACAATTTATTACAAATGTGAAATATTTTATATTTTTATATTTTTAAGGCACAATCTAACTTTTTCATAACTATTAGAAACCTAAACCTAAATCCTAAATTCTAAGAAACCTAAACCCTAAATTCTGGAGCATAAAGGCACAATATAGCATTGAGATATTTTAATTACTATAATTATGAATTTTTTGTCAAAAAAACTTTCTCCAATGTATACGAATAATGGCTGAGATGATATCCAACTACACCAGCGCCAACGGTTGTTTCGGGCGTTTCGTTCAACATCACAAATAAGTGTTGGCAACCCCGTATGCTGTTTTGCTTTTAAATGGATAATTATTGTTATGACTATGAATATGGCAACACAGGCTGTACACTGTGTGAGTGCTCGCTGTAAGAATTCCACAGAACCTTGAGACCAATTACTTTGTAGCATTATTAATTGTAAACAAAACTTGAATAAGGTTTTTCTTGCATGTTTTGCTTCTTTGCAATTTGACTTAACACTTCCTTACCGGGCTGGGGGAACGCACTTACACTAGCGAGAATTTTACGCTGTATCTGTATTGTTTTTTAAACCACATACTCAATAATTTGGGTAATCTTAGAAAAACTATTTGGTTATTGATTTGCATTAAAAAAAATTATATCGCATTACTACTTTTCTTAAAATTAAATACTTTATAACAAATTCCGGCGAATAATCTGTGCCATCCGCCCCCCTAACCCTCTGTTCGGGCGTACCCCGTCCCTATCTGCTGAATGTATCGGGATAATTCTAAGCGATAGCAAGTAATTTCTAAGTTGTTAGTGGAAAGGACTAGATCGCGTTCGTTTATACTGTGCATCTCGTTTGCACTTTTTACAATGCTATAATGTTCCCTTGCCGGTCAAAGATCATTCGGTCTGGGCCGTTTCTGGTGAATGCCAATCGCCAGTCGAGATTCGGAAACAAGGTGTTATGTTGGCTATCGGCCCGCCTTCTCTGTTTTCTATGGAAAAATACACGCTATGGTCTAAATTCATTAGAATATTAATTATGACTTTATTTATCAAACGATTTTTAAAATGACTACTGAAATACGATAAATATACTTTCCTCTAATTATTATCATAACAAATTACAAAAAAATATGTCATTAACACCCTTTAATAAGCAAAACAAATTGGGGTCCCCGAGTGACCCCCCTTCGGGTCATGTGTGATTTTTTACGTTCCGGGACGAAAAGGTTAAAATGCAGTGTGACTTAGAAATACAGGAAAAACATTTGCCCAGCACTCCCCATCCGACATTAAACATAATATATTATATCATTCCCAAGTCCATTCCTCATTTTCTGAGTCTTATCAAATTGCCTAAATGTTTAATTATTATTATTCCCCCTCTAACTTTAATTTGGTGTTCAACTTCATTGCTAAAATTTTTGTAACCTTGTTCCTATTCTGATGACTTTTCAGAGTCAGGGAATAACTCTCTGGCCGATGTTAAGCCTAATAATAAAACGTGTCTGAGGGAAGCTTTGGAGTTTCGGAATAAGTAATCCGTGTTGTGGAGTCTGTCCAGGATACCCAGGGTGCCAAAGCATTGAGTGAATCTGCAAAAAAATATGGTTAATATTAAAATTTTATCTATTCTTTCTAGCTCTGGATAATACAATATAAATAAATTGTGTAGAGCTAATATAAATGCTCATTTTTAAATGTACTGTGCTGGAGCAAAAATCATTATATTGCAACAACACAACATTTTAATTTAGTAACTACACCATAACAGCCATCTGTTTTTTAATAGACGAGTTTGTGTGTCTGGGAAATATGTTTATGAGAGATGGGAAGGCTGTAGGGCCCTCCGTTCATGGAGATACTTACAAACTACGTGATTGTGACACAACCACAAGTACCCTGCAGATATACTACTTTTTAATGCTGGTTTCCGTACACGGCGCTACCTAAAATATACGGAACTTGATCATTTTTCACGTGCAGCCGTGGAGTTAACACGATGTCAAACGATGTCAAATGGCTTTTTTTCCAACATCAATCTATGCCTTCTCCGCTAAATCCTTTCTTACGTATTCTGGTAATGAGTAGTTATATAAACACGAATTTTTTCCACTTCCAGAACAAATCTAACATTACTTTCATGTCAAACGAAAGTAGTAGACCCGAATGCTGCAGCGTGTAGCGCGCTACCAGCACCTTCAGTAGCGCGCTACCGACTTCAACCCGACATCCGTCGCGTACCGCCGTGTAAGAACATCAGCAAAATTGTATGGCGGGTACCCACGAGCGGTGCGCGTGCTATGCGCCAGGCTCGAATAGCTTGTAAGTAGCTCGATGTACCGAGGCGCATAGAGATATTGAAAGATGGGTAAATGCGGGTAACTCCCTTATTGCCATTGGCGTTAACAAAAAACTATCCAAAGAAGTGCAGCTAGCAGTCCACAATGTGTGAGTGCTGGTATCTACCCTGGTGTATAAAAATGAGGCACGGAACTAGCGGAGGAAGGATGAAAATAGAATGAATGCGGCAGAAATTAGATCCTTGAGGTTTTTGTGTGGTAAAACCATGTACAATCGTGTGAGAAATGTGGAGATCTGCAAAGAATGCAAGGCTGATGTAAGCGTAGTGAGTGAGATTAAGAAAGGGACACTCAGACGATTTGGGCATGTAGAGTGAATGAACGTAGTAAGGAGTGTAAGGAGAATATACGACGCAAATGTGAATGGTAGAAGAAGTCAGGGGCGCCCGAGAAGACATGGCACGATCAAGTGAATAGATACTTGAGTAGGGCCGTATTAAGAATCAGAATTAAAATAGAAGAGCATTTATGAATGCGAATGAGGTAGAGTGTGTGCCAAGACCGAGTTGTTTAGCGGTCCGACCTCTCTGCCTACCCCTGTCGGAAACGGCATGATGGTTAGTTAGTTAGTTTTTTAATGTCTGATGTCTTCTTCAATGATTGGTTTTAGTAATATTTTCCAAGTGCAATCTATATAGGTTTACTAGTGTATCTACAATTACTAGTGTAATTGAAACACTTAACCTTTTCACCTGTTTTGATGTAAATATAAAAGTGGGTGTATGTGTCACTCTAATGGCGGGTATTCACTTGCAAGTCGAACACTAATCAAGGGAAAGGAATGAATCAACAATGGTGTGAACCGCCATTTGTGATTGGTTCCTTTATGATTCCACTTTTGTTCATGATTCCACTTTTGTTCATGATTCCACTTTTGTTCATGATTCCACTTTTGTTCATGATTCCACTTTTGTTCATGATTCTTGGTTCGACTCGCAAGTGAATAAGTGCCATAACAATAAATTAACACATTTTATTTCACACAAACCCTTTATATATGTGTTGCGTGTGTGTGAAACATTTATTATTTGAACACAATATTGTCTCCTGTTAGACAAGTCGCCAACTCACGCATAAGTTTTACAATTTTATTTTATTTTTATTCAAACACCGCGTAAGAGTCCCAATTGCTCTCAAAAATCTGGAATTGGGATATACTGTGAGGCTGGGAAAGGAGATGGGCAAGAGGTAGGCGGGGAAATACCTGGCTCCCGTACCTAAAGATCCCGTCACCATCACGGCTAAAACCCTTTCTTTTTTACATTAACTCCTATGTCATCTGGGATGCTGTGTGAAGGGTCTTTTTGAGTAGAGGATGGAGTGAACATTGGTCTTGAAGAGACCCATATTGTAAGAAAGAGGATACACGGAGGTCAGCAAATCGTTCGTCGCAAAGCACGTCAGCAAGGAGGTCAGCAAATCGTCGAGTTGAACTCAAAATGAAGCGACCCATTCTCATGTGACAAATGTCAACCTTTTACATGTTTGGCACGCGTTTAGCTTGTATCCCGACTGGGTATGCACCAGTGCCGAAAGGATCAAAGACGCTAGTTTCTTGGAGCATCTTCCATTGAAATACCTATAGAACAAGGATAGCATTCCTATCCGACGCCTGTGCTCTAAGGTGCTCTGTTTTTTAAGATGGGAGAATCTATCAAACGGACCGCCTCTGCCCAGTGTCGAGGGCTATTTTCGAGTATTTTGGAGCTCCAGACCAGAGGTGGCTGCCAAATTCAACCACTTGTGCGCACTTGTGATTTATACAGGGTTAGCAGTTGTGTACTATTAAAGTATCTGCGGGCCCTGTACAGTCGCCCAGTTTTTGTGAGGAGCAAAGTTTTAATTCTTATGGTTCTTTCACTAGGACTATACTGATAGTATCTTTCAATCTGGAATCTGCCGCAAATACACTTTATTTTTAATGAATTAATTGTGAAAAACACAAATAAAATAAATAAATATTAATTGCGCATGCCGGTATTAGAATTTGTGATATCCAGATTCGTAGTTGAGAGAATTACCCCTTAATCTTATTTATTAATCATATTTTGAATACAGGACTTAATAACGTACCTATATTTTAATAATTTTAGAAGATTTTCTGAAATAAAATGTTGAAAACTGAGGTTAACTCAAGTTTTGAAATAACCCTAATTTGTATTTACATCGCTATTAAAATTGCTTTTTATTCTAAATAGACTGCTTACAGTTATAACATACTAGCTGGTACCCGGCATGAGTTGCTATGCCATTTAATAAGAAATTGTTTCTCCCTGCGTGTCCTTTCCCCTTCCGCCTCCCCTTCCTCTCCCGCGTCCCCTTCCCCTCTCGCGTTCCCACTCCGCCTCCTCCACCTTCCCTCTCCCCACTCCACTCCCCCCCTTCCCCTGTCCCGCGAACTCCCCTCCCAGGTTCCCTTCCCCCCCCTCTCGCAAACCCCCTACCTGAGTTCCCCTCACCCCTACATTCAGTCCCGGTACATTCAGTTTTCAAACAAACAAACAGATATTAACTACGACGCCTGAAATAAAATTTCCCGCAAATATATCAATATCGTTTCCATGGCAACGATTTGTTTTGCTTTTCTTCTGACGTTAGCAATAACTCGCTTTTGTTAGGGAAAGAAAACGTATAATAAATATAATATATTAATTTTTATAATTTCATAACGCCAGAGCTTACCATTATGTACAGCTTACATTACTCGCATATAATGTAGTTTTCTATTAGTGAAAGAATTTTTAAAATCGGTTTAGTGGTTTATGCGTGAAAGCGTAACAAACAAACACACGCAGTTTCGCGTTTATAATATTAGTATAGATTACTACCTAACTTAAGATATAAAATTTTATATTACCGGACTTATAAACATACCTTCAGTATAACCGTCAAATGTGACATTTCAATGCTGTATTTGAAGTTTGGTGACTTTTGTTGGAATGGGAACAATATGTTGCATGTTGTGGTCAATGAATAACTTATTGTTTCTTACTTCAAATGGTGGAAATCGTGGAATTCTGGACTCTGAATGAAGGGTACGTGGTATCCGGAGTGGTCATTCAAGGTTACGAAGATGATTATGGCGAACCATATCCAAGCCGTGGTCACGTGGCAGTTGGTGATGTATATTCCGAATAACACCGGGAATAAGTTGGCGACAACGTGCTCAAGTGGATGGCAATACATGGCAATCACGGCGATTGGGGCGGTCCATTCGTGGTGCTGCTTGTGAATGTACTTGTAAAGTAATCTGTTGTGGAACAGCCTGTAAAAAACAAGTGCATTATTAATTTTTTTAATTAAAAAATAACACGAAAATTCCCAGGCTACGTGTGCATACGCATAAGATGACAATATTTGAATTTCTCTCACTACCATTAATGGAAAATGTTGCTTGTGCATTGATGGAGGACTAGAGCTAGCTTGAACATGCGATCCCTGGGTGGGAACACCACTTACTGGATTGTCCATTTTTTTTTTAAATTTGGGAGGCGGGAATGGGTACCGCTGCCCCAGGAACCATTTAATGGATAACCAACACCTCTGCCATAGGTCACCCCAAGTAGTTCACTACGTTTGGTGACTTAGCAGAGGAGCCCTGGTTCATGGGGTGAGGTCTGTCCGGGTCTTGGCGGCGGATGTGTCTGCCCACTAACCGAGAGAGACTGGTTGAGGGAGATCTTTTGATCTCTCCATCAAGACTCTCTGGGAACTTCGCATTGCACCTCAGTGGGAGGGATGGTTTTATTCGTCTGAAACCATCCCTGACACTGACACTGACCCCCAGATTCCTACCCACCCCTTATACCTATTTTCTTTCCAGAACTTCCTCTCCTTCCTTTCTTAAAAATACCTTCCAATGGCATCCCCAAAGATGACATAGGCCCTGAAGGCAACTAACTTTAATTACACATTTTCAATGTTATATATTTAAATGCAGATTGTGTATGGTAGAATGCATACTTTTTTCTTATGGTAGAATGCATACTTTTTTCTTATAGTAGAATGCATACATTTTTCTTATGGTAGAATGCATACTTTTTTCCTATAGTAGAATGTGTACCTTTTTCTCACGGTAGAATGCATACTTTTTTCTTATGGTAGAACGCATACTTGTTTCTTAAGGTTGAATGCATCTTTTTTCTTATGGTAGAATGCATACCTTTTCTTATGGTGGAATGCACACTTTTCTTATGGTAGAATGCAAGACAACGACTTGGCTCCATGGTCTGAATTTACAGAATGGGTCTTCAATAAAAATAAATGATTTGATCGGGTTCTTTTGACAACGGTAAAAAATGCAAAGCTCTTTTTTGTCAATTTTCTGTCGTCCAGCTTTGAATACACTCCTCTCTCAAACGTTTCCAGTTTTTTATTTTATTTTCCAGTACCCGACTTTCTGTTCAGATCGTCAGTTCACCCAGGGCAGCCGACAGGGTTACACTTTAATGACACCCCTCCCCCTATTGAAATGCATAACTCATTTTCTTAACCAATAATAAATAAATGTACAGCCACGATGGAAGCGATCGACTCGGTCCGACCGATTAGTGGTGAGGAGTAATGAATAGCGCAATCTGGGCGGAGATGTTACCCTCTTATCTGGTACTAAACATCACATTTATTTAATACATAGAAGACAGATGTAAAGTAGGTTTAGTTGTGCATGACAACAGTATTGTGATGGCACATTATTTTTTTATTGTTTAATTTATAACATTGTTACAGCATTGGAACCTAATATTAGGCAAACCAAAATAGTGAAATACATATTTTAATGAATTTCTATGCCAATTAAGCTTTAGCTCTTGAACTTGGCATAGGAGTTATTTCATAATTATTTCATTAATATAACATAATTTTACATAGAGTGTACAATAAATATAAACAAGTACTAAGATGTTGTGACATTATTTTTTAATATGGCATGAAATGATTTTTTTGTTATTTGTTTTTGGGGTGTTATGCCGTGTTGCGCTACCTCCTTCTTTAGCCAACGTTTCGGACAGCGTTACAGTGTCCATCATCAGGGCAGATGAGCAAATGATATTGGTGAAAGTGTGTGCTTATGTATGTAGAAGCGATACTGTGCTGCCAGCTCCACTTCTCTACGAGCTGGTGTTAGAAAAAATTCAACATGTTTTTTTGCGTTTAGCTTTGGGGTAGCCGTCAATTGCCGGATACCAAGAACTATTGAGCTTAGCTCCGTCGACTCTATTAATGTTAATGGGGTTTTTATGAATTTCAATTGCCTCCGTAAAGAGGCGTGCTCTATAAGTTTTGGGTCTTCCCAGGACTTCAGGAACAAATCCTGGCATGAAATGAAGTTAGCACATTCTGATTGGTCAAGTTATGGTATGTTGTTAATTTTTGTTTGTTGTCAAAGTGTAAGTTTTTTTTTGACAAAATATTCTTCTACACAGAAGACAAGGAGATAAGAAGAAGGGGACGACTGTATCACATATATATTTATATGTATTATACATATACACGTAGTTGGGATCTGGAAAAGTAAAATAAGCCTAATGACCATCCAGTTGTCGTATTATTTTGATGCTTGCACATTCGATTCGCAGATTTTCCCATGACTGAAATCTCTTGACAAAGATTATGCGGCAAAAGAGCCTTCACCTCTGGCGTTAGGGTAACTACCTTTAACAGTCGGTGTCTTAATACAAACGCAGTATTTAGCTTGTTGGCACGATACGGAATACCGCATTTAAGAAAACTGAAAATTTGTCATATGCGGCCAATTTAACATGCGTTACGCTGTCTCAAAAGCTACAGAATCACCCTACTGTATATAAAAACTAAATATTTTTTACTTTTCAACAGGTTACATTTTTACAGGTAGGTAGTTAGTTAATAAGTTTGACGTACGTAAGATTTGTTGACTGTTCTTAAAAAGTTCAATTATTAATAATGTGCATATTATAAAACTTATATACCTACCTAATCTTGTTATTATTACAGCAATTAGAAACAATTAATAATAATCTTTTTAAATGATTAGTGTCTTCTACAGAGCAAATGATAATTATTATCAATGTTAAATATTGAAGAAAATGTCTAAAAATAAATTCTTTTGAAATATGATTGATGTATGTGCCACACGCGCAGATAAAAGCGCGAGCAGATATCTGATGAACCGCGAGGGCTTAAGTGTTGTATCGTCACACGAAACTATCAAATATTTTTTTTTTTAGGTTTTCACGGCCAAAAAGTATTTTTGTTATTGTTTTTGGGGTGTTATGCCGTGTTTCGCTACCTCCTTCTTTAGCCAACGTTTCGGACAGCGTTACAGTGTCCATCATCAGGGCAGATGAGTGATCACTCATGATCTATCATCAGGGCAGATGAGTGATCACTCATCTGCCCTGATGATAGACACTGTAACGCTGTCCGAAACGTTGGCTAAAGAAGGAGGTAGCAAAACACGGCATAACACCCCAAAAACAATTAAAAAAAAAAAAAAAAAACTATCAAATATTTCTTCCTACGGTAGGAGGGGGCCAGATGAATTAGGGAGCTGCTACGAAATGACATTTCTCTGTACTGAATCTGTTAATTTGACAGCTGTCATCCGCCCGTTTAGGTAGCTCCGTAATTAAAATGACCCCCTCTCCTGTTTACCGCGGGGTGGGGGGCGCATAAATTTTCGCACATCACCTCCGGAGCGGTTACAGCGTAAGATTTGTATTGTCTATGGTTGATTTGCGCATAAACCAATTCGGTGTGACAGGTCTGAAGGGATTGTATGGAGAGCGTTATTTGGTGTGCGATGATCTTTTATATTTTATCTGCGCGTGTGGCACCGCTTTGAAACTATTGTCTTATTGGTACCCGATACAATAGAAGGGCTCATAACTATGGATGAGCCCTCTCATTCTCATCTCATACCTAATTTCAATCCAGAAGTAACACCTACGAGTAATTTCATAACACAACTACCGAATTCCGTCGCATCTCTTGCGTGACGTAGTTGTATGGCTAGGAAGAAATTAAACATTTTTAATCAATTTTAATTTTCTCCATACGCTGCCTCTTATCTCTTATGTTACGTATATATTTTAAGTACCTATTCATATAACTGATTAAATTGTTAATAATAAAGTTCGCAATAGCCCAAACCTAAAATATTTCTAACTGCCTAGTTTTGTGTCTTAAAAATGATTTTCACAAAGTATTCTGTTGCTACGAACTTGTTGGAAAACAATTTTGCTCCACGCAGACCAATAAAAGGTTAAAACTGATGCTTCTTGCGATCTTCTGACCATGAGATAATGCATTTTCTTTTTGATAAATGTTTTCGTAAACTAATATTTTTCGTTTCATGTCTTTTCTAGACCTCATTCAGAAGGGGTGAATCGTTACGCGTGTTTTACGTTTGCGTCCAGAAGGAGCGTGAAACGTATCAAAATTTTCCTCTCCATTACCCTTGGTACTATGCGCAAGTTACACCCGTATTTTAAACATGCGCTATGCTTCTAGACGCATTGTTAGGCGCCCAGTACCTCGCCTACGCGCGTATTTTTTTTTTTTTTATAGTTAATACCGTACAAGAGTCCCAACTGCTCCCGTCTGGAGCCAGTGAGACTATGGCATCCCCAATCGGGGTATGTTGTGAGGCTGAAGGTAGTGGGGAGGGGAAGGAGATAGGGAAGAGAAAGGTGGGGAAGTACCTGGCTATTCAGATCTGGTCACTAAACACGGCGAAAGCCATTTCAAGCAACGTTTCAATTCTGAATGGTGGTCTTACACCAGGGCGATACTGATAGTATCTTCCACTCTGGAACGTGCCGCAAATATACTATATATTATTTTAAATGCATAAATTGTGAAATAACACAAATTAATCAAATAAAATTTATTTGCGCACGCCGGGTTCGAACCCGCGACCTTCGGATTGTGAGTCGAGAGTCTTGTCTCGGGACCACGGAGGCCGTCAAATCCGAATCATCGTATGCTTACGCGTGTGATGATTTGCGGCGAATTCGCCCCTTCGGAACAGGCACTTAAGACCCACACGCCTCGTCTAGATATATTTGGTCGTGGGCTCCAATGTTACAGGTAAAATAGAAACTTTGCCAACCAATCTTAGCTTCTTGTACGATTAAAGGACGGATTCACATAATAATAATAAGTCTTTTTATTCTGGACTTCTGTTAGGTATGAATACTAGACATGTTCTTGTTTGTTATAATATATCCCGAAGCTCAGTTTGCCTCTCAGCGTAGGCCTCCTCTAACATTTTCCACTGGGACCTGTCACGCGCTACTCTTCTCCAATGATGTCCAGCCGTGAGTTTTAAGTCATCTTCCCATCCTGTTTGTTGACGTCCTTTACTTCTCTTGCCATCTCTGGAATACCAATCAGTGACATTTTGGCACCATTTCTCTTGTGGATCGCGGATCATGTAACCTGTCCCTCTCTACTTTTGTTGGTCTATTCGTGTAACTATGTCGGCATCTTTAGTTTTTTTTTCCTTATTATGCTACATCTCACTCTTTCCTGTTTCATTTTTCCTGTCAAACTTCTCTCCATGGCTCTCTGGCGGCGTTCTACATTACATATTGCTTCTCTAAATTAGCATGTATTTTTAATAAGGAAGTTTATTTCCCTTTATCAACTCTATAAAAGCTTAGAATAATTAATATAACATTCAAAGAAGCTTAACTTTTACGCTGACTCATTTCTGCAAAGCTGAACATCAACATTTTAATACTAATCACCCTGTGCTTATCAAAAATGGTAATAATATTTTATCATAATAAACTTTTTTAATTAGTTTAATGTCGTAAGCAAAGTGATGACCTATGCACATCATAATGTTCCGATAATTACGATTATGTACGATGCCGTTTAATTTTATTTCAGAGAAAACACGCATCAGTTGACATTTTTAAATTTATTTTTTTATTTCTTTTATATATATCCATACTAATATTATAATGCGAAACTGCTCGAGTTTGTTTATGACCTTTTCACGCATAACACAATATAAAGACTTTAATAATTCTTTCACCAATATAAAGCTAAATTATATGCGCAGACTACAGGTTGTATATGATGGTAAGCTCTGGCGTTATGAAATTATAAATATTAATATATTATATTTGTTATACGTTTTCTGTCGCTAATAAAAGCGAGTTTTTGCTAACGTCAGAAAAAAATCTTTTCCGTGGAAACAATGTTGATATATTTTTGGGCTCTATGCTGGTAGGTACTCAGTCTACTGGTCAGCTACTAATGCAGAAAATTCAAATATTAGAATTCGTTTTTTTGGACAAGCTTGGAATAAATGTCAGATGAGAGTTCCTATATTAAAAATATGATTCGTAACGATTATAAAGACTGAATGATACATAGAGTATTTTTTTATTATATTAACGAACTTCCAAATATTTAAATAAAAATAAACATCCGAAATGTTTGTAAGCGCATGAATTCCGAACGAATGAACAAAATTGGATAAGTAATTCTTTTTTTCTTTGAGCTATAGCATTATGAAATTTAGGTGATATGCGAGATGTTTTAAAACTGAATGTAAGGGAATGAATATATGGAATGCGGGAGGGGATGGGGGTGGGGGGGAGATAATTGATAAGTGCAAGCGCTACAATAATTTCCCGTAATACCATGCGAGCGAAGCCGCGGGGAAAAGCTAGTATATATATATTTTTCTTTTATAGATTGAATAATATTATTTTTAATTTTATATAAACAGTTTATTTATAAACAAGTTCTGCCATGTAATTATAATTATGCGTGACAGCTGTTTCGCCTTCTGAAGGCATTGTCAAACAAACTCCCTCAATGAGTTAAATATATATATTCTACTAATCTTGCATCACTAAAGTAAATATACCATAGATTTTGAAATGAATTATTAATTTTAAATTAGCCGATAACCCTAACCTAACGCAACCTATTTAACCAATTCTTTATATATTTTTTTTTATCGCTCTTAATGACTTATCTGAGATGGTTCCGAGTTGGTTTCTTTCCGAGTTGCCCGGTCACCGTGCCTACCTACTCTGTTTGAATGGAAAATATAGTATAACATTTTTTTTTTTTTTTTTATATTAACTCCACACAGGAGGCCCTGAGGGAAATAATTTCCCTCAGGGCCTATGTCATCTTTGAAGATGCTGTGTGGAGGGTGCTGTTGAGGAGAGGAAGGAGTGAACATGGGTCTTGAAGAGACCCATATTGTAGGAGGGAGGAAACACAGAAGCCGGCAAATCGTTCCACAGCCGGGCTGTTGAACTCAAGAACGAGTCGTAGAAACGACCCGTTCTCATGTGACTAATGTCAACCGTGTACAAATGTTGAGCGCGTGTTTGGCGTGTTTCCCGACTATGCACCGGTGCCGAGGGGATCAGTGACGCTAGTTCCTCGGAGCATCTTCCATTGTAATACCGGTAGAACAAGGACAGCATTCCCACCTGACGCCTGTGCTCTAAAGATTGCAGTCCATTTGTTAAGTTAGGAGAATCTATCAAACGGATCGCCCGTTTCTGCACAGAGTCGAGGGTTTTTTTAACATATTGTACAAGTGTAATTTATTTGCATTCTTACCTATGCGAATAGTAGAATCCAATTTCTTGGCATAAGATCATGATGAGCAGTTGGAAGACAACCACATGTAAAGCTGGTAGAGGTCTGGTAGGAGGGAATCCATTCTTTATCATTCCATAGAAGGCAACAAAATTCAATCCAACCCCTACCACAAACTGGTTGAAGAGTACCACCTTTATAGCCTGAAAAATTAACATCAAATTTTGACTAAACTTATATGGCAAAAGCAATTGAACGGGTGTTTGTTAAGTTTTTAGATTTTCATGGTTTATTTGTTTTTGGGGTGTTATGCCGTGTTGCGCTAAAGAAGGCTAAAGGCTAAGGCTAAAGAAGGAGGTAGGGCAACACGGCATAACACCCCAAAAACAAATAACGAAAAAAAGAACGGGTGTTCGTTTTATTAAATAAATAAATAAACATTCCACGGTTTTACGCTATATTCTTCAAAAACTACTTGTATATTTTTAAAATGTTTTCACTTTTTATAACTTTTGATATAAATTCTATGTATGTATAATCCTTGATCTTAAATATTATTTTATAATCTATGTAAAAGCCCCTATGGGCGTATAACAACAATAAATAAATAAATAAATTATTTTAATAGAGTATTCGTATAATTTTTTTAAACATTTTATACCTGTGCAGTGATAAAACTATCGTTTTGATATTTAAAAAGCAATTAAATAAATCAAATTAAATGGAAAAGCATTTTGGGTATGCTTTAATGCCCAATTTATACATGCCATTTGTATAAATAATTTTTTCAATAAATGTGAAATATGGTATCATGATAACAGATCTTTTTAATTTTTCTGCATTATTATTATCTGTTTAATAATTATCTGATGGCGATAAAGTTAAATTTAAGGGTCAAATGATAAAAAATTACTATATAAAATCAGTTTATGTAATCTTTTGCATTCAAGATTCTGCATGTCGTGACATTTTTTTACAAACAAAACAATTAATTCTTCTTATTATCGTCTTTGCATGCCAATCTTCGATCAATAATGGCACTTGGTCGATGCTTGGCCGATGATGCCAATATATCATATGTGACGTTTTTGACCAAAATGAGTTATTTACTCCATTCGATTCGGGTTTTTTTTCCATCATGCACAATAATCTTAAATAATCCGACATTAATAAATCCCATTTTTCAATGCAATTTTTCATGATTTTCGAGGCAACTTTGGCAATTATTTGTAAGAGAATGGTAATTTTATTTAAAAAAATAATTTTGCTCTATTTGTGTCCCGTATCCATAGCCCATCCCATCCCGTCTCATATCCCATTATTCCCCCTCCATTACAGAGAGTAAGGCGTAATGCGCACGTTGTTGTACCGGTTATGCATGAGATTTTAAAACGCCCAGCTAGGCAAGAGGGGTAGGGGGCGTAATGGGATATGGGTGTACTGTACTGGGATGGGAACATCCCCCCCCCGTTCCATCTCCCACTACGCCCCCTCCGTCATTTCAAATGTAATCTCGAATACTGGTCCATTTTGTCAAGTCGTCCGGTACTAGAAATGTACCAGCAGGGGGTCCACCGTGACCAGTAAAATATTGAAAGTAGTGGTGTACGAGAAAAAAAAGTTTGGGAACCTCTGTTCTAGGCTAAACAAAATGGATTTACCTACTAAATCAGGTTTTTTCAGCCATTCTTTTATCCAATCTTTATAATATTAAAAAAAACTTGAATGATTATTAATGAATTATTTTAAAGCTTCCAAAAAACCAATCAACAATTCAAGTCAAATAAACCATTTTAATCATAAATATACCAAACCACCCACATTTTAGTGCTTTGTTTATTAATAGACAATACTGACGAAGAAATGTGTATATTTCTGTTATTCTGTAGGTACCTACCTACTCGTCACAGACAAGGAAACATTTTGAACTCTGGCAAGCTTTTATTTGAGTATCTCATTTTTTCTATTTCACAATGGTGAGGATATATTTATATTAATTTGTGAATGGCACAGATTTTGAAAAGTACACTACTTTTAAACTTAGTTACCACAAAAAACATCGGTTTCAGTCGAGACAGGTGGAAAAATATGCATTTAAATTTTACATTTCATAAAAAAAAAAAATTGTATGTAATAGTACCCTTTACACGTAGAGTTCGGAGCGGGATGTGCCCCGCGCCACTTCAGGCCGCTGCGCAGAAAAGTCTCACAGTGAACTGCGCTGTAAACCGTTATCTTACTTTCGGTCTTTACTTTTCTGCGCGGCGGCCTGAAGTGGCGCGGGGCACACAGAATAATCTTTCTAGGTTCATATGTGCGATCTGATCACAGAACTGTTTACCCGAAATTGACCCAGCGGCATATGAAGTCACAGGTCCCTTCTTTTTAAATTTTGGAAGAGAGATAATCATTTCAGGAAATTACTACAAGGCATCTGACTTCAACGCTGAAGAAATAAAATTTGCGTCAGACTTGCATGAATTGAACGACATTTTTTCTCAGTTCACACGTCAAAACTACATTATAATCTCCGTCGTAGGGACGTGGTGACGTTGTCTGGAGAAGATCATTTGTTCTTTCATCAATGCAAGTAAGCATTTTTCAGCGAAGTTAGTTCCCAAATTCTAACGTGGTAAATTTATTGTTCAAATTTCATGTAAAAGATATTACCGAGTCTGAACATTCCGTTTACCTCTAAATGTATCACAAATCACGTCTCTTGGGAGTGATTACTTCATACTGTGATCAACTCCTTTTGTCTTATATCCAATCATTTAGTGCCTAAATGTCTGCAATTACATTTTCTCATCAAATGTGGAAACATGACCTCTCCTTTTGTGTTTTCACATTGAATGTGCCTTTTTATTCGTTCTTGTTTCGCTTGTGATTTCCTGCTTTTGAATTTGTTTTTCATAGTATTTATTCAACGCGTGAGGGTGATGTTTTCTGTTCTTTTGTCAGTTAGTGCGTAGATCTACTGGCCGGTTGGAGGTTTGTGCTTAATTGATGAGATAAGTTAATATAATTTTAGTTGACTTTGGATATTTGTACTTAGATAGATATATAAATATATCACAAAGAAATCATTAATATTGATTTTTATTTTTTGGCGGATATTATCTCGTGGGAATTATTCAATTATTATGATGAGATTTTATGTTCACACAAGGTAATGCGGTCGGTAACAGTCTACATTAGATTTCGGAAAACTCTGTATGAAAGGCCGCTATGTGTGATAAATTTCTTGAGTAATTGTTCTTTTGTTAAATTAGGTAGCATTCTTTGCCTTACCTTAATAAATTTGGCTTTTTCTAGGGGTTCATTATATCCTGGTTGAATCTTGTACTTCCTCATGAAGACTGGTCTGTTGTTGATATCCATATAGGCATAAAGAAGGCCAAGTCCCCAATAAAACCCGATGGTCAGGGCATTTGGTATAATCAGCCATAACACAAAATTGTCCTCAGCTGAAACAGAAATTATATAATTAAATGAAAACAAATCACTTTGTGGACACCACTTATTGAACCAATGGTTTTTTCGTCATGTTAATAATTTTGATTAAATACGAAATGGTGTGTTCAAAGAGATTTGTTTTCATTTAATTAAAACAACGCCATAAAGTGAATTTGCGAATATTGAAGAAAAAATTATATAAATTAGATTACTTGAATAAAAAATTATTGCTAGTCAATAATATCAAATGCCACCTAGAATGATATTTAGAAATATTTTTTTTATCTAAAAACAGATAATTGCTTATCACGGTGTGATCAAGCTTCAAACATTGCATATTGTTATAAAATATTAAATAAATAATATTTTTTATATACGCAGAGGAAAACTACTATAAAATTTTATTAGATCTTACCACGTTACACTAAAAAATTAAAACATGTTTTACTTTTTTAGTTATTACTACCTATAGGTACATGAAGAAAAAAATTCACGGCGCCAAAAAAAATTACCCCTTTTAGGGACAGAATGTAATATTTTAATTTAGTCTAAAAATTGAGAAATAAAGAAATCACCGATTTATACTTACTGACATTATCTAAAAATCTGTCCCACTGAGATTGCCAAAAGTCTCCTGAAGCTCCCCAGAATCTTTGAAGATGCCTGCAAAAAAGGAAAGCTGCTTTAAAACAAGGTCCATAATCTATTAAGGATCAATTTTACTCGTTTTTACGTAATAGTCTAGTTACAAGTTCACTTTTCCATCTATTTTGGCAAAACACTTTGGTTATACCAAAGCACTCAACTCTTGTGTTGAGACTACCTATTCCGAGCGATGCGCGGTAATTATTTATCTAACCGCCGCACTTTTAGACATAGATTAAGGAACTTGCACATCGTTTCAACAGTTACTTCAAGAAACTACTATTTACATGCACAAAAGAGGTTTTTTGTTTTGGTTAATTAATAATAATATACTAGCAGTTAAAAACCCGCTCCACAGGTTTCTGCTGCTAGGCCCTGCGGGCGGCTTTTGGTTTGGCTTCGCCAGTTTAATTGTTGGTGACCATTTTTTAAATCCTATAGGAACTAGGAACTGGTTCCAAAAATAGACGGTTCCTCGGATCCAGTGACAGCTAGTCGCCGGGATAAAATAACCGCTTCAGGCAATGACGTCATATCTATAAAAACCAAAATAGCTTGCTTATAAATATGTATGTACCTAAATGAGTTGTCTGTGCATTGCTATATTAAGCATAGGAAATGTTTGTAACTTTAAAAATACTTTTTTTCATCCTCGCGAAGGTTTCTGGATTATTACAACCACATGACAATACATCTGAAAAGTTTTTGAAGCAAAACTTCTTTACGCACGCTTGACTTGGAGAGTAAGCTGGTGAATGCGTGACGAGAGCATTACGAAAACGAGGCGAACGGAAGTTGAGAATGTATCCAAAATGTATAAAAACGACGGTATCTTTGATTTCCCGCCATTACGCGGGCAACCTTCCGCACGGATGGTCGTGTACGTGACGCTTTGTTCCGTGAAATGGTATTGGAAAACATAGGTATATTAGTGATGAAATATAATACATACACACGGGAGAAAAGAAATCAAACAGTATAATTTGTTCATGTAATTTGAAGTAATTAAAAAACAGCGTAGCTAGGATACGGCCCACCTTATGCTAAAACTTATTCACATAAAACCTACTATTAGCGCCTGTATTATTACAAGGAAACAAGTCAAAGGGAATTAGATAACGGAAGTGGCTCGGATGCGGTTCTTTTATTGCATTGTACCTTTTCATATGTTGGCTTATTTGTGCCCAAAATACCATATATTATTTCCAAACGGAACAAATGGAAAGGGACAAGTTAGCGGTAATAGCCAGAACGCGGATATCGAGATGATTGTACCTTTTCATATATTAGCTTAAAAACCGTAGCTTCGCACAGGGACATCGATATTGGTAGGGCAGTTGTTGATTGTAATAGAGTCTACACACGATATTGTATTGTATTGTTGTCTCTTTTCCTAGCGCTGCGCCGTAGGTATGCAAGTGCGAGTCCACAACAACAATAGAATATTGAAACGATGAAAAATGTGAGCAGATATCATATTTCATTGGACGAAAGGTAAAGGGCTGCGCAAATAAATGATTCATTATTATAACCATTTAAATTTAATCTGGCTATTATCTTGGTGATTCAAACAAACAAAATAAACTTATTTAATAATCACAAATTCACTCTGTTTATGCAGTTTTTGAAGTAAAACTTCTTTACGCATGCGGTATATGGGGAGTAAGCTGGTAAATGCGTGACGAGAGCGTTACGAAAAGTGTCGAGCGAGGCAAATGGAAGTTTAGAGGGAGATATAAGTTAGTAGAGGTAGAAAGAGAGAGAGTTTTCGTATATTACGGTAGGAGCAAGAGAGGTGCGAGCACACATTTTATTTCTCTCTTTCTCTCATAGACAGTTACGTTTCGTATATCTAAGACACAGTGCAGGCCTATTGTATGTATCACACCGTAGGAGCAAGAGAGAGCAGTGCGACACTGTAACGCTGTCCGAAACGTTGGCTAAAGAAGGAGGTGGCGAAACACGGCATAACACCCCAAAAATAAATAACAAAAATACTTTTGGCCGTGAAAACCTAAAAACATACCCTACAAAAATCTAGTACACTTACTTTCTGAACATGTTTCGTAGATAATAATTTAATAGAACACTAATCTTGAAGTAAAATATGCTAGAATTATACAGAACCCACGCAGAAAAATAGAATTATGCTAAAATTGATTAGTATTATTGAGGTATGTTATTACAGCCTTCTTGTAACTATATTACGTGCAGTTGAACACATATACTACTTCCGCGAAAGTATTGCCAAATGCATTCAATTTAGGTACAAGCAAGTATCTATGATCGGGAAAATAAAGTTGTAAGTAGGTGCCTATTGACACTGTGAAAGAAAATAAATGATTAACATAGCATCTTCAGAAAAACAAATGTCATCGAATTGGCGCATCATAAAATCAAACGATTAAGGAAAAAACTAAAAATATTACGGATTTTATTACAAAAAACAACCCAACTAACGGTGTGACAACATCACGTGTCAAAGTTCTAAGCATATTTAAATACCTATATAAACTTCTACCTCTAAATGCTATATTGTGTGTAAACAATTACGTTAATATTATTTCCGTGTACCAAAAATTGAATTTTGTGGAATTAAGTGACACGACATTAAAGAAATTAAAATTTAAGGATTTAATTTTCATTGCAAACAATATTTATTGTTACCATCATGAGTTCTACTTGCAACCAATGCAGCAAGTCAGTGCAAACAGCTGACAGTATGAAGTGTATAAGTTGCAAAAATCAAATGCATCTCAGTTGTGCCAAAATTACCACTGCCGTATTTAGGAAAATGTCTGAGGAGAACAGGGTGTCACGGATGTGCGCTAAATGTAAAACAATCACCAGTCTCCAGCGATCTCAACTCTGTCGACTCGTCAATTCTTCTTGATGAAATAAAGAAACTCTCCTCGCAACTGCACTCAATGAATCCAAAAATGGTTTCCTTTGAACAGACAATCTAAAGATTCAAAGAGTTCAGGCATAGCGCTACTTTGGCAACCTGTTAACAAGGCAACTGAAAAGCAACTGCCACACAAGCAAAAGTGCTGGTGCGTTGAAAACTGGTTTCATTTCCGTTTCTCCGTGAGCGAAGGCCTTTATAGTTAAAAAATTCACAAGTAATATTATAAATGTGTTATAAGTGTGTTTGTTTGTTTGTCTTTATTTCATATTGCAACGGAGCGACCGATCGAGTGATTTTTTTTGCATATAAAGAGTTGGAGGACTGAGAAATTATATAGGTTACTTTTCGTCCCGGAAGAAGTTCATTCCCGTGGGAAAGTTCTTTGTACAGTAACCTTACTAATACCACGCGAACAAAGGCACGGGAAAAGGCTAGTTAAAAATAATAATTATTATTAGTTTTCTTTCAGTCTACAATATGTTTTTTTTATTGTGGGGTGAGCCTGATTAACATTCTTAAAAAAAATAGAACCGAGAGGCAAAATTTAAATAAAAACCAACATAGATATAATTTGCATTGTACTCTTCATGCGTTTGCACTTTATATCGATCTATTAAGATGAAGCTATTCGTGAAATCCTATTTAGATACTATTTAGATTCATCTTTACGACGAATCGGTTTACAGTATTAACATACCACGTACCTAGTAGAATAACTCGACTCAAAACACCTTATTATTGCAACAATACTCTCAGTAATGCTGAACAAAATTCAATAATACATCGTCTACACTCTTTAGGTAATGAATTTGCTCATATCGATAATGCCGGAAGTCTGTCATCATACAAAAGATGCATAAAACAGAATTTGTCTGCTATTACTACGACATAATATAATCATTAATCAAGTCCTACCAGTACGCACTCGCTATTATTAACTTTGTAAACAGATGTATGTATACGCAATTGTATGAGCGTTCCCAATATCTATGATTAGAAACATATCATAATCAGTGATACCTTTTATATTTGGTAAATTTATATTATCTTCAATTTTTGGCTCCTAAGAGCATTTCTTACTCTTTACTTGTTACACTTTTTTTTTAATATTTATAACTTTACACTTTTTATTTCCTACCTTTTAACTTTCTATCTCAATCTGTAACTTTTCATTATACTTTAAATTTTATAATTTTATGCTTTTACTTTATACTTTCATTTATCTATCTTACTTTTTACTTACTGCTTACTACCTCAACTCCTTTTTTTACCTTTTTTTTAATATTTAACTTCAATTTATGTTGTTACTTTCGTTTTGTTATCGTTTTATAATACATATATAATATAATTTATGTTAATGGCACATGTTGTGCCGTATGTTTTTGAAATAAATAAAAAAATATGCTACGGATAAATTGCAGCTTTTCTATATATTGGAATTACAATAAAATTATTATTTACAAAACAAAAAAATATAAACGTAAACCACTAAAAAAAATGTTTTTTCATGACTTAACTACGAAGTAATACAAGAAACAATTTTAAAAAAATACCCCTTTATAGCTAAGACTTTTTTTGAGGTTGTTCTAACTTTTTTCATTCTTATAAAATTATACACCAAATAAATAAAAACCACTTTTTCGCTTACTTGCCCCGTGCAAATACGAAGTGCGATTTTAAATTCTGTAGGCATGAGAATCGAAATATTTCTAGCGTTTATATTCCTGTCAATCAACAATAAATGAACTAAAACCGTCCCTATCATAAAAGTTTATTCAAAAATTGAAAAAAAAAGATTCTTGGAAGAATCAGAAACAAAATAATTAAAGAAATATGTCAGACAATGTAATATACAATTGTATCACCACACTTATTCCTTTTCTCTGCACTGAAGAGAAAAGGAAAAAAATGCAAATACTGCGAAATAAAGCAATACGAATAATGCCCAAGCACAGAATATCGATAATGGAAATTTGAAATGCTGTAAAGGTTAAAATCTGCCCGAAACAGGACTTTCTAATCTTCGGTATCTGTCTCTGTTTCGGCCGAAACCGAAACCGAAATCAATTTTTTTTAGACTTGCTAAAAATCTATTGTTTAGTGAAATTTGGCTTATTTTTTACACTTATAAGGACAGTTAACTCGTATTAAATGAAATAAAAAAATTATAATTGAAGTACTTGAAATTTTTTTTTACATTACTGCTACACAACAAACAAAAATTATCAAAATTTACAAACATGTTAACTACTTCTTAGAATAAAAAATTGTCAATAATCAACACTTACAATATAAAGGAAGGGCCTAATTTATTGAGTATTTTAATTTTAATTGAGTCTACAATCACAACATTCTTATTACACATATTAAATGAAATAAAAAAAACAACAATTGAAGAACGTGAAAACATTATTATTTATTTATTGATATTACTGCTATAAAACCAATTTTTTTTTTTAAAATAACAAGCATGTTAACTACTTCTTCGAACAATTATGCGCGAGAAATAACACTTAAGATGATGCCTTGCGACATAATGCAAAATCATACAAAATCGTGTATTTTTGTTTTGAAAATTTAATCGCTTAAAAGTATTTTAGATGCTTCAATTAAATACTGCGTGTAGAACATATCTTTGCCCTTAAAAATATCGGTCATTTTTTTTATAAGTCTTTTAATAAGCCTAGAAAAAAATAAAGTATAAGGTCTATAAAAAAACACTTTCAAGTGCAAACTCTCCTACTTGTAAACCCCTCTTCGTATTTAATTTTATTGCATAATGTGGCAAATTTAGTTTCTTTTATGATAATCGCGAAAAAAGTCGATATTTATGCATGAACTTCCCGAAATAAAATAAAATGTGCATTTTCGCGTTGTTATTTTTGACATCAATCAAGACCGCCGGCATTCGACGAAAATGTTATTTCAAAGTGAACCTTATGCCATGGACGTAAGGACCACACAATCGTCACCGCCTTTTTGTCGCATTCTCCACCCAACAGTTGTGGTGGACGGACGTCCTTTACGTCCGTGACTCTCTGCGCCGTAAAATGTTATTCGAGTTTACGTACTATCGATTTTAAAATTTCCTAGTTATATACGTAGATGTTTGAATATACCGGTTAACCACTTTATAATTTACTTTATTTATATAATAAAACTCGTATTTGAAAAAAAATATATAATTCTGTTGCCAAATGTCGTTTGAAGTAGGCAATAACTTTGCCAATGATTTGACATTTACAATTTTAAATCTGGCGCGCTTTTGAGTATTAAACAGTGACAACAGTACCGCACAGTGAGCAAATTTCAATATATCGTTAACAATTTAATATTTATAAATTCGTTTCATTTTCCGTATAAAGCGACTTCCTTGAAGTACTCGATTCACATTTTGAAAAAGTTATATTATTTTTATTTAAAAAAACACGATTTTTTAAATTCCGCCGTAACATTAATGAACTTCATTATTTTTACGTTGTTAACACTGGCATAAATCTAACTATGCACATCAAATCTCCGTAGAAGAGAAACGTATTAGCTTTAATTAATTAACTTTTATTGCCAAGTTCTTACTTTTGGGGAATGATTAAATATATTTTTTTTGTTTATTAATACCTAAATTACAGTCCGAAGCTTTCCCTTTCAGTTGTTAACCGCCAAACTGTTGGTGAATATTTTTGTTGAAAATTGTTATTTCCAATATTTTTATTTTTAAATAAATGCAAATTGTCCAAAAGAATTTTAAACAATCTAATTTATTAGCAGTTCAAATATAATTGTAGGCCTCCTGGTCAAATGTATTTGACGGCCTCCGTGTTTGAGGGGAAAGTCGATCCGATGGTCGCGGGTTCAAATAATTAAATATAATTTATTATGGTATATTTGTGGCATGTTCCGGAATGGAAGATACTCTCAGTATCGCCCTGGTGTAAGACCAAAATTCGAAATTTAAACGTTGCTTAGTGACCAGATCTGAATAGTCAGGTACTTCCCCACCTTCCTCTTCCCCATCTCTTTCGCTTCCTCTCTACCTTCAGCCTCACAACATACCCCAATTGGAGATGCCATAGTCTCACTGACTCCAAATAGCAGTAGTTGAGATTCTTGTGTGGTATTCACATAAAAAAAAATAAAAAAAGGCACTAGAAAATAAGATAAATTTTCTTGATAGAAACAACGCCATAATTTTGTTAACTGTTAATTAAAGTTTAGTCGGTATTATATAAAACAGATTCCCAAGAATGAAGATTTTTTTTTATCCACTTAAAATTTGGAGTTCACCACTCTCAGTCAATTACTTAACTGTAAACTAAATGTTTGCATTAATGTACCCTCCTCCACACAGAGCAAATGATTCCTTCATATATTCCGTCATCTTCAAAATTCGCGTTAATACATCCCTTCTTACAGATCCTCTTTAAGCCGCCCCACAACGCTGCCCAACTGGTTGCTTGAAAATAAAAACTTTTCAATAGAATTCTAAAGAAATGTGAACTGCAAGAGTGTATAGAAGAGTTAAATAAATCGTATGATAAAATAACTGTAAATTGCATATTAATAACTACCTATAAAGTTATATTATAAAAAATAATTTAAAAATTCGAAATTATTAAACATTTTTTATTAACAAACTATACAAATCTTAAGTACGTTCAAATGTTTTATAAACCTAGTCTATTCCGTGCGAAGGAGAGCGGTTCATCTTGGTTCATGAGTTTAAAAAACAGTCTTTACTGCCTCCTGTAAAATTTGATAAATGAAAGTTACTTGTTCTACAAATTAGGCCCATAATATGTTAATTTTACCATGTAATTTGATAATCATAAATAAGTATTTAATATAATTATTATGTTCATATTTTTCACAATTTTTACCACAGTGTATTTGAGGGCGGAACTCGGGATTTATGAGCCTGACGCCTCTCGTCTATTATTGGTTGTCAAGTTTTCTCAAGTATTTTATAATCCCTCGCAATACAGACGATTTCGAATTTTTCAAGGACTATGGGATCACCTTAAACTCACAAGGCAATCACGATGGACCGGACGGCGGGCGATACACAAGCCACGAACTCACCCGAAGTCAGCCGAATTACGTGCGATAATTCACGAACGCAGAGCTTCGGTGTGGCCGAAGGTTCGGCAGATTTTCTGCCGATTTTTTGGCAGATTTTTTTGCCGAAACTTTCCGAAACTGAAACCGAAACCGAAACTTCGGTCGGTCACTAGTTAAAATGTTAATTGTTTCAGAAGAGCGAAGTGGGAGTTTTTACTTTTTCAAAATTTCCTCTTTATGTAGAAATAAAGTTTTATTTTTTTTTAAATTATCAAATAAAATTGAAAACATCTTTTTAATACTTAACACCTTATGTAAATTTCTTTAATATCTAAAATTTAATTTATTTTTAATTTTCAGAAAAAATCCTTGCGCACGTCGTAAAAGACGCACTCCTAGAAATATTTTGAAGACACTGATCGAAAGAGAAAAAAACGGGGGAAAATGACAATTTAACTCAACTTCATTTATTGACCTTTACAGCATTTCAAATTTCCGCTATCATTTATACACAGATAAGAGACACGAGGAGTTAAGTTTTATAACAGTGAAGCGAACTACATATTTTAATGGAATTATTCACCATCATCATCATCATTTTCAAACCCTTGTCCTACTCGGGTCGGGGACCCATTGCATCGACAAGGCTCCTCCATACGTCCGTGTCTTGAGCTGACTGTTCGGCCTCCGTCCATGGCAGTCTCATCCTCTCCTCACACAGTTTCTGGAGTTGCCTCGCCCAGCTGTGTCTACCCTCTGGAATCGAACTTAGTATCTTCCTCGGAATTCGGTTATCAGGCATTCCTAGTACATGCTAAAGCCATCTCAGTTGCGATTTTTCTATAAAGAGTAGCAGTGGTTCAATGTTTAGATTGTCTCGGATCGTCGAGTTTCTTATATGATCCCATTTCTAACCCCTGCCGCTCTTTCAAGTACCTCATTTCGGCAGCTTCGACTCTAGAGCGCGTTCGTTCTCTTAGCATCCATACCTGGTGGCCGTAAGTAAGCGTCGGGCGATACACCGCTTTGAACACTGCCATCTTTGTCTTAATACTGAGCTCAGTTTTCCTTATCACTGAGCTGTAGAGAGGACGCAGAACACCGCTTGCCGCACTAATTCTTCGTTCAATTTTTCCGTCTTGCCGTCCATCGCTGGAGAATTCAACCCCGAGGTATTTGAATCTGTCCACCTGTTTCAACTGAGTCCCATTAGCGACTATGTTGCACTGAGTTTGGTCCCTTCCTGTAACCATCACCTCTGTGTTTCTGTTTTTGAGGTACTCATCTTCATTCCCGCCGCCGTGCACTCTTCTTGAATCGATTGATCCACTCTTGCAGTCCCTCCTGTGTTGTCATTAATATCGCGATGTCGCCAGCAAATATTAGAGAGCTGATTCTTGTATTGCCTACTAGCACTGAATACGGTGTTTGACTGTTTCGGCTAATTCGGTCCATGCATAAAGTGAAGAGGATTGGCGACATAGGGCATCCTTGACTGAGGCCGATTTCCACTTCAAAGAAGTGGATGTAATTATTCAATACATAAAATTAACCCAGGGATGGCATCTAATGAACTGAAAAGAAAAAAAAACAGAGTGTGCAATTCACACGCGGTAGCACTGAAACCTTCAGAAAATAAATAAGAAAGGGGAGGCTACGAGGCATCGCACAAAGATGAGACCGATTATACGATCTAATTCTCTCGCAGGCTAAATCCTATCGTATAGATGTATGTGTTTGTCTCTTTTTAGCGTCGCTATTGATTAATTCATCGAGTTTCAAATCTCAACGTTGCTAAAGAAGTTTTCAGTTCAATAAATTTAAATTACAAGGTACACGGACACTGGGCGAGAAATGCAAAGCTAATTAGATTGCCAACATGGAAGAAATCAAGCACCAAGAAATCTTTTATGTACCAGGCCGTCCAACTTTACAACAAAATGATTTCCCGAAAGAAATTACTGAGATTCAAAATATACTTAATTTTAAAGAATTTTTTTTTAAATTTAATTTTTTATTTATTTATTTATGATTTATATTAAATTTAGTATGTTATTATTAAGTTCTGCAAGTATTTTATTTTTGTGACAGCGGTTTCATAAAAAATTGACACACAAATAAAAACTAAAATTTTTGCAAAACTTAATGACAACTTTATTAAATTAAATTAAAAATCGATTTAAAAAAATTAAATGGAGTACAACAAATTAAACATAAAAAAATAATACATTACGAAAGTCTTTCAGCCGCCGCTACCGGAATTTCTACCAATTTCTTGCTTATCTCCCTTGAACATTTGAGGTTTTTAAGCTCTTAAAAAAATATTGTTATTTTCGGAGATAATATCTATACCAGGTTTTCCCAACCTATATTTCGCCAAGCTTCCTCGAACCAACAAAATATTTTCATGCCCCCCTTAATTAAGTTTCAACAAAAATAAGAAGCACATTTTTTTATATTAACTAAATTATTTATTTCTTCAAAATTCGCAAATTCCCTTTGTGGCATCATTATTTAATTTAATGAAAACAAATAACTTTGTGTAAACCACTATCTAATTAAAAATATCAACATGTTTCGAAAATATCATTTGATGTTGTAAACTTATTTCCAAGTGTTCATAAATTAATTTGTAATGATTGTAACTTTTTTTATATTGGGAAGACTTCTAGAAATTTTAACATTAGAGTTAAGGAACATCTAAGATGTTTAAATAATAATAATTATTCAGAATTTGCAAACCACATTTTGGAAACAGGTCATTATTTTGATATTAATAAAGGTTTAAAAATTTTACACACTAACACAACGGGTATACAATTAGATAATTTAGAAATTTTAGAAATAGAAAAAGTGTTAATAGTAAATTAAATATTATAAATAACCAAACGTTTTTTTAAAATAGCCATCTTTTAAATTTTTTTTCTTATTAATACTTATATTTATAATAATTTATTTTGTTATTTAGACTTCCTGTTTTGTTTCAAAAGATTTTTATTATTTAATTAAATGAAGACATTATGAGCGAAACTCAATCGAAAATCTGGAAACAGAAAAATCAGAAAAAGATATTTACACCTCTGGGACTCGAACCCAGGACCTCCCTACTTTCCGGGTTGGGCGCTCTTATCCACTGAGCTAAGGTGTCGATATCCAATTCGGTCACTTTTAACTGTACCATATTTCGACTAAGAACCACCCATATTATCTTCATTTTTTTAACGCATATTTTTATTGGCTGCCATCTTTATGAATGATTGCAAGATTTGCAAGATTTTTATTGTGTTAATGTAATTTTTTACCCATCCTAAAATAATTTTTATGTTTTATTTTATATAATTGTTTTTTAGGATATTTTAAGTAATTACTCACCTCTCCTTTTTAATATTTTGTCTGTGTTCTAATTAGTCTATACTTGTTTGTCTTTTGTTATTTTTTATTAACTTACTATCCTGACGAAGAAAACATAGTTTTCGAAACATGATGATATTGTTAATTAAATAGTGGTTTACACAAAGTTATTTGTTTTCATTGAACTAAATTATTGATTTGAATTTCAAATAGGTACAATACAGATACAATATATTTATTTATTATGGATCTTCATAAGAAGAGAAACTTGTATAGCAGCGATTGAATGGCAATTCGGAACAGTTAATTTACCTACTCGTTAAATAGATTTTTTTCGGAAATGCTAACGTACATATTACGCCCCCCCCTGACATTTCTCTACGCCCCCCTAGGGGGGCGTGCCCCCCTGGTTGGGAAGCCCTGATCTATACAATCCCCACGCCGAAACGCAAATTGTATGAAATTCCCTCGATAGAAAAAAATCGCAAAGTATGCTCCGAAAATTTTTATTTTCACGTCTGTCTCTATTATTTAACAAGTATGAAAAAAATCACTGTATTTCTTTGAATGTTGTTTTAGTTAACCCTAACGAGATTTTTGTTCTAAACGAGTCGTGTTTTATTAAACATTTTCACAATTTTCGCTTCAATTTTATATTTTTAAATATTAGCGCGCTCTCTCCAACATTCATAATTACGTATCTCTCCATCTTCTTCTTTTCGAGAGAGGATATGGCGCCTTCATGTCTGCCACAAAAATATTTGGTGGTAGATATACTTTTTAAATATATGGTTTGTGATTGAATATACTTAAATTAAAAATACAATATTATGTTTGCCAAATAATGTTAATTTATATATATGTATGTTTTTCAAAATGTTAGCACCACACACGATGACGTGAGCTATAATTGTGACACTTGCAAAAAATTATTATACTTACCAAGATAGAATTTTTTTCAATCAACTACCGCAAGATACTAGAAACATAAATGATAAATTCGAATTAATAAACACTGTAAAAAATATTTTAAGGACAATCGTAAAAAAAACATAGTTTCCGCCTGATTTAATATAAAAAATATTTCATACCTTAGTTTCTTCAGATTATATTTATTCCCTTCTTCAAATAATTTATATTTTTGTTTTATCATTAGCAACTAAAAACAGTATTCTTGGATACGTTATTCTGGTAGTAAAATAGTTTGATAGTAGAAAAATACTTATAATTATATAACACCTAACAAATTGCAACTTATTGTTCTCTACCTATACATTGTAATTTACATTTAGCATAAATAATACATATATGCAACCTTAGTATATATAATATACATATCTAACCTTATATATATACGTGTAATATATATTAGTGTATAGTATAGTTAAGGGTTCACTATTCGAATTTCGACCGATTTCTTACATATCTCCCTTAAACATTTGAAGTTTTAAAGCTCTTAAAAAAATATATGTTATTTGTCAAGATAATATCTAAATACGTTCCATGCCGAAACGCAAATTGTATGAAATTCCCTAAATAGAAAAAAATCGCAAAGTTTGCTCCGAAAATTATTTAAAACAAGTCTATTTCTATTATTTTACAAGTTATATTTGTGAAAAATTCACAATGTTTCTTTAAATGATACTTAAGATACGTTCCACGAGATTTTTGCTCTGTTTTAAACGAGTCATGTTTTATTAAGCTTTTTCGCCATTTTCGCTGCGATTTCATCATTTAAAATATTAGCGCGCTCTGTCCAACATTCGTAATTACACATCTCTCCATCTTCTTCTTTTTCAGCCGAATAGCGCCGCCTTAATATATATATATGTAACCTTAGTTATTGTTGAAGACTGTTAAGTGTCTATAAAGAAACAATGTGCGAGTACTCAATCTTCCAGCCACAAGTTGATGCTCCCGTGGAAGAGTAGTACTGTTATAATTGTTTACATGTACTTTAAATATATAAATATCCACAAGTAAAAAAATAAAAATAAAATAAATAAAGAAAATAACTCTGCTGGCACGAACTCCGTGTTTCCTCTAAATTCACAAAAATACCTAATTCATCTAGTTACCTCCGATATTCTAACATCTAAACCTGTCTTATTCTTTCATAATTTTCCAAGTTAGTCACTCATTTAAGTATAAAGTATTTTCTTACCATATCAGCGAATTTCTAGCAGCGGTAAATCCAATTAGTGCTGAAGCAATCACAATTAAAACACTGTACAGTGAGGACATCCACGTGACCTGCGCACCCTTGATGTCCAGCTTCCCCGCAGTGTACACTTTTTCTTCTGAAATGCAAACAGAAACCTGAATAAACTGTCCCAATTTCACAAATCTTAAATAAAATCTCAACTTTATCGTAAAATAATCGTTATGTTGGAATAATTTTTCTATCTCTCTCTGCACTTTGTATTATCAATCGAATCGCTTTGTGCAATTTGTAAAATGATGCGCACTTCATAATTAATTGAAAGTGGAATTTTAATGAAACGAATTCACAAAGTTTAGTATTTTAAATGCTCGATTTTAAAATTGTCGCATCAAAGTTTATTTTTAACGTTCTGATAAGGTAATTTGGTGCCCCGTAAAAATAGTGCTTTATCGGCACATAGCCCTTTTTCTAGGGTGAATTACCTATTTAAAAAAAAATAAAACTGGTACGACGTTGATACAATGTTTGTACCTATTATCATACCTTTACATTGCTTTATTATCCGAACAATAAATAACGAATAATAATAAAGAAGGCAGGAGTGTGCTACCGTAAAACTTGAATTAAACTGTTTTCAAACGATATTTAGTTATTTCTTACGTGTGGTTCTGGTCAGAGGTTGAGATTTACCTTTCTCTGACATTTTCACGGAAATTTACGACTTGTTTTGGCGAAAGTTTACGTTAAGTACAGCGCGCTCTGAGCGGTGCGCGCTCAACTGACCACGATCGAGGTTATATTGAATACTATTTGAATATAATATATATTTGAATATAATTCGTTATATATAATCGTATCTTTATGATTCCGCGATATAAACGACCGCTTGTTTGTACGCTTACTTTCTCTCATCGCTTCATTATCTCTAATCGTTATCATTCCTGGATTGAGGTTTTCTAGAAAGCATCAGGTATAGTCAAGTAATGAGGATATATACATAGCAGATGCCGACAGTTAATCCGCCGACAGTTGGCCCTCCGAAATGATATTTACTAAAAAATTATAATTTTTGTGCATTATTTACCAATTTCAAAAGTAAAATCGACTTCAAAAATACTCTTATGGTATGAATATCAAACGAATTTATACGCAGTGTTGATTTTTTTGTACTTATGCGCTGGCATACACCATAGGGTACGAACAAAAACAAAGCTGGTTTCGGTTTTCAGATTAACGGCGCTCAGTGCCCGGTTCCACCGGCGGCAGTTGACGCTGAGGTGTGTACAAACAGAACGCGGATAAAACCTGTGGTACCTGCGCGGTAGCCTGACAGCAGCTGTCAGTTTTTACGAAATGTCGAGTTCGTCACACGACGATTTTTACTCTTGGAGAAACCTTTCTTGAAATTAAGGAATAAAACAATTGTCATTCATCCAATTAATCGTAGTAGAAAAAGTCATGGTGAATATCATCACTTGTTTAGCGAACTTAAGGCGGACGAAGAAAGATGTTTTTAAATATATCAGAATGAATAAGTTTCACTGACCGGCGTCACCGGCGAGCAGGAATTAAGAATTCATTCCGGTAAAGCTTATCGGCGCCGCCTCGCGCGGACACAAATCTGAACCTGCCTTCACTATGTTCGGTCTGATAGGTTGACATACAAACATTCTTGTCGGCACGCCTGCGCTAGTCGGCCGCCCATGCGCCGACTAATCAGAAAGCCGAAACCCGTTTTGATTCTGTTCGTACCCTACACACAGTATAAAGGGAAGTAGATTTTCCTTGATGCATTTGAATGAAAATATGTTTTATACTTTGTTTTTCGGCGATACACCCTTGGTTATATTTTGTGTAATTAGGTATACCGTGTTTTCCCTAAACCGACTGCACATCGGGTAGTGGCTACCCGAATTTCTACCGATTTCTTACATATCTCCCTTAAACATTTGAAGTTTTTAAGCTCTTTTTAGATACGTTCCACGCCGAAACGCAAATTATATGAAATTCCCTCGATAGAAAAAATCGCAAAGTATCCTCCGAAAATTATTAAAAAAACGATTTCTCTTATTTTACAAGTTATATTTGTGAAAAAATTCATAATGTTTCTTTAAATGATACTTAAGATGCCTTCCATGAGATTTTTGCTCTATTTTAAACGAGTCATGTTTTGTTAAGCATTTTCACAATTTTCGCTACAATTTTAACATTTAAAATATAAGCGCGCTCTGATAAAACATTCGTAATTACATATCTCTCCATCTTCTTTTTGAGCGGGGAGGCGCCGGCCTTAACGGGGGGGGGGGGGGGGGGGGGGGGGGGTGCGGTTCCGATGAGAAAGATTAATTAATTGCCATACCAGCATTTTCACACAATAACTCAATATCGATTTTATTTCATTCCAAATTTGCTTTGATAAATACCCACATTCAAAAATGCTCAAACTCGTGATGATAAAACAATTAAAATTATGTTCTTTCAGTAATTATTTTTTTTATCATAAGTATTTATAATGTTTCAATAATGTAACAGCAAAATAAGAATGATTTTTTTTTTAAATATATTAGTTTGTAAGTCAGTAAATAAACAGACAAACTGAAGTATTTTCGTAACAAAATAAGGGCGCGGAACTTTTTTTATGATTTTATTTGAATTAAATTAAAATTCTGAAAAGTAGCTTTCCCAAATAATTTATTTTACTGCCTGATTATATGATTTAAAATGTATGTTGTAAAATACAAAATTTTGTTTGAAAATGACCTACTAAAAAACCGTACTAAAAATAAACATATTTTCTGAAAATTTATAATATAGCTTTACTAGATATAAGAACAGTCTTTCGAAATCAATTTATAATTTTTGGTGGAAAAGAGTCAGTACGCCTAAAATTTGTTTAAAAATTACATATTTCCGGTTTTGTCTAGTCCCTCTTAAGGCACCAGGACTTTGTAAATTTTTTTAAAAATTTTTAGAAATTTCATTTATGTAAATATGATGATATCGGTGACCGAACAATTCAGAATGAAACCAACTCAGAACCACCTCAGAAAAGTCACGAAGTCAAAGTGATGAAAAATAATAAAAAAAAATTGGTTAAATAGGTTAGGTAAGGTTATGGGCTATTTTAAAATTACTTTTTTCATACCTTTAAATGTCTTTTCAAAGAGGTGTTGGGTTGACTTTATTTTCAGTTGGCATGGAACCGATGACAGATGATGTGATGATATGATATGATGATATGATATTATAATGATGCGATGATATGATGATATGATATGACGACATGACGATATGACGATATGACGATATGACGATACGACGATATGACGATATGACACTATGACCATACGACGATATGATGATATGATGATATTATGATACGGTGATATAATGATATTATGATGATTGTCATATTTTTTCTTGATGGAGAAATTATGGAAAATCTGAATAATTCGATTTGGTCATTATTATTAGCGTCTCGATGTTGTAGTCTAACCAGGGTTTCTTTTAGTGAATGCCTCACAAGAGTCTCAGCTGCCCCTGTCTGGAGCCAGTGAGTCTACGGCATTCCCAATACTGTGAGGTTGAAGTTAATAGGGAGGGGATGTGAAAGGGGGAAGGCAAAGGTGGAGAAGTACCTGGCTATTCAGATCTGGTCACCAAACACGGCTAAAGCCGTTTCAAGCAATGTTCCAATTCTGAATGGTGGTCTTACATCAGGGTGATACTGAGAGAATCTTCCACTCTGGAACGTGCCGCAAATATACTATATTTTATTTTAAACGAATTAATTGTGTAATCAAATAAAATTTATTTGCGCACGCCGGGATTCGATCCGTGACCTTCAGATTACGAATCTAGAGCCTTACCCCTCGACTACGGAGGCCATCGGATAATAATCCCCGCCCTAGTAACTTCAGCCTCACAGTATACCCCAATTAGGGATGCCATTTGCGCCAGACGGGAGCAGCTGGGACTCTTGCGAGTCATTCACAAAAAAAACCCTGGTTAGACTACAAAATTGAGGCGCTAATAAATATTTTTAGTGACCAAATTTCTCCATCAAGAAAAAATATGCCAATCATCATAACGACCCATAACCGGCCGAACAGCGCAAGCGCCAAACAGTAAATTGTTCAGTTTTTTAATCAACTTTCTTGCCCACATAAAGCTGATAAAACAATTATCTGAATGCCTTCAATTGTTGAGATAGTGGTGGTAACGCTGTTTTGCCTATCCCTGACAGAATTTTTGACAGGAAATGTCGCATACGCTGTTTGGAATACATAATTTTGTTTGAAGTATTTATCATGATAAAATGACACAAATAACTAAATGCATGACAGTTAATCCGGTGACAATTGGCCCCCCCCAACAGTTGGCCTGCCGACAGTTGATCGCCCCCCCCCCCCCTCGACAATTGATCCGGCGGACAGTTGATCCCTCGGACAATTGATCCCCTAAAAGATTATTTCTTTAAGTAAGTATGCAAAGAGGAAATACGGCCGTATAACCAAAGTCGATATTCTTATTATAACTGCAATAAATATCTTAATATATCTTAATATTGTCAAAATTGACAATCCCCTGTAAAAATATTTTTGCTAACAATAATTTCGACTCCGAAGGTGCATGCGGTAATAAAAAACCACATACTTTTGCGTGCATTCGCTTGGCAAAAAATCGCTAAAGGTTCCTACTTGCACATAATGTAGCATTTTTTTATCTGAATACAACACCAGAAGCCAAACTTCTCCCAACCGTCTGGAGCCAGTGGGACTATGGCATCCCCAATTTTGGTATGTTGTGAGGCTGAAGGTAGTGGAGAGGGGAAGGAGATGTGGAAAATGTACCTATTCAGATCTATTTACCAAACACGGCTAATGCAATTTCAAGTAATAAGTCTAATACATAGACATGTGGCAACCACTCCGTAATCTTTAGTATTCGCCACCAAAATGTTAAGAGTGATCTACCAGCCGGCTAAGTACCTTTGTTTACTTTTCGCGCCGTGCCGGCCAGCTACCTACCTGCCTACCGATATTGGTGTACAGCGTACCGCGTATTGAAATATTAAGTACCTTCATCGGCCGGCTAAATTATTCTGCAACCTACTCGAAAGGTCGCGAGTCAAATCTCGCCTATGAAGCACAGCGGCAAGAAACTTCGTGAGGTTTCTACTGTGTGCGCATTCACACCTTTAACCGGTTCTCAGGAAGTTACTCGACTGGTCACTACTGTATAAAGCAACGCGCTCCACGCAAAACTAATCAAGTCAAGTCTGGTCGATTCTCGCATTACACGCAACTGAGTTAACAGGTCAGTGCAGCCTCAGCGCAATTATCAATATGTGATCATTCCGTAAATCCAGTGTGACATCAGGGCAGGAGAACTACGGCATATTCTTGAACCCTCTTGCACACCTTCAAGGCCTCCATCAACACCCTCGTCATCTCGCTGTCCGGCCCATCATGCCACACGAGATGCTTCCGCCCGTAACTACAAAGCCCGCCGCGCTTTCTGTTTGGGATACATCCTGACATCTGAATATCGAAGCCTAGATTTGCTTTAGATCTCATCCTAATCGCCTCTTAACTTTCCTGCGTCACGCATGACTGCATCACAATTCTGAATGGTGGTCTTACACCAGGGCGATACTAAAAGAGTATCTTCCACTCTGGAACGTGCCGCAAATATACTATATATTATTTTAAATGAATAAATTGTGAAATAACACAAATCAATCAAATAAAAATTATTTGCCACGCCGGGATTCGATCCCGCGACCTTCGGAATGCAAGTCAAGAGCCTGACCGCTAATACAGAGGTTCCCAAACTTTTTTTTCTCGTAGACCACTTTCATAATTTTACTGGTCACGGTGGACCCCCTGGTGGTACACACTTTTCCCAAAACTCGACACGCGTTGTACTGAATATTGAATGGCGAGGTGTGGTCTGTCACAACGGAGCAGTACCGGATCTACGACTTTTTAAAACGGGGGAAAAATGGACCAGTATCCGAGATTATATTTGCCACGACGGAGGAAGCATAATGGGATAAAGGATGGGGGGGGGGGGGGGGGGGGTATGGGTATGTTCACATCCCAGTACACTTCACCAATATTCCATTACGCCCCCCCCCCTTCCCTTGCCTAGCTGGACGTTTTAAGACTTCATGCATAACCGGTACAACAACGTGCGCTGTACGCCAGTCGCTCTGTTATGGAGGGGGCGTAATAGGATATTAGGATATGAGAGGGGGGTATAGATATGGGGCACGGGATAGGTCTTAATCGGAACTAGTTCCTGGACCCCTACTTACAAATTGTTTACACCCATTTCTTTATCGCGCCTAGTGATAGCCACTTTGGGAATCACTGGTTTAATTAATACCTACACACCACACACCTGCGCATCAATAAAAAAATCATATAATATAACTTTTTTATTCGAATACAACACAAGAGTCCCAACTGCTTCCAACCGTCTGGAGCCAGTGGACTATAGAATCCCCAATTTTAGTATGTTGTGAGGCTGAAGGTAGTGGAGAGGGGAAGGAGATGTGGAAAATGTACCTGGCTATTCTGATCAAGTCACCAAATACGGTTAAATACGGTGACTAGATTTGAATAGCCGGGCACATTTTCCACATCTCCTTCTCTCCCTAACTACATTCAGCCTCACAACACACTAAAATTGGGGATGCCATAGTATCACAGACGGTTAAGAGAATTTGGGCCTCCTGTATTGTATTCGGATAAAAAAATTATGTTTTATACTTTTTGTAGTTTTATGCAGGTGTATAGTGTATAATTAGACTTATTACTTGAAATGGCTTTAGCCGTGTTTGGTGACTAGATATGAATAGCCAGTTACATTTTCAATATCCCCTTCCCCTCCCCACTACCTTCTGCCTCACAACATACCAAAATTGGGGAAGCCATAGTCTCATTGTCTCCAGACGGTTGGGAAAAATGAAATATTTCACATTAGTACTTTTTATTCTAATATTCAAATACAAAACACTAAATTAAAAAGAATCAAGAATTTTCGTTTAGTTTCCGGTGTTACTAGCCGCCGACACGTCTGTCACCAGATGGACGCCAACCGACTAAACCAGTGGTTCTCAAAGTGGGCGATAACGCCCCCTTTTGGGCATTTGAGACCTTCATGGGGGCGGTAGAAGACCCAGAGAAAATTGGGGGGCGTTGAAATGGCCCATGGGGGCGTTTGGCAGGTAAAAATATAGTCTAAAAAGATAAACAAAACACTAATCACATACTAATAAAGCAAAGTAAACTTTAATATTGGTTTATTTTCGTTATTGTGTGTAATGTAATCATTTTTGTGGGGTGTGTGTTGTTTTGGATCCTTTTTCAAATGTCAAGCAGCAGACAGCGGAATCATCCCAGTTAGAAGAAGAACTAATAGAACTGACGACAAATGAAGAATTAAAACTTAAATTTAAAAATAGCTACAAAGAATTTTGGCTGCAGAAGCCAATTTCGCAACTGTACCCAGGATTATGGTCAATTGTTGAACGATTTCTAATAGCATTCCCATCGTCCTATATGGCTGAAAGTGGATTTAGTGCTGCAGCAACGTTGGTAACTAAAAAGAGAAATAGGCTCCATGTTACTGAACGCGGCGACTTACGTTTGTTTTCAAGTAAAAACGAGCCTAACATAAAAAAAACTTCTTAAAACGCATCAAATTCAACTTTCTCATTAGATAAGTTATAAATTCAGGGTCTTTTCAATGTTAATAAAAATACTTCTATATATAATTATGTATGCGTTTTAATTGTTCTAATTGAAACCATCTTCTTTTCGGAAATATGATAGGAGTCCTATCTTACGATTACGTAATATTACAGTGAAATTACACGTTTAAATATAATCGTGGCAATAGCTGTTTCAGATTCGCGACAGATAGCATGTAAAAAAAATTGACTTTCGGGACACCCAGAGAATCCATCTCATCCCATCCCATTACGCCCCTTCCCCCCTCGTTGTGGTAAGTATAATCGTGACAATAGCTATTTCAGATTCACAACGACAAATGGTATGAAAAAGCAATTCGGGGGCGATAGAAAAAAATATATTCTCAAAGGGGGCGGTGGGAAAAAACAGGTTGAGAATCTATGGACTAAACTGAAACATCTCGACCGTTTGCAATATTTTTGTCACTGATGTATTAGGCAGCATTAAGTTGTCATTAAAAATCGTAATTTGACAAAAATATCGCTTACGCTGTTCTGCCGATTATGGGTCGGTAATATCATCATATCACCATATCTTCATATCATCATATCACCATATCACCATATCACCATGTCACTATATCACCGTATCACCGTATCACCGTATCACCGTATCACCGTATCACAGTGTCACCGTATCACCGTATCATCGTATCATCATATCATCATATCATATCATTCTATCAAGACATTGTGCAAAGATGTCCCGAAATTTTTTTAAAGTAAGTGCCATATCCTACTTTATTTATCCCCTTTGGGCAAAAATTGGTACTAAGCATTCAAAGAAAATGCCAAAATAATCTTTTGACCTAATTACGTTCATTATCATAATCGTTGATTTATATGGAAACAATTGATGTTGATATCTTTTATCGTTTATGCTTATGCAATGGCAACACTGGATACTAATCTTTTTTTGATATAATAATAAATATACAGTGTAAACTCTATATAACGGCACTGAAGGGACATCGTGTATTTTGACGTTATAGAGAGATGTCATTAAATGGAGAGAAGAAAAATCTGTATTAGAAAAAGAAAAGTTTATTTCAGACTAGTTTTAGTAATTATATACATAAAAAACAATATTTATTTGAACGCTATTGCGTATAGTCTGTTATTTTCGTCTGACGTCTTTTGCTGCACCAGTAATTTTGTTGTATTTTTTTACTTATTTTATTCATATCGTGCGATATTGAGGCATCTTGGTGATAAAGAAAGTAGTTTTCCAATAATTTTGCTGCTTCCAGAGCTTCTTTAATGCTCGGCGGAGGCTCAGGCTCATCCGTCTCATCTTCTTCATCTCCTTGTTCTTGATCCTCAGTTTTTCTCACCGAATCTAAAATTTCTTTGTCTGTGAGTGAAGCCGTTGTAAGCAGACAGTCGTCTACTTCGATGTAGGTTTGAAGATTTTCTGTAAATTTTCCTGCCATGTTGGACTGTTGAATCCACTCAGTTAATAAAAGGTCGTCATCGCTATCAAACTCCGGTTCCGTTTCCACCTCATCACTCATAGAATTTGTAAAAAGTCCAGCATGTCGAAAAGAGTGCTGTATAGTTGTGGGTGTCACTTCTTCCCAGGCTTTAGATAAAAAATTTACAGCATGCAGCACATTAATAGAAGTTTTACCCTCAGATTCGACTATTTCCATCAATAATTTCTTTCTGTAGTGACCCTTGAGGCTTTTAATCACGCTTTGATCCATTGGCTGCAACACACTAGTCGTATTTGGAGGAAGAAATGCCAACTCTATGTTTTGAAGGTTTGATATAAGAGGGTGGGCAGGACAATTGTCAACAAGAAGTAAAATTTTTCGTCCCTTTAATTCTGCATCCCACTTTCGGACTTCTTCTTCAAAAAGTTGACTGGTCATCCAAGCTGATTTATTAGCTTTATACGTCACTGGCAATTTTTTAATGTTCTTAAAACACCGCGGATTTTTCGATTTGCCTATTACCATCAGCTTTTTTTTTTCTGTGCCATCCATATTAGCAGCCACAAGTACTGTAATACGCTCCTTGGAGAGCTTTCCTCCAACACACTTTTCCCCTTTAAATTTCAGAGTTTTATCTGGGGTCAACTTATAGAAAATTCCTGCTTCATCAGCATTAAAAATGTCACTTGAGGCGTATTTTTCTGTCAATTTTGACCACACTCTATTAATCCAGTCGTGAGTAACATTCGTATCAACACTTCGTGCTTCTCCACTAATTTTGCCATAGTTGATATGGTGACGTTGCTTGAATTTTCCGAGCCATCCCTCTGATGCTTTGAAAGAAAGTAAACCAAGTTCTTCGGCAAACTTCTCCGCCTTAGCTTTCACGATCGGGCCCGAGATAGGCATATTATTCTGGCGCTGTCGGTGAAACCATGATAGCACAGCTTGATCCAAATCTTCGTATTTAGGTTTCTTTAATTTTTTGGAAGATTTTCCATCCTCCTCTGCTTGTAGAATTTTTTCTTTATTTTTCCATATTGTGGACACGGTAGAGCGACTAAATCCAAAGCGTCTGCCAACATCACTTATCTTCTCTCCCGCCTCTATTGCGCGTATCAGTAAAACTTTTTCGTCAATACACAGTGATTTTCTCTTACTTGCCATGTTTATACAGTTTGAAAGTTTGTGGGCAACTAACAATATGATAACGAATAGATAATCTATGAAACCTAATAACGACAGTCTACACGTGCAAACAATCCCAATTTGTAAACAAAAGAAGGGATTTCTTAGAAAACAACAATCAACAGGTGCAGGGAATCCCAATTTTTAAACAAAAGAACGGATTTATTAGAAAGTTCGGTATGTATGATGCTGACAGTTTATGACGGTCAGTTTATTACGGGCATTACCGACATTTTATTACGGGGTAGGATAATAAAGCGACAAAAGAACGTACACATCTGGGCCGATTTTACTAATTTTGGCAACTAAAAAATAACTTTTTATTACTTAATTCTTGTCGTTATTGAGAGTGGGTGCAATGCTAAATAGAGTGTATCATTGTATGGAAGCTAAGCTAAACCAACCAAAGCCGAGTGATTTCGACGCTTTAGGGAGTTTGTCGTTAAATCGAGTGACGTTACATGGAGTTTACACTGTATATATATTTTTAAAACACATCTGTGAGATGAATGATCGATGGGTGTATTTAAAAATTCTACTATTTCGTCGTTATCTTCATCTTAAATCTATTAATGTCACGTATACCTTACCTTCTGTTTTGTTTATTTTGATGTTATTTTTAGAATAAAAGGTGACTCGTTGTCACCGCCAATTACTGTTTATCCGAACGTATTGTCTGTTTACAGAGATTTTATATGTCTATCTATTATAAAAAATTATAATCTATTATAAAAAAAATTATTATTGTGTACATAAAAATGAATGTAAATTTACATATATTTGTTCCCTATGCGTTGCTAAACCATTCATCCGATTGCAATGAAACTTTGGGAATTTGATGTGCGCATGCCCGCGATGGTTTCTATTTATAATAGATGAACTGTTTTATACCTAGTATTTTTATTTAAAATCTTGTATAATACAATTAACAGCCCTGAATTATCGGCGCTCATAAATTTTAATGTGCCAGCCAGAAACACAAGATCAGTACTACCGTTTTATTGTGACAATACTGCGACCATGGCCCATTTCAATATTCCACCAAATAGAATAAAAAATTTAGGCAATATGTATTCTCATGTAGGCGTATGGAATGTGTCGCTGATAAAGTTTAAACACGAAATAATTAAATCATTTATCCATAATTCAAGTATTCGCTAAGAAAGTTCTTCGGTAAATTTGTGAAAAAAATTTACCTCATATATTTATAACATATCTCTACGTATAGTAATCGTATTAATGCATCTTAGTAATTAATTGTACAATTTATATTTATTTTTTATTTTTATTTATTTGTTTTATTTTAGTAAATTGTACATTTAAGTTTACAATTTCCTAATTAATTATATCATTTCATATTTCAAACTATATTTTTTCTTGTTCTATGTATCTCCTACAATAAATTTTGAACTTTCCAATTGGTGCGGCCTTTAAAGTTTCTGGTAGAGTGTTGTATAACTTCATCCCTTTGTATAGTAAACTGTTCTGCGTATTCGTTTTGTCCTTTTTTTGTAGTCTGATTTCCTTGCAAGTCCTTGTATTATGTCTGTGAATGTCCTTGTTGTATATAATTTTGTTTGAGAAGTATTTTGGTAACATGTTGTTCACTATTTTATGGATAAATATCATCGTGTGCAGGGTCAACATCTGTTTCACGGTTAGCCAATTTAGTTCCTTCAACATTTTATTTACTTTTGAGAATCTATTTCGTCGAAGTATTATTCTCATTGCCCTGTTTTGGAGAATTTGAAACTTATTTTGTTCTCGTTCATTACACAGGAAAAGGATAGTTGAGCAGTAGTTAAAGTGTGGAGCAATAATTGAATTATAAATAGTGACTGCAGTTTTTCTAGAAAGTTTTTGCCGTATTCTTCCCAAAAAAGATAATTTTTTTCCAATTTTCTTTTGGGTATATTCAGCATGTTTGTTAAAAGTTAGTTTGGAATCTAATATAACTCCTAGGTATTTCATTTCAGTCACACTTTCAATAATTTCACCGTCAATTTTAATTTTGCTCTCACTGGATGTCTTCTTATACCCAATTACCATACATTTTGTTTTTTTTGTATTTAATTTAAGCTTATTTATTTTTAGCCATCTTGATACATTATTTAGTTCATTATTAAAAATATTTATTAGTTCTTCGTAGTTATCACCAATTAAGTATATTAGTGTATCATCGGCAAATAATCGCACTTTGCATTTTGAAAATATTTTCACCATGTCATTAATATAGAGTATGAACAATAGAGGTCCAAGGACCGATCCCTGTGGTACTCCTAATTTATTTTCCATTGGTTTAGAAAACTGATTATTTATTTTTGTTACCTGTTTTCTGTCTTTCAAATACTCTTCTATTAATTTAATGGATACAGATGAGAAACCAATTTCTTTAAGCTTTCTTATCAGTATATCACGATCTATAGTTTCGAATGCCCTTTGAAAATCCAAAAATATTGCTAAGATAAATTTATTACTATTCATTCCTTCCTTCCATTCTTCGACAATTACGTTTAGTGCTGTTTCACATGAGTTGTTGGATCTGAATCCTGATTGCTCTTGGTATAAAATATTGTGTTTATCTAAGTATTGCAAAATTTGTTCTTTTATTATCACTTCAAGAATCTGTTCATATTTTGGTAAGGTGTTGATTGGTCGAAATTCTTCACATTTTCTGGTATTTTTAACCTTTGGGACCGGTATAATAGTAGATAGTTTCCATGACTGTGGAAATTTTCCCTCTTCAATTGTCTCATTAATAATATTTAAAAGAGTAGATCCAATTACTGGAAAAGCATCTCTTATTAAGCCAATAGTTAATCCATCTGAACTATTCTTTGATTTAATTTTGTTTAAAATGTTAAATAAATATTCTGCATTTATTTTTCTGAAGACAAATAATTCTTTGTTTGAGTCGTTACTGTCATTTGTGGGGTTAACATCAATGTTGGGGATTAATTTGTTAATTTGAGTGATGCTTTCAATAAAATATTTATTAAAGCTATTAGCAATGTTTTCTTCATTTATCTCTTTTGGAAATATTACTATTTTTATGTCGTCTTTGTTTTCGCCATGTACTAATTCCTTTATGTTTTTCCAAATTTTTTTGGGATCACCTTCTTCTGAGTTTATTTTATTTTTTATATACTCATTATGCGTTCTTTTTATGTCTTTAGAGTATTTGTTTCTTGCTTTTTTGTAGTTATCCCAATCCATAGTACTATTAGTAAGGCATGCTCTTTTGTAAAATGTATCTCTATCATGTTGCAATATGCGAAGTTCTCTTGTATACCATTTATTACTGTTTATTTTATGTATTTTCTGTTCTGGAACTACTTCATCAATAGATTTTTTTAGGTTTAATATCATCTGATCAGTTTTTTTGTTATATTCCATTTGATTTATTTTATTCCAATTAACAGTCTCTAAGGTCTGAATGAAATTTTCTTTATTGTATTTTTTGTAATTTTTAAATGATATTACTTGTGTTTCTTTACTGGACTTGTATTTTTCTCTGTCATTTAGTATAATTTGAATGATGCTATGGTCGCTAATTTTAGGGCTATCTAGTACATTAATGTTTAAGTTGAATTTATTTGACATTACCAGATCAATCGCTGTTTTTGACGTATTAGTAATTCGTGTAAAATCTTTGACTAATTGTTTCATCCCTGCAGCTTGAATAATGGATTTCAGTTTTTTTGTGTATATGTCTGCATTCGCTTTGACATTTATATTAAAATCTGCAGCTATAATGTTAATATTTTCATCTTGTAAATTTTCCATGCACCATCTTTGAAAATATGTTAAAAATTCGCTCTTACTTGTGTTTGGCGATCTATAAACAACAGTGTATACACCTTTCTTATTTCCTGGTTTAATGGTGATGGCTAAGATCCAACACTGTTTTTCAAATTGGTGATTTGATATTACTTCATATGGAACTTTCTTACTCAAGAGAATCATCACTCCACCCGTATGTCGACTATGTGAGTCGCAGCGGATGGTATTATAATTTTCAAATTTAATTTCACTATCTTGGATATCTTCAGTCACATGTGTTTCACTCATCATAAGCATAAAAGGTTTCTTTTCCTCTAAAAGTATTTTGACCTCTTCGTAATGTGCTATGATGCTTTGTATATTCAGGTATATAATTTCATCTTTATCGTAATATTTTTTTATAAAAAAGAGATTCTGCTCATTTTTGCTTCTAGTTTTCTTTTATAAATTGGGCAGTCCTTACTCATGGCTGAGTGACTGCTATTTAGTTTCAGTCCTAATCTTTTTACTTGTCATTATACAATTGATGCACTGGAGATCTTCATCGGTGCACTCTTTTACATCGTGATGTTTTGCGCATTTTTGACAAGATTGTAGGTTTCTGCAATCTATAGCCTTGTGATTAAACCCATTACATTTAAAACATCTCATGACATTAATATTATCGAAAACTCTACATCTGTCCCAACCAATATTTATTTTTCCTTCCTTTAACATCCTCTCGAATGTCTTTCCGTCAACGTCAGCAAATATGGTGTAACTGATTTGATTTTTAAGATTTTTCGTTTCTTTTATAAACGTTACTTTCAATTTTGAGTTTGGTTCAAAAATTAACTCATTTTGACTTTTCATTTTCTTTTCTACTTCTTCAAATGAGTATTTTTCAGTTAAGCCAATAATTTTGACCGAAGGTTTTATTTCTTGTGGGATTTTTATATCGTATTTGTCTCCCATCAATCCAGTCACTTCATCATGAATTTTTTTTATATTGCTGGTATTTTTGAATTCTACTATTACCCCCCCATCTTTTAAATTTCTCATTCCTGTTACTCCCAAGTTTACTGGGTCAATATTTCCTTTAATTTCATTTTTTGTTTCAATATTTTCTTGATTTTTCTTTTTTGGTTTTATGATTACAATTGGCTCGTGTTTTTTTACCTTCTCCGCATATGTTTCAGGCATTATTATTTTTTTTATGTCTTTTTTGATTTCTTCATTTTTAGTGTTCATGTTATTGAAAAGCGATTTATTTTCCTGCATTATTTTTTTCATCTCATTAAAATTTTGGGTAATTATTTTTGTGAGCGGCCGGAGAATTTTCAATTCGCCCTCCATTTCATTATTTTCTGCCACTAAATGAGCTATAATGTCAAATAAATTATCCATTCCTTCATTTATTTTTTCTTTTTGGCCCATGGATATTTTTCCTTTACTTTCTGAGAGTGTTGTCTTCACGGAATTAATTATGATTCGTGAGTTAGTAAGGGCATTACTCACTTGGTTTGTCTCTATCAATATAGACTTTTCTTCTTCATCATCTCTATTGTTTTCCGAATCAGACGATAAGTTATCGTCCTCTTGTTCAGTTGGGGATCTTGGGGTTATAAAAGATTTCGTAAACGGGTCTGGATTTTTTACTCTGGGTGTTTTATTTCCTTTATCCATTTTTTAGAGAATAAATAATTTATATTTTATACACCTATTGCCATCTATTAAAGAATATCGGAAAATAATATTTTTAAATTGGTGTATTTACCGCCATCTATTGTCAACTAGAGTAAAGTATTAATTTATTTTTGATATATTTATATATCTACTGCCATCTATTGATGAGTAGGCAAATGTATCATAATACGTCGGTAGTGTTTATATCACAGTGATTTGGCTTTTTTCAATTTGTTTTTCTTATTTAAAAAAAAAAAAAAAAACACTCACATACACAGCATTTACTCCAGCTTTACTGCAACACTGTGATGCCACTGTTACAATCGGTTTGTATATTATAAATAGACTTTTTTCACAGATTTTAACTATTTTAACGGAGCAGAATAAATACGTGACACCTGTCAACGATGATCATAGACAAATAGTAATTTTATAAACCATCAGAATTATTAAAAAAAATTAAAACTTTTTTTTTCTTTTCATCATTGTTACCAACTTACAAATAATATTGGTACTAACTTACAATAGTTGCTCTTCTTATTATTTTATTCACAGATTTTCTTAACTTTATTGTTTCAATGGAAATAAGGTTTATTTCTTAACTTGTAATACATTTGACTTATTACTTACATACCATTAAACATTTTCAACGTACCTTGTAATATTTTGGAAGAAGGAAACTTTTAAATGATAACGCATCTTCAGGAAACTTTAAAGGTCTCGTAAATTTATTTGCTCTATTCCCAATTACATTGTGAATATTCAGGAGACCCAAACTACCCAAGACAGACCAAGGAGTTTACGTTTTACTTGTTAAGAAGGTATGGTGAGGAGAAGAGAAGTGAGGATAAAAACCTAAAACATAGGTTTTTTATAACGTTACCCCTTGGTAGGAGGGAAATTTGCACCTTCTGACATCTATGGATAATTTCTTCAACTAATTATATTATTTTACCTAAACCAATAGATCATATCATTTGGAGAGGTGTGAGTCCTAGCTAAGCCTATGTTCGAATTTTAGACATACCTCTTAAGTTAATTTATTTGCATATTTATCATTTAAATAAATTTTTTTAATGTTGCAATATTGTAATATTTAAATATACAAGCTCACTTGAGCTTTTTTTCATGTTGTTGCTATACCTTATCTATGTTATTATGTAAAAGCCGAATGGCGTTAATTTTATGAATAAATAAATAATTCGGGCTGGGTGAGATGCCTATTCCCCATGCTTTGAACCTCTTGACTACCAACCGGCTTGGCTTAACTCGGGTGGCGCAAAAATAAAATATTGAATAAATCCTACTTAATCCGCCCATTGTGGCCGTTGTTCCCTACTTTTCGATCGATCAATCTGAGTCTCCGATCAGTCAAGTGATTTGTTTAGTAACGTTCGATTCCCCTGTTGGTCGGGGAGTTGCGTTGGGAAGAGCGTATTTGTGCATTTGAGAAGTGTTGAGCCAAAATTTCAGGTCAACAGTTGATCAGTAAGATTGGGAACAACGGCCGTTATTCTTCCCCTGAGCACATTACTTTTTTGGTAATGTTAGGTTTTAGTGGAAAAGGGTTTAAAATTGTTTTAATATATTATTATAATGGAATTCCACTACGAATTGTCAGTATCAAAGATAGAATATTAGAAAGTAGTCATTTTAAAAAATATCACTGGTAGGCCATCCGCTCATGGAGAAACTGAAAAAACCAGTTGTCGACGCAATCGCAATCAACCTACTGAACAAAATCAATATTTTTCTGACATATCGCAGATCACTCGAAAACTTGACAGTTCGTGAGCCACTACCATTGCAAACTGTCAACAAGGCAACTAAAACGCGACTGCCGCCAGTAGAGCTGGTCGCCGCGGCAGTCGCGTTTCAGTTGCCATGTTGACAGATTGCCACGGTAGTGGCTCACGACCTGTCAAGTTTTGTCATGTTTTGACATGTCAGATCCGAAAGATATCGATTTTTTTCAGGTTCTCCATGAGCGATGGCCCAGTACAAGGTGGCGCAAAAGTTTTCACCCAATGTTCTTTGGCTGTAATTTTTTTTATTTATGAAAAATTTTGGTCTTGCTTTTGGATTGTGTTTATTTGATGTCTCAGTTTTTTTTCCATTAAATTGAGAAAATGATATCCGCCAAGTGGGGGCCGCCAGAACTGATGACCACGGGCCCGATTTATGGCATTTTCCATCACTCTTTCCAGAATTTCCGGCGATAGGTTCTTGCATTCTTGACGGATATTCTCTTTAAGGGCTTCAAGAGTCTGAGGCTTGTTGACATAGACTCGTGACTACAAGAAACCCCATAAAAAGATGTCTGGAACGGTTAAATCGGGCGGTCTTGCCGGCCAGTGCAAATCACCAAAACCGTTTTTCCGCGTTCTTGAGGAGTATAGTGATTCACGTCTTGTTGAAGTGCATTTTGTATCTGTTTACTTCACGAATGTCAAAGAAGAACTTACATTTTCCACCATTTGTAAAAATTATGGCATCTTCCAATAGGGTGATGATTTTTGTGCCACCTTGTACTTGTAATGACCGGTCAGTGGCTGAGTTGGCATCGCTTCTGGTTCAATTCCTCGGCTGTCTATATTACGTCCTTTATTATGTCCTCTATTAAATTGTCTCCCGCGCTAACAAAATGCTTGGATTTGTTCTTGGTAATGCGAGATCATTCACTAATGGAATTGCAATACGGAGAACATACGAAGCACTTGTTCGCAGCATTTTGGAATATAGCTCCATTATTTGGGCTCCCTCTGAACAAAACCATATCCTAGAAATAGAAAGAGTTCAAGAAAGGTATATGCGTTACCTTTATATGAGGGAATATACATACTACCAATTCCTGTATCCATCGTTGTTTTTATCAGGAATGCTCGATCTTAACACATTAGAAGCTCGCCGAAAAATATTTTTGGGTAAGCACTTTTTTAAGCTAATCTCCGGCATTATACTGAATCCGCCCATGTTGAAGGAGATTAACATATATGTACCCAACGCGTACACTCGTGGGAGATCCCACGCACTTTTTTATGCTCCGAAAGCGAGAAATTCTTCCTATCAAAACGCGCCATTAAACAGAGCAATTCAACTGCTAAATGAATCTGTATTGAACATCAACACCCAATTTGCATTTACTTTTAAAATAATAAAAAAACAGCATTACTTCAATTACGTATTTTCGCAACGACAGACGTCATTCGTTGTCGATGACTATTTTTATCTTATATTTTTTTATCACATTAAGTCGATCGCGATTAAACTCTGCACTTAATTAATTCAACAACAAAATCGTACAAAAAATAGGTCACAGAAAAACAAATCTCAAACATTCACAGATGATTTTTATCATTTTGTCTAGTTGTTTTTCCAACTACTTCTTACTTTGTGACATAAAGAAGAAAATTATATTTGCTAATTCTTTTGTTTTGACAAGGCTAGGCTTACAGCTTTATATAACGCCTAGAACAAAAACACTGTAAAAATCTTGGTTTTCTTGAGATACGGAAGGCGATTATAATTTTGAAGAGCAACCAATGAGTTAATTTTTTATTTAGACCTTTAACTACAGCGAAAATACATTATTTTTGTTAAATATGCATGGACAGTATCTAAACAAGGCTTTGTACTATTTTTTTTTGTCTGGAAAAGTATAACTCTGCTACAGGCCGCGTTTCGCGCGACATAAAAAAAGAAATGTTTTTTATTTTTTAAATTTTAATATACTTATTTTCAGTACTTACATTTAAACAGTCTTTCTAATAACAAAACGCTTTAACGATCGTTAAACGGCATATCTGTTGGGCGCCCGACGATCGGCATTTTTACATCGTTACTAATAACAATATCATGTTTTTTATGATTATTTTGTTGGTTGCATTGGATTTCCCTAGATCTGCGCAGGCGCCGCGGCCACGTTGTGACACGCTGAATTTTACTCGCAGAATTTAATGTTTTTGAACAGAATTTCCGTTGTAATGATCAATTCACCATTATTTTCAAATGATTGAACATAATTTCAATTATTTTAATTATTTTTGACAGTTTCAATGCTCTCACAATGTGTATATTGATATTTTAATTTTGTTAACATAAAAATATACCTAAATAATTTTTTTTTTAATAATTAAATTATTCCGCTTAAGTTAACAAAACTTCCATAAAAGTAAAGTTAGTTAATAACCTTAAGGGCTTGTGCGTGTGTAAATAAATACCAAATTCGAGTTATCAACGTTTACTTTGTTCAAAAATGATTTCAAAATGTAATTTTTTTTCAGTTACTTTCTTGAAACAATAAGGAACTCCAGTCCATTTTTGCATTTTTTTTTTAAATAATGACATTCTAATTTAAATAAATACATTTTTTTTTAATTTTAATTTTTATTTTTATTTTATTTTTTTTTTTAATTTTTTTATTTTTAAATTTATTTATTTATTTTATAAATCAACAATCCAGTCCCGCTAAGCCAATTGCAATTGGCTTGACAGCAGGTGCTTATAATTACTTACAAATATATTTAAAGTTATAATTTACATCTTTTATCTACAGTTTAAACATTTTTTCATAAATTTTATCAAAATAAATATTCTTTTTCCAATAACCAATTTTTCACCATATATTTAACCTTATTCATAGAATTATGTTGCTTTATATTGTCAGGTAATAAATTAAATATCTTCGGTATGTTGTATTCAAACGTTCTCTGTCCGTACTTATTATTAAATTTCGTTAGTTTTAAAAGTTAAAATAAATGACAAAGTTTTAATTTTTCAAGATCCCCCGAAAACGACCGTATCTAGTGTGACGTCATCATGACCAAAAGTTATAGTTATTTTCAACAGATGTTATCATTTTGTATGGAAGAAGCTATGAAACTATTCAATAAGTAAAACGTTATTTAGGTGGAATTATTTATTTATTGTATTATATTTATTAAATTTTTCAATATTATTACGGGAGAATGGTATAAAAATTGTATGAAATTATTATTTTTTTTGGCTTTACGAATCGAAATCAATATTATGGAAACCGAAGCAGCAATTTTGTAGGCAACTGGAATCAGCTGTTCGTCGCCCGCCATTTTCAAATTCAGAATTGGAATTGGATAAACTAATTGAGATACCCTATTTTTGATACTGAATTATTTATACCTAAATAATGTTTCAATTAAAACAATAACTATTATATGTCTAATTCTCTACGGAATGTTGAATGGCTTGTCATAATTTTCAATACAAATATACCAGGTGACTGGAGAATTATGGACGCGGTGACGTCACGCCTCACAAATTCCATAATACCAACTTGACAGGGTTTTTTAATGACGCCTTTTAAAATGGACTCTTTAATATATTTTTTTAAAACTCTACGTCAAATATTATTTAATAAAACTTATAAATTCAGAATCAGCGTTTGTTGGTCTATATGAACATATTTTTCTAAAGCAATAATATTTTTCACTGGAGTTCCTTATTGTTGGAATTTTTTATAATTTTTAATTGTATCAACGATAAAAAACTGAAGTGACAGTTTTCTTTCAAATTCATTAAAAAAAAGGACTTTGTTTTTTCAATTTTGAATTTTTTCAAAATTTTCGACGTTTTGATAGAATATGTTAACGGTAAGCTTTTTTTCAACTTTTTTCAGGTTGAAAGCTTCAAATACTGAGTTTGTAAAAGCTAAAGTATATTTCAAATACAAAATCAATTTAATAAAATAAAAACGTTTTTAATAAAACCGCACCTTCCCGAAACACAAAAATCAGCCAAAAGTTTGCGATTCCGGCATGCAAAAAGACTTTGGGTCAACAAAACTACAAATACCTGGGAATGAAAATCTTTAATAAACTATCAGAAAATACTGGATTTACGCAAATCACACATATAAAAAACAACAGGATATACTGATTATACCAATAAATATATAAAAGAACAAACAAAAAAACAGCACCAACAAAAGCAACTGGAATATGAGCATCAAGGTAAAAAAAGGGATGAAATGCAAAGATTAAAATGGATGGATTCTTGCAGGGTGAAACCGTCCCGATTAATTTATTATAAAGTAAAACATAAATATGTCAGGCCACATAGTCAATGCTGTTATCCTGAAGGTTTCCGGAAATATGTGGAAGTTTATTTTTCAATATTAAATCTATCCGGAACCTGGTGTTAAATAATGTCTTCATAAATATTTGTCATTGCCCACATTGCTCTTTTGAATTACTAGTAAACGATTGTTTCCAAAAATGATGAACACAGATCTCAATGGGAGATTGTGTCTCATCTGCCATTGAGATGAAACACAATGGGAGATGAGTGAATCTTGAAGATCTTGAATGTGCGCTTTTATTATTACCGTGATGATCCACGTTTACGGTACCGTGACGGCAAAAAAGGAAATAAACATACGTTCATTATCGCATAATAACGCTGTAATCAACCACCATAACACGGGCGTGTGTCTAGCATGGTTGTCGAAAATCCACAAATTATGTAACCATCAAAGCAATGAATAAAGAAAAATAAAAAATTTAAACAATGCTGCAGCTCTTTCTTACACATTAAATAATGGTAGACAAAAGATGAGGCACAAAATACGCGTGACTGTTTCCTCCAAAGAACTACTTTTTTATTTGGAGGAAACAGATATATCTTATTACGGTTCACCCACGAAATGCGTTTCATTTTCTTTATAGTTATGAGGGAGATGTATGATAATGATCGTTTAATTCCTTTGGGGGGTGCAGACATACGTTCAACGTTTGACTCATTTTCGACTGTTGTTATTTAGTGTGTAAGAAAGAGTGGTTTAAGAACAAAAGCAAAACGCATCGGGGCATTGAAATTGGACATTTTTGAAATTTTGGAATTCATTCACACTTCAATATTATCCTTGTAACTATATTCCATACTTTCAAAATTATCGTCAAGGATAATAGTATTGTAAGAGTCTACGGAGACATCACGGTGCAGTGTGTGAGAGAGATGAAAGAAAATTATTATTTTTTTCTTTGGAGGAAACAGACCTACGTACATTGTGTATCTCATCTTTTAAAAGTGCTGCAGCATTATTGTGATAAGGAGCGTACGTTTATTGCCTTTTTTATGCCGTCACGGTACCGTAATCGTCAATCATCACGGTAATAATAATGGAAACTTGATGCACTACTAAGCAATGCAAAAGCATGTGTCTTTGGTTTGAAAATTGGATCGCTTAGAAATATTTTAGATGCTTTAATTAAATAATGCGAGTAGAACAGAATTAGTTATTCATTGGTTAAATTATTAGCTGAAAAAAAATTATACAAATAAAGGCATAATATTCCATACTTTTATCAGAGTCTCAAAATTCTTTCAGTGAGAGCAATTCTGTGGTACAAAATTATATTTCAGCAAATAAATAACCCTCTATATATTAACAGGCTGGAACACAACCATAATACTCGTTTTAACTTTAATGAAGGACTAAGCGTAAAATAAATATGGACAAAGAACGTTAAATTAATAACATGATTCCCAGTTTGGTTAAATATGTTCCTGCTGAAATTAAAAACTGTGCCCAAAACAAACCATTGGTTAATTTACTGAAGACTTGGCTTACTGAAAGAATTAATTTGTAATAAAAACACATAAATTTGTTGTAGACCACTTTTATTTTATTACACTCTACCGGTTTCGGAAACGCCCTTCCTTCGTCAGGAGAATATCGTAACTGATCTACGTAGACATAGATCAGCTACAATATTCTCCTGACGAAGGAACGGCGTTTCCGAAACCGGTAGAGTGTAATAAAATAAAAGTGGTCTACAACAAATTTATGTGTTTTTATTGTAAATTATGGCGAGCCACAAAGTTAATGCTTTTTACAAATATGAATTAATGTGTATTAGCTTACAATGACATATTATTCTAAAGACTTTAAAATTGTTTTTATGTTTTCATAATTTTTCTTTTCTTTATATTTCTGTGAAATTTTTTATATTTTTTTTATAATTGTAAAAATGTAAATATTAACTCACTCTAATAAGATTTTTAATGTACAGAAACCGTTAGACAAACTGCTAAAGAGAAATTTATCAGGACTTTTTTGTCTTATGTTTGTAAAGTGTGTAAAATAAATTAATTATAAAAAAGAACACGCATTTGCCTGCGACATAATTGAGTTTTTTTTGTTATTAAAAAATATAATACCTTTTCGGGTTTGATTTTGCCGTATAATGTGGAAAATTAAATCCTTCAGAAGATGATCGTAAAATATTTGTGCCTGAGCTTCACAAAATAAAACAAAACACGCTTTTTGGCGACGTTTTTTTGTGAATAAATCAAAACAGGCAGCTGGTGTTAAACGGGAATTTAAACCTTATCACCTACTACATAAAAAGTGTTTTTCTAAGAGGCCTCTTCCCGAATTTGACACGACGTGGTGCGTCACCTTGACTATCCCCGAAAGAACTTAATACGTTGGTAGCAATTTCTATTGATATAAATATTTATGAAAATTCGAATTTGATGAGAAGCGGATTAGAATACAAATGATTTTTTTTGTTAACCAGTAGTTCCGAAAATTGGTTGACCCCACAGCTAATAAACTAATAAATCATTACTTCATCATTTCATTTCATTAAAATTGAAAAAAAAACTCATCTAATAAATACGCGAAAACCAAATATTATGATCTTCTCTCTTCTGCCAAAAAAAGATAAAATATGCATATTTTTTTACATTTTCATCACCGTGGCTTATGGCTGTGAGGGAATAACCAGACAAAAACGGTAATACGTCATTTTTAAACCAACTTCTAGACGTATTGACTCTTTTTCACAAAAAAATTATAAATTCATTTCCAAAGACTGTTTTTTTTATATGTAAAGCTTTTTTTAAATTTTGATAGAATTTATTTATTTTTAGTACAAAAGGTTTTACCGTAGGTCGTTGGCAGATTTGTTAAAATTTTAAACAAAGTTTTGTATTATTCAACATAAATTTCAAATCATTTGATCATGCAGCAAAGTAAATCAATAAATTATTTGGGAACAATTTATTTACAGAATTTTAATTAAAGTTCAAATAAAATCATTAAAAAAGATCCGCGCCCTTATTTTGTGACGAAAATACTTCAGTTTGCATATTTATTTACGGTCTTACAAACTAATATATTAAAAAAGTACATTCTTATTTTGCTTAGACATTATTGAAATATTATAAATACTTGTGATCAAAAAATATTTACAAAAAGTACATAATTTAAATAGTTTTATCATCACGTGTTTACATTTTTGATTGTAGGTATTTATTGAAGCAAATGTTAAATGAAATAATATCGATATAGAATTATTATGTTTAAATGCTGGTCTGGAGAATAATTAATCTTTGTCATCGGACCGCCCTGTACAGTTGCAAGGGTACGATCGCAAGACAACCGTTCGACGAAATTTTAATTCTCGGCTGCTGGTGAATGCTCTTTAAGGCACCAGGAGATTGTAAAAAAAGAATTTTTTTTATTTAATTTTCTGAAAGTTGTTAACAATGCTCTCACCAAATGTTTTAAGAAAAGTCGTAAAATTGACGGAGGTACAGCATTTTATATGAAACCGTTTTAAGCAGTTTTTATGTTGAATTATCCTTCAGCAAAACTTGAACGCGTTTTCATCGAAACCATGTTTTTCAACCTGATTAACAACATATTAGAAAAACTATACATCCGATTTGCATGCACCAAATCTTAATCTGTTCGAAATCCAGTCACTATGGCCGGGGCCGTATTATACATAAGGCAGTGTAGGAAACAGCCTAGGGGCCCCAAGGGTAAAGGGGCCCTGAGACGTGCCTTGTCTAGGGCCCCCGACGTGTTTAATCCGACCCTGACTATGACACCACGTAGTGATTGTTTTATAAAAGGCCCCCCTTCTATTTTTTTTATGAACGTTGAAAATTTTTCATAAAAAATCGAAAATGAAGTCCGCCAGTTTTAATTTTAATGATTTCGAAATTCCCCTACATGGTGCCATAGACTCTGGATTTTCGAACAGTTTAAGAATTTGTGCATGCAAATCGGATGTATAGTTTATTTAATATGTTGTGAACCGGGTTGAAAAACATGTTAAAAAATTTTGAAGTAAAACGCATTAAAAATTTTGCTAAAGGATAATTCAACATATTATGTGTTTTATTTTGTTTTATTTCAGGTCTTATTATTAATAATATGTTTAATATTTTAAGCTGAATTGTATTAGTTTTTTTTGTAAGTACAACTCGTACTATTTCATTTCTTTTAATTTATGTTATAATATTCTATACCTAACGAGTTGTTTGCATTCTTATTTATTCTATTTTCTTGATTATGTAACACATGTAATTAATATTGTATATATAAATTTCCGTCTATTCATGTAAAAGCCCATTAGCCCCGCTCCCCCCCCCCTTAATCCGCCACTAGACATTTTAGATTTTTTTCAACTAAAAACATTAAAAAATCATTAGGTAGTGGACAGTTAGGGGCGGGGTGAGGTGTCGGTTGGTTACTCGGCTGCTTGGGGCTTTTTCTTCTAAGCACTGCAGGTGGCATTTTTATGGGTTTTCTATCAGATGTTTGAAGAAGATTCAGATATCCTGGGAAGCCAAGTATGGCCTGGAGACATTCCCAAATACCCAATGTGGGTGTACCAAGTGAATTTTGGGTGACCGGACAACTCAGAATCAAACAACTCCAACATCTCCTTTGAAAATCCATTAAAAGTGATGAAAGAAATATATTTAAAAAAATCAGAGTGTGCAATTTACACGCACAATATGTTAGAAGTGAAACCTTCAGAAAACTAAAGTAGACACTACGAAGCACTTTTTTTTGTCAATGTGAAGGATAATTTTTTTCATAATTTTGTCGTCGAATTCGAGTGCACCTTTTCCTATATATTTGGTTATCTTATCAGTTTTCTTTTATTTTTTCGCTGGGTTTTCTTTTGCCTGTTCATTTTGGAGTGGTTTGAAGATTGGATATTTATTTTACAAAAACAATGTTTTTTTTTGGTGTTTTTAGGATTCGATCCTAGGTCCGCTAAATATCTGCAGACATTCGTCAGGCGCTTTATATCACTACATCAAAAGAGACTTGCGTAGGACTGCGGATTTATCGTATTATATTGGAACCGAGTACCTGTGAATTAAATAAATATTTTATTGCTATCTCATTCTCTTACAGGCTAAATCCTAAATATGCATGTTTTTGTCTCTTTTTAGTGTCGCTCGTTTCCGTTTCATCAAGTTTCAAATCACAACGGTGACAAATAAGTTTTCACTTAAAAAAAATGTTAAATAGGTTACATTAGGTTAGGTTATGGGTCAATTATCTTTTTTTTCATAACTTTAAATGACTTCAAAGGGTTGTAGGAATTGCATGATTCCGAGTTGTCATGGAACTGAATTTTAGGTTAGTAGGTTTAAGGGCACAGGTAATATAAAAAAATGTATAATTTTATTTATTTTATTAAAAATATAAACAAGTTTCCCACTATAATCTAAACGATTTGTAGAAAATTTTGGTTTGTTTGGTTGAATAACTACGGTTTACAAAAATTTTTTTAAAAATGATACGTTGATACATATTTTACAAAACTGGCTTGAATAAAAGTGATCAGTTCATTTATACTTATTATGTAACCTAAAATAGTCCCAGCGAGAGGTCGTACGGATATCACCGATGTTCGTCCTCTTTTTTCTCATGCATCTTGTATGAACGAAAAAGACAGAAAATACTGGAAGGATAAAATTTAGAAACTTTGGTCTTATTCTGATGACTTTTCAGAATCAGGGAATAACTCTCTAGCCGATTTTAAGCCTAATAATCTAATGTTTCTGAGGGAAACTTTGGAGTTTCGGAATAAGTCATCCGTGTTGTGGAGTCTGTCCAGGATACCCAGGGCGCCAAAGCATTGATTGAATCTGCAAAAAAAGGATGGTTAGTATAAAAAGAATGTCTATTCTTTTTAGCTCTGGAAAATACAATATAAAGAATACAAGTGAGAAATGTAGAGATCGGCAAAGAATGCAAGACTGATTGATGTAAGCGTAATGAGTAAGATTAAGAAAGGGGCCCTCAGATGATTTGGGCATGTAGAGAAAATGAACAAAGAAAGGAGTGTAAGGAGAAAATTTGACGCAAATTTGAATGTTGGAAGAAGTCGGGGACGCCTGAGGAAGACATGGCACCACCAAGTGAATAGATCCTACTCGAGTCGGGCCATGTCAATAGAATAGTCAGAATAATAGAAGAGTATGTATGAATGTGAACGGGGCAAAAAGTGTGTGCCAAGAGCGAGTTGTTTGGCAGTCCGTCCTCTCCGCCTACCCCTGTGGAAACGGTATGATGTTTAGTTAGTTAGTTTTTTAATGTGTGATGTCATACATGCAACTTCTTCAACAATTTTTTTTTTTTTAAAGAAGGACAAACATTTCCGGGTTACGAATAATCCAACAATGTTTGAAAATCTCCTTTGCCACCACAGATAGCCGAAAATGTTGCTTGTGTTGTGTTGGAGGACTTAGCCAGCCGGGGAATTGAACACTGGAAGCCCAGGTGGGAGCCAAACGTGATGCCTACTCAACCACACACCGGTCAAATTAATGAAACACTTAACCTTTTCATCTCTTTTGATGTAAGAGTAAATGGAACAGTGGGCGTACGCGGGTATATACTAACTTGCAAGCCGAACACGAATCATGGGAAAGGAATGAACTAACAAATGGTGTGCCGCCAACAAATGAACCGCCATTCGTGATTGGTTCGTTCATAATTCCACCTTTGGTTCATGATTCTTGGTTCGACTCGTATGTGTATAAGTTCCACAACAGCCATACTATTTTATTTCACACAAACACTTTTTGTATATGTGTATGTGTGGAACTGGAAGCATTTATTATTTGGACATAATTTTGTCCGATCTCAGACAAGTCAGCAACTCACACATATAACTTTTAGAAATCTATTTTATTTTTTTGCAAATACCGTACAAGATTCCCAATTGCTCCCAATGATCTGGAATTGGGGTATGTTGTGAGTCTGAAGGTCCCGGTAGAAGTAAGAAAGCGCATCACAGCAGCTAACAACACATACTTCGCGTTGCTGCCAGTGTTCAAATCCCGAAACGTCCAAAGGAAAACCAAAATAACCCCATATAAAACAATTATTAGAACGGTCTTGGCCTACGGATGTGAGGCGGGAACACTGACAGCAAAGTCTGCGGAACAGCTAGACACCTTTGAAAGGAAGGTACTTCGAAGAATCCTAGGAGCGGTGCGAGATGGAGAGGCATGGAGAATCCGCCACAATAATGAACTCTTTGACATCTACCAGGCTCCCAGACTCTCTACCCATTTAAGGCTCCAAAGACTAAGATGGGCCGGACATGTGCGACGAACGCCAAGCACACGACCTAGGCTGAGATGGGAGGATGATGTCAGGAAGGATGCAAGGAGACTACTCCATGTTGCAGATTGGAAGACGACGGCCGAGGGCAGAGGGCGGTGGAGGCTTATCCTGAAGGAGGCCTAGGCTCGAAATGGGCTGTAGCGCCATTGAAGAAGAAGAAGTGAGTCTGAAGGTAGTGGAGAGAGAAAGGAGATGGGGAAGTTCAGACTCAAACAATTTCACGTAACTTTCCAATTCTGAATGGTGGTCTTTCACCAGGGCGATACTGATAGTATCCTCTACTCTGGAAAGTACCGCAAATACATAATATATGTGTATTATGAATTAATTGTGAAAAACACAAAAAAATTACATGAATATTACTTGCGCACGTTGATATTTCAATATGTGATATCCAGATTTGTAGTCAAGAGTGTTACCCCTTAGTCTTATTTATTAATCAAATTTTGATTACAGGGCTGACAATGCTACAAACGAACCGTCTGTAACATTTCAACGCTGTGTTTGATTACATAATGGAGCATCTACTGTGTCTGTTTTGTTTCTCTGCAAATTGGTTTAACCGGCAATCAATAAATTTAGACACCTTCAAAAATGAACAATTAGATTCGTATAAATATATCGTCTCAAAGTGGTTCAACCACAGTTTGAGAATGGTCGTGTAAACCGGAGGTTTGGCGACTTTTGTCCGAACGGTGAAGATATGTTGCGTATTGTGGTGAATGAATAATTTATTGTTTCTTACTTCAAATGGTGGAAATCGTGGAATTCTGCACTCTGAACGAAGGGCATGTGGTATCCGCAGTGGTCATGCAAGGTTCCGATGATGACCAAGCTGAGCCATATCCAAGTTATGGTCACGTGGCAGTTGGTGATGTATAGTCCGAATAACAGCGAGAATGAATTGGAGACGTGCTCAAGTGGATGGCAATAAATGGCAATTATGGCGATTGGGGCGGTCCATTCGTGGTGTTGCTTGTGGATGTACTTGTAGATTAATTTGTGATGGAGCAGCCTGTTAAAAACAAAAACATTTTTAATTATTTTATTTAAAAAAATAAGACAAAAATTCCCAGGAATTTAATACGTACGCATCTGCATGATAAGACAATATTTGAATTCCTCCGGAAATGGAAAAAAATGTTGCTTGTGCATACTAAGCGAAAGGGACAACTGCATCTCAGGCTGATATTACCTAAATAAAATCCCCAAAATCGAGGTTTTGTGTTCCCCATTTTTAGGTTTTTTTTACTACCTGTATTAGAAAAAAATACTCCATAAAAAATACATTGTCTAGTTTGTTTACTGAACGTCTGTTGACGGTGTTCAAACCAGGCAATTTTAACAATTTTTGAAGCGTGCTTTCTCCTATAAGAAGAAAATTATCAAAAAAGCAAAACGTACCGACACTTTAGTGGTCAATATGCATATTACAATAAAAAACATTTGCATTAGTGTCAAAATCCAGGGAGGAAATTGGGGAAAACGTTAGTATGGACAAAATGCCGACCGGTGTCCTATTAAGTTTTACCCTTTTGCTTTCTTTTTTCTAATTTCCATCTTAATGTTAATTCATTCTCAATTTAAAATGTAAATTCATTATCAATGCCTAAAGTTTTTCAAAAATATCTGAGCGATTTATTGTATCGAAGAATTTAGAAAGGTTGAGGAATATGCCAATGCATTTTTTACGTAAGTCCTAGTGAATTTTTAATATGTTCAATTACTAAGACCAGCGTTCGAAATCCCCAAATTTTTCTGAAAGCAAATTGTTTTTATGATAATAGTTTGTTAGATTCTAGGTAGTCGATGAGTAGATTTTTGATCGCTGTTTCTAAATTTTAGATAAAGTGTTTAGAATTGTGATTGGTTAATTGGAATTATGATATCTTTATGATTACATGATTTAAAAATGGATGTGATAGTTTCTATTTTGAGTTGTGATGGAAATTTACTTTCCGTAATGGATTTGTTAGAAATAGTATCAGTTCGATAAGTTTCTTGTAAGTATTTTATTGTTTTCATTGTGATTCCATCAAAACCAGATACCTGTCGCGAAAATTTGCAAAGTAGAAATATGCCGGACTGTGTTCGGGAGACCAAAAGAAATTATTGAAGTGAGGTAGGTAAATGATATGACCACTGATTATTTTGCTGCCATGAATTGATTGCACGTCGCATTGATTTGATCTTCCGCTAACAAGATATGTTGGTACCTAAGTACCTAATACAGTGTACGTACATAATAGCTAAATATACATTTTCTGCCAACCTTGCATCACTAACGTAAATACACCATAGATTTTGAAATGAATTATTAGGTTGGTATACCATAGACTTTGAGATGAATCGATAGGTAGGTACCTAACTACTATGCTTGAATGGAAAATATAATATAATTATACAAGTGTAATTTATTTGCATTCTTACCTATGCGAATAGTAGAATCCAATTTCTTGGCATAAGATCATGATAAGCATTTGGAAGGCAACCACGTGTAAAGCTGGTAGAGGTCTGGTAGGAGGGAATCCATTCTTTGTCTGTATATAGAAGGTAACAAAACTCAATCCAACCCCTACCACAAACTGGTTGAAGAGTACCACCTTTATAGCCTGAAAAATAAACATCAAATTTAATTGACAAAACTTTTGGCTAAAGCATTTAAATGGGTATTTGTTCATTTTATTATTTGAATACAATATTATCATTTATTTTTTTTTAAACATTTTATACCTACTCATTGATGACATTTAAAAAGCAATTACATAAATCAAATTAAACGGATACGGGCTTTAGTAAAAATCATTTTGGATGTGCATTGATACCCAATCTATAAGTGCAAGCCATTTGAATAAATAATAGGATATATTTATGTATTTTTAAATAATTTATTAATGATGACCTATGTATATACGTCGTAATAGAAATGTAGGAGTGACTTATTTTCCAATGTTAGAGGTATGCAATCCTCCAGCTTAGTGTTTCTCAACCTTATTAGTTTCACGCCCGACTTCAAAGCCTTAAAATTTTCCAGGCCCCCCCCCCCCACCCCCCCCTCAAAGAAAAAAAGGTGCAAAGGTGCAAAAAAATATATTTTAAGAGAAAATTTAACTAATAATTACGAATACCTAAATCTATACCCACTTAATATATATAATACAGGTTCATAAATACACTAATTAACGCCCGGCTTCCCGCATTTCTATCGGTTTATTACGTATTCTCCCTAAACACCGGTCTTACTAATAAAAAAACACTTAACGACAGTTTAATAGTGCATCTGTTCGCCGACCAACGGCATTTCTGCAACACCACTAATAACATGATCATGTTTTCATGTTGGCTGCATTGAATTTCCCTTGATTTGCGCAAGCGCGGCGGCCATCTTGTTTCATTGTTGTGCTCAGGCCCTAATGGCCAGTTGGAGGTTTGTGCGAGATAAGTTCATATAGTTTTAGACTTTGAATAATTGTAATTAGATAGATACTTACATAAATATATCACAAAGAAAGTATTAATATTGATTTCTATGTTTTGGATTAGAAGAGCGGATGTTACCTATCTCGTGGGAATTATTAATAGATTTGTTTTTGCTCTTCAATTTTTATGATGAGATTTTAAGTTCACGCAATGTGAATAGTTTTCGGAAAACTCTGTGTAAAAGCCCGGGCAAAGCCGGGACTTCAGCCATGTGTGCGATAAATTTGGTGAGTAATCGTGCTATCGTTAAATTAGTATCCCTTGCATTACCTTAAAAAATCTGGCTTTTTCTACTGGTTCATTATATCCTAATTGAATCTTGTACTTCCTCATGAAGACTGGTCTGTTGTTGATATCCATGTAGGCATAAAGAAGGCCAAGTCCCCAATAAATCCCGATGGTCAGGGCATTTGGTATAATCAGCCATAACACAAGATTGTCGTCAGCTGAAACAGAAATTATATAATTAAATGAAAACAAATCACTTTGTCACTTACTTCATCACTTACTTAACCAATGGTTTTTTCGTCATGTTGATAATTTTGATTAGATAAGTGGTTTGTTCGAAGAGATTTGTTTTCATTTAATTAAAATAACGCTATAAAGTGAATTTGTGATTATTGAAAAAGAAATAATATAAATTAGGTTAGGTTAGGTTAGGTTAGGTTCAATCAATGAAATCTAGAAATATTTTTTTTATCTAAAAACAGATTTTTGCTTATCATGGTGTGGTCGAGCTTCAAAGATTGCATATTATTATAAAATATGAAATAAATAATATTGATTTCATACGCAGAGGAAAACTATTACAAAATTTGATTAGATCTTATCACGTTAGCTTATATACTAAAAAAATAAAACGTGTTTAACTTCTTTAGTCATTACTATCTATTTAATTGAAGGAAAACGTTCACAGAATTTTAATTAAGTCTAAAAATTGAGAAATAAAAAAATTACTTAAATATACTTACTGATTATCTAAAAATTGAGAAATAAAGAGATCACCGATTTATACTTACTGACATTATCCAAAAATCTGTCCCACTGGGATTGGCAAAAGTCTCCTGAAGCGCCCCAGAATCTTTGAAGGTACCTGCAAAAAGGAAAGCTGTTTTAAAACAAGGTCTTCTTCTTCTTCTTCAATGGCGATACAGCCCATTTCAAGCCTTGGCCTCCTTCAGGATAAGCCTCCACCGCCCTCTGTCCTCGGCCGTCGTCTTCCCGTCTGCAACACGGAGTAGTCCACTTGCATCCTTCCTGACATCATCCTCCCATCTCAGCCTAGGTCTGCCCGCTTTTCGTTTACCTCCCGGGTGTCCTGTTAGAACCTTCTTCGGTACTCGTGTGCTTGTGCTTGGGTGCACATGTCCAGCCCATCTTAGTCTTTGGAGCCTTAAATGGGTAGAGAGTCTGAGAGCTTGGTAGATGTCATAGAGTTCATTATTGTGGCGGATTCTCCATGCCTCTCCCTCTCGCACCGCTCCTAAGATTCTTCGAAGTACCTTTCTTTCAAAGGTGTCCAGCTGTTCCGCAGACTTTGCTGTCAGTGTTCCCGCCTCACATCCATAGGTCAAGAACGTTCTAATGATTGTTTGATATAGGGTTATTTTTGTTTTCCTATGGACGTTTCGGGATTTGAACACTGGCAACAATGCGAAGTATGTGTTGTTAGCGGCTGTGGTGCGCTTTCTTACTTCTACTGGGTCCTGCGTGATGATGGAGCTTAGGTAGGTAAACTCTCCGACCACTTCAAAGTTATAGTTGTCTTTTAAATTCACTTTATCTTTTATTCTGCGGTGAGGGGTTTGGGTTTGCATCATGATGTTAGTTTTATTGTCATTGATTTGCAAATCCACCTCCCTTGCCGCGGTCTCCAAAGGGTCAAACACCTCTCATAAAGCCTGTAGGGATCTTCCGATAATGTTAAGGTCGTCTGCGTAGCCAACTATTTGATTGCTTCTGTAGCAAATGTTTGAGTCGGTAACGATTGTTGTTTTCCTCACGACGTGCTGCAGTACAATATTGAAAAGAGTTGGTGCTAAGCTTTCACCTTATTTCAGCCCCTGGGATGCGTTATAATCCTCCGTTGTTTCACCTCCTATCCTTACTCGACACCGTGAGCCGACCATTGTTGCCTTCACAAGCTTGACTATTTTGGGCGGTATTCCAAAATTTAGGAGTATTTCGTATATTTTCTCCCTATCTGTACTGTCATATGCCTATTTGAAGTCAACAAATTCATAGTCGGTAAAAAAATATATCGACATAAATATCCATGCGAATTCCCAGCTTTTTTCAGGATTTGTCGAGTGAAGAATTGATCGGTGAAGAGGGAGTGAAGGCGCACCGTCAGACCAGCTTTTTTAAGGTTTTCTAGATGTCTATTATACTACAAAGTAGTTTCATCCGTGTACTCGATGTCGTAGGGTTTACCTTACACGTACCCTGGTCTACTACGAGGGATATTCAGAAGGTAAGTTTACTGTGACCATAACGGGCTGTGGTTTTTTTGTTTTTAAGAGGTGGCAACATTGAGTGGTAGAGGTAGATCTTCTGACCAGAGCAAGCATTTATTTATGAGAGCAAGCATCGCAGGAACTGGCAGGAACATTGAGTGCTGTAATGTCATATTTTGCATTTTTCCGTAAAATAACTATACGCGCACCATCTATGAAAGAGTGGAATATGAATTCTTTTGACAATTTCTTTCCTTCCTACCCAGTGTTCGGATTCAACCGCGATACAATGATGACAATGCGCTAAAGCCGGATCAAATAATATCCCTTTAGAGCATGTAAATTACCCGTTATTAATGAATATTTCAAATATTCCAACTCTAGAAAACAGACGAAAAATAAACGATCTAACCTTTTTATTAAAATTATGAAACTCTAAATTCGATTGTTGTGAACTCCTGCAATTAATAAATCTTCATGTACGTACACTAACGACTAGACAAATATTAACATTTTATATAAATACATTTGCATTCTCCAGTACAGTGTTTACAGTCTCGGTAACATATATTTAAATAATATGGATGTATTTGATAATACATTAAATTTGTCAAACTTCAAAGGACGTATGTGCCAACTATTTCTTCCTACTTCATAAACTATCGTTATCTCTATTTTTTCTTAACTTTTATTCTATGTTACCTACTTTGTGTCAACTCTTATATTTTATGTTACCTAAATTTTGTCAAAAACATGTACTGCACTATACGTAAAAGCCCTACGGCCGTTTAAGTAAATAAATAAATCAGGTTGGTAAGGCCGGCATTTATTTCATCTATTGAGTGCTGTAATGTCATCTTTTGCATTTTTCCGTAAAATAACTATACGCGCGCCATCTATGAAAGAGTGGAATATGAATTCTTTTGACAATCTCCTTCCTTCCTACCCGGTGTTCGAATTCAACCGTTTACAATGATGACAATGCACTACAACCGGATCAAATCAGACGTTGGTAAGGCCGGCATTTATTTCGTCTATTGAGTGCTGTAATGTCATCGGATTTCCGCGTGAGTGTGCGTGATTGCCACAAAAGTTGATGGAATGCATTGTCATCGACAACGGGTCTACCTGCCGAGTTTCAGCTCAATAGAATATCGAGAAGTGGATTCATTTCCACTTTCAATATTCTACTTTATTCATGCATTCTTCAATCAAGAAAACAAAAGTGAAATTCAAACAGACGTATTTAAATATATTATGGTAATTGATGTTGTCATATAAAATTATTTTATTATCCTTCCAATTTGTAATCATCGTCTTGAACCCAGAGGCGTAGTTAGGTAACCAAAGGCCCTGGTGCAAAAAAAAAGATGGCTCTAACTAAATGGTTTTGCTTTTATCAGGTCAAAATATAAATATATATAAATACTTTACTGAGACGAAGCCACTTATTTATTATCAGCTCTTTATCGTGGACTGAATGGCTCAGCAAAACCACTCAGGGGGAATACATTAATTACGTGAACTGTTTTTTTTCTCTGTCTCCGCCCTCCCCCATCCCCTTGGTGAGATTAAGTGAGATTTGTTGACTACAAAATGACTACATTTATTTTCATAAAAAAATAAAAATAATTCAACTTTCAGACATACTATAGCACTATTCACTACGGTACGCAACTTTTCACAGAGAGTTATCATTATCAGTGGGTAGAATTATTTTATATTCCATAGGAAAAATCAAAAAGACAAAAAATCTAAAATCCATTTAAAAGTGCTCAGATGAATAAATAAAAATCCATAGATAAAGTGCTTAGATAATTACCGATCTACCTTCTCAAGCATACCACCCACGCTGGTGACGGTTCCAATATGGACATCACTTACATTCATTTTTACTTGTGGCATCACCGTCACCTCTCCGAAAAATATCTCGGCACCGCTCCGAGAATGACCGTGCAAATTATTTCGTTCCTAGCGCTCGATCCAACCGCCCGTTCGCGTTTTGTACCTCTCTACCCGTTTCATACGTGAACACTAATTGTGTAAATTATTAAAATCTTAAATAAATGTTATATCACTCAAATAAGAGTACAGTGTTATCAATCATCATCCAGCATAATCATTGAACACAGGATCGCGGCCTGAAAGTACCGCGACCCCCAGGAGCCTGACTATTCCTCATGGTTAAATATTAATATACACTCGTCTGATGAGAAGACGGAGCACAGGTCAAACATCCTCCACCAGCTCCTCAGCGTCTGGAACCAATTCTTTCAACCTTGGTAATCCCGACGCTCAAAAACTACTTTCAACACCACCAACGAAACATGGATTCCGACTCTAAAAATGAGCATATTCTATCGAATTTTGTACTCATACAGGAGAATCTGCGAGCATGCTCTCGAACAGGAACAGAAAGCTAGAGTAATGGATAGATCTACGCTTAGCAGAGAACCAACACTCTCTCCTGGCTCACACCTAAGATCAGAATCTCCATTTAGCCATGGAGTGGAGATGGAATGGAGATCGAGAATCTCCATTCATGGGAGCCTGTTAATGGATACTGAATTGAATAACAATATCAGTGTACGTGTCTTTACGAATACTATATTGAAAACTATTTTATTACGTATTAATGTTAAATTTAAAACTAACCGAAATATTGAGGTAAGAGAAAAAGAACATTTTAGAGCTTTGAAGGGTAATAGCGAATCTGAGTTAGCAGATCATTTATTAAGTAATGATCATACTTTTGATATAAACTTAGGTCTTAAAATTTTACATACGGGTTATATAAGGCATCGCAGATAAATGATTTTGAATTCTTAGAAATAAGGAAAAATGTAAATACCAAAACTGATATAATTAATAAGCAAATAATTTTTATGAACCCACTTTTGAATATTTTCCCTCTTAACCGGTCTTTCCCTTCTAATGATATTGTAATCCCGAATTACAATAAACTTCCCCGCTCTTACCCCCCCCCTCCCTTCTACCCCTACCCCTGTATTTAATCTATGATCTGTTATTTAATTTGAAACTTCAGTATACTTTAAGTCCTTATGAGGTGAACATTGTTCATGAAACATTGTAGAGCGTATATCAAATAAAGTGATGTGTACAAAGTTATTTGTATTTTAATAAAATAAATAATACCATCACAAAGTGAAAACCTTACAGAAGAAGTTTTCTTCGAAAAATTAATTGTTGGTCAGGGTCCGAGGGCCCCCTGAGCTTGGGTTCCCCGGTGCACAGCACCGTCTAGCACAGTATTGTGTATAGTTACGCCACTGCTTGAACGGGGAAAACCGGTTGCCCATCGGAAAAATACTTTATTTTGTTTACACAAAATCATCAATTAGATAAATTTGCACTTTATTTAATTTACCTAGACGTGATCAGAAACTTGTGATACAAGCAAAGTATAAAATGAAGGTTTTTCAAATGAAAAGTCATAAAAATTTTATGACTTTTCAAATGAAAAAAAGAAATGGTCTGGGGAGTTTTCTAACCAATTCTATTTGAAAAGTGGCAAAAGGCAAGGAGGAAGCATGTCTCCGGATCTGTTCATCTGTACACGGATGAGCTTATTCAAAAACTTAACGCCACGAAAATAGACTGCCATGTACATTGTACATGGAGTGTGTGTAAAAAACATTAATTACGCAGATGATTGGATCTTCTAGCACCGTCACTAAGCGCATAAGAAAAATTATTCAAAATTTGTGAAGACTTTGCAAAAAGCCACAAACTTTTATATAGGTAACACATTAGTAAATAGTTATGGTTTTTAAATTTATTCTGCACTCCTTCTCTATATAAACTATAAGTGTGCGAAATTTCATAATCCTCATCCACGCAATTTTCGTAAAAAGGGGTACAAAGTTTTTGCTTCACGTATTAATAAGATAATAATTTTAAAAAAATATTAGCATTCTGCACCCCTTCTCTATATAAACTATAAGTGTGCGAAATTTCATAATCCTCCATCCATGCAATTTTCATAAAAAGGGGTACAAAATTTTTGCTTCACGTATTAATATACTGATGATGATGATATAGATAGAGATGATGCATAAACAATAACAATTTCATGGACATTGCATATTTTTCCCGTATTCTCTGACTTCGTTTACTTTTTTTCAACTAATTCAATAAATACAAGCGAGAAGGTTTTTTTATACTACACACACTAAACAAATATATTTTCTTTATAAATTACATATTTTAGTTTATTTCAAGTTTTAATTTACCTTTTTTCAAGGTTCAAAGTATTAATTTAAGAATTTCTCAGTTCATTGCCTTGGTGACATTGCGTGTTTTTCCCTCGTGCCCTTCAAATCTCAACAAGTTATTCGATAAAATATGGCAATCATTTATGTTTCTGATTGCTTTGAATAATGTTAGGTCGTCTGCTAATATGCGTCTGATAAACATTAATACTTGCACATCATTGAAAATATACAGCATATCATTGACAAATAATCAAAACAGGATTGGACCTAAATGTGACCCCTGGGTACCGGACCCCTAATTGCTTTTTAAAGCGTATCCGCGTATTTACACAAATATTAGTTTTGGTTTTAATTTTTAATCATCTATTTAAGGTGTTTTTTTAAGCAGTATTTACGTATACATTGATTTGTGTTTTCAGTTTTAATCATCATCTTATAATTTTTTTCAGCTAAGGAGATACTTTTAGCCAGGCCAAACCCATTTTATATTGTCAGAAACCGTCAAACTACGAGAACTCAATCTAACATAATATATTTCTCGAAGTTTGTTTGTAATGATGTTTGTTTGTTTCATTATTGAGGATTTCCCCTGCACTGGAACGAGATACGAAGTCGATAAAATGCAATATCTTTAACAGTAACAGTATGGTATTCGGTAGCGAATGTGAAGCAAATGTAAAAAAACTTTACAAAAAATTCAATTAAATTTAAAAATTCCCAAGTAATATTATGAACGCGAAAGTGTGTTTGTTTGTTTGCCTTTCTTTCACATCACAACGAAGCGACCGATCGACGTGATTTTTTTGCATAGAAAGAGTTGAGGACTGAGAAAGGACATAGGTTACTTTTCATCCCGGAAAACGTTCATTCCCGTGGGAAAATTCTTTGTACAGAAACCTTCCCAATACCACGAGAAAAGGCTATTTAAAAATAATTATGTGTTAGTTTTCTTTTAGCCTACAATTTTTTTTTATTGTGGCGTGTGCCTGATCTACATTTTCAAAAAAAATAGAACCGGGAGGCAAAATTTAAATAAAAACAAATATTCAATTTGCATTGTACTCTTCCTGGATTTGCACTACATCGATCATATTAATCAACAATAGGATCCGGCATCGGGATGTATTTTAAGTCTTACGAGGGCTTGATGTTAATAAAGCTAGTGAGCCTGACGGAATACCTGCCCTGGTATTGCAGAGGTGCGCTGCAGAAATAGTTCCAATTTTGACGAAGCTCTTTAAAATGTCCCTAAGTCTGGCATTGTGCCCTCTGGTTGGAAAAAAGCGGTCATCCATCCTATTCCAAAGAAGGATCACCGCTTCAACCCGGCCAACAGCGCCCCATAGCGTTGTCCAAGGTGATGGAACGTGTGATCAACGACAAACTGCTCCCATATCTCGAGAAGAACAAAATCATTAACGACCGTCAATACGGATACCGGCGAAACCGCATGTTTGGGGGCGGTGCCTGGAGCGTTTCGGTGAGACCCAAACGGGTGCACTGGACATTTCCAAGGTCTTTGACCGGGTTTGGCATCGAGGACTTGTCAACAAACTGCCATCTTACGGACTACCCGTATCCTTGTGTACGTGGATTGCCGACTTTTTGAGGGAGAGGTCAATTCAGACGGTTGCTGATGGTTTCACCTCTTCCTCGCATCCAATAAATGCGGGCGTCCCACAGGGATCGGTTCTGTCTCCGACATTGTTTTTGTTGCACATCAACTACTTTTTGTCATATGCACCAATTCATTGTTACGCGGATGACAGTACAGTTCATGATAGCTTTTTGTTTGACAAGCTCCCAATGGGCACACAAACTCCAACGGCTCGGAGGGCTTTGGAGCAAAGAATGGACGGTTACCTCGAGAGTGTTTTCTCTTGGGGTAAGAATAACAGTCCAATTCAATTTTTTAAAGACCCAATCATGTCTGATTACGTCTATTGGGATCGAAATGAAAATCTAGTCTCCTTCAACGGAAGCGATCTTCCGCACAGACCCTCCATTGATATGCTTGGTGTAACTATAAGTGACCAGCTCAGGTATGGGGGCTCCATCGAAATCAGAGTAAAGTTAGCCTCTCAAAACTTGGCGTACTGTACAGGGCCCGCAGATACTTTAATAGTACACAACTGCTAACCCTGTACAAATCGCATGCTATCCCTGTTCTACCGGTATTTCAATGGAAGATACTCTGAGAAACTAGCGTCATTGATCCCTTCGGCACCGGTGCACAGTCGGGAGACACGCGAAACGCGTGCCCAACATATGTACACGGTTGACATTTGTCACATGAGAACGGGTTTTTAGAAATTTAACAATAAATATTAATAAAACCGGTTACATGATCTTAAGCTCACCTAAAAGAATAATACCATCGCATAAACCATTACAAATAGAAGAAAGAGACCTACATATTCTAGATAGCGAAAAATACCTGGGCTTATATATTGATAAACATCTAACATTTAAACAACACGTAGAAAAACTAAAAACAAAAATCATCCCATTAATTGGTGTATTTGGTAGAATTGCTCATCTTCTACCAACAGAGGTAAAGAGGGGCTTATACTTTAGCTTAATCCAGTCCCACCTAAATTATTTAATAGAAATATGGGGAAACACATACATTACGTACTTAAACGACTTACAAATAATACAGAACAAAGTTATTAAGAAACTCTTCAACTATAACCCAGACACTCCCACAAAAAAACTATACCAGGAAATGAACCTTTTGAAAATAAGAACATTGTACGAATATAACATATGTCTTTTAATCTACAAAATACAAGATGGACTTATACACACAAACACAACATTTATAAAAACATCACAAGTACACGAACATTATACAAGACAACACAATAAATTGTACACAAATACAGTCAAGACTGAAAGTGGCAAGAGAAGTATTGGCCACGAGGGAGTTCACATTTATAATCTCCTTCCAGATAATCTAAAAACGGAAGAGAATATAAAAACCTTTAAAAAAAAACTATTTAAACTTAAGATTTTGGAACAAAATTAACGGGTCGCTTCCTCGACTCGTTCTTAAGTTCAACAGCTCGGCTGTGGAACGATTTGCCGGCTTCTGTGTTTCCTCCCTCCTATTACATGGGTCTCTTCAAGACCAATGTTTATTCCTTCCTCTCCTCAAAAAGACCCTCCACACAGCATTCCAGATGACATAGGCCCTGAGGGAAATGTTTTTCCTCAGGGCTTCCTGTGTGGATTTAATGTAAAAAAAAAACCAACAATAAATTAACTAAAACCGTCTCTATCATAAAAAATTATTCAAAAATTGAAAAAATAATCTTGGCAGAATCAGAAACAATAAGGAACTCCAGTGAAAAATATTATGGCTTTAATAAAATATGTTCATATAGACCAATATACGCTGATTCTGAATATATAAGTTTTATTACATAATATTTAACGTAAAGTTTTAAAAAAAATATTAAAAAGTCCATTTTAAAACGTGTCATTAAAACACCCTATTGCTGGATTTTGGCGGCGTGACGTCACCGCGCCGCGTCACCTGGTTCAAAGTTGTATAGAAATCAATAGAAATGAAGACGCAAGCCGTTCGGCATTCCGAGTTATTGGTTTATAGAGAATTGGACATATAATAGTTTTTGTTTTTATTGAAACATTATTTAGGCCTAAATAATTCAGTATCAAAAATAAAGTAGGTATCTCCATTAGTTTATCTATATTATTTAAAATATTCAAAAACTTTAACTGTACAAAAAACGATCGTATTGCCCAGTAATGTCTATGAAAACGCTCCAATTCTGAAATTCAAAATGGCGGGAGTCGAACAGCTGATTCCAGTTCCCCACAAGATTCATACTTCGGTTAATCATGATGACGTCACACTAGATTCGGTGGTTTTCGGGGGATCTTGAAAAATTAAAACTTTGACATTTATTTTAACTATTAAAACTAACTCTAAAAATAAAAATAAATATGCAGTTATTTAAGTTAGAAGGTCATTATTCTTAAAAAAATAAAAAAATTGGACTGGAATTCTCTATTACAATTACAACTATTCTTTTTCTCTGCGATGAAGAGAAAATGAAAAAATGCAAATATTGCGAAATAAAGATATACGAAAAATAAAATACAACATATCGATAATGGAAATTTGAAATGCTGTAAAGGTTGAAATTAGTGTCCGACCGAAACAGGACTTTCTCCCGAAACCGAAACCGAATCTTCGATATCTGTCTCAGTTTCGGCCGAAACCGAAACTTTTTTAGACGTGTTAAAAATCTATTGTTTACTGCAAATTGGCTAATTTTTTACACTTATACAGAGAGTTAACTCGTGTTAAATTAATTAAATAATAAAATTTGTTCATATGAAGTAGATAATTTGTGATGTGACATTATAATATAAAATAAAACAATAACTCTGTAAACACCATTTTTATTATTTGTTCTTAATGCCGACCAGATTTCTCTACAACCGTAGCTTCTTCAGGGCAATACAATACTAAATTAAATTAAATGTGTTATAAATTTTTTAATGAACGGTAAGACAAGGAACATAGTCTAAGCCACTCGGGAATTTATTCACTCCAAAGCAGTGACTGTCCCGCGTATTATATTGGCAAAACGTCCGTGTCAAAGAGCATCTTATTTGTTTACACAGCTATGGCTTCTCCGAATTTGCAAACCACCTGATAGAAACAGACCACAAATTTGATAAAAACTCAGGCGTCACCCTAATTCAAAAAAATACGATAGGTATCAGATTGGATAATTTAGAAGCCCTAGAAGTAAGGAAAGCAAAAAATATTCATATTTTAGGTTTATTAATAATTAAATCAATACTAAGGTTGTTCCCTATCGACAAAAAACATTCCCTTTCCTTTCCCAATTCTCCATCTACACTTATCCCTACTTCCTCCTTCACTTGAGTAGTCCAGCCCATTTTTTGTTTTAAACCATATGTATATTATCTATAACACATGTAACTTAATTTTAGTAGAGTATTGTACTGCCCTGAAGAAGCTAAGGTTGCAGCGAAACCCGGTCAGCATTAAGTACATAAATAATATATTTTTCTTTTAAATAAAAGAAAGACAAACATTCCCGGGTTACGAATAACCCAACAATGTTTGAAAATCTTCTACTACCACCACAGAAAGCCGAAAATGTTGCTTGTGTTGTGATGGAGGACTTGGCCAGCCGAGGAATCGAACACGGGACGCCCGGGTGGGACCCAAACGCGATGCCCACTCAACGTCTGACCAGTCGAATAATAAAAGTGGTGTTTACGAAGTTATTGTTTTATTTTAAATTAAAAAAATAATAATTGAAGTAGATATGTGATTTTTTTTTTATCACCGCTATAATACAAACAAAAATTATGAAAATTAACACTCATGTTAACTGCTTCTTGGAACGAGAAATAACACCTGAACTCACAAGACAATCACGCCGGACCGGCCGGCGAACTCAGCTGATGATGGCGGGTGACACACGAGCCACTAACTCACCCGAAGTCAACCGAACGACGCGCGATAATTCAAGAACGCAGTTTCGGTGCGGCCGAAGGTTCGGCAGATTTTCTGCCGAAACCGAATCTGATGCCGAAACTAGATTTTTGCCGAAATTTTGGCGAAACTGATACCGAAACCGAACCTTCGGTCAGTCACTAGTTAAAATGTTAATTGTTTCAAGAGAGCGAAAAGGGAGTTTTTTTACTTTTTCAAAATTTCCTCTTTGTGTAGAAAAAAAATTATGATTTTTTTTACCAAATAACATTGAATAGATCTTTAATACTTTTGTACATTTCTTTAATAATAGTAGGTATTTAATTTAATTTTGATTTTCAGAAAAAAAGCATGTCATAAAAGAAGCACTCCTAGAAATATTTTGAAGACACTGATCGAAAGAGAAAAAAACAAAGGAAAATGACAATTTAACTCATTTTCATTTATTGACCTTTACAGCATTTCAAATTTCCGCTATTGATATTCAAACGGATCAGAGACACGGGAGCTTAGTTTTATATTGGTGAAGCGAACTGTGCATATTAATGTAATTATTTTATCCATAAAAATAAACAAGAATGACATCTAATTAACTGAAAAGAAGAAAAAAAACAGTGTGTGCAATTCACACGCAGTAGCAGTGAAACCTTCAGAAAACTAAAGTAGACAAAAATTAAAGTACTTGCAATACTTAATAACAACATTATTAAAAAAATGATTTAAAAAATTAAATGGAGGATTACGAATTAGACCAAAAAATAATCAATAAATTAAGCAAGTTTTTTACAAATATTTTCTGGTAGACATACTACTTTCTAAATATCTATTTTGTGATTGAATTTAATTAAATGAAAAATATAATATTATGTTTGCTAAATAATGTTAATTTATATTTATGTATATTTTTCAAAATGTTAGCACCACACACGACGACGGGAGCTGTAATTGTAATAACAAAATAAAGAAAATAACTCTGCTTGGCACGAACTCCGTTTATCATTCACAAAAACACCCCATTTATTTATTTACCTCGGATATTCTAACATATAAACCTGTCTTGTTCTTTCATAATTTTCCAAGATAGTCACTCATTTATTAAGTACAATGTATTTTCTTACCATATCAGCGAATTTCTCGCACCGGAAAATCCAATTAGCGCCGAAGCAATCACAATTAAAACACTGTACAGGGAGAACTTCCACGTGACCTGCGCTTCCTTGATGTCCAGCTTCCCCGCAGTGAACACTTTTTCTTCTGAAATGCAAATAGAAACCTGGATAAACTGTCCCAATTTAAAAAATCACAAATCGTGAAAAAAATCTCAACTTTATCTCAAAATAATCGTTATATTGGATTAATTTTCCTATCTCTCTTTGCACTTTTTATTATCAATCGAATCGCTTGGTGCAATTTGTAAAATGATACGCACTTCATAATTAAATGAATTTGAAATTTAAATGAAACGAATTCACACAGTTTAATATTTAAAATGCTCGATTTTAAAGTTGTCGCATCAAAGTTTGTTTTCAACTTTATGATAAGGTAAATTTGAGCCCCGCACTCACCCTAAAATAGTGCTTTATCGGCACAAAGCCCTCTTTCCAGGGTTAATTGCCTATTAACAAAAAAAAAAAAACTAGTACGACGGTGAAACAATGTTCGTACCTATTATCGTACCTTCACATTGTTCGATTGTCCGAACAATAAATAACAAATAATAATAAAAATGGCAGGAATTTGCTACAGTAAAAATTGAATTAAACTGTTATCAAACGATATTGAATTATTTCTTACGTGTAGTCAGAGGTTGAGATTGACTTTTCTCTGACATTTTCACGGAAATTTACGACTTGTTGTGACGAAAATCGCGAAGTTCTCTAAGTACAGCCCGATCGAGGTTATATTGAATACTGAATATTTGGATACCACATAATTTGAATATATATATATACATATATATATATATATATATATATATATATAGGTCCCACTACACTTATTGCGTCCGTACTTAAATACGTCCTTGGGCGTCCTTCATTTCTAGATCTTTTAGTCTAGGAGACGAGTGAAGCAAACCCTACGTCATCGAGTACACGGATGAAACTACTTTGTAGTGATAATGGACATTTAGAAAGCTTTAGAAAAGCTGGTCTGCCGGTGCGCCTCTTGGCAGGAGCCGCACAGTCATGGAAATCGGTGAGGGGCACGCGACAGCGGTGAGGGGCACCGCAGTAGATTTTGTAAGTTATTTGGCGTTGAAAGGCTTGCCGACCGTTGACTGCACTCGAAACTATTAATTTTTTTTTTAATCATTATCGCTTATTTTTTTAAAATATGGCATTCTAAGTTTTCAAAAATATATTGAAATAAAAATAATAGTAAAAAAATTATAAAAAATATTTTAAAATTTTTAAAATTTTAAAAAAATCGTACACATAAGCCTGCCAGGCTGCTGGACGGCAGACCAAGAAATTCTTCAACGGGATGATCTAGACTACAGTTATTCGTTGGTTTCATTCGTGTACTCGATGACGTAAAATTTACTATTTTTATCCCACTTTGACGCCGGCTGCCTGCGAACGTGCCGGGCTGCCGGTTGGTAGATCTGCTTTTTGCTCATTTACTAATCGACCATATATGAAATCATTCCCGTTCGTGTACTCGATGACGTAGTTTTTTCGAAAAAAAAATTGGTTGTCTGTAAAGTCGGTTTACGGACGATAATTTTAAGTGATAACGTTATAAGAAAACATTGATGAAAAATTGCATTGATGCGTCGTAGGCTGGGCGCATACATCCGATTTTTTCATCCGATTGTCTGATCAAGAAGATCAGACAACCGGAAGGCCTTGCGCCATACATTTCTTATGAAAGCCCGCACACGTACGATTCGAAAACCGGACCGGTAATAATTATTATTATTACCGGTTGGTAATAATAATAATTATTGCGCGGAAGGTCGTGGCCTATTGGCCACGACCTTCCGCGCCAGCCGTCCGATCCGGTCCGACAACCGGATCGAATCGGACGATAAAGCGCCCCGGTTTTATTACCTTTCCGACTTTTTCTTTCGAATCGACAGGTGAGTATTGTTACCTAACTACTCAACACCGCAGTAGAAAAGTTTCAATGCTTATACAATAATTGGATTATTTCTTTTTTTTTAAAACAACACAGTTCATTAAACAAGTTCTGCTGTGTAATTATTATTACCATACAGCTTGTCAGAAATAGCTTGACGGCTATTACTGATAAGCACTAATTTGGAAGACGGATATGAAGACCGCCGCACCGGGAACCATTTATTGGATAACCAACACCCCACCCCAAGTGGTTCGCTACGTTTGGTGACTTAGCAGAGGTGCCCGGGTCCATGGGGTGAGGTTTGGCTTGGCTGCCAATGCATGGTGGACCGGAGAGATTGGTTGACGGTGGTCTAAATTTTTTTTATGCGAATACCTCACAAGGGCCTCAGTTGCTCACGTCTGGAGCCAGTGAGACTATGACATCCCCAATTGAGGTATGTTGTGAGGCTGAAGGTAGTGGGGAGGGGAAGTAGATGGAGAAGAGGAAGGTGGGGAAGTACATTGTTATTCAGATCTGGTCACCAAACACGGCTAAAGCCATTTCAATCAACTTTTCAGTTCTGAATGGTGGTCTTACTCCAGGGCAATACTGAGAGTATCTTCCACTCTGGAACGTGCCGCAAATTTACTATATATTATTTTTAAATTAATTAATTGTGAAATAATACAAATCAATCAAAATTTATTTTCTAACGCCGGGATTCGATCCCCCGCCCTTTGGATTTCGAGTCAAGAGCCTCACCACTAGACCACCCCTTACCCCTAACCTAGACCTCTCCAGCCGCTCTCTCTCGACTCATCGCCTTGCACAGCAGTTGGAGGGATGGATTCATACGTCCGTCACTCCTGGATTCCAGATTCCTACCCACCCCTCATACACTTTTCTTTTCCAGAACTTCCTATCCTTAAAAACACCCTCCACACAGCATCCCCAAAGATGACACGGCTCTGAGAGCTTATTTTCCTCATAGCCTCCTGAGGAAAATAATAATAACTGGAGCTCCCAATATGATAAGCCCTGAGGGAAAATAAATACCCTCAGGGCCTATAATATTTGGTTTGGCTATGTGGAGGGTCTTTTTAAGGAAACGAAGGAGATGCAGTTCAGGGAAGGAAAATGGTATAAGGGATGGATAGGAATCTTGGGTTCAGTGTGTTCAGGTCATCCGCCGCCAAGACCTAGGCAAACCTCACCCCATGAACCCGGACACCCCTGCTAAGTTACCAAACACAACGAACCGTTTTGGGAGACCTACGACAGGGGTGTTGGTTATCAATTGAATGGTTCCCGGGTAGCGGTACCCATTCCCACCTTCCAAATTAAATTATAATTGAATATGCAAATTTAAATCTATACAGGTTATCCGCCGCCAAGACCTAGACAAATCTCATCCCATGAACCCGGACACCTCTGCTAAATTACCAAACGTAGCGAACCGTTTTGGGATATCTAGATAGGGGTGTTGTTTATCCATTGAATGGTTCATGGGTGGCGGTACCCATTCCCGCCTTCCACAAACAAACAACCTCAACAAACCTCACCCCGTGAACCTGGACACCCCTGCTAACTTACAAAACGTAACGAACCGTTTGGGGAACCGGGGGTGTTGGTTATCCATTGAATGGTTATCCATCCAAATTGAATAATCATTGAATATAAAAATTAAAATCTATACAGGTCATCCGCCGCCAAGACCTAGACAAACCAAACCCCATGAATTCGGACACCCCTGCTAAGTTACCAAACGTAACGAACCGTTTAGGGAGACCTGCGACAGGGGTATTGGTTATCCAAAGAATGGTTCCCGAGTGGCGCCATTCCCGCCTTCCAAATTGAATTTTTATTTAATAAATAAATTAATATCTATGTAAGTAGTTCTACAAATTTAACTTGATAACAATAAATAAGTATCAATCTGTATAACGAAAGAATATAATAAATATAACGAGAGTTCCGTGCTAAGGACTTAGTACTATATTTCCTATTACTTACACTAAGTCTAAAAATAAAGGAATTGCGCCGTAAATTATATTTTGTGTCGATTGTAGCGTTTCGCTAGACAGGTTATGAGCGACTGAAACCAAAATAGGCCGACCGCGTCTTTCTATCGCTTGTTCCGCCCTCTCACTCGCACGCTAGGCTCAAGCGGAACGTGACAATGAGTCATGCTTTTTCGAACATGCAGCCGGTGTTCATCGATTTATAAGACGTTATCATGTCAAAATCGCTCACTATTTCCATGACTGCGCGGCTCCTGCCAAGAGGCGTACCGGTAGACCAGCTTTTTTAAGGTTTTCTAAATGTCCATTATCACTACAAAGTAGTTTCATCCGTGTACTCGATGACGTAGGGTTTGCCTTACTCGTCTCTTAGTCTATTTTTTTCAGATTGTTTTTGTTAATATTGCGTTATGTACTGCTTTTTTTCATAACTGCGTAATCACTACTTTTTTGCTAATAATTGATACTTTGTCAGAAAAACTCAAAAAACGACAGGATGCTTATAAATTACGTTTCATTAAATTTAACTTTATTACTAACTTGACAAACTAAGCGCATCTGAAGTCCAAGAAAAGGCCAAAGCATTGCAAATGGTTTATTCTACTGACTTAAAAGACAATTTTTCAGAAGAATGTCTCCATTTTCGTGCTTACTGCAGTGTAAAAAATGAGGATCCAAACAGTGCTGTCAGTTTGGTGAAATGGTTACGAACTGAAGGTCTTCAAACCATTTACATTTATTGTTCTTCGTATGTATTTACTCCCGCCAGTTACTGTTCTGGAGAACGATCGTTTTCTTGTTTGCGACGAGTTAAAAATTATTTACGCACAACAATGACGAAGCAAAGGTTAAACGATCTTGCTTTGTTTAACATAGAAGCAGATTTTTAAGAAAATTGGATTGCGAAGACTTAATTAATGATTTTGCTGCGCTTAAGTGCAGACGAGGTTTGTAACACATTATATACTGTATGAGAATATACCTCTAGTTAAATAAATAAAACCTAAAACCGTTTAAAATATTTTCTTTAAATATGCGATTATCCTTGAAACATTAGAAAGTATTACAAACTAGCAGCTATTATAGTTCACTAAATTTCTGAATCGATTTCGATAAAAATTGGCAATAAAGTAGATTCATTATGAAGTCTATGTGATGAAAAGGGCGGCTGGCACTTACTACACGGCCTGGGGCCTAGTGCGGCCAATACTGCAAATCCGCCACTGGGAGTAGGTATTACATACAATAAAAACCAAAGCATTTAAAAAAATATTATTTGTTGAAATGCGACTTGCAACTTTTTCAGGCATTAAATTTGCGAAAAATAGTTTTAACATCCAACGTTTTTAGCATATATGACTCTATATTAGGTTTCCGGGGTATAGTGCATTAACTTCGGGAGGTGATTCTACATTATGGTAGGAGTAAAAAAGATTTATTACTTTTTTCTGAAATTCCAACTTTTTCCCATACAAAAAAAACATACCCACTAAAAATCCTTAGTGTAAAGTAAATCTTACCCGATAATGTTGCTGGTAGCTTGCCGGGCGCGATTGTGGCAACGTTGTATAGTTGTGATTGGCCCGTATCGTTACAGCGGAGAATAAGAATGCTGTCTGAACACGCCGGATTAATTTTATCTTTTTACCAAAAAAGTACCCCTAAAAGTTGGAATTTCTAAAAAAGTTATTTTTCTTTTTTACTTATACTATCATGTAGAATCACCTCCCGAAGTTAATGCACTTTACCCCCAGAAACCCTATACAATATTGATAAAGCATCGAGCCTTTCCTGCAGCATCGTCGTTCTTTTTTCATTTTTTATTATTTTTAATTTCGAAAAAGATCGTTCTGCTGTGCAGTATGATTTCATCAGGCAGAAAAATATTTATTTATTTATTTTATCAGGTTCTCCGTAAAACAGTTATACACCAGAATATTATGGAGAAGATTACAAAATTTAAAGAAAAAAGTGTATGGGGGCAGTTTCACTATCTTGTGACGCATGTCAGAAGAAATTTACTGAATTCTCTGTAGCTGGTGAATTGCTCTGTTTAATGGGGCATTTTGATAGGAAGAAGCTCTCGCTTTCGGAGCATTAAAAAGTGCGTGGGATATCACATAAGTTAATCTCCTTCAACATGGGCGGATTCAGTGCTTATCCAAAAATATTTTTTGGATAAGCACTGAATCCGCCCATGATAAGAATAACGATGGATACAGGAATGGGTAGTATGGGAGGTGGGAATGGGTACCGCCGCCCCGGGAACCTTTATTGGATAACCAACACCTCTGCCATAGGTCACCCCAAGTGGTTCGCTACGTTTGGTGATTTAGCAGGGGTGCCCGGGTTCATGGGGTGAAGTTTGTCTAGGTCTCGAAGGTGGATGACCAGGACACACTGAACCCCAGATTCCTACCCACCCCTTAAACCCCTTTCCTTCCTACCCACCCCTTAAACCCCTTTCCTTCCTACCCACCCCTTAAACCTTAAAACCCTTAAACTTCCTTAAAAAAACCCTCCACACAGCATCCCCAAAGATGACATAGGCCCTGTGGGAAATTATTTTCCTCAGGGCCTCCTGTGTGGAGCTCATGTAAAAAAAAAAAAAAAATGTATATTCCCTCATATACAGGTAACGCATAAACCTTTTTTGAACTCTTTCTATTTCTAGGATATGGTTTTGTTCAGAGGGGGCCTAAATATTGGAGCTATATTCCAAGATGCTGTGGACAAGTGCTTCATATGTTCTCCGTACTGTAATTACATTAGTAAATGATCTCGCATTACGAAGAACAAATCCGAGCATTTTGTTGGCGCGGAAGACAATGTCAGATATGTGGGATTTGAAAGAGAGGTTTGCTTCAAAAATCACGCCAAGGTCTCGAATCTCGTTTTTGCGTGTTAATATAATTTTATTAATGTGGTATGGGAATAGGAATGTGTCTTTGGATCTTGTAAATGTACTGCATTTGACAAGAGAATCAAGATCATTCTGCAGAAGAATGGAATCGATATGACTTTTGATTGCTCTGACCTGATATCGTCAGCGAAGAGGAGATATTTTGAGTGGTTAATGGTCTTGCCTATATCAATAATGAATAAAAGAAAGAGGAGGGGTCCTAGATTTGATCCCTGGGGAATCCCGGAGTTATATATATATATATATATGCAGGGCTGTGTCCACATTAGGACGTTATGCGTATTTTAGGCAAATCACTGGAACTTATTTTTTGACATTTATTATTGTGCGACATTTGAATGAAACCTTTAATTTCGGTTCCTAAAGGAAGTTCCTAGGTCTTGTGGATATTTGTTTACTAAATTTTTACATTGCTGACAGAATTCTGAAGCTTGATCGGGAGACACAATTTTGTCAACATATTGGGTATTTTAGTCAGGAATGAGAATTTGTCTGCTATTTCTTTGTATATCTCTTCCCTTCTTCGCATCTCCACATTTAATTTATCAATTAAAACATTAACACCATTAAAACTTTTTGGTGCTGTTTCTGGTGCCCCCAAGATATGATGCCCTGAGCAATTGCTTTATTCGATTATTTATTTATTTATTCACGCCTTGAAGGTTTTTACATGTACACGTTATTATAGATACATAAGTTATTCAGGAGTATAATAATAAGCGTATAGTATATAACATTAAAAAATATTAGCAGAATTAAAAAGAAATGAAAATATTAGAAAAAATAATAATTAAATTTATCCCAGAACTTTGGCAAATAATTGTAAATATTGATAATGGTTTCACGATTTTTTAATGAATAATAAAAGTAATATGGAAGAAGCAAATGATTAAATACATAAATAAATTTGAAAGAACATACTACGGACTTTTTTTCTTGACGTAATTTCTCTCCGATTTCAAATAACACCACTAACGACCGAACAGCGCGTACACCCGAAAGAGATGAATCGCAGGAAGGCCGCCTGGCACATTCAAAGTGTCGTGTTTACATCGTTGCCACGTGTAGCGCGTATTGTTTTAATTTTTTATCGATGCGAACATAATGCTATGGACTGTTTTCTATGCTGTGAGTATGTTTTTATACATAAATAAAAACATCGTTGAAATCTTTTTGTCTAGCCAGATTGTTCTAAGGGAACCACCGTGCGGCAATCACCAAAACCGTTTTCCGCATTCTTGAGGAGTATAGCGATACATGTCTTATTGAAGTGTATTTTGTATCTGTTTACTTCACGAATGTCAAAAAAGAACTGACATTTGCCGCCATTTGTAAAAATTATGGCATCTTCCGATAGAGTGATGACTTTTGTGCCACCTTGTTCTTGTGATGACCTGTCAGTGGCTGAGTTGGCATCGCTTCTGGTTTAATTCCTCGGCTGTCTATATTAAGTCCTATATTATGTCCTCTATTACGACAGTAGCAAAATTTTCCGCTTACTGTGATGGTAGTAGAAAATTTCAGATTATTCGTAACTCGGGACTGTTTGTCTTTCTTTACATATATTCTAATAAGTTCTTATGATTTGTAATTTGTGATGATTCTTGAAAAACCGACAAGAATTAAGCGCACTACCTAATCCAACATCTGCGATGTTTGCAATTCACGCCTATTTACTTTTAACATAATAAAATAACATTACTAACATTACAAACCACCTCAATTACGTATTTTCACAACACAGACGCCATTTGTTGTTTTCATCAAATAATTTTCGCCTTTTTTTATCGCCTTTTTTCCATTCGCCATATCGCCATTTTTATCTAATTATTTTTTTAACACATTAAGTCGATCGCGATTAAAATTTAAATATAATTAATTCATCAAAAAATCGTACAAAAAATAGATCCCAGAAAAACAAATTTCAAACATAATTAGATGTTTTTTTATCATCTTGTCTAGTTGATGTTTCTAAATACTTCTTTACTTTGTAACGTAAGGAAGAACATTATTTTCGCTAATTCTTTAAAGTTTAGTTTTTTAGGCTAAGCCTACAGCTTAGAACAAAAACCAGTGGCGGATTTGACCTGAGGCCAAGTAGGCCCGGGCCTAGGGCGGCCAAATATTAGGGGCGGTCAATCGTGGCGAAAAAGTCAATGATGATAACAAGAAATAAACGGTCGCCAAATGATAACAAAAGAACGGTCGCGAAAATTTCAGAATCACTTTTTTGGTAATAATTGATGTCAGAAAAACTCAAAAAACGACAGGATGCTTATAAATTTACAATAAATTTAACTTTATTACTAACTTGATAAAACTTAGCGCGTCTGAGGTCGAAGAAAAGGCCAAAGTATTGCAAATGGTTTATTCTACTGACTAAGAAGTCAATTTTTCAGTAGAATGTCTCCATTTTCGCGCTCACTGAAGTGTAAAAAGTGAGGGTCGAAACAGTGCTGTCAGTTTTTTGAAATGGTTACGAACTGAAGGTCTTGTGGATATTGCTCTTCTTATGTGTTTGTGTGCTCCCGCCAGTAACTTTTCTGGAGAACGATCGTTTTCTTGTTTGCGACGAGTTAAAAATTATTTATCCACAAAAATGATAGAGCAAAGGCTAAACGGTCTTGAAAATTGGATTGCAAAGATTTCATTAATGATTTTGCTGCGCTTATGTGCAGACGAGTTTTGTAAAACATTGTGGAACACTTATTATAATATATTATATGAGAATACACCTCTAAACTAGTTAAATAAACAAAACCTAAAACCGTTTTAAACGGTTTTTTCAAATGTGCAATTATCTTTGAAACCTTAGAAAGTATTACAAACTAGAAGCTATTACAGTTAACAAAATTTCTGAATTGATTTCGATAAAAGTTGGCAATAAAGTAGATTTATTATGTAGTCTATGATGGGTACTGAGAAATGGGCGGCTGGTACTATTACATGGCCTGGGGCCTAGTGCGGCCAAGACTGCAAATCCGCCACTGACAAAAACAGTAAAAAAATCTTTGTTTTCTTGAGATACGAAAGGCGATCATTATATTGAAGGGCAACCAAAGATTTAATTTTATCTTTAGATCTTTGACTTCGAAAAAAAAATTATCTTATTTCCAGTAGCGTAAGTGAGAAAAAGTTGTCAAAGGTTAATAAAAAATTAAAAAAAAAGGTTAATAGTATTATCGTTTTTAAGTTCCCCGAAGCGATTAAAAAACATTGACTAAAAAACATTTTTTATTAATTATTCCCAAGTAGTGTAGCAAAAAGATAGTAACATTTACAACATTCACAATAACAATTTATTTAGGTACTATAAAAAGCTGTTACAACATTAAGAATTACAGTCATAATTTGTTGAGTAAAGATAAATTTAAAGGTGTGTTGATAAATGCAATTTTTTTAAAGTTCCGTTTCTTGGCCGTATGTGGCGCTACTGTTCCTTCCGGTTGTCAGTCACATAATGTGGAGTGTATTTTGGTTTAGTAAAAAGTAATCCTTTATTTTGAATGAAATCTGACTCAATTTTATTGTAATATTGCCCGATCTAAATATAATTATTACATCAATCATGAAGAATTAAATGTGATCAATTATTCCGGTATAAAATCACGTTTTGTTTCAATGTTTGGCATATTTTTCCTGGAGTTTATGGTTGGCACACTATCGAAGTTCCATAAAATTCTACCGATTTTGTATGACAAGGGGAACCTGTCAAAGTTGGGAAAATGGGGCTGACCTCGGAGGTTAGGTAAAGTTCCTCTTATTCTTCTTCCGTTCATCTTCCAAATTGGGAGGATGCGTGATTGGCGTATCTTGCCAAGATATCATATCAATGTAGGATTGGGCAACAAAATTCATTGTGGGTACTTTTAATGTTTGGTGTTCTGTCCGGGGTAACTCTCTGGTTTTCAATAAACACCTTATCCCAAGTTATTTAATGGTATGTGATTCGTCGGTTATCATTGACAAGAATAAATTTTCAGGAAGAGCGAAGTAAGCGTTTCGCTCTACCACAGAATTAATTATTGCTTTTAATTTGTCTGGAAGATACCTCGCACCATCTTTGCACGGCCCATTTAGATTTGTGTCAAGCCATACAGGAATGTATGCCCTCATGATAAACGTGGCTAATATGACCAAATTTTCTGATGGGGCAATATCTTTGCACGGCTCATGTCGTTTTATATGAACCATACAGGAGTTTGTTTGTTTTTTTTTTGTTTTTTGTTTTTTTTTAAACATACTATACAGGAATGTTTGCCCTCATGATAAAAGTGGCTAATATGACCAAATTTTCTGATGGCGTTGCGTTTTCAATATTTAGTTGTAGGATACGACTCGCTGTAGTAAACCACCGTGCATGTGAAATCACTTTCTTTCTCACTCACGTTTCTTCTGGCAATATCAAGATGAAATCGTCCGCTGGAAACTGCTTTGAGAATATCAATCTAGTACTTTTGATCGGTGCTTAAATCTGAATACAAGACGTCGCACAGTGGGGCAAGAATGCCTAAAATCGCCCTTTATTTACAGGGACATTTTAAGGTGAAAATTTGAGTGTGGAATGGAAAGTTATAAAAAAATAAAAAATGTATGCACATGATGTGTCTATAATATGCTACCTCTATATTATATAATATGAAATTTAGTTTGAAATAATTGAAATTTTATCTGACAAGTTTGAGTAGTTTTCACTATCATCATCACCATCATCATCTCTACCATCATCATTATCATCACTATCTTCACATCAGCCTGAGTACTTGGATTAATTGCACTTATCGGCTGTAATATAATGTCATTATTGTAATGGTATCAAAGAAATCGTTGTGTCTCCATTACTATTATAGGGGGCCATCCATAAATTACGTCACACCTTAAGGGGGGGGGGGGAGGGGTGTAGAGAAGTGTGACATTGTGTGACAAGGGGTATGGGGGGTCATCAGCTCTGTGACCTCACATGTAAAAATCTGAATTTTGATTATTTTTAGATGTAAAATTGCAAAATATGTAACGTCACACTAGGGGGGAGGGGGTCTCACAAATGTGATGATGTGTGACAGGGACGGGGGGGGGGGGGACGGGGGGGGGGGGGGGACGGGGGGGGGGACGGGGGGGGGGGGTAAAAAATCATGAAATTCGTGTGACGTAATTTATGGATGGCCCCTAGTTAGAAGTTTGATTTAAAAGGTATTAGAATGAGAAAACAACACGCTTTATATTATAAAGCATCCGAATGCAATTTGAAAAAAATTTATTAAATGTAATGATTTTTTTTTTTACATGAAACGACAAAAAAGTGAGGTGACAATAACATTTATAATACATTTGTCTAGCAAAAATGTATTTATTTAGATTTTTCTTAAGTAATTTTAGATAGAAAAAAATAAGGTGAGCATTTTAAAGCTTGAATTAAAAAAAATTATATTTCAAAAATTATATGTGTCTTTCTTAAAATAAAATTAAGAGGCTTATTTTATCACCTTTCATAAACAGTTTTTGTTTTTGGATATACTCAGAAATGTTCATTTATATCGATTTTACCGGAAAATTATTTGACCTTCTGACAAGATATGCCCGAGGGCTGAGGGGTTAATTAATTTAAAAGTGCACAAAAGTGGTAGAATTTTAATTAACAATTTTTAATTAATAATTTACCAAAACGGATTAAAATGTACGCATCTATGAAAACAAAATTTGAAATGCAATTTGAGAAAATTTTATTAACTTCACAAATTTTTTAATAATTATTTTTACACTAAACGACAAATAATTAAGGTAATGATAACGTTAATGATTCATTTTCAAATAAAATATATATGTGTTTTTATGTCAGTTTTTTTTTGTCAGTAATTTTTGTTAATAAAAAAAGCCATTATTAAAACTTTTTTATGTTTATATTAAAAAAAATTATATTTAAAAATTATGTGTGTAATTCTAATAATAAAATTTCAAAGATTTGTCATCACGTTTCAAAAACAGTTTTTTGTTTTCAGATAGGTTCAGAAATATTCTATTTAAAATTTAAATGTAAACGTATATGAAATCAAAGTTTCCGAATGCAATTTGAGAAAAATTTATTGAAATTTCTGAATTCTTCATTAAATATTTTTACATGAAACGACAAAAAAGTGAGATTGCAGTAACGTTCACGATACATTTGTCTAATAAAATATTTATATATATGTGTTTTTAGTTTTTGAAGTGAAACTTCTTTATCGGCGTTAGTGACTAGAAATTCGGGTGAAACGGAAGTGCGTCACAACTAGTCACAACGTCACAACGTCACAACTTTAGTTCTACACAAATAGTCGGTTCTAATATAACGCCGTAACTTCGCACCTCGGCGCGTGGCTTCCATAGCGTAGTTGACAAGGTGCCTGAATCAGCGGCCATGAAGACAGAAACATCAAGCAAATGGGGGTACGAATCCTGCGAAAACAAAAAAAAAACATTTTTATTTTGTGAAATCAATATCCAATTTTCAAACCCCACCAAAATGAACAGGCAAAAGAAAAAGACATCTAGCGACTCCAAAGAAGAAACCGTAAATATTAATATGATGACTAAATATATAGGAAAATGTGCACTGGAATTTGATGACAAAAATATGGAGAAAATCATCCTTCACTAATTAACTAACTAACCCAGCGACCTGAATTTGATCCTATAAAATCCATAAAAATAAACGCTTTGATTTTTGCAAAATAATACCCAATCTTTAAACCACTGCAAAATGAACAGGCAACGAAAACAAAAAAAGTTACATCTAGCGACTCCGGAGAAGAAAACACAAATACTATAATAATACGATGACCAAATGTATAGGAAAAGGTGCACTGGAATTTGAAGGCAAAAAAACATATGTGTATATCATTATCACTTTAATAAAAACATTTTTCAAGTTTTTCAAGTTTGCCGAAAACTAATGCCGTAATACTCGTATATAGTGAATATCCGCAAAAAAAACATGTGTGCAGTTCATACACGGTAGAAGTGAAGCCTTCAGAAAACTAAATTTCGATAGAATGAGACGAATGCAGTATCAGGAGTGGGACAATTGTAGGGTTTATTTATTGTTAGAACATAGTGTGAGTGGTACGAAAAAGCAATGTGTTTTAATATTTATTACTCTTAATATTGTTACCAAGTTTAAAAATTATTTTATTTTACATTTTATTCTACATATTATATACAGACTCCAAGTTTTCAATTTCAACAAATGACACGAGAGGCTTGTGGTAACTAAAGTGTGAAATAAATGTTTTGGTTTGGATTTGATCAATATTTGATTTGGATTTGATCAATCTTTGAAAAAAGCGTCAATTACTGTTTTTGATCTTGCTGTCGATTCAGTGCAACTGCTGCACATTTATAAATTTAATTTGGTGGTCGAAAACTCAATCGAAGGGAACGCTGTATCCAATGCAAAATTCACATTAAAATCCCCGCTTAAAATCGTAGGAATTTAATCGAAATTTTTTATTTTTTTTAAATTTTAATATTTTTAATTTTAATTTTAATTTTTTTAAATTTTATTTTACACACTTTACAAATATAAAACAAAAAGACCCGATAAACTGCTTTTTAGCAGTTTGTCTAAGGGGTTCATTACATTTAAAAATCTTATTATGTTGAGTTGATAGATACATTTTTACAATTTTATAAAATAAATATTAAAAATTTTACAGAAGTATAGAGAAAAGAAAAATTATGTAAACATAAATAGCAAATTTAAAGTCTTTAGAATAATTTGTCATTGTAAGCTAATACAAATGAATCTTTTTTAAGAATCTGCGATACTTCTGGCATGTACTTTATTAAATTCCCGTGGATAAATTCAATAATTGAATTTATTGATTGGTTGGGAGAAATGTAGATTGTCACAATTATGACTCTGCTTACATCGTCTCACACATGCTCTTCTATTATTCTGACTCTTGACATAGCCCGAATCAAGTATCTGATTCACTTGGTCGTGCCATTTTTTTATATATTTATATTTTTTATATTAGCTACACACAGAGCCCATAACGAAAATAATTTCCCTCAGGGCCTATGTCATGTTAGGGGATTCTGTGTGGAGGGTCTTTTTAAGGAATAGAAGTATAGGAAGTTCTGGGAAGGAAAAGGTATTAGGGATGGGTAGGAATCTGGGGGTCAGTGTATCCAGGAGTGCCGGACCTGTGAATCCATCCCTCCAATATCTGTGCAAAGCGATGGGTCGAGAGAGTCCGGCTGGAAAGGTCAAAAGGCCTCCCTCAACCAGTTTCTCTCCGCAACGCAGCAGGTGGGCATGCGCAATCGCCACCAAGACCTGGACAAACCTCACCTCATGAGCTCGCTCACCCCTACTAATTCACCAAACGTAGCGAACCACTTGGGTTGACCTACGGCAGAGGTGTTGGTTATCCAATAAATGGTTCCCGGGTCGGCGGTACCCATACCCGCCTCCCAAATTTAAATGTCACACATCATCCTCGCGGGCGTCTCCAGCTGCTTCTATTATTCACATTAGCGTCATATTCTCCTTACACTCCTTTCCTCGTTCATTCGCTCTATACGCTCAAACCATCTAAGCATTCCTTTCGTAATCTTACTCGTACATGTTTTTACCACACTCACGCCTCAGGGATGTCAATTTTACAGCATTCAGTATACTTTCCTTCCTCTTCCTTCCTCTGCCAGTTCCATGCCTCACTGCCATACATCAGGGTAGGTACCAGCACTATGGACAGCTGGCTTCGCTTCTTTGAACAGTTTTTTGTCGGCGCCAATTGAGTTCTATCCTCCGTTAGTGGAGTTACCTACATTTACCCTTTGTTTCAATATCTCTATCGGTTTCTCATCTCCCGTAGGCATACTTCCAAATAAACAAAATATTGTTTAATTGGATGATGTTTTTATTTTTTTAATTAACCAGTTTTTTGATATATAAAAACGATTTAAAAGTTGACTGATTTATGCAGTTTTTTTTTTTAATAATATCACGTCGTAATTAAGCTAAAAAGGCTCTTTTAATTAAACATGTAAAAATAAGGTGGCAAAGGTTGAGATTTTTTCTATTTAAAAATATTTATTTCCTTCTTATATATGACCACATAAGAAAAAATATTGACAGGTTGATTGAGATTTGTTGAAAATAGCTATTTTTCAAACAGTTATAAAGTATATTAATAAAAAATTTTGTTGGATAGAACGTGAATGCAACTTTCATTCTTTGAGTTTAATTTTTTTTTGTTGGTACCGTTATTGACGTACGCGAGGTCGAAAACGCACAAAAACCATTAAATATTGAAAAATCTCTCTGACACTCGCGATTGCTGCACCAGTGTGATCCGATATCCTGAACTTGTCACAGATCTTGGAGAAAACTGTAAAAGACAGAGATTTGCTGGTTGTCGGAAAGGCGGTAGTGATAGCATTAAGTAGCAGATTTGATTTTGCGATCGGAGAAGATGATTTTGAAATTGGGGTGGAAAGACAATGATAAGGGTTTACAAATTATAAAGCTCTTTCTTCACGTATCTGTTTATTTAATTTGGTAAGATCTTTCCTCTTTATCTTTATAGACTTTCCAATTGTTTCGCAGTCGGAACATCAACACTGCCGATGAACATTTTTTTCTCACCTCTTTGGTTTTCCAAAAACTCTTTTTCCTTAAGGGAAACTTTCATTGCTTTCAAACAAATGCAATTATTGTCTTTATATATACAAGAACAAAAATTAAACAGTCGGGAGCTGTGATTTTAAATTGAGAGACTTTTTTTTGGAAGGAAACTGTATTTCTTCTACCCTTTTCTGATTTTAAGTTTTTATACTTTAGTTGAAATGCCTTAATAATTTTTGTAATTTTTGAAACATTTGTTCTATTTGTGATAATGTGATCTATCAACGATATAAGTATATTATGGTCACTAAGGGGATCATCAATATTTGAGATTATCCCGGAAACATTTGTTCTATTTGTGATAATGTGATCTATCAACGATATAAGTATATTATGGTCACCAAGGGGATCATCAATATTTGAGATTATCCCGGAAACATTTGTTCTATTTGTGATAATGTGATCTATCAACGATATAAGTATATTATGGTCACTAAGGGGATCATCAATATTTGAGATTATCCCGGAAACATTTGTTCTATTTGTGATAATGTGATCTATCAACGATATAAGTATATTATGGTCACTAAGGGGATCATCAATATTTGAGATTATCCCGGAAACATTTGTTCTATTTGTGATAATGTGATCTATCAACGATATAAGTATATTATGGTCACTAAGGGGATCATCAATATTTGAGATTATCCCGGAAACATTTGTTCTATTTGTGATAATGTGATCTATCAACGAGCTGGTGTTGTTTGTTTCCCTTGTGGGAAACATTGTGTTATACACATAAAAGTTGTACGATTTCAAGGTGTCTACATATTTCCGTGCAATATCAGTGTCTTTTGAGATATCAATATTAAAATCTCCAAAAAGTAATGTCTTGTTTGTTGTTATTTAATATTATTTCTAGGGAGTAAAAAAAATCTGTTATGTTTGAGATAGTCTTACGGTAAAAAACATACAAATTGAGAAGTTTAACATTTTTTTCCGTGATCGTAATTCCAAGAAAGGTATTTTCATTGTAACATTTTTCGATTTTCTTATTCCTTAGTGTAGAAGGCGACTCCCCCTCCTCGGTTCAACTCACGGGAAGCAAAGATTCCAGCTTGGTCAGTAATATTGAAAATTTATTTTCTGTTATTAACTTTTGTACTTACGTAACTTATAAACCGTTGTAACATGTACTTTTTTTAGTTATAAATCTTGCAAATTTTCATTGAATAAAGATACGATTTCATTATTATTATTTTGTTTTTAAATAATTCAAGATGGAATATTTTATAACTCCTTTAATTACGTCTATTAGGAACTTTAATACGAATATTGCCCAGACAATGAGTGGTTTGAAACATATCATGAATAATTTTGTATAAACATGTTAAGTCAGCAAATTATCTTATTTTTTCCAGGGTTGTATAATAAAATTAGATAGATAGATACTAAAGATAGGAGTGAGGCATTTAATCCAAGTTTAAATGATAACAGTCATAGGATTTTTTTGTACAGATTCAATGATTTTTTAATATTTTAAATAGTGTGGGCTCCAGATAACACGCCCATATTCCAATTAGCTTTGATGTATGATAATGATTGTATTCATTTTCGACTGTTGTTATTTAGTGTGTAAAAAATAGTGGCAGCATTAAAAATATGTTTAAGAACAAAATCAAAACCATCAGCGCATTGATATTTGACGTTTTGAATTTTTGGAATTCACATAAAAACGTTGGCTAAAGAAGGAGGTAGCGAAACACGGCATAACACCCCAAAAACAATAACAAAAATACTTTTTGGCCGTGAAAACCTAAAAACATACAAAATTTTCTCGGTTTACCCGCGTACTTCGATCGAGACATAAAAATTGACAAGCACTCACTTAGGTTTTGAATTTTGAACCGAACGGACACGCGAAAGCGAACAGTTTGAGACAAAAGCCAAACATAAGGCCTCTGAAGATGGACAGTGAGATCTGTCCGAAACGTCAGGAGATAAAAATATATATAGTTCGTAGTAACTACATTCCATACTTTAAAAAATATCGTCACGGCTGGTAGTATTGTAGGAGTCTACGGAGACATCACGGTGCAGTGTGTGAGAGAGATGCGAGAAAATTATTACTTTTTTATTTGTTTCTTTGGAGGAAACAGACCTACGTACATTGTGTATCTCATCTTTTGAAAGAGCTGCAGCATTATTGTGATATGGAGCGTATGTTTATTACCTTTTTTATGCCGTCACGGTACCGTAATCCTGAATCGTCAGTGTAATAATAATAGCGCTCAATGGATACTTGTTAGGGTGATGCACTACCAAGAAGAAAATTAGATCGCTTAGAAATAATTTCATTGAAATAATTGAGTATTTTTTGATTGGTCTTCTTATTAGCCCAAAAAAAAAAATTTGATTAGTCTTTTTATAAGCCCATCAGGCCTATAACAACTGCTTTAAAGTTCAAAATCTCCTGCTTACGAACCCTTTTTCGGGTTTGATTTGCTGTATAACGTGGAAAATTAAATTCTTTAGAAAACGATTGTGAAACATTTAAATATTTGTGCCTGAGCTTCGCAAAATAAAATAAAACACGCTTTTTGGTGACGTTTTTTTTTGTGAATAAATCAAAACAGGCAGCTGGTGTTAAACGGGAATTTACACCTTATCGCCATCTAGATAAGAAGTGTTTTCTAAGAGGCCTCTTTCCGAATTTTACACGACGTAGTGCATCATCTTGACTACCCCCCGAAAGAACTTAATACGTTGCATGGTGGTTGCAAATTCTCACTATCGGCTCATAAATCTGTAACGTCTTTGTTTTTTATCATAAAAAATTCAAATTTTGTGTGCTGATTGAAAACTAAACAATCATTGATAATCAAACATAGCAATGGACTCAATTCAAAAAATATAAAAAGCAATAATTAAACTCATCCTGCAAGTACCATTTCACACAGATTTTAGCAAAATCTACAAAACATCAGAAGTCATGTCAATAAGACAACTTTATGCCAAATCTGCTATAATATACCTTGTCCAAAACAAACAACATATTCCAATTCAATCAAAAACCGTAACAAAAACCAGGTCCTCAACAAATAAAACACTGAACATACCGATAACCCACATCACACATGGACAAAGACGCTTTCAGTATTATGCAACCAAACTTTTTAATTGCATGCCCATTACTTTGAAACAAATACTATCTGCAAATACATCTACACACATTCATAAAAAAACATATCACTGACTGGATTAAAAATCAAGATATTAACTTTATACAAAACATTATTATTCCTAACCAAACCTAATAAGGTAACCAAAAATTATTTTAAATTATAAAATTTGAAAACGTATTTCATCGCCTTCCAATGACAGTTTTCAGTTTTCGGATGCGTTTAGAAATAATTTATTTGGATTTTATTGCCGCCGAAATATTTTGACATTCTGACAAAATAGGTAGGAGTAGCAGGTTTTCAACCTATTTTTCCCAATGCACACTTTGAGAATATTTTTTTTCAACTGTTAGGAATCAATAATTCGATTAAAAGTATATAATTTTTTTTGTTTTTGTTTAGCAAGTTAAAAAGGCAATTCTTTTGTATTTTAAATACCGGGTCGCCACCTCCTTCCTTTTCTGTATTCATAATTTAGTGTCAATTCTTATCTTATCATAGGTACTATGATCTGCACTGAATAAAATGAGAAACAAGTTCGGATGATTTTTCAGATAAGTGGCTTGCGACAGAAATAACAATTTCCCGATGATTTTCTGGACTAAAATGTTAAAAAGTGAGGTGAACTCAAGTTTTGAAATAGTACTTATTTACATTTATATCACCATTCAAATTGCTTTTTGGTCAAAATATACCTTGCTTACAATTATAACAGATTCGAGAGGCGTTTGAAAAAACAATATGTTTTTAACAAATATGAGATATTTTATATTGGTTTACATTAATTTATATATTTTTAAGGTACAATCCATATTTTTTCTTATCTAATAGAAACCTAAGTCCAGACGTTCTGGAGCATAATTGCACAATTTAGCATTGAGATATCTTAATTACTGTTGCAATTAAACTTTTGTCAAAAAACTTTGACCGTTATACATATAGAAATAATGGCTGACATGATATCCAGCTACACCAGCGCAATGGTTGTTTCGGGCGTTTCAAATACCTGCCTTTGTTCAACAACACAAATAAGTGTTGGCAACCCCGTATGCTGTTTTGCTTATAAATGGATAATTATGGTTATCACTGTGAATGTGGCAACACAGGCTGTTTTACTGTGTGAGTGCTCGCAGTAAGAATTCCACAGAACCTTGAAACTAATTACATTGAAGCTTTATTAATTATAAACAAAACTTAAATAAGGTTTCTCTTGCATGTTTTGCTTCTTTGCAATTTGACTCACAATGCAGTGTGACATAGAAATACAGGAAACATTTGCCCAGCACTCCCCATCCAACATTAAACATAATATATTACTAGCTGGTACCCGGCATGCGTTGCCATGCCATTTAATAAATAAATTGTTTTCTCCTGCGTGTTCTTTCCCATTCGTTCCGTTCCCCTTCCGCCTCCCCTTCCTCTCCCGCGTCCTCTTCCCCTCTCGCGTTCCCACTCCGCCTCTTCCACCTTCCCTCCCCCCACTCCACTACCCCTTTCCCCATCCCGCGAAACCCCCTCCCAAGCTCCCCTCCCCCCTCCTAGGTTCCCCCTCCCAGATTCCCCTCCCCCTCCCGGGTTTTCCTCCTCCCCCTTCCGCGAACCCCCTACCCGAGTCCCCCTCCCGCATTTCATGCATTCTTTCCCGGTACATTCAATTTTCAAACAGCTCGAATGCCACCTTTTGCATATTTCATAATGCCAGAGCTCACCAGTAGTAAAATCCAATTTGGTGCAGTCGTTCGTAAGTCATGCGCGTAAATACATTTCGGTGATTCATTTTTTAGAGATAAATAGTAACTACGATGCCCGAATTAAAAAAATATATATCAACATGGTTTTCACGGCAACGATTTGTTTTGTTTTTCTTCTGACGTTAGCAATAACTCGCCATTTTCGACAGAAAACGTAAAATAAATATAATATATTAATATTTATAATTTCGTAACGCCAGAACTTACCATTATTTATAGCCTATATTACTCGCATATAATGTAGCTTTCTATTGGTGAAAAAAATTCTAAGATCGGTTAATTAGTTTATGCGTGAAAGCGTAACAAACAAACACACGCAGTTTCGCATTCATAATATTAGTATAGATTTAGAATTTTAGGGTAGGTACTTTCTATTACATAATTCAATTTTACCAAATTCTGACACAGGCATTTAAATGCAATAGCGAGTTCCTGGCATATGCTATGCCACTCAATAAAGAAAAAAAATCGCTCTACTAACCCTTTCCCATTCGTACCAGATGATGCCAGAACTTACTATACACGTACAGAAACCATCGCGGGCTTGCACACATCAAATCCCCAAAGTTTTATCGCAATCGGATGAACGGTTTAGCAACGCAAAACATCTCACACACATAGACAGAAACAAACACATTTTCTATAGATCAGTAATTTTAATATCAAAAATGTCAGTTGAGCATTTTGAAATTTTTTTAAAGAAAACATTAAAAAAATTTGAATTTAATTTTTTTTTGTAATTTCTAATAATACCATATATTTAAGCGTATTTCACCACCTTTCAAAACCAGTAATTAGTTTTTGGATACGTTTACAAATATTCCATTTATTTGATTTTTTATTGCAAAGTCGATATATATCGAAACATTTATACCTTTTGACAAAATACGCCAAATTTTTGAGGGGTTAAGCTTTGAGCTTTAAGCTTTGAGATTCAAGCTTTGCGCTTTAAAATTTTTGAAGGTTCAGCTTTGAGGTTAAAAAATTTTAAAGCGCAAAGCTTGAATCTCAAAGCTTAAAGGGTAAGCTTTGAGCTTTAAGCTTTGAGCTTCAAACTTTGATATTTAAGCTTTGAGCTTCAAGTTTTGAGCTTTAAGCTTTGTGATTTAAGCCTTGAGCTTTAAGCTTTGAGCTTCGAGCTTCGAGCTTTAAGCATTGAGATTAAAGCTTTGAGCTTCAAGCTTTGAGCTTAAAACTTTGAGCTTTAAGCTTTGAGCCATAAGCTTTGAGCCATAAGCTTTGAGCCATAAGCTTTGAGCACTATGCCTGAGCTTTAAGTTTAGAGCTTTAAGCTTAGAGATCAAAGCCTTCAGCTTAAAGCTTTGAGCTTTAAGTTTTGTGATTAAAGCCTTGTGCTTAAAACTTTGAGCTTAAAGCCTTGAGCTTAAAGTTTTGAGCTTTAAGGTTTGAGCTTTAACCTTTGAATTTAAGTTTTGAGCTTTAAGCATTGAGATTAAAGCCTTGAGCTTGAAACTTTGAGCTTTAAGCTTTGAGCCATAAGCTTTGAGCACTATGATTGAGCTTTAAGTTAAGAGCTTTAAGCTTTGAGATTAAAACCTTGAGCTTAAAGCTTTGAGCTTTTAGTTTTGTGGTTAAAGCTTTGAGCTTAAAGCTTTGAGCTTAAAGCCTTGAGTTTAAAGTTTTGAGCTTAAAGCTTTGAGATTTAAGCTTTGAGATTTAAGCTTTGAGCTTTAAGCTTTGAGCTTCAAGCTTTGAGCTGTGAGCTTTAAGCTTTGAGCTTTAAGCTTTAAGCTTTGAGCTTTAAGCTTTAAGCTTTGAGCTTTAAGCTTTAAGTTTTGTAATTAAAGCCTTGAGCTTAAAGCTTTGCGCTCAAAGCTTTGAGATTTAAGCTTTGAGCTTTAAGTTTTGAGCTTCAAGCTTTGAGCTTTAAGCTTTGAGCTTTTAGCTTAAAGCTCAAAGCTTAAAGCTTAAAGCTCAAAGCTTAAAGCTCACAGCTCAAAGCTTGAAGCTCAAAGCTTAAAGCTCAAAGCTTAAATCTCAAAGCTTAAATCTCAAAGCTTTAAGCTCAAAACTTTAAACTCAAGGCTTTAAGCTCAAAGCTTTAAGCTCAAAGCTTTAACCACAAAACTAAAAGCTCAAAGCTTTAAGCTCAAGGTTTTAATCTCAAAGCTTAAAGCTCTTAACTTAAAGCTCAATCATAGTGCTCAAAGCTTATGGCTCAAAGCTTAAAGCTCAAAGTTTCAAGCTCAAGGCTTTAATCTCAATGCTTAAAGCTCAAAACTTAAATTCAAAGGTTAAAGCTCAAACCTTAAAGCTCAAAACTTTAAGCTCAAGGCTTTAAGCTCAAAGTTTTAAGCACAAGGCTTTAATCACAAAACTTAAAGCTCAAAGCTTTAAGCTGAAGGCTTTGATCTCTAAGCTTAAAGCTCTAAACTTAAAGCTCAGGCATAGTGCTCAAAGCTTATGGCTCAAAGCTTATGGCTCAAAGCTTATGGCTCAAAGCTTAAAGCTCAAAGTTTTAAGCTCAAAGCTTGAAGCTCAAAGCTTTAATCTCAATGCTTAAAGCTCGAAGCTCGAAGCTCAAAGCTTAAAGCTCAAGGCTTAAATCACAAAGCTTAAAGCTCAAAACTTGAAGCTCAAAGCTTAAATATCAAAGTTTGAAGCTCAAAGCTTAAAGCTCAAAGCTTACCCTTTAAGCTTTGAGATTCAAGCTTTGCGCTTTAAAATTTTTTAACCTCAAAGCTGAACCTTCAAAAATTTTAAAGCGCAAAGCTTGAATCTCAAAGCTTAAAGCTCAAAGCTTAACCCCTCAAAAATTTGGCGTATTTTGTCAAAAGGTATAAATGTTTCGATATATATCGACTTTGCAATAAAAAATCAAATAAATGGAATATTTGTAAACGTATCCAAAAACTAATTACTGGTTTTGAAAGGTGGTGAAATACGCTTAAATATATGGTATTATTAGAAATTACAAAAAAAAATTAAATTCAAATTTTTTTAATGTTTTCTTTAAAAAAATTTCAAAATGCTCAACTGACATTTTTGATATTAAAATTACTGATCTATAGAAAATGTGTTTGTTTCTGTCTATGTGTGTGAGATGTTTTGCGTTGCTAAACCGTTCATCCGATTGCGATAAAACTTTGGGGATTTGATGTGTGCAAGCCCGCGATGGTTTCTGTACGTGTATAGTAAGTTCTGGCATCATCTGGTACGAATGGGAAAGGGTTAGTAGAGCGATTTTTTTTCTTTATTGAGTGGCATAGCATATGCCAGGAACTCGCTATTGCATTTAAATGCCTGTGTCAGAATTTGGTAAAATTGAATTATGTAATAGAAAGTACCTACCCTAAAATTCTAAATCTATACTAATATTATGAATGCGAAACTGCGTGTGTTTGTTTGTTACGCTTTCACGCATAAACTAATTAACCGATCTTAGAATTTTTTTCACCAATAGAAAGCTACATTATATGCGAGTAATATAGGCTATAAATAATGGTAAGTTCTGGCGTTACGAAATTATAAATATTAATATATTATATTTATTTTACGTTTTCTGTCGAAAATGGCGAGTTATTGCTAACGTCAGAAGAAAAACAAAACAAATCGTTGCCGTGAAAACCATGTTGATATATATTTTTTTAATTCGGGCATCGTAGTTACTATTTATCTCTAAAAAATGAATCACCGAAATGTATTTACGCGCATGACTTACGAACGACTGCACCAAATTGGATTTTACTACTGGTGAGCTCTGGCATTATGAAATATGCAAAAGGTGGCATTCGAGCTGTTTGAAAATTGAATGTACCGGGAAAGAATGCATGAAATGCGGGAGGGGGACTCGGGTAGGGGGTTCGCGGAAGGGGGAGGAGGAAAACCCGGGAGGGGGAGGGGAATCTGGGAGGGGGAACCTAGGAGGGGGGAGGGGAGCTTGGGAGGGGGTTTCGCGGGATGGGGAAAGGGGTAGTGGAGTGGGGGGAGGGAAGGTGGAAGAGGCGGAGTGGGAACGCGAGAGGGGAAGAGGACGCGGGAGAGGAAGGGGAGGCGGAAGGGGAACGGAACGAATGGGAAAGAACACGCAGGAGAAAACAATTTATTTATTAAATGGCATGGCAACGCATGCCGGGTACCAGCTAGTAATATATTATGTTTAATGTTGGATGGGGAGTGCTGGGCAAATGTTTCCTGTATTTCTATGTCACACTGCATTGTGAGTCAAATTGCAAAGAAGCAAAACATGCAAGAGAAACCTTATTTAAGTTTTGTTTATAATTAATAAAGCTTCAATGTAATTAGTTTCAAGGTTCTGTGGAATTCTTACTGCGAGCACTCACACAGTAAAACAGCCTGTGTTGCCACATTCACAGTGATAACCATAATTATCCATTTATAAGCAAAACAGCATACGGGGTTGCCAACACTTATTTGTGTTGTTGAACAAAGGCAGGTATTTGAAACGCCCGAAACAACCATTGCGCTGGTGTAGCTGGATATCATGTCAGCCATTATTTCTATATGTATAACGGTCAAAGTTTTTTGACAAAAGTTTAATTGCAACAGTAATTAAGATATCTCAATGCTAAATTGTGCAATTATGCTCCAGAACGTCTGGACTTAGGTTTCTATTAGATAAGAAAAAATATGGATTGTACCTTAAAAATATATAAATTAATGTAAACCAATATAAAATATCTCATATTTGTTAAAAACATATTGTTTTTTCAAACGCCTCTCGAATCTGTTATAATTGTAAGCAAGGTATATTTTGACCAAAAAGCAATTTGAATGGTGATATAAATGTAAATAAGTACTATTTCAAAACTTGAGTTCACCTCACTTTTTAACATTTTAGTCCAGAAAATCATCGGGAAATTGTTATTTCTGTCGCAAGCCACTTATCTGAAAAATCATCCGAACTTGTTTCTCATTTTATTCAGTGCAGATCATAGTACCTATGATAAGATAAGAATTGACACTAAATTATGAATACAGAAAAGGAAGGAGGTGGCGACCCGGTATTTAAAATACAAAAGAATTGCCTTTTTAACTTGCTAAACAAAAACAAAAAAAATTATATACTTTTAATCGAATTATTGATTCCTAACAGTTGAAAAAAAATATTCTCAAAGTGTGCATTGGGAAAAATAGGTTGAAAACCTGCTACTCCTACCTATTTTGTCAGAATGTCAAAATATTTCGGCGGCAATAAAATCCAAATAAATTATTTCTAAACGCATCCGAAAACTGAAAACTGTCATTGGAAGGCGATGAAATACGTTTTCAAATTTTATAATTTAAAATAATTTTTGGTTACCTTATTAGGTTTGGTTAGGAATAATAATGTTTTGTATAAAGTTAATATCTTGATTTTTAATCCAGTCAGTGATATGTTTTTTTATGAATGTGTGTAGATGTATTTGCAGATAGTATTTGTTTCAAAGTAATGGGCATGCAATTAAAAAGTTTGGTTGCATAATACTGAAAGCGTCTTTGTCCATGTGTGATGTGGGTTATCGGTATGTTCAGTGTTTTATTTGTTGAGGACCTGGTTTTTGTTTGAGGAAAGGCAGGGGGGAGGGGGAGGTGGGATACGTGGGTGGGAAAACGAGGGATGGGAAGGCGGGGAAGGTAGAAGGGAAACGCGAAAGGGGAAGGGGACTCGGGAGGTGAACGGGGACGCACGGGAAAGGACATTCAAGGAGAATCAATTGATTTCTTTGCATAGCAACGCAAGCCGTGCTTTGTGCTTTGAGTTTTAGCTTAAAGCTTTGAGCTTTAAGCTTTAAGCTTTGAGCTTTAAGCTTTAAGCTTTGAGCTTTAAGCTTTAAGTTTTGTAATTAAAGCCTTGAGCTTAAAGCTTTGCGCTCAAAGCTTTGAGATTTAAGCTTTGAGCTTTAAGTTTTGAGCTTCAAGCTTTGAGCTTTAAGCTTTGAGCTTTTAGCTTTAAGCTTTGACTTTAAGATTAAAGCCTTGAGTTTCAAGCTTTGAGCTTTCAGCTTAAAGCTTTGAGTTTTAAGCTTTAAGCTTTTAGCATTAAGCCTCGTGCTTTGCGCAAACCTCAAAGCTTAAAGCTCAAAGCTTAAAGCCGAAAACATAACGCTCAAACATTAAACTTAAAGCTTAAAGCTCAATCTTAAAGCTCAAGCTTTAAGCAAGGTCAAAGTTTAAAGGCCAAAGTTTAAGTTTAATAGCAAAGCTCTAAACTTAAGTTCAAAGCTCAAAACTCAAAGCACAAAGCTTAAAAATAAAGCTCAAAGCTCAAAGTTAAAGCTCAGTACACAAATCTCAAAGCACAAAGCTTAAAGCTCAAAGCTCAAAGCTTAAAGTTAAAGCTCAAAACACAAATCTCAAAGCACACATCTCAATACTTAAAATTCAATATCAAATCTTAAAGTTCAAAGCTTAAAGCTCAACGCGTAAAACTTAACGTTGAATGCATAAAGTTCAAAGCTTAAAGCTCAAAATCAAAGCTCAAAGCTTAAAGTTCAAAGCTTTAAGCTAAAACTCAAAGCACAAAGCACGGCTTGCGTTGCTATGCAAAGAAATCAATTGATTCTCCTTGAATGTCCTTTCCCGTGCGTCCCCGTTCACCTCCCGAGTCCCCTTCCCCTTTCGCGTTTCCCTTCTACCTTCCCCGCCTTCCCATCCCTCGTTTTCCCACCCACGTATCCCACCTCCCCCTCCCCCCTGCCTTTCCTCCTTGCCGCTAAAATATATGTAATAAGCACATTTTCATTAATTCAAATTTAATAACGCCAGAACTTGTCTTTATCCTTTGCGGGCGTGAGCACAACAAATCACCAAAGTTTCATCGCAATCGGATGAACGGTATGGCAGCGCATAAAATACGAACAAACAAATTTTAATTTTTATATATAAGATAGGAAAGATTTGATTGTTTGTTGGTGTCCTCCCGTACGGTCCGTACCCCAGTGACGCTTACATCGTATAATACTTACAATTTTAAACTCGTGATATCTTTCAAATGGGATGTCCGAATTGAATAATTCAAAAAGTAATATAAAGGCATTGAAACAGTCTCGAATATAAAACAATTTATTTTGATAAAAATTAATACGAAGATACAAATAAAGAGTCTTTTCTAGCGGCGGCATTTCAATTAAATTTTTAAAATAAAAGAACACTTATTGTGGCATAACTATAATAGTTAGACATATGCTGTCGCAACACTTTTTGTAGATAATGATGTGTTCTGCAAAGTCGTAGTACATTATTTTATTCTATCATCAATGGTTTTCGCAGCGCACGCGATGTAAAGAATATTTTAGGTAATTTTTTTACACCTTGGGTTACATTATTGGAGTTTTAGTAAGGATCGCTAATTTTTTAAAAATTATAATATAGCCTATGTTACCCGGAAATAGTGTAGCTTCCCAACAGTGAAAGAATTTTTCAAATCGGTTCAGTAGTTTCGGAGCCTATTCGATGCAAACAAACAAACAAACAATCAAATCCTTCCTCTTTATAATATTAGTATAGATATCATTCCCAAGTCCATTCTTGACATGTTTGGAGTCTTATCAAATTGCCAAAATGTTTAATAGTTATTATTCCCCCTCTAACTTTAATTTGGCGATCAACACTTCATTGCTAAAAATTTTGCAACTTTGTTCTTATTCTGATGACTTTTCAGAGTCAGGGAATAACTCTCTAGCCGATGTTAAGCCTAATAATCTAATGTGTCTGAGGGAAGCTTTGGAGTTGCGGAATAAGTCATCCGTGTTGTGGAGTCTGTCCAGGAGACCCAGGGTGCCATAGCATTGAGTGAATCTGCAAAAAAAGTATGGATAAAAAGATATTGAGTAAATCTGCAAAAAAAGTATGGTTAGAATTGTCCATTCTTTTTAGCTCTGGAAAATACAATATAAATGCCCATTTTTAATTGTACAATACTGGAGCAAAAATCATAATTCTTACAAAAACACAACATTTAAATATAGTTAATTAATTAATAGTTAATTAAGTTAATTTTAATATACACCATAATAGCTGTCTATTTTTTAATAGATGATTTTGTGTGTCTGGGAAGTATGTTTAAGAGAGATGGGAAGGCTTATCCACTGGAGCGACAACGCGAAATAAATAAATTTGCCCCGATTGCTCGAGATTTCCAGAAGGTCATTTTTTAAATTTTTCGCCAACATTAAAAAAAATCATACCTTCGAATTTTAACATTGAGACGTAAAAACATATTATAATGTTATATAGCCAAAGAATTAACCTGTATTTTATCGTTTATCTCATATTTGTAGGATTTATAAAAAAAATATATAAAAAAAATCGTAAAGTTTATAACCGCGCAAATCCTGCGTGTTTGTTATTTTGAAACTCCGTGATAGGTACTTATTCGAATCAAAATAAAATATTTTGGATTTCTGTATTTTGTCTGTGGTATACTAGATAATGAAAGGTGCGTATCTATGGAAAAGGACTTAACTTTAACCGTAAATGGCTGATCAGAAATTCTGAAAATTTATTTTTAACATCGTTCTAAAATAGTCTACGAAGTTCGGATTTGCGACATCTGCGTGGTCATACTAGATAAAGCATTGCAAAAGCTTGGTTTTAAAATAAATGACTGACCATGGAAATGTTTTAAATAATTACAATAAATGTTTTACGAACTGTAGGAAAATGTGGTCCAATTTTGGACCGCTATCAATCGCAGAAAAATAAAAATGGTCCATTTTCGACCATAATCGCTCCAATGGATAGAGATATTGAAATAAGGGTAGGTAAATGCAGGTAACTCCTTTAATGGAGGACTGAATACCATAGGCGAGAAAGGAGATGGGTAAGATTGGCTACTCAGATTAGCTATTGAAGAATAGCTATTCAGATCGGGTCACCAAACACGGCTAAAACCATTTCAAGCAACTTTTCAATTCTGGATGGTGGTCATTCACTAGGGCGGTACTGTTGTTATCTGGAAAGTGCCGCAAATACATAATATATTATTTTTAATGAATAATCGTGAAAAACACAAATAAATTATATGAATATTACTTGCGCACGTTGGTATTTCAATTTGTGATATCCAGATTTGTAGTCAAGAGTAGTTAGTCTTATTTATTAATCAAATTTTGAATACAGGTGTAGGAACTACGAATCTATTTGTTTATATTTTTTAACACGGTAAACATTTTTTACACGGGCAACACCGCCTGCGCAAAACGATGCGCGCGGTGCTCGGGAGCCTGCCACGGACGGAGTGCCACGACTGCCACGGTCAAGGAAGGATCTGGCAAATTATTCGTGGATGGTTTGGTTACGTTTGGTATATTTATGAATTATTTAGTGTCAGCCACCGGTTTCGAATAGTCAAAATTCCTAGTTCCTACATCTAAATCCGTGTTTCATCCTTCTGATATAAAACCGCGTGTGTGTTAATATATGACAATAAATTTAGTCGTCTTTTCAACAAACAATCTTTCATTTTTATACATCCAAACACTTACGTGCACACACCACCCTATTACTGGTGACCCCGACGGGATCTGACCGCGCATCGTTCTGATGCTTATTTCTGATGCAACTTAAAAATGAACCGTCAAATTGTGACATTTCAAAGCTGCGTTTGAGGTTTGGCGACTTTTGTCCGAACGGGGACGATAAGTTGCGTATTGTGGTGAATGAATAACTTATTGTTTCTTACTTCAAATGGTGGAAATCGTGGAATTCTGGACTCTGAATGAAGGGCACATGGTATCCGGAGTGGTCATTCAAGGTTCCGATGATGACAATGGCGAACCATGTCCAAGTCGTGGTCACGTGGCAGTTGGTGATGTATATTCCAAAAAACACCGGGAATACATTGGAGACCACGTGCTCAAGTGGATGGCAATAAATGGCAATTATGGCGATTGGGGCGGTCCATTCGTGGTGTTGCTTGTGGACGTACTTGTAGAGTAATCTGTTGTGGAGCAGTCTGTAAAAAACAAAAAAAATATATTAAAAAAAATAACTCAAAAATTCCCATGTTACGTATGCGTATGCGTAACAAGGCAATATTTGAATTCCTCGTACTACCATCATTGGAAAATGTTGCTTGTGCATTGAGGGAGATCTAGAGCTATCAGAGATTGAACATGCGACACCTGGGTGGGAATCCAACTTACCGGACTGCCCATTTTTATTTTTACCGTAGGTCACCCCAAATGGTTCACTACGTTTGATGACTTAGCGAGGATGCCCGGGTTAATAGGGTGAGGATGGTCCGGTCTTGGCAGCGGATGTATCTGCCCACCAACCGCGTGTCAGGCCGGATAGAAAGAGACTGGTCAATGGAGAGAAAAAAACAATTGACTTGTTTTTGGCTTACCACTTTTGAGATATCTATATATACATATATTATAGGTACATCATTTATAATGTCTTTGCTCAAGGGAGTTTTATTAATGTTTAGTGGTATAGTGTTATATCTTGGCTTGTTCTAAATTAAAGATAAACACTTGAGGTCTTACTAAAAAAACCGCTTTAACGATTGTTAAACGGTATATGTGTTGCGTGCCCGATGAACGGCATTTGTGTACCTTTGCTAATAAGAATACTATACTTTATACCTTTACTAATAAGAATATCACGTTTTTTATGATTCTCTTATGTTGGTTGCTTTATATTTCTCTAGTTGTGCGCAGTTCAATTTGGGAGTCGGGAATGGGTACCGCCGCCCCGGGAACCTTTATTGGATAACCAATAGGTCACCCCAAGTAGTTCTCTACGGGTTCATGGGGTGAGGTTTGTCTAGGTCTTGGAGGCGGATGACCAGGACCCACCGAACCCCAGATTCCTAATCACCCCTTAAACCCTTTTCCTTCCCAGAACTCTCCTCCCTTCCTTTCCTTAAAAAACCCTCCATACAGCATCTCCAAACATGACATAGGCCCTGAGGGAAATTATTTTATCAGAGAGCTCGTGTAAAAAAAGGCGCGGCCGCGGCCATCATGCTTCATCGGTTAAACCAATATTTTTCGTTCCGGTGTCATTTTTAAGACTCACACGCCTTGTCTGGATATATTTGGTCGAATGCTCCAATGTAATGGGTAAAATATATAAGGTATATAAACTATAAATTGCATAATCCTGTACAAAACATTGATTACAATTACCTACTGGAAATGTCCATATCTAGGACAGTTAAAATATTTCACCGAGGTGATTACGGTCATATCACTGACGAATTATCCAAAATAAATTGGAAACTTGAATTTCAAAGTAAGGATACTGAAAGAGCTGTATTAGATTTTTACAATATCATAAATGACATTATTTGAAAATATATCCCAGAAAAAAAATTTAACGGTAATTTAGAAAGGTTTCCCCCGTAGTACACTTTACCACTTATTGAAATTGTAAAAGAAAAATTAAAATATCACAAAAATGGAAAAAAATACAAGAACCTGGCTGACTATCGACCATTTTCAGTACCTACTGAGAAATCGTCAAAAGAAGATCGCGCTTGAATGCTATGAAAACTTCATTACGACGGCAAAAGATTCAATAAAAAAGTGCAGCAAACGGTTCTGGTCATTCGTCAAATCAAAACAATCCTCTTCCGATCTACCAAAGCAAATGTATCTTGGCGATATTTCCTGCACTGATGGACAATCCATATGCGACCATTTTAGTGATTATTTTAGATCAGTTTTTTGTAGAAAATTCCAACCTTTTCCTGAATCCTATAAACTCTGAGAATGATGACGACAATTCTAATCTACATATACACAATATTAACTTCAATCAATCATCTGTACTTAATTATTTGAAAAAACTTGATCCGAATAAAAGTGCGGGATCTGATTTAATTCCATCCATATTTTATGTAAAATGCCGGGACCAATTGGCTTACCCTCTCTTCTTGCTATACAAAATGTCTTTTGAGGAAGGCAAGTTCCCCAACATCTGGAAACAAGCACTCATTACACCAATCCACAAAAGTGGGGACAAAAATAACATCACCAACTACAGGCCCATTTCCGAACTCCCAATTGTCAGCAAGATCATGGAAAGCATAGTTCTTGATCAACTTTTTCCAGCAGTACAAACGATCATATCTAAAAATCAACACGGCTTTTTCAGGAAAAGGTCGGTCGAGACAAACCTGTTGGAATACACAGATTTTATATTGAATTCTATGGGTAGTAAAAATCAAATAGACTCTATCTATACGGATTTTTCAAAAGCCTTTGATAAAATTAATTGCTTTTGAAGAAGCTGTTAAAAATCGGGATTAACGGTGACCTTCTAAAATGGATCAAATCATATGTTACAAACAGAAGTCAAGCAGTTAGAGCTAAGGGTTTCTTCTCTCATTTTTATAATATACCATCAGGAATTCCACAAGGATCACATCTCGGACCTCTCTGGCTTATTTTGTACATCAATGATATAGGCACTTGTTTTGAAAATTCCAAATTTCAAATTTTTGCTGATGACACTAAAATTTACAAAAAAATCTCTAATATTAATGACAGCCTAGGATTGCAAGAGGATATTGATAGTCTTGGAACATATTGTGCGAACAATCAACTGTTTCTTAACCCGGAAAAATGTAACACAATATCATTCACCAATAGCCTTAACCCCCTAATTCCATACATTCCCGTACAAAATCAATGACGCAGAAATAAAAAGATGTTGTGAAGTAAGGGACTTAGGAATAGTAATGGACTCTGGAATGTCTTTCCGAACACATATAAATTCTATCTGTGACAGAGCCTACAAACTTCTAGGATTCATCATAAGAGTGACTAAACCATTCAGATCACCACACGTAATTAAAATACTGTATGTCTCTTTTGTTCGCTCAATATTAGAATTCGGATCTGTCATATGGAATCCCCAAAACAAAGTTAACATTGAAAGATTAGAAAGAATTCAAAAAAAGATGTTGAAACACTTAGGATGGGTTGTTTCAAAAAATTTGATGGATTCATCAAATATTTGAAGTTGATTTTCACGTTCTGTTTAAGTTCTATTCAAGTTCTGTTATTAAATCGTTATAGGACAGTTCCTTCACAAAACTGAAATAATCACAGAACTTGAATAGAACTTACACAGAACGTGAAAATCAACTTCAAATATTTGATGAACTCATCAAATTTTTTGAAACAACCCGTCCTTAGACTTCAAATCCTTTCGAACTTCCAAACATCTGAAGGAATCATTAACATTCCATAACTTATCAACATAAGAAATATATCCGACCAGAAATTTTTATAAAAAATTATCAATGACGTTGTTGACAACAACTATCTTCTAGAAAACATCAATTTCCACTGTCCAACACGAAATACAAGGTCACACCAACTATTCCATATCCCGCACTCAAAAACAAATTACACACAACATTCATTTCTCAGAAGGACGTGCACTAAATATAATAACATCTTTTCAGGCTCCGATATTTTCCACATGTCCTCAGACCGATTTACCAAATGCATAACAGAAAAAATTCAAACAAATTGTTAATTATGAACCCTCTACCCCTGCTGTGTGTTTTTTTTTGTCTCAAATTTTATTATGTTGTTTTTTCTCTTTTTATAATATTAATAATACTTGGATGATTTATACAGCGCCGTTTTGTGATAAATGGTAAATGGTTAATAATGTTTACCCTATGATGTGAAATTGTATTATTTTTATATAGGTTCACATACTTAAATCTGTGTTTTTTATTCCTTTTTTTTTAATATTCTTTTTTCTTCTTCTACTACTTTATGTTTTCTTTATTGTTTTAATTTATCTTTTTTATGTATATATTCTTTGAATTCTTGCGGAAAATTCGCTGGTTTATGCAACCTTGTAATATGTAATTGTCTTAATATAATATGTTAAACTGTTTGTTTCCCCAATAAACTAAAACTAAAAAATATTAAAACTTTCAGAAAGAAGAATAAACACAGACTTAATACTATTACACAAAATACTGCAATACAAAATTGACTGTCCTGAATTGCTTCACTTAATCAACATCCATATTCCCAAAAGATCTGGCCGACATTTATTACCATTTTACTTTAACAACACCAGAACACTGTCTTACCAAAATTCCCCAATTCCGTGACTTCACTGCCTCGGAAATAAATATTCTGATTTAGCAGATATATATATATCACCTTACACATAACCAGTAAAAATATTGTTTATTCCAATTCTTCTATATATCTAGGCACAAATAGACGTGTATAACTTCTGCAATTTTTTGTATATATTCAATATTTTTTATGTAAGCCTTCATATCATTTCTACAAATGTATTTTATTTTTATTATGTATACATTTGCTTGTATTGTTTACAGTTTTCTTTCTCATTATATTATATTTTCTTTATTGTTTTAATTTTCAAGTACTTAAAATAAATGTGTACTCAACTTATAAATTAGAATGTAAAAGCCCATTAGGACGTGTAATAAATAAATAAATAAATAAAAAATATAAACTTTGTCAACCAATTCTACTATTACTATTCTTACCTTCTTCTACTATTAAATGGATGAACACACATTACATTTTGCTTATCTAAACCAACCTTTACCAACTCTATAAAAGCTTAAATAATTGATATAACATTCAAATAATGTTTATTTTCATGTCGTCTCATTTCTGCAATGCTGAACATAAATATTTCAATCCTAATCACTAATCCTTGTTCTACCGGTATTACAATGGAAGATGCTCCGAGGAACTAGCGTCATTAAGGGTCTACTATTCGTATTTCGACCGATTTCTTACATATCTCCCTTAAACATTTGAAGTTTTTAAGCTCTTAAAAAAATATATGTTATTTTTGAAGATAATATCTAGATACGTTCCACGCCGAAACGCAAATTATATGAAATTCCCACGATAGAAAAAAATCGCAAAGTATGCTCAGAAAATTATTTTAAACAAGTCTATTTCTTTTATTTTACAAGTTATATTTGTGAAAAAATTCACAATGTTTCTTTGAACGATACTTAAGATACGTTCCACGAGATTTTTGCTCTATTTTAAACGAGTCATGTTTTATTAAGCTTTTTCGCAATTTTCGCTGCTATTCTACGACTAACCATATAAGCGCGCTCTGTCCAACACTCGTAATTACATATCTCTCCATCTTCTTCTTTTTCAGCGCTGTGTTCACGAATAGTAGACCCTTAATCCCCTCGGCACCGGTGCGTAGTCGGGAAACACGCCAAACGCGCGCTCAACATTTGTACACGGTTGACATTAGTCACATGAGAACGGGTCGTTTCTGCGACTCGTTCTTGAGTTCAACAGCTCGGCTGTGGAACGATTTGCCGGCCTCTGTGTTTCCCCCCTCCTACAACATGGGTCTCTTCGAGTCCCATGTTCACTCCTTCCTCTCCTCAAAAACACCCTCCACACAGCATCTTCAAAGATGACATAGGCCCTGAGGGAAATTATTTTCCTCAGAGCCTCCTGTGTAGAGTTAATGTAAAAAAAAAGAAAATCAATCTGTGTGTATCAATAATGATAATAACTTATAATAATTTATGTAATAAACTTTACTACTTAAATAGTTTAATGTCGTAAGCAAAGTGATGACTGATGACTAGACATCGGATTATATGCACTAACAAAGTGCCAAAATATGCATGCAAATATGCACTAAAAAAGGCCAAAATATGCACTGAAAACCCTTGATTTGCCCAAAATATGCACAATGCAAAATCAAAATACCATTTTTATTTTTATATATTTTAATTTAAGACGGTACAAAAATTGCGAAATATTCTTAAAATTGTGCATAGCTTTTGTGACAATATACAATTAAGTATTTATTTGTACGCCGAAAACGACCTCTCTACGTCAACTGACGTCATTGTACAAAATTTAAAACTTGGCGGCATTTTTAGAGATACCTGTTTAGGCAGGGTATAACCTGTGCCATTGATGTAAGCATTAGGTGCCACGCACAGCTATAAAAGATCATCGCATGCACAATATCGCTCTTCATACAATCCCATCAGACCTGTCACACCTAGCGGTTTTATGAGCAGATAAGCCATAGGCAATACAGATGTTACGCCGTAACCGCTGAGGCGATATGCAAAACGTTATGCGCCTCTCTCTCCGCGGTAAACAGGAGAGGGAGTAATTTTAATTACCGTTTAATCCATCTGACCCTCTCTCCTAACATGGAAGAAATATTTGATAGCGTAGTGTGAGGGTACAACGCATAAGCGCTCGCGGTTCAACAGATATCTGCTCGCGCTTTTATAGCTGTGTGTGGCAACACTTTTATGCTTAGTTCACACTGAGCTATATATCTGCGAGCAGATATCTGTTGATTCGCGAGCGCTTATCTTTTGTCCTTTCACACGAGGCTATCAAATATTTCTTCCTGTGGTAGGAGGGGGGGTCAGCCGAATTAGGGAGCGGCAACGGAACGCATATTTTTTGTACTGAAATCTGTCAACTTGACATCTGTCATCCACGGGTCTAGGCAGCTCCGTAATTACAATGACCCCCTCTCCTGTTTTAGTCGGAGAAGGGGAGAGTTATCTTCTGGGATATCGCGTCTGGAGCGGTTACTTCTGAGATGTGTATTGTCTATGATTGATCTGCGCTTAAAAACGCTTAGGTGTGAACGGTCTGAAGGGATTGTATGGAGAGCGTTATTTGGCGTGCTATGATCTTTTATATTTGATAGCTGAGTGTGAACCAGCTCTTAATGTTTTTCATGTCTTCAAGACTCGGGTTTGCAAAATAGCGTCTGACTTTTTACAAATCTTTTCTGATATTGAATTAGGAAGGGCATTGAAGAGTTCGATCATTTGTTCCATTATTTCTATTGATTTAAATAGAGGAAGGTTATTTGTTATTAATTTTTCTACGACATCTGGTAACTTGTGGAAATTTGTTGAGATGAGGGCGATATTCTGTTTAATGGATGCGTTTTCAAATGCTAGGCTTGCTTGACTGAATTGCAATGGCCTCAGAACTGTCAAATTGGCCAACCGCTTGTTTTACGGCCTCACAATTTAACGAAATATGCACGATTAGGAAAAAAGTCTAAAATATGCATTATCGCCGCAATTACAGAGTTATATGCATTTGCATATGCAAATATTTATTTATATATATATTACAGTACGATACCTTACAAAATGATGCTTTGTCTGTCCAACTGGGAAGGTTTCCCGTTTCAAGACAGCCAAATTGCACAATTAGTTAATAATATTCTAAATAAAGGAATGGTTTGTTTATGTCCTTGAAAGCATCGCAAGGATGTGATTCTTACTAGGTTATTTTGGAGAACATTAATGTGTGCATTTGGACAAAGGAATGGTTTCTTTCAAGAGATCGCAGGATGAGATGCTTTCAAGGTCATTTTGGAGAACATTATAATTGCATAATTAAAATTTTATCATGCACTATAGCTTTTAAAATATTTAATAAGTACTAGAAATTACACATTTATAAACCAAAATATCTGACAATGACATATGAATTCCCAATGTATTCATGACTATTTAATTGATATAGAGAATAAACCAGTTTAAGCAGACTTGTCTAACTGTCAAATTTGAATAGGTTACATTAATATGCAAATGCATAATATCCGATGTCTTCTGATGACCTATGAACATCATAATGTTTCGATAATTATTATATGAATGATGCCATTTAATTTTGTTTCAAGGAAAACACGCATTACTTTAATAACAATAATATAATAACAAATATCATTTGCAGCTTGCCACAGTTACTTTAGCAGTCGGTGGCGTCGCAACTATATATTTTAGCGATTAATATATTTTTTTTATGAAAGAAAACCTTTCCAGGTTACGAATATCCTGACAGTATTTGAAATTCTCCTACTACCACCCAGTAAGCGGAAAATGTTGCTTGTGTCTTGATGGAGGACTAGGGCAATCGAGGAATTGAACACACAACGCCAAAACGTGATGCCAACTTGACCACCGATCGCTCTACATTATAATCTACTTATGTATAAATTTATACAATATCCAATAGCCAAACATCTTTTGGTGCGTCTAGGGGGTTAAAACCGACTCTAGATTTTCCATCTTGCCCACACTAGAGTCGTTCGAAACACGCAGTCACACGATCAACTCTTTCCACGGCCGCCAAAACTCTGGCCAGTATATTTGCTTCTATTTTCACTAAAATTGTCAATGGATCTATTCTAAATGATGATGAATTTTTTATTTGTAGTATATTTCTTTGTGTATATTTCAATAATAATAACATAATTGTTTTATTATCAAAAATATAAAGGTCTGTTTACTTTTTATTTTCACTTTCTCCAATAAAAATCAATTTCGATGAGGCTCTGAGGAAAGTAATTTCCCTCAGAGCCTATGTCATCTTTGAAGAAGAGTCTTGTGAGGAGAGTTTTTTTGAGGAGAGGAAGGAGTGAACATGTACATGAACATGAATTATTTATCTATGCCTATCACCTCCAAGGTTCCTAGAAAATATAAACAAGGTTTGCAAATACACGCAAAAAACACGCTGGGACGTAGCTCAAAGTTCAGTTGGAGTCTGAAAGGAACGATCTCTTTCACATTTCAATTGGTTTGTATTATTAGTTTTTGTTAAATCTAAGTTAATTTCTGCACTCTTATTTTGTACAGAGGAGTCAAATTAAATTCGAAAAAATGTCGTTTTTTCAACAGTACAATGTGGCCTAGAGAGTGTGTGTATAAGATGTAAATGTACTATGTACTGCATGTATGTTAGGGTGGGTCACGACTGTATGGGGAAAAAACATTTCTTGTTTTATTTTGTCTAATAGTGATAAAATGGTGTTAAATGGGAATATAAAATCACGTATTTTTTTTAAAATATTTGAATTTCATCTTCTTCCTCCGGATTGACTATGAAAATTCACATAATAGAGAAAAACCCACCCTCGTTGAATCTTGATAAAAAAATGTTAGATAAACCATTAAAAATGAACTATTTTTAATAAAACACGAAAAAGATGGAATAATTTCATTTATTTATTAAAAAATATCTTTGAATAAAATTCAAATTATCTCAAGGCAGTGTATTCAAATACCAGCGAAATCCTTCTTACTCTCGAATCTCGGCATTATTTTGTGAGATTCAGTTTTGGGACTTTTTGTAAATGATTTCGTCAAAATATACTACATTTGCTATGGAAGATTACAGAAAACATGGTTTGTTAAAAAAAATCAAAAATTAAAAAAAAAATTATTCAAAAAAATATTAAAATTTTCAAAACTTTGAAATGAATCCGGAGGAAGAAGATCGTATCAGAAATTTGAAAAATTTTAAACACGTCGTTTTGAACCTATTTGGCACCCTTTTATCGCTCTTAGAATTTAAAAATAACATTTTTTGTTAAATGACTCACCTTAATGTATGTACATTTGACTAAGTTTCACTTGCGTTTTTTCTTGTCATTTATCACAACGCCTTTTTGTCAAATTGAAATTTAATTGCTTCAAAATTATTTTGTCTTAATCTTCTACATTAATACTTGAATTGTATTAGTGCATTATTTCTGGACTGGAGTGATATATGGAGTCGAATTAAGTTTCAGCCGGCAACGACAATACAGTCGTTGTACAATGTAGTTTTTTTAAACAGTAGCAACGTGGTATACAATGGTGAATAGTAGAATAAGTCAATGGTGCCCGAGAAAGACAGTGATAGTTAAAAAATACTTATGCATGGTAAAATTGGGCTATGTTATGAACGAAGAAAGGGGGTGTAAGGAGAATGTACCTATGATGTGAATGTGAATGGTAGAATACATCGAGAACATCGAGGAAGACACATAATCAAGTGAAACAAATAATTTTTTTTTAATGCTTAACAATTTTATTATAATAATAGTGTTATTTCCAACATATAACTACACCCAGTTATAAGATACACTAGAATTGTAAAGGCATGCATAGGGCTCGCCTAAGAGAGCAGCTGATTTCATCTAGGCGGAGGGAAGTGGGGAAGTTACATGGGATCGAAACGAACGGCAGCAGGTATAGACACGTGTTGTTTAGCTGGAGGCGCGCCTCAAACAGAATAGTTCCGAAGTAGTACCGATAGTTTTGTGCTATGCGGCAGTTTGAACACAGTAGATACTGCTATTTTGAAAGTACAGAAAATTATTTGCAGTTGGTGGTTGATCTTTTTTGTGTAAGTTATATGTTAAATTTGTTAAATGTTGTGGGTTTTGAGTGAGAGTGGGATTTTATTGCAGAGTTTAGTACCATAGTATAAGAAGATTTTTTACCCAAATGTTGTATTTGTAGTTACTTGTTGGATATGTTTTTGACCCTGAGATCCAGTGTTTCTAATATACACGTTAGTTATTATTTCTTGTGTTTTGCATTTATGACTGTAAATGAGCATAGTTTTAGAATAGAGTTGTTTAATTGACATGATGCAAATATTGTTAAAAATTTCGTTGGTGCTAATTCTTACACGGATTTTCAGTAGACCTTTCATAATGGCTTTTGGCTTTTCAATTACTGGATCATTTGCACTGCCCTATCTGACACCGTATTCTATCAGTGATTGGCAAAAAGTCATGTTAATCTTGATTAAGTCATTTTTGATGGGGACATTCTTTATGGTTTTGGAATTAATTATTTTATTTAAATAACTAACGTCTTCAGTTCACTTTAAATTTAGACCAATTCTTACATCTAGATATATTGTTTTTTTTTTTAAAGAAAAGCAAACATTCTCAGATTAAAAATAACTTGACAATGTTTGAAAATCTTCTCCTACTCGTATCACTACAGTAAGCGGAAAATGTTGCTTTGGAGGACTTAGTCAGCCGAGGAATTGAACATGCAACGCCTGGATTAGTAGATGTGAATTTGCCCAGTGGGTGGCTGAGTTGTCATCGCGTTTGGAACGCCAGGATGAGTTCCAAACGCAATGCCAACTCAGCCACCCACTGGGCAAATTCACATCTATGTTCAACGTCTTCCAATGAGGGACAATAACAGTGCTCATGATGAATTTGGTTTTATTAGCATTAAGTGAGAGTTAGTCTAGCCATTGTTTTCCTATTTAGTGTGAATTCTACTATCTCAAATGTTTCTGCCCAAATATTCCCATTAATTAGAAGAACAGTATTATCCGCAAAACTGATGATTTCTTAATTCTCTATGTGGCAAAGGTCAATAATGTAAATTAATAATAGATTTAGACTCAGAATACTTCCTCGAGGCACCCCTAATTTGACATCAATAAACTCGCTGGTTAAGTTGAAAGGAAACGGTCGCCGAGAAATTTGAAAAGAATTGGTATTTTATCAAACTTTTGCTGTGAATGTCCCTCTAACTACCTCGAATACTAAGTGAAAGGGACAACTACATCTCAGGCTGATATTACCTAAATAAAACAACCAAAATCGAGGTTTTGTGTTCCCCATTTTTCTCCTCCAAAACTGGCCCGATTTTTAGGATTTTTTTACTAACTGTATTAGAAAAAAATATTCTGTTAAAAAATACTCTGTAAAAAATACATTATCTAGTTTGTATACTGAATGTCTGTTGATGGCGTACCTCTTAGAATGCTATAAATTGTTCGTACCAAACAACTACTGCCAGGGTCGTCACCACGACTTGCTCTGTATCCCACACGGCAGAACAGACGTTCTAGCCAAGCACAGCATGACAAGAGGTATGGTGCTGCTAAATGAAATCCCTAGGTCCCTTGACATTTTCAACATTGGCCTTGGAGGTTTCAAGAGTAATTTTAGGCAACAACTCTAAAATGTGTATTATTTTAATTTTTTTCGTTAAAAGTTGTGAATATTTTATGTGTATTGTAATAGGATTACGTTAATCTGTAATGCACAGAAAAAAAAGTTAATTCATTTCCAATTTAAAATGTAAATTCATTATCATTAATGATTTGTTAATGATATGTTTCTAAATTTTAGATACAGTGTTTAGAATTGTGAATGGTTAATTGGAATTGTGATATATTTATGATTACCTGATTTAAAAATGCATGTGATAGTTTCTATTTTGAGTTGTGATGGAAATTTATTTTCCGTAATGGATTTATTTGAAAGAGTATCAGTTCGATGAGTTTCTTGTAAGTATTTTATTGTTTTCATTGTGATTCCATCAAAACCAGATAGATATCAGATACCTGGGGCGAAAATTTGAAAAGTAGAAATGCCCAACTGTGTTCGGGAGACCAAAAGAAATTTTTGACGTGAGGTAGGTAAATGATATTAGTACCCTAATCAGCCTTACACGCAGAGTTCGGAGCGGGACGTGAGACCGAAAGTAAGATAACGGTTTACAGTGCAGTTCCCTGTGAGACTTATTTATTACGACCGCTGATTATTTTTCTGCCATGAATTGATTGCACGTCGCATTGATTTGATCTTCCGCTAACAAGATAAGTTGATACCTATGTAGGTATACATACAGCTTACGTACATAATAGCTAAATATACATTTTCTACCAACCTTGCATCACTAAAGTAAATATACCATAGATTTTGAAATGAATTATTAGGTTGGTATACCATAGACTTTGAGATGAATCGATAGGTAGGTACCTACCTACTATGTTTGAATGGAAAATATAATATAATACACAAGTGTAATTTATTTGCATTCTTACCTATGCGAATAGTAGAATCCAATTTCTTGGCATAAGATCATGACAAGTATTTTGAACACAACCACATGTAAAGCTGGTAGAGGTCTGGTAGGAGGGAATCCATTCTTTGTCTGTATATAGAAGGAAACAAAACTCAATCCAACCCCTACCACAAACTGGTTGAAGAGTACCATCTTTATGGCCTGAAAAATAAACATCAAATTTAATTGACAAAACTTTTGGCTAAAGCATTTAAATGGGTATTTGTTCATTTTATTATTTGAATACAATGTCACCATTTTTTTTTTTAAATTTATACCTATTCATTGATGACATTTACAAAGCAATTACATAAATCAAATTAAACGGATACGGGCTTCAGTGCAAGCCATTTGAATAAATAATAGGATATATTTACATATTTTTAAATAATTTATTAATGATGAGATGACCAATGTAAGTACGTCTCAGTAGAAATGTAGGGGTGACTTATTTTCCAATGTTAGAGGTATGCAATCCTCCAGCTTAGTGTTTCTCAACCTTATTTGTTTCACGCTCGACTTCAAAGCCTTAAAATTTTCCAGCCCAAAGAAAAAAAGGTGCAAAGGTGCAAAGGTGCAAAGGTGCAAAGGTGCAAAGGTGCAAAGGTGCAAAGGTGCAAAGGTGCAAAAAAATATATTTTAAGTGAAAATTAATCAATAATTACGAATACCTAAATCTATACCCACTTAATATAATACAGGTGCATAAATACACTTATTAACGCCTGGCTTCCCACATTTCTATCGGTTTATCACGTATTTTCCCTAAACACCAGCCTAACTAATAAAAAAAAAACACTTAACGACCGTTTAAAAGGGCATCTGTTCGCCGACCAACGGCAATTCTGCAACAACACTAATAACATGATCATGTTTTCATGTTGGCTGCATTGAATTTCCCTTGATTTGCGCAAGCGCGGCGGCCATCTTGTTTCATTGCTGTGCTCAGGCCCTAATGGCCAGTTGGAGGTTTGTGCTTAATTGATGAGATAAGTTCATATAGTTTTAGTTGACTTTGAATAATTGTAATTAGATAGATACCTACATAAATATATCACAAAGAAGGTATTAATATTGATTTCTATGTTTTGGTTTTGAAGAGCGGATGTTATCTCTTGGGAATCATTAACAGATTTCTTTTTGCTCTTCAATTTTTATGATGAGATTTTAGGTTCACGCAATGTGAATAGATTTCGGAAAACTCTGTGTAGAAGTCCCGGCATTCTCTGTGAATGCCGGGACTTCACCCGTGTGTGCGTTAAATTTCTTGAGTAATCGTGCTATCGTTAAATTAGTATCCATTGCCTTACCTTAATAAATCTGGCTTTTTCTAGTGGTTCATTATATCCTGGTTGAATCTTGTACTTCCTCATGAAGACTGGTCTGTTATTGATATCCATGTAGGCATATAGAAGGCCAAATCCCCAATAAAACCCAATGGTCAGGGCATTTGGTATAATCATCCATAACACAAAATTGTCCTCAGCTGAAACAGAAATTATATAATTAAATGAAAACAAATCACTCTGTATACACCACTTATTTAACCAATGGTTTTTTCGTCGTGTTGATAATTTTGATTAAATAAGTGGTTTGTTCGGAGATTTGTTTTCATTTAATTAAAATAACGCTCTAAAGTGAATTTGCGATTATTGAAAAAGATATTATAAATTAGGTTGGTAACTTGAATAAAATATTATTATTAGTCTTCGACCAAGTATATCTAGGTCAATGTTATTAGTCAATGAAATCAAATGCCACCTAGAATGAGATTAAGAAATATTTTTTTATCTAAAAATAGATTTTTGCTTATCACGGTGTGGTCGAGCTTCAAAGATTGCATATTATTATAAAATATGAAATAAATAATGTTAATTACAAACGCTGAGGAAAACTATTACAAAATTTTATTATATCTTATATACTTTATCACGTTATCTTATATACTAAAAAAATAAAACGTGTTTTAGGGTAGAGTGGTGACGATTGAAACACGTTATGATTGAAACATCTCAATTTATTCGAAAACTATGATACTTAAGAGTGTGACGCAACACTCGAAACTCCGTCAGGTAGGTTGGGACCTTTCTCCAAAAGCGCTCTAGCCGGCTAGTAAAACAATCGGGCATAGAAGATAATATAAGATTTTGCGCTCAAAAAGTAAATATTTAGTACATTTTTGTTTATGTTGTAACTCATTTTACTCTCTCTGCTTGACGAAACTTTTTAAACAATTCTCTTCTTTATCTATTTCAGAATATTTCTATTGCATTTGCAAGGCATTAATATCTATTTACAAGGCTTATTTTTAAACTTGAAGTAGAAAATGTCACGTGGGGATGTTTGAAACAAATTTGTTGGGATGATTGCAACGTTTCAATCATAACAATGTTTCAACCGTCCACACTGAGAGAAAATTATAATGAAAATGGGTCATAAATTCAAATCATTATGCCTTTCCAACAGATTTACTTCTGTGATCTAGCATCATTAACATATTAGAGAGTATTGAATATATATAAAAAATATTCAATACTACAAACTTTCAAAGAAATACAGCTTCAGAATAATTCGTGATGGGTACGTAGGTACCTACTCTTGAAATTTTTTATACTCTGTATTTCTGACACGTTTTTTTTTCCTAAATTTGTCTGTGATGGTGACGCAGATTCCACAGTCGTGTTCTATTGCAGAACTTGAATCAACTTTTCAATCTACTTTGACAAGCTCAATGACTTCGTAGCCAATTTCTACTGTAGAAACTGAAACAGTTGTTCCGTCTACTCAGAGAGACTCAGATACTCCAGAATCAAATTTTAATACAGGGTAAATAACGTTTGCTACGTGTTCATCGAGAGGTTTGGCGCCTTTACGTACTGCTTTGGTCGGCTTGAGATTAACATGACCTACTCTCTGAAATCAGCGGCACAGAATTATGTACATTAATTATCTGTTGATTTTTTTCCCGATTTAAATTTATTGTCAGTCAACAAGTAAAACATTTATGCCAGAAAGCGAGCAACTATTCCCGAAAGCGCTACCCATGAAAACAACTGCCAGAGGCTTAAAGAAGAGGAAATCCACTATTTACACAGACACTCCGGAAAATATATTAGAACAAAAACCGAAGAAAAATGAAGAAAAAAACGCTAACTCGATTAAAAAAAAAACAGTGTGCAATTCACACGCAGTAGAAGTGAAACCTTCAGAAAACTAAAATAGACAAGAGTGTACGAAGCACCGCACAAAGAGGAGACAGATTATACGGTCGTAGGACGTATGTGTTTGTCTCTCTTTAGTACTGCTATTTTTCGTTTCATCAATTTTTAAATCACAACGATGTTGACAAAGTTTTCACTCCAAAAATAACAAGATTACAGAGAAGAAGAAGAAAAAGATTGAAAAAACAGAAATATATGGAAATTACTCTTGGAGATCAGTTAAAAATACATTGTTTAGCACGTGGTGAAGAATATAATTCCACTATACCAGAGAAATTTGGGTCCAGGATTTGATTTATAAATTTTAGGGTCATGAAAAGTGCACCAAATAAGAACTACAATAGTTATAATTGTGAATCTGACTAATTGTTGATGACGTGCCTTGAATCTGCAATTAATGACTGATAATTTTGTGAAGTAGTTAAACTACTAAGTTTAAAAGAGTTTACTTAATATTTTATTTCTCAAAGTTTCATTAATGTTGATTTTTATAACGTTCCAAAAGAAGTAGGTAGGTATCCCTTTGCTTACATGTTTGAGTTTTATTCGTGTCATTTATGTGTACATTGAATTTTTTGGCAGGTGAAAATAGATCACAAATAATTATAATGTTACTTACAGTACTATTCCTGATTGCTTCCTTGTAAAATATACTATTTATTTATTTAATAGATCTATCTGCCCCCCTAACCGGTAATTTAAAGTTTTTTTATTTATTTTGTTTGTGTTTTAGTGCCATTCTTTACACAAAGTTATTTTATTCGTATTATTTAAGTTCTGACTGATTTTTTTGTAGGTGGTAAGAGGTTACAAACAATTATGTTACTTCCAATATTATTAGAAAGTACCTACCTAGTAATTTTTTTCTTTAAATAGATTGTCTTTAATTTTTTAATAGATCTTTATGGTATATAATCTAACCGATTATTTAAAGTTTTTTTTTTCAAAATTACGATATTTTGTAATAAATCACAAACCAAAAAATAAAAATTTTCGTAACATTACCTTTTTTATTTATTTATTGTTGAATTAAACACTTTATTTTACATTTTATACCTAGTTAATAATTTAATAATTTTACACATTTTATTTATTTTCATTTTATTTTATCCTCAGATCAGAGTTTGAAATATTGTCATGATTGAAACATTGTGATGGTTGAAATAAGCACTTGTATGAAAACAAAAACCCTATTTTTAATACCGTTCTATTCTGTTCCAGAATAATATCGCAGTAAAACTATATTGATTATGCCAAATACTCATAGTTAACTAAGAGCACTTAAACACAAATAATAAAAAATATATTTAAAGTTGTTTCATATCAAGATATTAACGTGCACAGTTTTAAAAATGATTGTGATATGTTTAATCATCATTCATGATCTCATTGAGTACTGTTACAATATTGAAAATGTGTAACATTAATTACAATTACTCCATTTATTCCAAAGATATTTAGAGCCTTTCAATTATACCCACGTACTGTTTCAATCGTCCACACTATGGGATAATTGAAACGATTTTCCCATTGTCTTTAATTGGTTATTGTAGCTTACCTGTAAGAGTTGTGGCCACCCAATAAATTTAATTTGATAACTTGATAGATTATAATTCATCTGATATAAACATCTTATCCATAAATACAAAAGAAAAATTGCTACAAATAGTTAAAGTAAAGGTGTTTCAACCATCCCCACTCCCCTACTTCTTTAGTCATTACAAACCTATCTAAATGAAGAAAAACGTTCACAGTTCCAAAAAAAAATATTACCCCTAGGGGTAATTAGGGGTAAAATGTAATATTTTAATTTAGTCAAAAAATTGAGAAATAAAAAAATCACTGATTTATACTTACTGACATTATCCAAAAATCTGTCCCACTGGGATTGCCAAAAGTCTCCCGAAGCTCCCCAGAATCTTTGAAGGTACCTGCAAAAAAGGAAAGCTGTTTTAAAACAAGGTCTTTTTCTTCTTCTTCAATGGCGGTACAGCCCATTTCAAGCCTTGGCCTCCTTCCGGATAAGCCTTCACCGCCCTCTGTCCTCGGCCGTCGTCTTCCAATCTGCAACATGGAGTAGTCCACTTGCATCCTTCCTGACATCATCCTTCCATCTCAGCCTAGGTCTGCCCGCCTTTCGTTTACCTCCCGGGTTTCCTGTTAGAACCTTCTTCGATACTCGTGTGCTTGTTCTTCGGTGCACATGTCCGGCCCATCTTAGTCTTTGGAGCCTTAAATGGAGTCTGGGAGCTTGGTAGATGTCATAGAGTTATTATATGACAGATTGAGTAAAAAACTGAGACCTCAATAAAAGATGTATCTTTGTGTATGTATCCATTCCATTACCAATATAATGTTTAATCTATCAAGCTGTATCCATTATTCAGTAAATAAATTTTAATTATATAGCAAGTGTATTTTTATTATTATTGTATTTTTATTATTTCAAACCCGTGTCTAACGCACCCGCGTCTACTCCGAACAGACGGTGAAATACGCAGGCGTTTGATTTCGTTCACAAGTAGTTAAAATACCTAACTGCAGCGCTCCCGCCATTTGGGACTGGAGCCTGCTTCTGGGACTGAACAAAGTACGTTATCGTAATTTAGGCATTCACTAGGAATGTCCATTTAAAAATTTAAATATCTTAAAAATTTATTTTGGATTCTTTCAATCGCATGTGATTGAACCTCATAATTTGGCGACCAAACTGTCGAATTGGATTCCATATGACTCCTTACTAGTGACATATGTAATGTTTTTACAGTATTGACATTATTGAAATCACTAGATACTCTTAAAATAAATCCCAAAATTTTCAAAGCTTTATTGGTTATTATTTCTATATGCTTGATAAAGTTGAGTTTCATGTCAAACCAAATACCTCAGTATTTAACTTTATCCGAGACAGATACTAACGACATATTGTTAATGGAATAATCGAAAAATATTGGATTCTTTATTCGATAAAGCCTCATAATATGACATTTCCTTGAGTTAAGTTGCAAGCGGTTATCATGACACCATAAAATAAATCTCAACAAGTTATTTGATAATATTTGGCAATCATTAATGTTTCTGATTGCCTTGAATAATTTCAGGTCGTCTGCAAACATTAATACTTGAAGATCATTGAAAATATATTAGACATCATTAACAAACAATAAAAAACAGGATTGGATCTAAATGTGACCTCTGGGGACGTGACTCCTAATTGCTTTTTAAAACATTTACGCAGTATTTACATACACATTAGTTTTAATTTTTAATCAACTATTTAAGGTGTTTTTTTTTAAGCAGTATTGACGTTTATTTTCGTTTTCAGTTTTAATCATCTTTTTATAATATTGTTTCAGCTAAGGAGATACTTTTAGCCAGGCCAAACCCATTTTATATTGGTCAGAAACAGTCATACTACGAGAACTCAATCTAACATATATTTCTCGAAGTTTGTTTGTAACGATGTTTGTTGTTTCATTATTGAGGATTTCCTCTGCACTAGCATGAGATACGGAGTCGATAAAATGCAAGTTCTTTAACAGTAACAGTATGGTATTCAGTAGTGAATGTGAAGCAAATGTAAAAAAAAAACTTTACAAAAAAATCAGTTAAATTTTAAAAATTCCCAAGTTATATTATAATCGCGGAACGCAAACGCGAAAATGTTCATTCCCGTGGGGAAATTATTTGTTCAGTAACCTTCCCAATATCACGCGAACGAAGGCAAAGGAAAATGCTAGTTAAAAATAATTATGTGTTAGTTTTCTTTCAGTCTACAATTTTTTTTTTATTGTGGGATGAGCCTGATCTACGTTTTCAAAAAAAATTCAAATGATAGGCAAAATTTGAATAAAAACAAATATTCAATTTGCATTGTACTCTTCCTGTATTTGCACTTTATATCGATCAAATTAATCAACAATAAAGTAACTAAAACCGTCTCTATCATAAAAATTTATTCAAAAATTGAAAAAATTTTTTTTGGCAGAATCAGAAACAAAGTAAAAGAAACATGTAAGACAATGTACAATAATTCTTTTTCTCTGCAATGAAGAGAAAATGAAAAAAAATGCAAATCCTGCGAAATAAAGAAATACGAATAATGTCCAAACACAACATATCGATAATGAAAATTAGAAATGCTGTAAAGGTTAAAATTAGTTTCCGACCGAAACAGGACTTTCGACCGAAATCGAAACCGAAACCGAATCTTCGGTATCTGTCTTAGTTTCGGCCGAAACCGAAACTTTCTTAGACATGTTAAAAATCTATTGTTTACTGAAAATTGGCTTATTTTTTACATTTATACAGAGAGTGTCAACTCGTGTTAAATGAATTAAAAAATAATTTTTATAATTTTAATTTTTTTTATTACTTACTGCTATAAAATAAACAAAAATTATGAAAATTAACAAATACAACTACTTCTTAGATCAAAAATTTGTCAATAATCAACACTTAAAATATAAAGGAAGGACCTCATTAATTGAGTATTTTAATTTTAATTGCGTTTACAATCACAACATTGTTTTTACACCTTTAAATGAAATAAAAAAACAATAATTGAAGTACGTGAAAAATTGTTATTTATTTTTTGATTTTACTGCTATAAAACAAACAAAAATTATAAAAACAAGCAACAAGCGTGTTAACTACTTCTTGGAACAAATATGCGCGAGAAATAACACCTGAACTCACAAGACAATCACGCCGGAGCGGCCGGCGAACTCAGCTGCGGCGGGTGACACACGAGCCACTAACTCATCCGAAGTCAGCCGAACGACACGCGATAATTCACGAACGAGTTCTACGAATTAAACCCAAAAATAATTAATAAATTAAGAAAGTTTTTTACAAATATTTTCTGGTAGACATACTACTTTCTAAATATATATTTTGTGATTGAATTTACTTAATTAAAAATATAATATTATGTTTGATAAATAATGTTAATTTATATTTATGTATATTTTTCAAAATGTTAGCGCCACACACGACGACGTGAGCTATAATTGTAATAAAAAAAAAAAAAGAAAATAACTCTGCTAGGCACGAACTCCGTGTTTCCTCTACATTCACAAAAATACCCCATTTATCTAATTACCTCCGATATTCTAACATCTAAACCTGTCTTATTCTTTCATAATTTTCCAAGTTAGTCACTCATTTATTAAGTACAATGTATTTTCTTACCATATAAGCGAATTTCTCGCACCGGAAAATCCAATCAGCACTGAAGCAATCACAATTAAAACACTGTACAGTGAGGACATCCGCGTGACCTGCGCTCCCTTGATGTCCAGCTTCTCCGCACTTAACACTTTTTCTTCTGAAATGCAAACAGAAACCTGAATAAACTGTCCCAAATTTTAAAAATAACAAATCGTGAAAAAATCTCAACTTTTATCGTAAAATAATCGTTATATTGGAATAATTTTTCTATCTCTCTCTGCACTTTGTATAATCAATGGAATCGCTTTGTGCAATTTGTAAAATGACACGCACTAATTAATTTAATATGAAATTTTAATGAAACGTGTGAATACAAAGTTTAAAATTTTAAATGCTCGATTTTGAATGAACGTCAGTTCCTGTCGGTATAATTTCAAATTTCAATAACTCGCCTAAAAATAGACGTAGTGCCGCCATCGTCTCGGCAAGCGCAATGAGAACATGAGAACCCAAGGTTTTCAGGCTTCCGGATTCAACGCAGGATCATTATCTCAGATGCTGATTATCCGATTCGAGTGAACTAACTTTTAAAAATTAGAAGTGTAGGATATACGTTACAACTCATACTGAACTTCAGGACCGGACAGTTCAACAAAATGCCACTTTGTTGTAGGTCGCGGAACGGAAAATAACATTTGACGAGTCTAGGTCAAGTTTGGATATGGATTTATTGGACTCTTTGCTGATTCGTTGCGAAAGGGGCAATTTTAAAATTCAAAGCCATAAAATGTGTCAATTTTTAAATACTAAAGTATATTTCAAATATAAAAATCTAAAAAGTAATTTTATCTAGTTTTTATAATGGGATTTGTTTTTACAACATCTTCAAAAAAAAAGAAATATATATAGAACATTCACAAACAAAACATGGAAAAATTCCATGTCTTTCCAAGTACAATTTTTTAATTAGTAATGTTTTCACATCCGCGGCCGTTTATCAATTAATAACATTTTCACGGGGTTTTTTAGTAAGGCTGTTTGAGTCTTAAAGTTCTTAAAAAAATAAGAAATATCTATGCATACTATTATATGAAATTACTATAAATAAATAAATATCCGAAAATTACTATAAACACGTTTGTTTCAGTTATTTTACAAGTTATAAGTGTGAGGAAATTCACAATGTTTATTTAAATGCTGTTTTAGACAACCCCGCGAGATTTTTGCTCTATTTAAACGAGTCGTGTTTTATTAAATATTTTCACAATTTTTGCTTAAATATTATCAATTTTAACATTAGCCCCTTATATTTTGGCCAAAAAACAACTTTTGGCCAAAGAAATTTTAGATAATTTGCAACAAACAATTTGAAAGTGCTGCAGCATTATTGTGATATTGTACGTTTATTGCCTTTTTATGTCGTCACGGTACCGTAATCGTCAATCGTCCGGTAATTATAAAAGTACTCAATGGATACTTGTTAAGGTGATGCACTACTAGCAATGCAAAATCAAATGTCTTTGGTTTGAAAATTAGATCGCTTAGAAATATTTTAGGTACTTTAATTAAATACTATGAATAGAACACATTGGCCTACGAGATAATTGAGTATTTTTGGTTAGTCTTTTTATAAGCCCAAAAAATATAATGCATCAGGCTTACATAAGCTGCTTTTAAGTTCAAAATCTCCTACTTACGAATCCCCTTTCGGGTTTGATTTTACTGTATAATGTGGAAAATTAAATCCTTTGGAAAATGATCGTAAAACATTTACATATTTGTGCCTGAGCTTCGCAAAATAAAACAAAACGCGCTTTTTGGCGACGTTTTTTCGTGAATAAATCAAAACAGGCAGCTGGTGTTAAAGGGGAATTTAAACCTTATCACCTCCTACATAAGACGTGTTTTTCTTAGAGGCCTCTTCCCGAATTTTATACGACGTTGTGCATTACCTTGACTACCCCCGAAAGAACTTAACACGTTGGTAGCGATTTCTATTGAAATATACATTTCTGAAAATTCGAATCCGATGAGAACCGGATAAGAATTAAAGTGAATTTTTTGTTAACCAATAATTCCGAAAATTGGTTGACACCATTATTATTCATCACCTCATTATTTCACTTCATTAAAATGGAGAAAAAAAATCTAATAAATACGCGAAAATCATATATTATGATCTTCTCACTTTAGCCAAAAAAGATAAAAGAATCATATTTTTTCCATTTTCATCACCATGGATTACGGCTGTGTTTTGAATGAAGCAGTAAGGTGCAGAATGCAGAAAACAGCATTCCTTTGTAAACAAGCCACTCGATTCTTTTAAAGCATCCGTATTTTTGTATGCTTGCAGAGAATCGAGGAATCCGAAAGCAAAAATATTCACAATTTTGAAAACAGTAAAAACCAGTGATTTCTGACATTATTTGGAGTAAAACCTGTAAATGAAATTTTGGGTTCCGGTGACAATTTAGATTTTTTTCAACTAAAATGTGAAGGATGATTTTTTTCCATATTTTTGTAGTCGAATTCCAGTGCTCTTTTCTTATACATTTGGTCATCTTGTTAGTATTTGTGTTTTCTTCTTCGGAGTCGCTAGATGTCGTTTTCTTTTATTTTTTCACTGCGTTTTCTTTTGCCTGTTCATTTTGGAGCGGTTTGAAGATTGGATATTGATTGGTTTCGATCCTTGGTACACTAAGGACGGGTTGTTTCAAAAAATTTGATGGATTCATCAAATATTTGAAGTTGATTTTCACGTTCTGTGTAGGTTCTATTCAAGTTCTGTTATAATATCGTTATAGGACAGCTGCTTCACAAAACTGAAATAATCACAGAACTTGAATAGAACTTACACAGAACGTGAAAATTAACATCAAATATTTGATGAATCCATCAAATTTTTTGAAACAACCCGTCCTAAATATCTGCAGAGTTTCATCAGGCGCTGTAAACCACTACATTGATACGAGCATGAAGAATGACCCAAAACCCCGTCACTGGAAAAGCTACACATTGTAGTTTGTAGCTTGCGAACTTTGTTACAGGTACCTACTTTACAGGTACTTTCGTACGGTTCCATTTTTTTTAAATAACTAAATGCATCAGAATTCGAATTGAATTCTTTTGTTTTGATTTTCGTTTTTTTTGACAGACAGCAGCTTGGGAGCGAAATGTGAGACTGTATAAACATTAACTGAGATTCTGTGTAACTTATAAAATAAACTATCCTACCGAGAGACTTGTGTTTTGTTACTGAGCCTACATTGATAGCCGACCCTATCAACATCAAAGGAGACTTGCGTTGGACTGCGGATTTATCGTATTATATTGGAACCGAGTTCCTGTGAATTAAATAAATATTTTTTGCTATACCATTTTCTTGCAGGCTAAATCTAAGATGTATTTGTTTGTCTCTTATTAGTGTCGCTCATTTCCATTTCCTCGAGTTTTAAATCACAACGGTGCTAAAGTAGTTTTCACTTCAAAATTGGTTAAATAGGTTACATTAGGTTAGGTTGTGGGCTATTTATCTTTTTTATTTCATAACTTTTAAAGACTTCAAAGGGGTGTTGAAATTGTATGATTCTGAGTTTCATGGAACTGAATTTTAGGTTAGTAGGTTTTAGGGCACAGGTAATATAAAAAATGTATAATTTTATTTATTTTATTAAAAATATAAACAAGTTTCCCGCTATAATCTAAACCAGTGATTCCCAAAGTGGTCCAGGTGGACCCCGAGGGGTCCACGGGAGACTCGACGGGGGTCCACGTAGGCGTGATAAAAAAATGGGGGTCCACAAGTTGTAAGTGGGGGTCCACGAAAATTTATGTGGTTTCGATAGTCATCATCATCACTCTTGGCTCTACAACCCCTAGTCATCATCACTCTTGGCCTCCTCAAGAGTCTTCCTCCACTCATCTCAGTTTTGGGCCAGTTCTCTCCAGTTTAGAAGCTCCAAGGTAGATATATCTTTGAGGAAGTTGTTGCTTCATCTTAATCTTGGCCTTCCCAGGCTCCTTTGCCTTATCGGTCTTGAGTTCAGCAAGGACTTTGGTGCTTGATGCTCGGTCATTCTCTCCACATGACCCAGCAACCGAAGTCTTCCCATTTTTGTGAATTTTGTTACGTTTAGCTCCTTAAACAGCATATAGCTCGTTGGTTTCGATAGTAAAGAACAAAAATGTTGGCTTGGCTTTACCTGTCAATGTAGGCAGATAGTACATTAGTATTTCGGTGAAAAGTGGTCATTTTGAGACCCATCCCGTGCTCATATCCCATCCCGCCCCCCTCTCATATCACATTAACCCCCCCCCCCCCCCCGTTGTGACAGACCACAACTCCAGCGTTATATTCAATATTCAGTACAACGCGTGTCGAGTTTTGGGAATATGGTAGAAATGTTGCAGCAGGGGGTCCACCGAAACCAGTAAAATTTTGAAAGTGGTCCACGAGAAAAAAAAGTTTGGGAACCTCTGATCTAAACAATTTGTAGAAAATTTTGGTTTGTTTGGTTGAATAACTACTTACAAAACATTTTTTAATGATGCTACGTAATACATAGATATTTTACCAAACTGGTTTGAATAAAAGTGATCTTTATACTTATTTATGTAATCTAAAATAGTCTCAGCGAGAGGTCTAAGGCCACGTCCGCATAGGCAGGAGGCTTGCTTAGCGCCTAGTGCCTAGTGGCTTGTGGCTTGCACCCTGGATACTCGCTAGGATACACGGTGGCCGCACTGTAGGTAGTTTGCCTGGTGGGTCGCTAGGTGCCTTGCTCATTTGCTTGTCGGCACGTCGCTAGGCGACTCGCTAGGCTCTAGGTGCTAAGCAAGCCACCTGCCTATGCGGACGTGGCCTTACGGATGTCATCGATGCTCGTCCTCTTTCGAAGACGAAAAAGACAGAAAATATCTGAAGGACAACGACACACGATCTCTCGCTGCACTCAATCTACAGATCATTGCATATTAAATTAATGAAATTACTCCTTGGTAAATCAATGTTGCTAACACAGGAGTTTTTGTTCTACTTTTTCCTAAAATTCGTTAAAACTATAAATCTAAATTGTAAAAATATTATTACAACTAGTATCACATCTGCACCCAATGACTATCGTACATTTTTTGTAAGAAATACTCTTTAATATGTATTGATTTCTTTGACACGTTCGATGGCACATATGTGCAGAATAGCAGGTAATCTGGAAAGCTCGAAGCAGATGGCGCTGGTGTGGTTGGATATTATTTACATGATATGACAGCTATGTGACACTCTCAAGCTTTCAATTTGGGAGGCGGGAATGGGTACCGCCGCCCCGGGAACCTTTATTGGATAACCAACACCTCTGCCATAGATCACCCCAAGTGGTTCGCTACGTTTGGTGATTTAGCAGGGGTGCCCGGGTTCACGGGGTGAGGTTTGTCTAGGTCTTGGAGGCGGATGACCAGGACACATTAAACCCCAGATTCCTACCCACCCCTTAAACCCTATTCCTTCCCAGAACTCTCCTTCCCTTCCTTTCCTTAAAAAAACCTCCACACAGCATCCCCAAAGATGACATAGGCCCTGAGGGAAATTATTTTCCTCAGGGCCTCCTGTGTGGAGCTTAAAAAAAAGCTAATTTGTTCGGTTTTCGGAACAAATCATATAGGCCTCATAGAAATTGTTGTATCTCCCTCATAATTATAGTTATAAAGATCTAAACGGTGTTGGAAAGAACAAACATCACTCTTTATATTAAAATCTAAAAATTAAATGTAAAACAATTAAAACGTACACCTTTATGAATCCAAAATTTCCGCCCCAATTTAAAAAAAAAACAACTTCAAGAATTTTTTATTTATTATTATGTATGATTATTTTTACATGAAAAGACAAAAAAAGTGAGTTGACGAAAACGTTTATTCATTTTTGCCTAATTTTATTTTTTATTTTCAGTAATTTTAGTTAGAAAAAACGTGAGGTGGGTCATTTTTTAAATTTTTTACGTTCGCAATCAAAATTTTTATACCTAAAAATTAAAATGTATTTCATCACTTTTCAATGGCAGTTTTTAGTTTCCGAATGCGTTTAGAAAGACTTCATTTATTTGCATTTTATTGCAGCCGAAATATTTTGACCTTCTGACAAAATAGGCGGAAGTGGTTAATGATTTAAAGGCATCTACAAATTTACACTCTACACTGAATAAAATGAGAGACAAGTTCGGCTGATTTTTCAGATGGGTGGCTTGCGACAGAAATAACAATTTCCCGACGATTTTCTTGACTAAAATGTTGAAAAGTGAGGTTATCTCAGTTTTGAAATAATGCTATTTACTATTAAAATTACGTTTTAGTCAAAATATACCATGCTTACAATTATAACAGATTCCAGAGGCGTCACACGGATATAAATCAAAATGTTTATTGCAAATACCTACGAGATATTTTATCTTTGGTTTATATTTGTGTGTTTTTAAGGCACAATCCATTTTTTTCTTAACTATTAGAAACATATTCTGGAGCATAAAGGCACAATATAGCATTGAGACATTTTAATTACTATTGTTATTAAACTTTTGTCAAAAAACTTAGGTCGTTGTGTAGAGATAATGGCTGACATGATATCCAGTTACACCAGCGCAATGGTTGTTTTGGACTTTTCAAATAATGTTCAACTTCACAAATAAGTGTTGGCAGCCCCGTATGCTGTTTTGCTTATAAATTGATAATTATGGTTATAACCGTGGATGTGGCACCACAGGCTGTTTTATAGACTGTGTGAGTGCTCGCAGTAAGAATTCCATAGAACCTTGAAACTAATTACTTTGTAGTATTATTAAGGCTCCAGTCCGGAACGTCGGGTGCACTGCAGTTAGGTATTTTAACTACTTGTGAACGAAATCAAACACCTGCATATTTCACAATCTGTTTGGAGTAGACGCGGGTGCGTAAAACACGATTTTGATGAAATAAAAATACAATACTAATTAAAATACACTTGTTTCTTCAAAATTCACTTTAATTACTTAAAATATCATTAAAAAAAATTACATAAAATAAAATATAAAAAATATTTTAGGATGGGTAAAAAATTACATTAACATAATAAAAATCTTTTAAAACAAAAAAATAATTTTTATATTTTATTTTATATTATTGTTTTTTATGATATTTTAAGTATTTAATCATCTCTCCTTTCTAATATTTTGTCTAAGTTCTAATTTGTCTTTACTTGTTTGTCTTTTGTTATTTTTTATTAACTTATTATCCTGACGAAGAAAACATAGTTTTCGAAACATGTTGATATTGTTAATTAAATAGTGGTGTACACAAAGTTCTTTGTTTTCATTAAAAACAATACACTTGCTTTATAATTAAAATTTATTTACCGAATAATGGATACAGCTTTGCAGATTAAAAATCATATTAGCAATGGAATGGATATATACACACAAATACATATTTTATTGAGGTCTCAGTTTATTTTTCAATCTGTCATAGAATCTAATGGTATTTTGACAATTTCTGGTTCTGATTTTATAATATTACCATAAAACAATGGGTGTGAATAAAGGGAGATCTAAGGTCAAAGCTACGACAGATATTTTTAAATATGTGCGATAGAAATGACAAAAGGCTGTTTTGTTTTTAAGTTCATTTAGATGATTATTTCGTACTTATGTAGGAAAATATTTCACGATACTAGCCAAAGCTTAGGAAAGTACAATAAAGCATATAAAGAAAAAAAAAACGGTTTAACAAATAAAGAAGTTGATACAAATTGATATAAAATAAACTAAATGATATCTAAATACACATTATTTTAAAATGTATTCAGCATAATAATTGGCTCGAAAAGTGCCATAACTTTATTTGTGGTTTAGGAGGCTATTAATTTTTTTTGTGTGTAAAACACACTGTTATTCGTACTATACGCAAGTTGCAGGTAAATAATGAAAACATAATATGCGAGATAAAAATAAATACCTACCTACCATTGTTATAATGATTTCACAATATCATCCGTAATATTTTACCCATGCTATTAGCATAGGTAGTATGCGAACAAAACAGAGTGATTATTCACAAGACTTTGCAAGAACATCAACCTTTCTCCAGTCTGTTGATAATACTAAACATCCACAAACATGATAATTTAAAATGCCAAAAACTAATTTTAGTTTTAGATGTTTCGGATTCAATGCATTTATAGAAATTATTCAGGTACATAATTTTCAGAATATCAAAAAATTTACAAAAAATGTCATTAATCAAAAGCTTAGTATGACAATCTTACCGTCCATCCCCTGCCATACTAATCATTACTCCTAATGACTACATTCAAAGCGCTTCTCATCATTTTTTCCTAACTTCCATAGTTTTTAGAACATGTAATGGCCAATCAAACTTCATAATTCCGGTTTTGAACCAAATCGGTAGAGAAATCGAGAAACTCAATATGGATTCTAAAATTTTGAATTTAGAATTGATATTTAATTCTAGTTCAGTGCACCTCCGAATTTCTCAATCCCGATTTTTAATCAAATCGGCCGAGAACTTAAGAAATTCAAGAAGGATGCTGAAATTACAAATTTTGATATTAGATTCGAAAACAATGCACCTCCGAACTCCTCAATCCCGATTTTGAACCAAGTCGGCCGAAAACTTAAGAAATTCAAGATGGATGCCGAATTTATACATTTTGTCATTAGATCCAAGATCAGTGCACGTCCAAACTCCCTAATACCGATTTTGAACTAAATCGGTAGAGAATTCGAGAAAATCAAGATAGATGCCAAAATTATACATTTGGATTGCTAGATTCGAGTTCAGTGCACCTCCAAACTCCCTAATAACGATTTTGAACCAAATCGGTAGAGAGTTCAAGAAATCCGAGATGGATGTTGAAATTAAGGATTTTAACATTAGATTCAAGTATAGTGCACCTCAAAACATCCTAATTCGTATTTCGAACCAAATATGTAGATAACTCGAGAAATTCAAGATGGATGCCAAAATTATGCAAACAATGCATTCAATTTCTACCCACCTCCAAACCCCCTTGTACCGTCTGCGATAGGAATTGACTAAAAACTATAAAATTATTGCGCGCATCGAAATAATGTATTTTGACATTATTAGTTTTTTCGCCAATGGGCGGTTGGGTCTCACTTTTGTGGCCTACGCACCATGTCAATAATAAAGTTTTAAAATTGGAAACAGTAAGGTAGACCACAATTTATTTATTATCTAATAATAATTATTTAATTTCCATTGGCTGGTTTATTGTATAACACCTCTCTCCCCAAGCACTTTACTAGAAAATAAATCCGTTTGATATTTTCATTGCTGCGGATACAAGCGATACGAAATTGATTTGCGTCTTGCCCCAAAGACATCTCAAAACTGAAGGCTATCGTTAAATAATACCGCGTTTCGCGAAGTAATATTATTCTCATGCATTTTTTAATAGTGTCTGTAATAGGCGCTACTACGTTTTCAACAAAGGCATTTTCGAACGTTTTACTTAAAGTTGCAGTATGTATATCATATAGAATTAAAAAGTTTTCGATTAAAAAAATTCATTCACATGTAACATTAGACATTTTTCTAACTACTCCCATACAATTTTTAAATAAATTGTTTGTAGTTTTGCTTGAACTACTATAATACAAAGTGATGTTTAGCGTTATTTGGCGAACTTGGCCCTTAATTGTAAACCAAACTTAAATAAGGTTTCTCTTGCATGTTTTGCTTTTTTGCAATTTGACTTGGAAACACAGGAAAACATTTACTCAGCACTCCCCATCCAACATTAAACATAATATATTATAACATTCCCGAGTCCATTAAATTCTTGACATGTTTGGAGTCTTCTCTAATTGCCAAAATGTTTAATAGTTATTATTCCCCCTCTAACTTTAATTTGGTGATCAACTTCATTGCTAAAAATTTAGAAACTTAAGTCTTATTCTGATGACTTTTCAGAGTCAGGGAATAACTCTCTAGCCGATGTTAAGCCTAATAATCTAATGTTTCTGAGGGAAGCTTTGGAGTTGCGGAATAAGTTATCCGTGTTGTGGAGTCTGTCCAGGAGACCCAGGGTGCCAAAGCATTGAGTGAATCTGCAAAAAAAAGTATGGTTAATTTAAGAATAAATGTCTATTCTTTTTACAATGCTGGAGCACAAATCATTATTCTTACAAAATCACAACATTTTAATATAGTAACTACACCGTAATAGCCGTCTGTTTTTTAATAGATGAGTTTGTGTGTCTGGGTTTACGAGAGATGGGAAGACTGATCCACTGGGCAATCACGCGAAATAAATAAATTTGTCTCGATTGCTCGAGATTTCCAGAATATCCTGTTTTAAATTTTTCGCCAACACAAAAAAATCATACCTTCGAATTTTAACATTGAGACATAAAAACATATTATAGTAATATATAGCCAATGAATTAACCTGTATTTTATCGTTTATCTCATATTTGTAGGATTTATAAAAAAAATATTTTAAAAAAATCGTGAAGTTTACAACCGAGCGAATCCTGCGTAGTTTGTTACTTTAAAACTCCGTGAGAGTTACTTACTCGAGTCAACATAGAATATTTTCGATTTCTGTATTTTTTCTGTGGTATACTTGACAATGGAAGGTGCATATCTATGGAAAAAGGACTTAACTTTAACCGTAAACAGATGATCAGAAAGTCTGAAAAAATATTGAAAAAAAGTTATTTTTAACATCGTTCTAAAATAGTCTACGAAGTTCGGATTTGCAACATCTATGGTCATAATAGATACAGCATTTTAATAGCTTCGTTTTAAAATAAATAGCTGGCTATAGAAATGTTTAAAATAATTACAATAAATGTTTTACCAACGGTAGGAAAATGTGGTCCAATTTTGGACCACTATCAATCGCAGAAAAATAAAAGTGGTCCATTTTTCGACCATAATCGCTCCAGTGAATAGCGTTATTAAAAGAAGGGTAATTGCAGGTAATTCCATTAACGTTACAAAATGGCGCCCCACTTTGGGCATTTTGTGACGTATGGATCTATCTTGTAGCATTCCAATAAATCTCTAAATAAAAAGGTTATATTATCAAATATGTCAAACAATAACCTTGATCATCATAAATTATCTTAAATGCAAACATCTGGTCTGATTCCAGATTGCATGTTAATGTGTGATAAAATATCTATACTAATATTATAAAGAGGAAGGATTTGATTGTTTGTTTGTTTGTTTATTTGTTTGTTTGTTTGCATCGAATAGGCTCCGAAACTACTGAACCGATTTGAAAAATTCTTTCACTGTTGGGAAGCTACACTATTCCCGGGTAACATAGGCTATATTCTATTTTTAAAAAAATTAGGGATCTTTACTAAAACTACAATAATGTAACCCAAGGTGTAAAAAAATTACCGAAAATATTCTTTAAATCACGTGCGCTGCAAAAACTATTGATGATAGAATAAAATAATGTACTACAACTTTGTAGAACACATCATTATCTACAAAAAATGTCGCAACAGCATATGTCTAACTATTATAGTTATGCCACAATAAGTGTTCTTTTATTTAAAAAAATTAATTGAAATGCCGCCGCTAGAAAAGACTCTTTATTTGTATCTTGATATTAATTCTTATCAATATAAATTATTTTATATTCGAGACTGCTTCAATGCCTTTATATAACTTTTTGAATTATTCAATTCGGACATCCCATTCAAAAGATATCACGAGTTTAAAAATGTAAGTATTACACAATGTTAGCGTCACTGGGGTACGGGCCGTACGGAAGGACACCAACAAACAATCAAATCTTTCCTATCTTATGTATAAAAATCAAAAATTGTTTGTTCGTATTTTATACGCTGTCATACCGTTCATCCGATTGCGATGAAACTTTGGTGATTTGTTGTGCGCACGCCCGCAAAGGATATAGGCTATTTATAATGGTAAGTTCTGGCGTTATTGAATTTGTATTAATGAAAATGTGCGTATTTCATATATTTTAGTGACAAGGAGGAAAGGCAGGGGGGAGGAGAACGGGAGAGGTGGGGTACGTGGGTGGGAAGACGAGGGATGGGAAGGCGGAGAAGGTAGAAGGGAAACGCGAAAGGGGAAGGGGACTCGGGAGGTGAACGGGGACGCACGGGAAAGGACATTCAAGGAGAATCAATTGATTTCTTTGCATTGCAACGCAAGCCGTGCTTTGTGCTTTGAGTTTTAGCTTTAAGCTTTGAAATTTAAGCTTTGAGCTTTGATTCTTGAGCTTTAAGCTTTGAACTTTATGCATTCAACGTTAAGCTTTACGTGTTGAGCTTTAAGCCTTGAACTTTAAGATTTGATATTGAATTTTGAGTATTGAGCTTTGTGCTTTGAGATTTGTGTTTTGAGCTTTAACTTTGAGCTTTGAGCTTTAAGCTTTGTGCTTTGAGATTTGTGTTTTGAGCTTTAACTTTGAGCTTTATTTTTAAGCTTTGTGCTTTGAGTTTTAAGCTTTAAGCTTTGAACTCAAGTTTAGAGCTTTGATATTAAGCTTAAACTTTGGCCTTTAAACTTTGAATTTTTACTTTAAGCTTGAGCTTTAAGATTGAGCTTTAAGCTTTGAGTTTAATATTTGAGCTTTATGCATTCGGCTTTAAGCTTTGAGCTTTGCGCAAAGCATAAAGCTTAGCGCTAAAAGTTTAAAGCTTAAAACTTAAGGCTTAAATCTCAAAGCTCAAAGCTTGAAATTCAATGCTTTAAGCTCAAGGCTTTAATCCCAAAGCTTAAAGCTCAAAACTTGAAGCTCAAAGCTTGAAGCTCAAGGATTTAATCTCAAAAATTAAAGCTCTAAACTTAAATTCAAAGCTTAAAGCTGAAAGCTTGAAGCTCAAAGCTTTAAGCTCAAGGCTTTAATCACAAAACTTAAAGCCCAAAGCTTTAAACTCAAAGCTTAAAGCTCAAAACTTAAAGCTTAAAGCTCACGACTTTAATCTCAAAGCTTAAAGCTCTAAACTTACATTCAAAGCTTAAAACTGAAAGCTTGAAGCTCAAAGCCTAAAGCTCAAGGCTTAAATCTCAAAGCTTAAAGCTCAAAACTTCAAGCTCAAAGCTTAAAGCTCAAAGCTTGAATATTAAAGATTAAAGCTCAAAGCTTAAGGTTAAAGCTCAAAGTTTAACCCTTCAAAAATTTTAAAGCTCAAAGCTTGAAGCTCAAAGCTTAAAGCTCAAAGCTTAACCCTTCAAAAATTTGACGTATTTTGTCAAAAGGTAAAAATGTTTCGATATATATCGATTTCGCAATAAAAATTCAAATAAATGGAATATTTGTAAACGTATCGAAAAACTAAATAGGTACTGGTTTTGAAAGGTGAAATACGCTTAAATAAATGGTATTATTAGAAATTACAAAAACATTTTTTAAATACAAATTTTTTTAATGTAAACTTTAAAAAATTTAAAAATACTCAACTGACATTTTTGATATTAAAATTGCTGATCTATAGAAAATGTGTTTGTTTCTGTCTATGTTTGTGAGATGTTTTGCGTTGCTAAACCGTTCATCCGATTGCAATGAAACTTTGGGGATTTGATGTGCGCATTCCCGCGATGGTTTATATACGTGTAAAGTGAGTTCTGGCATCATCTGGGACGAATGGGAAAGGGTAAGTAGAGCGATTTTTTTTCTTTATTAAGTGGCATAGTATATGCCGGGAACTCGCTATTGTATTTAAATGCCTGTGTCAGAATTTGGTAAATTGAATTATGTAATAGAAAGTACCTACCCTAAAATTCTAAATCTATACTAATATTATGAATGCGAAACTGCGTGTGTTTGTTTGTTACGCTTTCACGCATAAACTAATAAACCGATCTTAGAATTTTTTTCACCAATAGAAAGCTACATTATACGCGAGTAATATAGGCTATATATAATGGTAAGTTCTGGCGTTACGAAATTATAAATATTAAAATATTATATTTATTTTACGTTTTCTGTCGAAAAAGGCGGGTTATTTTTTTTTTTTTTTACAGTTATTTTTTTTTTTTTTACAATACCGCACAAGAGTCCCAACTGCTCCCGTGTGGAGCCAGTGAGACTATGGCATCCCCAATCGGGGTATGTTGTGAGGCTGAAGGTAGTGGGGAGGGGAAGGAGATAGGGAAGAGGAAGGTGGGGAAGTACCTGGCTATTCAGATCTGGTCACTAAACACGGCTAAAGCCATTTCAAGCAACGTTTCAATTCTGAATGGTGGTCTTACACCAGGGCGATACTGATAGTATCTTCCACTCTGGAACGTGCCGCAAATATACTATTTATTTTAAATGAATAAATTGTGAAATAACACAAATGAATCAAATAAAATTTATTTGCGCACGCCGGGTTCGAACCCGCGACCTTCGGATTGTGAGTCGAGAGTCTTGCCTCGGGACCACGGAGGCCGGCAGTTATTGCTAACGTCAGAAGAAAAGCAAAACAAATCGTTGCCGTAAAACCATGTTGATATATATTTTTTAAATCAGTCATCGTAGTTAATATTTATCTCTAAAAAATGAATCGCCGAAATGTATTTACGCGCATGACTGACTTCCGAACAACGGCACCAAATTGGATTTTACTACTGGTGAGCTCTGGCATTATGAAATATGCAAAAGGTGGCATGCGAGCTGTTTGAAAACTGAATGTACCGGGAAAGAATGTATGAAATGCGGGAGGGGGACTCGGGTAGGGGGTTCGCAGGAGGGGGAGGAGGGAAACCCGGGAGGGGGAGGGGAATCTGGGAGGGGGGAGGGGAGCTTGGGAGGGGGGTTCGCGGGATGGGGAAAGGGGTATTGGAGTGGGGGGAGGAAAGGTGGAGGAGGCGGAGTAAGAAGGCGAGACGGGAAGAGGACGCGGGAGAGGAAGGGGAGGCGGAAGGGGAACGGGACGAATGGGAAAGGACACGCAGGAGAAAATAATTTATTTATTAAATGGCATGGCAACGCATGCCGGGTACCAGCTAGTAACATATAATCAGACAACCATGTAGGTAAGAGATGAAATAAAATTCATAAATAACGAACAATACAGCATTTAATTTTAAGATTTTGTGACATAGATATTGTATGCTAGCAATGAGACCCTTGAATAAATATTATAAAACACTCAGGTGTGGCAGAAAGCAATTGATGATTTCATCCTGCTGGTAACAAAATGATAAATTGCAAAACCATGCTCAATCTGATAAAATTACTAAAACAACATTTATAGAAATTTGTGAATATTTACTAAAATTGGGCGCCATGATACGTATTTGTCTACTGAACCAATATTTATAAATAGTAATCCTCTATATTTTAAACTAAAACATTATTAAATCTCGATAAAACAATTAGATTAATCTCACGTGAACGACTGGTAATATCCGCTCCACATGATCCGACCGCAAACTGTCTTCCCATTAGTACCCTTTACACGCAGAGTTCGGAGCGGGACGTGCCCCGCGCCACTTCAGAACGCCGCGCAGAAAAGTAAAGACCGAAAGTAAGATAACGGCTTACAGCGCAGTTCACTGTGAGACTTTTCTGCGCGGCCGCCTGAAGTGGCGCGGGGCACGTCCCGCTCCGAACTCTACGTGTGGGAGGAGACTATTGTCTTCCCAAAGCCGGCTCCATAAATATAGCAAACCACCCACGAGACCACTGATAAACGTAATAGCTCAACCACACTACTCGCTTCGGCGCTTCGTCGAGGTCCTCGACGAAGTTAGCCGAAGTTCAAAGTGCGTGTCTACACACTCGTGCAACTTCGCGAGGAACCCAGTTTCTCGGAGTCCGCGCGCTAGGCAACATGAACGCTCAAGTAGCAGCTGCCGTTGCAATATGCACTCTCGCGTATTATAACTCCGTGCAAATTCATCATACATTTTTTACCTGTACTTATTGATGTAATTTAGCACTTTTGTTCATATTACCCAAGCACAGGCGTGCCTCAGTGGGTTCCCATTATCTACTTTTGCCTTATATGTATATATTTACTTATACATTATTTGTATCTTATGTTATGTTAAATACATTTAGAAATTATGTAAAAAAATACCTTTCAAATGTATGAAGATATAATAAGAAAATATAAAGGAAAAAAAAAAATCTATATTTTTTTATAGCTATGTCTTGCAGCACGCGAATCCAGGTAAAGGGTTATTAAGCCTCATATTATGCTTCTGGTCTGAGACTAATGGATTAGAATTAGAGGTATTTACTGAAGAATTATTATGAGCTGGTCTATATACTACATTACATAAAATGCGTAGCATTGAAGAGTTTTGATGTACATTAACGTTTTAGTTTGATTCTTGAATATAAATGTATTGACCTTCATTAGACTGATCCAGATGATATGGACGGTTATGAAAATGCCTCTGATTGAAATGAATCTATGAAAAAAATCAATTGTTCCTGTGACCACCGTGTACCAGCTACTGTTTATCACGTACAGTTACTATAGTTAGCTACGCACACACTACCACCAACGACGACGTCTTGTAGGAAACTGAAGTAACCCGAGTAGTGTAGTAAGACGCCTCGTGTTCGAACTTCGGGACACTTCGCGTCCCTTGACTCGGGTCATTTTTACCGACAATTATCGGAAGTCGGACGAAGCGAAGCGAAGTTGCACGAAGCGAAGTGAAGTGCGTTCCCACACTATCGTATTCGATTAACTTCGATCAACTTCGCGAGTAGTGTGGACGAGGTTTAACGTGGTAAAAATTTAAGTCAGCTGGCCCACGAAACGAACAGCTACACAACGACCAGTCAAACGAGGGTCGGCTGTGCCGTGATTTATTTATTTCAAAAACATACGGCACAACATGTGCCATTAACATAAATTATATTATAAAACAATAACAAAACGAAAGTAACAACATAAATTGAAGATATAAAAACAAAAGGTAAAAAAAGGAGTTGAGGTAGTAAGCAGTAAGTAAAAAGTAAGATAGATAAATGAAAGTATAAAGTAAAAGCATAAAATTATAAAATTTAAAGTGAAAAGTTACAGATTGAGATAGAAAGTTAAAAGGTTGGAAATAAAAAGTGTAAAGTTATAAATATTAAAAAAAAAGTGTAACAAGTAAAGAGTAAGAAATGCTCTTAGGAGCCAAAAATTGAAGATAATATAAATTTACCAAATATAAAAGGTATCACTGATTATGATATGTTTCTAATCATAGATATTGGGAACACTCATACAATTGCGTATACATACATCTGTTTACAAAGTTAATAATAGCGAGTGCGTACTGGTAGGACTTGATTAATGATTATATTATGATTACGTCGTAGTAATAGCAGACAAATTTTGTTTTATGCATCTTTTGTATGATGACAGACTTCCGGCATTATCGATATGAGCAAATTCATTACCTAAAGAGTGTAGACGATGTATTATTGAATTTTGTTCAGCATTACTGAGAGTATTGTTGCAATAATAAGGTGTTTTGAGTCGAGTTATTCTACTAGGTACGTGATAATTCACCAGCGAAACTAGTTCAGGGGAGTCAAACCAGTTATTATTTATCTATACTAATATTATAAAGAGGAAGGATTTGATTGTTTGTTTGTTTGTTTGTTTGTTTGTTTGCATCGAATAGGCTCCGAAACTACTGAACCGATTTGAAAAATTCTTTCACTGTTGGGAAGCTACACTATTCCCGGGTAACATAGGCTATATTCTATTTTAAAAAAAATTAGGGATCTTTACTAAAACTACAATAATGTAACCCAAGGTGTAAAAAAATTACCGAAAATATTCTTTAAATTACGTGCGCTGCAAAAACTATTGATGATAGAATAAAATAATGTACTACAACTTTGTAGAACACATCATTATCTACAAAAAATGTCGCGACAGCATATGTCTAACTATTATAGTTATGCCACAATAAGTGTTCTTTTATTTAAAAAAATTAATTGAAATGCCGCCGCTAGAAAAGACTCTTTATTTGTATCTTGATATTAATTCTTATCAATATAAATTATTTTATATTCGAGACTGCTTCAATGCCTTTATATAACTTTTTGAATTATTCAATTCGGACATCCCATTCAAAAGATATCACGAGTTTAAAAATGTAAGTATTACACAATGTTAGCGTCACTGGGGTACGGGCCGTACGGAAGGACACCAACAAACAATCAAATCTTTCCTATCTTATGTATAAAAATCAAAAATTGTTTGTTCGTATTTTATACGCTGTCATACCGTTCATCCGATTGCGATGAAACTTTGGTGATTTGTTGTGCGCACGCCCGCAAAGGATATAGGCTATTTATAATGGTAAGTTCTGGCGTTATTGAATTTGTATTAATGAAAATGTGCGTATTTCATATATTTTAGTGACAAGGAGGAAAGGCAGGGGGGAGGAGAACGGGAGAGGTGGGGTACGTGGGTGTGAAGACGAGGGATGGGAAGGCGGAGAAGGTAGAAGGGAAACGCGAAAGGGGAAGGGGACTCGGGAGGTGAACGGGGACGCACGGGAAAGGACATTCAAGGAGAATCAATTGATTTCTTTGCATTGCAACGCAAGCCGTGCTTTGTGCTTTGAGTTTTAGCTTTAAGCTTTGAAATTTAAGCTTTGAGCTTTGATTCTTGAGCTTTAAGCTTTGAACTTTATGCATTCAACGTTAAGCTTTACGTGTTGAGCTTTAAGCCTTGAACTTTAAGATTTGATATTGAATTTTGAGTATTGAGCTTTGTGCTTTGAGATTTGTGTTTTGAGCTTTAACTTTGAGCTTTGAGCTTTAAGCTTTGTGCTTTGAGATTTGTGTTTTGAGCTTTAACTTTGAGCTTTATTTTTAAGCTTTGTGCTTTGAGTTTTAAGCTTTAAGCTTTGAACTCAAGTTTAGAGCTTTGATATTAAGCTTAAACTTTGGCCTTTAAACTTTGAATTTTTACTTTAAGCTTGAGCTTTAAGATTGAGCTTTAAGCTTTGAGTTTAATATTTGAGCTTTATGCATTCGGCTTTAAGCTTTGAGCTTTGCGCAAAGCATAAAGCTTAGCGCTAAAAGTTTAAAGCTTAAAACTTAAGGCTTAAATCTCAAAGCTCAAAGCTTGAAATTCAATGCTTTAAGCTCAAGGCTTTAATCCCAAAGCTTAAAGCTCAAAACTTGAAGCTCAAAGCTTGAAGCTCAAGGATTTAATCTCAAAAATTAAAGCTCTAAACTTAAATTCAAAGCTTAAAGCTGAAAGCTTGAAGCTCAAAGCTTTAAGCTCAAGGCTTTAATCACAAAACTTAAAGCCCAAAGCTTTAAACTCAAAGCTTAAAGCTCAAAACTTAAAGCTTAAAGCTCACGACTTTAATCTCAAAGCTTAAAGCTCTAAACTTACATTCAAAGCTTAAAACTGAAAGCTTGAAGCTCAAAGCCTAAAGCTCAAGGCTTAAATCTCAAAGCTTAAAGCTCAAAACTTCAAGCTCAAAGCTTAAAGCTCAAAGCTTGAATATTAAAGATTAAAGCTCAAAGCTTAAGGTTAAAGCTCAAAGTTTAACCCTTCAAAAATTTTAAAGCTCAAAGCTTGAAGCTCAAAGCTTAAAGCTCAAAGCTTAACCCTTCAAAAATTTGACGTATTTTGTCAAAAGGTAAAAATGTTTCGATATATATCGATTTCGCAATAAAAATTCAAATAAATGGAATATTTGTAAACGTATCGAAAAACTAAATAGGTACTGGTTTTGAAAGGTGAAATACGCTTAAATAAATGGTATTATTAGAAATTACAAAAACATTTTTTAAATACAAATTTTTTTAATGTAAACTTTAAAAAATTTAAAAATACTCAACTGACATTTTTGATATTAAAATTGCTGATCTATAGAAAATGTGTTTGTTTCTGTCTATGTTTGTGAGATGTTTTGCGTTGCTAAACCGTTCATCCGATTGCAATGAAACTTTGGGGATTTGATGTGCGCATTCCCGCGATGGTTTATATACGTGTAAAGTGAGTTCTGGCATCATCTGGGACGAATGGGAAAGGGTAAGTAGAGCGATTTTTTTTCTTTATTAAGTGGCATAGCATATGCCGGGAACTCGCTATTGTATTTAAATGCCTGTGTCAGAATTTGGTAAATTGAATTATGTAATAGAAAGTACCTACCCTAAAATTCTAAATCTATACTAATATTATGAATGCGAAACTGCGTGTGTTTGTTTGTTACGCTTTCACGCATAAACTAATAAACCGATCTTAGAATTTTTTTCACCAATAGAAAGCTACATTATACGCGAGTAATATAGGCTATATATAATGGTAAGTTCTGGCGTTACGAAATTATAAATATTAAAATATTATATTTATTTTACGTTTTCTGTCGAAAAAGGCGGGTTATTTATTTTTTTTTTTTCAGTTATTTTTTTTTTTTTTTACAATACCGCACAAGAGTCCCAACTGCTCCCGTGTGGAGCCAGTGAGACTATGGCATCCCCAATCGGGGTATGTTGTGAGGCTGAAGGTAGTGGGGAGGGGAAGGAGATAGGGAAGAGGAAGGTGGGGAAGTACCTGGCTATTCAGATCTGGTCACTAAACACGGCTAAAGCCATTTCAAGCAACGTTTCAATTCTGAATGGTGGTCTTACACCAGGGCGATACTGATAGTATCTTCCACTCTGGAACGTGCCGCAAATATACTATTTATTTTAAATGAATAAATTGTGAACTAACACAAATGAATCAAATAAAATTTATTTGCGCACGCCGGGTTCGAACCCGCGACCTTCGGATTGTGAGTCGAGAGTCTTGCCTCGGGACCACGGAGGCCGGCAGTTATTGCTAACGTCAGAAGAAAAGCAAAACAAATCGTTGCCGTAAAACCATGTTGATATATATTTTTTAAATCAGTCATCGTAGTTAATATTTATCTCTAAAAAATGAATCACCGAAATGTATTTACGCGCATGACTGACTTCCGAACAACGGCACCAAATTGGATTTTACTACTGGTGAGCTCTGGCATTATGAAATATGCAAAAGGTGGCATGCGAGCTGTTTGAAAACTGAATGTACCGGGAAAGAATGTATGAAATGCGGGAGGGGGACTCGGGTAGGGGGTTCGCAGGAGGGGGAGGAGGGAAACCCGGGAGGGGGAGGGGAATCTGGGAGAGGGGAGGGGAGCTTGGGAGGGGGGTTCGCGGGATGGGGAAAGGGGTATTGGAGTGGGGGGAGGAAAGGTGGAGGAGGCGGAGTAAGAAGGCGAGACGGGAAGAGGACGCGGGAGAGGAAGGGGAGGCGGAAGGGGAACGGGACGAATGGGAAAGGACACGCAGGAGAAAATAATTTATTTATTAAATGGCATGGCAACGCATGCCGGGTACCAGCTAGTTTTAAATAAAAAAATTAGATCATTAAATATTCTTCTATCTTTTAACGATAACAGTCGCATTTTTCGTAGTAGAGAATCATAGTTTATTTCGTCCGCGGGAATTCCTAACTTAAAATTTAATGATCTAAGAAATTTGCGTTGGATTCTTTCAATGGACATTTCATGACTTTTGTAAAAAGGGTTCCATAAGGGGGAATTATATTCCAAATGACTTCTAACTAGAGTCGTATAAAGTATTTTAAATGTGTTGATGTTTTTGAAATCCTTAGATATTCTTATAATGAAGCCAAACATTTTCATTGCTTTACTAGTTATAATATTAATGTGATTATTAAATGATAGTTTCGTATCAAAGATTATACCGAGGTCCCTTATTTCAGATACTGACAATAAACTCTGGTTGTTGAGTGAATAACTGTATTTTATAGGGTTTTTTATTCTAAAGAAACTCATGATTTGACATTTTTTAATATTAAGTGTAAGCATGTTTATGGTACACCATTCTGCGAATTTTAAAAAATTGGATTGTAGGGACAAGCAGTCGTACATATTTTTTATGATTTTATATATTTTCATGTCATCAGCAAATAATAATACATTAACATCAGAAAATACGGAAGTAACATCGTTTATAAATAGAATAAACAATATTGGACCAAGGTGTGAACCCTGAGGCACGCCACTAGTGGCTTCAAATTCGTAAGACAAGTGATCTTTGATAGAGACAGTTAGTAAACGTTTTGATAAATAATCTTTAATCCAGTATAATAAGTTGCCACTTATACCAAGTTTTGACAATTTATTTAGAAGAATTTTATGGCACACCTTATCAAAAGCCTTACTAAAATCTGTATATATTGAGTCAACTTGTTCTCTATTAGCAAGGGCACCTGAAATAAAACTTTCGTACAATGTAAGGTTAGTTAATGTAGATCGTCCAAAACAAAACCATGTTGAAATGATGAGATATTAAATTTTATACACGAAGAAATTTTTTGAAGAATTAACTTTTCAAAAATTTACGGTATCGACGATTGTATACATATAGGTCTGTAATTTTCAACTAGAGACTTGTCTCCGCTTTTAAATATTGGAGTGAGAAAGCTGTTTTTCCATATTTGCGGGAACTTGCCTGTTAAAAGTGATTGATTAAATAGTAGGTACAGTGGGTAAGAGACACTACCCCCACATTTTTTTAAGAAATACGGGGGGAATTTTATCTGGCCCTGAGCAAGTTTTTAGGTTCGAGTAGTTTAATACATACAGCAATTTCTTTAATCTCAATATGTATCTGAGATAGTTGTAAATTTATATCTGACTCGAAGTTTGGAATGTGTTCATCGGGGATATCTGTTTCATATACATCCTTAAAAAAGTCTGCAAACAAATTGACAATTTCTTTGATTTTACAGGAAGTTTTCAGTTTGTAGTGCATAGTTTCAGGAATGCCAAGGTTATTGTTATTTTGGGACTTACAATATTTGAAAAAATGTTTTACATTTTTAACAATCGAAAATTCAACATTCTTATTATAACAGATGTTTGATAATTTATTATAATCTTTTCGCAGCTTGCTGAAAATTGTAAAATCGGAAAGATTTTTTGTTTCTTTGTAGATTTTATGAGCTTTTTTCTTATCAATTACTGTGTTAATGAGGTCTTTGCTAAACCAGCTAGGGAAATTTGAAGATGATTTATAATTAACTGGAACAAATTTTTCTATGGCAATATACAGATGATCATAAAAGGCTTTAATATTTTCATCGAGATTACTTCCTTCTAGTATAGACCAGTTGGTGTTATATAAGTAATCACGTATTGCAACATAATTGGCTTAATAAAAGTTGGGAAATTGCGTCTGGTTTTCGATTTGGCATTTTATAGGGTTACATGATATAGTAATGTCTAAAGGTGGGTGATGAGAATCAGGGGCAAGAACTGAATCAAGTGACTTATCAACTGCAGTTGCCATGTCGGAACAAAGAACAAGATCTAGTAATCTATTATTGTCATTTTTTACATTGTTTAACTGAACTAGGTTAAAGAAATCACATAATTCTACTATTTCTTTTTCTGTTTCCGATAAGTTAGAGTTTTGTGATACTGTAGAATTGCCGCGGGTGCCCCAATTGATTTTTGGTAAATTGCAATCACAGATGATAGTGATTTTACTGTTAGATGTAAGTAAGAAGTAAGTGTTCCTTTTGGGAGCGTAACTGCTACAAACGAACCGTCTGTAGCATTTCAACGCTGTGTTTGACTACATAATGGAGTATCTACTGTCTCGTTTCTCAGCAAATTGGTTTAACCGGTAATCAATCAATTTAGATACCTTCAAAAGTGAAAATTTAGATTCGTATAAATATATCGTCTCAAAGTGGTTCAACCACAGTTTGAAAATGGTCTTGTAAACCGGAGGTTTGGCGAATTTTGTCCGAACGGTGACGATATGTTGCGTATTGTGGTGAATGAATAATTTATTGTTTCTTACTTCAAATGGTGGAAATCGTGGAATTCTGCACTCTGAACGAAGGGCATGTGGTATCCGGAGTGTCCATTCAAGGTATCGATCATGCCCACGGCGAGCCATATCCAAGCTACGGTCACGTGGCAGTTGGTGATGTATAGTCCGAATAACAGCGAGAATGTGTTGATGATGTGCTCAAGTGGATGGCAATAAATGGCAGTCAAGGCGATTGGGGCGGTCCATTCGTGGTGTTGCTTGTGGATGTACTTGTAGATTAATTTGTGATGGAGCAGCCTGCAAAAAACAAAAACATTTTTATTCATTTTATTTAAAAAAAAAAAAACACACAAAAATTCCCAGGTTACGTACGCATCTGCATAACTTTATTTTATTTTATTTATTAAAGAAAATCAACAGATATTTTACATTTATAATAATAATATACATTAACATTAATAATATACATAATATCCAATGACAGATTTTCACGTAATTAAAATTATAAATAAAAAGTAAAATAAAAAAGTAAGGGTCCTGTACCCGTAAGAACTTAACAAAAATATAAAAATTATTTAAAAAAAGGATATAAAAACACAATATAAACTATAAGAACCTGCTTACTAAATTTCAAACATGAAGTATTTAGAGTCAGAAATCTATTCTCACTCCACAACAGCAATAATAATAATATGAACATTGTACATACCTACAACTCAAGAGTGAATACAATAGTAAGTCGAATGACAAGTATGCAACTGGAAAGGATTCACAGCAATAATATGGTAACTTGCAACACGGTCAAAAAATTATTTAATGTTGGCTATGATATACTTTTTTAAGGTACTTAAATTACACGAGAATATGTCTATATTATTAAAATTCTTCATCAAATACATTGCATGCTCTGAATATAAAAGCATTTTGTCTGAGATTAGTAGAACATTTTTGAAGATGAAAAAGTGATTTTTCTCTGGTTCTAACACCTGGGACTCTAAAATTAATCTCAGCCAAAAGGGGCGAACAATCAATAAAACCATTGATAATTTTATGAAGATATATTATATCTGCAGAGTCTCTTCTAATTTTTAATGGTTTAAGTCCATAAAGGTCCAACGAGCTGTTTATGTCACGATAACCAATATTAAACTTGAAATTTAAATGATGAACAAATTTTCTTTGGATGGCTTCAATGCGTTTAATATAATTTTTATATTGAGGATTCCATATCTGAGAAGCAAATTCAAGATGACTGCGAACATATGAAAAATACAATATTTTAAGTGTTTGAATGTTCTTGAATTCTTTTCCAATACGGAATAAGAATCCTAACATTCTAAGGGCTTTCTTCACAATCATGTTAATATGTGCCTCGAATGTGAGTATTATAACTTATTGTCTATTGTCTTAACAATATTTGAATTCCTCCGACTATCATCAATGGAAAAATGTTGCTTGTGCATTGATGGAGAACTAAAGCTAGCAGAGATTGAACATGCGACAACTGGGTGGGAACTCTACTTACTGGACTGACCATTTTTTATTATTTTTATTTGGGAGGCGGGTATGGGTACCGCCGTTCTAACAGATAATCAACACCTCTGCCGTAGGTCACCCCAAATGGTTCACGTTTTACGTTTGTTGGCTTAGCGGGGATGCCCGGGTTCACAGGGTGAGCTTTGTCTGGGTCTTGGCAGTGGATGTATCACCAACTGCGTGTAAGGCCGGATAGAAAGAGACTGGTCGAGGGAGGAAAATACAATTGACTTGTGTTTGGCTTACCACTTTTGAGATATACATATATCATTTATAATGTCGTTGCTCAAGGGAGCTTTATTAACCCGTCTAATCACAGGAGACCCAAGTTGTCCCAAAACATCATATGCCGTTATAATAACAGGAGACCCAGATTATCCCAGAGCGACCGTGCATTATTAAAAGTTAGATATCTCTCTTCCTGTCATATAAACATTTGTGATTTCTTTTATGTTAGAGAGCGAAAGAAATGATGCTTCTTATTGTTTTAGAAATATACAAGCTGTATTGGTTAGATATTTTACAAACCCGATCATAAGTGACGATTTTATTTTGCGCCAATTTGTGACGTAACAAACACTAAATTTAAAAATAAAATTGTATGAAAGTTGTTAAAGGTGAGGTGACAGTTTCATTACAAATTTTCATATAAAAATGAATCTGTATTTAAAATTTTAAGTTTATTTAATTTAACATATTTTTTGAGGAATCCCCAGGTACGTATTTTTAAGCCAATTTACATTTTCAATATAAAAATTTTAATGTTTAAAAACGAAAAAATTGATTTCTAATAAACACATCGGAAAGATTATTTTATCTTGATTTTAGAACAATTTTTGTTTTTGCAAAAAAATTACAAAATAACTAATAAAAAAGAACATTTAAAATGCATGGCAAGAATCGGGAATTTTGCACGCAAATCTTGACAGGCAAAAGTTCAAAGATATTATTTTCTCATTATTCGAAGGGTTAATATTTAGTGGTATAGTTTTGACAATATCTTGGCTTGTTCTAAAGTAAGTTGCAGTCTTACTAAAAAAAACGAGTGTGCCTTAGTAAAAATACAGAGCGGGCGCGCTAATGTAAAAACACACTGGAATGTAAAAACGTAAGCGACTATTATGAAAATATTTAATAAAACACGACATATTTAAAAAATAGAAAAAATCTCGTGGGGGCTGTTTTAAGTATCATTTAAAGAAGCATTGTGAAATTTTTCTTACATATAACTTGTAAAATAACAGAAACTGGCTTGAAAATAAATAAAAATTCGGAGCATACTTTGCGATTTATTTATATCGAGGGAATTTTATATAATTTGCGTTTTAGCATTGGGATTGTATAGATATTATTTTCAAAAATAATATATATTTTTTTAAGAGCTTAAAAACGTCAAATGTTCAAGTGAGATATGCAAGAAATCGATAGGAATTCGGGTAGCGCCGCCTTAAGTTGAAAGGAAACCCGGTCGCCGAGAAATTTGAAAAATGGGTATTTAACCAAACTGTTGCTGTCACTGTCGCTCTTACTTCCCCGAAACTAAACTGTATCCCAGGCTGATATTACCTAAATAAAATCACCAAAATCGGTGTTTTGTGTTCCCCATTTTTCTTCCCCAAAACTGAACCGATTTTTAGGATTTTTTTACTAACTGTATTAGAAAAAAATACTCTGTTAAAAAATATATTGTCTAGTTTGTATACTGAACGTCTGTTGATGGCGTTAAAACCAGGCAATTTTAACAATTTTTGAAGCGTCCTTTCTCCTTTAAGAAGCAAATTATCAAAAAAGCAGAACGTGCCGACACTCTAGTGGTCAATATACATATTACAATAAAACAGAGAGGAAATTCGGGAAAATATTTGCATGGATAAAATGCTGACCGGTGTCCCTATTAAGTTTTACCATTTTGCTTTCTATTTTCCACGTAAATGTTAATTCATTTTCCATTTAAAATGTTAATTCATTATCATTAATCCCTATAGTTTTTCAACAATATGTGAGTGATTTATTGTATCAAAGACTTGAGAAAGGTTGAGGAATATGCCAATGCATTTTTTACGTAAATTCTAGAGAATTTTTAATACGTTCAATTAGCAAGACTGGCGTTGGATGTCCCTAAATTTTTCTGAAACCAAATTGATGTTTTATGATAAAAAAATAAGCGCCCTTGAGGTGATTTTTCACAAAAACGGCGCTCTACAAATTGTCCAATTATTATTATTATTAATAGTTTGTTAGATTCTGGGTAGACGATGAGTATATTTTTGATCGCTGTTTCTAAATTTTAAAGTTTAGTTAAGTTTAGTTTTAGTAAGTGTTTAGAATTGTGATTGGTCAGGATTGTGATATCTGATTTAAAAATGGAGGTGATAGTTTCTATTTTGAGTTGTATAATGTAAATTTGCTTTCCCTAATGGATTTATTTGAAAGAGTATCAGTTCGATAAGTTTCTTGTAAGTATTTTATTGTTTTCATTTTGATTCCATCAAAACCTGATATCAGATACCTGCGGCGAAAATTTGAAAAGTAGAAATGCCAGACTATTCGGGAAACCAAATGAAATATTAATGACGTGAGGTAGGTTAATGATATTACGACCACGTCGCATTGATTTGATCTTCCGCTAACAAGATATGTTGGTATACAATACAGTGTATGTACATAATACTAAAATTGAGTCTCCCCACTTTTCAACTTCACAAATTGCAGTAAATTCAAAACTGCCGATCGAAAATGAACTTCAAGCTACGTCACGACTTTCTAGTCAATCACTGCTCTACTTCTACTCCCTCAATGAGCTAAATATACATTTTCTACCAACCTTGCATCACTAACGTATACATACCATAGATTTTGAAATGAATTAATTGGTTGGTATACCATAGACTTTGAAATGAATCAATAGGTAGGTACCTACCTACTATGTTTGAGTGGAAAATATAATAAAATATACAAGTGTAATTTATTTGCATTCTTACCTATGCGTGTAGTAGAATCCAATTTCTTGGCATAAGGTCAGGATAACCATTTGGAAGACAACCAAATGGAAAGCTGGTAGAGGTCTGGTGGGAGGGAATCCATTCTTTGGCATTACATAGGAGGTAACAAAACTCAACCCAATCCCTACCACAAACTGGTTGAAGAGTACTAACTTTATAGCCTGAAAAATAAACATCATATTTAATTGAAAAAAACTTTTGGCTAAAGCATTTAAATGGGTATTTGTTCATTTTATTATTTTAATACGATATTATTAATTTTTTTTAAAAACATTGTATACCTATTCATTGATAACATTTACAAAGCAATTAAATAAATCAAATTAAATGAATACGGGATTTAATAAAAAGTATTTTGGATGTGCATTAATACACAATCTATACGTGCAAGCCATTTGATTAAATAATAGGATATGTAGTATATTTTTTAAATAATTTATTAATGATGACCTGTGTACGTCTTAATAGAAATGTAGGAGTCAGATGCGTAGCGTGGGGAAGGGGGGGGGGGGGGGGGGGGGGGGGTGGCCCACCCGGGCGGCAATTTTAGGGGGCGGCAAAATTTCACAATAAATAATATCTAATAATGGATAAATGGGCACGGAATTTTTTATTACTTGTTCTGTGACAAAACCGGGAAATTCCCTTTCTTTCAATAAACTTATAATAATGCCATCTTGATCACTGCAACTGGTAACACCGTCTGTAGTAAATTGCAAGTAAGTGCCAGGTAAGTATGTTTCTGTATCTGTTTGTAAATAGTTAAATTAGATAGAACCTAGGAATTAATAATAAGCTGTACAGCGCCCTTGAGGTGATTTTTCACAAAAACGGCGCTCTACAAATTATCCAATTATTATTATTATTATTATTAAGTTCCGAATTTTGTTTTGTTCTTGGATTGTTTATGGCTAATATTCAGTGAGAATGATGGATCATCAAACCATCTATGTGTTCCAAGTGCAAAAATAGGAGGAAAACTATTTTCTTGTTCTGGGTGTAGCATCAATTATAGCTGAAGACTCGCGTGCAGATTAACTCTTAGGTTAAAACCTATTTCATGATCCGAATGATCTGTCAAATTCCAGTAGCGGATTAATCTGCTGACGCATTTCGAAGTAAACCGTTCTAATATTTTGAGTGGAGTTAAAAAATTTGGTTTCAAACCATTCTTCAAAATTCGTAATTTGTAGGAAAACCATACGAGTATTACGAGAATAATACTAATTAAAGCTGGGGACTCGTTTGCAGATTCACCCTTAATTTAAAACCAGTTTTGTGATCAGAATGTAAAATTCCAGTTGTCGATTCATCTGCTGACACGTTTCGAAGAAAAAATTCTCTTTTCGAGGTGCAGTTATAACATTCTAGTTGCAGTCTAGGTATGTGCTGCCGAATCAAAAAGAAAGCATGTTCATGTGCTGAGTGTAGTTTTAGTTTAAACCAGATTTGGCTTCAGAATGTAAAATTTCTGTTGTGGATTCATCTGCTGACTCATTTTAAAGGAAACATTATCTTATTCGAAATGCAGTTATTAAATTCTAGTTGCAGACTATGTATTTGCTGACAGAATAAAAAAAAACATTTTAATATTTTGAGTGTAGTTTTTATTCGCTGCATACATATTTTATTTAAACCTGTTTTGTGTCCAGAATACAACGATAAATTAAAAAAAAACACGTTTCAGATTCATCGTGTACCGATTCACTTTAAATTTAAAACAAGTTTTGTGATCAGAATGTATTTCCATTTCTAGATTCATTTGCTGACACATTTTGCAGAAAAACATTCTCTTTTTCAAAATGTAGTTATAAAATTCTAGCTGCGGACTGTGTATGTGCTGCCAGAATCAAAGAAAATCCATTTTCATGTTCTGAATGCAGTTTTAATTCGCTGCACACGGATTTAAATTAAAACAGTTTGTGTTCAGAATATAACGATAAATCAAATAAAAGTTTCAGAATCATCGTTTACGTAGAGAAGCTTTGCATTTGAGATTCATACCAAATGTGGTAAAATTCTAAGAAAGTGACTATTCCGTGTGTGAACTATTATTTGGGGACTAATATTTCGAGATGCGATATCCTATTTCGATTTCTGAGAGCAGTCATAAATTTGTAGTAGAATTAATAAATGTGATTTTTATTTGAAGAATACTCGTTACATATGTATATAAAAAAATTTGGCTTAAAATGAGGTCGTAATAGAGTTTCCACGTACCCCCCCCCCCCCCCCGGCCCTTGAAAATCTGTAGTTGAAGTACCCGTAGGGGGAGGGGGAGGGGGCGAAATTTTCCTCCTACCCGGGTGGCCGACACCCACGCTACGCCACTGGCAGAAATTACTTATTTTCCAATGTTAGAGGTGTGCAATTCTCCAGCTTAGTGTTTCTCAACCTTATTTGTTTCACGCCCGACTTTAAAGCTTTAAAAATTTCCAAGCCCCCCCAAAGAAAAAAAACGCAAAAAAACATATTTTAAGTGAAATTCAATTAATAATTATGAATACCTAAATCTATACCCACTTAATATATATAATACAGGTTCACAAATACACTTATTAACGCCCGGTTTCCAGCATTTCTATCGGTTTATTACTTATTTTCCCTAAACACCAGCCTTTCTAATAAAAATAAAACACTTGACGACCGTTAAACAGTGCATCTGTACACCGACCGTTAAACGGCATTTCTACAACACTGCTCCAACATGATCATGTTTTCATGTTGGCTGCATTGAATTTCCCTTGATTTGCGCAAGCGCGGCGGCCATTTTGTTTCATTGCTGTGCTCAGGCTCTACTGGGCAGTTGGAGGTTTGTGCAATAAGTTCATATAGTTTAAGTTTACTTTGAACAATTGGTGGTTCGCTACGTTTGATGATTTAGCAGGGGTGCCCGGGTTCATGGGGTGAGGTTTGTCTAGGACTTGGAGGCGGATGACCAGGACACACTGAACCCCAGATTCCTACCCACCCCTTAAACTCTTTTCCTTCCCAAAACTCTCCTCTCCTTCCTTTCCTAAAAAAACCCTCCACAAAGTATCCTCAAAGATGACATAGGCCCTGGGAAATTATTTTCCTCAGGGCCTCCTATGTGGAGCTTATGTAAAAAAAATGTAATTACGTAAATGTACATAAATATATCACAAAGAAAGTATTAATATTGATTTCTATGTTTTGGTTTTGAAGAGCGGATGCTATCTCGTGGGAATTATTTATTTATATGTTAATTGCCCATATGCGCTCTTCAATTATTATGATTAGATTTTAAGTTCACGCAATGTAATAATGTTACATTGTTACGGTCTACATTAGATTTCGGAAAACTCTGTAAGAGCTCGGGCAATGCCGGGACTTCAGCCATGTGTGCGATAAATTTCGTGAGTAATCGTTCTATCTTTAAATTAGTATCCCTTGCCTTACCTTAAAAAAATTGGCTTTTTCTAGTGGTTCATTAAATCCTGGTTGAATCTTGTACTTCCTCATGAAGACTGGTCTGTTATTGATATCCATGTAGGCATAAAGTAGGCCAAATCCCCAATAAATCCCTATGGTCAGGGCATTTGGTATAATCAGCCATAACACAAAATTGTCCTCAGCTGAAACAGAAATAATGTAATTAAATGAAAAAAAAATATTTGTATATATACACCACTTATTTAACCAATGGTTTTTTCGTCATGTTGATAATTTTGATTAAATAAGTGGTTTATTCGAAAAGATTTGTTTTCATTTAATTAAAATAACGCCATAAAGTGAATTTGCGATTATTGGAGAATAAATTATGTAAATTAGGTTACTTGAATAAAATGTCAGTCAATGATATCAAATGACAACTAGAATTATATTTAAAAATATATATTTTTTATTATTTAAAAACAGATTATTGCTTATCACGGTGCGGTCAAGCTTCAAAAATTGCATATTAATATATAACTAGCTTTTGCCCATTGCAGGCAACTAAGGGGTTAAAACACTATGCGATTTGACGTGTGAACGCGCATGAAGCGAAGAGTGTGTGTTTAATAAAATAGGAGAAGAAAAAAACGATGTTTGTAATTTGTTACCCGTAACGTATAATTAACTGTTGCAAAGACTCCTACCACTGTACCACTTTGGTCGCCGACACTTTAAAAACGTGCCAGGAGCTTACCGCTCAATTCAGTACTGATCCAATCCAGCCGCCCGACTCAGGGCGTTCAGTATTTCATTTAATTTGAATTAGAAAAACCAATAGAGCCTTATCTCAAAAAAGGGTCCTCGGAGTTTATCATTCAAGTTTTTCACTCAGCCCTTCGGATTGTGTAGGTCGAGGCGCGTAGTTTGATATCCATCTCGGGTACTGTAAGGTTTAATTTAAAAAAAAAATAATTTTTGACTTTGAAAATATTTGAATTTAAAAAAAAAAAAAAATTTTGGTTTATGGAAAAAAAAATTTTTTGGATTTTGGAAAAAAATATTTTGGTTTTTGAAAATTTTTTAATTTTGGAAAAAAAAAATTTTTGGATTTTGGAAAAAAAAATTTTGATTTTTGCAAATTTTTTAATTTTGAAAAAAAAAAATTTTGGATTTCGGAAAATTTTCGATTTTAGAAAAAAAATTCGGATCTTGGAAATTTTTGAATTTTGAATAAAAAAGTTTTGAATTTTGGAAATTTTTTAATTTTGGAAAAAAATAATTTTGATTTTGGAAACTTTTGAATTTTGAAAAAAAAATTTTTTGGATTTTGGAAATTTTTGAATTTTGAAAAAAAAATTTGGATTTTAGAAATTTTAGAATATTGAAAACAAATTGTTGGATCTTGGAAATTTTTTAACTTAATAACTGAAAGTAATTTTTCAAAAAACGGCGCTATAAAAATGTATTATTCAGAATTTTTCAGAAACTAAAACTAAACCCAACTGGGGATGACGTAGTCGCACTGACTCCGGACGGCAGTAATTGGGACTCTTGTGCGGTTTTCACATTGAAATTTATTTTAAAATGTACGAACGATTAGTTCCCGTACAGTATTCAAAAGGTACCTACACCATTTGGCAAAAAAAATTTTTGACCATCTTTATTTAAATTTACTCATTTTATTAGAAATGTTCAGAATATTTAATATCCGAGTAGGTACCTACGGAGTTTGTCAAAAAAAAAATCGAGTGCAGTTTATACGCGGTAGAAGTGAAACATTACCAAAACAATCTCAAACAATACTTTTTCATATGCCAACCAATATTTCAGCCTTTAGAATTGACATCATTATGAAAGCGGCCAATAAGCCCAGTTGATGCGTCGCAGGTGCAGTAATCGTCATTTCCGTTTCGCCGAAATCGTCCGGCAAGGACACGGACGATTATATGCTTATATTTTTTTTACATGTTCACTACTATTAGCGTGTTTCTATGAAGAATATATTTTAGAAGGAATCATGTCAAAAGGAATAAGGTAACGAAGGTGGCGAATACGTGACATTCTATAGCACCATGTACCTTCTCACATCTTCGCTGGTAGCTTCGCACAGGGACCCAAATGTGGCCGATTTGAAGGTAATATGTCAAAAGAGACAATCATATCAACGTCAGTGCCCTGAACAAATTAGTCCTTTCCACGTGCTCCCTTCTAAAAATGTTCGAAAATTTGGTAAAAGCACGAAGTACAGTCATCACTCGGTTTTACGAAATGATTTTTAATTACTGTATTTATTTATTTGTGTTTGTTTATCGCGCTTTTAAAAATATTTTTAATTTTATCTTTAAAATTTTCATATTCATAAAGGATACCTAAACATCAAACAGCAAACAAGTCCAAATTTTGCTCCTTCAAAAATTCAAAAAACTATCTGTAAAGTGTGAAATATATGAAACCCAATGTAAAAAATGTCAATTTCTACAATAAATATTTTCTATAAACAGAGCCCGGAAGTAATAAAAACTAAAATAAACCCATGTTGTGCTAAATGCCGATTTGCTCAATTTTTTATTTAACCACTACTGTTTAATATCCACTTACTCGTACTATAAAACTCACGCACAGGCTTCGCTTATGTGGGATTTTTTGTTACTCTCTTGTATTTTATATGATTATGTATGTACTTGTATGAATATTATCAAAAAAACTTTGCCAATAAAAAAAATCCATTACAGAAGAAGAAGAAGTTCTTTAGAAGCTCTTTTTAATTATATGAGTAAAGACAACAGTTATTGTTTTGGCGATGACTTGGGTAGGCAAAACAGCTGTTATAAGTGATGGCCAAAACAATATTGCTTTATTTTTTTCTTGATATGTTATATAGTTAATTTAATCAATATTAATGTAACAAAGCATTGACCTAATATACCCTAGACAAGCCGTCTCATAGTAAAAATCAGAAAAAACATAACCCCAAGTATCAGTAATTTCGCAATACAACTCTCCTTCGAATTCCGCCGTCTTGCATGCGAATTCTCGGCAATATAAAACTGAGCACCGACTTAATCCCATGGTGTAATTTTCGAACTAATACATCGATAGGTGATCACGTGTTGCATGCGTGGACATTTAGACAAGCTGTGTTGTATAAAAATGGTTTTCAAAGTGGGGATCGCGAGACATTCATAAATTTAATTAGACAAAAATATTTTTTTACTTTATTATGACAAGCGATTCAATTTCGGAGGCGAGTATGGGTACCGCCGCCTCGGGAACCATTTATTGGATAACCAACGCCTCTGCCATAGGTCACTCCAAGTGGTTCGCTACGTTTGGTGACTAGGCAGGGGTGCCCGGGTTCATGGATTGAGGTTTGTCCGGGTCTTGGCGGCGGATGCGTCTGCAAATTTTTAAATTTTATTTTTCTGTTGAACGTATGGCTCGTTGTCAACCACCAAGCAGCAATTTCGTCGGAGTGTCCTGTCGAAAGCGGTGTACACTGCAAACCATACTTTAGATTCGTGTACAAAAACTTGTACACAGTCCCGTATTTGTATATATTGATCATGAGTTTTAAAATAAAAAAAATCCATTCATCGTTTGCTTGAAAATAATGACGAAAAATTCACCCTTTTACCGCCCACGCACCGTGGGCTGCCCAGGTTGGTTGCTTATCATTAACACAGTGATGAGCAACCAGCAGCCCGCAAGCCCATTTACTGCTCTCCGGACTTTTGACTACAAAAAATATCAAAAAAATTGCACTAAAAAATATTCAAAGGCTTCTGTTCTGTTTTGCAAAATGTCTTAGCCGAAAACTATAATCTTTCTTAAAAGTTTTGAATCGGCTGCTCAAACATTAAGTTTTTTTTGTATATAGGTAATAATTAAAAAATGACAGAAATTTGTAGTTAATTAAAGCCCGTTAGTAAGCGCTCAAAAAGAAGTGGAAGGTGAGATATGTCAATACCAATGTTAGAGGGAGCGCGAAAACGATAATATTATTTAAGCGATAATACGATAATATTGTTTAATGTAATAAAACGATAATATTGTTTAATTTGGTAGGCGGGTATGGGTACCGCCGCCCTGGGAACCATTTATTGGATGACCAACACCTCTGCCACAGGTCACCCCAAGTGGTTCGCTACGTTTGGTGACTTAGCAGGGGTGCCCGGGTTCATGGGGTGATGTTTGGTTGGGTCTTGATGGCGGGTGCGTCGGCCCACCTTCTGCGTGGCGGGCCGGATTGGGAGATGCTAGTTGAGGGAGACCCTTTACAACCGGTTACCGTTGTCCGGGCCGCTCGGTAGTACAGGGGCCCGACCCTCAGGCTCACGACTGAGGGTGGGCTGCCCCATCAACGAGTGAAAAAACCCCGCCGCTGCTGTTGTGCCGGTTCGTGACCGGGGGGGACCCAGCAGCAGCGTTTGGGGCGCATTGGGCGACCTCTCCAGCCGGACTCTCCCTGCCCATCGCCTTGCACCGCAGTGGGTGGGTTGGATTCATACGTCCATCATTCCTGGAAATTCTGATCCCCAGCATCCTACCCACCCCTCATACCCTTTCCTTCCCGACCTTCCACTCCACACACACAAAATAAAAACAAAAATAAAAATGAACTTACAAACTTTCAAAAATAACTTTTCAACAACGGCGAGAAGCAGGAGTCCCCGGTGCAGGCCAAAACTGTTGGTGAATTTCACCAACATTCGCGGCCTGCACAAAAACTTAAACTCTGTCCACCACCATCTTCTCTCCCAACGTCCTAACCTTCTCTTCCTCTCCGAAACGCAGATAGCCGAGCCTCCAGACGCCTCCTATCTGGACTGCCCGGGCTTCATCCTCGTAGGCAAATTTAGATCCAAGGGAGGTGTGTGTCTCTACAGTCGAGCTGACGTCAACTGTGTGCGTCTGTTGAATCTGGAAATCTCCAGATTCGACGTAATGTGGGTGCGCGTCAATCTTGCCAGTACGGTAAGGTTTTATGCGTGTTTATACCGCTCACCTAACCTTAGCGAATCAGACACGTCCGAGCTCTTCAAACATTTAAGCAACACTATTGATGACCTCTTGCCCCGCTTCCCTACGGCAGAGTTTGTGGTCCTGGGGGACTTCAATGTTCATAACGAACCTTGGTTGAAGTTCTCGGGATCTACAGACTCGGCTGGACGACAAGCGGAGTCCTTTGCCCTTTGCCACGGACTGGAGCAAATGGTTCAGGAGCCTACAAGGGTTCCTGATGTCCAGTCTCACCGCTCTAATCTGTTAGACCTGTTTTTAACCACTGTGCCACACGGTTACAAGATTGACGTCACAGCGCCTTTAGGATCGTCGGACCACTGCCTGGTGACGTCATCAATCCCCGTAACCTTCAGACCGCCAAACGAGAGGCTGAAAAGAAAAGTGTGGCACTATAGGTCTGCAGATTGGTTTGGTCTGCGGGCACATTTTAATGCTTTCCCGTGGTCAGCTGTCTGTTTTCGGACTTCGGATCCCTCAAGATGTGCCCAGGAAATTGGTGAAGTCATCACGTCCGCGATGGATGGCTTCATCCAATCCACTATTAAGGAAACTGGTGTGGGCTCAAAGCCGTGGTTCAGTCGACAATGCTCTGAAGCAGTGCGACGAAAAAACGCGGCTTACCGAGCCTACAACACATCTCGAACGTCCGAAAACAGAATATTATACAACCAAATTGCAAAGGAAAGTAAGAGAATCATCAATAGGTCGAAATTCGAGCACGACCTGCAGGTCAGCAGAAAGCTGGCTGCCTGCCCGCATGGTAGCAGAGCGTTCTGGTCGCTTGCGGGCTCTATAGGTCGCAATTTCTGCAAACCCAGTCTGCCACCTCTTACCAGACCTGACGGCTCTCTAGCAAATACCGCCGCCGAAAAGGCTAACTTATTAGGCAAAATGTTCGCGGAAAACTCGACCCTCGATGACCAAGGTGCTATCCCGCCGTCGGTTCCTCACTGCGGTTTTCGTATGAAAAAGCTGAGGATTCGGCATCGGGATGTACTCCAAGTCTTACGAGGGCTTGATGTTAATAAAGCTAGTGGGCCTGACGGAATACCTGCCCTGGTATTGAAGAGGTGCGCTGCAGAAATAGCTCCAATTTTGACGAAGCTTTTCAAAATGTCCCTGAAGTCTGGGTCTGTGCCCTCTGGTTGGAAAAAAGCGATCATTCACCCTATTCCAAAGAAAGGTGACCGCTCTAACCCGGCCAACTACCGCCCCATAGCGATCACATCTGTTCTGTCAAAAGTGATGGAACGTGTGGTCAACGACAAACTACTCACATACCTCGAGAAGAACAAAATTATTAACGACCGTCAATACGGATTCCGGCGGAACCGCTCGTGCGGTGATCTTCTCGCGTATGTGACACATGTTTGGGGGCGGTGCCTGGAACGCTTTGGTGAGACCCAAACCGTTGCACTGGATATTTCCAAGGCCTTTGACCGGGTTTGGCACCGAGGGCTTGTCAACAAACTGCCTTCTTACGGACTTCCCGCTTCCTTGTGTACGTGGATTGCCGACTTTTTGAGGGAGAGGTCGATTCAGGCGGTTGCTGATGGTTTCACCTCTTCCTCGCATTCGATAAATGCTGGCGTCCCACAGGGATCGGTTCTGTCTCCGACTTTGTTTCTGTTGCACATCAATGACCTCTTGACATGTGCACCGATTCATTGTTACGCGGATGACAGTACAGTCCATGATAGCTTTTTGTTTGACAAGCCTCCAAAGGGCTCACAAATCCCAATGGCTCGGAGGGCTTTGAAACAAAGAATGGACGGTTACCTCGAGAGTGTTTTCTCTTGGGGTAAGAATAACCTCGTCGAATTTAATGTTTCAAAGACCCAATCATGTCTGATTACGTCTAAAAGGGATCGGAATGATAATCTAGTCTCCTTCAACGGAAGCAATCTCCCGAACAGGCCTTCCATTGATATGCTTGGTGTAACTCTAAGTGACCAGCTCAGGTACGGGGGCTCCATCGAGGCCAGAGTTAAGTTAGCCTCTCAGAAACTGAGCGTACTGTACAGGGCCCGCAGATACTTTAATAGTACACAACTGCTAACCCTGTACAAATCGCAAGTGCGCCCCACGGTTGAATTTGGCAGCCACCTCTGGTCTGGAGTCCCAAAATACCTGAAAAAAACCCTCGACTCTGTGCAGAAACGGGCGGTCCGTTTGATAGATTCTCCTAACTTAACAAATGGACTGCAATCTTTAGAGCACAGGCGTCAGGTGGGAATGCTGTCCTTGTTCTACCGGTATTACAATGGAAGATGCTCCGAGGAACTAGCGTCACTGATCCCCTCGGCACCGGTGCATAGTCGGGAAACACGCCAAACACGCGCTCAACATTTGTACACGGTTGACATTAGTCACATGAGAACGGGTCGTTTCTACGACTCGTTCTTGAGTTCAACAGCCCGGCTGTGGAACGATTTGCCGACTTCTGTGTTTCCTCCCTCCTACAATATGGGTCTCTTCAAGACCCATGTTCACTCCTTCCTCTCCTCAACAGCACCCTCCACACAGCATCTTCAAAGATGACATAGGCCCTGAGGGAAATTATTTCCCTCAGGGCCTCCTGTGTAGAGTTGACATAAAAAAAAAAAAAAAAAAAAAAGCGAAAATTGTGAAAATGTTTAATTAAACATGACTCGTTTAAACTATTTTAAAATAGAACCAAAATCCCGCGGGAAATGTCATAGCTTTAAAGATAAAATGAATTATGATTTTTTGCATAGATATAACTTGTAATATAACAAAAATAAAGAGCTTATAATAATTTTCGAAATATACGATTATACGATTTTCTTCTATCGGAAGAATTTCATTAAATTACCGTTTCGGCGTGGCAAATGTATAGATATTATCGTCAAAAATAACATATATTTTTTAGAAACTTAAAAACTTAAAGTGTTCTAGAGAAATATGTTGTAAAACGGTAGAAATTCGGAATGCTATGGCTTAAGATAGGTTAACTTTCGACCTTAATTGAAAAATAGTGCAGCGGTTTTTTGTTAAGATCTGCGTTTAATGTATTTTAAAGGTTTCCGTTTTATACAACCGGGTTGCGTTTTTAAAAAGTTTGAAAACCACTGCCATATCGTGCCGTCAGCCCTTCGTCTATGTGTTAGTATCGGTGTGTGGTGACGTCACAAGCATTTGGGTGATTAAGTGACGTCAGAAACTTTGCTTGCCAAAAAAATAATACGTCAATATTATTACATTTATTAAAACGCTGCCTTAAAGCTATCTGTAAGGAATACTTTTTTTTGTGTATTCAGATAGCTGGCTACATTATCAAATATAAAGTCCGCGGACTGTACCTTGTACAATATTCGGAAGTAGGATATTTTTGTGTTTGAAAAAATTAACTCCGTGAGGACGGCTGGGATAGCAATTAGTTTCAGTGTGGACCGATAAAAGGTAAAACACAAAGCACTATGCGATCTAAATAGTACGAAACAATGCTCGCACTTTTTCATAAATGGGCCTTGAGCCAATTTTATTTGGTTTCTGGCGTCATTTTTAAATTCACAGGGCACGTCTAGACATACTTGGTCGAAGTAACAAAGGGAATTTTCCGCTCTACAATTAGAGCCGAAAAACGAAGAAAAGAGTGTAAGGAGAGGATATGATGCGATTGTGAATGGTAAAAGAAGTCCGGAGAAGACATGGTACGATCGAGCGAAGCACCGTTGTGATTTTTCACTAAAACGGCCATACACGAATCATACAATTATTATTATTATTAAATAGTTGAAAGTCAAAACTGCACCTAACTGTATAATATTTTTCGATGTCGTCATATCAGGCAGTAAATCATTTAAAAATAAACACTTTGTAAAAGTTTATCAGGGTGTTTATAATGAATAAATATCCGTGTCGTCCCAGTATTTCGAAGTATGTAAGTATTTCAACGGGTCCTATATTATTTTATTAAAAAGTGAGTGTCAGGTTTCAAATTTCACAAGGGGTGTGCAAATAAATGGTTGATTATTATTATTCTTATTTCTTAATAATTATTCATAATAAATTATTATAATTCATAAATTATTTAACTAAGCTATTAAATGCGCCCTTGGTTTTAAACAAATTTAAATAAGTTCATCATCTTTTTCAGTACACGCGTAAAAATACGGCTCGGGGTTGTAAATGGTTTGGTACAAAGTTTTGAGGTTGAGAATTCTAGTATACCTGAAAACTGCGTGTAGTTTTAAGGTGGAAATAATAGTATTGCTAAGAATTGAAGGAGTTTTTTTTACATTTGTTTTACAAACAAATAATTATTTGATTCATCTCTTCCTCGGGCGTCCCCGACTTTTTCAGATTGTGTAATCAGATTGTTACTATTAAAAGACAGTTACATGCAGTGACTAAAAGATTGTTACTACGCTATGTCGTTGAGACTCTAGACTGGAATCTGAAATATTTATTTATCAACAAGCCTAAAAGGCGTTTTACATAAAAGTGATATAATTAATCATTATATACAGCGCATAGCAAAATTTCTATATTTCATAGTAACTAATAATAATAATAATACGTAACCATACTAAAATATAATAATCGCTGTTTAGTATTGAAGTGAGTTTTATGTTTTCTTCTTCTTCGTGTTATAAAAACTGTTTTTTTTCTATGGCTACTTAGAATATAACCTAAAATTTCAAATAAATAAGTTTATTTTTCTACGGTGTTTTATATTTCCATGTTGTGACAGCCCTAACAGTCCAGAAGTAAGTGGACGCATTTGGAGACAGGCGGTTGGAGACGGCGGGCAAGCAGGGGTTCTTCTGGGTTGAAAGCCTTCAGAAAAATTCCCAGAATTTATGGAAAATTGGGTATATATTGTAAAATGTGGGAATATTAGTAAACATGTAAAATAAAACAAAACACCTCCAATATTAATTTTATAATGAGAAGATGCATATTTTTAAAGAACTTGTTGTCGTTTATATTTTTAAAATTAAAAATAAACATCGATTGTAGTGTTAAAACCCCATAAACATTTCGCAATTTATTTTTAAAATCATACTATTTGAATCGTGAATATTCGCCGATTAAAAAAACTTTTTTTTTAAAATTATTTTTCATTCTAATGGGGAATCTCAGGGGAAATTTCCCCACTTTATAGGGAAAAATCGAAATCTAGCGATCAACGAAATTGGCAAAGATGTATTTGTCATTTTTTAATTTTTGTTCGGGAATGATCGTTGTAACTCGGGATTTTACGAGCAGATACTAGGGTCAAATCCATGTCAAGTAACAAAGTACAATAACATTTTGCGGAATCTACTTAAAAATGCGACGAGGGCGACACAAGCGACTAATTTTTTAACTATTTTGGCAAATTTCGACAAAATCGATTGCTCTGCTGGGCTCTTAACATTAATTCAAAAACATCTCCGCCAGAATGCGTATTTTTGACGATATCTTCGACGGCGCAATGTACGTCCGAAATGTCATATTTTCGTCCCGTGAAATAAAATCGTTTGAATTATTATTTTGTAAATAATCAGTACTTACATCCCACACCGCTAGATGTCGACCTAGTACAATTTAAGAGAGATATTTACAATATATTCAAGCATAATTCTGTGCTCCTGATACATTCAAACGGGAGTGCAGTCTTCTTTAGGTATTTATCACAAAAATGACCCTATATTTTTTATTATTTAGAAAAAAAAACTTGTAACTGTATTTTATTGCAATAAAAAATGACAGATAATATAATTTTTTGACAATGTCCGTCTACGTACCTACGTAACTCGAAAAAATAATTGTTCATCAAACATTTAATTTAATTTAATACGTTTTGATGATATCTTACCTACTCAATTTGTCTGTGCTTAGTGTCCTTGTATAGTGCACAGCGCCTTCTATGTGATTTTTTGTAGAAATGGCGTTATAAAATTATCATATTACAAATTTACTGAATAATAGTTCACACGTGATATTCAAGTGGGTAACTTTGCATACCTACGCATTAAAACAATTTACAACCTTTTTATTTCTGAAGAAAAATCTAATTCAATTGAAAAGTACAGAATAATTATTTCCCGTACAAATTTTAAGTAGGTACCTCCATCATTAGGCAAAAAAATTGACCATCTTTAGTTATTTCTACTATTTTATTAATTTCCCAATTTTTGAACAAATAGTTCCCGAGTAGGTAGGTACTGGCCCAAATGTGAATTATATTTATACGCATAGATTTATATAATAACTGGATGGATGACTCTCTTTGCCGTAGCGAATTTTGAGCGGTCCACCGGAAATCGACGTCCGCCATCTTTGAATCGGGCAAAAGAAGCGGCCACAGCCGTCTGTTTGAAGTTTGACTCTGTTCGGTGTTATATTAATATTAACAAAATGGTTTTTTCATGCTCTTCATATAATTGTTCGAATCGGTACAGCAAAGGAAGGAAGGATATTTTTTCACCGGTGAGTAAAAAACTTCATATAACAACATAAATAATATTAAACATTTCTGCTTTAGAAAAACGAAGAAAATACTCCGATCTAATTTGTTTATTCAAATAATTAAATTTGTAATTATCGACAGCATTACTGACCCACCTGCTTTGTTACAATTCGTTCAGTTTAACATCCCTTCCCGTAGACTCCGAAATAATGAATTGCTGTTCCTCAATCAACATTCTTCTAATTACTAATTATGAATACCATCATTATCCTTTGTCCAGAATGACGAGACTTGTCAACTCAAGTCAAAGCATTGAATTTTTTGGTTTAAGCCTAAATGACTTACGACAATCGATACGCAATGTGTAATTTTTAAAACCTTTTAAACCTTCTTCATGCTATGACTTGTATCTATCTTCTATATGTACCTACCTACTTTTTATATTACATTTGTATTGTCATTGCTCTTCATTTATATGTGCTCTCCTTTCACGTCATCTCTGTTTCTTATTCGTGTTACTGTTATATTGAATTGACTATTTTCCGGTAAATGAATATCTTCAAATAACACATCTAATGTTTTATGTACTTATTATTACAGATTTACCTTAGAAAATGAAGAGATGTGCAAGAAATGAGAAATCTGCCCTATTAAGATTGAAAACTTACGCAAAAATATTTTCACTAGAAAATGTACATAACAATAAAGCAAACTTTAGGCAGAAATTTCACAAACTAATGTTATTTAATAATGTATAAAATTTTTGTCTACACGTAATTTATATAAATGTTTTATACTTTAAAAAAATATATTTCTGCCATTTATTATGTATGACTGTTGTTTTTCTTGCTTGTCGGTACATTTATATTAGCATTTAATGGCACATGATGTTCCGAAAATAAAAGTTATAATTTTGCAAGAATAAAAAATGATACACCTATTAAATCCTGTAGTTTTTTTTCTGTTTCTCAACATATTGTTACCTACCCCACCTACGCCAGTGTTACTGATCTAAGACAATGTAAGATTATCACAAGTTATAAAACAATGTAGAACTACATGACTTGTGATGCCCTGAATGAAAAACAATATTGAAGTTTACTTCGAAATTAATCTTCATAATATAAAGTTGTTCCAATGATCCTTTTTAAAAATATATTGCGGTTTATTTATGCGAAATATACAAAGTCGCAGTTTTACTTTATTAAAATTCATTATGCAACACAACTGAAAACAGAAAGGAAAAAAAATTAATAACATTTTTTAGTAACAAAAAACTTGGGATTTGCGAGTTCCCCCTAAGAAGTTCACTAAGTTCTCGTATCTTTTGCCCTCTTTAAAGATGGCGGCCGTCAAAACCGGAAGACCGTCCAATGTACGCGAGTCATTCATCCAGTTATATATAAATCTATGTTTATACGAATTCGGCAACTCGGCAATTCCATGGATAATTTTCGTGAAGGTACCTACGCGTTTCCTGAAAAAAATCCGTCAATCTTACGTACTTCATTACTTTTATATCAAACTTGCAGGACTGCTGGGAAAAAGGTAATGAAAAACATTTAAATACCTACCCTGTAATGAAAAACATTTAAATTTACCTGGCCAGCAAAATCCATACACCTCGAGTAATCTCTGATGACGTTATTTTGGTGATTTTTTCAGGAAAAATGTCGTTTTCGACAGCCTCCCGTGAAATAATTAACATGTGATGCGTATACAGCGACGTTTGAATAAGTTGCGGAAATCTATTGGCTAAAATATTTTAAAAAAAAATTTCAGCCGGGGTCGTTTTTTCGGCGGAATTTTTGTGTGCCGTGAAACGACAACGAAAAACGCTGTCATGTCGTTTTATAAGGCTAAAATCTGACATTGCAGTTTACGACCTACCCCAACAATCTGTAAAAAAACCAAAAGCTAGTGCCGACTTCTTCGAAGGAACCATAAACTGACAAAAGTGACCTACCGTGTGATGAAAAACATTTTTATTCCAACTGGCTAGTAAAATTTAAACTTACGAAGGAGTCTCTCAGCACGTTTTCGTGGTGATTTTTTACGGAAAATTCTGATTTTGTTTGGCATCTCGTGAAAAAATTTGCATGTGACGCGTATAAACTGACGCTTGAATAAGTTGAGGTAACCGCTGGACTAAAATATTTTTCAAAAACATTTTAGCCGGGATCGATTTTTCGGCCGGAAAACCTTTCTGCACGAAACAACTATCGAAACCGAGGTCCGTTTCGCTAGGCTAAATATTTGACAGGTGAGTTTGCGACCTGCCCCAACAATCTGTAAAAACAAATGCTGTCGGCTGAATCTCCTTGAACCGAAATTGAACCTCGAGGTATGTGAAACTCGAGGAACGGAGAGGTCATTTTCGCATCCGCAAATCCGCTTATTTCACCTCACGCCAAAGTGAACCTCGAGGTGTGGGAAACTATAGGAGCGGAGAGATCGTTTTCGCGTGACAGGGGTCGTCTTAAAGTTCAGCTCAAGCGAAAATGAACCTCGAGGTGGGTGAACTTGAGGAGAGGCACGGTCATTTTTCGCCTGCAGACCTCCCCAAATTGGCAATCGAAATATTGAACAATACTATATTAACTAGCTTTGCCCGTTGCAGGCAACTAACGGGTTAAAATAATATGGGATTTGACGTGTGAACGCGGATGAAGCGAAGAGTGTGTGTTTAAAAAATAGTTGAAGAAAAAAACGATGTTTGTAATTTGTTACCCGTAGCGTATAATTTACTGTTGCAAAGGCTCCTACAACTGTGCCACTTTGGTCACCGACACTTTCAAAACGTTCCAGGAGCTTACCGCTCAATTCAGTACAGAACCAATCCAGCTGCCCGACTCAGGGCGTTCAGTATTTCATTTAATTTAAATTAGAAAAACCTATAGAGCCTTATCTCGAAAAAGGGTCATCGGAGTTTATCGTTCAAGTTTTTCACTCAGCCCTTCGGATTGTGTAGGTCGAGACGCGTAATTTGATATCCATCTCAGGTACTGTAAGGTGTAATTTTGAAAAAAAAAATTTAGAATTTGGAAATTTTTGAATTTAAAAAAAAAAATTTGGATTTTGGAAATTTTTGAATTTTGAAAAAAAAAATTTGGATTTTGGAAATTTTTGAATTTTGAAAATAAAAAATTTTGGATTTTGGAAATTTTTGAATATTTAAAAAATAAAAATTTTTATTTTGGAAATTTTTGAATTTAAAAAAAATATATTTGGTGTCTGGAAATGTTCCAATTTTGGAAAAAAAAATTTTGGTTCCTGGAAATTTTTGAATTCTGAAAAAAAATGTTTTGAATTCTGGAAATTTTTTGATTTTGAAAAAAAAATTTTTTGGTTTCTGGAAATTTTAGAATTTTGAAAAAAAAAATTTTGGATTCTGGAAATTTTTGAATTTTGAAAAAAAAATTTTTGGTTTCTGGAAATTTTTGAATTTTGAAAAGAAAAATTTTTGAATTTTGGAAATTATTTAATTTTGGAAAAAAAAATTTCGATTTTCGATTGCAACGCATGCCGGGAACTCATAAATTGAAACCCTTGCGGACATGCTCAAATCAAATCTCCAAAGTTTCAACGCCGGTTAGCAATGCATAATTTCATGAAGCCAGAACTCACTGTCACGGAAAAACCATTTCTTTATTAAGTTGCATTGCAACGCATGCCGGGAACTCATAAGTATAAACCGTAGCGGGCATGCACATATCAGATCTCCCAAGTTTCAACGCGAACGGTTAGCAATGCATAATTTCATGAAGCCAGAACTCGTTATCAGGGAAAAACAATTTGTTTATTAAGTTGCATTGCAACGCATGCCGGGAACTCATAAGTAGAAACCATAGCGGGCATGCACACATCAGATCTCCCAAGTCTCAACGCGAACGGTTAGCAATGCATAATTTCATGAAGCCAGAACTCACTCTCAGGGAAAAACAATTTCTTTATGAAGTTGCATTGCAACGCATCCCGGGAACTCATAAATTGAAACCATTTCCGGTGAAAAAAAGTCACAAAATTTTGCAAAATAAATATATTTTTTACGTTTTCTATTCGTATGCCATCTTTGGTTTTTTGCCTTTTAATTTATAATTAAAAATTGAAAAAAGTCCCCGTATAAATAAGTACCTATTTTTTTAAATCCTTGAATGGCTAAAGAATGAATTGAAGCCTAAATTAATTTTTTTAAAAAGAAAATGTAGAGCTCTTGATTGGCTCGAAAAATCTTTGCCCCGCCCACGCCGCACAATAAGCCACACGAAAAGTCAATCAATCAGCCAATCATCACTAAACGAAATATTCTACCCCCCCCTTGATTGGCTAGAAAAATTATTTTTCCCACGCCCTGTTTAAATCAATGTGACCCTGTTTCAAATCAACAGCCAATCAGAGGGTACGAAATAGGCCACCCCTCTATCGTATCTGGGCGAGGCGTTCAAAGTATAAGTAATTTTTTTAAACAATTAAAAAAAATAAAAATAACATCAGGTTTTTTTGAAAACCCTACTTATGAGATATATTTTTTTGAAAATGACATCGCTCAAACGTCGAAATTTTGAGTCCATCGACGCAAACGCTCTTTTCTTAATAATTATATATTTTTTTAATGAATTCACATCATAATTGAGCTATATATCTGCGCTGCGCAAACGTTCATGCGACCGCCCGAATCAATTATCTGAAAAAAAATTTTTTTTTAAATAAGTCTGTAATATTATAAAAAAATTAATTAATAATTTTTCGAACGGTCTGTTTTTTACCACCCTCAAATCAACAAAAAGAATGGAAACTAAACACTGAACCCTGCGTAAAAAATGCACAATGGAACACACCAGTTTGCTAACGTTCTTTTTCTGAATTTCGATCTCCTTTTGATTTTTCTTAGTAAATGCTGGCCTTATATTTCCCGCCGACAGGCGGCGCCGTTAAAACTTAATATAATTTTAATTATTAGCTTCCGAACTTGACTTTAATGTCGTTTTTTTGCAAATGTCAGATTTGAAATCGAAATTGCGGGGTTGTTTTTGTGAAATGCTATAAATATGACAGTAAATTAACCTTCTAAAAACTCCCGCGTAGGTTATTTTATGAAATTTTGGTTTCCAGAGTTGTTTTTCTCGAAGATATCGCGTTTGCAAGACGGCCGGCTGCAAAACTAAAAATAAATCGATCCCGATGAAACTGACCTGACTCGAGAGTCTGTAAAAAACAAATGCTAGTGTCGGACCTCTTCGAAGCAATGAGAACCTTAAAGTCTTCTGAAATGCGACGCGCGGAGGTCCAATTTCGCTAGACAGCGATCGCTGAATCGCCTTGAACCGAAACTGAACCTTGAAGTGTGTGAAACTCGAGGAACGGAGAGGTCGTTTTCGCATACAAAAATTTCCAGACTCTACCTCGCGCGAAAGTGAACCTCGAGGTGTGCGAAACTCGAGGAGCCGAGAGGTCGTTTTCGCGTGGCGGGCGATGACTGAATTTTACCTCAAGCGAAAATGAGCCTTAAGGTGGGTGAACGTAAGGGGCGGCGAGGTCATTTTTCGCCTGCAGGCCTCCCCAAATTGGCAATCGAAAAACTGAACGATACTATATTAATATATATATACATATATTAAATAAAATAATTATAACATACGCAGAGGAAAACTATTACACACTAAAAATAAAATATGTCTTACTTATTTAGTTATTACTATCACCTACCTAAATTAAGAAAAAAATTCACGGTTCCAAAAAAAACTTACACAAAATGAAACAACTTACACAAAATTAATTTAGTCTAAAAATTGAGAAATAAAGAAATCACCGATTTATACTTACTGACATTATCCAAAAATCTGTTCCACTGGGATTGGCTAAAGTCTCCTGAAGCTCCCCAGAATCTTTGAAGGTGCCTGCAAAAAAGGAAAGCTGTTTTAAAACAAAGGTCTTCTTCTTCTTCTTCAATGGCGCTATAGCCCATTTCAAGCCTTGGCCTCCTTCAGGATAAGCCTCCTGACATCATCCTCGATATTTATCGAGCGTCATGCTCGGTAGTAGCGAAAGGAACGTAGAGTGTTGACATAGTCTCCACTCTTGAGACATTTCTGGGCAAGTTAGTTCCTCTAGACACAGTTACTGAGGAAAATGTTCACCACCAACAGGTTAGAAACCTGTCACGGGTTCCACCTGAGACCTCTGCTCGACTTAACGGCGTACCACCGTTAAGTCGAGCAGAGGTTAAAATCATAATTAAGGGTTTGGGTCCGAAAAAGGCACCGGGATTTGACAGACTTAATGGCATAATAGCGAAGAATGTTTGAATCTACGCCAGATGAGTTTTATCAAGTTTTGGAAACGTGCTTGCTTAGGGGGGTATTCCCTACAGAATGGAAGAAAGGCGTGCTCCGGATTATACCGAAGGGGAACGGTAAGCCGAGAACAGATATCGAGGCCACTTTACTTCCGATTTTAGGTAAATACTGGAAAATATCATTAGACATATCCTCCATATCATAGGGTAGAAATGACCTTTCTATTCCAACAAGCAACACAGCGGCTTATCAAAAAATATTCTCGTACCTGGGACCAAAATTATATTTCAAAATCCCATCACAATTAAAACTGTGTGAAGTGTCGTCTTTCAGTCCCAAAATAACTAAATGGTTATTGGATTTGGGCAGGACGGAGTCAGAAATTTTATTAAAAAATGTTATCTGATAATCATATATTACGAGCGCCTTGTATATCTCTTTTGTTTCCAAAATTTTTAATTTTTAATTTTCTTTTCTTTTACTGTTTTCTTGTATACTGTTTAAACCACGACTAGTATTCTACTAATTATAGACAAAAAAAAAATTGTAACGTTGAACAAGATGGAACTAAACCACATTTACTTTAAACATTTCAATCCTTGTATTATTTTCTCTATTTATTGTTCTGCCACAACTAACATATACATAACTAACACATGTATTAAATATCTTCATCTACCGGTAATTCGTGTTGAATACACAATTGATACCCATCTTATTCCAAACTCAAGTTTTTTAATATTTTTTGTGAAAAGGTTAATAATCTAGTTAATACTGTATTCTTCGCAAGTTCTTATATGAGAGATACCACTAATAATAAGATATGTACTCAGAATATACTGTTACTTTCTTTAATAGATTTCGTTGGAGCTAACACAATTCCCTTAAAATGTGTATTGTACTTCTCAATATTCGCACCACTTACATTTCACTATCATTGTTATTGTTTATTTTGTTTTAAAATATTTAGTGAATTCATATCTTTTCAGCATAATTACCTACATAGGTCTGATCCATTTAACTGGATTTACTATATTTTTTTCTGTTTTGGCTGAAACTCGAGTTTTTTTTTTCAATTTTTTTCAATAAAGAGGTATTGAAAAAAAAACTCGAGTTTCAGCCAAAACAGAAAAAAATATAGTAAATCCAGTTAAATGGATCAGACCTATGTAGGTAATTATGCTGAAAAGATATGAATTCACTAAATATTTTAAAACAAAATAAACAATTATATGAATTGTTAAGAGTGATACGGCTCATATAAAACTTGCAAGGAAAATAATATTTACGGAATGAAATAGAAAAAAGTTAATTCTCTCCCTCTCACACCGCTCCTAAGATTCTTCGAAGTACCTTTTTTTCAAATGTGTCTGGCTCTTCCGCAAACTTCGCTGTCAGTGTTTCAGCCTCACATCCATAGGCCAAGACCGTTCTAATAATTGTTTTATATAGGGTTATTTTGGTTTTCCTATGGACGTTTCGGGATTTGAACACTGGAAGCAACGCGAAGTATGTGTTGCTAGCGGCTGTGATGGGCTTTCTTACTTCTACTGGGTCTTCGTTGTCCTGCGTTATGATGGAGCCCATGGAGGTAGGTAAACTCTTCTACCACTTCAAAGTTATAGTTTTCTTTAAACTTCACTTTATCTTTTATTCTACGGTGTGGGGTTCGGGTTTGCATCATGATTTTTTTGTTTTATTCTCATTGATTTGCAATATCACCTCTCTTGCCGCGTCTCCAAAGGGTCAAACACCTCTCATACAGCCTGTAGGGATCTTCCGATAATGTTCACCAAAACTGATGCCGAAACTAGATTTTTTGCCGAAACTTGCTGAAACTGAAACCGAAACCGAACCTTCGGTCGGTCACTAGTTAAAATGTTAATTGTTTCAGGAGAGCGAAGAGGGAGTTTTTTTACTTTTTCAAAATTTCCTCTTTATGTAGAAATACATTTATGATTTTTTAATTATCAAATAACATTGAATAGATCTTTAATACTTAACATCTTTTGCAAATTTCTTTAATAATAGTAAGCATTTAATTTATTTTTAATTTTCAGAAAAAATGCAGGGTCGTAAAAGAAGCACTCCTAGAAATATTTTGAATACACTGATTGAGAAAAAAACGGAGGAAAATGACAATTTAACTCAACTTCATTTATTGACCTATACAGCATTTCAAATTTCCGCTATCAAACGGATAAGAGACACGATGAGAAGTTTTATTACGGTGAAGCGAACTATGCACATTAATTATGTAATTATTTAATTTTTTTACATGAGCTCCATACAGGAGGCCCTGAGGACAATAATTTCCCTCAGGTCCTATGTCATCTTTGGGGATGCTATGTGTGTCTGGGAAGGAAAAGGGTTTAAAGGGTGGGTAGGAATCTGGGGTTCAGCGTGTCCTGGTCATCCGCCTCCAAGACCTAGACGAACCCGGGCACCCCTGCTAAATCACCAAACGTAGCGAACCACTTGGGGTGATCTATGGCAGAGGTGTTGGTTATCCAATAAAGGTTCCTGGGGCGGCGGTACACATTCCCGCCTCCCAAATTGTACATAAAAATAAACAAGAATGACATCTAATTAACTGAAAAGAAAAAAAAACAGTGTGTGCAATTCACACGCGGTAGCAGTGAAACCTTCAGAAAACTAAAGTAGACAAGAGTGGGGAGGCTACGAAGCACCGCACAAAGATGATACAGATTATTCTATCTCATTCTCTCGCCGGCTAAATCCTATAGATGTATGTGTTTATCTTTGTTCAATACATCGAGTTTCAAATCACAACGGTGCTAAAGAAGTTTTCAGTTCAATAAATTTTAATTACAAGGTACACGGACACGGGGCGAGAAATGCAAAGCAAATTAGATTGCCAACAGGAAGAAATCAAGCACCAAGAAATCTTTTATGTACCAGGCCGTCCATATTTACAACTAAATGATTTCCCAAAAGAAATTACTGGGATTGAAAACATAGTTTTAAAAAAAAAGGTTTTTAAATTTTATTATTAAGTTCTGCAAATATTTTATTTTATTTTTATGACAGCGGTTTCATAAAAAGCTGGCACGCAAATAAAAACTAAAATACTTCCACACTACACGTAATAACAACATTATCAAAAATTGATTTAAAAAAAAAAAATAAAAATAAATTGCTGTTCGTTTGTCTAGCTAAATCTCAAGAACGGCTGGGCCAATTAAGCTGATTTTGATTTTGAAATGTTTTTCGTAGTCCAGGAAAGGTTTAAATGGTGAGAAAATATGGAAAAATAGTGAGGAAGATAACAAAAACAACTATTTTTCCAATATTAGTTTAAAAACTGAATTTCCGGGGTTAAATGTATGAAATGCGTGAGGGGGGAGGGGAACTCGGGTAGGGGCTTTCGGGGGGGGAGGGGAACCAGGGAGGGAAATTTGGGAGGGGAAAGGGAAACTCGGGAGGGAGGTTCGTGGGACGGGAGAAGGGGGGGAGTGGAGTGGGGAGAGGGAAGGTGGAGGAGACGGAGTGGGATCGCGAGAGGGGAAGGGGACGCGGGAGAGGAAGGGGAGACGGAAGGGGAACGGGACGAATGGGAAAGGACACGTAGGGAGATTTTTTTTAAATGGCGTAGCAACGCATGCCGGGTACCAACTAGTAATTAATAAATTAAGAAAGTATGTCTACCACAAATATTTTCTGGTAGACATACTACTTTCTAAATATATATTTTGTGATTGAATATACTTAAATTAAAAATATAATATTATGTTTGCCAAATAATGTTAATTTTCAAAATGGTGTTTAACAACACACACGACGACGGGAGCTATAATTGTAATAAAAAAAAATAAAGAAAATAACTCTGCTAGGCACGAACTCCGTGTTTCCTCTACATTCACAAAAATACCCCATTTATCTAATTACCTCCGATATTCTAACATCTAAACCTGTCTTATTCTTTCATAATTTTCCAAGTTAGTCACTCATTTATTAAGTACTATGTATTTTCTTACCATATAAGCGAATTTTTCGCACCGGAAAATCCAATCAGCACTGAAGCAATCACAATTAAAACACTGTACGGTGAGGATATCCACGTGACCCGCGCTCCCTTGATGTCCAGCTTCTCCGCAGTGAACACTTTTTCTTCTGAAATGCAAATAGAAATCTGGATAAACTGTCCCAATTTTTAAAAATCACCAATCGTGAAAAAAATCTCAACTTTTTCGTAAAATAATCGTTATTTTGGAATAATTTTCATATCTCTCTCTGCACTTTGTATTATCAATCGAATCGCTTTGTGCAATTTGTAAAATGATACGCACTTCATAATTAAATTAATATGAAATTTTAATGAAACGAATTGACAAAGTTTAATTTTTAAAATGCTCGGTTAAAATTGTCGCATCAAAGTTTGTTTTCAACTTTATGATAAGGTGAATTTGAGCCCCGCAATCACCCTAAAAATAGTGCTTTATCGGCACAAAGCCCTCTTTCTAAGGTGAATTGCCTATTTAAAAAAAAAAAAAAAAACTAGTACGAGGGTAATACAATGTTTGTATCTATTATCGTACTTTCACATTGCTCGATTGCCCGAACAATAAATAACAAATAATAATAAAGATGGCAGGAATTTGCTACCGTTGAATTAAATTGTTATCAAACTTGAATTAAACTGTTATCAAACGATATTCAATTATTTCTTACGTGTAGATCTGGTCAGAGGTTGAGATTGACTTTTCTCTGACATTTTCAGGGAAATTTACGACTTATTGTGGCGAAAATTGCGAGGTTATATTGAATACTGACTATTTGAATACAATATAATTTGAATATATAGGTACCACTACACGTACACGTCCGTGCGTAAATCCGCCCTTGGGCGTCCTTCATTTTTAGATCTTTTTTCAGATTGTTTGTGTGAATATTGCATTATGTACTACTCACAATAATCTCTAATATCATACTTTTTTAATATTGTAAATAATGCAGGATTTGATGTTTATTATATTTTTTTATCACTCTAAATGACTTATCTGAGATGGTTCTGAGTTGGTTGCATTCCGAGTTGTCTGGTCACCATATATTTTTGGTGTAATAAAATATGCATGTCTGTGCGAAGCCTAGTTTTACACAGTGGAACTTCAAATACATTATTGAACCTATTACTAAATCGCTTTTATTTTTTTGGAAAAATAATATTTCGTGTAAATATATATTTTAAACATTGAATACAGTAAATTTTTCTTATATCTAACAATTCAGCTTCATGGAACATTTGGTCGGAGGGGTAGTTCATATTTTTTTAGTATTCATTTTTGAGTTATTTCTAGTGGCTTAATGTGTGTATTAAACATACCCCCCCCCATCCAATTATTCCATAATATACTGATGATGATGATTTTATTTATTTTAGTGTCGACTATATAATTTAAAAGTTTAAAAATATAAGTTAAATATCTAAGTTTATTAACAAGCTTTTGTATGTGATCTGTCCACTTGAGTTGGCTGTCTATTATAACTCCTAAGTATTTAACTGTATTTTCCGTTTTTTCGTTATTTGTTTTTTTGGGTGTTATGCCGTGTTGCGCTATCTATTTCTTTAGCCAACGTTTCGGACAGCGTTACAGTGTGTAATTGTACAATTACACACTGTAACTGTAACTGCCCTGATGATGGACACTGTAACGTTGGCTAAAGAAGGAGGTAGAGCAACACGGCATAACACCCCAAAAACAAATAACAAAAATACTTTTGGCCGTGAAAATCTAAAAACTTATCTGTATTTTCCGTATTCATTTCTGTACAGCTAGAGCATGAGTCAGGATTGCAAGTATTTTTGTGAAACCTTATATTTAAGTGAGTTAAGGGTGCTGCCTTTTTGGTATTATAAAATGGAATTTGAAGAGTTTTTTCACGTTGAGAGTTAGAAGGTTTTGATTGAGCCATTCTTTGACAATGGATGTGCATTTATTTGCATTTTCAGAGACATCATCCCTGGATTAACCATGAACTGTGATTGCATTATCGTCCACGTACGAGAATAGTTTTCCCGGAATGCTAATATTTATTACATAGGTCATTAATATAGATTAGGAACAATAACGGTCCGATAACTTTTCCTTGTGGAACCCCATGTCTCACTGATGCTGGTTTACTAATATTTACACCAATTTTAGTGGATTGTTTGCGATCAAGTAAATAATTTGTTAAGAGTGACAATCATTTTTAATTCCAATATTTTTAAGTTTTCTAATCAGTTTATTATGATAAACGGAATAGAAAGCCCTTTTTAAGTCTAAAAAGATTGTTTTATTTCTCATATTCGAGTCAAGTTTGGTGTTTATATTTTTTGTTATGTTGGTTTGGGGACAAAAGTGCATTAGCTTCTAGAAACTATAATACTTGTGACTTTATAATTTTTCTAATAACTTTGCAAGTTGGGATATCAGCGATATCGGTCTGTAATTGTCAAGTTTAGAAAAGGATCCAGATTTATGTATCGGTACAATATTTGAGAGTTTAAATGCGTTTGGGAAAATATTTTTTTCAAAGCAGGTATTAAAAATGTGTTGCAGGGGCATGGAAATGTGTTGTTTAATAGATTTGACAGCTTAATTCGCCTGGACCATTGGCTGTATTCGACTTAAGTTTGTCAATATGTTTTATAATATCAGATGCAGTTACCCGTGTAAATTGAGATAGGTTAGGAGTACTTTCAGAATGTTTGTCCATTTGTGTCAGTTTATGTATATTGTTTTGCAATGAGGGATTGTTATTTATTAAATTGTTAATTATTCGCAATTTTTCCTACGTCCGTTATTACTATTTTATCGTCTGTTACAATTTTTTCAGGGAATATTTTTACTTTATGTATTCTATTTGTTATTTAATTTATCACTTGCCACGTTTTCCTACAATAATTATCAGATTTTTGCAGTTGTTTTGTGTAGTATTCTTGTTTACATTTCTTCATAAGAATATTAAAAAGATTTTCTGTAAATAAAATATTGTTGTCCAATTTCATTAGTTGGTATATATACCCTTGACCAAAGAGTAATTATCATGATTTTTGTGTTGCCTTCAATTATCAGTCCACTTGTGATCCATGGTTTAATTTTTTATGTTTTCTTCTAGCTATTGGAATTGGTTCTAGAATATTCCTAGTATTATTATTTAATATCGTGTATAAAGTGTTTAGTGATTCATTTGGGTCATCATTGGATAAAACTTGTTTCCAAGTTTCTTTTTCCAGAAAAGTTTTTAGTGTTTGGTAGTTAATTTTATTTTTTTCCACTTGTTTATTTTTAATTTTGTTTATTTTATTAATCTATATACAGAATGTTTACACATTGGGTTTTTTTAAAATTATATGTTGAGATTTTAAGGTAGTGTGACCAAAGAAAGATAGGTATCCATTGCTATATATAACATTTAAATATTCATTTGCAATAGGGTTTAGTAAAGAATGTTCAATGTTAATGTTTATATCACTTACAATAAATGAGATATCTGATTGGTTGCAATTATTTTCCTTTATAAAATATTTAAGTTCTGTTATAAAGGATTTAGAGTCTAAGGAAGGGGAGCGGTATATAGCTATTATAGATTATGTTTTATTGTTTAGTGTTAATGATAAATGTATGGCATTTGAGTACCTAAAGTCAGGTAAATTTATTATTACATTGGTTATTTTGTGTGCACTATAAAATATGGTAGACCGTCGTGTGAAGTAGTGGAGGGTAGTGAGTAGGTCTTATAATCAGAATTGTAGTATCGGATTGATTCATGCATTTGTGTTTCAGTAAGTATGATCACATTTGGTAAAAAGCCTAGAGAATTGAGGAAGATGCAGAAATCATCAAAATTTCCACGTATACCTCTTATATTGAAATTTAATATATTGAAATCTGTATTTCCTCCAATTTTGTAGTCATTTAGATCTCTTACATCTTCACATACCTTTGTGTCTGTGTCCGAGAATTCGTCAGGGTACTCCCTTTTTACAGTGAGGTTACAAAATATCTTCCTGCGGTACCTCAATGTTTATTGTGATGGTATGTCGTTAGCATCGTTTATTCGTATTGTCGGGGAATTGTCGTTCTTTCTTAGTAATACTTTACCGCCCTTTGTCCTCACATATTTATAACCCAATGCTTTAGCCAACTTTGCTAACCACAGAAGTTGCTTATTTTTGGGGCTTAGTTTTTCGTTAATAAAAATTTTGTCTGTTGAGTCCGAGAACATAATGTCCTTAAAGGTAAAGATTCCTATAATTTTCTTTTGTTTGATGACCGTGTCTTATGTTTCCTTTGAGTTAAACTGGATAGTTATAATTTGTTTAGCCGGATTATTATAGTAATTCACAATAGAGTTATTGTTTAGAAGGTCGCCGCAGTCCAGGGTTGACATCAGCATTTCAATAGGTTTTTATTTCCCCCCTTAAATTATTTTCCTCAGGGCCTTTCGAAACAAATAAGTCATTGTCCATAATTTCTCCATCAAGAAAAAATATGCCAAACATCATATCATCATATCACCATATCATCATATCAAATCATCTTATCATTATATCATCATACCATCATATCATCATAACATCCAATCATCAAATCATCATTTCATCATATCATCATATCATCATATCACCATATCACCATATCCCTATATCATCATACCATCATATCATCATATCATCATATCATCATATCATCATATCATCATATCATCATATCATCATATCATCATATCATCATATCATCATATCATCATATCATCAAATCATCATATCATCATATCATCATATCATCATATCATCATATCATCATATCATCATATATGTACCTTTGTTGGATAACCAACACTTCTGCCATAGGTCACCCCAAGGGTTTCGCTACGTTTGGTGATTTAGCAGGGGTACCCGGGTTCATGGGGGGGTGAGGTTTGTCTAGGTCTTGGAGGTGGATGACCAGGACACAATGAACCCCAGATTCCTACCCACCCCTTAAACCCTTTTCCTTCCCAGAACTCTCCTCTCCTTCCTTTTTAATTATGAAAGTGAAGCAACAGTATCTTTACTGAAAAAAGTCGATATGGTATGGTTAAATGGCAAATGGAAAAATCTACCGCTACCCGGTTGGAACGGTTATATTGAACGTTTGATAAAAAATATTACTGATTTTTCAAAGTCAAAAATTTCATTTCTACCATTTGTTCATCAACCAGCAAGTAACTATAATACTGTTTACACAACTTTACTTTGTGCTATAGAGAATGTGAAACGTTATAACCATAGTGTATGCATTATTACTTTTGATCAACCTCTGTATGCGAAAGCTCGAGAAATCGTATCTGATGCACCTGAAGGATCTGAAATATCTAAAATCATAGTAAGACTTGGAGGATTTCATTTACTTAATGCACAGAGAAATAGGTATGTTTTAAGGTTTTCACGGCCAAAAAGTATTTTTGTTATTGATTTTGGGGTGTTATGCCGTGTTTCGCTACCTCCTTCTTTAGCCAACGTTTCGGACAGCGTTACAGTGTCCATCATCAGGGCAGATGAGTAAATGATATTGGTGAGAGTGTTTACTTATGTGTGTCGAAGCGATTGGATCATCCAAGACCTACTGAGGTCGGCAAAGACTAAGTTTCCTCTGGAAACAGATGGAGTATATAAACTCAGCTGTTCCGGATGTGACAAGGTCTATGTAGGCCAGACAGAGCGGACGATCTCCAAAAGGATTTCGGAACACTTTCGTGCTTGTAAACTTGGCCACCCTGACAAATCGGCAATCGCCGAGCACTTAATCGAAACCGGCCATTACTTTGAATTTGTTCCTGAAGTCCTGGGAAGACCCAAAACTTACAGAGCACGCCTAATTACGGAGGGAATTGAAATCCATAAAAACCCCATCAATATTAACAGAGACGACGGAGCTAAGCTCAATAGTTCTTGGTATCCAGTAATTGACGGCTACACCAAAGCTAAACGCAAAAAACCATGCTGAATTTTTTCTAACACCAGCTCGTAGAGAAATGGAGCTGGCAGCACGGTATCGCTTCGACACACATAAGTAAACACTCTCACCAATATCATTTACTCATCTGCCCTGATGATGGACACTGTAACGCTGTCCGAAACGTTGGCTAAAGAAGGAGGTAGCGAAACATGGCATAACACCCCAAAAACAATAACAAAAACACAGAAAAATAGGTTATATTATGCAAGGAAGTGTCATGAAAGAAGTGCTTTCTTTAATTTATGCTTTTAAGTCTTTAGATAAAATGCTCAATGGCCATGCTTACGCGAGAGTTGTTCGAGCTCACACTTGTGAATTTTAATGTGTGAGCTCGAACTGCTCTCGCGTAAACACGGCCATTGAGCATTTTATCTAAAGATTTAGGAGCATAAATTAAAGAAAGCACTTCTTTCTTCAGCTCACCTTAGCAATAATAATATCGAAAGAACTTGTTATTGATGTCGAGATGGATGCAAATCTTCACATTACTGTTGAAAATATTATAAATAATACTATTTCATACAATGCTACTGAAGATAATGGAACATCTGCAACATTTTTTTAACGAAGTAATCTTCGTTAAAAAAATGCGCGAAGTACACAACCTCACAGGTGGTATGGAAATGTGTGCATATTATATAGAATGTAACTCCTTCAACTTTTAGAATCGCTGTATTTCAGAAATGGTTATTTAAAAAAAAAAGCGTAATGACAATTTTTGTAGATAATTGTATGATATACAATTTTTGCCTCAGCTATTTTTTGATATAACTTACCGTTTACGAGAAAAATCCAAAAACCGAAAATTTTGACCTTTGACCTTGAATAACTTTTTTAGCAGGTATGTGATCGATGGGGATATTTGGTATTTTAATTGTAATGGTGTATTCAAGGTCTCTACCAAGTTTCAGCTCTGTCAGAATTTGTGCTGTTTGACCCCTATTTTTCTAGCTAACTTGACCGGACTATTAATTAAAAATAGAATATAGTTCGGCACGTTCCTGAATGGAAGATACTCTCAGAATCGCTCTGGTGTAAAACCACGATTCAGAATCGAAAAGTAGCTTGAAATGGCTTTGTTTGGTGATGTGTGTGTGAAAATGGCGTACAAAAAATAAATCACAGAAAAACAAATCTCAAACTTTAACAGATGTTTTTTTAATCATTTTGTCTAGTAGATGTTTCTAAATACTTCTTACTTTGAGATGAAGAAAGAAAATTATATTTCCTAATTCTTTTAAGTTTAGTTTTTTAGGCTAAGCCAGTAACCCTACAGCTTAGAACAAAAACAGTAAAAAAATGTTTGTTTTCTTGAGATACGGAAGGCGATCATAATATTGAAGGGCAACTAAAGAGTTAATTTTATCTTTAGATCTATAACTACAGCGAAAATACGTTATTTTTGTTATGTGCATGGACAGTAGCGTGGGCCGTCATTGTATGGCGAAAAAAGTTGTCTAAAGTCTTCGACCGGTTAATGTTAATAAAAAATTTAAAAAAAGTAAAGAGTATTATTGTTTTTAGGTTCTCCGAAGCGATTTAAAAATGACTAAAAAAAATTTTTTATTAATTATTCCCAAGTAGTATAGCAATAAGATAGATACATTAAAATTTAAAATATTCACAATAACAATTTATTTAGGTGCTATAAAAAGCTTTTTTTTTATTTATTAACATTTAAAACCTGCTAAACTGCTTATGTAGTTGGTCAGCAGGTACATAGTGACAACATTTTATACAATAACATGTTGATTTTAAATTGGTGTACATGTATGATATTGAAGAATAAAGTAACAATTATATAAATTGGTTACAATACAAATGGTAAAAATATAAATATGTTAGCAGTATAAGCCTTAATAATAAAAAATACAATACAATGTAATATGAACAAAAAATGAATACAATCAACAAGTACGTAGTTTCAAATATACTAGCTGGGTTACCCGGCTTCGCTCAGGACAACATTCGGGAGTGTTCCACGTTGAACGTTCCATATTGACGTTCCCGATACCCTATACCCGAACATTCCAAAATTTTCCAGAATGTTCCGGGATGCTCTGGAATGTTGGAATGTTCTCAAATTCTCTGGCTAGGGTGCTTCGCTCAGGGAACCATCCAGAATATTTGGAAAACTTCTAGACTTACTGATATACTCACTCGTCATTCCTTCCAGAACTTTCTAGAGCTCTTTCGAACCTTCTAGAACTTTCCGGAGCCTTCTAGACTCACTGACACACTCCGCCACACATTTCAGTAGTATTTTAGAACTTTCTCATTCCTTACTTTTCTAGAGCATTAGCGAATCATTCAGAACATTCTGGAACCTTCTAGACTCGTTGACATACTCCGCCACTCATTCCAGAACTTTCTAAAGCTTTATCAAACCTTATAAAACTTTCCGGAACCTTTTAGACTCGCCGACACACACCTCCACTTAATTCTGAAAGTTTCTAGAACTTTCTCCTTTCACAATTTCCTACAGCATTTGCTAACGATCCAGAACGACTCACCGACATACTTTGCCACTTCTTCCAGTACTGTTAACAATTTTATCGAACCTTCTAGAACTTTCCGGAACCCTCTAGACTTACCGACATACTCCGCCACTCCTTCACGAACTTTTTACAGCTTTATCAAACTTTTTAGAACTTTCTGGACCATTAACAAACCATCCAGAACGTTCTTGAAACTTTTGGACTCACTGACATACTCCGTCACTCCTCCCAAAACTTTCTACAGCTTTATCAAACTTTATAGAACTTTCCGGAACCTTCACCAACTCTTACCGCAACTTATTTCTGAAAGCTTTTAGAACTTTCTCCTTCCACAATTTTCTAAAGCATTTGCTAACCATCCAGAACCTTCTAGACTCACCGACATACTTTGCCACTCTTTCCAGTACTATTAACATTAACGTTCTATCGAACCTTCAACAACTTTCCGGAACCTTCTAGACTCAACTACACACTCCGCCACCCCTTCCAGAACTTTTTACAGCTTTATTGAACCTTCTAGAACTTTCCGGAACCTTCTAGACTCAACGACACACTCCGCCACCCCTCTCAGAACTGTTTACAGCTTTATCGAACCTTCTAGAACTTTCCGGAACCTTCGAGACATTTCTGAAATTTTCTAGAACTTTCTTCTTCCATAACTTTCAAGACCATTAGCGAACTATCCAGAATGTTCTCGAAATGTTTAGACTCAATGACATACTCCGCCACTTCTATCAAAACTCTTTAAGTGGCGAAGATCAAACCTTCTAGAACTTTCCGGAAGTCTGTTCTTGAAATTTCTACAGGGCGAATCTTCCAGTCCTTATATTTTCAAAAGGACGCCTTTAGGAAAACAGAAACGGAACCCCCGAAGAGCTGATAGAGATCTACCACACCATATAGCTCCCTTGATCGTATCGGGACTCGTTTCTGAGTTTTTGCGGTCCGCACGTTTTTTTGGACTTTCTTTTATAATATAATATATATTGATTATGTTTGTCTTTATAATTACGCACTTCTCATATTTACGTATGAAATCGGCTACGAACGATCCTGCTAATTTTATCAGGAATACCAACAGAACAAAATGACAGAATGACCCCCAAATTTGGTACGCGAAGTAAATTTCACTTTACGCAATTGTAATTTTAAGTGCATTGTTTTCCATCACCCCGAATGCAAAAAATTGCCTTGTATAGTCATTAAGGCGAATCAAAAGGTTTTTTCTAAAAAATATTTGTATTGAGCGTGGCCAGCGCGATCGAAAAATTACCATTATTTAATAACATAATAAATAAGCTTGTTCATGTGTAAATAAATAACAAATTCGAGTTATCAACGTTTATATAAAACCCTATGTTTATAGATTAATAAAATAAAAATAAATATTGTTCGAAAAGGAATTCAAAGTATTTGTCAGAATTTTTCAGTTACTCTCTTGGAATATTTGTAATAATTTTTTGTAATTTTTAATTAACGAAATAAAAAGTGAGGCGACAGTTTCCTTCAAAATTCATTAAATAAAAGGACTGTGTTTTTTTAAATTTTGAATTCTTTAAATTTTTTCTACATTTTGATTAAAATGTTTTTGGTAAGATTTCTTTTTCAATTTTTTTCCGTGTTTGAAGCTTAAAATATATTATGTCAATTTTTAAACACTAAAATTTCAAATATAAAAATTCTAAAAGGCAGTTTGTCTTGTTTTTATAATGGTATTTGTTTTTACAACATCTTCAAAAATAAGAAATATATAGAACATTCACAAACAAAACATGGAAAAATTCCATGTCTTTCCATGAACACTTTTTTAATTAGTAATGTTTTCACATCCGCGGCCGTTTATCAATTGAATAAAATTTTCACGGGGTTTTTTAGTAAGGCTGTTTGAGTCTTAAAGCTCTTAAAAAAATAAGAAATATCTATACATACTATTATATGAAATTCCCTCCATAGAAAAAAAGCAAATTACTATACTATCCGAAAATTACTATACACGTTTGTTTCAGTTATTTTACAAGTTATAAGTGTGAAGAAATTCACAATGTTTATTTAAATGCTGTTTTAGACAACCCCGCGAGATTTTTGCTCTATTTAAACGAGTCGTGTTTTATTAAATATTTTCACAATTTTTGCTTAAATATTATCAATTTTAACATTAGCCCCTTACTTTTTGGCCAAAAAACAACTTTTGGCCAAAGAAATTTTAGATAATTTGCAACAAACAATTTGAAAGTGCTGCAGCATTATTGTGATATTGTACGTTTATTGCCTTTTTTATGCCGTCACGGTACCGTAATCGTCAATCGTCCGGTAATTATAAAAGTACTCAATGGATACTTGTTAAGGTGATGCACTACTAGCAATGCAAAATCAAATGTCTTTGGTTTGAAAATTAGATCGCTTAGAAATATTTTAGGTACTTTAATTAAATACTATGAATAGAACACATTGGCCTACGAGATAATTGAGTATTTTTGGTTAGTCTTTTTATAAGCCCAAAAAATATAATGCATCAGGCTTACATAAGCTGCTTTTAAGTTCAAAATCTCCTACTTACGAATCCCCTTTCGGGTTTGATTTTACTGTATAATGTGGAAAATTAAATCCTTTGGAAAATGATCGTAAAACATTTACATATTTGTGCCTGAGCTTCGCAAAATAAAACAAAACGCGCTTTTTGGCGACGTTTTTTCGTGAATAAATCAAAACAGGCAGCTGGTGTTAAAGGGGAATTTAAACCTTATCACCTCCTACATAAGACGTGTTTTTCTTAGAGGCCTCTTCCCGAATTTTATACGACGTTGTGCATTACCTTGACTACCCCCGAAAGAACTTAACACGTTGGTAGCGATTTCTATTGAAATATACATTTCTGAAAATTCGAATCCGATGAGAACCGGATAAGAATTAAAGTGAATTTTTTGTTAACCAATAATTCCGAAAATTGGTTGACACCATTATTATTCATCACCTCATTATTTCACTTCATTAAAATGGAGAAAAAAAATCTAATAAATACGCGAAAATCATATATTATGATCTTCTCACTTTAGCCAAAAAAGATAAAAGAATCATATTTTTTCCATTTTCATCACCATGGATTACGGCTGTGTTTTGAATGAAGCAGTAAGGTGCAGAATGCAGAAAACAGCATTCCTTTGTAAACAAGCCACTCGATTCTTTTAAAGCATCCGTATTTTTGTATGCTTGCAGAGAATCGAGGAATCCGAAAGCAAAAATATTCACAATTTTGAAAACAGTAAAAACCAGTGATTTCTGACATTATTTGGAGTAAAACATGTAAATGAAATTTTGGGTTCCGGTGACAATTTAGATTTTTTTTCAACTAAAATCTTTAAAAAATCAGTAGCCAGTGGACAGTTAGGGGAGGGGTGAGGGGTCGGTTGGTTACTCGGCTGCTTGGGGCTTTTGTTGCCAAGCGCTGCAGGTGGCATTTTTTTGGGTTTTAAGAGTGTTCTGTCAGGTGTTGGAAGAAGATTCAGATATCCTGGGAAGCCAAGTATGGCCTGGAGACATTCCCAAATACCTAATGTGGGTGTACCAAGTGAATTTTATGTGACCGATAACTCAGAATCACGCAGCTTCAATATCTTTGAAAAGTCATTAAAAGTGATCAAAAAATATATTTAAAAAAATCAGAGTGTGCAATTCACATGCATAACACGGTAGAAGAAAAACCTTCAGAAAACTAAAGCAGTAAAACTACTACAAAGCACTTTTTTTGTCAATGTGAAGGATGATTTTTTTCCATATTTTTGTCGTCGAATTCCAGTGCTCCTTTTCTTATATATTTTGTCATCTTGTTAGTATTTGTGTTTTCTTCTTCGGAGTCGCTAGATGTCGCTTTCTTTTATTTTTTCACTGCGTTTTCTTTTGCCTGTTCATTTTGGAGTGGTTTGAAGATTGGATATTGATTGGATTCGATCCTTGGTCCACTAAATATCTGCAGAGGTTTTTTTTTTTTTTTTTTGTTTTAGGCAATTCACCCTGGAGAGAGTGCTTTGTGCCGGTAATATTTAAAATGGATAAGAAATTTCGGTTAATCTAATGGGAAAATAATAAAACAAATTAAATATTGGACTCATTTAGATCACTAAAACAAATTAAATATTGAATTCATTCAGGTTAATAAACTTACATAAAGCTGTATGAACACGGGAATTGTTAAGAGATAAAAGGTATGAAATATTAAGGGGGGACTGGTGTGTGATTTTAATAAGCCGGCGGTATATGTTCTTGAAAGATGAATGGTTTTTACAGTTAAAGAAAACGTGGTCGAGGGTTTCCTCTTCCACACCGCACTGGCAGAACGGATCATCTAAAACTCTAATTCTAGACAAGTGAGATGCAATTGAACAGTGGCCAATTCTCATTCTCGAGATACATGAAATGAATCGTTTTGAAAGTTTTTTACCGTGAAACCATGGCTTAGCAGGGATATGGTTTTGAATTCCCGCATAGAAAGATCCAGTTCTTATTTTGGAGACTGCCCAATTTTCTTCCCAGGCACGAGTCATATTGGATTTAAGAATCGGAAAGACATCGGATATAGGAATTCTAAAATTTAGTGGGATAGTTCCGGAATCTGAACCAGATTTGGCGAGAAAATCGGCCATCTCATTACCCTCGATACCCAAATGGGCAGGGACCCAGGCCAATATCGTCTCAAACCCAGATTCACTAAGAGAATTGAGAAGATTTTTTATTTTACATATAATATTGTCTTCCGGATAACGTAAAATATTTGACCTAATTTTAGTTAGAGCACTTAGCGAATCAGTACATAGTAAGGCTCGATGAATGTTGAGAACCTGAATTTGATTTAGCGCTTGTTCAATTGCAAAACATTCGGCTGTAAATATGGAAGCTTCTTTCGGTAATTTATAAGTGAGATTGATGTTGAATTCTGGACTATATATAGATGCTCCACATCTTTTATTTTCAAATTTGGAACCATCCGTGAAAAGGATGGAAAATCCAGGGAATTTCGAAGCCACTATGCTTTTAAAACAATCATCCACATTTTGAAATTTATTTGGGGAAGATAAAATATTCTTCCGAAAGACTGATGTTATTGTGTTCGGCATAAAAGTGATTGCCTTAAATGGAATATTGTATATAGGAAGATTGGGAACTTCTTGAAGATATTGGAGGGAAGATGATAGAGAATTATAGAGATGAAAACTTTTAATTAAGAGAGGAAAACATTGTTTTTCTCTCAATCTTTTGTTAGAATTCAAATTAACACTTAACCTATTAAGACTTTGTTTAATAGGATGATGTGATAACGATAAAGCCTTGAAAATATATTTATTGGCAAGGAATTGCCTTCTGAAATATAATGGAGGCTCCACACATTCCACCTGAAGCGCATTAATTGGAGAAGACTTCATAGCTCCAATAATCATTCTGAGGGCTTTTGATTGAATTCTTTCCATTTTCTTATCTAGATATTTAGGGAGTGGGTCAAAAAGAAATGAGCCATAATCCAAGTGGCTCCGAACTAGGGAATTATACATTAATTTAAGAGTGGTAGGGTGAGATCCCCACCATACTCTGGAAACTGCTCGCATCATATTAAGTCCCTTTTCACACTTTGTAGAAATTATCTGAATGTGTGGAAGCCAGGAAAGTTTATGGTTCAAAAGAAGACCAAGGAATTTGATTTGAGTAGCGGTTTGTAGAGGCACATTATCAAAAGAAATTGAGAATTGGGGAATTTTTCTTTTGCGCGTGAAAGCCACGACCCTTGTTTTAGATGCCGCCAGATTCATCCCATTTATTGACAACCAGCTTTTAATATATTGTAAAGCCAAATTCATTTCCTTAGCTGCAAGAATAATATTTTTATGTAACAAATATATAAGGATATCATCCGCAAAGTAAAGACGCTTGATAGAAAAAGGAATTACTGAGTCTAGGTCGCTTATATAAATATTAAACAACAGAGGACTAATAACAGAACCCTGGAGCAAACCTCTCCATAGTTTGCGCCTTAAGCATTTAGAGGAAGACTCAATAATAATGGACCTATCTGAGAGCAAATTAATAATAAATTGGACTAATTTCAGGGGGATTTGTTTTTTAATTAGCTTTTCTTTCAAAACATTCAGTAAAACATCATCGTAAGCTGATGAAAGGTCAAGGAATGTGGCCAATGTATAAGAATTTAGGGATTGGGAAACTCGGATATCAGTTGTGAACAAACTTAAATTATCCATTGTAGATTTCTTTTTCCGAAAACCATACTGATTTGGAGAGATAATATCTTGACTTTCAACAAACCACTCTAATCTGTTCTTCATCAAACGCTCCGCTACTTTCATCAAACATGATGAAAGAGCAATAGGCCGATAAGACGAAATTTCAGATGGATTTTTTCCAGGTTTTAAAATGGGAATGATTTTTTGAGTTTTCCAATCATCCGGAATTAGTCCTGTTTCAAACATATTATTAATAAGAGATAAGAAATATTCAACCGCCATATCAGAAAATGATTTAATGAAACTATTAAGTATTCCATCGGGACCCGGAGCAGAGTCAGAAAGGGTTCTTATTACTAGTTTCATCTCATCAATGGAGAAAGGAGCATCTAGCCAGTTAGAGTGAGATGGATATGGCTTAATAGAAGGCATTTCTTCACATCCGGCCACTGATGGGGGGGCTATTTTATCCGCAAATCCTATAAGAATTTCTTCTGATATATGCTTGGTTCTCGGCGGAGAATACGATGATCCGAATTTTTTTAAGCTAGACCAAACTGAAGATTGGGGAGTTTCCGGAGACAGGTTCTCACAGAACTTCCGCCATCCAGCGCGTTTTTTATTTTTCAAAATTCGTTTGGTTTCTGCCTGGGCTTTTTTAACTGATAAAAAATTTTCTAGTGACATACACTTACGAAAAGAGGAAATTGCTTTTTTACGAGAGTTGACGGAGCGAGTACATTCCTCGTCCCACCACGGAGTAGAGTGTTTTATTTTAATGTTCGCATTGCGTTTCGGGATGGATTTTTCTGCTGCATTTATAACCATAGAGGGAAACGTCTCACATTGCAATCTGATGTCTTCCGGGGACGATTTTTTTTTTAAATTAATAAGGTTATCTAGTTCAGAAGAGAAAGTGCTCCAATTCGCATCATTTATTCTAAATTTGAGATTATTTTTAACTGGTGGAGGATAAGTGTTAGATTGATGTTGGAATCGGATTATAATTGGAAAATGATCACTAGAGAGGGGATCGTTTAGGATGTCCCAAGAGCATTTAGATGCTAACGAATATGAACAAAGAGATAAATCAACAGCACTTTTCCGTTGATGAGGGGGGGTGAATCTGGTTGGAGATCCGTCATTTAAAAAACATAGGTTATGGGTATCAATAAAATCTAAAAGATTGCGGCCAGAACGATTTGTTATTTTGCTACCCCAAGAAGGGGAATGTGCATTAAAATCTCCAAGGATCATAAAAGGGGAACAAATCTGGGTTAAGATTGGTGCCCATTCATTTTCAATAAAAGTGGTAGAGGGAGGAATATATATTGATAATATTGTGATATCAGATAAGACAGCTGCTATTATCTGGATATCGTCGGAGGGAGTATGTATATTAATTTGTTTAAACGGGATAGAATTATGGATTATCAGAGCCGTGCCGCCTTTACCATCCGGTCTGTCGTGTCTGAGACAATAATAACCCGGAATTCTTAAGTGAAAGGAGGGTTTTAACCACGTTTCAGAAATGGCGGCCACTGAAACGTCGTGTTCGTCGAGTAATTGAATTAGGTCAGATTTGTTAGCGAAGAGGCTTCTACTGTTCCACTGAAGAATTTTGTTCAGTTTCGAAGTCATTGGGGAGGCAAGATAATAAAGATTTAATGTAATCGGCAGCGTTGGACGGTACAGTATTGTTGTTTGTAAGGATAGAAATTAAAAGGGTAATTAAAGTTTGTATAAAAGAATTATTATTCAATATTTCGGGGAGAGCAGGAGGGGATGTATTACTATTAATGGCACACCCATTGGGGGTCCGAGATTTGGCATTCCCATTCGGGCTGGTCAAAATATTATTCAATTGTTTTTTATCAAGGTAAGGAGTATATTTTGGGTTGGGTTTGACTGGTTTGAGAATGGTTTCTCTGTGAGAAGATGACGTTGAATTTAAAAAGGTGGTTGATTGGAAAGGAGCTGAGGACGATGTCATCTCTGCGAATGATTTTTTCGCAGGAGAGAATAACTTTGAGGCTTGGAAGTACGAAATGTTGTCGGTAGCCATTTTATGTTTTATGTTCCTCTGTCTTGTCAATTCCGGACAGGCTAGACTGACCGCGGTATGTGCACCCGAACAGTTAATGCAAATGGGATTATTGGAAGATTTTGGACATTGATCAAATGGGTGACCTTCTCCGCAAAAGTAACAACGTGGAGGGGAGCGGCATACGGATTTTGTATGTCCAAACCGGCAGCAATTGAAGCATTGAACAGTTGGAAATTTATAAACTTCGACGGGAAGCGAGGTATAATAAATAAACACACGAGACGGAAGGGATTGTCCCTCAAATGTAACAACAACAGATTGGGAAGGTTTCCAGATCGTGTTCCCATCAGTAGAATCCTTGTAGTTCAGTCGACGTGCTTTTATTACTTTCGGGGTTCCTTGGGAATTATTCAAAGCATCAACAATTTCAGCCTCTGGGATCTCCGTGGGTATTCCTCGAACAAGACCCATTCTCGTAAGGTTAAATGACGGGATGAACGATTTATATTTATGGTTTGAGAGCGAGTCAATTTTTTTTACAAATCCATTTGCGGAAGCGGCAGTATTAAACTCGATAGATAATTTATATCGCCCTTCCGGTGTAATTGAACCGTTAACAATACCAAGGTTATTATTTTTTGAGTCAAATAAGAATTTTCCAAAATCTAAGGGATGAATAAGTTTTCCTTGTTCAGTTCTCTGAACAATTACGATAAAAGGACCGGAAGCGGAAGCAGGATAAAGTAAGTCAGTACTTTTTGTATTATCGCTAGCTAAAGTACTTGTCTGGGTGTTACTATTGGGGTTAAGGTCGTTAGAGGTCGAGGTTTGTTGAATCGGCGGTATAGTTTTAACTTTCGATGGGATGTAAAGGCTATGCGATGGTCGTCGTTTACGAGATGGAAGCGTAATAGAAGCCTGGCTAGTGTTAGATTCCGAATCAGAAAAATCTAATATCGATCCTGGGTCGGGAGGTCTATCTTCGTCTTCCTCCATTGTATAAAAAAAAAAATTAACTTTTAAAAATTAAACTGAAAAAATAATACGCAGTCTATTTCATTGACTGTACAAACAAAAACGGATTAGCCGTAAGTAGGAATGCAAACAAATAAGTATACGATAAACAGAATTAAATAAAATGTAACAATAATCTCTTATCTGTATGAGGCACAGGAACGGGCGAACGGCACTAAGCAATAGGTAAGGTACACACAACCACTGTTGACCGCGGCTCGAATCGGACTATATCATCTGCAGAGGTTCATCAGGCGCTTTAAACCAACATCAGAGGAGACTTGTGTGGGACTGCGAATTTATCGTATTATATTGGAACCGAGTTACTGTGAATTAAATAAATATTTTTTTAAAAGAATTAAAACACTTTGTATTTATTTAAACCACGAATTTATTATTTTATATATCTACCGGTTTCGCTTCGACCAAGCTTCATCAGGATATAATAATAACTAACTACTAAGGCAGAGATATCGGTTATATATAAGTTGAGTGACAGAGGGAGAAAGAATATTATAAAAGAACATAATTAGACAGAGACAAATTAATTTGAAAGGGATACAAAGGGTAATCAATTAGTGGGAGGGAGACAATAATGTACATTATACAGAAAAAGATAGTTATAATACAAAAGAACATAATTAGACGGAGGCAAATTAATTTGACAGAGGTACGATGAATATCAATTAGCGGGAAGGAGACAACAGTGTATATATGATCACAAGTAAATGGACCAACGGTATTCAATGATATAATAAAAAGTCTGATGCATCTTACATTTTAACATAAAGGACAATATTTAGATATGGAAGAAATAAATAATTAAGGACCCCAGAATAACAATATAGCACAAACATAATATCATGGGGTGGGATGGATGGCCAGAAACAAGTTAAAGATAGGACTATAGGAGTATAGGTCTTAAATTAGACAATTTAGAAGCTTTAGAGATTAGGAAAACATTAAATACAAAACATAATATCATGGGGTGGGATGGATGGCCGGAAACAAGTTAAATATAGGACTATAGGGTGTATTTTTTTGATTTGATAGATTAACTTGGTTATTGAGTAGGAATTCTGACTTATTTGTATTTAATGTTTTCCTAATCTCTAAAGCTTCTTAATTGTCTAATTTAAGACCTATACTCTTATAGTCCTATCTTTAACTTGTTTCCGGCCATCCATCCCACCCCATGATATTATGTTTGTGCTATATTGTTATTCTGAGGTCCTTAATTATTTATTTCATCCATATCTAAATATTGTCCTTTATGTTAAAATGTAAGATGCATCAGACTTTTTATTATATCATTGAATACCGTTGGTCCATTTACTTGTGATCATATATACACTGTTGTCTCCTTCCCGCTAATTTTCATCGTACCTCTGTCAAATTAATCTGCCTCCGTCTAATTATGTTCTTTTGTATTATTATTGCAAATGTCTTCTATTTGCGGATGACCTGAAACTTTTGATGGAAATAATCTGTCACCAGGACTGCTTAAAAATGCAATCTGACCTTGATGCTATAGCAGAATGGTCAGATAAAAACAAATTAGAATTCAATATTAAAAAATGTGTAACAATGACATATACCCGCTCCCAGAAGCCCGTAGTTTTTGAGTACACCATTAAAGGGAAAACGTTATGTCGAGTCAATAGCTTTAAAGATCTTGGTATCGTCTTTGATCCCAAACTGACATTTTCCGATCACATATCACGGCTCACTCCAGCATGCTACAAACTCCTGGGTTTTGTCATCAGAATATGTAAGCAATTTGATGACCCAGATGCAATGATAGCCATGTTCGATGGCGTCATAAGAAGTAAGCTGGAGTATGCTAGTGGTGTGTGGACTCCGCACCAGACTAAATATATTAATATGCTGGAACAAATCCAGAAAAAATTCCTTAGGTACGTCTATATGCAAATGCACGGAACTTATCCGAGGTTCATGCACCATATGGAGTTACTTGAGGCAACAAATAGATTTAGTTTGGAAACTAGACGTTATGCAAATCTTGCAATTCTTAGTTTTAACATAATCCATAACTATATTGACAGCCCATTCCTCTTGGAATGCTACGGTTTATACGTGCCTGAAAACTTCAGTCGTAGTCGTCGACACGACTTGTTCAAAATACCATACGGCAGAACAGATGTTCTAGCACAGCATAGCATAACAAGAGAAATGGTACTGTTGAACGAAATATCAAAAACACTAGATGTATACAACTCTTCTTTAGATAGCCTTAAGATTTTTTTGTATAATGATCATCTTCTTAGGTGTTAAGCTTGTCTAAATGAGAAAATTGTACAGTAATTGGATTATTTATCTGTTGTACAATTAAAAAAAAAAAAAAAAAAATTATCTTTTTCTGTATGATGTACATTGTTGTCTCCCTCCCACTAATTGATTATCCTTTGGATCCCTTTCAAATTAATTTGTCTCTGTCTAATTATGTTCTTTTGTAATATTCTTTCTCCCTCTGTCACTCAACTTATATATAACCAATATCTCTGCCTTAGTAGTTAGTTATTATTATATCCTGATGAAGTAGTTAGTTATTATTATATCCTGATGAAGTAGTTAGTTATTATTATATCCTGATGAAGCTTGGTTGAAGCGAAACCGCTAGATATATAAAATAATAAATTCGTGGTTTAAATACAAAATGTTTTAATTCTTTTAAATACATATAATGTCTAACCACAAAGTAATTGCTTCTCACGAAAAGAAAATTTTTTTTTTTGCTATCTCATTCTCTCGCAGGCTAAATCTAAGATGTATGTATCTATATATCTATGTACCTATCTATCCCAACAAGTAACACAGCGGCTTATCAAAAAATATTCTCATACCTGGGACCAAAATTATACAACAAAATCCCTTCTCAACTAAAACTGTGTGAAAGGTCGTCCTTCGGTCCCAAAATAACAAAATGGTTGATAGATTTATGCAGGACGGAGTCAGAAACACTATTAAAAAATGTTATATGAGAACTATATATTACAAGCACCCTGTACATCTCTTATGTTCCCAAAATTTTAAAAATTTTAATCTTCTTTTCTTTACTGTTTTTATGCTGATTTTCTTTGCTGTTTTGCTTGTATCCAATAATACTAAAATGGTTAATGGTATGTATCTCTTTGTTTCCAAAAACTTTTTATTTTATTTTCCTCTTCTGTTTTTTTTGTATACGGTTTTTTTTTGTTTTTAGAATTCAAAAATAACAAATTGTTACTGGTTCCTGGTTCAGTGGATAGTTATGTCTTACGAGCGCCTTATATTTCTTTTATTTCCCAAATGTTATTTCCTTTCCCTTACTGTTTTTATTTTCTTCCTTTACTGCTTTTATTTTCTTTTCCGTTACTGTTTTATTGTATACGTACTTTTATTTACTATATTTCTTTTGTTACCCAAATGTTTAATTTCTTTGCCTTTACTGTTTTTATTTCAATCGAAATTCAAAAACACTATACGTTTTATATTCGATGCTTAACTAATTATAAAACTGTACCATATATTATAATTAGGTAATTGTAATTTTTAAATTTTAATTAACACTACATATATTAATCATCATGTACCTAATGCATTCGAAACCTATCAATTTGACTGTCCTAGAACGGGAGTCCTTCCTAGTTGGACAGTCAAAAGCTTCCTTGTAATGTTTTTGTATTTTTATAACAAAAAATAAATAAATAAAAAATAAATGTGTTTGTCTCTTTTTAGTGTCGCTCGTTTTCATTTTATCAAGTTTAAATTACAACGGTGCTAAAGAAGTTTTCACTTCAAAATTGGTTAAATGGGTTACATTGGGTTAGGTTGTGGGCTATTTATCTTTTTTATTTCATAACTTTTAATGACTTCAAAGGAGTGTTGAAATTGTATGATTCCGAGTTGTCATGGAACTGAATTTTAGGTTAGTAGGTTTTAGGGCACAGGTAATATAAAAAAATGTATAATTTTATTTATTTTATTAAAAATATAAACAAGTTTCCCGCTATAATCTAAACAATTTGTAGAAAATTTTGATTTGTTTGGTTGAATAACTACGGCTTATAAAACATTTTTTAAAGATGCTACGTTATACATATTTTACCAAACTGGTTTGAATAAAAGTGATCAGTTCATTTATACTTATTTATGTAACCTAAAATAGTCTCAGCGCGAGGTCTTACAGATGTCATCGATGCTCGTCCTCTTTCTTCTCACGCATCTTGTATGAAGACGAAAAAGACAGAAATATCTGAAGGACAACGACACATACGATCTCTCGGTACACTCAATCTACAAATCATTGCATATTAAATAAATGAAATTACTCCTTGGTAAATCAATGTTGCTTACACAGGAGTTTTTGTATTACTTTATCCTAAAATTCGTTAAAACTATAAATCTAACTTTATAACTAGTATCACATCTGCACCCAATGACTATCGTACATTTTTGTTTGTAATATGATCATTATTTACACATTTTTATATGATTTTGTGAATTGGAGATATTTTTCATTTGTCATTCTATTGAATCAAAGACAATACAAACACATTATGTTTCATTTCTATTATCTATCAACAATAAACATTATTCTAGTTTTATTTTGTTAGAAATTGAACTCGATTTAAAGTAATTGAGATAAGATAAGATCTCAATATTATTTATCTATTAAATATGTAGTTCATTTAGATTTCTTAAGCAAATATTTTGATAAAGCACCAAATATTTATCAGCAAAATTCATTATTTTATAACATGTGAATTCTTGATATGTGCTTTAGATATTATTATTATATCTTAATGTATTTATATTTTAAAATTGTGTGATAAAGAGAATGTTTTTAGTACTATCAGAGCACGGCACACATGTGCAGAATAGGAGGTAATCTAGAAAGCTCGAAGCAGTTGGCGCTGGTGTGGTTGGATATCATTTGCATGATATGACAGCTATGTGATACTCTCAAGCTAATTTGTTCAGTTTACGGAACATAAAGGCACAATATGGCATTGAGATATTTTAATTACTATTGTTATTAAACTTTTGTCAAAAAACTTTGGTCGTTGTGTAGAATGGGCAGAATGGCTGACATGATATCCAGTTACACCAGCGCAATGGTTGTTTTGGGCATTTCAAATAATTTTTTTTTTTTGTTATTGTTTTTGGGGTGTTATGCCGTGTTTCGCTACCTCCTTCTTTAGCCAACGTTTCGGACAGCGTTACAGTGTCCATCATCAGGGCAGATGAGTGCTACTCATCTGCCCTGATGATGGACACTCATTATGAGTGCTACTCATCTGCCCTGATGATGGACACTGTAACGCTGTCCGAAACGTTGGCTAAAGAAGGAGGTAGCGAAACACGGCATAACACCCCAAAAACAATAACAAAAATACTTTTTGGCCGTGAAAACCTAAAAACATACCTCATTTCAAATAATGTTCAACACCACAAATAAGTGTTGGCAGCCCCGTATGCTGTTTTGCTTATAAATTGATAATTATGGTTATATCCGTGGATGTGGCAACACAGGCTGTTTTATAGACTGTGTGAGTGCTCGCAGTAAGAATTCCACAGAATCTTGAAACTAATTACATTGTAGCATTATTAATTATAAACAAAACTTAAATAAGGTTTTTCTTGCATGTTTTGCTTCTTTGCAATTTGACTCACAATGCAGTGTGACATGAAATACAGGAAACATTTGCCCAGCACTCCCCATCCAACATTAAACATAATATATTATATCATTCCCAAGTCCATTCTTGACATGTTTGGAGTCTTATCAAATCGCCAAAATGTTTAATAATTATTATTCCCCCTCTAACTTTAATTTGGTGATCGACTTCATTGCTAAAAATTTTGTAACTTTGTTCTTATTCTGATGACTTTTCAGAGTCAGGGAATAACTCTCTAGCCGATGTTAAGCCTAATAATCTAATGTGTCTGAGGGAAGCTTTGGAGTTGCGGAATAAGTCATCCGTGTTGTGGAGTCTGTCCAGGAGACCCAGGGTGCCATAGCATTGAGTGAATCTGCAAAAAAAAGTATACTTTTAACTTTTAAGTCCTAGTGATGCTAGTGAATGACACGGTTGTGTCGAAACCGGTCGCAGAAAATTTAAAATTAAAGTAACAAATATGCATTGATAATTAAAACTCTTCAAAACAAAATGAGAAAATATGACGCAAATGTGAACGTTAGAAGTCGGGGACGCCTGAGGAAGACATGGCACTATCGAGTGAATAGATATTTGAGTAGGGCCATGTTAATAGAATAGTCAGAATAATAGAAGAGTATGTATGAATGTGAATGAGGCAAAGTGTGTGTGCCAAGACCGAGTTGTTTGGCGGTCCTTCCTCTCTGCCTACCCCAGCAAAGAAACGGCATGATGGTCAGTTAGTTTTTTTAATGTGTAATTCATTATTGTACATGCAACTTCTTCAATGATTGATTAAAGTAATGTTTTCCAAGTGCGATTTAATAGGTTTACTAGTGTATATACTTGAAACAATTAATGAAACACTTAACCTTTTCACCTCTTTTAATCTTGTTTGATATTGTAAACAGAACAGTGGGTGTTCATGGCACTCTAATGCTCATATACAATTGCAAGGCGAACCACGAATCATGGAAAAGGAATGAACCAACGATGGTGTGATTGGTTCGTTCCTGATTCACTTTTGGTTCATGATTCTTGGTCCGATTCACAAGTGTACATGCGCCATAACAGTTAACACATTTTATTTCACACAAACCCTTTTTATTTGTGTATATGTGGAACTGGAAGCATTTATTATTTGGACATAATATTGTCCGATCTCAGACAAGTCAGCAACTCACACATATAAGTTTTGGAAACTCATTTTATTTTTATGCAAATACCGTACAAGGGTCCCAATTGCTCCCAAACAACTGGAATTGAGGAAGAGAGGGAAAGGAGGTGGGGAAAATTGGCTATTCAGATTAGCTATTGAAGAATGGCTATTCAGATCCGGTCACCAAACACGGCTAAAACCATTTCAAGCAACTTTTCAATTCTGGATGGTGGTCTTTCACTAGGGCGATACTGATGGTATCTTCTACTCTGGAAAGTGCCCCAAATACATAATATATTATTTTTTGAATAATTGTGAAAAACACAAATAAATTATATGTATATTATGGGCCGTCCATAAACTACGTCACACCTTAAGACGGGGGAGGGGAGTAGATAAGTGTGACATTGTGTGACAAGGGGTATGGGGGGGTCATCAGCTCTGTGACGTCACATGTAAAAATCTGAATTTTGATTATTTTTAATGTAAAATTGCAAAATATGTGACGTCACACTAGGGGGAGGGAGACTCACAAATGTACCGATGTGTGACAGGGACGGGGGAGGGGACAAAAAATCATGAAATTCGTGTGATGTAATTTATGGATGGCCCCTTATTTGCACATGCTGGTATTTCAATTTGTGATAGCCAGATTTGTATTCAAGAGTGTTACTCCTTAATCTTATTTATTAATCAAATTTTGAATACAGTTGTAGGAACTACGAATCTATTTGTTTATATTTTTTAACACGGTAAACATTTTTTACACGGGCAACACCGCCTGCGCAGAAGGATGCGCGTAATATAATATTGTCAGATGCTCGATCGCGCGGTGCTCGGGAGCCTGCCACGGTCCAGGAAAGATCTGACAAATTATTTGTGGGTGGTTTGGTATATTTATGAATTATTCAGTGTCAGCCACCGGTTTCGAACAGTCGAAATTCCTAGTTCCTACATCTAAACCCGTGTTTCATCCTTCTGAAAGGCTATTCCCTAAAATTTGTGATAAGAGATCGTTTTCTTGCGAGAAGTGCTGTCAGATTTGTGTGATTTTCTACAGCTGTTAAATGAATAAATAATCTTGCATACTTGCAGGAATTCGTGTTTAAAACGACCCAAACTAAAATATGTGACAGCTCATAGCTGAAATTTTGACATCGGCCGATAGAAAAAGCAAATAACAGCCGTAGAAAATCACACAAATCTGACAGCACTTCTCGCGGGAGAACTATCTCTTATCACAAATTTTAGGGAATAGCCTTTCTGATATAAAACCGCATGTGTGTTAATATATGACAATAAACTGAGGCTACGTCCGCATAGACAGGCGGTTGCTTAGCTTAGAGCATCGATTCTCAACCTTTTTATGCCCTCCGTCCCCTTTGAGAATTTTTTTTTTGTAGTGCCCCCCAACTGCTCTTACATACCATCTGTCGTTGTGAATCTGAAACAGCTATTTTATCACAATTATACTTGCCACAACGGTGGGGGGAGGGGGGGAGGTGGAAATAAAATGATCAATCAGTGCCTTCATGTAGGTTGGAGACATATAACAGATAATACTGTCAATTCTGACAGGATTGCGAAAATTCCGTTATTTAATTAAAAAAAACTTGTAATTTAATAGCTACAAACAATTATTTTATTAACTTCACCTGTATATATGAGACATTTCACGTGAATTCGGAAGTTTTAACTTTTTAATTCGAATCAAAAAATAAAAACTATCATATTATCTAATTTAATATAAATCTGAATGTAATTGAATCTTTCAGTTCTATTTTCATCCACTTTCCGAACTATCGAAATACGTAAATTTTCGCACATGTGATAAAAATGACACAAAAACAAAAATTAACCAATACTAAAGTTTACTTTGCTATATTAGTATGTGATTAGCGTGTTTTGTTTATCTTTTTAGGCCATATTTTTTTACCTGCCAACGCCCTCCTGGGCCATCTCAACGCCCCCTAATTTTCTCTGGGTCTTCTATCGCCTCCCTGAATGTTTCAAACGCCCAAAAGGGGGCGTTATCGCCCACGTTGAGAATCACTGGCCTAGAGCCTAGTGGCTTGCACTCTGGCTACTTGCTAGGATACACGGTGGCCACACTGAAGGCGGTTTGCGTGGTGGGTCTCTCTAGGTGCCTTGGTCATTTGCTTGTCGGCACATTGACGAGATGTCACTTCAAAAAATTGCTCTAAAACTGCTACTTACAGGAAAATCATCTTTAAAATATACCACTTCACGGCGTTATCCATCATGTTGGGTTCATGGCATAAATAAGTCACAGGGAGTTTAATGTTTCATGTAAACAATTGCGTAATTTTACGAATATTTGCGTATGTCCAGAGAAACATTTGATCTACTTCTCAGAAAAGTTAAAGGAAAATTAACTCTTTTGGATACTAATCTTAGAAAAAGCATAAGAATAGCTTATCTTAAATAAATCACATTCTAGTTTTTTTTTTTTTCTATATGAAATACCGCACAAGAGTCCCAACTGCTCCCCTCTGGAGCCAGTGAGACTATGGCATCAACTGGGGTGTGTTGTGTGGCTGAAGGTAGTGGGGAGGGGAAGGAGATAGGGAAGAGGAAGGTGGGGAATTACCTGGCTATTCAGATCTGGTCACTAAACACGGCTAATGCCATTTCGAGCAACGTTTCAATTCTGAATGGTGGTCTTACACCAGGGCGATACTGATAGTATCTTCCACTCTGGAACGTGCCGCAAATATACTATATATTATTTTAAATGAATAAATTGTTAAATAACACAAATTAATCAAATAAAAAATTTTGCGCACGCCGGGTTCGAACCCGCGACCTTCGGATTGTGAGTCCAGAGTCTTACCTCGGGACCACGGAGGCCGTCTTACCTCGGGACCATGGAGACCGTCTACCATAGTACTACCGTCTACCGTAGTACTACCATCTTTTTCTACTTGATTGTTACCTCTTCCCATAGTTTCTTAGACAACTGCTGTTCAATAGCTGAATTTCACAGGGGTTCTCTTTTAAAAACTGATGCAATTAATATTTCATCCATTTTTTCCTGTAAAATGCCTCGCGCCTGGTGACAAAAAACCAACATGTTTGTTTACTTCGATACATGCTAAGCGACTAGCTAGGCACAAAGCAGTGCGGCCGGTCGCGAATATTCTAGAATGTTCGTTTTACTAAGCTACTCGCTAGGTGACTCGCTAGGCTCTAGGCGCTAAGCAAGCCGCCTGTCTGTGCGGACGTGGCCTTAGTCATCTTTTCAACAAACAATCTTTCATTTTTATACATCCAAACACGTGCACACACCATCCTATTACTAGTGACCCCGACGTGATCCGACCACGCAATCTTTTGATGCAACTTAAAAATGATCCGTCAAATTGTGACATTTCAAAGCTGTGTTTGAGGTTTGGCGACTTTCGTCCGAATGGGTACGATAAGTTGCGTATTGTGGTGAATGAATAACTAATTGTTTCTTACTTCAAATGGTGGAAATCATGGAATTCTGGACTCTGAATGAAGGGCACGTGGTATCCGGAGTGGTCATTCAAGGTTCCGATGATAACCATGGCGAACCATATCCAAGCCGTGGTCACGTGGCAGTTGGTGATGTATATTCCGAATAACAGCGGGAATACATTGGAGACCACGTGCTCGAGGGGATGGCAATAAATGGCAATCATGGCGATTGGGGCGGTCCATTCGTGGTGCTGCTTGTGAATGTACTTGTAGAGTAATCTGTTATGGAGCAGCCTGTAAAAAACAAAAAAAATTATTATTATTTTATTTTAAAAAATAACACAAAAATTCCCAGGTTACGTACGCATATGCATAACAAAACAATATTTGAATTCCTCCTACTACCATCAATGGAAAATGTTGCTTGTGTATTGATGGAGGTCTAGAGCTATCAGAGGTTGAACATGCGACACCTGGGTGGGAACTTGACTTACCGAACTGCCGATTTTTATTTTTTTATTTGGGAGGGGGGTATGTGTACCGCCGTTCTAACCAACCAACACCTCTGCCGTAGGTCACCCCAAATGGTTCACTACATTTGATGACTTAGCGGGGATGCCTGGGTTCATAGGGTGAGGAGGATGGTCCGGTCTTGGCAGCGGATGTATCTACCCACCAACTGCGTGGCAGGCTGGATAGAAAGAGACTGCTCAATGGAAAGAAAAAAACAATTGACTTGCTTTTGGCTTACCACTTTTGAGATATCTATATATATGTATATTATATATAATTTATAATGTCGTTACTCAAGGGAACTTTATTAATATTTAGTGGTATAGTGTTATATCTTGGCTTGTTTTAAAGTAAAGATAAACACTTGCATTCTTACTAAAAAAAACGCCTTAACGATTATGTTAAACGGTATATGTGTTGCGTGCCCGATGAACAGCATTTGTGTACCTTTGCTAATAAGAATACTATACTTTATACCTTTACTAATAAGAATTTCACGTTTTTTTATGATTCTCTTATGTTGGTTGCATTGTATTTCTCTAGTTGTGCGCAGGCGCGACCGCGGCCATCTTGCTTCATCGGTTAAACCAATATTTTTCATTCCGGTGTCATTTTTAAGACTCACACGCCTTGTCTAGATATATTTGGTCGAATGTTCCAATGTAATGGGTAAAATAGAAACTTTGTCAACCAATCTTCGATGGAATCTTAGCTTCTTCTACTATTAAATGGATGAACACACATTACATTTTGCTTATCTAAACCAACCTTTACCAACTCTATAAAAGCTTAGAATAATTGATATAGCATTCAAATAAGGTTTTTTTTCATGTCGTCTCATTTCTGCAATGCTGAACATGAACATTTCAATACTAATCACCCTGTGTGTATCAATAATGATAATAATAAATAATAATATGTAATAAACTTTACTACTTAATTAGTTTAATGTCGTAAGCAAAGTGATGACCTATGCACATCATAATGTTCCAATAATTATTATATGCATGATGCTATTTAATTTTGTTTCAAGGAAAATACGCATTACTTTACTTAGGTACATACTTTAATAACAAATATCATTTGCACCTTGCCACTTTAGCAGTCGGTGGCGTCGCTAATATATATTTTAGCGATGAATATTTTTTTATGAAAGAAAAATTTTCCAGGTTACGAATAATCTGACAATATTTGAAAATCTCCTACTACCACCCAGTAAGCAGAAAATGCTGCACATGTCTTGATGGAGGACTAAGGCAGCCGAGGATTTTTTATTTTTTTTTTCAAGAGCGGAGACGGTTTACATAAATAAAGTTGCCGTGAGCACTTAGGCCGTAGGCCCATTGTGCTATCTCCCATTTTACCTCATTCCTTTGACAGTAATCCAGTCCCTTTTACAAAGTTCACCAGGATTGTCATTGGAAATGAAGCTATATCTTCTGGTTCGACAATGTGTCTTCCCAGGTCTCATTTCTCCTCTTCATTCCTTCGCGGTTCCCTGAAGGCCCCACGAGGGAAGAGGGCTTCGTCTCTCCTCTCCACTCCTTAGTTCCCTGAAGGCTCCATGACGGAGAGTTCACCTCCCCTTGGTTCCCTAAAGGCCCCACAAGAGAGGAGCCCACTCCACCCTGGCTCCCCGAGGGCCCCAGGAGGGAAGAGGACTTATCTCTCCTCTTCACTCCTCCTTGGTTCCCTAAAGGCCCCATAAGACAAGAGTTCACGGAGATGGCCTCATTTCTCCTCTTCACTCCTACATGGTTCCCTGAAGGCCCCACATGGGAAGAGGACATCATCTCTCCACTTCACTCCTCCTTGGTTCCTCAAAGGCCCCGTGCCGGAAGAGTGCCCTTCCCCTTGGTTCCGTGAAGGCCCCACAAGGGTTCATGGAGGTGGCCTCAGCTCTCCTCTCCACAGCTTCTCCTCTTGGTTCCTCCTAAGGGCCCCAGGAAGAAAGTCCAGAGATGGCCTCAGCACTCCTAGGTTCCCAAAAGGCCCCTAGTTTTCGAATGGTCCAATTTTTTTGTCCCATGAGTGACCAGGGAAATAGAAGGTCCACTCCAGCAGAGCCCCGAATGTTGGAGTAAGGTCTAAATACTCAGAGATGCGACCTTGTTTCTCGGAGGCACCGTTTTTGACACTGTTCCCCAGGACATTCAGCCTGAGCACGGTAGCTCACACCTTGGCTTGGGATGACTATTGCAGGTTTGTGTTTCCACTCCCTGAGCGATGGGTTCGCCACACTCCCTACGCTATGCCGAGGATTTGAACACACAAAGCCAAAACGTGATGCCAACTTGAACACTGATCGGTCTACAGTATAATCTACTTATGTATAAATTTACACAATATCCAATAGCCAAACATCTTCTGGTGCGTACAGGGGGGCAAAACCGACTCTGACTTTTGAATTTTGATACACTGGCATACAGAGCACCGGGCCAAAAAAGACCCCCTTCTCTTACATCATCCATACTAATATTATAAATGCGAAACTGCTCGAGTTTGTTTATGACGCTTTCACGCATTAACCAATAAAAAGACTTTAAAAATTCATTCACCAATAGAAAGCTAAATTATATGCAAAGACTATATTCTGTATATGATGGCAAGCTCTGGCGTTATGAAATTATAAATATTGATATATTTTATTTGTTATACGTTTTCTGTCGCTAACAAAAGCGAGTTTTGGCTAACGTCAGAAAAAAATCGTTTCCATGGAAACGATGTTGATATATTTTTGGGCTCTAAGCTGGTAGGTACTCAGCCCCCTGGTCAGCTACTGCTCCAGAAAATTCAAATATTAGAATATGATTTGTTATTTTTGGACAAGCTTCTGGTTTGGAATAAATGTCAGATAAGAATTCCTACATTAAAAATATAATTCGTAACGATTATAAAGACTGAATAATAAATAGTGTATTTTTTTTATTATATTAAGAAATTCCAAATATTTAATTGAAAATAAACATCCGAAATGTTTGTAAGCGCATAAATTCCGAACGAATGAACAAAATCGGATAATTATTTTTGTTTTAACTAAAGCTTTATGAAATTTAGGTGCCAGGCGAGATGTTTGAAAACTGAATGTGAATGAATGTATGGAATGCGGGAGGGGGTGGGGGTGGGGAGAAGGAGGGATAATTGATAAGTTCAACCGCTACAGTAATTTCCCGTAATACCATGCGAGCAAAGCCGCGGGGAAAAGCTAGTGAGTTTATAATTAAATTATGTTTGTAGAAAAAATTTTTGTTATTTGCAAGGGGGGGGGACATGACTGCAATATGGGGGGGGAATTTGATTTTCGGAGGATTTGTTTGGGTTTTTATGAGTGGTACGTTCATTTACGTCAAACCGAGCGAGGCAGTTGATGGATGCATTTTATGGGTGGGAATACCCGTATAAAATTTTTCCGCAAGACTTAAGAAGTGTGTGTTTAAAAATGAGGACTTCAGAGTCTTTCTAAACCGACTCTACTGTGGCAAGATTTCAATCTTGCCCACACTAGAGTCATTCGAAACTCGGAACACGCGGTCACACGGAACGACGGATATTGTTTACAGGTTGCCATGGTAGCGGATCACGAACTGTCAAGTTTTGATATGTTAGAACAGAAAAATATCGATTTTGTTAAGAAGGTTGATTGCAATTGCGCTGAGAACTGTTTTTTTTTCAGTTTCTCCATGAGCAGAGGTCCTAAAGGAGTAGAGTTTTAGAATAGAGTTGTTAAATTGGCATGATGCTAATAGATTGTTGAAGATTTCGTCAGTGCTAGTTCTTACACGAATTTTCAGTATAACTTTCATTATGGCTTTTGGGTTTTAATGACTGGATCATTTGCACTGCCCCAACCGATAATACCGTATTCTATCAGTGATTGGCAAAGAGCCATGTAAATCTTGGTTAAGTCATTTGATTTGATGGGAACATTCTTTATGGTTTTGAAATTATTTTTTTTTACTATTGTGCTATCTTAAATTTAGACCAATTCTTACATCTGGATGTAATGCATTTTAAAATAAAAGAAGATAAACATTCTCAGGTTACGAATAACCTGCCAATGTTTGAAAATCTTCTACTACCACCACAGTAAATGGAAAATGTTGCTTTGGAGGACCGTCAGCCGAGGAATTGAGCATGCGACGTCGGGATGAGATTCAAACGCGGTGCCAACTCAGCCACCGACTGGACAAATTAACATTTATGGTCAACGTTTTCCAATGTGGGTCAATTACACTGCTCATGATGATTTTGGTTTTATTAGCATTAAGTTAGAGTTAGTCTAGCCATTTTTTTTCCTGTTAAATGTTTCTATCCAATTATTCCCATTTTAGAACAGTCTCCACAAATAATAATTTTACAATTGCGTTTTGTACAACTTGGACTTGTTTCAGATTGGTTACAGTAGTATTTCCCCATATTGTTAATACATATCTTATAATAAATTCTGCCAGTGACATAAATTATTTTAAGTGTTTCAATTGAGAGGAAAAAATTTAATGTGTACATTCTGCTAGCAATTGATCCGAGTCTTTTACTCGTTTTTTTAATGTGTTTGTCCCATTAAAAAAAAAACAATCTACTGTAACACTAAGATACACAAAGATTAAAAGTTGAATTGCCAGACCGTGTTCGAAAGACTGAAAGAAATATTATTGTCATTACGTTGGAACATAATATTACGACCACTGATTATTTTGCTGCCGTGAAACATTGTAGTGTTGATTTGATCTTCTGCTAATGAGAAATATATAGGTATATATATTTTTTTTTACATTAACTCCACACAGGAAGCCCTGAGGAAAATAATTTTCCTCAGGGCCTATGTCATCTTTGAAGACGCTGTGTGGAGGGTGTTTTTGAGGAGAGGAAGGAGTGAACATGGGTCTTGAAGAGACCCATGTTGTAGGAGGGAGGAAACACAGAGGCCGGCAAATCGTTCCACAGCCGAGCTGTTGAACTCAAGAACGAGTCGTAGAAACGACCCGTTCTCATGTGACTAATGTCAACCGTGTACAAATGTTGAGCGCGTGTTTGGCGTGTTTCCCGACTATGCACCGGTGCATATGTAGGCATACAACACGGTACGTTGGTACCTATGTAGGCATACAACACGGTGTACTCGTACATACATAATAATAAAAACATATGTTTGTGCCTTCCCACTTTTCAACTTCACAAACCGTCCCTGCTTGTATTGCAGTAAATTCAAATCTCCCGGTGGAAAATTAACTTCAAGCCTCGCTAACCTTGAGTATACATATTTTTTAACCTTGTATCACCAACATAAATGTACCATAGATTTTGAAATGAATTATTAAGTTGGTATACCATAGACTTTGAGATGAATCAATAGGTGGTAGGTACCTACCTACTAATGTGTTGAATGGAAAATATAATATAACATATTGTACAAGTGTAATTTATTTGCATTCTTACCTATGTGAATAGTAGAATCCAATTTCTTGACATAAGGTCATGATAACCAGTTGGAAGAAAACCAAATGGAAAGCTGGTAGAGGTCTGGTAGGAGGGAATCCATTCAATGTCATTCCATAGAAGGTAACAAAACTCAATCCAACCCCTACAACAAACTGATTGAAGAGTACCACCTTTATAGCCTGAAAAATAAACATCAAATTTAATTGACAAAACTTTTGGTAAAAGCATTTAAATAGGTATTTGTTGTTTTGTTATTTTAAAACCATATTATCAAATAATTTTTAAACATTTTATACCTACTCATTGATGACATTTACAAAGCAATTAAATAAATCAAATTTAATGGATATGGGCTTTAATAAAAAGCATTTTGGATATCATTAATACCCAAGCAAGCCATTTGAATAAACGTGAAATATGGTGTCATGATAACAGATCTTTTTAATTTTTATGCACAAAAATTCTCTATTTAACAATGAAATGATTTAATTTAACAGCGATAAAGTTAAAGGTCAACTGATAAAAGTTACTTTTTAAAAACAGTTTTTTATGTAATTTTTTGCATTCAAGATTCTGCACGTCGTGACATGTTTTTTCAAACAAGACAATTAATTCTGCTAATTCATGTCCCCGTTACAATTTTTTTTCCACTATGCAACATTTATTATTGAGACTGATTCTATATCAAAACAAATGCAGACATTGCCACAAGGTTTCTGGGTATTTTAAATTTGGCCAAATTTTCTTAACTAAAATAGAATTAGTCATTCTATAGTTTGTCAAATAAGAGTAGAAAACATAGGAGGGCAACACTGTTGTTCAAATGGCAATACTGAAAATATAATCATGGTGGTAATCTAAAGCTGTGCAACCTACACTTTTATTAAAAATTAAAAAGGCATAAAAGTGAAAAAAAAATTTTTTCATTGCAATATAGATATCCACTGATTTTAAAATTAGAATTGCAAATAGGTATATTATTATTATACCTTTGCAATTTTGTGTTAACATAATGAAGAATAACGATATTGTGATAAAATAAAATAAAGCACACTTTAGAAATTGCTCACATTTATTTAAAACTAGCTTTTCCCCGCGGCTTCGCTCGCATGGTATTACGGGAAATTACTAGCGCTTGCACTTATCAATTATTTCCCCCCCCCACCCACCCCCCTCCCCTCCCGCATTCCATATATTCATTCCCTTACATTCAGTTTTCAAACATCTCGCCTACCACCTAAATTTCATAATGCTATAGCTCAAAGAAAAAAAGAATTACTTATCCAATTTTGTTCATTCGTTCGGAATTTATGCGCTTACAAACATTTCGGATGTTTATTTTTATTTAAATATTTGGAAGTTCGTTAATATAATAAAAAAATACTCTATTTATCATTTAGTCTTTATAATCGTTACGAATTATATTTTTAATATAGGAACTCTCATCTGACATTTATTCCAAGCTTGTCCAAAAAAAAAACAAATATAATATATTAATATTTATAATTTCATAACGCCAGAGCTTACCATCACATACAACCTGTAGTCTGCGCATATAATTTAGCTTTATTATTATTATTATTATTAAATATTATTCAATATTATTAAATTATTAATTAATATTATTAATTATTTATTATTATTTTAGTATAAAGTATAGTATAGTATATTAAAGTATAGTATATTAAAGTATAGTATATAGTATAGTATATAGTATAGTATAGTATGGATTAGCTTAAGTAGGTATCTAGCGTTGCCCGGGCTTTAGATCATGTCTCTAATTTTAAATCTGAATATATTTAACTCATTTAGATCTAAAAGTAGTGTAACTAAACTCACCATTAGTGATTCTTCCTTTCTACCTACTGTTAAATTCAAATTTATGTTAAATTAAATCACTTTGTAAAACACATTTTAATCAAATTTATGTCTAGGTACCTTAACAACAGTGCTTCTTCGATTTTTGTTTTTTTTATTTTAAGAACAAAAAAATGTTTTTTTTTAAAAAATTTTTTTAATGTGTATACAGTGTTCTGTATTATATTTTCTACTCTTATTTGACAGAAAATAAATATCTACATCATTTTAAGTACATCAAATTTTTCGGTAGGTATGTACAAACAGAGAGTTAGATATTCTAATTTTTATATTTTCAGATTATAGCACACGTTTCCATACACGTTGTGTAACTACAAAAACACACTACTTGATAGAATAAAATTGTATTATGTAACTAGCTTTACAATCAAGGTCAAGCTAGGCTACACAAAATGGATTTAATACTCATTAAATCAGGTTTTTTCAGCCTTTTTTTTATTCAATCTTTATAATATTAAGAAAAAACTTGAATGATCATTAACGAATTATTTTAAAGCTTCCAAAAACCCATCAACCATTCAAGTCTAATAAACCATTTTGATGCTTTGTTATTAATAGATAATACTAGCACTGATGCAGATATATGTATTTAATTTTTGTTTGTCTGCAGGTAGGTAGGTACTTACTCGTCACAGACAAGGAAACATTTTGAACTCTGGCAACGCTGTTTGATTCTCTCATTTTTTCTGTTTCACAATGGTGAGGATATATTAATATTTTTTTTAAATAATTTACTAAAGATGACCTATGTACCTACGTCTTAATAGAAACGTATGTGTTACCTATTTGCCAATGTTAAAATTATGCAATCCTCTAGTTTAGTGTTTCTCAACCTTATTTGTGCCATTCCCGACAAAGCTTTAAAATACAATTTTCTGCAATAATTTTCTAATGTAAGCTGGTGCTTCTGTTAAAGAAATGGGTGCTCGTTGATATACAAAAAAATATCAAACCAGGCGAATATTAATAATTATATAGATTTACGCAATTCGTAATTTTGAGTATCAGCGTAAATTTATTATTTTAGTATGTTTTTGGGACAATACAAATTATCATTATATGAAAAAATTGTTAAAATAAATAAATTGCGCAATTAAAATTGGTACAGCCGTTTTTAATATTTAGAGCAATCTATATATATATAAATGTATGTTCTGTATGTTTGCGTTCGCTAATCTCGCAAACCAATCGACAGATTGACTCAAAATTTTTAAAGAACATTGCATTTTAGCAGAAGAGTATTTCTATACATAATGGTAAGCTCTAGAATTATGAAATGTGTATATATCGATCTGTAAATTAAAAATCGCCGTGTTGCTGAAAAAATTAATGATTGTTAAAGTAAACCCTGAATACATCACAAAACTAAAGTTTATTTGAAAGGTGCATTAATTCCATTAAACATAGAAAACGTAAAATTTTACCGGATGCATTCGGATACATTTTTAAAAGTCTCGATGAATTCTAAACTTAAAGAAAAAATACGTTTTGAAAAATCATTACCTCAATTTTTTTATCACAATAAAACACAAGTTAAATAGTTATGATAATCACCCGATTTCTTAGATTCCATCATAAAAATTCAGAAAAACATAGTTGAATTATCACGATGAAGTGCATACGTCGACCCGCGGAGAGATCCAAACTCGACAGACATAAAATTACTCGTTCGCGTTTCGAGGTAGTGAGTATTTGCGATGGTGCCATACGTCGCAAGCAGCTAAAATGTTTATTTGTATTTAAATTCTAAAAAGATTAGACATTTAGGTTCCAATGAAATGAAATCCAGAAAGAAACCTTGGGTTTTATAATAAAGTTACGCTAGATACCTCAAATTATTAACTGTGCAGTGGGGCGTGCGCCCCGCCTTGAGAAATACGTGACTCTTACTAGAATGTACCTACAACACCATATCTATCGTCTCTTTATTTAATAAAAAGAGTGTCTGTGCGTTTGTGGTGGGCTGTCAGGCGATTTTTATGCAAATCTTCAGTTTTATTTAAAGACTGATGAAATCTTGCACACTTGATATTCAAAACAAAATAAAAGTTACTGTTACATTAGATTTTGAAAAACTTTTTGAAAAGCCCGAGCAAAGCCGTGTGCGATAAATTTCTTGTGTAATCGTTTGTTACATTAGTATGCTTTGCTTTACCTTAATAAATCTGGCTTTTTCCAGTGGTTCGTTATATCCTGGTTGAATCTTGTACTTCCTCATGAAGACTGGTCTGTTGTTGATATCCATATAGGCATAAAGAAGGCCAAGTCCCCAATAAAACCCGATGGTCAGGGCATTTGGTATAATCAGCCATAACACAAAATTGTCCTCAGCTGAAACAATTAAATAATTATATAAATAAATGAAACCACCATTATTTCTATACACCACTTATTTAATCAAAATTATCTAAAATTTTCGAAACCAACGATTTTTTCGTCAGGTTGATAACTTTGATTAAATGAAGTGAATTTGCGATTACTGTAGAAGAAATTATATACAAGGCGCGGCAGCATAACTGCCTTTTTTAAAATGCGCGCCATTCAGTCGGTTGATGTCGTAGCGGAGCACTAGTGATCTCGTTCGAGAGGCGGAACTATCAAATCAGGTAGATGACGTCCTAGGCGCACGTCGTAGGCGCGCTGGGTTGTGAACACAGAACATCCGTTCGAAAAGTAGGCCTCAACGGCAAACGCACGCTCCTCACTGTTCCCACGCATGATGGCGACTAAACTGTGTCGGGACAAAACTTTATAGTTCCGCCTCTCGAACGAGATCATTAGCGCTCCGCTACGACATCAGCCGACTGAATGGCGCGCATTTAAAAAAAGGCAGTTATGCTGCCGCACCCTGTACATTAGGTTACTTTCAAGAAAATATTATTGTTCGTGAAATGATTTCAAATGATGCCAGTTATATTTAGAAATATATATTTTTTTAAATATAAAAACTGATTATTGCTTATCATGGTGAGGCCAAACTTCAAACATTGCATATTATTCTAAAATATGAAACATAGTATTACATACGCAGAGGAAAACTATTATGAAATTTTATGAGGTCTTATTATTATCTTACTACGTTATCTTATTAACCCCTCAGGCTAATTTGTGCGCTGTTCATCAATATGATGATCTAAACAGTGTTAGAATGAGAAAACTCCACGTTTTATATTCATATCTAAAAGTTAACCACAAAATAATTAAAATGTACACTTTTGTGAAACCAAAGATTATGACCGCAGTTTAAAAAAAAAAATCAGAGTGTGCAGTTCACACGCGGTAAAGTGAAACCTTCAGAAAACTAAAGTAGACAAGAGTGGGGAGACTACGAAGCACCGCACAAAGATGAGACCGATTATACTATCCCATTCACTCGCAGGCTAAATCCTGATGTATGCGTTCGTTTCTTTTTGGTGAGGCTAATTTTCGTTTCATTGAGTTTTAAATCACAACGGTGCCAAAGAATTTTTCACTTAAAAAAAAAAAATTTTGGGATTTTTTATTATTTATTTTAACATGAAACGAAAAAAAGTGAGTTGACGATAACATTATTTATACTACATTTGCCTGATAAAATAAATAAGCGTTTTTATTTTTCCGTTATCAGTAATTCTAGTTCTCAGTAGTTAGAAAAAACGTAAGGTGAGCCATTTTTTAAACTTTTTTATGTGTAAAATTTTCGGATGCAAAAAATATTCAAATTTTTTGGATTTTATTGCAAAGCGGAAATATTTTGACTTTCCGACAAAATAGGGGGGTTAAGGCTGGGGGGTTGACCAAAATAAAAATCTGGTTGTCTGTAAAGTCGGTTTGCGGACGATAATTTTACGTGATAACGTTATAAGAAAACATTGATAAAAAATTGCATTGATGCGTCATAAGCCGCTTAGGCCGATCGTGCCTCTCTATCGCTTGTTCCGCCCTCTCGCTTGCACGCTCGGCTCAGGCGGAACGTGACAATGAGTCATGCTTTTTCGTGCACGCAGCCGGCGTTCATCGATTTATAAGACGTTATCACGTCAAAAATAATACATGTTTTACTAAATGGAAAAATACACTCTTATTAACTTGCAAATTCACCATATTATATTTTACCTACCTTGTGTTGTATTTACCATGTATTCGTTCTTAGCGTTATTAGATTATGACTTATTTTATTACTGTCTAAATTCTAAATGAAGAAAAAAAAATGGTTGTCTGTAAGGTCGGTTTACGGACAATAATTTTACGTGATAACGTCACGAGCCGAACGCTTAAGCCGAACGCTTAGGCCGAACGCTTGTTCGGACTTATCGCTTGTTCCGCGCTCTCGCTGAACGCTTAGGCCGAACGCTTGTTCCGCGCCCTCGCTTGTACGCCCGGCTCAGGCGGAACGTGACATCGTGACATCGTGACAGCGTGACAGCGTGACAATGAGTCATGCTTTTTCGTGAATGCGGCCGGCGTTCATCGATTTATAAGACGTTATCACGTCAAAATATTACCTCTTTTAGGAGTAAAATATTATATTTTATTTTAGTATAAAAACTGAGAAATAGACTACTTACCGACATTATCCAAAAATCTGTCCCACTGGGACTGCCAAAAATCTCCTGAAGCTCCCCAGAATCTTTGAAGGTGCCTGCAAAAAAGGAAAACTGCTTTAAAACAAGGTCTATGACTATCTTTTACGACCTACTAAGAGTATAGTTACAAATTGACTTTTCCTACTATTTTAACAAGACACTTGGTTCTACTAAGACATGTTCTTGTGCTGGATTCCGTTAGAGTTGATCCGCCGATAGTTGGCCCCCCGGCATACTTATACACAACATGCAGTCGGTTTAGGGAACATACGGTGTAACTAATTACAAAGTGACTCCAAAGGGATACGCAGAGAGGATGTACCGTCGAATAACAAAGTACAAAACATATTTTCATTCAAATGCATCAAGGAAAAATCTATTTTTCTATATGTTTTGTATATCAGGGCAAAGTACAAAAAATCGACACTGTATATAAATTCGTTTGATATTCATACAAACTAGGTATTTTTGAAGTCGATTTTACGTTTGAACTTGGTAAATAATGCTCTAAAATGTATAATTTCATCGTAAATATCAGTTCGGGGGGCCAATTATCGGCGGATCAACTGTCGGGTTATCTTGTGTTGGGACTACCTACTCCGAGCGATGCGCCGTACTTTTAGGTAGATATTATGAAAATAACACTTCGTTTCAGCAATTACTACAGGGAACAATTCTTTACATGCCCGAAACATGTTATTAGGTTCTTAGTTTGGGTAAATTAAGGGTCTACTATTCGTATTTCGACCGATTTCTTACATATCTCTCTTAAACATTTGAAGTTTTTAAGCTCTTAAAAAAATATATGTTATTTTTGAAGATAATATCTAGATACGTTCCACGCCGAAACGCAAATTATATGAAATTCTCTCGATAGAAAAAAATCGCAAAGTATGCTCCGAAAATTATTTTAAACAAGTCTATTTCTTTTATTTTACAAGTTATATTAGTGAAAAAATTCACAATGTTTCAATTTTAAATTATGCTTAAGATACGTTCCACGAGATTTTTGCTCTATTTTAAATGAGTCATGTTTTATTAAGCTTTTTCGCAATTTTCGCTGCTATTCTACGACTTAAAATATTAGCGCGCTCTGTCCAACATTCGTAATTACATATCTCTCCATCTTCTTCTTTTTCAGCGCCGTGCGTTTCAAGAGTGCCGCCTTAAGTCATCTACGCTGAAAGATTTAGATTTATACGACTGAAACGAAACTTTTGTAAATGTCATTCATACAAAAAAATATTAATGGCGGCAAAAGAATCGTTTTAAAAGGAAAATTATGAACATTGATTTAATAAAAAAACTAAGTTTCTTATTAAAATACATAATTCTATTTTAATTGGTTAGTGAAGCAGTTTCTACCACGGCCACGGAACTACGCGACTAGGTATCATTTCATCCATTTTCAGAGAAATGCATGTGGGTGCGTGTGTACGAGAGCCACCAAAAGTTGATTGAATGCATTGTCATTAATAACGAGTCTATCTGCCGAGTGTTAGCTCGATCGAATATCGGGAAGTGGATTAATTTCCACTTCCAATATTTGCATTAATTCATTCAAGAAAGCAAAATTGAAATTTAAATCAAAACTAATTGTAATTTTCGTAATCTGTGCCTTGATGTTGTAGAGTGTAGAAGGACCGCAATCTTTAAGCCATCTGCGTACTGAATTCAATACTTGTTCGCTCTTAAAAATATATATTATATATTATTTTTGGGTTGCTTGGGAATTGAACAAGCAACACTCTTTAAAATCGCTTATAGATATTTGCAACACGACATGAAATGCAACAAAGGTTGCAACAAATTACCATTACACATTCGGTTTGCAGCAACGTACAAATTGCAGTAATTCGTGGCAACTTTTGTTGCTTTGCACGTTGCGTTGCTAATATAAGTAAAAGAAATTAATCAATTAAAAAAATAAAATTAGCGAGCACCTCGTAGATAGGTAAATACATTATTACGCGATTAGTGGTGAGGCAGGTTGGTATCTACAAAAATAGAGCTCGCTCTATCATTCGCATATGTTTTGTTATTGTGATAACATATTTCACAATTACATCATCAAAATCCACAAAGTGTTTGCATTTTATCACATACTTGATATAATTGAATAAAATAAATTATCACACACTTGCAAAACGTCACCTCTGCTAAAAGAGCAATCGAGCCTTACCCCTCGACCACGGAGACAAGAAAAGTATTGTACTAACATGGATTATTATTGTTGAAGTACGTTATTACTACAGCCTTCTTAACTATATTCCGTGCAGTTGAACACATCTACTTTGTCTGAGAAAATATTGCCTGAAATCTAGATACAAGCGAGTATCTATGATCGATAAATTATAATTGTATTGACATTATGAAAGAAAATAAATGATTTGCGTTACATTTTCACAAAACCAAAATGTCAACGAATTCGGACACCATAAAATCAAACGATTAAGGAAAAAATTTAAATATTTCCAATCACAACAAATTTTATTATTACTTAAATCATTATTTTAATTTTATTTATTGAATTTATGTATAACCCAATGAACAGGTACACTAATCACCCTCGTGACAAACCAATATTACATATCTATATTATTTACTATACTTTAAAGTTCAAACTAAAAGTTTTTAAAACTTATAGAGATCCCATTAGATTTTTTTAATTATTGTTTATTTCTATCATTTATCATCATTATGTGCTGCCATTTTATGAATCTTTAGTCACGTACGCACATACCTAATAAAATTATATAAAATATGCAAAGGTTTCCAGGATATAAAAGATGCAAAAAAACTGACTTTTTATGGCGAATATTTATTAAACTGGCACTTACCTACTTGATCTTAACTGGTAAAAAGTCACGTAATCTACTGATATTTTATATCTAGTGACACCTTTGATTAAACTGGGCGGCTTTTTATCCATACAAACGTATTCCCCAATTTTCTCTTCGGATTTTGACAAGAGTGCAAATATTTTTTAATTATATGTTATTACTTTTTTAATTACTTTTTAAAAGAAAAAAAAACATCCCCGGATCACGAATAACCTGACTATATTTGAAAATCTCCTACTACCACAACAGAATCCATAACGCAATGCCTGGGTGAGACCCAAATGCGATGCCAACTCAGCCACTAGCGGACTACTAGCGTGTCGGTACGTTTTGCTTTTTTGAAAAGTTACTTCTTATAGAAGTTAGGATCCTTCGAAAATCGTTAAAATTGCCTGGTTTGAACGCCATCAACAGAAGTTCAGTTTACAAACTAGAAAATGTAATTTAAAAAAACCAAGCTTACGGATCCATACTAATATTATAAATGCGAAACTGCTCGAGTTTGTTTATGACCTTTTCACGCATAACACAATATAAAGACTTTAATAATTCTTTCACCAATATAAAGCTAAATTATATGCGCAGACTACAGGTTGTATATGATGGTAAGCTCTGGCGTTATGAAATTATAAATATTAATATATTATATTTGTTATACGTTTTCTGTCGCTAACAAAAGCGAGTTTTCGCTAACGTCAGAAAAAAATCTTTTCCATGGAAACAATGTTGATATATTTTTGGGCTCTATGCTGGTAGGTACTCAGTCTACTGGTCAGCTACTACTGCAGAAAATTCAAATATTAGAATTCGTTTTTTTTTTTGGAGTATTTTTTGTGTTATTATTACTTCCAAATATTTAAATAAAAATAAACATCCGAAATGTTTGTAAGCGCATAAATTCCGAACGAATTAACAAAATTGGATAAGTAATTCTTTTTTTCTTTGAGCTATAGCATTATGAAATTTAGGTGGTAGGCGAGATGTTTGAAAACTGAATGTAAGGGAATGAATATATGGAATGCGGGAGGGGATGGGGGTGGGGTGGGGGGGGGAGATAATTGATAAGTGCAAGCGCTACGGTAATTTCCCGTAATACCATGCGAGCGAAGCCGCGGGGAAAAACTAGTATATAATATTTTCTTCCAATACAGTTGGTAAAAATCGGCTCAGTTTTGGAGGAGAAAATGGGGAGTTCAAAACCTCGATTTTGACGATTTTATTTAGGTACTAGCTGGTTCCCGGCATGCGTTGCAATGCCATTCAATGAAATAAATTTACTCTCCCTTCTTATCCTTTCCCGTGCGTCCCCGTTCCCTTCCACCTTCCCCGCCTTCCCCCTCCCTCGTCTCTTCCCTCTTCACGAACCCCACCTTCCCTCTACCTTTCCTCACTTCTGCAAAAATATACGAAATACACACATTTTCATTTATACAAATTTCATAACGCCAGAGCTTACCATTATATACAGCCTATGGTACTCGCTGATAATGTAGCTTTCTATTGGTGAAAGAATTTTTAAAATCGGTTCAGTAGTTTCGGAGCCTATTAATGCAAACAAACAAACAAACAATCAAATCTTTCCTCTTTATAATATTAGTATAGATTATCAACCTGAGGTGCATTTGTCACGGACTTACCTACTTCAATTTATCCTTTTAAGCCATTCAAGATTTTAGTGTTTCATGATTTTAGAGGCAACTTGGGTAATTATTTGTGAGTGAATGAAAAGCAATAAAAAAATAATTTTACTACACTTATCATAGAAATATAATGAAATATAAAATAAAAATTAATAAAAAAAAATCATTTTAATAGGTGTAAATTTAAAATACAAATTACCTATTTACAGCGGAACAAAAATTTGTCGTTTATACACTACTAGCTTTTCCCCGCGGCTTCGCTCGCATGGTATTACGGGAAATTACTGTAGCGATTGAACTTATCAATTATCCCCCTCCTCCCCACCCCACCCCCTCCCGCATTCCATACATTCATTCCCTTACATTCAGTTTTCAAACATCTAGCCTGCCACCTAAATTTCACAACGAAAAAAAGAATTATCCAATTTTGTTCATTCGTTCGGAATTTATGCGCTTACAAACATTTCGGATGTTTATTTTTAATTAAATATTTGGAAGTTTGTTAATATAATACAAAATTACACTATTTATTATTCAGTCTTTATAATCGTTACGAATTATATTATTTTTAATGTAGGAACTCTTATGTGACATTTATTCCAGCTTGTCCAATAAAAACAAAACATATTCTAATATTTGAATTTTCTGGGGCAGTAGCTGACCAGGGGGCTGAGTACCTACCAGCTTAGAACCCACAAATATATCAACATCGTTTCCATGGGAATGATTTTTTTCTGACATTTGCAATTAACTCGCTTTTGTTAGCGACAGAAAACGTATAACAAATATAATATATTAATATTTATAATTTCATAACGCCAGAGCTTACCATCATATACAACATATAGTCGGCGCATATAATTTAGCTTTCTATTGGTGAATGAATTTTTTAAGTCTTTTTATTGGTTAATGCCTGAAAAGGTCATAAACAAACTCGAGCAGTTTCGCATTTATAATATTAGTAAGTAATAAGTAAAGTATGGATAATTACTACCCCAAAAAATGTGTTTTTAACAATGTTTTATTTTGTTTTTCATTGTATTTGTAAAATAAGCATAGTAAAATCACCCACGTTGAGAACCTATGGTTTTCAACGTGGTTGGGTAGAGCAGTGGTTTTCAACCTGTGGTACGTGTACGCGAAGCAAGATTGGGGGCTTGGGGGTACGTGGCACGAATGTAAGACTTAAAACTCAGCTCAACATTTTCAAATTTTGGCGTCAGTCAGTTAAACAGCTCAGTTCTCAGTTTAGCGTTTACGTTCAGCCAGACATGCACAAGTAGTTAGCGAGTGAGGGCGAGCATATGTAATTCCCTGTTTGATTCACTGTTATAACGAGGATTGATCTGCACGCTCCGTAAAGAGTTTACGACTTCAAATAAAAATCGTAGATTTATAGATATCTTCCATTCAAAATAAACGCTTTGCCATAATTTGCTCAGCGATTATGACTTGGAAATTAACGAAAATGTTTAAATCAATATCATTTAACATTTGGCATCCCTAAAAATAACATTTAAGGAATATTTACCTTAGGTAAATCAGTAAAGAAAAGCACTGGGTGCGAAACCCTTTCAGAGATGATATAACAATGTCAACAAACCTACAAATAAAAGAATTGGATTATCTGTGCGACATATCAACTGCTTTTGAGCTCAAAGCTTTGAAAAAAGTCTGATAGGATTCTGGCTCGAAGTTTCGAAGGAATATCCCACAATAGCAGCTACAGCAATATGAATACCATTCACAATCACATATTTGTATGAAAAGGCATTTACTTCTTATGCGTGTATTAAGAATAAATATCGCAATCGCCTGAATGTTGAACCAGACTTGAGGCTCTAACTGTGTGAAATTGAGCCGAACTTTCTAAAGCTTTGCTCTGCAAAGCAAGCTCAAAGGTTACATTAACTGTATGCTAACATTCTGTGATTGTACAGGAATTCGGGCTTTTATTGTAACTACTAAAACGTTAGAAACTTTTTCCTACAAAATTTTTCGAGGTTAAAAAAATTTAACTTCTCAGTACAACTTTGTGAGTTTGACGTTGTGGATAGAGAACATAATTTTTTTTCGTCGTAATAAAAAGACGTGGAACAAAATTTGTTCAATTTCGCATGTAGAATAACTGGTTAAAAATGCCCGAGGTCACACTCTGTATTAATTGTATTTGTGTGACATTATTGTTAAATTCATAAAATAATTAGAGTATTAAAAATTTACAAATGAAACGTGTCTTCCATTACACGTGCACACAAGATAGATAGGGGGTACGGGGTACAACAATTTTTTAGTAAGAGTCAAGGGGTACGCAGCCTCAAAAAGGTTGAAAACCGCTAGTAGAGTGTAGAGGGACCATAATCTTCAAGCCATCTGCGTACTGAATTTAATACTTACTCGCTCGTGAAAAAACATTATAATACTAATATATTATTTTTGGGTTGCTTGGGAATTGAACATGCAACATCACTCTCTAAAACCGCTTTTAGATATTAGCAACACGATATGAAATGCAACAAAAGTTACAACAAATTACCATTCGGTTCGCAGCAACGTACAAACTGCAGCAATTCGTTACAACTTTGGTTGCTTTGCACTTTGTGTTGCTAATATCTTCGGCAAATATAATTAAATAAATGTAAAAGAAAAGTAATCAATTAAAAAAATAAAAATAACGAGCACCTCGTAGATAGGTAAATACATATATTTATCAAGAGAAACGTATGCGCGGCCCATTTCGGCCAGTTTCATACAAATCTTAAATTTGGATTTGAGACCAAAATACCCAACCAAACTGAAAAATTATTTTTGTAATCGAAAGGTATATCAAATATCTAGTACGGATGTGAGCTACTTTATTTATTTTTGCTTTAAATTACAAGATAAAGGCCATTAAAGGTTTTAGTGTTTCATGATTTTAGAGGCAACTTGGGCAATTAGTAAACGAAAAACAATAAAAAAATAATTTTACTTTTCTATCATTCGCGTATGTTTTGTTATTGTGATAACATATTTCACAATTACATCATTAAAATCCACAAAGTGTTTGCGTTTTTTTATTAACATTTTTTTTGTACAATTGGTATAATTTTATAATACAAGCTTTTCATAAAAAACAGTTAAAAAAGTAAGGAATAATATAATTTACAGATTAATAAAAAAAAATCCCACAGGCATCGCCAGTTTGTGGGTATACTATAGTGTTTTAAAGACAGTTAAAATTTTACTCATAAACATACGTTATCTTTATAGAAGATTAAAAAATAAAATTTAATACATAAATAAATGACTTACATTATATTTTTACAAAAACTAAAATGTCAACGAATTCGGACATCATAAAATCAAACGATTAAGGAAAAATGAAAATATTACCAATCATAACAGATTTTATTTGGCCTATTACTAAAATCATTATTTTAATTTTATTTACTGAATTTATGTCTAACCCAATGATCAGGTACACTAATCACCCGCCTAACACCACCAATATTACTTATCTATATTATTTACTTTATTTTAAAGTTCAAACTAAAAGTCTTAACGTCTTATAGAGATCCCATTAGATTTTTTTTATTATTATTTATTTCTATTATTTACATAATGTGCTGCCATTTTTTTTAATTTTTAGTCACGTACGCAAATACTTAATAAAATTATATAAAAGATGCAAAGGTTGCCAGGATATAAAAGATGCAAAAAAAGCTGACTGTTTTTATCGCGAATATTTATTAAACCGGCACTTACCTACCTGATGTTAACTTGTAAAAAGTCACGTAATCTACTGATATTTTATATCTAGTGACACCTTTTTAAGAGTAAACCGGGCGGTTTTTTTATCCATACAAACGCATCCCCAAATTTCCTCTCTGGATTTTGACACTGTGGTGCAAATTTTTTTTTAAAATACCTAGATATTACTTTTTTATATACTTTTTAAAAGAAAGAACTTCCCCGGGTTACGAACTACCTGACAATATTTGAAAATCTTCTACCACAGAAAGCGGAAAATGTTGCTTGTGTCGTGATGGAGGACTTAGCCAGCCGAGGAATCCAACACGCGATGCCTGGGTGGAACCCAAATGCGATGCCAATTCAGCCTCTGACCGGACTACTTGCTTGTCGGTACGTTTTGCTTTTTAACCCCCGACGCAAGGAGCGGTGTTATAAGTTTGACGTGTCTGTCTGTCTGTCTGTCTGTGGCATCGTAGCTCCTAAACGAATGGACCGATTGTGATGCAGTTTTTTTTGTTTGAAAGCTGACATAATAGAGAGGGTTCTTAGCTACAATTCACGAAAATCTGTTCAGGCGTTTCAAGGTTATCAGCCTTTTTTGTGTCGGGGGTTTCTTTAAATTTTGTGAATTTTACTTATTATTTGAAAAGTTACTTCTTATAGGAGTTACGATACTTCGAAAATCGTTAAAATTGCCTGGCGGTTAAAACGACTTCAACAGAAGTTCAGTATACAAACTAGAAAATGTACTAAAAAAAACCAAACCTTCGGATATATAATAATTTCTTCTAACACAGTTGGTAAGAAATCTTAAAAATTGGTCCACTTTTGGAAGAGAAAATGGGGAGTTCAAAACCTCGATTTTGATGATTTTATTTAGGTATTTTCACTCTGAGGTGTATTTGTCGCGAAATCACCTACATAAATCGATCCTTTTAAATTGAATGTATTTTTCTAATAAAGATGTGTACCTACCTACATTATTTTTTATTACCACGCTTTAAAAAAATAATAAGCGAAAATCATCAGGCATCATCAGCAATTATAAAGGACTTACTTTATAATTGCTGATGATTTATAATTACAGACTTACTTTATTTAGCCAGCGATTACTGATATTGTGAGTACAAAATGTAATTTTCCTATTTTCCTATCAATTGATACACTTAAAATAATTTATATGTCACAAGCAGAATCAATAATAAGATATGGTTTAACAATATGGGGAAATACTACTGTAACCAACCTGAAACAAGTTCAAGTTGTACAAAACGCAATTGTAAAATTATTAGTTGTCCCTAATATTTTCAAACAAAGACACAATACTCCGTTGCTGTTTCAGAGTGCAAAAATTTTACCTGTGAAGGCAATACTATGGTATAAAATTATAATTTAGCATATATTTACCCCGCAGCATAAAGAGAAACTAGATCATAAATATAGCACTATATTCACGCGTAACGACGGGTTAATAGTTCCGAAATTTAATAATAAGTACTGACAGAGAACGTTTGAATACAACATACCGAAGATATTTAATTTATTACCTGACAATATAAAGCAACATAATTCTATGAATAAGGTTAAATATATGGTGAAAAATTGGTTATTGGAAAAAGAATATTTATTTTGATACTTATGATAAAATTTATGAAAAAATGTTTAAACTGTAGATAAAAGATGTAAATTATAACTTTAAATATATTTGTAAGTAATTATAATCACCTGCTGTCGAGCCAATTGTAATTGGCTTAGCGGGACTTGTTTTTTGATTTATAAAATAAAAATAAAAATTAAAAAAAAATTTTAAAAAAAGTGAAATTTTGGTCTTCGATGACATTTTGATTTTTCAATTTTTTTTCTTCAAAATCAAATAAAAAAAAATTCTTCCACATGTCGTCACTGGTCACTCAGCCGAGTAACCAACTAACCCCTCACCCCGACCCTAACTTTCTAATAAGTACTGAAATTTTATGTTTTTATTTGAATAAAAAAAAAACTTCAAATATTTATTTATTTATTTATTAAAAGAAGTTTATACAATGAACAAAAAAAATTGTGTTAATTCATCCGCCATGCTAGGGATGTCCCTGTATTATGGTGGATGAAGTTTACAGATTGGGTAGGTACAGTGTACAGTCATTAACTTATGCAATTCATTTAAATAGTTTAAGTTACAAGATGTATTAATTATATTACAATTCAATTAAAATAGCAAGTTTTACACATCATCGTTACTGAATGTAAGGATCCATTTTGATAATTTTTTTTTAAAGATATGGGGTTGGGTTTCGGATTTTAGGTTCTCGGGGAGAAGGTTAAACATTTTAGGAGCTAGGTACATGAAATGTCTTTGAGCTGATGTGGTGCGTAGTGTAGGAACATTGTAGTGTCGTTTGGTTATTGTTCTGGTGGTGTAACTGTGATGTAAGAGAGTTTTTTTCTTGTATTTGAACATGAAATGTGTTAGTGTAAATTTTAGATGAAGTTGCCGTATGTTTAAGACATTATATTCTGTGAACAGTCTATTGGAGGAATATCTTGTTGGTCGCTTGTTGATAGCACGTAAAATCGTTTTTTGGGCTTTTTGCAGAGGATCAATAAAATTAAGAGCACAGCCGCCCCAAATTATGATGCCATATGCTAACTGGGATTGGCAGAGAGCATAGTAAACCGTTTTTAGTGTTATAGGAGTAAGTATATTTCTTAGAGTTCGAAAAACATAAGAGAGCTTGCGAATTCGGGGAGTTAGACTGGCTAAGTGCTGATCCCAACGAAGATGGTGATCAATTAGGACCCCCAGGTATTTTATATGAGATACTTTTTCCAAATTTGGGCAAGTACAGGAAGAGTAGGGACTTGGACAAGAGTGAATTGTTATTTTCTGATTGATAGAAGGTTGGGTTGCAGCAGATAGACTGAAGGTTAAGAATATGTAACCTGAGACCAAAATTTCTTTTAGATTTCTTACTGTAAATAATATTAGGAAGAAAAACTTGGTTCTTGGTACTTGGTTCTTAAGTTACGGGATGTTTAAAAAAAATTATTTTCATCACTTTTAACTTTTGACTTTTTAAAATGACTGTTGAAATGCCATATTGTTGAGTTGTCATGGAACCCTATAATACAGTACAATTAAGATGAAGCTATACGTGAAATCCTATTTAGATTAACCTTTACGACGAATCGGTTTACAGTATGAATATAAAAAAATATGCTACGGATAAATTGAAACTTTTACTAGTTTTTCTGTGTATTGGAATTACAATTAAATAATTATTTACATAACAAAAAATATAAGCGTGAACCACTAAAAAAATGTTTTTGCATGACTTAACGAAGTAATATGTAGGGTACGTCCTGGTTACTCCCACAAAGACTGTAGATAGGCGCTGGGTAGTCCTGGTAGCCGCTGGGTCCCGGGGGTGGAGGTGTCCAGAGGGGAAGAAATAAGTCCAATATTTCCAAAAAGTCCGGAGAGAAGTCGGGTCAGGCAGAGAGGCGAAGATTGCTGTCCGCGCCGGTCGAGAGAAGTGACGATATAGGGGTAGCAGCCCCGTATATATAGCTCGCACCCCCACCTTGCCGCCGGCGGGGGTGGAAACGGCAAACTGTCTCCTTTTCCGAGCAGTCTGAGTTTTAGCGGGTCGTGACCTCTGCTGTGGTCATCATAGCTGAGGTCACCATAGTAGCAATCATTCGCCTCTCTCCGTGCTTCCGTCTGAACCTCCCGACCTCTCTCCTTATAATTTATTTCGATTTTTTATGTCAGATACAAAAAAGATCATCGGCCCCCGGAGTGACATTATTGGGGGAATCTTAATTATTGAACTTAAAACTAAACTTACTCTAGGTTAACCTACATAAACATGGTAAGGGGAGTCTGGCCTATCAATTCATATTATTTATTTCGTAATTCATAATGCCAAACTCCCGTAATTCAATTAAACAGTGCGAGCTGCACTAGGCATCAAACAGGACCAAAATACCTAACCCCCAGAAGGAGGGCTCTAATTGGTCCGCCCGAAGGTAGGATGCGGGGAAGGACAGGGGAGCGGGAGCCCCCCGCTCCCCGCCAGGCACTTTGGTCCCGTGGCAAGGCCAGGTTTCGCCCACAGTGGCGTACGGAGAAATCGAAAACGAGACCGGGCACAGCAAAACCCTGTCCTCGCATTCGACCTCTCCGATAGCCCATAAAACACAAATTTATTAACTTTCTTAATAAAACATGAGTTATACATTAATATACCACGAATGGGTGACTGCTAAGTCGCCCTAAATTAAACCTCAATGTACGAAGACGAAGACGTACCGTCTTCGTCTTCGTTTTAACATCCAACAAGCCCCCTTTAGGTTAGAAGAAGAGGACGGCCTTCAAGGAACTCATCCTCTTCTTCGTCGAATCTCTGAATGAAGCTAAGTTAAACAAGTAAAATCATTAAGCGACACTAAGTTAAAATAAAACATAAATATTATAAGTCATAATCGTGGTCCCGTCCGGTACATAATATAAGAAACATTTTTTTTTAAATACCCCTTTTGTGGCTAAGATTATTTTTGAGGTTTTGTATGTTCTAATTTTTTTTTTCATTTTATTATAAAATTATGCAAAAAATAAATAAAAATCACGTTTTCGCTTTCTTGCCTAGTGCAAATAAGACGCTCGGTTTTAAATTTTGAAGACACGAGAATCGAAATATTTCTAGCGTTTATATTCATAAGCGTTCAAAACAAGATATGGTTTGAAAGGGAGATGTGTAGATACATGCTAACGTTAAAAAACGATTATAATTAAGCGAAAATTGTGAAAATATTGAATAAATCACAACTCGTTTAAAATATAGCAAAAATCTCTCGGCAAATGTCTAAAGTAGCATTAAAAGATACACTGTTAATTTTTTTTGAAATGTGTTTTTAATAATTTTCGGAGCATATTTTGCGATTTTTTTCTATCGATAGAATTTCATATAAATACGGTTTCGGCTCAATTAATTTAAAAAATAACGTAATATAATTTTTTAAGAACTAAAAAACATTTTAAACAATGTTCGAGGAAAATGTTATAAATCGGAAGAAATTTGGAATGCCAGGTCTTAACTATCTCTGTTATACGATTTATGAATTTTCCACAACTTTCACGTGGTCTACTGGTATAATTTGCTTGTCGAAGTAGGTACTTAACCTATTTAAATAATAATAGGATTAGAAAATCAGTTAAAGGCTTAGCAACAATGCTTCGTAGAACTAAGATCAACATAATTTAAATCCCCGAGTCGCTAGGAAGATGCTGCCATTAAAATAATACCTTCTTATATCCTCAGACGGATTATTTTCTTTCGACATAATTTGATGAATCAGCAGGGAAACAAAGGTTTGTAATTGTAATGTTATACAGTCCAATAATACAGCTCGTGATTCACTGACTCTTCAAGATTCAAGACCCGCATTGATAAATTTGTTCATGCAGCAGTACCTACTTACATCCAGATGAGGTCTTGTGAGGTGTCACTTAACCTCTCTGGCCTCGACCATATTCTGTCAGTAGGTCAGAATATTTCCGCTTTGCAATAAAATCCAAATAAATGGAATATTTGTGAACGTATCAAAAAACTAATAACTGTTTTTGAAAGGTGATGGCTTTCTTTAAATTGTATTATCAGAAATAACAATGTGTTTTTTTAAATACAATTTTTTTTATGCAAACTTTAAAAAGTTTTAAAAATTGCTTGCATTACGTTTTTACTAACTAACGATACTGGTAATGAAAAAAAAAATAATAAAAACACACCCATATTTTTTTATTAGACAAATTGTATTATAAAATTTATCATCACCTCATTTAACTCACAAAGTTAAATTTTTTTTTCAATTAAATATATTATTTATTATTTTGTAATTATAATAGTAGCTATATAACATGGTTTTCTCTTTCCAATACTGTTTAGCTCAAATTTTTCACTATGGATAGTAAGGAAGACAACGATTTCTATGAGACCTGTGTGACTTGTTCCGAAAAGCGAACAAATTAGCCTGAGGGGTTAAAAATGAAAATAAACTTCAGTTGAGGAGAGTTTTCATAAAGAGAAATAGATACAATTTTGTTGGTGGGATAGTCGTAAGCGCTCAAAAAGAAGAAGGAGAGATACGCAAATACGAGTGTCAGAGGGACCGCGCTAATATAAAAAACGATAATATTTAAGCGGAAATTGAGAAAATGTTTAATAAAACATGACACGACGAAATTTTTTTCTAGGGTATTTCATGTAATTGCCGTTTCGGCTTGGCAAGTGTACAGATATTATATTAAAAAAACACATATTTTTGTAGAACAAGAGAATATGTTTTAAAACGGTAAAACAATCGGAATGCCGAGGCCTAAGTGAATAATCACTTGAGGTCAATATTTTATGAAAATCTTTAAATGCAGAATCAATTAACTTTTAGAAATATTGAAAAATAAGAAAACTCATATGATTTGTATATTTCTTCAAAATTCGCAAATTCACTTTGTGGCGTCATTATTAATTTAATGAAAACAAATAACTTTGTGTACAACCACCATTTAATTAACTTATTATCCTGACGAAGAAAACATAGTTTTCGAAACGTGTTGATATTGTTAATTAAATATTGTTAATTAATAAATGTGTACACAAAGTTATTTGTTTTCATTAGATTTGTATATTATAAATTTAAAAATAAGTCGAAAATTACAATTTTTTACGAAAGAGAAATATCTACAAATTTGAAAAAAAAAAATTTTTAAGAAACAAAATATCTCCTACATAACACTATATATTTTTAACAGCCTAAACTATGTATTTTTAAATAAAAATAAGAACAGATATTTGCTTTATTATTCTAAGTACCTACCACGTCTAAAAAAATATTACGAATATTCGAAAATAAAATTTCAAAATGTAAATTGACTGTTGATATGTACATTAAAAAAACGCGTAAGTACCTAATAAATTGGAAAAAAATTGGTGGGAATCCATGGAAATCCGAAATAAAGTTTTTTTTGTTTAAGAGGAATATAAACGCTAGAAATATTTCGATTCTCATGCCATGCAAAATTTAAAATCGCGCGTCGTATTTTCACGAGGCAAGTAAGCGAAAAAGTGGTTTTTATTTATTTTGTGCATCATTTTGTAACTGCGACGCACTTAATGCTGTCAATTTTAATTTTTTTTTATTATTTTTATTTATGATCAGAATCGAATGCAGAACGTCAATATTAGTACAAAACCGAAAAAAATCTCTTTTAGGCGCCGGTAGGGCCGGAGACGGGAGGAATCTAATAAGAATGAAAAAAAGTTAGAACATACAAACCTCAAAAATAGTCTTAGCCATAAAGGGTATTTTTTTTAAATTGTTTTTTTTTTTATTACTTCATAGTTAAGACGTGAAACGTATTTTTTAGAGGTTTACGCTTATATTTTTTGTTATGTAAATAATAATTTTATTGTAATTCCAATACATAGAAAAGCTAGTAAAAGCTTCAATTTATCCGTAACATAGTTTTGATGTTCATAATGTAAACCGATTCGTCGTAAAGATGAATCTAAATAGTATCTAAATAGGATTTCACGTATAGCTTCATCTTAACATAGGTGGCTATTCAGATTACCCAGAAATAAGGTTTTTGAAAAGTTTTATTTTACAATGTAAATTAAGTAACAAATGTACATTTGTTACTTAAATTTAATTTTTCCGCGATCGGTTTCGATACAATCGTATCATTCACGAGCAGGATAGTTTTAATCATATGCTCGTGAATGATACGGTTGTATCGAAACCGGTCGCGAAAAATTAAATTTAAGTAACAAAAACTTTTCAAAAACAAAATATCTAGAAATTGTTACATAGTTAATGCCCAAGAAATACAGAAAATTTAGAAATAAGGTAATGAAATAATAGATTGTACGTTAAATACATACTTAATTAATAAACACGATGGTATAACTTTGTTTAATTCCACTTTTTATTTTCTTATCCAACTAGTTTCGGTTCAACCTGAACCTTCTTCAGGGAAGAATAAAAATATACGAAGAAGGTTCAGGTTGAACCGAAACTAGTTGGATAAGAAAATAAAAAGTGGAATTAAACAAAGTTATACCATCGTGTTTATTATAATGTATTCCCACAATGTGTTTGCTACATGTGAAAATTTTACATACTTAATTATTTCATTTTTATATAATTGAAGGTGTGTGGTAATTTCGTTATCGTTTTCTATTACATAAAGCAGGTAAATATGTTGATTTTTGAAAACCTGAATTAGCCATTTCAGATATCTATCTTTTTTTTATTTACTTGATTCTTATAGGCCTTGAACAGATAATCCAGTGGCGGATTTTGCAGTCAGTCCTGGCCGCCCTAGGCCCCAGGCCTGCCACCATGTAGTCGCCACCAGCCGCCCCTTTCTCAGTACCCATCGTATAACTTTTATCGAAATCGATTCAGAAATTTAGTTAACTATAATAGCTGCTAGTTTGTAATACTTTCTAAGGTTTCAAGGATAATTGTACATTTAAAGAAAACATTTAAAAACGGTTTTAGGTTTTATTTATTTAACTAGTTTCATTACAGGTGTATTCGCATACAATATATAATAAGTGTTTCACAATGTGTTACTGCACTTAAGCGCAGCAAAATCATTAATTAAATCTTCACAATCCAATTTCCTTAAAAATCTGCTTCTATGTTTAAGCAAAGCAAGATCGTTTAACTTTTGCTTCGTCATTGTTGTGCGTAAATAATTTTTAACTCGTCGCAAACAAGAAAACGATCGTTCTCCAGAACAGTTACTGGCGGGAGTACACACATACATACGAAGAGCAATATCCACGATTAGGTAAATGGTTTGAAGACCTTCAGTTCGCAACCATTTCAACAAACTGATAACTGACAACACTGTTTCGATCCTCATTTTTTGCACTGCAGTGAGCACGAAAATGGAGACATTCTTCTGAAAAATTGTCTTCTAAGTCAGTAGAATAAACTATTTGCAATACTTTGGCCTTTTCTTCGACTTCGGACGCGGTTAGTTTCGTCAAGTAAGTAATAAAATTAAATTTATTGTACCGTAATTTATAAACATCCTGTCGTTTTATGAGTTCTTCTGACAATGTGTCAATTATTACCAAAAAAGTAGTGATTCTGAAATTTTTGCGACCGTGACTTTTTTGTCACGATTGGCCGCCCCTAATATCTGGCCGCCCTAGGCCCGGGCCTACTTGGCCTTAGGGCAAATCCGCCACTAGATGAATCATTTAAATTTACTGAATTTAAAGTTAATGTTCTTTATCAATATATTAATACGTGAAGCCAAAACTTTGTACCCCTTTTTACGAAAATTGCGCGGACGGAGGAGTATGAAACTTCGCACACTTATAGTTTATATAGAGGAGGAGTGCAGAATGCTAATATTTTTTAAAAATTATGCATAAAAATAGATTAAATCAAAAACAAAAACATTACACACACTACCATGTATTTGACACACACACTCGCGTCTTTACTCTATTGTTTATTGAGTCTATGGTCAAATTGAGAATAGATTAATATTGTTTGTCTTTAATATTATTTGTCTATGGTCTTACTGAATGTCAAACATAAAAAAAACATTACAATTATGGTCGAATTTCGACCATTGGGCGACCACTAGTATAAATAAAACGGCGTAATTTGCGCCTCGCAATTTTTACCTCATGTGGCTATTTTTAAATGTTACCTGGCTATTAAAGACTGTTATAGACTCAGAGGTCATGTGTTTCGTCGGTAGGGAAAAATTATTATCTAAAAAACCTATAATAGATACCTATTTAGAGAATAACAATAAAAATCCGTTTGGGTTAGATATTTATTTTTGTGAAAACGATCCTTGATTATTAAAATGGGAAAATCCATTTACCATAAAAAAAACATAAGACCACTTGGTATTTTCTCATACCCTAAGTAGACAGGACACGTAAAGGTTTTATGCGTTTTAGCCTCTGTGTTTCCTCCCTCCTACAACATGGGTCTCTTCAAGACCCATGTTCACTCCTTCCTCTCCGCAAAAAGACCCTCCACACAGCATCAGGGAAATTATTTTCCTCAGGGCAATATTTTCAATATTTGGAACAATACGATGAGTTCTACAAGTTATAAGAATAAATATTTTAGTATTTCAGTGATCCATAGGTTCAAATAATAGCAACAAAAAATAATAGTATTTTCGTGATTCATTGGTACAAATTATGGCAACAAAAAAACACGCGGCCAGCACATTATACAACAAAAAAATTCAGAAGTTGAAATCCGCCTCCATTTTATGACCGGTGATTTTATGTTACAATTCTAAAAAAACGTGTGGAAATGAAACAAAGAAACTAATTTAGCTACCTGCAATGAATGACAAAGATTCGTGACACACGGACCAAACAATGTAGACAGACATTAAATAGTGTCGCTTAAATTAGACACTAGAGTCCCATGAAACGACGATATATTTTTAAAGAGAAAACTTCTTTAGCATCGTTGTGATTTGAAACTCGATGAAACGGAACCGAGCAACACTAAAAAGAGACAAACACAATGTATATATGTACATCTATCTATCGGATTTAGCCTGCGAGAGAATGAGATAGCATTAAATACGTATAACGTAACATAAGTATTGAAATTAAGTGACAGAAGAAAAATTTTTCATCTGATATTTTTGTATAAAATCGTTAACTATCAGTTGGATAGCCCTGATATGTTAAAGTTGATTCACTTTCATATACCTACAATAAGATCAAGGTTCCCTAGTTTGTTTTATTGTGACAACTATATGTCGGTATCAGGCTCCAATTCAGTTGTAAATAGATTACACACCATTGGAAATTCTTATGCCAATGTGGCTGATATTTTTAATATTTCCATACTGAAATATAAGGTTGTACTGATCGAACATTTCAGCCAATTATACGTTAACGAGGTCACTACATAATGATTTTTTGATATTATTGTTTATTTTTAATGCCTGTATAATGTACTATGACTGTAATTAAATATACACAAGCTTTTAAATGGCACTTTGTGCCGTAAATTTTAAATAAATAAATAAATACAATAAATAAATAACGTTAAAATCTACGCCTCTGCCTTGGCTCCCCGTACTTGCAAATATAACCCCGCCAAATATCAGGCGAGAGATTGCAACACTAAGGGAGTACAAGAAGGCGCTGCAAAAAAGCGCAATACCTTTGCACGATGATGTCATCTCTCACCCGGCATGCCGCTTAAAGTCCCGAAAACCCTTCGGGACAGAAGGAGAAAGACTCCTCCATTCACCTCTCACCCCAGAAGATAGGTGGAAGCTTGAGTGGCAATCGGCCAAGGTGAAAAATGCTCATCTCGTAAAAGACCCCACTGAGAGACAGCCTGGGTTCTCATTGCCTCGCAAACTCTGGTCCGCCATCAATAGAACAAGGTGCTCCCATAGCCGCTGTGCCCGTATGATGTATAAATGGGGCCTTAAAGAGTCGGAGATGTGTGAATGCGGTGAGGTGCAGGCCACTGAACATGTGGTCAACGAATGCCTGCTCCATTCGTTCCCGGCGGGATTGATGAGGTCCACAGGGCAACGCCTGAGGCCCTAGACTGGCTCGCAGACTTAGATGTCCCCCTCTGACCCCCCCACCATACGAAAGAAGAAGAAGAAGCATTAAATATATATTTATTTCACGGGTACTCGGTTCCAATATAACATGATAAATACACGGTCCCATGCAAGTCTCCTTTGATCTAGTGATATAAAGAACATGTCTATGACTATTATGTGACTGCTCTATTATCATTTTATTTTTATAATCTTTCTTTTCTTTCTCTGCATTTCTGTTTTATATTTGACATTACTATGTTTTACATTTCCTTTTGTACCTAGTAACAAGTAAACACTGATTACGCATGCTGTGAACATTTATAAGTGGAATGTTAATAGCTATGTACTTCCCAATGGCAATTTTATAACTGTAATCATTGTTAACACTCTGTAAATGTTTCAAACAATAAATAAATAAATGTCGAACCTTAACCAGACATTTAGCGGACAAGGGTTCGAATCCTATGAAATCCAAAAAAAATTGTAAAATCCATATCCAATCTTCAAACCACTCCAAAATGAGCAGGCAAAGAAAACACAAAATAAGCGACCCCGAAGAAGAAAACACAAATACTAATAAGATGACCAAATATATAGGAAAAGGTGCACTGGAATTCGACGACAAAAATGTGGAAAAAATCATCCTTCACTTGTCTACTGTAGTTTTCTGGAGGTTTCACTTCAATACCGCATGTGAATTGCACACTCTGATTTTTTATGATAACTGATTACCATATTATTTAGCCACAGTTGTGACCATTGATCCCATAAAAATCAAAACCAACAAAAACCAGAATTTGATATATCTAAAATATCGATAAAAGTGGGGAACGTAAACAATCTACTGAATTTAGATACAGAATGAAATGCGCTGTTGCCAAGCTGTTGGCGTGTTTCGTGATCCAAAAGTCTGACTAGGATATCTAGCGTGGTCGATCTGTAAGGATTGTATCGATAACTATCGATAGCTTCTCATCGTTCCCTAGTATGACTGCAGATCGCCAACGAATAAATAAGAGTTCACAATTACTAAGCGTTCTTAATATATTCGACGTCAACTGTTGTTTACACGTTAGCGGTCTGCAGTTGTCCTAGAGAATGATAAGAAGTTACCGATAGTTATCGATACAATCCTTATCGATAACTGTCGGTAACTTTTCATCATTCCCTAGGATGACTACAGATCATCACTCTTGGCTCTACAACCAGGTCTCCTCAAGAGTCCTCCACTCCATCTCGGTTTTGTGCCAGCTTTTTTTTTGTGGGTCGGAAACTGGAGTTCAGTGTGATCTAGTCATCTGCCTCCAAGACCTAAACAAACCTCACCCCACGAACCCGGGCACCCCTGCTACATCAACAAACGTAGTGAACCACTTGGGATGACCTATGGCAAAGGTGTTGGTTATCCAATAAAGGTTCCCGGGGCGGCGGTACCCATTCCCGCCTCCCAAATCGACAGCTCTCTCCAATATAGAAGCTCCAAGGTAGATAAGTCTTTGAGAACGTTGTCGCTCTATCTTAATCTTGGCCCTCCCAGGCTCCTTCGCCATATCGGTGTTGAGTTCAGCAGGGACTTTGGTACTTGATGCACGATCATTCTCTCCATATGACACAGCTACCGAAGTCTTCCCAGTTTTATAAATTTTGTGACGTTTGTCTCCTTACAGAGTACCATAGAGCTCATTGTTATAACGTCTGCGCCAAAATCCAACCTGATTACAGATCACCAACGAATGTTCACAATGATTAAGTGTTCTTAGTGTATTCGACGGTGTTAGTACGTTAGCGATCTGCAGTTGTCCTAGGGAACGATGAGAAAGATATCGATACAATCCTTATCGATCGTGAAAGGGGGCTAGATCATTAAGAAAATTTCATTTCGACCAAAGCGTAAGAAAGACAGAGCGCATGCTGAATGGGATGGAACCAGAAGACTCTAAGGACGGGTTGTTTCAAAAAATTTGATGGATTCATCAAATATTTGAAGTTGTTTTCATGTTCTGTGTACGTTCTATTCAAGTTCTGTGATAATTTCAGTTCTGTGAAGCAACTGTCCTATAACGATGTAATAATAGAACTTGAATAGAACTTATACAGAACGTGAAAATCAACTTTAAATATTTGATGAATCCATCAAATTTTTTGAAACAACCCATCCTTAGTCAGTGGCGACACTGGTCAGTGAAGAGAGAGTAATGTAGAATAATGTTATTGTATTTTATTATTTAATAAAATGAATAATTAGTTCACTGACCCCTTGTAAGCAGTAAGCGTGAAATGAAAACAAATTTTGTAAATTAATAAGCTAATTAAGCGCATTAGAATTTTAAACGCCGGAATACGAGCAGTCGCCATTTTCCCTATAAGATAGTTATAATTTTGAAGTTTCTTATTATCAAGGTTATATCTATAAAGTATTTTTTTTTTTTACATAATCTCCACACAGGAGGCCCCGAGGAAAATAATTTCACTCAGGGCCTATGTCATCTTTGGGGATGCTGTGTGGAGGGTTTTTTAAAGGAAAGGAAGGGGAGGAGAGTTCTGGGAAGGAAAAGGGTTTAAGGGGTGGGTAGGAATCTGGGGTTCAGTGTGTCCTGGTCATCCGCCTCCAAGACCTAGACAAACCTCACCCCATGAACCCGGGCACCCCTGCTAAATCACCAAACGTAGCGAACCACTTGGGGTGACCTATGGCAGAGGTGTTGGTTATCCAATAAAGGTTCCCGGGGCGGCGGTACCCATTCCCACCTCCCAAATTGAATGGTTGGTTTAATAAGGCATCATACTGTCTTATATTTATCTACTAACGAGTACCTACCCAGCATGCTTTGCAATGAGAATAAAGTCAACTCAACCAACTGAGAATAAAGTCAACTCAACACCTCTTGAAAAGCAATGAAAAACATAATTTTAAAATAGCAACCTATTTAACCAATTTTTTATATTTTTTTTTCATCACTCGTAATGACTACTGAGGTGGTTCTGAGTTGGTCTCATTCTGAGTTGTCCGGTCACCGTTGCAATACAACTCAAAGAAAGTGTTTGTGTTTTTATTCTGTTTATCATTGCTTTTGGATTTATCATATTCCTCCCTCCCCCACTGCCACGTTCCCCTTTCGCCTTCCCCTTCCATCTTCCCCGCTTCACCCCTCCCGCGCACCCCTTCCTTTGTTTCCCCCCCCTCCCATATTTTTTTCCCCCTCCCTCCATCCCTCCCTGCCGCTTAACTCATTTTAGAAATACACTCGTTTTTTCTAACAACTCGCGCGCCACCTATTGTAATTTTTTATACGACTTTCACAACGCCAGAGCTCACTATTATATATAGAAACATTCGCAGGTGTGCGCGTAATAACATACCAAAGTGTCATCGCAATCGGAAGAAAGGTATAAGAAATAATTTCATAACGCTAGAGCTCACCACTATAAACAGAAACTTTCGCGGTCATGCGCACTACAAATTACCAAAGTTTTATAGCAATCGGATAGGTACCGCATAAGGGACAAGCAAAGAAACATGCATTTTTATATATTAAGATTGCAAATTATAAATTTGGGAGGCGCGAGAGGCTACCGCCTCTGCAATAATTCAAAGTATTTCACTCTGCTAAGTACTTCGCTACTCGTTCGTTTGGTGAATTAGCAGGGGTTTCCGGGTTCATTGGGTGAGGTTTGTCCGAGTCTTGGCGGCGGATGCAACTGCCACTTCTCCAGCAGGACTCTCTCGGAACCTCGCCTTGCGCCGCAGTGGGAGGGATGTATTCAAACGTCCGTCTCTCTTGGAGACAGTGATCCTAAGATTCCTACCCATCCCTCAAACCATTTTGCTTTCCTTGTTTTCCTTAAAAGCTCCACATAGCACCACTAAAGATGGCAAAGACCCTGATGGGAATTATTTTCCTCAGAGCCTTCTGTGTGTGTAAAAAAAAACTATGTTGGCTCCAGCACAAAACATGTTTTATAGGTTAGGTTAGGTTAGGTTAGGTTAGAATAGAAAAGAATATTTAGGTACGTCCACTGGAGCGACCACGCGAAATAAATAAATTTGCCTCAATTGTTCGAGATTTCCAGAAGATCATTGTTTAAATTTTTCGCCAACATTAAAAAAATCACACCTTCGAATTTTAACATGGAGACATAAAAACTTATTATAGTGCTATATAGCCAATGAATTAACCTGTATTTTACCTTTTATTTCATATTTGTAGGATTTATAAAAAAAAATCGTAAATTTTATAACCGCGTGAACAACGTTGCGTTTACAGACAAACAATATTATTTTTTTTAACTTTTTTTTGTTATGCTTTAAAACCACTTTGCAGAAAGATATAATCTTGTATAAAAAATAATTTTTTTGTTTGTTTGTTCGTATGTTATGCGCTGCCATATCGTTCATACGATTGCGATGAATTTTGGTGATTTGTTGTGCACACGCCCGCGAAGGTAATTGACAAGCTAATGGTAAGCTAATGGCTAATAAGCAAGTTAATGGTAAGCTCTGGCGTTATGAAACTTGTATAAATTAAAATTAGTTTATTTTTCAGGGAGGGAAGGTATGAGAGGAAGGGTAATGAAGAAGATCGGATTAGCGGGAGGGATAAAGAGGGAGGGGAAGGGGACGGGAAGGGAAATGCGCGGAGAAACAATTTATTTCTTTGCATTGCAACGCATGCCGGGTACCAGCTAGTGCTAGATAATACCCTTTAGACCAGTGTTTCTTAGCCGTATTGATAGAATCGCCCCTTTACCACAGTAAAATTATCCAGCCCCCCATTGCTCGATTATACCCAAAGCCAAGATGTGTTCCACTCGCTGTATTTAATTAAAGCATCTAAAATATTTCTAAGCGATCAAATTTTTAACCAAAATCATACTGTTTCTTCGTAGTGCTTTGCCTTGACAGGTAAAATCGAAAACTAGAAATAACACAAACATGGCTACGTATAAATTGATAAATTGTAATAGAATTGAGAATCAAAATGTGATATTAAGAAATAAAAATTTAAATAATTACCCTTCATTTTCACATCCTACATAAGATGTTTCAGACTCAGACATAGTAAAATCTAACGACTGAGGAAAAAATATTTAGTACTGGAATCATTATAATTAAAATAGATGGTATGTCTAACCTGAGGCCATTAAAGACGCATAATATGTTATATAATATTAATTACATCATCACGTCACATTTAAATTGCACTAGAAATACCACCCGTCTTCAAATTTACTCTTTATCCTTATTGAAAAAATATGTACGTGCCCAAAACAAAATGCGTCTCGGTCTTTTAAAATTATTAATGTGAAACTTAAAAGAATTCATATTCTAATTGGGCCCGTACAAACCCAATATGAATTTATATATTAAAAATTCATTAATTTAAATTATAAAAGAAAAAGATAAACATAAATTTTTAACTGAAAACCGAACGCGACTTACATGTTTTTCTATGCCCAAAAATAAATATGTCTTTTGCACAACATTATTACTTACCAGGGAAGAACTTTTTCAATTGTCTACCGGAAGAAATCAGAAGCATTTATGATAAAACTCAAATATTGCTCTCTCTGTCAAGAAACATTTAAAAAATATTCTTAAAAAAAAAAACTACTGCCACTTAATTAATCTTACAAATATCGTTTGTCTTCCATAATATCGTTTCTTTTTTTTTAATACATACTATTATCAAAATAAATGCTACAGCACACATACATGTAAAATTAATTATTTAAGTCAGGGGTTCCCAACCCCGTGCCCGCGGGCACCATGGTGCCCGCGGAACGATTCATATGTGCCCGCCATTATTCGAAAGAGACAGAATTTTTTCATAAACATTAATTAAAAATGTGAATTATTTTTATTTATTTGTTAGAGTTTTAATTTTTTTGAGTGCCAAGGTTTATTAAATACGTTCGCATGTTTGCGATATTGTATGTATGAGTGGTTCCTTCGCTGACAGTACTTGTCGCAACTTGTCTAGCGGCGAGCCAGGCTGCACTCTTCACGCTAGTCTGGAACAGGGAGCGCTATTTGCACATCACTCCTTGTACACGCAGAAAACCCGAAGTGAACGAACGCCACAAACTGAGCCGAAGGCGCCAAAATACGTGGCACATGACTCTGACAGCTCTGTCTGTCAGTGAAACCAAAAAGCATGGCCCCGACAGCCAAACCGACAGTAGTCATATGCTCGTACCGTCCGATTGCTTCGGCGATCATCGGCTCACTTCGGGTTTTCGGCGTGTCGATTAAAATAGGTGATGCCCGCCACCCTACCGATATTTTAGAATGTGCTCTAGAGTACAAAAAGGTTGGGAACCCCTGATTTAAGTACTAACTAATAACAACATGTATGTACACTCCCCTTCCATACAAAAGCAAATGCTTTCAGTGGGAGAATAGTAAAAACCTAAGATGAACAAATCATCATGTAACATGTAAAACAAATTAACATAAATAAAAATAATCAAAAAACAATAATTAAATAGTTTTGTCCGTAAACAAACTCAGCACTACAATATTGGATTGAATCAATTTGGGAGGGGAGTACGGGTACCGCCGCCCAGGGAACCATTTATTGGATAACCAACACCCCTGCCTGGTTGAGGGAGGTATTTTATCATCTCTAGTCAGAATCTCTCGACCTATCGCCTTGCACCGCAATTGGAGTGATGGATTCAGTCCGTCAGTCCTGGACACTGACCCCCAGATTCCTACCCACTCCTCATAGGTATTTCCTTCCCAGAACTTACTCTCCTTCCTTTCCTTAAAAAAATCTCTCCACACAGCATCCCCTAAGATGAAGGCCCTTATTTTCATCAGGGCCTCCTGTGTGTGGCTAATGTAAAAGAAAGAATCATCGATTCAATAATGTATTTGTTAGCCTTTCTTGAAAGAATTGAGTTTTTTGTACGGAAAAGAAACTATTTATTTATATTCACGTTTCATATGTACGGGTGCAAAAAATAATTAATTCATCTTAATATTTTAAAGCATAACTTGCAAAAAGTATTCATCTTAAATAATATACATATATCTAAAATATACAACTCTTACGACGAAATCGAGAAACATTTTCGAATCACAAAACTACTCAACAGGAGGCTTGTCGCTGATCAGATGCTCCTGTACAAAATTATTAACTCAAAAGTTGACTGCCCGGATTTACTAAACAAAATAAATTTCCACACGTCGATTCGATATAGTAGACAAAATACCCTTTTCTATATTGATAGATGCAACACCAATTCCAATCAAAATTAATTTATGCAAAGGACATGTAACTACTATAACAACAAATTTGCAAATATAGACACACGTGCTGACGTATTTACTGCTAGTTACTGTCGCTACAGAACTTCACTGTATAACATTCTAGGTGCGAATAACGCAAATTCATGAATATTAATTAATTGTATCTAATATTTTTATATTACTTGCGTGGCAACTTTCCCTTATCCCTCTCCTCCCCTTACCCTTTCCAAACCAAATACCTATTGTTTTAGTTATAATCACACTTATTTTATTGTTGTGTATTGGTTTATCATTTGTTGAATTCAGATTTGTACTATTATTATTATTTTTTTAATTGCTGCTTAGTTCTGTTTTTTTTTTCTTAATTTTTCTTAAATATTCTAGTTTACATTTAGTACTCGTAAGTCTTGTTTCTTAATACCCATCTGTGAACATTAATAATTGGTCTGTTTTTTTATCATCCTCTCATGTTTATTATATTACTAAAACTGTTTATGTTCCTTAAATAAATAAATAAATAAATAATTTAAGTATCTATGAAAGAATAGACAATGAATTCTTTTAAGTATCACTTTAAATGGGTATCTCAATACTCCAAAGTTATTGAAGTGATGACGTTGCGAAATGGAAATGGGCAAATGGGCAAATGGGCAAATGGGCAAATGGGCAAATCTCATACAGAAAAAAAATTAAAGCAAATTTTCCTCCAGAGATTATCTTCTTACTTTCCATACTTGATTTTTATACGGACGCACCGTGCAACGGAAAATAAAATATTGGAAAAACAAACATAGCCGAAAACGCTATTTTGAAAGTTAAAAATAGCCTGTTTTTGCAAGGCTGTACCGACCTAAAGTTTAACCTTACCCAACAGATAGAGGATAGAGTGTATGTGTGAACGGTCAAATGGGGCACCCTAAGTGGTTCGGTACGTTTGATGATTTTGCAGGGGTGCTCGGGTTCATGGGGTGAGGTTTGAAAAAAAAGTCTAGGTTAAAAAACCCTCCACACAGCATCCCCAAAGATGACGTAGGCCCCGAGGGAAATTATTTTCCTCAGGGCCTCCTGTGTGGAGCTCATGTACAAAAAAAACCCTGTTAGATTAGGTTACGAAAATGGGGAAGTTAGTTAAGAACAGTGATCGTGAAAATGTCCATATGTCCACGCAATAACTAATTTCTTTTACATTCCTTAAGAGGAATACACATTACACAAGCCAAAAATTTGGACACAGCCACGAATCGGTTCCATGATAGTTGATCCGCCGACAACTGGCCCCGCGGCATACTTATACACAATATACAGTCGGTTTAGGGAAAATGCGGAAAAAATATACCTAATTACACAAAATATAACTAAGCGACCCTAAAGGGATGTGCAGAGAGGATGTACCGCCGAATAACAAAGTATAAAACACATTTTGATTCAAATGCAACAAGGAAAAATCTATTTGTCCGTATACCATGTATACCAGCGCATAAGTACAAAAATCGGCACTGTATATAAATTCGTAGTATATTCATACGAAATTATCTATTAAGGGTATCTTTGAAGCCGATTTTACGTTTGAAATTGGTAAATAATGTTAAAAAAATAATAATTTCGTAGTAAATATCATTTCGGGGGTCAATTGTCGGCAGATCAACTGTCGGGTCGCCCCACGAATCAACTGTCGGGTCGCCCCACGAATCATTAGGCTTAAAAATCTCTTTTTTTATTTCTTCAAAATAGGCATATTTACTTTGTGGCGTCATCATTAATTTAATGACAAACAAATACCTTTGTGTAACACCACTATTTTATTAACAATATCAACATGTTTCGAAAACTATGTTTTCTTCGTCAGGATAATAAGTCAATAAAAAATAACAAAAGATAAATAAATTAAATATTATTAATAACCAAACGTTTTTTAAAAATAGCCATCTTTTAAATTTATTTTCGTATTAATACTTATATTTATAATAATTTATTTTGTTATTTAGACTTCTTGTTTTCTTTTTAAAAGATTTTTTATTATGTTAATGTAATTTTTACCCATTCTAAAATAATTTTTATATTTTATTTTATATAATTGTTTTTTATGATATATTTTAGGTAATTAATCACCTCTCCTATCTAATATTTTGTCTACGTTCTAATTAGTCTATACTTGTTTGTCTTTTGTTATTTTTTATTGACTTATTATCCTGACGAAGAAAACATAGTTTTCGAAACATGTTGATATTGTTAATAAAATAGTGGTGTTACACAAAGGTATTTGTTTGTCATTAAATTAAAAATCTCTATTCAAACGGAGTCCAGAATCGATTCCAGAGCCCAGAAAGAAGAAAAACGGTCCATAACGTGGGGAGATTGCTTTTGCACTTGAACGCCAGGCGCCCGTAGTATAAGCGCCCACGTTTCAAAATTAAAAAGAAAATTTAAACTTTCCCCACTTCCGATAAACACACTTTTTTCCGTTACAAGTTATTAGTAACAAGTTGAAATAATGCATTCACCGTTATTCGAGAGATGACACTAATCCAATCCGAATTAGCATATTTCTAACACGGCATTAAAAACACAGAACATTATTTATTACATTACTTTTTGAATCGTCTTCTAGGTTTTGGCTCAGTTCTGATATTTTTACCGTTTGAAAGTCGACTAAACTGCGGAAAGTAGGCGGTATAAATTTGGTTCTAAAAAATTTCTAAGGAGTGTCTTTTGTGGGACACAGATCAGCGAATTGATGAGCGCAAATGATGCGTAGATCGTTAATTAATATCAAAAACTAGGTAAAAAATTAAATAAAACTGAATATCCTTTACCGATAATTTATATTTCCTCTTTATAAACCTATATTTAAAATAAAAAAAATAGAGAAATTGCTCTAAAATCACATCACATTAATTTATCTACATGTACTATATTTTTTTATTTAACAACCACTGTTTTACATACACGCCCAGGCTTGGCCTCTGTGGAATTTTTTGTCACATCTTATATTTTATGTTATATTGTATGTACCTACATGTATGTATCAAAAAAACTTTGCCAATAAATTGAATAAAAATAAAAAATCATCCCGTAAAAAAGAAAATTTTTACTGTGATACAAGTATTTTCAAATGTAAAAAACTCATTTTTTTGTTTTGGTTTGAAATTTCCTACCCAGTGATCGGGATCACCCGCTTTACAAACTCGTTTTTCAAGTATCTTTTGAGTGCTGTAATGTTTTCGGATTTAAGAAAAATGTATGTATGTCCGCGTAAGTGTGCGTGATTGCCACCAAAAGTTGATAGAATGCATTGTCGTCGACAACAAGTCTATCTGTCGAGTTTCAGCTCAATGGGATATCGAAAAGTGGGTTAATTTCCACTTTTAAGATTCTATTTAATTTATACATTCTTCAGAAAACAAAAGTGAAATTCATATAGGTGTATTTAAAAAGATTAAGGTCGACAAAAAAAATATATAGTATAGTAATTGGCGTCGTCTTAGATTATTTTATTATCTTTCCAACTTGTAATCCTCGTCTTGAACCGGGAAAACCGGTTGCCCATCGGAAATATACCTTATTTTGGTTACACTAAATCAGCAATCAGATAAATTTGCACTTTATTTAATTAACGTGGGACTTGTCAGAATCTTGTGATACAAGCAAGGCATAAAATGAAGGTTCCATGCCAATTCAGAATCAACTCAACTCAACACCCCTTTGAAAAATAAATTGAAAAATAGCCCTTAACCTAACGTAACATATTTAACAATTTTTTTATAAATTTTTTTCATCATTTAAGAATTTTCAAAGGAGGTGTTGAGTTAAATTCATTCTGAGTTGTTCGGTCACCGAAATGAAATTCTGTTTCTTTGTTATAAACTGCTAACCCTGTACAAATCGGAAGTGGCTAACGCTGTACAAAGTTGAATTTGGTAGCCCCCTCTGGCCTGGAGCCCCAACATACCGGAAAAAAGCACTCGACTCTTTGCAGAAACAGGCGGTTGATTTGATAGATTCTTCTATCTTAACAAACGGATTGAGATCTTTAGAGTACAGGCGTCAGGTGGGAATACTGTCCAGTATTGTTTGTCTACCAGTATTTCAATGTAAGACGCTCCATGGAGTTAACATCATTGGTTCCTTCGGCACCGGTGCACAGGGGCTGTTTTAATTTCCTCTCTAAAATGATTTTTGTTTCCCTCATTTTATCTATCGAACGAAATATTGTTGAATACTTTAATTGCCTGGTATTTGTGGCGTCTTTGTTCGAAACTTGTGTTTGTTTAACAGATCTGTTAATGATACATCTGATCTGATCTGTTAATATACAGATCTGGACTTTGGCCAATTGCGTATTAATTTATGTCTCAACGTATTTTAGATCTAAAAACACTTAATTCTTAGGCTAAGTTTTACAATCGTAAGTAAAATTTACAACTTAACGGAAGTTTTTGACAAGTTACTAACAGGAGCGTTTACATATGCATCCAACTTGTGGTAATTAATGCTTACGTAAGTTGTTCGGAAGTTCGACCTGTGTAAATGCTCACGCGACCTCCATCTGTAAATTTATTTGCAGTAAGATGGCTTCCTGTCAACAACGATCTGCTACTGTCAAATTTCCGCGATTTTTTCAATAAAGACGAAAAGGCCCAAATATAGTGTTGAAAAAGAAATTGGCTTTAATTAAACAATTACCCATGTCTTTTGTGCCGTCAAAGGCAGAAATTAATGGGGTTCTTTCATTTTATCCGAATGACAGCTATCTGAAAGCAACCTAATTCGAATTCAAACACGTAATGTTAAAAGCAGAAACATTGAGATTGGAATGGATTGGACCGATAATTGAATATAAGGAAAACTTTAATAAGTGTAAATAAATACTAGTTTTATACGAAAAAAATCCTATGAAAGCAATTGTCTTTAAATTTTCGACATCTAGAAAACGGCGCATTTTCGTACCATTTCTTGCGGCAAGTCTCTCAGCTTATGAAACTGATTTTGTAAGCTGTAAGAAGGCTGGAAGTTCGCGCGGACGCGATTTGACCTATCAAAAAACTCGCGAAAGAACAGTTTCTGTAGCTTACTATAAATTACGTGAAGTGACTTTTGGTGTCGTTTACATTAGTAATTTGGTCATAAATCGCTTTCATGAGCGATTTACGGGAAAAAACTTACGATTGCCAAAGCTAGCCTTACGGAATCGCGCCAAAGTAATCAAATGAACATATATGAGTTTATATATAAACAGGATTTTTTTATTTATTAACAAATTTTTTGGTACAGTTGGTAAAATTTTGTAATACAAACTTTTTATATTAACAGTTTTAAAAAATTAGAGAATAACATAAATAGATTAGCAGATTAACCAAAAAAATCCCACATAGGCATCGCCAGTTCGTGGGTATACTTGAGTGTTTTTAAGACAGATAATTATTACTCACAAACATACAATATCTTGTAGAAGTTTAAAAAAATAAAAAATAAATTAAATTAAATACATAAAAAATAGATTCAGTGTTTACTGAAATACATATTCAAAAGACATGTTCACAAAGATTAATAAAATTTTTGAAGTATCAATTTATTTATTTTTACTTGGCTCTCACCCTTTAGACTTTTGATTAAATGGCATGCAGAGCTCCGGGCCAAATAGGCCTTCTACTCTTTCATAATGAGTTTATAATATTATTAGGTTGTTGAAAATAAATATATAGGTTAAACAATGTCCCCAGTAAGGGGCAATCCATAAACACAACTTTCATAATTTATGACCTCCCCCCCGCCGTCCCGGTCACATTTGTGAGACCCCCTCCCCCCTAGTGTGACGTCAATGCAAATTTACATCTAAAAATATTCAAAATTCAGATTTTTACATGTGACGTCACAGAGCTGATGACTCCCCCATACCCCTTGTCACACAATGTCACACTTCTCTACTCCTTAATTATATCTTTCATGAATCTTTACTCCTTTTTAATATACTCTAATAAGCCATGTTCCTCAAGTTTCCGGTAATTGTTTGGTTTCGGTTACCTCCTTAATGTACTTTTATGTTTAATGTGCACTCCGAATTTTTCTTATTTCTTAACATAAACTGCCTCCTTTTTTATTTTATATTTTTAGTTTTAATGATTCTTGTTTAATGGCACCGTTATTATTTTTCATTATTTTTATAAGATTTGGCAACGGTGATTCACATCAAAGCTTTCACAAATACAATTTACACTGAACATGGTTGATGCTAAAGGCGGAACTCCTGCGCCAGAATACACATGAAAACTAGCTTGAACCCCACTATAAACGTTCTTTGTTTTCCGTCTCCTGCGTTTTTTTAAACATGGTTTGAAAGATTGGTGTGAACAGGTGTGAAGTTCACGTGGTCACACACTTTGCTAGTGGCCTGTCCACGAGTCCACGCGTACGCAACTGACTTGACGTTTGACGTTTAGCGTTTAAATAAATGTTAAAATATGTTCCGATGAAGAAGAAATGCTACATCAGGGAGAAAACAGAAATATTTTAATAGATATTTATTTATCAGGAAAGATTTCCGACTAATATCAATTATTATGACCTAAAGTTAGTATTTGAATTTCGAATGCGTAATTACGCATTCGAAATTCAAACGTCAAAAGTCGAGTTCTGTTAAGAAATTTAGCGATGATATTGTAGACGAAATATAAAGGAGAACACGCAGATTTCAACTTAGACCTAACCTACCTAACTAGATTTTTATTAGGTATTTATTTATCAGGGAAAGAATAGAATACCTATTATAATTGGTCAATTTCTTCCGTGTCTCTGAAATCGATTTATAAATTAATAGACTTTATTTACACGTGAGTTCACGAAAGATATAATCATCCATTACGACAGTATTTATTTGCAATTTAAAGTCATAATTAGGTATTAGGCTCGCGCGGTTGACATAACCCCAAACGTCATTCGATTTATCTCCGCTACCAACCGCTCCGTACGGCTCCTGTAAAAATATGAACTTATTTCCCCCCCCCCGCCAGCCCCGCCTGCCTTCAGGCTTCCCGCTTCACCCACTTCAAAAATAATATTAATATTAATGTTGTTAATATTCGATATTATATTATAATTTTATTATCAAATATATTTATTATATTGTATTTAGGTATCATAATATTTTAAAGTAGTGATTATTAAGTTCAATCATTGCGCATAACCTCAAAAACTTGTTCGGTTTGATTCTCCATACATGACCGCATCGCGCGGCTCTTGTAAAAATATGAACACATTTCCCCCCGCCAGCCTTCCCCCTTCGCCCGGGAGATGAATGTTTTCCGTCGCCTGTGGTAAAGCTTGAACACACGGTTTTTGAACACGAAGTGTTCAAATTTTCAATGTTTTGGGTGCTGTTCAAGCTAGTGTTCATGTGTATTGTGGCGCAGGATACGCCGCTTAAGACAAACACAACATTGATAACATAATACTTGCGTATATATTACATCCATTCACACACACACACACACACACACACACACACACACACTATACATTACAAAACAATAATAAGTTTTTGCAACAAGTTTTTAAAACAACAAGTTTATAGGTTTATAAGTTTATAGAACAACATAATAGGGAGCTTTAAATCTTGTTAAGATGAAGCTATACGTAAAATACTATTTAGATTCATCTTTACGACGAATCGGTTTACATTATAAACATAAAAAAATATGTTACCGATAAATTGAAGCCTTTACTAGCTTTTTTTTTGTTATTTATTTTTGGGGTGTTATGCCGTGTTTCGCTACCTCCTTCTTTAGCCAACGTTTCGGACAGCGTTACAGTGTCCGTCATCAAGAGCAAGTGAGCAAGATTGCTCATCTGCCCTGATGATGGACGCTGTAACGCTGTCCGAAACGTTGGCTGAGGTAGTTTTGAGACGTTTTGAGGTAGTTTTGAAACGTTTTGAGGTAGTGAAACACGGCATAACACCCCAAAAATAAATAACAAAAATACTTTTGGCCGTGAAAACCTAAAAACATACCTTTTATTAGCTTTTCTATGTATTGAAATTACAATAAAATTATTTATTTATTTATTTATAAATAAACGCCCTTTTTCGGGGCTTTTACATATATAGCATAGAAAAAACATTTTATTGTACATAACTGAACTGCCTCAATAACAATATTTTAAATTTATTCAAAGATAAATTGAAGATGTCCACTGACTTGGTATAATTGTTTCCCTCCATTAGTATTCTGGGCAAAGAGGAATACATATGGTAGTTAGTCCCAGAATTTCTGCACTGAAATAAATCCTGACTTCTAGTATTACGAAGTGGAATTCGCATTTATTAGTTACATAACAAAAAATATAAGCGTAAACCACTAAAAAATATGTTTTTTTTCATGACTTAACTATGAATTAATATAAGAAACAATTTTTAAAAAGTACCCCTTTACGGCTAAGACTATTTTTGAGGTTTTTTGTGTTCTAACTTTTTTCATTCTTATAAAATTATGAACAAGATAAATAAAAACCACTTTTTCGCTTACTTGCCTCGTGCAAATACGACGCGCGGTTTTAAATTTTGTATGGCACGAGAACCGAAATATTTCTAGCGTTTATATTCCTCTTAAGAGATGGTTTGAAGTTGGCCAATGATGACATTGTCAAATTAATGGAATGTTATGGTTTATCATTATCTATTATCCTGTGACACAACAGCACTATTGTTGTTAATTTTGTTCTCTTGGATTTGTAATTACCAAATCACATTGAATTGATCTTCCAGAATACTTAACATATTTTTTACAATTTTTAATAAAAGTGTTTAACTTATTTTTAATTTTTCATTAAAAAAATCCTCTTTAAATGCATTTTGCAAAATTCGCACTTATTTTCTTAGAAACATTTTGACGACATAGAACGAAAAAGAAAAAAAACCGAAAAAATTTCCAATTTAACTCATTTTTGGATTTATTGTTCTTTAAAGCATTTCAAATTCCCGCTGTCATATACACACGGATAAGAGACACGAGCAGCTAGATTTTATAACGGTGAAGAAAACTTTGTATTTGATCGTATTTATTTTATACATAAATTAACATAGGGATGGCATCTAATGAACTGAAAACAAAAACAAAAAAAAGAGTGTGCAATTCACACGCGGTAAAAGTGAAACCTTCAGAAAATTAAGGGAGACAAGGGTGGGGATGCTAGGAAGCACCGCACAAAGAGGAGACGGATTATATTATCTCATTCTCTCGCATTATATAAATCCTTTAGATATACGTGCTTGTCTCTTTTTAGTGTCGCTACTTTTCTTTTCATCGAGATTCAAATCACAATGGTGCTAAAGAAATTTCACTTCAATAAATTTCAATTACGCTATAAATCCTATGTGTTTGTCTCTTTTTAGTGTCGCTATTTTTCGTTTCATCGAGATTCAAATCACAACGGAGCTAAAGAAATTTCACTTCAATAAATTTCAATTACGCGATTCACGGACACGGGGCGAGAAATGCAAAGAAAGTTAGGTTGTCAACATGGTAGAAAGCAAGCACCAAGAAATCTTTCATGTACCAGGCCGTCCAACTTTACAACAAAATGAATTCCCGAACGAAATTACTGAGTTTGAAAATATGCTTAATTTTAAAGAAAGTTTACTTAATTTTTTTAAAATTGAATTTAAATTTAATAATGTTATTATTAAGTTCTGTAAGTATTTTGACAGTTTTAAAATGGCACACAAATAAAAATTATTTTAAATTAAGAATTGATTTTAAAAATTAAATGGAGTTCTTCAAATTAAACACAAAAACAATTTATAAATTAAGAATGTATATGATTGAATACGCTTAAATTAAAAATATAATATTTTGTTTGCCAAATAATGTTAATTTTTATATTCGTATGTTTTCAAAATGTAGACCACACACGACGATGTGAGCTATAATTGTAATCACTAATAACAAAACAAAGAAAATAACTTTGTTAGGCACAAACTTCGTTTTCCCTCTACATTCCTAAAAATACCTCGTACATCTATTTACCTCCAATATTCCAACTTCTAAACTTAACAATTCTTTCATATTTTTCCAAGTAAGTCACTCATTTAAGTACAATGTATTTTCTTACCATGTCAGCGAATTTCTAGCAGCAGTAAATCCAATTAGTGCTGAAGCAATCACAATTAAAACACTGTACAGTGAGGACATCCACGTGACCTGCGCTCCCTTGATGTCCAGCTTTCCAGCAGTGTACACTTTTGCTTCTGAAATGCAAACAGAAACCTGGATAAACAGTCCCAATTTAAAAAAAATCACAAATCTGAAAAAAAATCAACTATATCGTAAAAAAATCGTTTCCTATCTCTCTTTGCACTTTGTATTATCAATCGAATTGCTAAGTGCAATTGGTAAAATGATACGCACTTCATAATTAATTGAACGTGGAATTTTAATGAAACGAATTCACAAAGTTTAATATTTTAAATGCTAGATTTTAAAATTGCATCAAAGTTTTACGAGTTTATTTTCCTAAACTTTATGATAAGGTAAATTTGAGACCCGCACAACTGGCACGACGGTGATACAATGTTTGTAACCATTATCATATGTCCGAACAATAACAAATAATAATAAAGACGGCAGGAATTTGTTACCGTAAAACTTGAATTAAACTGTTATCAAACGATATTTAGTTATTTCTTACGTGTAGATCTGGTCAGAGGTTGAGATTTACTTTTCTTGGGACTGTCTGCTGACATTTTCACGGAAATTTAAGACTTGTTTTGTGCGAAAATCGCGAAGTTTTCTAAGTACAGCGCGCTCTAAGCGGTGCGCGCGCAACGGACCACGATCGAGGTTATACTGAATTGTACTGAATACTGACGATTGGCGGTGGCGCGTTGAATATAATCCGTTATAAGTTATAAATAATCGTATCTCTACGATTCCGCGATATAAACGACCGGTCGCTTTGTATGTTTACTTTCTATCTTCATTATCATATCATAGCTGGATTGAGGTTTTGCAGAAAGCATTAGGTATTGCCAAGTAATGAGGATGCGTACATAACGAATTCACGTATTATAGCAGAATATAGGAATAAATTCGCGGTGTCTGGAAACTAGTGGGACAAGCGTGAATCTATTGGATACTGGACCCGCTTGAAAATGTCTAAAATCGTTGCCGGGAGTGGAGAGGCAAATGAACGTCAGTTCTGTCGGGGTAATTTGAAGCTTCAATAACTCGGCTAAAAATAGATATAGTGCCGACATCGTCTCGTCAAGCGCATTGAGAACCCAAGCTTTTCGACTTTCAGGATTCGACACGTGTCCATAAACGGGTTTATATCTCAGAGACTGATTATTCGATTTGAGTGAACTAACTTTTTTTTTTAAATAAAAGTGTAGTTACGCGACAACTTATACTAGGCCTCTCAAAAACCCAAAAAGAAACGTGTCTGTGAATTTCAAAAGGTTTGAAAATTTGCCGATTTTCAGGGGCAAAGTACGAACAGTTATTACAAAAATCGGACACGAAAGCGTCGAGCACAAATTTCCAAAGAGAATAATGATCCAAAACCAACGCGCAGTGAAAATATCCGCCGTAAGCGCGCTCTGAAAACGTCGCTGACCGGACTATTCAACAAAGTGACACTTCATCACTCCTTTGACAAATCATTGAAATTGATGAAAAAAAAGTTAGGTTATGGGCTACTTTATTTTCATCACTTTTAATGACTTTAAATGGGTATTGAAATGCCACTTTATTGAATGTCACGGAACCCAATACGGCATTTGATAAGTATATGTCAAGTTTGAATGTGAATTTGTTGGATTCGTTGCGGATGAGATGGAAAGTGCAAATTTCAAAGCCATAATATATTTCCTACTTCTCGTACAACTATCCAGTTTTCAATAAACTTGTTGCAAATGAATTACAAACATCTCAAAACAAAATTTGATAATAATTTCAACATATTCACATCGACCTAAACCCTAGACTCCTAGACCAGCGGTTCCCAAAATTTTTCGGCTGTGAACCCTAGATCGGTTGTTATTATTACAATTCATAAACTTATTCAAAAGAAGGTTCACCCTCCGACTCCGATGGCCTCCGTGGTCGAGAAGTAAGGCTCTTGACTCGTAATCCGAAGGTCACAGGATCGAATCCCGGCGTGCGCAAATAAATTTTATTTAATTAATTATTTGATTAATTTGTTATTTCACAATTACTTCATTTAAAATAATACATAGTGTATTTGCGGCACGTTTCAGAGTGGAAGATACCTTATACTATTATTAATTTGAATTGATAATATTATCAGCAAACCCGGCCACACGTTGCTGTGGCGAACGAAACACAACGTCATTACCCAACTTTTATAACCATCTGTTAATTTGCATATATATCAAACCCACACCGCCCGCTTGCCAGCCCGCTGCCAGCTGCCTGAATTGAATCTTTGAATTTCTCAGCTTTTCTCTACTATAATATGCATGTATTATACATATAAACCTTCCTCTTGAATCACTCTATCTATTGGTGAAAACCGCATGGAAATCCGTTGCGTAGTTTAAAAGATCTAAGCGTACAGACAGCGGAAACGACTTCATTTTATACTATGTAAAGATAAGGTATCTTCTTAATTAATTTGGCCTTGTACCAGGTTGATACTCTCAATATCGCCCTTGTGTAAGAACACTCACCATTCAGAATTGAAACGTTGCTTGAAATGGCTCTAGCCGTATTTGATGACCAGATCTGAATAGCTAGATACTTCCCCACATTCTTCTTCTCCATCTCCTTCCCTCCCCACTACCTTAAGCCTCATTTTCCATAATTTCTCTATCAAGAAATGCAATGCAAGGTCAATTATTTTTTTTTACATGAATACCGCACAAGAATCCCAACTGCTCCCGTCTGAAGCCAGTGAGACTATGGCATCCCCAATTGGGGTATGTTGTGAGGCTGAAGGTAGTGGGGAGGGAAAGGTGATGGGGAAGAGGAAGGTGGGAAGTACCTGGCTATTCAGATCTAGTCACCAAATACGGCTAAATCCATTTCAAGCAATGTTTCCATTCTGAATGGTGGTCTTGCACCAGGGCGATATCGAAAGTATCTTCCACTCTGGAACGTGCCGCAAATATACTACTTATATATTATTTTAAATTAATAAATTGTGAAATAACACAAATTAATCAAATAAAATTTATTTGCCACGCTGGGATTCGATCTCGCGACCTTCGGAATGCGAGTCAAGAGTCTTACCGCAGGACTACGCCGGCCGTCAAATTATATCAAGGCAATGTTCAAATCTTTTAATATTAGCGTCTTTTAATATATCCTCCTTTATCTCCTTTCGATAAAAATGGTACAAAGTATTCAAAGAGCATGCCAAAAAAAACTTTTAAAACCTCTCGTTTGACCTAATTAGAATTCGTTATCATATTCGTTGGCATATGGAACAATTGTTGTTGACTTCTTTTATCGTTCATGTTTGTGCACTGGTAACAATGGATGCTAATAGTATTTGTGACATAATAATTTTTTTTTTTTTAACACGCCTGGAGATGAACAATCGATGGTTTGGTTTAAATTCTAATCTTATGTCGTTATCTTCTTCTTAAATCTATTCGAGTCACGTACTGTTTTGTTTATTTTGATATTATTTTTAGAATAATAGGTGACTCGGTGTCACTTGGTGACACTGGTTGGTCTGCATAAATTAAGCTCCGCCATTTTTGTTGTTAATTATTTTTATTTTATTGTTATTTATTTGTATTGTTCGTCTGAACATATTGTTTGTTTACGGAGATTTTGTATATATATATATATATATATATATATATATATGTTATGGTTAAGGTTTTCACGGGTGTAAGATGTAAAACAATTTTCTCGGTTTACAGTTTGAGACAAAAGCCAAGACATAAGGCCTCTGAAGATGGACAGTGAGATCTGTCCGAAACGTCAGGAGATAAAAAGTCCTTTTAAGGACTACGTTACGCGGGTAAACCGAGAAAATTGTTTTACATATATATATATATATATATATATATATATATATATATATATATATATATATATATGGACGGTCTTCGTGGTCGAGGGATAAAGCTCTTGGCTAGCTTTCAGAAGGTCGCGGGTTCAAAACCCGGCTTGCGCCAAAAAAAATTGACGAATTTGTGTTATTTCACCATTTATTAATTTTAAATAATATACAGTATATTTACGGCATGTTCCCGAGTGGAAGATACTTTCAGTATCGCTCTGGTGTAATGGTGTAAAGTGTAACCACTAATCAGATTTGAAACGTTGCTTGGAATGGTTTTAGCCGAGTTTAGTGATCAAATCTGAATAGCCAGATATCTTCCTCTTTCTCTTCCCCACCCACAACCTTCAGCTCACGGGACTCACTGCTCACGCAGATGGGAGCAGTTGGGACTCTTGTGCGGTTATCACATAAAAAGTGTATTGACCTCTACGTTAGGAGTTTTCTGGTCCGTCAAATGTCGTCCGCTTTGATTTTTTTAAACAATTTAAATCTTATTTTCGGATTATAAATAATAACTCGACAATATTTTAATTCCTCTTACTTCTATCACTTTAAGACTGGTTAGATCCCGACGCTTTGAATCTCTCGGCTACCATCCGGTTCCGCAAAAATAAAATATTGAAGAAACCCTTTGTAATCCGTCCCTTATGGCCGTTGTTCCCAATTTTTCGGTCGATCAATCTGAGTATCCGATCAGCTAAGTGATTTGTTTAGTAACGCTCGATTTGCCTGTTGGTCGAAGAGTTGCATTGGGAAGAGCGTATTTGTGCATTTGAGGAGTGTTGAGTCAAAGTTTCAGCTCAACAGTCGATCAGTAGAATTGAAAACAATGGCCGTTATTCTTCCTCTGAGCGCATTAATTGTTTGGTGAAAATATGTTTGGTAAAGTTAGGTTTAAGTGGAAAAAAGTTTAAAATTGTTTTAATATATTAAATTGAAATGGAACTCCACCACGAATTGTCAGTATCAAAAATAGATATATTAGAAAATAGATGTTTAAAAAAAGAATACTTAATGAATGACCGGTCAGTGGCTGAATTGGCAACTCTTCTGGTTCAATTCCTCGGCTGGCTAAGTCCTAGCTTTTTTCACAATTTGGGAGGTGGATATGGGTACCACCGCCCCGGAAACCATTTATCATTAATTATTAATCAACACCCCTGTCATAGGTCACCCCAAGTGCTACGTTTGGTGACTTAGCAGGGCGCCCGGGTTCATGGGGTGATGTTTGTCTGTTCTTGGCGGCTGATGCGTCTGCCCGCCTACTGCTTGGCAGGCCGGATCGGGAGAGACTGGTTGAGGGAGATCTTTTGACCCCTCCAGCCGGACACTCGATTCGTCACCTTGCTCCACAGTGGGAGGGATGGATTCATGACTTCGTCACTTCTAGACACGTTTACCTTCAGATTTCTACCCACCCCTCATTCTTTTTTTCCTTCCCAGAACTTCTCCTCCTTCCTTTCCCTAAAAAAGACCCTCCACACAGCATCCCCAGAGATGACATAGGCCTTTTTTTCTCAGGGCCTCCTGTGTGGAGCTAATGTAAAAAAAACCATTACGACAGAAGCAAAATTTTCCGCTTACTGTGATTTTAGTAGAAGATTTTCAAACATTGTCAGATTATTCGTAACTAGGGACTGTTTGTCTTTCTTTTTAAATTAAAATAAATTGTAATTATAAGTGAGATCTAATTTATTTTATTTTTTAACGAATCTTAAAAAAACCCGACAAGAATTAAGCATAATCTAATCCAACATCTGCGATTTTATTTACGTTAAAAAAAAACAAAAAAAAAACACAATGAATCTACTTCAATTACTTATTTTTCACAACGACAGACGTCATTCGTTGACCATTTTCATCAAATAAATTTTTTTATCACATAAGTCGATCGCGATTAAAATCTACACTAAGTAATTAATTCAACAACAAAATCGTACAAAAAATAGTTCACAGAAAAACAAATCTCGAATATTGAACAGATGTTTTTTTTTTTTTATTTCGTCGCGTTAATGTTTCTAAATACTTCCTACTTTATAACGTAAGGAAGAACATTATATTTGCTAATTCTTTTAATTTGCCTAGGCTATGCCTACAGCCTAGAAAAAAACAGTTAAAAAAATGTTTATGTTTTCTTGAGATACGGAAGGCGGCCATAATATTGAAGGGCAACCAAAGAGTTCATTTTGCAACTTTAGATCTTTAATCTCTATCTATCTACAGCGACAATAAATTATTTTGGTTAAATATGCATAAATTACCTGTGTAAACAACGTCCGTAATCCTCACTATTTTTTTTTTGTCAGGAAAAGTTTCATTGCTATAGGTGGGCATCAGGCCACATGCATCTTCGCGTAACATAAAAAAGAAAAAGTTTTTGAAATGTTTTAGCACCATTGTGTCGACGAAACGGAAACGAGCGACACCGAAAAGAGGCAAACACATACATCTATAGGATTTAGCCTGCGAGAAAATGAGATAGACTTATCGGTGTCCTCTTTGTGCGGTGCTTCGTAACCTATCGGCCTCCTCTTTGTGCGGTGCTTCGTAGAATAAAATGTAAAATAATTTTTAACAATATTATCTATCTATACTAATATTATAAATGCGAAAATGAATGTGTTTGTTTGTTACGCTTTCACGCATAAACCTGTAAACCGATATTAAAAATTCTTTCACCAATAAAAGGTTACATTATATGCGAGTAACATAAGCTGTTTATAATGGTAAACTCTGGAGTTATGAAATTATAAATATTTTTTTTATTTATTAACAATTTTTTTGGTACAATTGGTAAAATTTTGTAATACAAACTTTTTAAATAAACAGTTTTAAAAAAGTAGAGAATAATACAAATAGATTAGCAGATTAACCATAAAAATCCCACAAAGGCATCGCCAGTTCGTGGGTATACTTGAGTGTTTTTAAGACAGATAATTACTCATAAACATACAATATCTTTGTAGAAGTTTAAAAAAAATTTAAATTAAATACATAAAAATTAGATTCAGTGTTTACTGAAATACATATTCAAAAGACATGTTCATAAAGATTAATAAAAAATTGTCAAGTTACAGCATGTCAGATGTTACAGCAAGTAAATGTTTGTGTCGATGGTATTTATTCAAGACATTTTTATAATTGCTGTAGGTGGATATATTTTTACAATCAATTTCTGTAGCCTTATAGAAAGCATTATATAATTTTGGTGTAATAAAAATATGCATGTCTTTGCGCAAGCCTAGTGTTACACCGTGGAACTTCAAATACATTATTTAACCTATTACTAAAACGCTTTTCATTTTTTGTAAAAATAATATTTCGTGTAAATATATATTTTAAACATTGTATACAGTAAATTTTTCTTATATCTAACAATTCAGCCTCATGGAACAATTGTACGGAGGGGTAGTTCATAACTTTACGCAACATTATTTTTAGTATTAATTTTTGAGTTATTTCTAGTTGCTTAATATTAATATATTATTTTTATTACACGTTTTCTGTCGCTAACAAAAGCCATTTATTGCTAACGTCAGAAAACAAATCGTTACTGTGGAAATATTTATGTGTTCATATTTCAGGCGTCGTAGTAAATATCTATCTAAATAAATAAAAATGATCTTCGAAATGTTTATACGCGCATAACTTCCGAACGACTGCACCAAATTGGATAATTATTTTTTTTTACAACTGGTGAGCTCTGGCATTATGAAATTTAGGTGGCACGCGAGCTGTTTGAAAACTGAATGTACCGGGGATGAATGCATGGAATGCGGGAGGGGGGAGGGGAATGGAAGGGGTGGGTGGAGGGGGTGGGGGGAGGATAATTGATAAGTGCGAGCGCTACAGTAATTTCCCCCTAATACCATGCGAGCCAAGCCGCGGGTAAAAGCTAGTATTAAATATATCCGGAAACCTGGTATTAAATAATGTCTTCATGAATAAATTTTGGCTGCCAACAATGCTCTTTTGAAACTAGTAAACGATTTTTTCCAAAAACATGAATCACACGGTCTCAATGGGAGAACTGGATATTGAATGAAGAAAGAACTGGATATTGAATGAATAAAGAACTTAGTTGGTAGTTATTTCTGGTTCTATGCCAACTGAGAATAAATTCAATTCAACACCTCCTTGAAAAGTCATTAAAAGCTATGAAAAAAATAATTTTGAATTAGCCGACAACCCTAACCTCGGCAACCTTTTGTTGTAAAATGGCCAAATATTTTGTGTGGGAATTAGTGCGGGCCGCACTTGGGTCACATGTCATTACAGTATACGTAATATTTGGTGACTTAGCAGGGGTGCCCGGATTCATGGGGTGAGGTAAGTCCAGGTCTTGGCGGAGGATGCATCTGCCCACCTGCTGCGTGGCGGGCCGGATCGAGAAAGACTGGTAGAGGGAGGCCTTTTGACCTTTCCAGCCGGACTCTCTCGACTCATCGCCTTGCATTGCAGTTAGAAGGATTGATTCATACGTTCATCACTCCTGGACAAACTGACAATCAGATTCCTACCCACTTTTTCCTTCCAAGAACTTCCTATCCTTTTCTTCCTTAAAATGACCTCTACACGGCATCTCCTAAGATGACATAGGCCCTGAGGAAATTACTTTCCTCAGGGCCTATGTCACCTTAGAGCAGTGGTTCTTAACTTGTGTTCGATCGAACCCCAGGGGTTCGGTGAGTCAGTTTCAGGGGTTCAGCAGAACAAGACACAGCCCGAAAAAAATTACGAATATTGTTGCATATCCCATATCCCATCCCGCCCCACACTATCCCATTGCACCCCCCCCCCCCTCCCCGTGTAAATATAGTCGTGACGATAGCCCATCCTATCCCAATCCGCCGCCACTGATGACACACCCTGCTTTCCAAGTAAGAAGGGTTCGGTGAATGCATATGACACTGGTAGGGGGTTCAGTACCTCCAAAAAGGTTAAGAACCACTGCCTTAGAGGATGCCGTATAGAGATTCATTTTAAGGAAGGAAAGAAGGGCCTTCTGGGTTGAGCTACCGTAAAAAAAAACTACAATAATCGGTTTAAATTTTATTTTAAATATTTTCGTTTTAAAAGTAAATCGCTTATTGTGTATTTTAACAACATTTAAATATTGTAGTTAATAAAATCAATGAGATTTTTGTGGTTGTATGTGACTCGCAATTTTTCTCATTTTTGAAGTAGAGTCGCGTAGTATTGCGTCTAAATGTTAACCCGATAACCGAAACAGTATTTGTTTTCTCGAAAAAGCTTGCTCACAAATTTATGTACAACCAAACATAGTAATTATTTGCTCAGCAAACCATTTTAACTCCCTGTAGTCTTCAAAAAGCTAACCCCCATAGTGATCCACCGAGTCTTTCGTATAAAAGTCATTTTAAGTATGGTATCACTTTGCAAACCTATCACGTTGATTTGCTAATCGCTCTTCCTTTGCTTTCCTTTCGCTCCCTTTCAATCCAATTGTGTATGATATTGTCCGTCACGTACATTGCGGCGAGAATCTTGCGGGCCGCAGGTTGCCGACCCATGCTCTAAATGACTTATCTGAGATGGTTCTGAGTTGGTTTCATTCCGAGTTGTCCGGTCACCGTTATCTCTATAGATATATTTATGAATCCGATGAGAAGTAGATAAGAATTAAAACGATTTTTTTGGTAGCCGGAGTCGTTACAAAAATTGGTTGACAGCACTGATATCATCATTTCATCTCAATAGCATGGAAAAATCCCATCTAATAAATTAGCCAAAAAAGACAAATATGTTTGTACCTACTTTTTTCCATTTTCATCACCGTGGATTATGGTTGTGTTTGGTAAGTAACCAGTAAGGTGGCAGAATGCATAAAACGTGCTTTTTTGTGTTAGTCCTTGAGTTATTGCCTCCAAAACAACATTCCTCTGCAAACAAGCCACATTTGATTCTGTTAATGCATCCGATTTTTTTAAAGTTATGTATATTTGCAGAGGATCGTGGAACCCGAAAGCAAAAGTATTCACAATTTCGAAAACAGTAAAAATGATTTGTATTTTATAATTTATTTATTTATTTATTTATTTATAAATAAACGCCCTTTTTCGGGGCTTTTACATATATAGCATAGAAAAAACATTTTATTGTACATAACTGAACTGCCTCAATAACAATATTTTAAATTTATTCAAAGATAAATTGAAGATGTCCACTGACTTGGTATAATTGTTTCCCTCCATTAGTATTCTGGGCAAAGAGGAATACATATGGTAGTTAGTCCCAGAATTTCTGCACTGAAATAAATCCTGACTTCTAGTATTACGAAGTGGAATTCGGAAGCTTATCAATTCAAGTAATACCGGACTATCAACTAAATCATTTAGAATTTTTTATAAAAATACCAAGTCAGTGAAAATTCTTCTGTCTGATAATTTAAGCATATTCATATCGTTTAAAAGTGTGTTGTAGTTTAACATATTTGCTGAAATACCCATTTTAAAATTTAGAAAACGTAAGAATTTGTTTTGTATTCTTTCAACAGCTTGTACGTGCATATTATAATGAGGATTCCAGACAGGAGAATTGTACTCAAGTTGGCTTCTAACATAAGCAAAATATAACATTTTAATACACTTTATATTGTTAAAGTTTCTAGTTAGCCTAGTTATAAACCCCAACATTTTTAAGCCCTTATTACAGATTTCTGTTATGTGGTTAACAAATGAAAGATTTGATTGATTGAAAGGCGATGGTTACCGTGGTTTATCTCAGGTGTTTCCAATAATAACTACTTATTTAATCAGCTCTACAGCTTGTCATCTCCAAAATGTTATATTTTATAATACGTAGCATACGATTTTTACTCGCTCGTAGTCAACGGTAATTGAAATTGACAATGATAGTTTTCAGAAAGTAACGGAAAGAAAAAAATACATAGATCGTCAGAAGCGTTAACTTCTATATTTTCATAGCTTGGCCCATGGGAATGTATGGGGAGCGATGTAGTAACATAGGCCAAGCCATGAGATTATACAGCGTGTGTGTGACTAGCATCAAATACATAATATATTATAGTAAGGGGGTTGCCTTAAAGCTCACATTTCAATTAATTCCGACGAATTCGTAACTATAGTACATTTTTTCAGACCGTTACCCACGGATGTAACTAATTTATATTTCAGTTTAATAAAAACGGTAGCTTAAAATACAAATATATGAAGTAAAACGGTTCGAAAATTTAATAAAACGTTTGTCAACAATAAATTTAGCGGTAAGCACAAATTTTATTTTTTTAGACTGTGAATTAATAACTTTTGGAGGGATTTGTCTTCGGGATCTGAAATTTTAGTAATGCGTCTATCAGGATGAATTAAAATAAATCCGCGGTAAGATTAAATTGACCGAAGGATCGTACAACGGGTCGCCGTCACAAATTTGTATACACGCCTTCTTCACCGTTAATATTCTGATTTTATTTTAGGGTTAGGACTTAAAACAACGAAAATAAAGACTCCATTATTCCATTCCATGTTTCTTTTATCTAGAGCCTTTATTTTATCAGAAAAAATGTAAGAATGGTGATTTAAAATATTTATGTTAAAATTGGAACAAATAATTTTATCTCCAAGAATTGTTTTCAATCATTAATTTCCACGATCGTGATATAGGTCTTATCGTGAAATTCAAATAGCAAACACTACAATACCAACTTAACGTCGTTCATTATTAGAATAATACCAAATATAGTAAATAAAATACTTACTAATACGTCTTGAACCTTGAACCCCTGCCCCGCAAAGTAGATTATCAGATTGTTGGTGTATTTTCAAAAACAATGAACATTAATACCTAATTTGATAAAAAATGTTGGTTATCATATTTTTGTCGAATGGCCGATATACCTCATAGTGTACCGTTCACTAATAGGTTCAAACAATATGACCCCAAATTATCTAAATGACCTCCAGAAGTTTGTTATTATTTATTTAGCTCAGTTTTTTAGCTATGATATATGTATATGTATATACTACCTGTACCCACTAGGTTAGATAAAGCTTCTTCTAATGTTTTAGGAAGAGATTTCTACCAACAAAATTTGACTTTTGCATACTTGAAGCTAGCTTGTTCACTTCGAGCTTCGGGCTTGCTCGCTTCGAGCTTTTTCGTTTCCTGGTTTTGCAGCTCTCATAAGAATCCGGATGGCAGGATTAAGGGACAGGATACACAAGTCAGAAAATGTATTTATTCTTCGTGAAATCCCACCAGATTACTGGAGAAAATAATCGGTTCCCTTGATCTCGAATGCTACAGACCATTAACGTCTTTAATGTACAGTGTGCTAAAGGACGTACTTGACTAACTTACACCTGTGATTCCTGATATTATTTTCAGTAAAAATATAAATGAAATTTTGGTATCCTGTGACTTTTTGGATGTTTTTTTTCGAAATTTTTCTCCAAAATAAAATTCTTTCACATGTCGTCACTGGTCACTTAGTTGAGTAAACGCCCAACACCTCACCCCGACGCTAACTGTACAATATTTACTGATTTTTTTTATTTTTTGGTTGACCAAAATTTCGTGTACATTTCTTATTTAAAAAAATGTCAGATAAGTCGAGTACGTCCCTTTATATAAACTTGTGATTTGTGAGTACTTCCACTAAACTCCTCACATTCCAGAATAAAATAAAAAAAATAGGTATATTTTTTTATCAAATAAAACAAAGCATTCAAGGTTTGACAAAACATAAATTGCTTACCTTACGAACTAAAAATACTTTTGTTACCAAGAAATTTCAACGGAAAAAAGTGCATACAAATTTCATGATGACAGGGCTATCATTCGAGTGTTTTATTACTTCAAAGCAGATATTTTCTGCTTTAGTGGGTTTTTTCCTCTGCTTTTCCACCTGGAATGTGCACGAGCAGAACTACGGGCACCTCTTGTACCTCTTTCTTGTAAAAGACACAGAAAGAGCAATTACGATGGATCACTCAGCCAGGACTATTGTATTCAGCATCATTGAACTACAAGCAATTAGTATAATAATCGTTACCTCCTCCAAGGATCTATTGTGTAACCTATCAAGGTTGCAATAAAAGTGGATGTGATCAAATGAAAAATAGATACAGCTGAATTGGAACACAGTGGTATGTTTCTGTACTAAATCTATCGAACAGAGCTGTGATCTGTAGGCCTGGCATAGACGATCGATAAAATCTTATATCAATACGATATTGACCAAATCCGTCAGTTATCAATGTTTGCAAACACGATCAATGATTGCTAACAGATATTCCGACCGACGACGATTGATAAATTTTAGCGCGGCCTCCTTAGTATCAGATAAGCTTCGGTTAATTGTCATTATAAGAACATATTCTTTTTAATAATTTCGTTCGTGATGCAGAAGTACTCGCTTATTTAATGAACGAATTGAAGCTCTTAGAATTGAAAGAAGTCGCACAAGCGATTCGCAGACTTAAATAATGCATCTAAAGGTGGGAATAGACCAAACGAGCATAGAGCTAGAGTTGGAACAATAGCGATTATTTTTGATGATTCGCTTTCACCATTTACAAAAGTATACAAACGAACAAGAACATCAAGAACCAGAATGATTGCAAATGCTCTAGGGATGTTTAGATCAGGCGAGAGAATGCTCATTTCTCATTCTTCAAGAATCAGTTGTAGTGTTCACTACAACAAGTTTGACAGTAAGAGTGATATTGTGATTTCGAGTGCTGCATTTATTGTTGGCTCAAACATCGAAAAATAAAAGAAGAAAGAGACTTATTATAATCATTTATTTTAATTTTATTTTACGTAAGTTATTTTTTTTTCCATAAGTTGGATCCCACAGAAATCTGAAATTTTGGTACGCTTCAATCATTTGAAGATATTTTTCATTACTCCAATCCACAATTAGTACGAATAAGTCGACGCGAGTTTTAAGAACACAAGAACACTTTGAAGAGACCGCCACGGGAACGATCGCGCCCGAACACGAAGGAATGCTCTAGGCAACAGTTTGATCACGCTTGCGGCATTTACTTCAAACGAACGAGCATTCTACTAAATTTCGGCGAACACACTAGGAGCAGGGAAAGAATGCTCTATCAATGTATACACCAAAATAATTTCCAAGAACATACTAGAATGAGCATTTGTTCGTTTGAAAATGGTTGAACTGTGACTAAAGACCTGATTGACTAATTAACTCCTGTTTAGTGTCAAAAAGTAAATGCGAACTGCCAATGCATATTTAGGTTAGTATTTTCAATTCAACATTGACAAATTATTAATATTTTTACGTAATTGATAGACGTTTGACATTTCGGAATATGAATTCGTAGACAGATCAGCGTATATCGATTTCTTATTTGTATCGGTTCGGTCGTTAACAGTAAAACCGTGCCCGGTATATCGATGTACAATCTTCGGAAGTTACGTATATCGATCCGATATTGTAAAGTTATCGATTTCTCTGTGGTAGGCCCCCCTTGGTTCATAATGTTATATTTTATCGCTTGCCTCCGTAATTGTCAAAGTTATTGGATAATAGATATATACCTAATGGATATATTGGATAGTAGATAAGGACATTGTTCTGGTATTTAGATAAAAAATGAACGTGTTAAGAAATAAAAATACATTATTCTTATCTTTTTTTATCATTTGGATTTATTGAGATTAGTAATCATTTGTTACAAACGTCGTACATTTTTGATTTACAAAATATGTATTTGTGATTTATCCGATTGTAAAAAAATGTTTTTTTCCTCACTGGAGGACCTCAGGAAAATAATTTCCCTCGGGGACTATGCCATCTTTGGAGATTAAAAAAAATAAAAATATATGAATACCGCACGAGAGTCCCAACTGTTCCCATCTGGAGTCAGTGAGACTATGGCATCCCCAAAATGGGGTATGTTGTGAGGCTGAAGGTAGTGGGGAGGGGATGGAGATTGGGGAGAGGAAAGTGGGTGAGTTAGATATACCAATAATAAGGAAGTTCATTGTGAAATGTGCACGTGCAGAATACATGTGCATGTGCCTAAAAAAATACCTATCTGACGCCTGTGCTCTAAAGATTGCAATCCCCTTGTTAAGTTAGTGGATTAATTAATTATTTATCAAACGGACCGCCCGTTTATGCACAGTCAGGGGTTTTTCAGGAATTTTGGGGCTCCATACCAAAGGTGGCTGCCAAATTGCCAACAGTGGGGCGCACTTGCGATTTGGATATACATATATATATATATATATATATATATATATATTTTTTTATTATTTATTTATATAAATATGTAAGGTATGTTTTCAAATGGTTTTTCGATGCCTGTCTCACTAGGATTTGTGTCGAGACAGGCATAAAATTAATTAAAATATTATTACAGCTATTGCATCTTTATATTTTATAACCATTAAAATATCTCTGCTGTTTATGTTTAGTTATAGTTATACTGGTTACTTTTTTTCAAAATGTTATCTTTTGGGTCAGAATTTTTTTTTTTAATAAAAAATAAATATAAATAAATAATTTAATAAAAAAATTAAAATAAAAATCGTCTGCCTTAAAAATGTTGACAAATGATGAAATACGATAAGATTTTTACTGTCGGATGCTTTTAATAAAAGATTTAAATATATAAGCGAGTTAACAATAAAATAAGAATTTCTTTTTTTTGTTAGTTTATTGCTAATATTGTTAAACCATAATTCATTTCAAGGAAAACAACGCATTTATTTAATTTTGTATCACGTTTCATTTAGTATTATTTTAGTGCTATAATTTTGTTGTTATTTATTACGGGTGATTGTTGGCGCTTGTGATTGCAAATATTATATTTGTTCAACACATGGAACAGATTTCACAATGAACTTCCTTATTATTGGTATCTCTAATTCCGATGATAAAACCGTGATAAAATGATAAACCGGAACTACATTAAGTTGCAGACACTACAAATACGGGCACTTTCCATTTGTACTCCTCATCTCACACTGCAACGCTATTCATTCTTGTGACTGGATAAACTTTAAATGATGTATGTTTTACAGTTAAATATCACATAATAATGTTATTCTACTTATCCATACTTCCATACTAATATTATAAATGCGAAACTACTCGAGTTTGTTTATGACGCTTTCATGCGTAAAACTATAAAACGATTTGAAAAATTCTTTCACCAATAGAAAGCTAAATTATATGCGAAGACTATAGGCTGTAAATGATGGTAAGCACTGGCGTTATGAAATTATAAATATGAATATATTATATTTGTTATACGTTTTCTGTCGCTAACAAAAGCGAGTTTTTGCTAACGTCAGAAAAAAATCGTTTCCATGGAAACGATGTTGATATATTTGTGGGCTCTATGCTGGTAGGTACTCAGCCCCCTGGTCAGCCACTGCTACAGAAAATTCAAATATTAGAATATGTTTTGTTTTTTTTTTGGACAAGCTTCTGTTTTGGAATAAATGTCAGATAAGAGTTCCTACATTAAAAATATAATTCGTAACGATTATAAAGACTGAATAATAAATAGTGTCATTTTTTATTATATTAACAAACTTCCAAATATTTAATTAAAAATAAACATCCGAAATGTTTGTAAGCGCATAAATTCCGAACGAATGAACAAAATTGGATAATTTTTTTTTCTTTGAGCTATAGCTTTATTAAATTTAGGTGGCAGGTGAGATGTTTGAAAACTGGATGTAAGGGAATGAATGTATGGAATGCGGGAGGGGGTGGGGGTGGGGAGGAGGGGTGATAATTGATAAGTTCAACCGCTACAGTAATTTCCCGTAATACCATGCGAGCGAAGCCGCGGGGAGAAGCTAGTTATTATATAATTGTATCACTAGAAAACTGTTAAACCTGTAAAAATCGCAATTAAGTCCAATTTTAAGATCGATTGGCACCTCTGATTCTTTGAGCGTCTAAACGAGACACTTTAAAAAACCATTGCCTTCAGCATAAACCAGCAACCTATCTGATAGATTCCCTTTTATCCACTTGAGCGTTTTTGGCCACATTTAGGGCAATTTGCAAACACCTTCGAGCGTTCGTTAACCATAATGTGGCCAATTTAATGAGATATTTTAAAATATTTATTGGAATTATTTCAAAAGTTCCCGCGCGTTGTAACTTCGTTTATCCAAGATAACTTACTATTTTCATTTTTCAACAAGAGATATCTGTCACCTCTTCTGAATTTCGCAAATGAAATTTTGATTTTTTTTTTTGCAAATCATTGAACATGAACGTTGAACATATTAAAAAAAATACAAGTTCGAATTTATTTGTATCTGTGATTATCAATTAGGCAACATATAGAAGTTGTAATATTTTATTCTCTGAATAGGTACTATGTACGCCAATATTTTATTTACTTTAATACGCAGAAGTTATGCGTATATAAATTTAACGATTTTTTAAATATTTTTTTACGATTCCTTGTCACGGCCGATGCCACGACACGAGAATGTATGAACTGTAAATCCTTTTTGTTGATGAATAAAGATCATGGATTGTGTTTTGAAGTTTGATCGTAGGAAAATAGGTTTTGAGAGGAAGTCTCTTACCTTTTGACGGCTTCTTATGGCGCTTCAGGATCGATCCTGGCTTCCCAATATATCGGCACAACACCAGGTTTTAAGCAACGACACTTTGATTTAATAAAAAATGAAATTTTCTATTATTTGCGATATTTCGAAAGAGCGAGTTGTGACCCATGTCACTATCAAATTGCAACTGTACAAGTAGGTAATGTAAACTTGGGTAGCAATATTGTTCAATTTTTCACATGTAGGTAGGAACATCTTCTTCTCTTCCTGGTAGAGACTTTGAGGAAAGGAGGAAGAAAAAGGAATACATGATTGAAGGAACTTGGGGAATATGGAATTAGTTTTTTTTTTAAAACTGTTTCAGAACCAAACAGTTAACTAAATGGGATAAAAGGTAAAGTTTTTTTTATTATTCTTCATTCATTTTTTTGATGGTTACATATTTTGTGGATTTTTCAACCACCATGCAGCAGCATTAATTATGCAGAATGCACACGGTTGATAAATAGAAACTGTACGCGGTGAGTAAGTGTGCTGTGCATGACGATGTTTGAGACAAATTCGTGCATTTGTGGGTTCATTCCTCAGTTCTGGAGGGCTTCTGTTCACTTGAATTCAGTTCAATTCACCTTGAAGCAAACAGGTCGTTGTGTACAGTGAATACGTTGAAAAAAAAATGTTTTGCTTCCGTTACCTTTAGATGCCATTGAGTATAATAAGGAACTCAAATGAAAAATATTGTATCATTGAAGAAGAAGATAACATTTATAATCTAAATGAAAATATGAAAGAGAACAAGACACAGAAAAATAGAAAAAGACAATGGTCGCAACTGGGACTCGAACCCAGACCTCTCGTCTAACCGGGACGTGCGCGTTATCCAATTTCGCTATTGCCACCTTCTGTCAAAACCGTCATATTTGTCAATCTCATATTTCAAATATTTTGAATCAACAATATTATCTTCAACTAGTTCTTTTTTCCATATTATGGGCAACTACTCTTTTTATTGGAACAATCATCCGAGAACAACATTTATCCGAGACGCTATTCAGGTTACAAACCAATTCTTAGAATGATTATGTCGTGTTGCGCTACCTCCTTCTTTAGACAATGTTTCGGACAGCATTACAGTGTCCATCTGAACTGATGATGGGCACTATAACTCTGTAAACCATGAAATTTTACCTCCTGTTCAATTTTTAGAGAAAGCATCGTTTTGCACTCAAGAGCAGATAGCAATGAGCGTACAATTGAACTGACGAAATGTTGGTTTCCTTGTAAATTATCGACATTGATTAGCCAATTAAATGAATAATAACAATAAACAATAACTGAATGAAAATGAATCACCTTTTAAAACACTACTATTGTAAATTTGTTTTCATCATGTTAAAATGACGCCACAAAGTGAATTTGCAAAGATTGATGTACAAACAATAGCATTTTAATAAACATTCAATTAACTGATACACATTCCTAAAACGTGTGTTTAACTATTCAAGGTGAACATCAAAAATCCGCACATGGAATCCAAGCCACATTATATTATATTAATTCAATTTTATTCCAACACCATTGTATACTCGTATGTATGCTGTGAAATGTGGTATTTCAATGTCAGTGCCATTTGCTTCGACGAATTCAACATGTAATAGCCGATATTAAATCATAGTGGCGCAATATTCAACAGCCTTGATTGATACACACATGATTTTATAAAACTGTCCATTGCGCATTGAATCGAAATATGAGAACCGCGACGTGTCTGCGTAATTCAAAACAGTGTTTGCATTTTATTACGCGTATTGATCGGGAACTGCTTTGTAGACTTCACTGATTATTATTTAATAGTATAAAGAGCATATCATTATTTTGTTATTTTGCTGTCATTAGAATTTTCATGTGTTTCTTTAAAGTGGATATTTTTTATACCATTGAAGAGTATTATAACCTTCAAAAGACATTTACAAAAAAAATTGAATATATTGATTGTTCATAATATAAAAAATGAGGAAATTCCCGATTATTTCAGTGTTAACCCGTTTAATCGCAGGAGACCATATCTGTCCCCGCTCACAAAGGTCTCATCGTACCTCCCTTATTATCATAATGAGAAGTTTGATCTAAATGGTATTGGAAAAAGAAAACAACCAGTTTTATATTCAAATAAAAAAGAGAACTTCGCTAAAAAGAGACCAAGACATACTTATAGGATTTAGCCTTCGAGAGATAGATTAGTCGGTCTCCTCTTTGTGCGGTGCTTCGTAGCCTCCCCACTCTTTTCTACTTTAGTTTTCTGAAGGCTACACTTCTACCACGTGTGAATTTGAAAGAGTATTTCATCACCTTTCGAAAATAGTTTTTAGTTTTCGGATACGTTCACATATATTCCATTTATTTAAATTTTATTGCAAAGCTGAAATATTTTTACCTACTGACAAAATACGCCCGAATTTCAAAGGATATCAAATCGTTTATTACTTGAATTATTTTATCAATGTTTTTTATGATTTGATATAAATCTTTAATATTTAGGTTAATGATAAGCGATGAATAACTTTTATTTTTTACAGTATAAATATTATTTCAAAAATTCAATTAAGACAATCAATTTTTTTTCTCCTAATGACCACTGCGTAGTTAGCATTTCAAGCTGTATCTTGACGTTTGTTATTCTTAAAATATTGGCATTTGTGTGAATTATCATCCCACCAAATTTCACATTTATATTCAAATTTTGTGAAACACCCCGTCCTTAGAGTTCTTGTTTGCTTGGATTTTTTGGGTTTATGTGGTTTTGTGCAAGTGCACTTGTGTGTCTTGAATATTACACCAGAAAGAGTATTTTACTAATGAAAAATTTCAAATAAAAGTCGCAAATGATCGCAGTGTCTTACCTTCCAAACTCTGCGTGTTGATGGCAAACGGCAAAAGGATCAAATAATACTTGTCGTGCTCGCTTGCTTTGCATCATCTGGGCATTGCTCCGTGTCAGTTTTTGTGCCCGAGTCAATGAACAGGCTAACCTTTTGAAAAAGGTTTTGATGTAGACAGTTACACAAACAACTTATACACCCTTTAGGTAGCTTTGGTTCAATGTAATAATGGCATCTGTTGAAAGACTTTTACCCCTTTGTTCATACAACAACAATGAGAATGTATTCAAAATTTTACTTTTTAGATACCGACAAACAAACATTTTTCGATAAAAATCAAAATCAACGTAAATACATACTTAACATACCTTTTTTTTTTGTTTTTTTTTTTATTTATTTAATATTTGTATGTTTTTACAATAAGTATACATTTTTTTTACATGTTAAACAGAGTTGTAAAATGAACATAACAATAGCATTTCCTCATCATAAAGAGACAAGGCTCTTGTGTTTGGTGAGGGAATTCAAGCTCAAGTATATGTAAAATTTAGTAGAAAATAATAATATTGCATCTAATAACAAAAGATATGTAAGAAAACTCGGGATATAACAATAAATAAATTTCAAGATTTGAATGAAATATTAGCGGTAGAAATGGACTCTTACAGTTGTTTCAGGTGATTTTTTAATTTAATTTGGAATTTATGTATATTTTCGATAATTTTTAGTTCTAAAGGGAGGTTGTTGAAATAATTTATACCTAGATACAGATAGGTATTTTGGATGTGCTTGGTATTAAATTTAGGGATTTTGATATTGTTTTGAAATCTTGCTGATATATTGAATTGTAATTTTTTTAGCTGTATTTCTTTAAAAGTCTGTAGAATTGCATATTTTTTATATATATTGTCTGTTGTAGATACTTTGAATATTGAAAAGATTCTTTCAGTAGAGTATGTAGATGGTTTTTTCAAGATAACCTTAATTATCAATCTTTGAACTATTTTCAGAGGATTTAAAATAACATCATAAGTTCCTCCCCACCCTATAATACTGTAATATAGATTGAACAATTGCATAGTACACTTTTTTGAGGTTTTCTAGTCTAAGAATATTTCCAATTCTGATAAATATATATATACATTTCCTAATTCTTTTGACAAGTTCACAAATATGTGTTTTCCACTTCGACCAAGTATATCAAGACATGCCCTGTGAAATTAAAAATGACACCAGAAACCAAATAAAACTGGCTCAAGGCCCATTTATGAAAAAGTGCGAGCATTGTTTCGTACTATTTGTATCGCATAGTGCTTTGTGTTTTACCTTTTATCGGTCCACACTGAAACTAATTGCTGTCCCAGCCGTCCTGACGGAATTAATTTTTTCAAACACAAAAATATCCTACTTCCGAATATTGTACAAGGTACAGTCCGCGGACTTTATTTTCGATAATGTAACCAGCTCTCTGAATACATAAAAAAAATTATGCCTTACCGATAGCTTTAAGGCAGCGTTTTAATAAATGTAATAATATTGACGTATTATTTTTTTGGCAAGCAAAGTTTCTGACGTCACTTAATCACCCAAATGCTTGTGACGTCACCACACACCGATACTAACACATAGACGAAAGGCTGGCATCACGAAATGGCAGTGGTTTTTAAACTTTTTAAAAACGCGACCCGGTTTGTATAAAACGGAAAACTTTAAAATACATTAAACGCAGATCTTGACAAAAAACCGCTGCACTATTCTTCAATTAAGGTCGAAAGTTAACCTATCTTAAGCCATAGCATTCCGAATTTCTACCGTTTTACAACATATTTCTCTAAAACACTTTTAAGTTTTTAAGTTTCTAAAAAAATATATGTTGTTTTTGACGATAATATCTATACATTTGCCACGCCGAAACGGTAATTGAATGAAATTATTCCGATAGAAGAAAATCGCATATTTCGAAAATTATTATAAGCACTTTATTTTTGTTACATTACAAGTTATATGTATGAAAAAAATCATAATTCATTTTTTTCTTTAAAGCTATGACATTTCCCGCGAGATTTTGGTTCTATTTTAAAATGGTTTAAACGAGTCATGTTTTATTAAACACTTTCACAATTTTCGCTTAAATATTATCGTTTTCGCGCTCCCTCTAACATTCGTATTTACATATCTCACCTTCCTCTTCTTTTTGAGCGCTTACTAACGGGCTTTAATTAACTACGAATTTCTGTCATTTTTTAATTATTACCTATACACAAAAAAAACTTAATGATTGAGCAGCTGATTCAAAACTTTTAAGAAAGATTATAGTTTTCGGCCAAGACATTTTGCAAAACAGAACAGAAGCCTTTGAATATTTTTTAGCGCAATTTTTTTGATATTTTTTGTAGTCAAAAGTCCGGAAAGCAGTAAAAGGGCTTGCGGGCTGCTGGTTGCTCATCACTGTGTTAATGATAAGCGACCAACCTGGGCAGCCCACGGTGCGTGGGCGGTAAAAGGGTCAATTTTTCGAAATTATTTTCAAGCAAACGATGAATGGATTTTTTTTATTTAAAACTCATGATCAATATATACATATACGGGACTGTGTACAAGTTTTTGTACACGAATCTAAAGTATGGTTAATCTAAAGAGTGTACACCGCTTTCAACAGGACACTTCGACGTAATTGCTGCTTGGTGGTTGACAACGAGCCATACGGTTCATCAGAAAAATAAAATTTAAAAATTATCAGACGCATCCGCCGCCAAGAACCGGACAAACCTCAATCCATGAACCCGGGCACCCCTGCATAGTCACCAAACGTAGCGAACCACTTGGGGTGACCTATGGCAGAGGCGTTGGTTATCCAATAAATGGTTCCCGAGGCGGCGGTACCCATACTCGCCTCCGAAATTGAATCGCTTGTCATAATAAAGTAAAAAAATATTTTTGTCTAATTAAATTTATGAATGTCTCGCGATACCCACTTTGAAAACCATTTATATACAACACAGCTTGTCGAAACATCACGCATGCAACACGTGTTCACCTTTTGAAGTGTTAGTTCGACAAATCACACAATGGAATTGGACGGTGCTCAGTTTTATATTGCCGAGAATTCGCATGCAAGACGGCGAAATTCGAAGGAGAGTTGTATTGCGAAATTACTGATACTTGGGGTTATTTTTTTCTGATTTTTACTATGAGACGGCTTGTCTAGGGTATACTAGGTCAATGGTTTTCCATTTAAAATGTTGATCTATATATACACCAAGATATTTAATATTTGAAGTTGAATTATACTATGCCGCATAAATTCGTTCATTTAAATTATACTGGACCTATGAAATCTAATTTCGACCAACAAACTCCGATTTACAATGAAACTCAAGAAATTGAGGATGGTCGTCAAAGTTGTGTAGTTTGACATAAACTTTGAGTTCATCTCCCCTTAATCTCCCCTACACAACTTTTGAACCAAATCGGTTGAGAACTCTTGAATTTCAGCTCGATTTTAGATTCGAGTTTATCTCTGTATCCCTAACCTCCCCTATAGCTACCAATTTTGAATCAAAACAAAAACATTCCAGTCGAAAACCAGTCCAGTAGAAAATGCATAAACTACAATTTTTTTAACAACTTCAACAATTTTCTTTGAAAATTAGGTATGCATATGGCGCCGCTTTTGTTGGCAAGCGGAGCGAGTAGGTTAGGTAGGTATTTTCGTAATAATACTATCAGAATAGGTAACGTAATCAACAACAACTATACCATTGAAGAGTTAAGAGGAAATAATCGAGCCCTATCGCCCTGGATAAACTTTCAGAGAAAAACATTTTTGTGTATATTATGACAGGCATTACAGTTCTTATTTAACGAGTTCATTGCAGTTTGTATGTGTTGGTTGTATGCCAGTCATTATTTGCCGCATTGCAAACACGAGACGATGGCGTTTGGGTTTCGTGAACATTGTATTTAAATATAAAAAGACAAGTTGTCTAGACGTTTCAACTTCACAGCTAATTAGTACGTCCCACCAGATACTTGATTTGATTTAAAATGCTAACATTTTTCAGGTAAACTAAATTAACATGTGTGTATCAATAATTTGGCCCACAATAACACAATGAATTTTTGGCATGGCCGTTGAAAAATTCCCAAATATATTCACCGCGCAGCAACACTTATATATTTTGGCCTATTTATTCAATTAAAATTGATAATACCTATAGGATGCCCCAATACGAGCGTTTGATTATAAATTTTGCTCCATTTTGTTTATTATAAAGTTGAGAGCTCTAAAAATTCATGTATCATCTGTCAATCTAGTAAATATGGAACATTGCATGAAAGAACAGCGCATTACTATTGTTAAGAACTGATTATAAAAATTGAAAAGGTTGCTGGCTGGATGGTGTGGAAAAAAACCATCACGTAAAGCATAAGAAACTGAAAGGAGACTGAATATCTGCACTCAGTCACTTAGTCAGGAGATCGTTGCTTAGAGGTAGCCAGGATTCTCCAAGAGTTGTGCACCGACGATGATGTTACTTTAGTGGTATAGATACTCTGGTAAAAGCAAGGTTCTTCCCAACTTTCCTTTCTCGGTGGCTCATTTGGGAAACTTGTGCGGTAAAATAAACAAACGAAGGACTCAATGCAGGACCATTGAATGATACCATTTTTTGGAGTTATGAATGCCTTTCGATTGCTTAGTTTGCAAAGCAAATTTGTATGTTTCTAAAATATTCGATATCGTCCATAGTGCCGGGAAAATAATCTTTTCGAAAAAGCGACACACGTCGCATATGAATTAGGGACAATCATCGTTCTTGAATGTTCGTCAATATTGTTTTGCAATGTGGACAATTATAAAATTATAATTTTGCAATTAAAACTTCGGAATTGCACGTAATATTTTTTATTGGGTGTATAATGGAATATTTCTTATTGGTAACAGTGCTATAACACGTATACATTTAAAAAATAAAATATACTTCATTTACTTCTCAACACCTATGTTTTTTTCTACAGTTTTAAAACTTAAAATGCAGCTATCTCAAAAATCATTTTCCATGGACATTCAACGGTTATGAAGTGGACCCTTCAAATCTTTTTTTTCACAATTCTATCTAGCAATAAAAAATGTGTACCTAAATGCTGATTTTTATGTTTTTCTGATCACCATGTCCCATCCTCAGATCTCACACTAGGGTTTGTAAAAGTGCAGAATTTTCAAAAAGGGTGGTAAACGAACAATGCAGCGCTTTCGCGACGTGATTACTTACTATTATCTGCTCGTACTCTAATAGTCGACATGGACTCTTTTACCAGCAGCGACGATTGCCGAACTAAAATTCCATTTTTTTCTGTTTCCGATTACCGTCGACTCAACCGTTCGTGAATAGCTCCAGTATTTGCTTCCCACTTTCTGATAAATAATCTTAAAGAAATGTAAATTATGAAGTTGATTATTATTTAATAAACTTGTATTTATAAGTAATGCTCATTTGATTTACATGACGTGTAGAGTGTTTAGAAAGATAAAGAATACGCAAATAATGCAAACACTAAAAGGTTCAATGACAGATTTAGCAGGTCAAAGACACCAGAAATCTCCAATTATTTACGTGTATGTCGACAAATAAAACCTCAATAAAATCAAACAATTCAAATTCCAAACTTATTTTGAAGAGCGGTAAATTCTTGCTGAGCAAAGTGGATATTTGCACGTATTTTAATATTGAATTGTTTGTGCATTTCACAGATTGTGTGTTTTTAAAACTGGTTTTGTTCAACAATTCACTTATACAACGATATCGTTTTATTATTTAAATTTGCTTGCCTAACTTTTATCGATTTTAATAAAAATAAAATTTCACAAAAATAAAATCACGAAGGCACGCTGCTTTTACAGTTCCAAGTTGCAATAAACAAGTAATATTTATTAAATTTATGCAATTTTATTCAAAGTATTGAACGTGAAAGTTGAGCTGTTAAAAAAAACTTTCGTTTTATAAACATCAACGATGTTATCCTTTCAAAACAAGTTGTCATCACTCTCCAAGTTCGCAAACCTGTTTTTGCAGATCGAGAAACTAATTCCCAAGGTACTTTTCTTAAAGTGGCAAAACGTTGCCTTCGGAAGGTAAAATATTATACTTAACCTCTCAGGCTAATTTGTTCGCTTTTCGGACCAACACATATATCTCTCATGGAAACCGTTCTGTCTCTCTATCATGCTATAAACATGATCTAAACGGTGTTAGAAAGAGTAAACACCACTTTCACCACCTTTTTTCAAATCTAAAAGTAAACCATAAAATAATTAATATGTACACCTTTATGAAACCAAAATTTTCAACCTCAATTAAAAAAAAATTATGAGACTGAGAATTTTATAAAACTACAAAAAAATTAATTGGCAATAACATTTATTTAAAATTTGACTAACAAAATATGTGTTTCTATTTTTTTGTTATCAGTAATTTTAATTAGAAAAAACGTAGGGTGAGCCATTTTTAAAACTTTTTTTATGTTTGCATACAATTTTTACTTTTCAAAAATTATGTTCTATTTTCAAATTTTAAAATTTGGCAGCGTATATCATCACCTTTCAAGAAAAGTTTTTAGTTTTCCAATATTCCATTTATTTGGTTTTTGTTGCAAAACGGAAATTTTTTAACTTTCCGACAAAATAGGCCCGGGGCCCGAGGGTTTAAGATGATGCTGTAAGGAACTTTCTTAGAAGGTGGGAAATTAGGGAAGGCGTAAAACTCACTGAATTGATGTAGAATTTATGTAGATATTCAGAATCGAGTAAAGAAGCCGTGTATACAAATTGCGAATCGCGACCCGTGTATTGGACGGACCTACTGTCGAATTGGCCCTATCAAAGAAAAGAAGAAGAAAAAAAATAATGTGGAAATCTTAACGACGTAAGTGAAGAAAGCGTGTAAACAAATATACGCCCGCGGCATGGCCTATTGGACGGACGTACGATCTAATTCGCCCTAGCAGGCATGTGGATTCGACCTTTCCGCCGGGTTCATTTTAATTAATTCCGAAGAACGTGTTACTAATATTTAAGATGTTTCTAAACGAATCCCTCCCGAAGATTTTGATTCATCATCTAGTCTAGAAAAATAAAATCTGATGCTAAATTTATAGTTATATACGGGAAATAAAAATTTTAAACCGTTCTACACAAAATATATTAATGGTGAGGTATTATTTTATTAATCTTAAATATAAATAACTTACATACCCGGGTCGCGTTTGAAAAAAGTTATTATATTTACGAATTCGTCGGAATTTATTAAAATGTGAGCCTTGAGCAAACCCCCAATGTTAGGGTATCGGATTTCGCTACAACCATAGCTTCTTCGAGAGAGCTATTTATGTATATCACAATCACAAAATATATGCTTCATATGGACAAAATTATTTAACTGTCCAAAAATAAAACAATACCCAGATGACTGGTTGGAGCTGAAGAGATAATTCACATGGAGTAGGTCAACTGTTCTTTACTTACATAAACATTCTACAAACTTACTTTACAATTATTCTAAACATAGAGACAGGTATTTGTTTAACTGTTGAAATCGGTAGTTATTCAAGGTCATTCAGATTCATGGTTCAGTACCTGTGTACCTTTCTAAGGTTATTGTTATTATAACATACTTTACATTCAAATTTTGTATGTAGATAGACGGTGGGCAAGTAAAAGGAAAGCAAAAGGATAAGTGGTAACATACCAAGCGAATAATATTAATGTTATGTACATATTATGTTCACGATTTTTAAAAACAAGGATAAATCGTGTAAGAACTTTTAAAATTGCCATTTTAAATATGTTTTCAATGTTTTTGGCTTTCTTTAAGTGTTACTCTCGAAACTGGAAATTTAGGTAGCGGATTTTTTTAAAGTGTTTGGGTTAAGTTGTTTTCACATAAATTTTGCAGCTTATGATATAAATAAAGATAAGAATACATTGTGTACAATGGATGTTGTAATGCTCAGAGAAAATTATTTTAGATACATACCTAATAGTTTTTGACTTACAGAATTAAAACCAACAAAAAATGTCAACCAAAAAATATATGCCTACTAATCGCAAGACGTGTAAAAACTTATAACACTTTTTTGTATGTCAGACTAACAGTTAAGATATCATTTACATCATTTAAAGCAAGATCATCCATCATCATCAACAATTGCGGACTGATGCTGAAAGAATGATCAACAATCTGAATGTATCTGAAAGTTCCTGTGGAACGCTTCAGACTCTCTCCATTGGCATTCTGGACATTCCTTCATAGCATTCATCATTTCCTAAGTTGTTTTCCTTTTGCTCTTCTTTTTAGAATATCTATTCCTCATGGACCAAAGACCAATTCCCCTTTATTGTTATCTGAAGAAAACAGTCTTACATTTCATGTTGGATGGTTTAGGTTTCAAGCGCAATTTTCCTAGTTCAATAAATGGGAATAGAATGTGAAGGCATTTCATTTTTAATTCTAGGGTTTTTCTCACAACCGTGACCAAATGCCTGCAATTTGATTGCTTCATTTTTCTTAGATATAATATTATCAATCCATAGTTTCCACTTTTCATTACTTCCAATCCTGCTCCAATATTTCCTAACATTAAATATATGTTCTTGTTGTAGGAAACAATATGGAATGTTCATTAAAAAAGACGTAACATGTTATTTTTGGTGGTTTGCATTTTAGTCAAGATCCGCTATCCCAGCAAGCAATTACAAATAAGTGCCACTCGCATTGTTATCGTACAAAGCCACATTCTGAGAGAAAATAACAAATACAAAAAATAACTTGTGTGAAGTGTTTTATTTTGCAGTCCCCGTTTATTTTCAGATATAAACTGCACGCCAGCATTTTCCATAAACAAAAATAATTTCATTTCTTTTAGCCTAAAGGTCAAAAATTATATACTTGATGGGAGCCGATTAATATCACCATGGATTCTGTTCACCTCATTTTGTCCACTCGTGTGACATTGAAGGCATTGTTTGGCTTTCACGACAACCTCTCATGCCCGATACGGACTTGAATAATATTCAATGGCAATATGAAGGAACTCATGTTAAAAATGCTCGATCATTGGAGTTATTGTTAGTGGTATTTGAGAGAAACAGAAGTCATTTAAATACAGGTTTGAATTGACGTGTCGTCTGTCACAAAAAGGAGAAACCGTACTACTAAAGCGAAGAACAATTATTTGTAATCGGATATAGCGTAATGAATGTAGTGAGATGCATGTTTGGGGGCGGTGCCTGGAACGTTTCGGTGAGACCCAAACGGTTGCACTGAACTTTTCTAAGGCCTTTGACCGGGTTTGACACCGAGGGCTTGTCAACAAACTACCTTCTAACGGACTTCCCGCATCCTTGGTATGTGGAATGCTGACTTTTTGAAGGAGATGTCGATGCAATCGGTTTCTAATGGTTTCACCCCTTGAGCATATTCAATAAATGCTGGCATCCCACAGGGATCGGTTCTGCCTCCCTTTTTGTTTTTGTTGCATATCAATGACCTTTTGACATGTGCACCAATTCATTCACCCGGATGACAGTACAGTCCATGAGAGCTTTTTGTTTGACGAGCCCTCAAAGGACTCACAAACTCCAACAGTTCGGAGGGCTTTGTAGAAAGAATGAACGGTTACCCTGAGGGAATTTCCTCTTAGGGTAAGAATAACCTTGTAGAATTTAATGTTTCAAAGACACAATCATGTCTGATTACAACTAAAAGGGATCGAAATGACAATCTAGCGTCTTACAATGGAATCAATCTACCGAACAGGCCCTTCATTGATATGCTTGGTGTAACTCTAAGTGACCAGCTCAAGCACGGAGGCTCTATCGAAGCCAGAGTCAAGTTAGCCTCTCAGAAGCTGAGCGTACTGCACATGGCCCGCAGATACTTTAATAGTACACCACTGCTGACCCTGTACAAATCGCAAGTGTTTAGAATGTGGCAGCCACCTCTGGTCTGAAGCCCCAATATATCTGAAAAAACCATTTACTCTTTGCATAAACGGGCGGTCCGGTTGATAGATTCCCCTATCTTAACAAGCCGATCGCAATCTTTAGAGCACAGGCGTCAGGTAGGTATGCTATCCATGTACTACCGGTATTATAATGGAAGATGCTCCGAGGAACTTGCGTCATTGATCCCTTCGGCACTGGTGCATAGTCGGGAAACACGAAAAAACATGCGTCCAACATATGTACATTAATCACGCGAGGACGCGTCGCTTCTACGACTCTGATTTGCCAGATTGTATTAATTTTTTTAAACGAATAAACAGCCTAAGAAAAAATCCAAAAGGTAGGTCAGCAACTTTTTAAATAAAAGTTTTGCTAATTTCAGATGAATGGATTTAAGACGATTATTTTCATAACCCGTGCAGAAGATTACCTACTTTACCCCATACTTACATTTTTCCTTGATCAGTCATAAAACCTGATAATCCACAAGGCTTTATTCCACAAGGTAAGAAGAAGTTAATATATAAAAAGGATCCTTGTATATAACATGTATTCAGTAAAAAAAGCAAGTAATTAATTGATGTTGCAAATAAGATAAAATTAAAGTACTAATTCTACCATTGTAGAAAGTGTTCAGGAAACGTAGCTGTTTATATTGTTAACTGTGAGTTATGGAAGCGCTCAAAACGAGTTCTTGGTAAAATTAGATATAAAACTAGTCCCGTTTTTAATGTCATGGTCACACACAAACCGAAAAAGATGGAAGGTAGATAATTAATAAGTAGGTGTCCTTATTACTTAAAATCCTGTTAATCCGAAATAAGCAAATAATTATAATCAAGTATTTAAATAAATTCTTGAAGGTTAAGGTAAAAAAAAAACGCTATAGAAAAAACACAAAGAACTTTCAGAAACAAGTCCTGGGAGGAATTGCGCTCGGCCTATTTCATACATAATTTTAATCTCGTTTTGAGGCCAAAATACTTAACTACACTGAAAATTTTTTTTTTATCAAAAGTTAACCACTGGAGCGACAGTGCAATTTAAAACTTTTTTCTCCGATTGCTCGAATTTTATTGAAAAAAAATTGCAAAGTATGCTCCGAAAATTATTAAAAAGACCTTTTGTTCCGTTATTTAACATAAAAATCATAGTGTAAAAATATCACAGTGTATTTTTTTTCATCAAAAAACCAAACGCGCCGCATGAAATAAACATTAGAATTCACTCCGCATCAAACACTCAACAACACCGCTGTAACTTACTTTGTACTAATATTGAAATCAAAACTTCAACCAAAATATCTAGGGATCACTATTGACCAATGCCTAAATTGAATGCCGCATATAACCATTTATTCTCAAAAACAGAGTACGAAAATTGACCCACATTTTTAGCTGTTTGAGACAGACTCTAAATAAATAACTACTGAGAATGACGTACTTCGCTTTCTGTCAATCCGTAATTCAAGGGGGGGGAGGGGCACCTATAAAACTCACACACAATCTCTTTACATTGGGCAAAAACTAATAATTAAAATAATATTAAAGAAATCATTTTTATATCCATCTGAACTCATATTCAAAGAATAAACCGGTTGGAGAAGAATAGGTATAATAAAGTGGAATAAAACAAAGTTATATCATTGTATTATTATTACAAAAAATAAATACATAACTAAATAAATAATACCTCCTCCCATACATACAAGCATTTGCTTATCATGTGAGAACATTAAAATAAATTCTCTACTGACCAGGAATTGAAATAAGATTGTTATTTATTATATTATTGTACTGTATCTTTTATTATTCAATAAAAAAATAAAATAAAAAATCTTTAAATACTAATTTAAACTTTTTTTTATGAGAAAAACTCTCTTTTTTTATAACTTTTGAAGGTTATTCCCATCAACGTAATATATCATTGAAGAAAAAGATAACACTTATAATCTAAATGAAAAATATGAAAGAAAACAAAAATATGGAAAAAAGAACTAGTTGGAGATAATATTAATGATTCTAAATATTTGAAATATGAGATTGACAAATACGACGGTTTGACAGAAGGTGGCAATAGCGAAATTGGAAAACGCGCACGTCCCGGTTAGACGAGAGGTCTGGGTTCGAGTCCCAGTTGCGACCATTGTTTTTTTCTGTTTTTCTGTGTCTTGTTTTCTTTCATATTTTTCATTTAGATTATAAGTGTTATCTTCTTCTTCAATGATATATTACTAATTTAAACATTTACCGAGACATTTTGGCTCTATTTTAGACGAGTGTTTTATAAATATTTTCACAATTTTCGCTCAATTAAAATGGTTTTTAAATGGGCGAAAATTTAAAATGTTTTTTTTTAAGTTTTTTTTAATCTCGCTCCCTCTAACATTCCTATTTACACATCTCCATCTTCTTCTTCACTTTGAACGCCTTTACTTTATGCTTGTATGGAAGCTGGCTAATAGGTAACTATCTATTTTTATGTTTGTGTGGAAGCCGGCTAATAGGTACCTAACTATCCATGTTCATGTTTGTACGGAAGCTGGCTAAAAGGTAACTATCCATGTTTATGTTTGTATGGAAACTGGCTAATAGGTATCCATGTTTATGTATGTTTTTAGGTTTTCACGGCCAAAAGTATTTTTGTTATTTATTTTTGGGGTGTTATGTCGTGTTTCGCTACCTCCTTCTTTAGCCAACGTTTCGGACAGCGTTACAGTGACCGTCATCAGGGCAGATGAGCTCATGGCATAACACCCCAAAAATAAATAACATCCATGTTTATGTTTGTATGGAAACTGGCTAATAGGTAACTATCCATGTTTGCGTTTGTATGGAAACTGGCTAATAGGTAACTATCCATGTTTATGATTTTCCGAATTTGATGAGCGATGGCAACCTAAAAATGTAGAGAATCAGGATTAGGAACCTTGTAATACATCTCGCACCGTGTCTAATTCAACTTTACGACTATAATTTATTGGTTCTGTAACTAAATAATGTAGGAAATAACTAATAATAGGAAAGCAATAACCAGGAAATATTTAACTGTGTAATAATCATCATCATCATCATCATCAATCATCATCAATATATTAATACGTGAAGCCAAAACTTTGTACCCCTTTTTACGAAAATTGCGCGGACGGAGGAGTATGAAATTTCGCACACTTATAGTTTATATGGAGGAGGAGTGCAGAATGCTAATATTTTTTAAAAATTATGCATAAAAATAGATTAAATCAATAAAAAAAAACATTACACACAATACCATGTATTTGAAACACAAACTCGCGTCTTTACTCTATTGTTTATTGAGTCTATGGTCAAATTGAGAATAGATTAATATTGTTTGTCTTTAATATTATTTGTCTATGGTCTTACTGAATGTCAAACATAAAAAAACATTACAATTATGGTCGAATTTCGACCATTGGGCGACCACTAGTAATTATGAAATCGTTGGATGGATATTACGTGCGGATTGCCTAAGTAAGTTTTGGGTAGTTTTTTTTAAGTGAACCTGAGTTGTATAGAAGGTCATTTTCCTATTCCGGTTTATTATACTTGTTTAATACTTGTTTCCTTATTTACAAAACTGAAATATTAAATTCTTATAATTGACGGCCTCTCTGGTTAGGATCCTCGGCTATGAATCCGGGGATCGCAGGCTCAATTCATGACGTGCGCTAGTAAATTTTATTTGAATAATGTCATAATTCAATTATTTTATTTTTGTAGGTACTTATATTTGCGGAATGTTCCAGAGTGGTAGATACTTTTAGTGTCGTCTTGGTGAAAGACCACCTTTCATAATCGAACCGTTGCTTAAAATGCTTGTTTAGTCGTAAACATTGTAAAACGTAACGTAGCGTTATGTTGTAAAACGTAACGTTGTAAAACGTAACGTTGTAAAACGTAACGTTGTAAAACGTAACGTGGAGTAACGTTGTAAAACGCTGTAGTCGTAAACGTTGTAAAACGTAACGTAGCGTAACGTTGTAAAACGTTGTAGTCGTAAACGTTAAAACGTAACGTAGCGTAAAGTTGTAAAACGTAACGTAGCCTAACGTTATAAAACGTTGTAGTCGTAAGCGTTGTAAAACGAAACGTAGCGTAACGTTGTAAAACGTAACGTAGCGTAACGTTGTAAAACGTTGTAATCGTATAGGTACGTTATAAAGCGTAACGGAGCGTAACGTTGTAAAACGTTGTAGTCGTAAACGTTGTAAAACGTAACATAGCGTAACGTTGTAAAACGTAACGTAGCGTAACGTTGTAGAACGTTGTAATCGTAAACGTTGTAAAACGTTGCATTAGTCGTGTTTGATGACCAGATCTGAATATCCATGTTGGATACTTCCTCACATTCTTGCTTCCCAACTCCTTTTCTCACAAAATACCCAATTAGAATGACGCCATAGTCTCACTAAATCCAGACGGTTGGGAATTAAGAGTAACGTTTGCGCGGCCCATTTCAGTCAGTTTCATATTTGGATTTGAGATCAAAATACCCAACCAAACTGAAAAATTATTTTTGTAATCAAAAGTTATATCAAGTACGAGTGTGAGCTACTTTATTTATTTTTGCTTTAAATTATAAGATATAGACCATTAAATATTTTAGTGTTTCATGATTTAAAAAAATTATTTAACTATATTTATCATAGAAATATAATGAAATATAAAAAAAAATCATTTAGAAAAAAAATCATTTTGACAGTTGTAAATTTAAAATACAAATTACCTATTTACGGCGGTACAAAAACTTGTCGTTTATACATTAAAATTACTACCCAAAAAATGCATTTTCAACAATATTTAATTTTTTAATGTATTTTTCATTGTATTTTCAAAATAAACATAGTAAAATTATTTATTTAATGTTTTTCATTTACTCGCAAATAATTGCCCACATTGCCTCTAAAATCATGAAACACTAAAATCTTTCATTTCCTATTTCCTATAATTTAAAGCAAAACTAAATAAAGTAGCTCACGCCCGTCCTAGATGTTTGATAAACCTTTTGATTACAAAAATAATTTTTCAGTTTGGTTGGGTATTTTAATTTCAAATCCAAATTTAATATTAGTATGAAACTGGCCGAAATGGGCCGCGCATACGTTCCTCTTAATACTTTTGTGCGGTACTTGCGCTGTCGGAATCCCGAATGTTCGCCAGAAAATCAAGATACTTTTTGAAGAATCGTGAGTATAAATATTGGTCGTCTTTATTTAAATTCGCAATATTGGCACTGAATAATACAAAGAATATTCATTATGTAATTAAGCATAAAGTCACTTTCGCAATCGCTTCCTAATGCCTCGTTCAGACGTTTCAGTTTTAGTTGATCAACTCTTTTTATTAGTGCGTGCGTCTCTATAATTTCTGATATTTTGCGGAATGAACTTGAGAATATGTTTTTTAAAAGGCACAAAAATCGTCGTATTTGGGCTAAAAATTAATCTAGGAAGAATTGAATTGGTGCATCTAATACTATTTTGAAAGAGATGGTATTAAAATATCAGAAAATACTGAAGGGTATCTAAATCATATACGAATTTCTAAAGAACAATTTGATGAACTTTTACTAAAATTATTTTCTAAAATATATAATTATTTTCTAAAATATATAATTATTTTCTAAAATATATAATTACTTTCTAAAATTCAAGATAAATTTCAAGAACAGGTTACTGATGCGAGCAGCATTCAAAAAGTAAAAAAAACAAAATTACAATAAATTGATATATCTGGCAACGGGAGATTCATTTTCAAGTATCCATTCGTTTTTGGTTTCATTATTAATTTCGGAAATAATATTATTTCACGTGTTGTCACGGGCAATTCAATTTTTATATAAATTTTACTTTTCATCCCAAAGACAGGAATGACCTTGGTACCTATCGATAAATCTAAACATCATTTCATTCTTTTTCGTTATTTGTTTTGGGGTGTTATGTCGTGTTGCGCTACCTCCTTCTTTAGCCAACGTTTTCTTAAGCCAACGTTACAGTATCCACCATCTGCCCTGATAATGGACACTGTAACGCTGCCCGAAACGTTGACTAAAGAAGGAGGTAGCGCAACACGGAAAAACACCCCAAAAACAAATAACGAAAATACTTTTGGCCGTGAAAATCTAAAAACGTATCCTATCATCCGACCATTTAAGGTGTTTTTTTCTTATACGAAGATGCCAAGATGAGGTCCATCCAACGTCTCCTTTCACCCACAGGGAACTAAAAATCGCAAGCTAATTGAAATATATGTCCACAATCGGTATGAAACTCGAACGATGACTCAGACTTGAACAGCAAAAGTAGACGGGCTTTCAACTTTAGTTGTTCAACTAAAAACTAGATTAACTTTGTTGAAAGGTGTTCACGCTTGTCAATAAGTTTTTAAGTGTCATTCAACAGAGAGTTGATTAACTAAAATTGAAACGTCTGAACGGAGCTTATCGCATACGTTGGGAAAGTCTGTCGAGAGAATACGAAAAATGACACCAAATTGTTGTACGAGTTTAATATTATTTGTACTAAAAATTAACATTTTTGCATTAAAATAACATGCTTTATGCAATTTTCCGTGACTATAATATTACACAGGTGCAACAATATTTGTAATCGATATAATCATGAAAATTATTTACATGTCGGGATTCAATAATAATAATTCGAGGTTAAAGCTGTCGCCCGGATTCGAATAATGTTTATTCCTCGTGTATTTTTATAATGCGTACATTATTGATTTGACGATTAAACAAAAAATTAAACAAAACAGAAATAAAAAAAAAATTATATGGTCCCGATAAGATAGAGGTTCTGGAAAATAATGTTTTAATATTTTTAATAATTGGTATTTCGATGTTTCAAACCGCTCCATTTATAATATTCATGTGCCTCCGTGATCGAGGGGTTAGGCTCTCGACTAGCAATCAAAAGATCGCGGATTCAAACCCCGGTGTGCCCAGTAAATTTAATTTGATTTATTCATTTATTGTAAAATGAAATAATACATTAATACATAAACTGCTCATCTCACTAGGGCATCCTGTATCGAGATATGCAGTTTTACAATAGTGTAATTAAAAGAAAACATACCTTTAAACTTAATAAAAATATTATAATACACCTACAAAAGAAGTACTAAATTTAGCTATTTAAACATTAATTACAGTTACTGTTGGGCAGTGCATTTATAGTTCACAACAATAACATTCTATTGTAAACTAAATAAGTACAAGGTACCTGTAATGGCTTATCAGTGGGTGGTTTGGTATATTTGTGGCTTATCAGATGCAACCATAGCGTAACCATACTGACAGTGACAAGGGGGATAGTGCGAATAATAAATAAATTATTAACAAAAAAATATATAGCATAATAATAACAGGTATACATATAATAATAAACAATTACGTAGTAAATAAATAAAAGTGTTGTTGTTGATTGTGCTGTGTTGTTTCGCAATTTAATAATTCAAAATAATATATGGTATATTTGCGGCACGTTCCGGAATGGAAGAGACTATCAGTTTTGTTTTAGTGTAAGAAGTATTCGAAACGTTGCTTGCAATAGCTTCAGCAGTGATTGTTGACGAAGCACTTCCCTACCTTTCTTTGCCCCTTCTCTTTCCCCTCCTCACTACCTTACTCACAACATACCCCAATTGGGGATGCAATAGTCTCACTGCCTTCGGACGGGAGCAGTTGGGATTATTATGCTGTAGAAAAAAACGCTGACGCCCAGGTTCCATCCACCCCTCAAATCCATTTCCTTTACAGAATTTCCTCTCTTTCCTATCATAAAAAAAACCCTCATAGCACGCGCCCTGAGGGTTATTATTTTCTTCACGGAGTTTGTAAAAAAAAGAGTCTAGTACGGCGATGGAGAGGAAAATATTAGCATTTGTTGTAGGTGTACGTACCTGGGTTGTTCTTTATTTTTAACCTACATAACTTTTACAACTCTATCAGATTTCCACCACTCTGTCACATTTTGTTTTTACTATAAATGAATTCTCTCTGGATATCAGAGGTGAAATTGTAGCAAGAGGGGCAGGAGGCCTAAAATGCCTATTGAGGGCGACAAACACGAGCTGCGTGTGTACCTATTTCGAATGACAACCCACGTGACAGAATTAACGTACGACATAAAAGTTGTAGGGGACAAGTTTTTGAGATTTTTAAAAATATTTTATTAAAACATCGTTAAAAATAATAATCGCTGTTACTTGATAGGTTATACTCTATACTATATACCTTTTGAAGTTTAAAAATAGTTTTATATTTTATGTCGTCATATCATTTTTTGTAACCTTATAGAATATACGCCGAGATGGCAGAAGACAACTGTGATTTGTATGAAATAAACTTCTATCGGAGTTACAACTCTGTAACGTAATTTTTACTACAAAAATATAAACACATATTTTTTTAAAACGCACACAGCCTTTACGTCTTTAGTACCTACAGTAGATTTTAAAGTAATTATAAAATAATAATATTGGTAATTCTGTTGAATTTTTTTCCACTAACTGGTGGAGACAACTTCATGTAGGTTAAAAAGAAGAAAGACCCACTACTATTTGTAATAGGGAAGAGAAATAACGGGATAGAATATAAATTTGATTACCACCAGATCAGATTAAGTCTGTACCAGGTCTTACCACAATCTGATGAGATGTTTGATACTTATATAGGTAATCATTAGCGTTCATTAAATTACCTCAGCAGCCGGCAGCCGACGTTAATACCAAGGTTAGTCTGTGGGCAAATTCTGCACAGGTAAACACGCTGCCATTAAGCAACAGGTCGGTATTAAATCAAGCTAATTCGTTTTCCGTTTCCGCACTGTTCTTAGCCAAATACTTCAAACACGTTTTAACGATTCCATCAGTGGCGGATTTGCCCTAAAGCCAAGTAGGCCCGGGCCTAGGGCGGCCAGATATTAGGGGCGGCCAATCGTGACAAAAAAGTCACTGATGATAACGAGAAATAAACGGTCGCAAAAATTTCAGAATCACTACTTTTTTGGTAATAATTGCTGCATTGTCAGAAGAACTAAAAAAAAACGACCTATCGTTTCCTGATTCTTATAAATTACTTGACAGTAAATTTAATTTTATTACTAACTTGACGAAACTGAGCGCGTCCGAAGTTGAAGAAAAGGCCAAAGCATTGCAAATGGTTTATTCTACTGACTTAAAGACAATTTTTCAGAAGAATATCTCCATTTTCGTGCTCACTGCATGTAAAAAATGAGGATCGAAGCTTTGCTATCATTTTGTTGAAATGGTTACGAACTTCTTCAGAACATTTACCCAAACGTGAATATTGCTCTTCGTGGGTGTGTGTGTGTGTACTCCCGCCAGTAACTGTTCTCGAGAACGATTGTTTTCTTGTTTGCGACGAGTTAAAAATTATTTACGCACAACAATGACGAAGCAAAGGTTAAACGATCTTGCTTAGCTTAACATAAAAGCAGATTCTTAAGAAAATTGGACTGCGAAGATTTAATTAATGATTTTGCTGCGCTCTAGTGCAGATGAGTTTTTTAACACATTGTGAAACACTTATTATATATTGTATGAGAATACATCTATAGTTAAATTAGTTCAGTAAATAAAACCTAAAACCGTTTTAAATGTTTTATTTAAATATGCAATTATTCTTGTAACCTTAGAAAGTATTACAAACTAGCAGCTATTATAGTTAACTAAATTTCTGAATCGATTTCGATAAAAGTTGGCAATAAAGTAAATTATTATGTAGTCTATATGATGGGTACTGAGAAAGGGGCGGCTGGTACTTACTACATGGCCTGGGCCTAGGGCGGCCAAGACTGCAAATCCGCCACTGGATTCCATCTAACCTGAACACCACGAAGATATATTTTTTACATGCCCATGACAACCTATTTATTGAATTGTGGGAAATTCCCGAGAACCAAGACATAATTTATTACTTATCATTTTATTGAATTTAAGAAAAAAAAATCAAATGAATTTATTTAAGATACACGGTCAATTACATTTTTAAGTGTGCTTCTACGCATATAAAAATATGTTGATAGCGAAAATTTTAAATGCTATTAAGGACAAGAAATCCAAAAAACATTAAATATGTCAATTTTCTAAGTTTTTTTTCTTATTTTTTGAAATATTTCAAGTAAAATTAGTGCGTAATTATCATTTACGACGTTCATTTTAAAAGGATTTTTTTGTGAAAAATTAAGAATAAATTAAATTTACAAAAATTTTAAGTTTTTTGAAAGATCTATTCTGTTCAATGTTAATATTATAATAAAAATCATAAAATCAATGCAAACAAACAAACAATCAAATCATACCTCTTTATAATATTGTTATATGGTATAACAATATATATAACAATATTATAAAGAGGTATGATTTGATTGTTTCTTTGTTTGCATTGAATAAGCTCCGAAACTACTGAACCGATTTAAAAAAAAATCTTTCACCAATAAAAAGCAACATTATCAGCGAGTAACATAGGCAGTATATGTGTATATACACTGGTTAGCACTGGCGTTACGAAATTTGCATAAATGAAAATGTGTGTATTTCATATATTTTTCAGGAGGGAGGAAAGGTAGGGGGAAGTTGGGGTTCGTAGAGAGGGAAGAACGAGGGAGGGGGAAGGTGGAAGGGAACGGGGACGCCCGGGAAAGGATAAGAAGGGGAGTCAATTTATTTCATTGAATGGCTTCACAAAAACAGGCTTCCGACGCCGACGTCGAGGGGTAAATCCAAGGCAAGTCTCTCGGTCGCGGGTTGAAATCCCGGCGTGCACATGTAAATTTTATTTGATTAATTTCTGTTATTTCACAATTAAGTTATTTAAGAATAATGCGTAGTATATTTCCGGCACTTTCCAGAGTCGAAGATATTCTCAGTATCGCCCTAGTTTAAGACCACCATTCAGAATTCAAATGTGACTTGAAATGGCTTAAGGCACCACACCACTGAAAGTTTTTTTTTAAATTAATTTTTCTGAAAGATGCATTTGTTAAGAATGCTCTCACCAGATGTGTTAAAGAAATTCGTAAAAGTTTTAAAAATTCGTAAAATACTACATATATTTTCCTTAAACATTTTAAGTTTTAAAACTCTTAAAAAAATATAGGTATGTTATTCTTGAAGATAATATCTATACACTCTCCACGCCGAAATGGCAATTATATGAAATTACCTCGATAGAAAAAAATCGCAAAATATGCTCCGAAAATTATTATAAACAAGTTTTTTTCAATTATTTTGCAAGTTGCATGTGTGAAAAAATTTCAGTGTTTTTTTAAATGCTATTTTAAACATTACCCACGAGAATTTTGCTTTATTCGAAACGAGTCGTGTTTTATTAAACATTTTCACAATTTTCGTTTAAATACTTTAGTTTTAATATTAGCGCGCTCCCTCTAGCATTCGTATTTACACTCCTTTTTTTTCTTTTTGAGCAGGAACTACCGGGCCTTAAGAGCCGATTTTATTTCATTCCAAACATGCCTTGATAAATACCCAACAACAAAAATGCTCAAACCCGTGATGATAAAACAATTAAAATTTTGTATTTTTTATAATTATTTTTTTATCAAAAGTATTTATAATTTTCAATAATGTCTAAGCAAAATAAGAATGTAATTTTTTTAAAATATATTAGCTTGTAAGATCGTAAATAAATTGACAAACTGAAGTATTTTCGTCACAAAACAAGGGCGCGGATCTTTTTTTACGATTTTATTTTTTGAACTAAAATAAAAATTCTGAAAAATTAGCTTTCCCAAATAATGTATTGATTTATTTTTCTGCGTTATTGCCTATATTATGATTTGAAATGTCTGTTGTATAACGCAAAATTTTGTTTGAAAATTTAACAAATCTGCCAACGACCTACGGTAAAACCTATTGTACTAAAAATAAACATATTTTCTCAAAATTTTAAAAAAGATCAGTCTTTCGAAATCAATTTATAATATTTTGTGGATGAGTCAATACGTCTAAAATTTGATTTAAAAATTACGTATTTCCGGTTTTGTCTGGATATTCCCTTTTAAGACCCCATCTATGCATCATATATGGGCACAACGGCTATGGAAGCACCTTATCGTATTGATGGCGGACCAGAGTTTACAAGGCAATGAGTACCCAGGTCGTCTCTCAAGGGGGTTGTATGAGATGGGTATTTCATACGTATGGTTATCTTCTGGGGTGAGAGGTAATCGGATGAGCCTCTCTCCTTTTTTCCAGAAGGGTTTATGAGACTTCAAGCAACATGCCGTTTTTTTTATTAATAAAGTTCCTACTTAATCTGTACGTACGTAGGATAAAAAGTTGCCACCTTACTACACAAAAAATCAGCCATTTCAGTGCCAAGAAAATCAATGATTTTGGTAATTAAATTTGTCGTTAATAATAATATTTTTATCACCTCAAGGGCCTTGTTTCCTAAATATTAATGGCAGTTGATGATTTTAATATTACGATTTTATGGTCCTGTTAAGATCGATCATAAAAATGTCTCGATATTTTTTTATAGGTAACCCGGACAAAAAAATATATAGTAGAACCAAAGAGAAATCTTGCGTGACGCCATCGTTCTCGTGTTATCTTTTTCGATTTTATGCTAAATGTGTGAGAAGGAAGAAGACGACCGTTAATGACGTACACACAATCTCTCTCTGGGAATACTATACCATTTGGAAAATATCATTTAGGTATTTTTTTATAGAAGAGACTTATTATTGATGATGTAGGGTATAAAAAATAATATATAGCCTTGTGCACGTGTCTGAAGCAGGATCTTGGAGCTACTATTTAAGCTGACGTTTTGAGTAGCCCAGAATCTAGCCCCTTGACCAGTATTTAGCAATCTTCAGAGATAAAAAAACCCACAAATAAAAATTGTGTCACAAAAGTATTTTTTTAAGGTAAAGTTCAATATGGAATTCCCAGTTAAAAATAAAAAATAAAAATTAACGTAAGCTTAATTATCGTCATTTTTGAAGTGAAAACATCTTTAGCACCCTTGTGATTTGAAACTCGATGAAACGAAAAAGCGACACCAAAAAGAGACAAACACATGCATCTATAGGATTTAACCTGAGAATGAGATAGAATAATCGGTCTCCTCTTTGTGCGGTCGTAGTCTCCCCAATCTTGTCTATTTTAGTTTAATGTCTTTCTTTAGACAACGTTTCGGACAACTGTGTAGAGAAAGAGGAAGCGCAACATGGCATAAAACCCCAAAAATAAAATAAGAAAATATGTTTGGTCCTTAAAATCTCAAATCATGCCCAACATAATAAGCTTAATGCATCAGCCACACACAGCGTTAAATGCGTGAGCACTTATCTGTTGTACCGTCACACGACGCTATCAAATATTTGTTCTTATGATACGAGAGGGGGTCAGATGAAAGAGCTGCCACGAAATGCCATTTCTTTGTACTGAATCTGTCAAATTGAGAGCTGTCATCCGCCCGTTTAGGCAGCTTCGTAATTAAAATTACCCCCTCTCTTGTTTACGGCGGAGAGGGGATCGCATAAATTTTCGCATATCGCCTCTGCAGCGGTTACGGCAGATTACGGCGTATTTTAACTAGCTTCGAGCACATCATTTGCTCTGTGTGGCGGTTCTGTATGGGATTGTATGGAGAGCGATATTGGGCGTGCGATGATCTTTGATCTTTTATAGCTGTGTGTGGTGTCTTATTCATAATACTTTCATGGTATCTAGCCAATCGGTTAAGGATTTATCGACAATATCGAGAACTTGTCATCGTTCCCTAGACGCGAATACAGATCTTTAACATCCAACAATGCAGGTCGAATAAATTAAGATTCACGTCGAATAAATTAAGATAATTTATTCGCTGTGAATTGCTGTTCATTCGCTGGCAATCTGCAGTCATGCTCAGAAACGATGGCAGATTAATATTATATTAATAAAATATGAAATAGCAGTATCGTAAATCATAGCAAATGTTATTTATAACATATTAAAAACTACACCAAATGAATAATTTTTAAAATAACTTGTCAGGTTAGGGATTAAAACAAACTGCTAATAATAAGTGGCAGACCTAGCTATAACAGCTTCATTTGGCTTGACCTATTTCAGCATATGACGGCCTCCGTGGTCCCGAGGCAAGACTCTCGACTCACAATCCGAAGGTCGCGGGTTCGAACCCGGCGTGCGCAAATAAATTTTATTTGATTAATTTGTGTTATTTCACAATTTATTCATTTAAAATAATATATAGTATATTTGCGGCACGTTCCAGAGTGGAAGATACTATCAGTATCGCCCTGGTGTAAGACCACCATTCAGAATTGAAACGTTGCTTGAAATGGCTTTAGCCGTGTTTAGTGACCAGATCTGAATAGCCAGGTACTTCCCCACCTTCCTCTTCCCTATCTCCTTCCCCTCCCCACTACCTTCAGCCTCACAACATACCCCAATTGGGGATGCCATAGTCTCACTGGCTCCAGACGGGAGCAGTTGGGACTCTTGTGCGGCATTTCATATAAAAAAAAAAAAAATTTTAAAAAATATATCGCTCGCCAAACATTCCCAATGGCACTTCTATAGCTAGGTTTGTCACTAGTGTAAATCGGTCAAAAATGTATTTAGTTTTGAAAGGCATACCTAGGCACTGTTTTATTTTGAGTTGTGATCAATAAATAGCACAACTTTTGAGGGTTATGTCACGTAATAATAAATAGCACAACTTTTGAGGGTTATGTCACGTAATAATAAATAGCACAACTTTTGAGGGTTATGTCACGTAATAATAAATAGCACAACTTTTGAGGGTTATGTCACGTAATAATAAATAGCACAACTTTTGAGGGTTATGTCACGTAATAAAAAATAGGTCTTAGATTTTAGACTTTTGTAGCTGCGACACTCAAAAATGATTTAAGGCAAAGAACTACCTACGAAGTAATGCAAAATCATGTGTTTTGGCGTGAACATTTTATCGCTTAGAAATATTTTAGTTGCTTTAATTAAATACTGCAAGAAGAATATATCTTGGCCTTTGAAATAATCGTAATAAATAAGTCTTTTTATAAGATCAGAAAAAATATCAGGCCTGCAAATACTGCTCAAAATCTTCTACTTACAAACCCTCTTTGGTTTATGGTTTGATTGCATAATGTGGCAAATTTAGTGAAGTTTAGAAAATGATCGCAAAGCATTTAAATATTGGTGTATGAATTTGGGAAAATAAAAAAAATGCACGATTTTTGGCGATGTTTTTCTTGCATTAAGATGAAGCCATAGTAAATAATGCAAAATCACACAAAATCATGTGTTTTTGTTTTGAAAATTTGATCGCTTAGAAATATTATAGATGCTTCAATTAAATAATGCGTGTAGAACATATCTTGGCCCTTAAAAATATCGGTCATTTTTTTATAAGTCTTTTAATAAGCCTTGAAAAAAATAAAGTAACAGGTCTTTAAAAAAACACTTTCAAGTGCAAACTCTCCTACTTATGAACATCTTTTCGGATATAATTTTATTGCTTATTGTAGCAAATTTAGTTTCTTTTATGATAATCGCAAAAAAAATTGATATTTACGCCCGATATTCACAAAATAAAATAAAATATGCATATTTGCGTTGTTATTTCACAATACGGCTGGCAGCCGACGAATGTGGATTTTCAAAGTGACCTCTATGTCGTTCACCGAAGGACTACTGGCTTGCCACACCCCACTTCCATTCAGAAACGCCCTGGCCGGAGCAGGGAACAGACGTATGACTCCACGTCGCTCGGTTCCGTGAAATTAATTTTAAATTTCCTTGTTGTTACAATAAACAATGTGTAAAAAAGGAGTTAATGTTTTTTTAGGTCTTTACGAAATCAACCTGTAAAAAAAAATTCTCAAATACCTTTTTCAACCGTTCCAAAAGCTTTTTCTCAAATATTTTTAAACTCCTCCCACAATGGGCGTGAATTCCGACTTCGATTTTTCCCTGGACTATTGGATCCCCTTAAAGAGTGTTATTGTTGGCGGCCCGATTTCGAATTTTGATCCGAGTAGTTGACCACTTGGACCCATAAGCTTGTTTTCAAGACAACATAGCATTGCTAGACATACGTATGACGCACGAGGCGTACCTGACTTACAAATAGGTGTCGATTTTCATGTAATTCATAAGTGCCATATCTCGAAAACTGATAGAACTCGAGTTATGATATTGTGGTCCGTCATGAGTCCTCTAATAAAGGATAACGTTGAGTTTTGGGATATCCTGTGTAAGGGTAGGTACCTATTGTTTATAGTGGATTCCACGTCTTTTTCTGGTCAATGCCTATGTCAAAAAGGTCACCGTTGTTGCCAAAGATGTTATGTTGCTAAGGCCACAAATGTGTAATGATGTCAATATTCCATTTCAGTATTTTAGTCCACTTTAGTTTATTTGCACTTTTACGTGAAACTGACCCGCTACCTGTGATCCGTGGGTTTTTAAAATACGTGGGTGGTTTAACATATTCAAACTAATAACCCGGAAAATAAACATCCATGTAGGTTAGAGCGACACTTTCATTTATGAATATTAATTGAACCTAACGAGGTTACGAACATACTAATATTAAAATTAATTAATATCTATTTGTTTTTCGACCACCTTTGGTAGGGTGATAAATTATTTGGCTTTAGACCCAGAGTTCAAGGGGTAAAGAACAGTAATTTAAAAAAATATATATTTAATAAACATACTTTTATAGCTCCACCGACTCCAACCATAATTCCACCGATTTAGAGATGTTGGGACTCTGGTACGGTATCATTTAAAAATATATATTTTAGAACGTAATTTTAACGTAAACGGTAAAATCTAAAAATGTATTACATTGATTTTTTCGTCGGTCCGAACCAATGATGGAATATGTTTGAGGACCTCATTTGTATGAGTTTGTACTTATTCTGGATTCTAGGGAAATTTTTTGAAGAGTCTATTCCTGGCTCCATTACGGTCTACTTTGACCAGGGTTCGAAAATATCATTTAAACAAATATCTATATTAAACACAATAATTTAACTTTGTTATAATTCCACTTTATTATTTCCTTATCCAACCGGTTTCGGTTCGACCTGACCAATTTTATTTTCATTCATCAACAATTTATTTTTATTCATCCCTGATGAAGGTTCAGATCGAACCGAAACCGGTTGGATAAGGAAATAACAAAGTGGAATTATAAAAAAGTTATATTATTGTGTTTATTATAATTATGTATTCCCACAAAGTGTTTGCTACACGTGAAAATTTAAGTATACGATTTTGTCTTTTGAGATGCTGCAATGCATGAGCAGTTCATAATTTCTCACAAAGTGAAACAAAATTATTTTTTTTGTAATGACCAACTGTTGTCATCGAAGATTTGAGATTTCCACCGTATCCAAGTATAATGTATTTTGAAAATTAGTTCAAAACATGCAACGCTGCAAATGGTTCCCAGAGAATAAAGTTAAACATGGAGAAACGCTGGAATGTCTCCGAAAAAACAGAGACATTCTAAATTATAAACATCATTGCTGTATATCGACAATTATAAACATCACGAAATGGGTAGGTACATAGTGGTATATTCCGTGGTATATTATGATGACCAGCCAACTCAGAACCACCTCAGAAAGGTCGTAGAGTCATAGTGACGACTAAAAAATATAAAAAATAGGTTCAGTTAGGTTACGGTTAACGGCCATTTTAAAATTATTTTTTTATAGCTTTTAATGATTTTTCAAAGAGTTCTTGAGTTGACTATATTCTGAGTTGGCTTGGAGCCATATAATATAACCGTGATATAAAAGAACACGGGTACCAAATATTTACTAATTATCGTTTGCGCAAAAAAAAATAACATTAGATCCACACAGGAGGCTCTTGGGAAAATTATTCTATTTCATCTTTGGGGATACTGTGTGGAGGATCTTTTAAGAAAAGGAAGGAGAGGAAGTTAAGGAAAAGGGTGTGGCGAATCTGGGCGTCAATGTGTCCAGGCGTGTCGGACACACGAATCCATCCCTCCCATTGCGGTACAGATTCCTGCTGGAGAGATCAAAGTATCTCTCAACGAGTCTCTCCCGATCTGGCCCTCAATGCAGAAGGTGGACAGACGTATCCGCCGTCAAAACCAGACACATGTGTTTACCCAAACAACTACGTGACGTGAGAGACTGGTTGATGCAAATTTCATGATGCCGGAGTTAATTTAGAGTCACTAACAATAGTTTCCACGTGCCTTGACAAACAGGGCAATAGGCCATCGAACTATTTATAGATGTTTATCAATTGTTCATTTGTTGTAATTCTACCACAAAATAAGGTTACAGACCTACCTACTAATCATCTGTTATTGGATTCTCCGCGTGTCACTCCCGACACGCTGTAAAACCGGTTTCGTGAGGCATTTACATATTCAAATATCCAAAATGAAAACAAAAAAAGGTGACCTTGGCCAAAGTGATGGTCAGAGAAATAAACCAATAATTATTCTAGATTAATGGTAATGATTATCGGCTATAACGTTATGTAAGTTAAATTAAAGTGTTAATTATGTCATTGTATTGTAAAGAAAATATTTCAATACTGATAGACGATTTGCAGTCGGTAACGTTGCTAATGCAAAATGCCTATCGTTAAAAAAATGCGTTTTTTTTAGTTCGTGTTTTGGCCACCCGCAAAGCTAAGGCTATGTCAAACTGTAGTAAAGTCTATCGATTAAGAGTAGAAAATATTAAAAATGGAACTACAAAATTTGGCAACACCAAATTAACTGTCAAATATAATTTTAAAGCGCAATGATACTGAAAATGTAGAACACTGTAAATCACATTTTTTTGTTCTTATAGAAATAAAATTAAAATCGAAAAAGCACTGTTCTTAAGGTATGCACTTAATGACATAAATTTGATTAAATGTTGTTTTACAAAGTGATTTGCTTTCATTTAATTTAACATAAATTTGAATTTAACAGTAGGTAGAAAAGAAGAATCATGAGTTTAGTTACGCTACTTTTAGATCTGAATGAGTTAAATATATTCATATCTAAAACTAGATACATGATCTAAAGCCCGGGCAACGATAGGTATTTAAGCTAGTATTAAATAAATATGAGCAATTTCTAAACTGTGCTTTATATTAAATTTTACTACAATATAGTTATTCTTCATTATATTGACACAAAATTGCAAAGGTATGATATACCTATATGCAATTCTAATTTTAAGATCAGTTGGTATCTATATTGCGCAATGAAAACATATTTTTTTCACTTTTATGTAAAATAATTTGTCCTTTAATTTTTTTTATAAAAATGTCGGTTACACAGCTTTATTACTCTCCATGAGTTATATTTTTAGTATTGTCATTTAAACAACAGTGTCACCCTCCTATATTTTCTACTCTTATTTAACAAACTGTAAAGGACAAAAGGACGGGGGTATTCCATGGAAAGTGATTAAAATTCTCGAAACGTGGCACCGTCAACAGGAAATGAGAAGATGGACCTCAATCCGATAGCTCAATAAAAGATTTTATCATATTTTTAGGAACACTTATTATCTAATGATATTACTGTTTTTATTTTTCTTTCTCTGAATTTTATTTTACTCTATTTTTCTTTGCTTTCGATTTTTTTAATCCATTTTTAATTTATTGCTTGGCTATTTTCCATCTTTACTCCTACTTATAAACCCATGTTTTCAAATATCTATGTACTTATAAACATCTATGTATGTAAATACTCTCTGTGGGATGTGTGGGATTGCACTCCCCTCCCCACATTCTGGCATAAAAACCATTATTATTATGTGTAGTTATCGTAGCGAATGTTGACCGAACAACTTAAAAAATAAAACTTTTTCAAGGCTTGGCTTTTCATCACATGATTTTTAGAATTATGATAATTCATCACAGAAATAAATAAGAACAACTACGATTCAGAACGATGATATCTGATATTATTATCATCGTTTAATATTTTATATTTCATCATACTGACTTGTATAATAAATATGGTAAAACTATTTTTTTAATGTTTTTCGTTTACTCATAAATAATTGCTCAAGATGCCTCTAAAATTATGAAATATTTAATTACGGCCTGTATCTTATAATTTAAAGCAAAAATAAATAAAGTAGCTCACAGATATTCCAAATAGCTCATAGATATTCCAAATACCTTTTGATTACAAAAATAATTTTTCAGTTTGGTTGGGTATTTTGATGTCAAATCAAAACTTGAGATTTGTATGAAACGGGCCGTGCAAACGTTCCACTTAAGGGCTCATCTACGAAGATCTTCGAATCGTTTATAAATAATTTTACCTTTTCCAATGTATATTTCCTCACATTTCCCTGGTGCAATCTTCAATTTATTATTTACGGCATTATACGTTGGGATGGTGGGCAGTTTGCTTCTGATATCCGGGGTGAAATTGGTTCGAGATGAAAAAAAAATCATCCAAATCCCCCCCTGTTTCGTAGTTGAATAGTTGAATCCGCCTCATCTTCAAAAGAAGTATTTTCTCCTGCGATTGGAGATAGAGCTTGGTGTTTAACATAGTTAACTATATATTTAACCACTCAGACCTTGAGCCTATTTTTTCGGAAATATTTCGACTTTGCAATAAAATCCAAATAAATGGAGTATTTCTGAATGCATCCGAAATCTAGAAACTGTTTTTTAAAAAATGTGCTTTCAAATTTTATAATTCGAAATAAACAAATATTTTTTAATAAATATAATTTTAATACTTAAATAAATATAAATAAAAATATGCAAACATTTAAAAATTCTAAAAATGGCTCCACCTTGGTTTTTTCTAGCTAAAATTTCTGATAACGAAAAAATAAAATTAGACATTCTATTAGGAAAATGTATTATAAAAATTATCGTGTACCCTCTTTTTGGTCGTTTCATATAAAAATAATTAATAAAATATTCCTAAAGTATTTTTTTTTTAAATGTTATATTTTGAACATTTTAATTATTTTCTGGTAAATTTTTTGATTTGCATAAAGCATGGTGTTTTATCTTTCTAACATCGTAAGAGAGATATAATGATTTCTATGAGACCTATATAAGTTGTTCCGAAAACCGAACAAATTAGCCAGAGGGGTTAAAAGTAAAGCGGTATTTATATGGAATTAAAAATAATATCGATTGAAGTGCCCAACTTGTCCTTCTCTGTAGCAAAATATAAATATTGTCTATGGGCAATTGTAATTTATCTGTGGGGGATTGGTACATTTATGATCTGTGGTGTCGGCGTTTGCTGTCAGAAATTCAGAAAACTGTCACATCGCGAATCTCAAATTTACACCGGTTTTATAATAAGCTTTATCCATAAATCATTTAAAATGCTTAAAAGAAAATTAGCCGCTCTTAATCACCCAAATCCCGACGTATTTGACGTCCATGGTTGGTATTTATCCTTTAAATTATAGGTAGGAACATATTTTTGTGATATTTTATTTTTAACGTTTTATCAAAATTGCAGACGAAACCGAATTTCGCAGCACGGTTCTGTGGTTAGAAGACCAAAAAATTCGTCATTACAAAATAGATGAACGTGAAGGCCTAAGGAAAATAAAAGAAGACAGTTGGGTGAAGGATTTTGAACAATATCAGAAGAATCTTGCCAGTCCTGTGATAAACGAAACTCCCTGTGAACAGTTAACATGGCTGGCCTCGCTGGCTATTAGGTTGGAGTATGGAGATAATGGCAAGTTAATTCGGCCTTATTTGTATTTTATACTCCCGTATAAATAGTATTCTTAACTCTCTTAACTCAAACAGTTTGATAATGCCTTCAGAAGGCGAAACAGCTGTCACGTGTAAAAATAATTACCTATCAGAACTTGTTTATAAATAAACTGTTTTTATAAATTGAATAATAATATTATTAAATATATAAAATTAATTTGTGTTATTTAACAATAAATTAATTTAAAATAATATACAGTTTATATGCCACACATTCCAGAATGGAAGATACTCTCAGTATCGCCCTGGTTAAGACCACCATTCAGAATTGAAACATTGCTTGAAATGGCTTTAGCCGTGTTTGGTGACCAGATCTGAATAGCCAGGTATTTCCTGACCTTCCTCTTCCCATCTCCTTCCCCTTCCAACTACCTTCAGACTCACAATATACCCCGATTGGGAATGCCATAGTCTCACTGGCTTCAGATAGGAGAAGTTAGAACTCTTGTGCGGTATTCATATAAAAAAATGTTGGTAAAATTCCAGAATTCTGCTTCACGCGAACAGATAATTAAAATAATGCTTCATTTCAACTTAATTCCTACAAGAAACAACTAAAACGTAAAAAATCAGTAGGTATTGGACAGTTAGAGGTGAGTTGAGGGGTTGGTTGGTTACTCGGCTGAGTGCCAGTGATGATATGTGGAAGAAAAAAAAAAGACAACAAGAAAGTTACCGGAGACCAATATTTCGTGTACATTTTTACTCCAAATGATGTCAAGAATCACTGGTCAAAGTAAGATTTTATCTTACTTATTGTGAAATTAGTCAAACAGTTTCAAATATAGAAATTTCTGCTAGTACGGATAATCAATTCGCAACTTTTTCTGTCCAGTGATATTCATAACAATACAATTTTAAACATTCAATACAATTTACCTTTTTACAGCTGTGAGGTACAACACGGCCGCCCAAGAGTTAGCACAAAAACCAACTACCGTTGTTCCTAATGTTACGTCTACAAACCCACTGGATAACTTAGATTGTAAGTATGAATTAATATTTTTCTATTCATTGGCAGCTTCTGTGGAGTGAAGTTCTACACAATATTTATGATGAGTTTTCTTATAAAAATATAATCTTGAAATTAGGAATTTTGGTAAATATTTACAAAATAGGGACATGCTTAACACGCATTTTATTTAAAAAATACTTACTATCAGTTAGATAATAATGAGAAGTAAGCATTTCAGTTTCTGGAAATGGAAAATAATGCATTTTAGTAGCCATTTCATTAAAAAAACGGACAATTTGTTATCTTTTCTTCATGCCATGTTTTGACTTAATATTAACAAAGTTTTTCATGCTAGTTTTTTTCTTCTTCATTAAACCTAAACTAAGAACCTAAGAGCCTATTTTAGGGTCGTAGGTTAATATTTTGGATTAAATAAGAGATGTACGAAATGTACGAGAGTGGACCGGTATTAGAAGTGTGGAGGAGCTATTCTGGGAAGCGCAAGATAGATATACATTTACTAGAGTGATCCCCAATGTCGGGGTGACCTGATAGGGCATATGAAGAAGAACAAATAAGAGAAGAAAAAAAACTAACCTTAAAACTTTGACGTCAATGACAATGGCCGCCAAGTGAATAATCGATTTTAATTTTAATAAAATAACTATTGAAATTTGTTATTTTCTAATTCCAATTCCGGAAACTGAAATACTTACTTCCCATTATTATCTAACTGGTATTAAAGTGTTTCTGAAATAAAATGTACATATTAAGCGTGTTCCTATTTTGTAAATATTTACAGGAATTTTTTATCACAATTATTTATGGTATATCTATACCACCATTCTGGTTGTCATGATGTCCATTGATTGTCCTTACTAGTGTGGTTCTACAATTATCCCAAGGAAAAATCTATCTTCTGTCTATATATGTAGACATAAAGAAGAGTGTGTGGGTTTGTTTTTTTATACAAACCTACAGTTTTATTCCTTCAAAACAAGAGAAAGGTCTTCTTGAGATTTTGAAAAACCACATCTATCAACTCTTTTCCACCGCTTAGAGCAGAATAAAGCCTGGGCAATGCTGGGTACTTCAGCTATCAATAAAAATATCTTTAATTAAAGAAATTAAATCGGATGCTCTGGTGGTTGTAGAGGATATATGGAGCTGTTCACATGATTAAAAAACGGATCCGGCACGTTTTGTCAGGTGGACGGCCAGTGCAGCTCTTCCGTTTAAAAATCGTGTTGGAACTCGCTCGCTCATAGGTTTATATAAAACCTTTTACACATGCCGGAAAGACGTTCCGGCGTGTGCCCCGTTACACCCCGCACCTCAATCCGCCCGCGCCAAGTCGTAGGGAAACATGCACGCAACGTCTGCGTGATCATCCGATTCTTTGTCGGTCCGTTTTTTAAATGGAATGGAATGCAAATAGGACGTGCGAGGTCTGGTTTTTGTCATCCGTTTTTTAAGCGGAAGTGTGTATTGGCCCTTGCCGAAATTAAATTTTTGCGCAGGGTCTGGTTATTTTAATGATTGCTCTTCAGCGGTAAATATACGACTGATATCATAGATTATTCTAAGAGTTCTCGAACCCTTCTGGTGCCAAAAATATGGTCACTTGGTTTGCCTCTAGTTCGTTGAAAAGATACCCAGATTTTATGTTACAGCAAGTCTATCAATTTGGATGCCTACACACACCCAACTGTGGTATGTTGTAGAAAGATGAAGTTCGGGAGGTAAGGTTTTTTGTGTAATTTAAAGTGAAATTGTGTTTATTTTCAGTTTCCAGTGCGGAGTTTAGCACAGGTGTCTCCGAGCTGGCCGCAATGGCCAAGGTGGGGCCCCACTATGATTCGAGAGTGCGTCTCAGCGCTCTGGCAACCGTGCTCAAGACCGCTCCTCACCCCGCCCCACCTCCAAAATACACGGAAACAGTCGATAAACCATCAGACGTTATGGATCTTCTCTTTATCTCTGAACTCAGAACTCTTCAAACCTCAATCAATGAAGCCCTAGTGGCAGTCCAGCAGATAACGGCGGATCCAAAGACCGATACCGCTCTCGGACAAGTGGGCCGCTAATGTTTACTAAGATCCGCTTTCATATTATTGTACTTCTTTTACTAAATAAGTAAATTTACATTTAAAAACTTATCCAACTATGATATTTATTATCCTGTCTTTAAAGATGAAAACTTTGTGTGATTTTATTTTGTTTAATATTTTTTGTAATCTTATCGATAATATGAAAGTAATTGTGTATGTTTTTTATATTGATAAATATTTTTTGTAATATCAATTCCACTACTTTTCCTTTTACTTCCTCTAGGTATTTTTTTCAATAATAAATACTTGTACAGTACAACACACAGAAAGTGTAACTATGTATAATAACTTCTTTATACTTTCTATTTACTGTACTAAAATATAAAAAAAATAAGACAAAAACGATAAGATAATCAGTATGACCCGGCAACTTGGTGACAAAATGAAGAATTCTAGCATAAAGCAAATCAATGATATCAATTAATCAATCAAATCAATCTGTAATTCAATTCTCATTATTTAATGACTTGAATACATTTCAAACATAGTGCAGCGGGTGTTGGTGCGTAATATAAACCACAAGAGGCTTGTTCTGAATAAATTCTCAATTGTATTATGTTTCTAACGAAATTAGCTTTCATTACAGAATATGTACCTAAATTAATCTTTTTTGTGCATAAAAATATATCGGCCTTTCAGTTTGGATGTTATACAATACCAATTGTACTTTTTTATGAAATATAATATCAAAAATCAAAAAATTGTGTAAAATTTTCTTTAACCCAGCCAGCTCGGAAAGGGGAGTACAAGACCTCCAAGATACATCTTTTTTACAATATATAGATAATTACTAGTACAATTTCATTCATATTTTTTGTAATCCTTGAGAAAATACCAACAATTTTTTTACCATTTTTTGTTTTCCAATATTCGAAGCGTGTACCACAGAAAAAAAATGTTTTTGATAAATATTTTGTTTTTGCAGAGTTTTATTTTCCAATGTACATTGGTTACTTAATGCCCAAGAAAAACAGAAAATTTTTGATAAATATTAGCTCAAATCACGTTGCCGGCCAGTGAATTGCTTGCGTTCTGATACCATTATTCTTGTCTTCACTTTATGTTCTTGTCATGTTTTTTTTTTCCAGTCTAACATACCCAGGTAGCCACCTGGGATAGCCCGTAACATAGATATGATGGAGCAAGACATTTATATTGTTTGCGAACTTTCCGCCAGTTATACGCTGCAATTGTAGCTTGTATCTTTTGACAGTCTCGGTCAGTTTCAACCTTTTTGCAGAGAACACATGTTTAGCTTCCGAGGTTCCTAAACATTTACTTTTTAGAACTGCTTTTAAAGGTTTTTAAATTCTTTTATGATAAATTAACTTGTTTGACACTATTATTCATGATAAAGTTTTTTTTAAATATAAAAATATAGGTAATCTGTAGGTATTTTTTTCTTTTTTGAAGTATATTTTATTTAGCTTTAAAACTCACATTTTATATTTGATATAATAAAAGGTATGCGCTTTTAAAGCTTTCTTAGTTGTTTTACTTAAAATTTGGGAGGCGGGAATGGGTAAAAAATTTAGCAGGCGGGTATGGGTACTGCAGCCCCGGGAACCATTTACTGGATAACCAACACCCCTGCCATACCCCAAGTAGTTCTCTACATTTGGTGGTGTTAGCAGGGGTGTCCGGGTTCACGGGGTGAGGTTTGTCTAGGTCATGATGGCGAATGCAATTGCCCACCTACTGAGTGGCAGGCCGGATCGGGAGAGGCTGGTTGGGGAGACCTAACCTAAACCTCTCTGGCCAGACTCTTTCAATCCATCGCCTTGAACCGCAGTGGGAGGGATGGATTTATACGTCCGTCACTTCTGGACACATTGACTTTCAGATTCCTACCCCTTTCCTTCCCAGAATTTTCTCTCCCTCCTTTCCCTAAAAATACCCCTACACAGCATCCCCAAAGAAGACGTAGACCCTGAGGGAATGTTAATGAACGACGCAAAGAAATTATCATTGTTATAATAGAAATTTAAGCTTTCTTTGTAAATTCATCAACGTGTTATTAATTTTTAATGAAAAATAAAGAACATTAGCTGTCCACTGCAATTGTTCATAAAATAGGTTTTATTTGAAAATGTATCCCACTGTTTAAAAAGCACTGTTGTTGAAAAAGCACTGTCTAAAAACCGGTTGTCCCAGCCACATTCTGCACTAGACCAGATGGTTGAGAACATGCGTCTCGAAACAAACTATTTGTTAAGATTTGTACAAATACGAGCGGGGGCATACGATTCCCCTGTTCGGTGCACGCGGACTTTTTGATGGTTAGTATGGGGAAGGTTAACATATAACAGTTTTTTTCATGTAGTATTTTAATGGCGGATGGTCATTCACTGTGATTACTACAACTGTGACATACAAAAGTTGAATTTTAATGAAAAGGCTTGTTTAACTAAAATAATTCTACTTTGTACGCTCATCTTTGTTCTTTTTGTGCTAAAAACTACTTCACTCGACTTGCTAGCTGCAGCTCACCAAGGATGTTAACAATATTGGGTAGATATAAAGATGGTGTTATTTTCGTCTTCAACGCGCAGTATATCATATGAAAGAGATATTATCTGGATGTCTTCTTGGGGATGTTGAGCATGGTTTCATCAGTAGGGTATTTAATCGGCAATAATGATAACTGTAATATTCCCACTTTATCGCTGAAATAGGGTGGATACAATCCCATCCGGAATTAAAATTTGATAAAAAAAACAGTAATATTGACTTAATATATTGGTATCAATCGAACAAAATATGTAGCACCGTTTACAAAATAGCTATTTAAAGAATATGTGTGTACGAATGAAATGGCTATATGGACTGCCCGCTAAAGCATGTCCGCTAGGCTCAGTTCAGCGAAACCATGCGCTATGTCTCAATGTTTCTCTCTATTCTTCTTCTTCGTGTGCCCTATCAGGTCCGCCCAACGTTAAATGTCTCTCTATCTTGCGCTGCCCAGAATAGCTCCTCCGCACTTCTAATGCCGGTTCACTCGCATAATTGATGTGTTTCATAGGTTTCATGTGTTTCATAGGTACTCGTCTATTAATTGATGTGTTTCATAGGTATGCATTTTTTTTTTTTTAATTATGTTTATGAATAAATAAATTCCCTAGAAAATGACGTTTGCGGGTCCTTCCTAGTAGTAACATTCTCAATAGTCTTCTGTGTGATTCTCTAGAAATCTTTGATCAATAAATAATATATAACTGCACTAGAACTTGTCCTTAAACGGTGGTAGATCACATATTCTTGCAACGCCAAACCCTGCAAATCCTAGAACAGAAAGTACATGTTAAAATATAATTTGAAGCGGAACTTAACTGTGATTTGTAGCGTAAATATAAACAAGGAGTCAGATCAACACAGGCGAAAGTGAGGCATGACGAAATATACCTACATAAACCTATTATCATTATATTCTAAGTTGTTTTTCAATGGTTTGATCGTAAAACTTACAATATATGTGCACCTAAATTTAGATTTATGAAATTAATTTGTATGCTTAATTATTATCGTTAAATCCGCTCACCTAATGCAACTCCTAAAATGACAGTTTTTCCCAGCGCAGTGCTATTTTTCTTGGCTTGGTATGCAACATACGCCCCAATTCCAATAAGTCCGGTTCCACTAACTGCTCTGCATTCAAGACATCCCCTATCTCTGTTTGTTACAACTGATGGCATTTTTAAAAGCAATAATTACGACAGAAATAAAATTTCAAAACATAGGTAATATTTACACCACCTAAACGTCAAAACTTTGGAGGTTAATCTTTAAATATCTCTGGAAATGAACTAATGTTCTGGAGGTTATGCATAGACAATAATTGAAATGTGCCCTAGATTTTACTTAGGTGATTATCGTTTGCCCGCGTAGATTTGGTCAACATTGAAAAAAGGCAAGTACGAGTGAGAAAAAACGAGAAATAGATTTTGTGCCTAATGGCCCGTTTATATTAGGAATAGTCTGTAATCCGTATTCGATAAGCCCTAGGCCGTAGAAGTTGGAAGATAGGAAACCTGTGTAACCGTTTATAATAGATGGCAATAATCTTTAATAATTTTCCATAACCGAAAAGATGGTTCAACTTTATCTTTTACGGTTATAGATTACAGAAAGCTTAGATATATGCTGAGATTTACGTATTTTCGATCAATACTCTATGGTATCTACAATTCACTTTAGTTGAATAATAATTTTGTGAACAAATATTTACGCGGAGTTAATAAATACTTTACCGAATTTAAATTTATATTCGCTGAAGACGAAAGTGATCTAATAAATAGTAATGAACATCTCTTCTAATCTAATATAATCTCCCGGTTGACAGTTGACATAGACAAGTGATAGCGGCATTGTCACTTCCATGAGCATACTCCATTCTATTCCTATTCCAATTATAAACGACCATCTAAAATATTACGGATTACGGCCCCGGCCTATTCTTATCGCTTATTCCTAATATAAACGGGCCTTTACTTCATTTTCAATAAACCGGGTATTTAATAACACTTCGATGGGTATTCCATTCCCGGCTCAAAAAAAGATGATGGGGAGATATGTAATTTTCAATGATAAAATTGAAGCTAAAATTGTGAAAATGCTTAATAAAAAATTACTAGTTTAAAATAGAGCAAAAATCTCATGGAAAGTATCTTAAGTATCATTTAAAGAAACGTTGTGAAATTTTTCACAAATATAACTTGTAAAATAATAGAAATAGACTTGTCTATCCAAGATTTGATTGTTTGTTTGTTTGCATTGAATAATAGGCTCCGAAACTACTGAACCGATTGTAAAAATTCTTTCACCAATAGAAAGCTACATTATCAGCGAGTAACAAAGGCTGTATATAATAATAAACTCTGGCGTTATGAAATTTGTATAAATGAAAATGTGTGCATTTCATATATTTTTGCAGGAGGGAGGAAAGGTAGGGGGAAGTTGGGGTTCGTGGAGAGGGAAGAGACGAGGGAGGGGGAAGGCGGGGAAGGTGGAAGGGAACTGGGACGCACGGGAAAGGATAAAAAGGGAGTCAATTTATTTATTTGAATGGCATAGCAACGCATGCCAGGAACCAGCTATTTTAAATAATTTTCGGAGCATACTTTGCAATTTTTTTCTATCGAGGGTATTTCATATAATTTGCGTTTCGGCGTGGAACGTATCTAGATATTATCTTCAAAAATAGCATATATTTTTTTAAGAGCTTAAAAACTTCAAATGTTTAAGAGAGATGTAAGAAATCAGTAGAAATTCGGGTAACGGCGGCTTACCACGTTTGGCATTGACATAATGATTCTCCCCCTGTAGGTATGTAAAGTATCGATTATATAGAGCGAGTTTACAAGCTACTATCTAGGAAATTTACTGTTAGTAAACTCGCTCAGTGTCATCGTATTACGTGCTAACTAGCAGATTGTGGACAATCTACGAAAAAAGTTGAAAGGTGATCAACTTAACTCGCTACTCGCTAGTGTTTGCCTAAAGATGGTGGCCCACAAACAGCTGATTTTGTCTGTCAGAATTAGTTCGGGCGGCAGCCGTTGTTCACGCTACTGGTTAGCGGTGCGAATTCAAGTTCTACAAAATGTCGACAGAGTTGCATGGCGCGAGAGTCGTTATTTTAGCTGCTACTGCTGCTACTGAGCGAGTAGACGGTTTTGTGTGTCATCATGACAATCTCACTCGCCAATTCACCTGCTTTTAAATTTACCGGCTAGTTGAGCTTAATTGAGGCTTTAGGGCATAAATATACTAACCCCTTTCGGGCACATTTATAAAAATATTACCCCTCAGGCTTCTGGTGTTTTCCAACAGAAGGTCAAAGTATTTTCGCAATAAAATCCAAAATATGGAATATTTCTGAACATATTCGAAAACTAAAATAACAATTTTAGAAAGGTGATGCAATACACTTTCAAATTTTATTATTAGAAATAAACAAATATATTTTTTAAATATTAACGTTTTGAATGCAAACATAAAAAAAAGTTTTATAATTGGCTCACCTTACGTTTTGTCTAAATAAAATAACTGGTAACGAAAAACAACTCACGTATTTGTTTATTTATATACCTATATATATTACAGTACAATACCTTACAAAATGATGCTTTGTCTGTCCAACTGGGAAGGTTTCCCGTTTCAGGACAGCCGAATTGCACAACCAGTTCATAATATTCAAAATAAAGGAATGGTTTCTTTATGTCCTTGAAAGCATCGCAAGGACGTGATTCTTACAAGGTCATTTTGGAGAACAGTAATGTTTGCATTTGGACAAAGGAATGGTTTCTTTCAAGAGATCGCAAGGATGAGATACTTTCAAGGTCATTTTGGAGAATATTATAATTGCATAATTAAAATTATAGCACGCACTATAATTTTTTAAATATTTACTAAGTACTAGAAATTACACATTTATAAGCCAAAATATCTGACAATGACATGAATTCCTAATGTATTCATGACTATTTAATTGATATAGAGAATAAACTAGTTTAAGTAGACTTGTCTTATAGGAAAATTTGAATAGGCAACATTGAGAACTCAGATTTTGGAAGGGCTGTAATTTTATACAAGAATCAACAAAAAAAAAAAACAGATCAAAAGATTCGTAAATTTAAATTTAAACATTAACAAAAAGGGAAATCCAATTATTAGGAACATAAAAAATAAATTTTAAAACTTAACAAAAATTATCTTTCAGATTCTTATGTATAAAAAATAGCCTCTGGGATTTATGTTAGTACACATTATTTTCCTCATATAATTTATTTTATCAATAGTATAACTAACAAGAACAAAAAATATATAGATAGCGTTATGATTATATTACTAATAAAATAAGCACTTAAAAATTAATACATTAACATATTTAAACTACCATCCAAAAAATGCATTTTCAACGGTGTTTAATTTTAATTTTTTTAATTAGTAATGTTTTCATATCCAAAATCGTTTATCAAGTGAATAAAATTTTCACGATGTTTTTTAGTAAGGCTGATAAACTATATATCGTATAATCCTGAGGAAGGTTGAAGATTTTAAAAGAACATTTTTCATTTGTGTAATGTCAAACAATAAGGTGTTTACTTTCTTTGATTATTTAAATTTACGTTGGGAGCTGAAAAAAGTTCAATGGATCTTGAAATACCTGTGCAAATTTAGCGATGATAGATTTTTATGGCCGTTATCACCTTTCTGTACATTAGTGTCAATAGTTCTACAAGTTACTCTTTACCTTTTTATTATTATTATTATTATACACTGAATCCACAATACCCATCCACAGTTCAAATCTCTCCCTGTCAGGATCCTGTCCGGGGGTTAATTTGTGAATACAAATATCCAGAAAATTAATCTTCGTCTCCGTAACTGGTTTCCAGGTGATTGGTATCAATTCATCCCTTTTCGGAGTTGGATTACTGAAAAAATACACATTTATATAAGATTTCTCAGAAAATTGTAAACAAATGTATAAAAAATAAAAATTATTCTACAGAAGAAACTGGAGTATTTTTAACCCCATTAAAATCTATCAGTTTAACCCGGTTTCACAAAATTTTTTAAAATTATCATTACAACCCGGCTTCACCGAGATTTAAAAAAAAATATCTTTACAACCCTAACAAAAATTGGAAACAGGCAAATTGGTATTTTTTTTTGTTGAAAGTTGAAAGGATATTCAAAATCTTTTTAAGAACATAAGCGTTGACCTATAATTTCTTAACAGAAAAGACTGCAAATTTCATAAGACCAGAGATACCAGTTATATTGGTAAATAATGTACATTACCTGAATTTCGCAAAATTAGTCCACATTCTGACCATTTTCTTTACGGTTTTCCACTCCTTCGAACCTTCTTCAATATCTACAAAAGTTTTGAAGAGGTAAAATAAGTCGTCCGCGTGACAAGCCCCCTCGTACTCGCTCAGGCCCATAGCATGCTTGAAAACATTTAATTCGCTAACAGCTGAAAATCTGTACAAATAAACTGGATTTGTAGAACGAAGACTCAACTTTTGAGCAAACTCTATAATTCCAACCAAAAAACTGTAATCTGTTTCCAATTCAACAATCTCTGGAATCGTTTCAGCGCTCATTTCTCTATCACCAAAATAAAATTTCTTTACTTTAGCTGCTATTTCTTTAAGTTGTTCTTCTGTCGCTCGTTCGACGATGTGGCTATGAACTTTTCTTTCAAAATTTGCATTTAATTCTTTGGCTTTTTTTAAAGTGTCTTTCACATTAATTAAGCCCTCTTTACTTGTGTAGCCAACAAGTGTTGGAATATTGAAGCAATGTTCCTCTTCAAGTAGTTGATTTCCTATTTTAGGAAGAAAGCACTCCTGCCCTTTGAAAATCTTTTCAACTGTTGGACCAAAATGCATTGGATAACCTCTATTTTTTTCTTCTTGAGACATGGTCATCCGAGTTACTCTGGTCAGTTTTTGAGCGGGTACGCTTTGCAAGAACTCGATCAATTCGTTTTCGTCTTGAGTTTCTTTGCCTAATACTTTTGCAAGGGTGAAAGCGCGCTGTCGCGATTTACCACAAACAGCCCATTCATTTAAAAGGCAACCACTTTGTGCAATTATTTTATTAAAAAGTCCTTTGCTCATTGGCGATATCATGTGATAAGTGGCAGAAGCGGCTCCAGCGCTTTCACCAAATAATGTTATGTTGTTAGGATCCCCTCCAAACTGAGCGATGTTTTGTTTAACCCATTTGAGGGCGGCCACTTGATCCTTCATACCAGCATTGCCCGGGAAATCCGGAGTGTCCAAACAAAGGAACCCTAGAGCTTCCAATCTGTAGTTGACCGTGACGACGATCACATTTTCTTCCATGAAGTGGTCTGGGCCGTACAATTCGGAGTTTCCGGAGCCGGAACAGAAACCCCCTCCGTGGAGCCAGATCATAACGGGGAGTGGGCCTTTTAGATTGGGGGTGTAAACATTCAGGAAGAGGCAGTCTTCGTCACCGTCTATCATAGCTCCAGACGCCATGTCCACTTGGGGGCAGACTCCTCCATGTTCTGTGGCATCGCGAATGCCTAACCAATTTGCGGGTGGAATGGGAGCCTAAAAACAGGATTTGTTATTGAGAGCAGTTATTACTAACGAAGGTGATACAATCCCCCCCCCCCCCCTTCTTTGGAGAGGCATTGGAAAAATTCAGGAGGGCGGCGGTAGCTATCCTCTCTGGAAAGGCATTGTTTGGAGAAAACCAGGGGACAGCAGTAGCTACAGGGGCAGCAGAGTGGCATTAAGGACAATAAGAATAAGGAATAAGGGGAGGCGGGGCACGTTGTTACGGGAGCACGTTGTTACATCATCGATAAATCACACCGGAGCGATTTTTTGTCCAAATCGTTGGCTAAAGAAGGAGGTGCGCTACGTCGGCGTAATAATTCACAAATAAATAAGGCTAATTCTTTAACATGATACGCGAAATACTAACCTTGAATCGAAGATCTCCGATTGGTGGCTTGGCATAAGGTATTCCCTTGAAACTGACGTAAGTATCACCTGACGGCAGATCCTCAGTGCTTCCCTCAAGTTCACCCTGCTTCACCTTCACCCGGGTAATTGAGCTCTACAAGTTTAACAAATTTATTAAAATTTAAATTTTATAATTTTGCCAAAGATCACAGCATTGAAAGTATGAATTAATTATCAATTCGATAGCAGGATTACATTGATCATCATAAAGAAGATGTGTGACTGTGACTTATCTGGTAACCGTAAGCCCCTAATAAAAAGTACCTCTATCACTACTTTTAAAAGATAAAAAAAATGGAAAAACAGTATTTTTATGGAACATGAGACAAGATCGTTGTTATCGCTACCGACATTATGTCATAATCTCATAATCATCTCAATAATCTCAAATATCTATACTAATATTATAAATGCGAAACTGCGTGTGTTTGTTTGTACCGCTTTCACGCATAAACCAGTAAACCGATTTTAAAAATTCTTTTACCGATAGAAAGCTACATTATATGCGAGTAATATAAGCTGTATACAATGGTAAGCTCTGGCGTGGTGAAATTAAAATATTAATATATTATATTTATTATACGTTTTCTGTCTCTAACAAAGGCGAGTTATTGCTAACGTCAGAAAACAAATCGTAGCCATGGAAACGATGTTGATATATTTGCGGGAAATCGTAGTTAATATCCGTTTGTCTATCTATGTAAATAAAAATGAATCTCAGAAATGTTTGAACGCGCATAACTTCCGAACGACCGCACCAAATTGGATAATATTTTTTTTGCTACTGGTGAGCTCAGACATTATGAAATTTAGGTGGCACGCGAGCTTTTTGAAAACTGAATGTACCGGGAATGAATGTATGGAATGTGGGAGGGGGGATGGGAGAGGGGGGAGAAGGGAGTGGGGGAAGGGTGCGGGGGAAATGCGGAGAGGGTGGAGTGGGGGGAGGGGAGAGGGATAATTGATAAGTACAAGCGTTACAGTAATTTCCCCCTAATACCGTGCGAGCGAAGCCGCGGGTAAAAGCTATATTAATAAAAGATGGGTGTTTGTGAATTGTGGTGGGCGGGCGACGTATTTCCAAAACCTATACCGGTTCAGTCATGGCGGCGACTGAAATGTTTGTTGTGAAAAAGCACCTTATAAACACTATACCGGTTCAGTCGCGGCGGCAACTGAAATGGGTTAGGTTTTGCAAGGTGATTTTGCACAACAAACCCTATACCGTTTCAGAGGCCAACGCGCTTCGTTGCTCTGTTTCAGTGACTATGGAGTAGTTTTTTATATTAATTATTTTCCCAAAAGGTGACACACATTGTGGGATCATTTATAGTCAGTTACAGTACATTAAAACTAGCAAAACATATTTCGATTCCATGCCAACTGAGAATAAAGTCAACTCAACACCTCCTTGAAAAGTCATAAGCTATGAAAAAAATCATTTTAAACTAGTCGATAACCCTAACCTAACATAACCTACTTAACCAATCTTTTAAATATATTTTTTTATCACTCTAAATGACCATTCTGAGATGGTTCTGAGTTGGTTTCATTCCCAGTTGTCCGGTCACCACATATTTCATCTTGAACTACACACTCCTTGCTTCAATGATATCCATACATTGCCACATTTACATACCATCAGATAGTTTCACCACAGGGGTAGCCAGAGAGGATGGCCCACTAAACCACTCTGTTACACTGCTTGTTTTAATCACATCAACATACAATAATACCATCAGATACTTTCACCTCAGGGGTAGGCAGAGAGGATCGATCGCTGAACAACTCTGTTACACCGCTTGTTTTAATCGGTTCCATGACAAATGATCCCCCGACAATTGATCCCCTGACAATCGGCCGGCCAACAGGTGACCCTCCCTCTCTCTCCGACAGTTGATCCCCAGACAGTTAATCCACTAAAAGATTATTTCTTCAAGTAAGTATGCAAAGAGGATATACAAATGTACAACCAAAGTCAGGGGTGCCCGGGTTCATGGGGTGAGGTTTGTCTAGGTCTTGGAGGCGGATGACCAGGACACACTGAACCCCAGATTCCTACCCACCCCTTAAACCCTTTTTCTTCCCAGAACTCTCCTTCCCTTCCTTTCCTTAAAAAACCCTCCACACAGCATCCCCAAAGATGACATAGGCCCTGAGGGAAATTATTTTCCTCAGGGCCTCCTGTGTGGAGCTCATGTAAAAAAAAGTCGATATACTACATCTGAAGGCATCTTGAGTGAAAATCCGTTGTAAAAATATTTTTACTAACAATACGGAATTAAAATAACAGTCGATCATCTTAATACAAAATAAAATCAATTCAAATAAAATATAATCGATTCAAATAAAAAATAATCAATTCAAATTCAAAATAAAATCATATCAAATGTAAAATATTATCAAAATAAAAAATTCAAATCAAATCAAAAACAAAAACACAAGAAAGTATTCCTTCAATTGTAAATTTTGTTAAGATTTGCGGTTGCCTGTGCAGTCAACAACCATTCGCCGCCGAGCTTCTTGAAGCACGATGTCGATATTCGAATATACAGTAGTATTTCATTCCAAAGTTTTGATGACGAATAGCTCTAACTACCCTTAGATACAGCATTTTTATGTTTCGGGAGAATGAGTAAATGGTCCCTTTGGCGTGTACCGTGTGCATGAGAGTCACATATTAATATGTTCTAAAACAATTTTTTCCTTTATTAATCCGTTTCTCATTGACTGTAAATAAACTTATAATACCTAATGAATTAGTATTTTTTAATGATATCTTTCTTCTTTGCTTTTATTTGTATGCATCAAAATTTTTCAATCCTGAAATAATCTAAATTATTTTGTTCAATTTGGCAACCCTCCGATTTGGCAATCTTTATTTATTTATTAATGCCCTTTTTGGGGGCTTTTACCCATGAATAATAATAAACATACAGTATTTATTGTACATAATTGAATTGCCTCAGTAACAATATTTTATGTTTGTTTAAAGATAAATTGAAGATGCCCACTGACTTGGTATAATTATTTCCCTCCTTAAGTATTCTGGGCAAAGAGGAATACATATGGTAGTTTTTTTTTTTTTTTTTTACAGTTAATACCGCACAAGAGTCCCAACTGCTCCCGTCTGGAGCCAGTGAGACTATGGCATCCCCAATCGGGGTATGTTGTGAGGCTGAAGGTAGTGGGGAGGGGAAGGAGATAGGGAAGAGGAAGGTGGGGAAATACCTGGCTATTCAGATCTGGTCACTAAACACGGCTAAAGCCATTTCAAGCAACGTTTCAATTCTGAATGGTGGTCTTACACCAGGGCGATACTGATAGTATCTTCCACTCTGGAACGTGCCGCAAATGTACTATTTATTATTTTAAATGAATAAATTGTGAAATAACACAAATTAATCAAATAAAATTTATTTGCGCACGCCGGGTTCGAACCCGCGACCTTCGGATTGTGAGTCGAGAGTCTTGCCTCGGGACCACGGAGGCCGTCAAAGTCAGTTAGTCCCATAATTTCTGCACTGAAATAAATCCTGACTTCTGGTATTACGTTGTGGTATCCGGAAGCTTATCAGTTTAAGCAATACCGGACTATCAACTAAATCATTTAGAATTTTATATAAAAATACCAAGTCAGTGAAAATTCTTCTGTCTGACAATTTGAGCATATTGATATCATTTAACAGTGTTATAGTTCAACATAGTTGCTGGACTACCCATTTTAAAAATTAGAAAACATAATAATTTGTTTTGTTTTCTTTCAACAGCTTGTACGTGAGTATTATAATAAATTCCAGACGGGAGAATTGTGCTCAAGCTGACTTCTAACATAAGAAAAATATAACAGTTTAATACACTTTATATTGTTAACATTTTTATTAGCCTAGCTATAAATCCCAACATTTTTAAGCCCTTATTACAGATTTCTGTTATGTGGTTAACAAATGAAAGATTTGATTGAAAAGTGATGCCTAGGTCTTTTATTTGTGTTAATGTCTCAAGATCATTGTTATCATTGTTGTAATTAAAGATCACTGAATTTTTTTATTTGAGAAAAATCTAATTATTTGACATTTAGAGATATTTAAGTAAAGTTGATTTTCATTACTCCAAATTAACAATTTGTTGAAATTATCTTGAAGAATGTTGCAGTGGTAAATATTTTGAATAATTCTAAAAATGTTGAGGTCATTAGCAAAAAGTAAGATAGATACATTTTGAAATATTTTTGTAAGATCATTTATAAATAAGATAAATAAAATTGTGCCAAGGTGTGAACCCTGTTTCCACTTGTTGCATCATTTTTTTCTGACAGGGAGGATTTTATTCTAACAATTTGTGGTCTTCCAGTAAGATAGCTTTCAAACCAGGCTAATACATTGCCACGCAAACCAAGCTTTCTTTTTTTCCTGGCCTTATCTTTTAAGATAAGGCCAGGAAGTATAATATAAAATTAAGCCAGGCCAAATTAATAAATGTATTTTTATTATAATAAAACATAAAATTCATTAAATTAAAAACTTAAATCACAAACCCATATTTACCACATTACGTTTTATAAGGCATTCTGTCACCTTCCAAAAACATCTTTCTTGGTATAGTCGTGAAACGGCGCGAAGTGAATACATTCCTTATCTGTTTTCGCACTGTCTAGACAAAGGTGCAGTACAAACAAAATAGACAATAACAAACGCAGCCGGTAATAATTTAAACGCGTATAACTTGGAATTTCAACAGGCACACACACTTATTATTGAAAAACAAAAATTTCATTTTTTTCTAAGACTTATACTGTAGATTTGACGGCAATATTGACATAAACATCACTTTTACTTTGATTGTCCAAACATTAACAGCTGCCGACTACGTGTCACGCGATTGTAACTTTGTTGTTAGTTGGTGTGTCATCTCGCACTCCCGCGCAACCGTCTGCGCACAAATGGGGATTACACTGATGATATCATTTTCGGGCGTTTCAATTTTAGTTTATCAATTTTTATTGAACGATAAAAATTGATTGAAAAAAACTTGTTCAACTTGGTTGAAAATGGTTATGTCTCCCCTTCTGGGTTCCCCTTACACTTCCCCGCCTTACCCCCATCCCGCGTCCCCTTTCCCTGCGAACGCACTTCCCGAGTTTCCCTCCCCCTTCCCAACCCCTCTCCCACGAATCCCCCTCCTTTGTCCCTCTTCCCGAATTTCCTCTCCCCCTTGCTCGTTCCCTCCCTGCTGATATATATGGGTAGTTCTACAAACTAAGCAATTTTCGGTAGCTCGGCCAAAAATCATAAAAAAAATATGTTATAAACTTTTTTTTTACGGCATACTGTTATTTTCAGCTGTTTCTAGTTGGTCACTAAAAATTATTAAGATTTATAATTATTTTCTAAATTAAATTATTGTCTAAAGAACCAAATTCTCAGAATCCTGCAATGTCCCTCGAACTAATTTTAGTTTAAAGTGCATCGTGTTTTATTTATTTCGACGTCAAGGACATAAATGAAATTCTAATTGATGAGTTTACTGTTTTTTCTTACTGGCTAAAATAACTTTTTTCTTATTTTCTCATAAATATATTCAGAAAATCTTGTTTCAATTTTGTCCCCGCGATGTAGTGTCAGGATCCTGTTCAATGTAAAATATCAAAAATTTTTTACGCTTTTTGCCGTGCGATATTGCCGTGCGATATTGCCGTACTGCTTAGTCGATCGTACCTTCGGCAGAGACAAAGAATATCATCATCATCATCATCATCATAATATTAATACGTGAAGCCAAAACTTTGTACCCCTTTTTACGAAAATTGCGCGGACGGAGGAGTATGAAATTTCGCACACTTATAGTTTATATAGAGGAGGAGTGCAGAATGCTAATATTTTTCAAAAATTATGCATAAAAATTCATTAAATCAATAATAAAAACATTACACATACTACCATGTATTTGACACACACACACGCGTCTTTACTCTATTGTTTATTGTTAAAGTCTATGGTCAAATTGCGAATAGATTAATATTGTTTGTCTTTAATATTATTTGTCTATGGTCTTACTGAATGTCAAACATGAAAAAAACATTACAATTATGGTCGAATTTCGACCATTGGGCGACCACTAGTCTAATTAAATGAAGACATTATGAGGGAAACTCAATCGAAAATCTGGAATCAGAAAAAGATATTTACACCTCTGGGACTTTAGTTCGATATGAATCTTGCAATCATTCATAAAGATGGCAGCCAATAAAAATATGCGTTAAGAAAAATGAAGATAATATGGGTGGTTCTTAGTCGAAGTATGGTACAGTTAAAAATGACCGAATTGGATATCGACACCTTAGCTCAGTGGATAAGAGCACCCAACCCGGAAAGTAGGGAGGTCCTGGGTTCGAGTCCCACGGGGACGCATGAGAATGGACACTTATTTATGGAGAGAAACAATTTATTTATTTTAATCACATTGCAACGCATGCCGGGTACCAGCTAGTAATATATAAAAACCATTTTATGTTGCTTGCTTGCATGCACATATGTTGATTGTCTATGCATTGCTATATTAAACATAGGAAATTTAGTAAATTTAATTTTGTTTTAAATTTCTCTAAAAGAAGGTCAAACATTTCCGGGTTACTAATAACCCGGCAATATATATATATATATATCCTACTACCACCACAGTAAGTAGAAAATGTTGCTTGAGTCGTGATAAAGGACTAACCCAGCCGAGGAATCGAACACGGGATGCCTGGATGGAACCCAAACGCGATGACAACTCAGCCACTGACCAACATACAAAAATGAATGTTTGAAATATAAGAAATTTTATTATATATGTTTATAATAAAAGAAAGTACTACTATGTGTGTGCCTGTGTGTGTAAAACTTAGAAACGAGTCCCGAGTTATATGGTGTGGTAGTCCTCTTTTCCCCATTCATGAAGGTTCCCGATTTTACCTGAAAAGCTTGCTTTTGAAGATATAAGGGCTGGAACAAAAAATTAACTAATTGAACTAAAACATTCTCGACTGAGTTACTTTTCAAAGATACTAAAATATTCAACATCCGTAAATTATTTATATTGCAGACAATGAAATATGTATTTAAAAACAAAAATTGTTTCGAAAAAAATGAAAATAGAATTAGCAAAAGGACTAATAATATCTTTTACACCCCTCAAATCAATACCAAATTAATGCCAACACATAGCAGCTTTATTGGTCCTCGGACATTTAATCTTATACCAAAACACATTCAAACGACAGATAAAATATCACTCTACATAAAAGAATTAAAATTATGGCTTTATGGTGCAGATGTTAAAACAATTTTGCTATAAATTCTATGTTAACCTTAATACATCACTTTTCATTTTAATTCTAACTCATATAACTTTTTTATAACTTATAACTATTGTTAATTGTACTTACTGATGTATGCATTTTTGTTTATATTACCCACGCACAGGCAGTGCCTTTGTGGGTTCCCATCACCTACTTTTTACTTTACGTAGATTTAATTATTCCTAACTTTTGATTTATTTGTTTCTTATATGTGTATTTTGAAATGTTTATAATAATGGGAAAAAATAAAGATTTAAAAAAAAAAAAAAAGTTTCGCCCTCAAGATATTTCTCAATTTTGTGGAATGTTCGGGAATACTCTGTAACATTCGGGAATATCCCGGAACATGCCAGATCATTGTGGAACATTCCAGAACACTCTCGAATGTTGAGGAATGTTCTGGAACATTCTGGACCGTTCGAAGCCTTTTTGTATGGATGGGGCTACCCATTGGTGGGGGTGTATAGAGCAATATCCGTCGTGGGTTCGAACGCCAGTTCAATCAGTGTACATTTAATTTAAATAAAAATATATATATATTTTTTTATTTTAGAGACTAAATTTTGCCACTTTCACCAGCCTTTTGGTTCCTTAAAACAGGTAATCTACCTAGTGACCTACAAAACATAATAACACTACTTGTACACATTTTTAATATTTACAGTTATTTTGCAATATTATTACTAGGTTATTTTTGCTATATAAATGTATCTAATGTAATAAATTCTTCTTCTTCTTCTTCCCCTTATCCTATTCGGGTCGGAGGCCTATTGCGTCGACAAGGCTCCTCCATACGTCCGTCCCTATTTTGTGCTGATTGTTCGGCCTCCGTCCATGGCAGTCCGTCCATGGCAGTCTCATCCTCTCCTCACACAGTTTCAGGAGTGAAACTGTGTGAGGAGAGGATGCCTCGCCCAGCTGTGTCTGGGGCGGACCACCGGACGTCTACAGTATTTTCCTCGGAATTCGGTCATCAGACATTCTTAGTACGTGTCCATGCCACCTCAGTTGTGATTTTTTATCTTTCTTCTAGCAGTGGTTCAATTTTCAGATGGTCTCGGATCGTCGTGTTTCTTACGATCCCATTTCGTAACCCCTGCCACTCCTCTCAAGTACCTCATTTCGGTAGCTCTATAGCGTGTTCGTTCGTTTAGCATCCATATCTGGAGGCCGTAAGTGAGCGTCGGGCGATATACCGTTTTGAACACTGCCATTCTTGTCTTGATGCTGAGCTCGGCTTTCCTTATCACTGAGCTGTAGTGAGGACGCAACACTTGCTGCACTAATTCTTCGATCTATTTCTTCGTCTTGCCGTCCATCGCTGGAGAATTCGACCCCGAGGTATTTGAATCTGTCCACCTGTTTCAGCTGAATCCTTATTAAGAATGAGAGAGAATTAGGTGAGAATGTAATGAATAAAAAAATAAAATAAAAATGTGTTCCAGATATTTATTTATTTATTTAAGGAACATAAACGGTCTTAGTAATATAATTTACATAAGAGGATGATAAAAAAACATACCAATTATTAATGTTCACAGATAGGTATTTAGAAACAAGACTAACTGAATGTTAACTAGAATATTTAAGGAGAATGAAAAAAAAAAAAGAACTAAGCAGCAATTTAATAAAATAATAATAGTACAAATCTAAATTAAAAAAATGATAAACCAATACACAACAATAAAATAAGTGTGATTATAACTGTGCAGTAAACATGTTAGCACGTGTGTCTTTATTTGCAAATTTATTTTTATAGTAGTTACATGTCCTTAGCATAAATTCTATAGTAGTTACATGTCTTTAGCATAAATTCATTTTGATTGGAATTACATCTATCAATATAGAAAAGGGTATTTTATCTACTATATCGAATGATGCATAGAAATTTATTTTGTTTAGCAACTCTGAGCAGTCAACTTTTGAGTTAATAATTTTGTACAGGAGCATCTGATCAGCGACAAGCCTCCTGTTGAGTAGTTTCGTGATTCGAAATGTTTCTCAATTTTGTCGTAAGAGTTGTATATGTTGAATGATTTAAAATTGAGGAATTTGAGAAATCGCTCCTGAACTCTTTCTAACCTGTTAACATAAACAATATAGCGCGGGTTCCAAACCTGTGAACAGTATTCCAGGTGAGGACGAACATGTGCATGGTAGAGAATCAAATAAGTCTTAGGATGGGTTGTTTCAAAAAATTTGACGAATTCGTCAAATATTTGACCTTGATTTTCACGTTCTGTGTAAGTTCTATTCAAGTTCTGTGATGATTTCAGTTTTGTGAAGCAGCTGGCCTATGATGATAAAAAAACAGAACTCGAAAAAAACTTACACAGAACCTGAAAATTAACTTCAAATATTTGATGAACTCATCAAATTTTTTGAAACAATCCGTCCTTAGTGTTTTTGAAAAATTTGCACGTTCTCAGTACAAAACCTAGACTTTTTGTTGCTTTGGTGACAATGTTATCAAAGTTTTTTTCAAAGGTAAGTTCAGAGTCCAAAAGAACACCGAGGTCGCATATATAATCTTTATTTGTTCACTGCGATCCAGAAATGGTGTAATCATGCAGTATTTTCACACGGTTTCGTGTGAACGTAACTTTGCAACATTTAGAAATATTAATAATAAGTTTATTTCTGAGACAAGTAATCCGTCAGTCGGTCAAGAGTTGCTTGTAAACGCATAGAACAGTCCGGGGAGCTTATAGGAAGGTATATCTTCATGTCGTCAGCCAATAGTAAAATTTGAGAACTGTGAAAACATGTCGTAATATCATTTGTATAGATAGTGAAAAGCAAAGGACCCAAAATGGACCTCTGAGGCACACCGGAAGTGATGATTTTCCAGATGGAAGAAAATCCACCCACTGTCACAGCCTGGGACCTGTTTGTCACGTATGAAGATAACCAACCAAAATTGCTAATCATGAATACCATGATTAGCAATTTTTCTAAGCAGGACGCTGTGATTGATCTTGGTCTACATGCCCTATGCATACTACATTTGGTAAAGTAATAAGTTCTTGTAATGGCGTAGGTGGTAATGTATTACTTAAATATTTGTCATTTTAAAGCTGCATTATTACTAAAAAAATGTCATATCAACTCCCTGAGCGAAGCCGGGTATCCCAGTTAGTAACTAATACTCATACATAATTTTCGAAGTTAATTGTATTTGAATAACCAATAAGCCAGACAATAAAACAGAAAGAATAATAAGGTTTTATTGCAAATTTAGATTTTAGTATCGGACATAAAAAAGTAGTTTGGACATGATTTATTTTTATCGTAATAATCCATTATTACAATGTCATGATATTTTGACATTGTATATAACGGAAATATTAATTCTTTTCCTTGTTGTGATCGTTAAAATAAAACAATAGTTTTGATTTTCAATGTACATTTATTAGTTTATTTTTAATTTTAATTCGAAATTCAATAAATTCAGAAGAAATGGCTTAATATTGAGCATACATTTGCAAAGGCAAAACATTTTAAAGAGACCCCTGCTTTTGTAGTGGTGTACTGATAGAAGAGAACATAAATTAAAAATAATTTTTGAAGTGAAACTTCTTTAGCCTCGATGTGACTTGAAATTCGAATGAAACGAAAATGATGCAAAACAACACCTACAAAGCGTTAATACGTGCTCATTGGCCGCCTTGATTGTGATGTCATTTTTCAAGGCTCCTATTGGTTGAGATGTGAAGTAGAAATGACCTCACTTTTGCCCTGTTGGTTTAGATTGTTTTGATAAAGTTTCGCTTCTACCGCGTGTGGATTGGACACTCTAATTTTTTTAAGGAAGTTGAAGAATTAAGCAACCATTAAAAAAATCAGTGTGTGCAGTTCACACGCGGTGTTAAAGAAACCTTCAGAAAACTAAAGTCGACAAGAATGGGAAGACTACGAAGCACCGCACAACGAGGAGACCGATATGCTACGAAGCACGGTAAAGAGGAGACCGATTATATTATCTCATTCTCTCGCAGGCTAAATTCTACAGATGCATATGTTTGTCTCTTTTTAATGTCGCTAATTTTCGTTTCATCGAGTTTCAAATCACGGTGCTAAGAAGCTTTCACATTGTGATTTGAATCGTGAGTCTAAATTTAAACGGAATTGAAGCCTAAACGTCACTCAGTATATTTTGGCATTTGCGGGGTAAGAGGGGACTGTTGATGGATGTTTCTAACTGGTTCGAAAATATTTTCTGAAACTTTCGATGCCATCGGTGTGCAAAGTCGTGTTGTGCATTTTGGCCTTTTATAAAAAGTTTTTGAAGTGAAAACTTTTTTAGCGCCGTTGTGATTTGAAACTCGATGAAACGAAAAAGCGACATTAAAAAGAGACAAACACGTACATCTATAGGAGTTAGCCTGCGATAGAATAAGCAGTCTCCTCTTTGTGCGGTGCTTCGTAGCCTTCCCACTCTTGTCTACTTTAGTTTTCTGAAGGTTTCACGTCTATCGCGTGTGAACTGGGTGTTAAGGGACGTAATTAACTTATTTAACCAATGATTCTTGAACTTTTGGAGTAAAAATGTAATCTTTGGAGTAAAAACTGAAAAATAAAGTTTGGTCTCCAGTGAAAATGTGCATTTATTCATCATTAATTCAAGAAAACAAAAGTGAAATTCAAATAAATGTATTCAAAATTATAAGACGACACGATTAAGTAAAATAATAATTTAAGGCGTTTGACTATTTCTGGGGGTTAATGTTGCAAGTGCCAACGTCAGTATAGAAAATTTGATATAGGTAAATACTAGAAAGTTCTCAAAAACGTTCCTTATTTGAATTTTATAAATACCTATGACAGGTGATCTAGATTGATTGAATTGTGACCTAAAATATAATCATTCTTAAATATAAAAATCAGTTTTTGTTTGTTAGTTTGTTTGTATGTTCGTATATCATGCGCTGCCATACCCTTCCACCGATTTAGATGAAACATAGGTGATTTGTTGTGCGCACTCCCACGAAGGTTATGGGCTATATATAATGGTAAGCTCTAGCATTATGAAATTTGAATAAATAAAAATGAGCGTATTTTATATATTTTAGCGGCAGGGAAGGAAGGCATTAGGGGAAGGTTGATGAAGGAGATGGGGTTAGCGGAAGGGATAACGAGGGAGGGGAAGGCTTGGTAGGCGGAAGGGGAACGTGGGGGTTAGAAGGGGACGCGGAAGGGGAACGGGGACGCTTAGGAAAGAAAATGCAGGGAGAAACAATTTATTTCTTTGCATTGCAACGCGTGCCGGGCACCAGCTAGCATATTATAAAAGAATGTGAACTCCAATGTGCGTGCCGCTAAAGCTCAGAAACGAGCCCCGGTACGATCGAGGGAGTTACGTGGTGTGGCAGCCCTCTATCCCACATCCATGAAGAAGGTTCCCATTTTTATCTGAAGGGCGTACTTTTGAAGATTTAAGGATTGGAAGTTTCGACCTCTAGAAATTTCTAGAACAGTCCACAACATTCCAGAGTATTATAGAGTATTCCACAACATTCCAGAACATCCTAGATCATCGTGGAACATTCCAGAAAACTCTCGAGTGTTGTGCAATGTTCTAGAGCTTTGTGGACCATTCGAAGACTATTTTTGTATGGGTTGCCCCACCGGTAGGTTTAGTGACCGGACAACTCAGAATGAAACCAACTCAGAACCAACTCAGAAAAGTCATTAAGGATGATGAAAAAAAAAAAAAAATTGGTTAAATAGAAAACGTTAGGTTAGGGTTATAGGCTATTTTTAAATTATTTTTTTCATAGCTTTATTGACTTTTCAAAGAGGCGTTGAGTCAACTTTATTCTCAGTTGGCATGGAATCGGTAGGTTTATATAGAGCAAGATCCGTCGTGGGTTTGAACGTCAGTTCAATCTGATATCAATTCCCTGAACGAAGCCGGGTACCCCAGCTAGGATACTATAAATCCAAATATTGTTTCGCCAAAAAATTGAAAAACTTTTTTTATTCCAGAGCAATTTACAATTTTTTTTTTTTTTTTTTTTTATTCTAGTAAAAAAGAAAATTACATTTTCACTCATATTAACCTATTCTCATACCTATTATCATATTCACTCTATTAACCAGAAATAATAAATACATTAAATCAAACTAAAACACCATAATACCCACCTTTGTAAAATATTTTTCGCAATTCATAAACATTAAAACATTGAGATAATTAGTTTGTCGTAATAATTAGTATTTTAATATTAAGTATTATATTTAGTATATACTATGTAAAACTGAAAAGTATACTGTATTAAATAATTAGAAAAAAATGAGAGATTTCTTACAATCAAACTGATTGATCAGTTTCGTAAGATTTGTAAAATAAAATATTGTAAAATTAAAACTGAATAAACATATTTAAAAAAAAAAAATCGCTACTCCATTTCATTGCTCTGTTTATCAAGAATATACATTAACAATTTTTTTTAAATTTACCCACCTTTTTTTCTTTTTTAATGTCGTTTGGTAGGCAATTATATAAGTTGCCCCCCTCGTAACCAGTGGATTGTTTACCATAGTTAGTGTGGATGGTGTTTAAATGTATGCTATCTTGTGTCGTGTAAAGTGTTTGTGTACTTGGGATGTTTTAAATGAATTCTGTGTTTGTATGTATGAGTTTATTGTTTATTTTGTATATAAGGAGATATGTATTGTATTCATACAGTTTTTTTTAATGTTAATAGTTTTGTTTTTTTTTTTTGTTATTGTTTTTGGGGTGTTATGCCGTGTTTCGCTACCTCCTTCTTTAGCCAACGTTTCGGACAGCGTTACAGTGTCCATCATCAGGGCAGATGGCGGTCATCTGCCCTGATGATGGACACTGTAACGCTGTCCGAAACGTTGGCTAAAGAAGGAGGTAGCGAAACACGGCATAACACCCCAAAAACAATAACAAAAATACTTTTTGGCCGTGAAAACCTAAAAACATACTTAATAGTTTTGTTTCTGTATATACTTTTTTTGTGGATGTTCTAGGCTTGTAGTGAAATAGTTTTTTGATTAACTTGTTTTGTATTACTTGTAGTTCATTTATATATGTTTCACATGTGTTTCCCCAGATTTCAATCAAATAATTTAAGTGTGAATGTACGAGGCTATAATATAAACCTATTTTTAATCTATTTGGCAACAAATGTGATAGCCGGCTGAATACACTAATTAAGGGGATGATTTTGTCTTTAATACCTTGTATATGCTGTTTAAAAGTCAAATGCTGATCAATGCACAACCCAAGATATTTTTCCTGGATCAGGATTTGCAGATCGTTCTTTTCAATTTTTAAGGGTACATGAGGAGGAATTATTTTACGGGTTGAGCTTAAGATCGTGTAACCTGTTTTTTTTACGTTCATTGTTAAAATATTTGATTTGAGCCAACTATTGATTTTTTCTAGGTCTATTTGTGCATTCTCTAGTAAGATGTTTAAATCTTTACCGCAGTAGAAAATTGCAGTATCATCAGCATATAAAAAGATTTCACCATTTAAATCTAATTGCGAAATATCATTGATGTAAATTTGGAAAAGTAGTGGACCTAGTATGGACCCCTGCGGAACTCCATGGTTTATTGGAAGGTAGTTGCTATTTTGATTGTTAATGCTAACGAATTGCTTTCTATTGCTAAGATATGATTTGAATAGATTAAGAGCAGGACCAACTACACCAATTTTCTTGAGTTTTTCGAGAAGTATGTCGTGGCTAACTGTATCAAAGGCTTTTTGAAGATCCAATAATATAGATAAAATATAATTTCCACCATCAAGTTTACTGATTAAGTCATTAATTGCTCCTAAGTTTACTGATTAAGTCATTAATTGCTCCTAAGTTTACTGATTAAGTCATTAATTGCTCCTAAGTTTACTGATTAAGTCATTAATTGCTCCTAAGTTTACTGATTAAGTCATTAATTGCTCCTAAGTTTACTGATTAAGTCATTAATTGCTCCTAAGTTTACTGATTAAGTCATTAATTGCTCCTAAGTTTACTGATTAAGTCATTAATTGCTCCTAAGTTTACTGATTAAGTCATTAATTGCTCCTAAGTTTACTGATTAAGTCATTAATTGCTCCTAAGTTTACTGATTAAGTCATTAATTGCTCCTAAGTTTACTGATTAAGTCATTAATTGCTCCTAAGTTTACTGATTAAGTCATTAATTGCTCCTAAGTTTACTGATTAAGTCATTAATTGCTCCTAAGTTTACTGATTAAGTCATTAATTGCTCCTAAGTTTACTGATTAAGTCATTAATTGCTCCTAAGTTTACTGATTAAGTCATTAATTGCTCCTAAGTTTACTGATTAAGTCATTAATTGCTCCTAAGTTTACTGATTAAGTCATTAATTGCTCCTAAGTTTACTGATTAAGTCATTAATTGCTCCTAAGTTTACTGATTAAGTCATTAATTGCTCCTAAGTTTACTGATTAAGTCATTAATTGCTCCTAAGTTTACTGATTAAGTCATTAATTGCTCCTAAGTTTACTGATTAAGTCATTAATTGCTCCTAAGTTTACTGATTAAGTCATTAATTGCTCCTAAGTTTACTGATTAAGTCATTAATTGCTCCTAAGTTTACTGATTAAGTCATTAATTGCTCCTTAGTTTACTGATTAAGTCATTAATTGCTCCTAAGTTTACTGATTAAGTCATTGATTGCTCCTAAGTTTACTGATTAAGTCATTAATTGCTCCTAAGTTTACTGATTAAGTCATTAATTGCTCCTAAGTTTACTGATTAAGTCATTAATTGCTCCTAAGTTTACTGATTAAGTCATTAATTGCTCCTAAGTTTACTGATTAAGTCATTAATTGCTCCTAAGTTTACTGATTAAGTCATTAATTGCTCCTAGTGTGTTCGATTTTTTCCTAAAGCCATATTGTTTTTTTATATAAAAATGATTTTTTTAACAGAAAATTGTTTAATCTTTCGTAAATTACACGCTCAAATTTTTTTGATAAGATTGGCAAGATTGAGATGGGTCTGTTATTTGAGGTATTTGTTTTGGACCCACCTTTGTAAATTGGTATCACCTTAGCAATTTTACAGCTATCAGGAAAAATTCCCTCTTTGAAACATTGATTGATTAATTTTGTTAAAATAGGTACCAATTCTGTGGAGAGACTTAGCACTGTCTTACATTTGAGTGAATCGTAACCAGCACTTGTATTTGATTTTAGAGATTTTAATATTTGACTTATTTCTAACTCTGTAGTTGGTTGAATTTGACAAAGTCACTTTCAGCATTTATTCTCAGATTTAAAAAAAAGTTTGAAAAGCTCCGGTAGACACTTAGTCATTCCGAATGTCCGCTTAGAGTACATATATCCTCGAAAACAACATCTCCTCAGTCGTGTTCCAGTAGCTATAGAAGCCACAATGACTACCTTCAGCAACATGTTTTATGGTAAGAAAACTCTACATCATCTCTAATCAGATTATAATTCAAAACAAAAATTTCTTCTGAAATATCTACCTACTTAATTTTAAATTATATATTTAATGTAACATTTTTAAAATTCCCCTCGGGTGACGCCCGAGGAAGTCATGGCACGACCAAGTGAATCAGATACTTGAGTCGGACGATGTCAAGAGTCAGAATAATAGAAGAGCATGTATGAGTCGATGTATGAATGTGAACGAAGCAAGGAGTGTGTGCCAAGATCGAGTTGTTTGGCGGTCCGTCCTCTCTGCCTACCCCTGCGGGAAAACGGCGTGATGGTTAGTTAGTTTGTTTTTTAAAATTTCAAATAAGAAATTATTCAATTTGTCCAAAGAAACTTCACTAGCTCAAATCTTTTTTCAAACTTTTTTTAGGCAGGTAAGTACTAGTTTATATCAGAGTGGATTCGAAGATTAATTTAAGCCGCCGCATCCCGAATTTCTACCGATTTATTACATATTTTCCTTAAACTCTTTAAGATTTAAAGCTCTTAAAAAAATGTATGTTATTTTTAAGACAAAATATAAAGTTGTCATGCCGAAACGCAAACATTTATGAAATTCCACAAAAAAAAAAAATCGCAAAGTATGTTTCGAAAATTATTAAGAATACGTTTTTTTCACTTATTTTAGAAATTATGTATATGTTTTTCTAAAATACCTATAAAGTAATTATTATAAAATAACCTCCACACCCTAACACGGTGGTCGAAAATTCCACAAATTATGTTATCATCAATAAATAAAGAAAAATATAAGAAAAGATGAAAAATTCGGAAAATTTTCTTTAAATTAATTTAATTTACAAAATAAATTTGAGAGATCGAGATATTAACCCCTTAAACGCCAACTTACTCTTTAGTATACGTTCAAAAAAATCAGTACCCCGAATATAACTGGCTATTCTCGCGAATCTACGTATGTGGTAGATTATATATTTGTAAATTTCAATTTTCTCAATTTTCCCTCTTTTTGTATAAATCATGGTCCATATATATTCACACTTATCCTAATTTGACTGTCCTAAAACGGGAATCATCCTAGTTGGACAGTCAAAACATTTTAAAAATAATGTACATAAATGTGTTATTATTTTACTAAATAAAAATGAAATAAATAAAAAGATTTATATAATGGAAAGACGAAAAACATAATTTTGAAAAAAAAAACGGCACATGAAGGGTGAAAGTGAAAAAAATCTATAAATCTGATATTATTAATACTCCAGCGTCTGTATGGTTGAAATTTAAGAACCCGACCTCGAGTACATCTCTGATGCCACGCCGTATGGAAACCATCTGTGTACGTGAAGTTTGTGACTAAGCTACTGTCGTGACGAGATAAGAATAATAATTTATTCTAGTAGTTGTCATGGTTACCATATCTATAATATATATATAATTTATTATTCAAGAACATTTTTCTCTAATTATTGGAAAAATTTAAAAATTATACATATTATAATAGAACACAGGCCAAAGGTTCTCTAACTTGAATTGGGTTTTTTTTTAATTATTTTATATTAAACTAGCTGGGTTTCCCGGCTTCGCTCAGGACAACATTCGAGAGTGTTCTGGAATGTTCCACAATTTATTTTATTTATTTATAGCGGACCCGACAGACGTTGTCCTGTACACAACTGTCGGGACAAACTAAAATTAAAATAGAATTATATTGAATATTCGATTCTGCGATGGTAGCGCAGTCTGCCGGATCCAATGTAAAACATTCCAAAATCAACAACTCCTTAGAAATAAAAAAAAATAATTAAAATAACATTTTCCAATGGACCGAATTGTGAATCTAAACCATTCTCGAATCCCCTTGAACCCACACAAAAAATTTCATCAAAATTGGTCCAGCCGTTTAGGAGGAGTTCAGTGACATACACACGGACAGAAGAAATATATATATATTAAGATTATCATAAATGTGCTGATGGTGAAAGTAAGAATAATGAAATAAGTACGTAGTTTTCATCCATTTTTTATTTAATTTATTTTTTATTTTTTTTATTCTTTGCTTTGATGGTTACATAATTTTTGGATTTTTCGACCACCATGCTAGGCACATGCCCGTGTTATGGTGGTCGAAAATTATGTCAAAGCTTTCTTACAAAATTCATCCGCATCCACAAAGGACGAAAGTGATAGAATTTCACTGTTCCATGCCAACTGAGAATAAAGTTAATAAAGTCAACTCAACACCCTTTGAACAGTCATTAAAGGTATAAAAAAAATAATTTTAAAATAGCCCACAACCCAAAACCTATTTTTCATATATATATTTTTTCGTCAATTTTAATGACTTTTCTGGGGTTGTTCTGAGTTGATTTCATTCTTAGTTGTCCGGTCACCGAATTTCACGCAGTCCCGTTTATCTTTTTTTGCGATAATAGCATAGGTACTCTATTACGAATCGAGTAGATTGTTATTAATGATTACTGACAGTTGAGCTTGAATGAATGAAGTCGAATATTTTAAAAATTGTATTATTGTAAAATATCCGTCGATTACTCATTTAATTCATTTGATTCATGATATTTATTTTTTTAACCCTTTGAGGAGTATCGCCGCACGTATGCGGCGGCACTCGAACGATCCATTTAGAGTATCGCCGTATACGTGCGGCCGTACCTTATTTATACATTTTTTTTTATTTGTAAAACGTTGAGAGCCTCTGAAATTGTCCAAATATAATTTGTAATGCAATAAGAAAAGGTTATAGAAATAATAAATCTCCGAAATTACCAATATTTAAAGAGCTAATTTGACCTGCTAACTATTTTTGTCGGAAATTGCACCTTTTGATGTAGATAGCAACATTTGATGGTAGTGGTAGTTATATAGGTTTACACATATTGCCCAGCATCCCTTTTACAAAAACCGACCGCCACAACTGTTTACCAAGATTCTGTCAGTTTTCTCTTAAAAGTCTTCGATAAATATAGCTTACAGTGGAGGATCAATAATATGTACACCAGCTCTTTTTTCTTCTTATTTCACATCCAGCAATCACAGAAGCGGGAGTTCATTGAAAATAGCTGCTACATTTTGATATGATCTCTAAAGTCCTTCAAGAAGTTATAGTGATAAAAAAAGATGGTTCCTCCATATACGGCACTGCAGGCCCAGTAAGTCAGCATTGCCAGCCTCCTCAAAAGAAACATCAACATCTGTCAGTCTCCCTCCAGTTCATTATGTCCAGGAATACGTCCAGTCACCTAAGATCTCAACTGCTTCTCTCTGCAGCATTATTATAAAGAAGTCTATTGGGGATTGGCTATCTTTCATCCTTGCTACTTGTCCTGCCAAGCCGAGCCGCCCCAGTTTTATACATTTTGTTGTTGAAGGCTTTTCAAACAGTTGGTATAGTTAGTTCATGGCTGTAACCTGTATATCATTCCGGGGTTGAGAATCACAGGGGCCTATCTGCAGAAACAAAGTTTTGATTTTTGATGTTGTCAAAATAGGAAAATAAATCTATCAGTCAGAGTAGAGCTATAAAAAGTATAGTATTTTATTTTCTTCTTACGTTATCTTCACACAAGAGGCTCTGAGGCTTCTAATATTTTTCCTCGGGACCTATGTTATTTTTGGGTATGAATCACAGAAGTCGACAAATCATTCCACAGTCGGGTACTCAAGAACGAGTCGTTGGAACGACCCGTTCTCAAGTGATAAATGTCAACTGTGGACACATGTTTGGCGTGTTTCCCAACTGGGCACAGATGCCGAAGGGATCGATAACGCTAGTTGGAGCATCTTCCATTAAAATATCGGTAAAGCAAGGAAAGCATTCCCACCCTGACGCCTGTGCTTTAAAGATTGCAATCCGTTTATAAAGACAGGAGAATCTATCAAATTGGTTAGGCATTGTTATATGTTTTTTTTTTGTTTGTTTATTCGAAAAAAAAAACAATTAATATATTTTTATTGCAAAAATGTTGATTATGGCGATCTCTACGGATTTTAAGTCCACACTAAAACGTATTATTCGAAGAAACTGTTATATCATCATGCTTGACCGAATGATCCAGAGATGGCGCCCGCTTGTCCATTTGAAGAAATAATGCAGTTTGAAATGTTTTGAAATAAAGTATCCCAGTAAATAATTGTCATACCGTCGCGTGATTTGAATAGTTTGCTATTCATTGTGATTCCTAATCTAGTTGTGTAAAGATGACAACGAACTTGTGCATGTTTAAAAATTACGAAAATTATACTGAGATTAATCTAAGTGGATGGAAATTTACTGGGAATTCTCCCACACAACGCAGAGTTCTACAATTATGAGTCACTAGTCAGTGTTTCTGTTTTTTTTTAAGATTCTACCAGATCGCTATTTTTTGTATTATATGGCTTGCGTAAGGTAGAATTTACAATCATAATTATTGAGTTTTACGCTCAGAGAGTTCTTTTCTGCTCAGTCAAGGGTTTTTTCCGGTATTTTGTGGCTCCAGACCAAAGATGGTTGCCAAATTCAACCATGGGGCTATTTGTACAGAGTTAGCATTTATGTACTTTATGTGGTATCTGCTGGCCCTGTACAGTACGCCCTGTTTGAAATGCTAACTTGACTCTGGCTTCGATGGAGCCTGCATTCCTAAGCTGGTCAATTAGAGTTACACCAAGCATATCAGTTACGCCAAGGCTTATTGGAAAGATTGCTTCCATTGAAAGAATAATACCCACTGTAAAAATCCTCCAAATCTTAAATATTCTCTTCTCTCTTTCACTCTAATTGGTATTGGAGCATTATACTTGTATTGACCGGTCAGTGGCCGAGTTGGCATTATGTCTGGATCCCATCCAGGAGTTGTAAGTTTAATTCCTCGGTTAGCGAAGTCCTCCATCACGACATAGGCTTCTTTCCGATTGCTGTGGTGGTAGTAGGAGTCTTTAAAATATTGTCAGGTTATTCGTAAACCAGGAAAAAAAAGGAAAAGTTCTTCAAATTCATAGAAGGGTTCTAAACGCTATATCAAAATTATATGAAAAATCGATCACGTGTGAATCATTTTTTCGGTATCTACTGAAACTATTTGATTATCAGCCAATTAACGTTTTGTTCTACCCCGAAAAACAAGTGTTAGGTCAGTGACGCTAAATAACCAACGGTGATGCCCCTGAGAAGACCCACCAGGTTAATTAGCTGCCTTGCAGGAAATGTGGATATTTTCCACATGTCCTACAACTATTTTAAGCGTGAAATATCACTTATGTGTGTATGTGTAACTTTAATGTTAATGTATTTAAGTAATTTTCATTTCCGCTTTTGCAATGTTTTGGTTTTTATACTATTTTTGCTAATAAATTTATTCATTTATTATTGTTATACGCCCATAGGGGCTTTTACATAGATTGTAAAATAATATTTAAGATCAAGGATTAAACATACATAGAATTTTTATCAAAAGTTGTAAAAGTGAAAACATTTTAAAAATATACAAGTAGTTTTTGAAGAATATAGCGTAAAACCGTGAAATATTTTACACAATATAACATTTGACAATAACATAGTGTTTGCGCCAATCAATGTTCTTTTTGTTTGATTTAGTACCTACTGGAAAACTGCTTTACCCAAGTACCTGCCCAGTTCCTCTATCCAAGTACCTACCCATCCCACGCCAAGACAAAACCCAATAAAACGTTCGATTGTTTCATTCACTTGTTTTTTTATTTGACTTGTGGAAAAACGCACCCGTCTCGAGTTCAGAGAAAATTTGTGCATCTTACTTTAATTGAAACGCCATAAGTTTAATTTGTGAACTTATTGACCACACCGCCGCGGTTGCAGAAGTAACCGTGTTTACGTATATATGTGTACAAGTGAACTATTATAAAGACAATGGAGAATTAAAAGGACCACAGAACCAGCGGCAAATGTCGAGTGAACTCGGTGAGTTTTGGCAATACCTATCCTTTTCCTTTTCCTTTGAGGAGTTTTCCAGTGATTGTTGTTTTTAGAATCGCACCGCACCCGCCTGCGAACGAATTGATTTGCGCAACCACATAGAATAAAATATAATATAAAACATTACAATAACACATCAAATCTTTAAATATATTATACCCACGTTACAATAATTTGTAGGATTCCACAAAGTGTTGGTTTAAATTGCATTTTAGATTATAAAGGGAATCAGCGAATATATCTACAATATCACCAAACTTGTTGCCTAAATCATGCATCCTATTGGTAAGTGAGTGTGATTGATAATTGGATGTGTATGTGTTACAAAATAATGTAATATTTTGTCTAGTATTCCTTTTCGGTACATGGAGTTTAATAGTAGTAACAATGGCAGGGCTGTCAATTAGGTTGTTCATGACTCTGTATAATAAAATTAGGTCTGAAATAATTCTTCTGTCAGATAGCGTAATTAAATTAAGTCGATTCATTAAACATAAATAATTAATGTTTTCTATTGGGATTCTGAACTTGAAATTTAAGTACCTAAGAAATTTGTGTTGAACCTGTTATATTTTGTTAGTGAACTATATAGAAAGGGGACCAAATAGGTGAATTATATTCCACTTGATTTCTAACTAATGAAATATAGAGTGTTTTCATACAATCCAAGGACTTAAAATCAGTTAAGATTCTACATAGGAAGCCAAGCATCTTTAAAGCCTTATTAGTTATTTCATCTATATGTGCTGTGAAAGTTAAGTTTGAATCGAATATAACTCCCAAGTCGCGAATTTGTGATACTGGTGTTAATTTAACATTATTTAAATTATATTCATATAAGATCTGAGAATGAGTTCTGGAAAATCGAATTACTTGACATTTCTCAATGTTCAAAAATAACATATTTTGTTCGCACCATTTAAAAAAATCATCTAAAGTAGCTTGTAAAATTAGGCAATCATATATATTTCTTATATATAAATATATATATTTTTTACATTAGTTCCACACAGGAGGCCTGAGAAAAACAAATTCTCTCAAGGCCTATGTCATCTTGAGGATGCTGTGTGGAGGGTATTTTTAAGGAAGGAAAGAATAGGAAGTTCTGGGAAGGAAAAATGTTTGAGGGGGGGGGGATATGTGGTGTGACGGACGTATGTATCGACGGTCGGTGCAAGGCGATGGATCGAGAGAGTCTGGCTAGAAAGGTCAAAAAGCCTCCCTCAACCTGTCTCTCTCGATCCGACCCGCCACCCAGCAGATGGGCAGACGCATCCGCCGCAAAGACCTGGAAAAACTTCACCCTATGAACCCGGGCACCTCGGCTAAGTCACCAAACGTATCAAAGCACTTAGAGCGACCTATGGCAGAGGTGTTGGCTAACCAAAAAATCTTGTGGCGGCGGTACCCATACCCGCCTCCCAAATTGTATGTAATTTACCGTCGATGCTTATGAACGTAGAATATATTTTATTTTTGTCATCAGATATCCTGGTAATTTAATTCTTGGCACTACTTTTTGGTTTCTTCAGCGGAATAGGCTATTTGCTTGTTTGTTTGTTCAGCGGTACAGACTTTGAGAACATATATAATTACATATTAAGCATGTGTGTTTTTGTTCCAGTATTCTTCCTTGTCTTCTTTGCAAGCATTGGGAGCAGCCAATCAAATGATAATCTGGCGATGGCGATCAACGGTTTTTCTACGGATACATTTGCGGTAATGTCATATCAAGAGTTACATGCGTAATTTCGGTACACCAAATATGAAATATGTCGTGGCAGTGAACTACGTTTGGAACACCGTCTATGAAATATCAATTGGCTGTAGTGAACTGGAACATAAATTATTATGAAATATCAAACGGTAGTGAAATATTCTGGAACGCCAATTTTGAAATACCCTATATACGACACGATTGGACCACCCCAGCCAGGAGCGCTCCCGTCTGGGTAAGACCGGTTTGAGTAAGACTGGAATTTAAGGATGGACAGGAAGAGAGGATTTGATTGGGCGATTTTTTTCTTTTTATCTTTCTTCATGCCTCTTCTTCATGGTGCTTCCTGCTACGCCTTGTCTCTTCTTGGCTCTTCTTGTCTCTTTTTAATTTTTCTTGGATCGTCTTAGCTAACCTTGACTCTTCTTGCGTCTTCTCGCTTTTATGGTTATTCTAGTCTTCTGGTCTTTTTTCTTGCTGGTCCTTCGTGCCTCTTCTTGTTTTTTCTTAGCCCTTCTTCTGCAAAGAGTTCGGGCACACAAAACAATCACAAAACACTTTTATCAGCTCTTTACTTACCTGGAAATAATCCAGAAAGCCGTGCATTACCATTAGGTAATTTATCACGAAACGACGATTACGAAAATACGATATTTCCTTCGGTACGATCAACTCCAACCAGCCTGAAAAGCAATCTTTTCCTTTCTTCCCCTCTTTTTAAACTAAGCAGATACTAATTAGTGATGGTTGGGAAGAGTAGGTACTATGGAAAATTGTCATGACGCGACGGTAGGAACTAAATATTATATTCTCGATTCAAAATCCAACAAACGGTAAATTAATCTGAAACCCAAAAAATTATAAAAATGAAAATTATTTTATTTTTTTAAATCCATACGAAAGGTAAGGAATATACGTAATTTTTTTTTTTAAATTATGAAACTAAAAAACAACCGCAATAAAAATCTTCGTAAATAAATATCTTCTTATCCAAACAAATACCAGAAGCTTAGTTTTTTTATGGGTGTAGGTTGTAAAAGGCGCCAGTGCTGGGGGCGCTTGTGTTGGGGGTCCTCGGCATAGCTCAGATCGATGTAGGGCATGGGGGGCTCCAATCACCGAATCTTTTACCATTGGAACTTTTCCTGATTTGTGGAAAGAAGTACATATGGTACCAGTATTCAGTATTCGGGTGACCAACCTATGTTTATAAAAATCAATATATGTTTCTATGTATGTGAGTTGTCTAAGCATTGTTATATTAAGCGTAGGAAATGTTTGAAACTTTCAAAATACCTTCTTTCCACCCTCGCGAAGGTTTCTGGATTATTACAACCACATCATTTAAACTCTTACGAAACTGTCAAAAATGTCATAATTTGAAAATGACATTTTGCAAACCATCGATTGTTAAATCAAAATTCTATTTTCGAATAAAATCTTTAAATTAATGAATTTAATCGAAGTACTCACCTATGGTACTAACCAAAATCGAATACTTTAAATCAATCAAAAATTATATATTTTTTAAATAGATACCTATTTTAGGTACTAAATTTGATTGATTGTTATAATATACAAAAAAGAATGTTTGCAATATATGGAAAAAAAAATTGTAAAAAAAATGCAATGCACGCAACTATTTTAAAAACTGAATGTACCGGGACTGAATATGTTGAACGCGGGAGAGGGTGGGTATCACGGGAGGGGGATTCATGGGAGAGGGGAGAGGGTAGGAAGGGAAGGTGGAGGGGGAACGCGTGAGGGGAAGGAAAGCGTAAGGGGAACGGGACGAATAGGTAAAGACCCGCAGGGAAAAACAATTTCTTTATTAGTGGCATTGCAACACATGCCGGGAATTCGCTAATCTTTAATTAAAAAAGGATAGACCAATTAGTACACTATAATATTTTGCTAAGGTTTTCGAATCTCTGATATATACAAAAAAATTTTTGCACTTCAAGCCCCTTCTCTCTTTACTAGGCAACATGGGTTTGTTCCTCACAGATCTATCAATTCAAAACTTTTGGAATTTTGTAATTATGTGTGAAATTAAGTCTGTTTAAAACGTTAAATTGATTGACCAATACATTGATACATTCAATAATTGGTGTACCTTCAATGATATGCACTTAAATGTTGAAAAATGATACACTTTAAACTTCACACTAAATAGAATTATAAAGGATTTTCCCCATGTTATTAATGATAATAATACTATACTTAAAAAAGTGACTTTCATAATATATCTAGCAATCAGTCTTGATTCTAAATTCATATTTGATGTACACATTAATGAAATGAAGTGTATATCACTTAAAATGACGGGATTTATTCACAGAATTTAATCCTTTTCCGAGATCCTCCATCAATTCTAACCATTTTCAATGCCTTAATTAGAATTAAACTTGAATATAGAATCCACATTACTGCAAATATGAAAACATTGTGGAATGGTTAAAAAAATGCTAAGACTGTTATTTTTCAAATGTGGATTACATGAACATCTTAAATCATACGGCGTGCGGCTGGAATACTTCAAAATTAATACACTTAAAATTAGAAGGCAATTGACAGATCTAACATGTTTACATACAATAATTTACTTATTTATTTTTTGTTGGAAACATTTACAGAGTGTTAACAATTATTATAGTTATAAAATTGCCATTGAGAAGTACATAGGTATTAACACTCCAATTATAAATGTTCACAGCATGCATAATCAGTGTTTACTTGTTACTAGGTACAAAAGAAAATATAAAACATAGTAATTTCAAATCACAGCGTAACATGGGGCCAAGGTCATTAATGAAGATTAAAAAAAGCAGAGGGCCAAGATTGGACCCTTGAGGTACACCCGATGTTACAATTATGGGAGGTGATTCGTGTCCATTTATAAGTACTAACTGTGTTCGGTTTTCCAGATACGACTTAAGCCATCTAAACAGATCACCGTGTATTCCAATTTGATCAAGCTTCTGTAATAATATAGTGTGGTTAACTTTATCAAATGCCTTTTGAAAATTTGTGTAAATGGCATCTACTTGAGTTCTTTCATTAAAAGCATTACAAATGTAATCACAAAAGTGGAGAAGATTCGAATTTATGGATCTGTTGGGAACAAATCCGTGTTGATTAATGCATAATTGTGGTTTAGAGAAAATACAGAGGTATAAATTATAAATTCGAAGACCTTTGCAAAACATGATAAAATGCTGATTGGTCGATAATTTTTCACAAAAGATTGATCTCCAGATTTATGTATTGGAACAATATGTGCATTTTTCCACAGATCTGGGAAAGTACCTGTAGATAATGATTCATTATATATTATATAAAGTGGCTTAATCAACGCGCTGGAACAACAACTTACAAACAACGGAGGTATTTTATCTGGTCCTGGGCCTTTGGATGTATCAATTTTTTCTAAACAAGATTTGATGGTTTCCGTGCTAACTATGATTTTGCCAAGATTGAATTGGTTGTTTAGAGTATCATTCGGCCTGGCAGGATATAACAAGGGATCAGATTGAGTATAAACGGATGCAAAAGAATTAGAGAAAAGATTGGCAATTTGTTGTCCATTATCTGCAAATATGGAATCCAGGTGCATTAATTTGGGAATGCAATTGGTGGTACGCAATGATTTTGAGTATGCCCAGAAAGCTTTAACGTTTTCCTTTATGCCTTTTTCTACAGAGTAAATGTATGATCTTGGATATTAGATCTTTTTCTTAAAATAACAAACTCAGCATAGTCTAATGGGTTTTTATATTTATTAGCTCGCAGTCTTACCTTATTTTTCTCTTTGAGGAGCTTAATAAGAGACTGACTAAACCATTTGGGATAGTGATTTCTTATTTGTGTTTTATTTTTTGGAATGCGTTTATCAATAATATCCCACAAAGTATCATAGAATAATTGCACCTTATTGTTGACATTTAAGTTATTGAAAAGTGTGATCCAATCAACAGTTGACAGGTCTTGTCGACATCCTTCATAATTTCCTTTCTTAAAATTGTATTTAATAGAGTAGTGATTATCTTTCAAGTATTGCAGTTTTTCAAGTTTTAAAATTATTTCAAAAGGGGGATGATGATTGTCGACATTTGACAACCTTGTCGCTCTCGACAGATTAACATTGGTTTTATCACAAAAAATTAGGTCAAGAATATTACAATTTCCATTAACAATATAATTGAATTGGTGAAGATTACACATTGAGGCCAAATTGACAACACAGTGAGCTTTACGACTTGTATAATTGGACGGAACTAGTGTTTTGTTGTTATATGCTATGTCAGGTGTCCATTTAATCTCGGGTAAATTAAAGTCACCAATAATTATAAATTGAGATTTGGGATTAATACGTTGTAAATAAATATCCTAAATATTTTTGATTCGATTACAGTAATCATCAACAGATAAATTGGGAGGAATATAAAGTACGCATATGTAGATGAATGAGTTTGAATATTCATGCGGTTTTATCTCTATCCATAAGTCTTCACTATCGCTTTCCCAAGATAATTTACTTATTGCAAGTATTTTTTTATTGACAGCTGCTAAAACCCCACCACCTTCTCTTTAAGTAGAATTAGTGGATTCGCGATCTCTTCTAAAAACTAGGTAACGCTCGTCAAACAATTCATTACTAAATATTGAAGAATTTAACCAAGTTTCTGTGAAGCAGATTATATCATAATTATTGATCACAATTTCGTTTTTTATAACATTTGTTTTAGTTTTAACTCCCCTAACGTTTTGATAAAAAAGTTTCAGATCCATTTTGTTTTTTTTTGGAAATTCGATAAACAGTTAAATTAAATTATTTGGATACAATACAAAAAATTAGGTGAGAGAAACCAGGGAGTTATGATCACGGATCCACACGCTCGCAGAGCTATCGTCTTTACGTATTCGGATGCGACCATTTCGTATCCATGCGTATTTATAATTGGTTTCCTTGGCCTTCATCCTTGTCGCTGCATGCAGGATTTTATTAGCGAGGGAGAGAGGTTCGCTTACGAAAATCGGCGACTTTGCGCCGTCGATGCCAAGGTGTGAGGAGTTGAGTTTGTTCATTTTATTTTTTTTTGTTGAAATTGGCAACTGCAGCCAGAACATCATTCTTTATCCTCACGCTTGGAAGCTTAACGATTATCGACTTCGGATGGTTGGATTCTGGTTTAACCTTAGGAACCCGATGAAGGTTGAGTATTTCAGATTCAGCAATAGGGCGGGAAATTACGGTACCGAGTTGTTTGACAATAGACGGTCATCTTAATTTACATAATACGGTCATCTTAATTTACATTATGTCTTAGTAAAAATATTGATATTAATTCCTAATTACCATTATTTAAGACGTCATAACATGTTTCACCTGAATTCATTTAAAAATAATATCGATTATGTTAGCTCTCTAATCCAAATGTGTCCATTTTATAAGAGAGAGTATGCTAAAGTAGATATTTTCGTCAAAATATGAATTCAGAAAAAATGTGCTGCCATTGCTAAAAAATTTTTTGTGCCAATAATATTTTGTATCATTTGTATCTCTAGTTGTCTCACAATTAGAGACACTAGTAACTAAGTCTAGAACCGTACACTCCAGGTGCGGTTCTAGACTTTTCGTGAGATAGAGTGCAAAGATTCAAAAATTTGATATTACTGATGATTTATTTTCCAATATCAATTTTTTTGGATTAAAATTTTCTAGTCTGGGGGGGCACAACCTTCCCTAAATCAAAAAATCACTTTACCAAAGATTTTTTAATTTAGAAAAAAAAATCGTTTTCAGTTATAAAAACATCAATAATGTCGTATTTTTCAATCTCAGCATTCTAACTCACTGACATTCACGGACCACAACTGAGATATACTTTTATCACGCTTTTATTTCAAGCAACGAATGGTGATCTTTACCCAGAGAAGTACTGAATGCATTTACCGCCCTGGAACGTGTCGCAAATATGTTATATTATTTTTAATAAATTATTTATCGAATATTACAAATAAATGTATTTATTTGCGCTCGCTGGGATTTGAACCCGTGACCTAGAATCTTTATAACTTTTGCCTTTTGCAAAATTTGCCTCAAATCGTATATGCATTCATTATAAAAGTTGTAGAGTAGAAAATTCTCTCTACAAATATTTTACTTGACTTAAATATTTTTTTATACGCTTAACCGTTTTTATTTATCTATCCGCTCTATTTTAAAAACGGTTAAGTGTACAAAAAATTATATACGACAAAATTTATAATGAATGCAAATACGATTCGAGGCAAAGGAAGCGAAGTATTCCCAAAAACTTGATTTTCGCGACCTTTGACCTTAAATATCTAAGGACACTCACACGTGAACTTATGGAACTTTTGAGACAACATTTAAAATGCTAGAATACAGATTCATTCAAATTTTCAGCTTATTCCGTTTCATTCCGAGGTGAAACCCTATATTGACTGGACTTATAAATTATTTAATTTGTATTGAATTATGTTCTTCTACATTGCAGCAATACGTTTGGTTCGGAGGGGTTCCCCAAAAAAACACCTTCTTATCAGGAATGTCGCCTCATATCGTGCTGTCCTTGCTGTCTGTCGGCGCCACAGGAGAAACTCTCGATTCTATGGACGTTGGTCTTGAATACTTTCACGACAAGGTGAGTATCCCCGATAGTCTCACTTGCCCTATATGGGTACAAAAAACCAGCTAAGTTGAGAAAAGACGAATATTTGGATGGACTGCCTTAAGCAAATTTAGTCATTTCCTCTAAAACATGGGTCGGCAACCTGCGGCCCGGAAAATTCTCACCACAACGTATGTGACGGACGATATCATACACAACAGAGTGAAAGAGAGCAAGAAAGAGAGCGAAGGGATAGCGATTCAACTTCAAACTGAGTTTGAAAACCTGTTTGCTGATTTCAAAAAGATCTCATGCAAAATGAAGGTTTTGGAAAACCCGTTCGTAGTGGATATCGGTAATTTACCAAGCAATTTGCAAATCAACGTGATAGATTTGCCTTCTGAAAACTACAAGGAGTTGAGGAGTTAATCCACCAAAATTGGTGTAAATATTAGTCAACCAGCATCAGTGAGACATGGGGTTCCACAAGGAACAGTTATCGGACCGTTATTGTTCCTAATCTATATTAATGATCTATGTAATATTAGCATTCCGGGAAAACTATTCTCGTACGCGGACGATACTGCAATCACAGTTCATGGTAAATCCTGGGATGATGTCTCTGAAAATGCAAATAAGTGCACATCCATTGTCAAAGAATGGCTCAATCAAAGCCTCCTAACTCTGAACTGTGAAAAAACTCTCCATATTCCATTTTATAATACCAAAAAGACGGCACTCTTAACTCACTTAAATATAAGGTTTCACAAAAATTCTTGCAATCCTGTATTATGCTCTAGCTGTACAGAAATGAATACGGGAAATACAGTTAAATACTTAGGAATTATAATAGACAGCCAACTCAAATGGACAGATCACATTCAAAAGCTTGTTAATAAACTTAGGTATTTAACTTATATTTTTAAACGTTTAAAATACATAGTTGACATTAAAAGAATAAAATTGGTGTATCATGCATTGGTGCAATCATCAGTATCTTATGGAATAATTGGATGGGGGGGTGTGTATAATACACACATTAAGCCACTAGAAATAACTCAAAAATTAATACTAAAAATAATGTTGCATAAAGATATAAACTACCCCTCCGTGCAATTGTTCCATGAGGCTAAATTGTTAGATATAAGAAAAATTTACTGTAAACAATGTTTAAAATATATATTTACACGAAATGTTATTTTTACAAAAAATGAAAAGCGTTTTAGTAATAGGTTAAATAATTAATGTATTTGAAGTTCCACTGTGTAACACTAGGCTTGCGCAAAGACATGCATATTTTATTACACCAAAAATATATAATGCTTTCTATAAGGCTACAGAAATTGATTGTAAAAATATATCCACCTACAGCAAGTATAAAAATGTATTAAAGTCTTGGATAAATACCGTCGACACAAACATTTACTTGCTGTAACATCTGACCTGCTGTAACAACCAAATTTTTATTAATCTTTATGAACATGTCTTTTGAATATGTATTTCAGTAAACACTGAATCTATTTTTTATGTATTTAATTTTTTTTTTTTAAACTTCTACAATATATTGTAAGTTTATGAGTAATTATCTGTCTTAAAATCACTCAAGTATACCCACGAACTGGCGATGCCTATGTGGGATTTTTTTGGTTAATCTGCTAATCTATTTATGTTATTCTCTACTTTTTTAAAACTGTTTATTTAAAAGGTTTGTATTACAAAATTTTACCAATTGTACCAAAAAATTATTAATAAAAAAAAATAAAAAAAGTTAAGCTCAGCAAATAATTACTATGTTTGGTAGTACTATTTGCGAGCAATCTTTTTCAGCTCTGAATTATCGAAAAAACAAAAATTGTTCTCGGTTATTGGCTTCACATTTAAATACAGTATTACGCGGCTCTACTTCAAAAATGCAAACTAATATAAAAACAACTTGTAACCCAAATGCAACTACAAAAATCTCGTTGATTGTATTAAATTTAATAAATGTAAAAATAGTAATAGTAATAGTAAAAATATACAATAAGCGTGATATGTTTACGACTAAAATATTTGTATCTAGATAAAATTGTAGATATAAGGTTTGTAGATACATACGGGAGGCCCCGAGGAAAATATATGTTTTGTACCCGAGGAAAATATATGTTTTGTAGATACATACGGGAGGCCCCGAGGAAAATAATTTCCCTCAAGGCCTAGGATGGGATGTATAGGGTCTCTTTAGGAAAGGAAGAAGAGGAAGTTCTGGGAAGGAAAAGAGTATTAGGGGTGGGTAGGATTCTGGGGGTCAGTGTGTCTAGGAGTGACGTATGAATCCATCCCTCCCACTGCGGTGCAAGGTGATGTTGACAAAAACCCGGGCACATCTGCTAAGTCACCAAACTTAGCGAAACACTCGGGGTGACCTATGGCAGAGGTGTTGGTGATCCAATAAATTTATGGGTACTCAAAAGGCATAATTCAAAATATATATTTTATTTTATTTTTTATTTTTTTTTTTTTTTTTTTTTTAATTTTTTTATTTTTAAGAAAGACAAACATTCCCGGGTTACGAATAACCCAAAAATGTTTGAAAATCTCCTACTACCACCACAGAAAGCCGAAAATGTTGCTTGTATTGTGATGGAGGACTTAGCCAGCCGAGGAATCGAACACGGGACGCCCGGGTGGTACCCAAGCGCGATGCCCACTCAACCACTGACTGGTCGATTTTACTTACAGTAGTACTTTGCTATTCTTAAATATTAACAAATTATCTGGTAAGACGGTATAATTTACAACACCTAAAATCGCAAAAAAAACAAAAAGTTATTACGAAAATGGAATCAGCTGGCGGACGGCGATAATTTAACGACGCCACAACGAAAGTGATGTTCATTCATCAATTACATACAAATTAATAACTATATTGTATACCTACCTAACTAATGAACAAATATTTTAGAAATTAATGCACACCTTAAGAGGGAATAACCAGATAAAACCGGAAATATGTCATTTTTAAATCAAATTTTAGACGTATTGACTCTTTTCCACAAAAAAATTATAAATCGATTTCAAAAGACTGTTCTTTTATCTAGTAAAGCCATTTTTTAAATTTTGAGAAAATATACTTTTTTTAGTACAACAAGATTTTACCGTAGGTCGTTGGCAAATTTGTTAAATTTTCAAACAAATTTTGTTATTGTACAACATACGTTTCAAATTATATAATCATGCAGTAAAATAAATCAATAAATTACTTGGGAAAGCTACTTTTCAGAATTTTAATTTTAGTTCAAATAAAATCATAAAAAAAGTTTGAATATTTATTTACGGTCTTTCAAACTAATATATTTAAAAAATAATTACATTCTTATTTTGCTTAGATATTATTGAAAAATTATAAATACTTGTGTTCAAAAAATAATTACAAAAGTACATTATTTTTATTGTTTTATCATCACGAGTTTGAACATTTTTGAATGTGGATATTTATCAAAGCAAATTTGGAATGAATTAAGATCGATATTGAGTTATTATGTTAAAATGCTGCTACGGAGAATAATTAATCTTTCTCATCGGAACCGCCCTTTACCGTTGCAAGGGTACGATCGCAAGATCATCGTTCAATCATAAGATTGTAACTCTCGGACCTACACATATATTGACGGATATATAGACGGCCTCCGTGGTCCCGAGGTAAGACTTTGGACTCACAATCCGAAGGTCGCTGGTTCGAACCCTGCGTGCGCAAATAAATTTTATTTGATATTTGTGTTATTTCACAATTTATTAATTTAAAATAATAAATAGTATATTTGCGGCACGTTCCAGAGTGGAAGATACTATCAGTATCGCCCTGGTGTAAGACCACCATTCAGAATTGAAGCGTTGCTTCAAAATGGCTTTAGCCGTGTTTAGTGACCAGATCTGAATAGTCAGGTACTTCCCCACCTTCCTCTTGCCTATCTCCTTCCCCTCCCCACTACCTTCAGCCCCACAACATACCCCGATTGGGGATGCCATAGTCTCACTAGCTCCAGACGGGAGCAGTTGGGACTCTTGTGCGGTATTTACTGTAAAAAAAAATATGTATTGCTAGAACACAGAACGAACTCATTCATCAAAGAAACTTTACTCACGTATGGCCAACACAGACAGCGACTTCAAGACCTGTTTGTTTCCAGTTACAGCCGATTTCTTAGAAAAATATTAATTGGGCCATGCGAAATGGGTGTTATATTTCTTAAATAAGTGTTCCATACCTTTTACCGGAAATAATTGTCCCTTTCAGACCTCGGCAGCCTTAAGGCAGGTCTCTTGCTCAAACAAATGCTTTAACATTGTTTTGATATTACTTTCAACTTTTTTTTGTTTTCCGTCTCCTCCGTTTTTTGAAACACGGTTGAAAGATTAGGGTGAATATAACATCATTGGGCGAAGTTCGCAATGAACGCTTGACGTTTGGCATTTACATAAATTAAATACAAAATACCTATTTTCGGCAAAACAAAATTTTGTCGTTTATATATTAAAATTCTTTACAACCTAACAAATTCATTTACAACAATGTTTTATATTTTTTTGTATTTTTAAAATAAATATAGTAAAATAATTTTTTTTATGTCCTTCACTTACAAATAACTGTCTAAATTGCCTCTAAAATCCCGAAACAAAGAAATTTTTAATGGCCTATATCTTATAATTTAAAGCAAAAATAAATAAAGTAGCTCACATCCGTATTTAATATATCTTTTGATTGCAAAAATAATTTTTCAGTTTGGTTGGTTTAGTTAGTTGGTTAAACTGGTTAGTTTTTAAATTTTCACAGCCAAAATTATTTTCGTTATTTGTTTTTGGGTTGTTAGGAGTCATCCATAAATTACGTTAAGGGGGGGGGGGGTAGAGAAGTGTGACATTGTGTGAAAAGGGGTGGGGGGGGGGGGTCATCAGTTCTGTGACGTCACATGTAAAAATCTAAATAATTAAAATGCAAAAAAAATGTTGATGTAAAATTGCAAAATATGTGACGTCATGCTAGGGGGGAGGGGGGTCTCACAAATGTGACGATATGTGACAGGGACGGGGACGGGGGGTCAAAAAATCGTAAAATTCGAGTGACGTAATTTATGGATGGCCCCTTATGCCGTGTTGTGCTACCTCCTTCTTTAGCCAATGATGGACACTGTAACGCTGTCCGAGACGTTGGCTAAAGGAGGTAGCACAACACGGCATAACACCCTAAAAACAAATAACGAAAATTGTATGAAACTGGCCGCGCATACGTTCCTCTTAAACATAGCTACCTAGATTGACTTTTTCTCAGTTGGCTTATTTTCTCATCTGAGCTAAATGTTATTCATTCTCTCCAGACCAAATACGATTACCAGAAAGCAATCTTGAAGATGAATTCCTACACTGGTGTCAACTTGACCGTGGCCGACAAGTTGTACCGGAAGAAAGGACCGCAGTATGCTCTGAAGCCCGACTACAAGGAAAAAGCCGAACAAGTTTTCTACTGCAAAGTGGAAGAGATCGATTTCGATGACGCCGATGCGGCAGCTGACGAGATAAACAATTGGGTAAGATGAACAAGCTAATTTAATACTAAAACTAATTACAACATTATGTTATATTTTTTTTTATTCATTTTTTTTTATAAAATGTTTTACAAGGTGTAGTGCTAATTTTACATCTAAGGTTTTTTACTACTTTTCCATTGAAAGCATTTGCTTGTGTATGTAAGGGGAGTGTACGTAAATGCTGTTATCAGTTACCACATAAATAATTCATTGTACATGTATATATGTGTGCTTATTATTTATTTTGATAATAATATGTATTTAAAAAAAAAGAAAGAATGTTATGAAAAACAAAGGATATTTATATTTTAATTAAGTGGCAGTAGTTTTTTCTTAAAAATGTTTTTAAAATGTTTCTTGGCAGAGAGCAACATTCGGGTTTTATCATTAATACTTCTGATTTCTTCCACTAGTGACTAGACGATTGAAAAAAGTTCTTCCCTGATAAGAGTAATGATGTTGTGCAAAAGTAGTATTTAATTTTGGGCATAGAAAAACATATTTAAGTCGAGTTCGGTTGTCAGTTATTGATATTAGTTTTTATCTTTAATAATTTGAATTAATTAATTTTTAATATATAAATCTTTAAATGTGTACTTGAAATTCTTCAAACATAGGCGATATGTTGGGTAGTCCAAAGATTTTTTTAATATAATCTTTGGACTACCCAACATAACGCCTGTTTGAAGAATTTCAAGTACCTACATTTAAATATTTATATATTAAAAATTAATTAATTATATATAAATCTTTAAATTTAGTACTTGAAATTCTTCAAACAGGCGTTATGTTGGGTAGTCCAAAGATTATATTTAAAAAAATTGTTTTCTAGACTTTATGTCCGGGTTAAATCTTCCCCGCAGGAAAAATTTAACCCTTTCACACACTTTTCCACAAATGATCATCTAGTCAATTCACGCGATGTAATTGCATTGTATAAGTATACTAAATACAAAACTATACAAGAACAACACGTCAACCTACCAGAGACCATATGGGAAAATACTTCACCGACTCAGATATTTTCATATCAGAGGGTTCGGCTCGATAAATGTCATTTTCAGCGCTAAAACGAATTCACATCTTTCCATAATTGCAATAGAACAAGAATTTATTACATGTTTTATAGATTACACAGAACAATAATTTATTATTGTTTATTTTATAGATTAAACAGAACAAGAATTATTTACAGAACATGTTTTATAGATTACACAGAACAAAAATTTATTACATGTTTTATAGATCACACAGAACAAGAATTTATTACATGTTTTATGGATTACACAGAACAAAAATTTATTACATGTTTTATAGATTACACAGAACAAGAATTTATTACATGTTTTATGGATTACACAGAACAAAAATTTATTACATGTTTTATAGATTGCACAGAACAAGAATTTATTACATGTTTTATAGATGACACAGAACAAGAATTTATTAAATACACGTTTATAGTCCGGTCAATATAAACATTTCAAATAGCACGAATTCCCACAGAGCTGAAATTTGATAGAGACTTTGACTACACCATAGCAAATAAAATACCAAAAATCCTTATCGATCACAGCCTGCTAAAAAAGTTATTTAAGGTCAAAGTCAAAATTTTCGGTTTTTGGATTTTTCTCGTAAACGGTAAATTATATCAAAAAATAATTCAGGCAAAAATTGTAGATCGTACAATTATCTACAAAAATTTTCGAATACTTTTTTTCCTAAAATTCACTATTTCTGAGATATAGCGATTCTAAAAGTTGAAGGAGTTACATTTTATATAATATGCCCACATTTCCACACCACCTGTGAGGTAGGCGCATATTTTTGGCATTTTTCACTTGGCGCATTTTTTTTAACGAAGTAATGTTTCAGATGTTCCATTATATTCAATAGTGTTGTATGAAATAGTATTATTTATAAATTTTTTTACAGTAATGTGAAGATTTGAATCCATCTCGTCATCAATAATGAGTTCTTTCGATATTATTATTGCTAAAGTGAGCTGAAGTAATGTGTGAGCTCGAACAGCTCTCACGAAAGCATGGCCATTGAGCATTTTATCTAAAGACTTAGGAGCATAAATTAAAGAAAGCACTTCTTTCATGCCACTTCCTTGCATAATTTAACCTATTGCTCCAAAAGATGAAAGTACACAATAATTATACGTAGTATTGTACCTGCATTTATTCGGGAGTTGCTTGTTGCAAAAGAGGACAAATACTAACACGCATCACCTTATGTAGCCTTCGTGCAAGCATGCCATCTCGCTTGCACTCATGCTCTTTCATGCATACACCACATGCCCACACTTAAAAAATAATTACATGAAACAATGATTACTTATCTAACTTTATACAAATCAAATATCTAAATATTTCATTTTACACATTATATTTATATTTCATGTAATTAAACACTTTTTATATACACTTGAACCACTTTGGATAACGTGGGCGTGGTTCCGGTCTGGTTCGCAGCCTCCCGTCCCATAGTTGTGGAGATCTGCAAAGAACAGGGGAATTAGCGATTCTGTCCACGTCTGAGAGTGGACCAAAGTCCAGCAAATTATTAGTAATGTCACTCTCCCCCCACCTAACCTTCCTCTCAGAAAGCTGATCTAGGTGTCTTTTCCAGACCTGACCTGTCGAATGTATCTTTATCATATAAGTCCTACTCCCTAATCTTTTAATAATTGTTCCCAAAATCCAATTATTCTTAAAATCTTTTGTCAAAACTTTTGATCCGATGTCAAAGAATTTTTTAAACTTTCTATCCCGGTAGGTAATATTTCTTCTGAATATCTTGACAGGTTAAAATTTTGTTTTTAACTTTATCATCTATTCTTTTTAGAATCGATACATTTATCATTACATATTTTTAACAATTCTACTTGCACTTTATCCCGCGAACAATACGGAATTGGTCTACGGTTAACGAACTTTGGTTTGAAGTCTGACTAAACCTCAATATTAGTTTTGTTGTTTTTCAATCGGCCCGGTCTATCCGAAAAAACATTAGGATATTTCGCTTTTAGCACATTCCGAATATTATTCTTATCGGTAACACAATTATTCACAAGGTTAATCCCGTTTAACGTAATATCGAAACAATTTTAAAAACTTCTAGCTACTCTACACAAGATCTACCATTTGCAATAAGGAACTCCAGTGAAAAATATTATGGCTTTAAAAAAATATGTTCATATAGACCTATAAACACTGATTCTGAATATATAAGTTTAATTAAATAATAGTTAACGTAGAGTTTAAAAAAATTTATTAAATAGTCCATTTTAAACGGCGTCATTAAAAAACCCTGTCAAGTTGGTATTATTGAATTTGTGAGGCGTGACGTCACCGCGTTCATAATTCTCCAGTCACCTGGTATATTTTTGTATTGAAAAATGGCAAGCCGTTCAAAATTCCGTGTTATTGGTTTATAGAGGTTTAGACACATAATAATTATTGTTTTAATTGAAACATTATTTAGGCCTAAATAATTCAGTTTCAAAAATAGAGTATCTCTATTAGTTTATCTATATTATTTAAAACATTCAAAAACTTTAACTGTCTAAAAACATCCTGTAACGCCTGTCGCAGTGCTCCAATTTTGATTTTCAAAATGGCCGGCGACGAACAGCTGATTTCAGTTGCCTACAAAAAATGCTTAGGTTCCCATAATATTGATTTTGATTCGTAAAGCTAAAAAAATTATAATTTCAAACAATTTTTATACCACTCTCCCTTAATAATATTGAAAAATATAATAATATAATAAATAAATAATTACACCTAAATAACGTTTTACTTATTGAAAAGTTTTATAGCTTCTTCCATACAAAATGACAACATCTATTGAAAATAACTAAAACTTTTGGGCAGATGACGTCACACTAGATACGGTGGTTTTCGGGGGATCTCGAAAAATTAAAACCTTGACATTTATTTTAGCTATCAAAACTAACTATAAAAAATAAAAATAAATATGCAGTTATTTAAGTTAAAAGGTCATTATTCATTTAAAAAAAAAAAAAAATTGGACTGAAGTTCCTTATTATAAAAAATTCAGTTGGCACACATTTATTTTTAAATTCGACATAACACGTTATTTTTCCCAATACATTCGATGAAATATTATCGTACCCGAATGTTTTTTTATGGCAGACTTGTAGTTCCTTATGCCTAAATTGTTAAACACTTCAAATGGGAATGCATTTACACTTGCGCCCGTATCAACTAATACTTGTAACATAATATTGTCTATGCGTAAATTTAAATACATCGGATCGTTATCTTTGAAATCGTTAATTGCCCGAACCGTGTTTAAGCGCTCCTTGCTTGGAGAGCGATCAAATTTACAATAACTCTTATTTTTACAGGTCGAGCTAATATGACCTACCTTCTTGCATATGTTACAATGACGATTTTTACGCCAACAATTCTTCTGCAAATGATTAGTCTTTCCACAAATAAAACATGATTTAAAATTATTTGTTTTATGGGGTGACTTACTGCGCGCTTTTCTATCCTTTTTCCTGTCTAGATTTATCAAAATTATGAACTACACTTAAATTCGACTAAGTACTATCCATACTCAATACGTGTTCCCAAGTGGACGCTAAATTAACACATTCCACAAATGACTTGCTTAAACTCTCCATAAAAAGATGTCTCATTAAAAATCACAATTATAAATACATCTTTCAAACATGATTCTAGCCTGTCCTCAAAATTACAAGATAAACTAATATTTTTCAATTTTTTATAAGAAAAACTCTCTTTATATAACTTTCGAAGGTTATTCCCATCAACGTAATATATCATTAAAGAAGAAGATAACACTTTTAATCTAAGTGAAACTATGAAAGAGAACAAGACACAGAAAAATAGAAAAAGACAATGGTCGCAACTGGGACTCGAACCCAGACCTCTCGTCTAACCGGAACGTGCGCGTTAAACAATTTCGCTATTGCCACCTTCTGTCAAACCGTCATATTTGTCAATCTCATATTTCAAATATTTATAGAATCAACAATATTATCTTCAACTAGTTCTTTTTTTTCCATATTATAGGCAACTACTCTTTTTATTGGAAACAATCATTCTAAGAATTGGTTTGTAACCTGAATAGCGTCTCGGATAAATGTATCCGAATTTATTCATATGGAACTATTGACTTTATGAAAGTCTAAATGAATATTCAATTTTTTATAAGAAAAACTCTATTTTTATAACTTTTGAAGGTTATTCCCATCAACGTAATATATCATTAAAGAAGAAGATAACACTTATAATCTAAATGAAAATATGAAAGAGAACAAGACACAGAAAAATAGAAAAAGACAATGGTCGCAACTGGGACTCGAACCCAGACCTCTCGTCTAACCGGGACGTGCGCGTTAACCAATTTTGCTATTGCCACCTTCTGTCAAACCGTCATATTTGTCAATGGTCCGCACCGGGTACCAAACAGCAAGGGGTGCCAACGACAACTCACTCGTACAGCCAAAGAATGCACACAAAATCTCCCTCTAATAATGTACACATATCAATAAAAAACAACCTACTCTTGTACCTAGCTACTTACATACTAATGTCATATTTTGAAACGCATCGCAATTATATTTTCTTTTTTTTTTCGAATACAATTTCTAATTCCCTAAAAGAATGAATTTGTGTTGCACTTGGTCTTAAACAGCGCGTAATATCGAGCGCGAAATGTACGTGGTGGCTCTCGAGTGAATAATAATAAACTAGTAGTTAAAAACCCGTTCCGCTGGTTTTTGCTGATGGGCCCTGCGGGTGGCTTTTGGTTCGGCTTTGCCCAGTTAGAGGATTGGTTACAGAGTTGGAATTTATAAATCCGATAGGAACTTTTTCCGAAAATAGCCCGTTCCTAGGATCCAGTGTGATCCAGTGACCAGTAGTAGCTATTTACCGCGACAAAGTAACCGAAACGTCAAATATAATAATATATAGCCGCGTGATACAACTAAGTATTTCCGTCAATCTTTCCGTATCGGGAGAGATACTCAAATTTACAAAATCGTAGCACTAATACATAGGGAGGGCACGTTCTCGTGCGACCTGCTAACGGAAGAGGTGCCATCCTCTAACGAATTCTTTAATTCTTAACCGAATCACAACGGTAGCTTTGTTCGAAATTTCACGAACGCAGATTTTTAGATGTGTAATCCCAGCACCAGCAAAAAAACGTCGAAACAAGAAAAGCAGCATCAACACTCATACCAGCTTCATTAGACTTCAGTTTTCTACGCTATCTTTCCTTTTGGTGTGAAGTCCTAGAAGAAGTTAATAGACACAAAAGTATCTACACACGTCTGGGCTATCATTGGAAAAGTATGTAATAAAAATTAAAGCTCTTAAAAATTTTCTTCAAAGTCAAGGTAACCAAATAGTGGAAAAGGCTATTTGCTACGCAACAAAAAAAAAGTGAGGACTAAGACATTCCGATTAAAGGAAAAGAGGAAGGAGGAGATTTCGAAAACGTAAGTCTGGAGAAATAGCCCAAGATGCTGGACTTACATTAGCAGAGGAGCTGCAGAGAACAATTTTCGAATGTCACGATAGATTTTACGAAGAACTAGACCATCGTTACAGGGCAATGGATTTTATACTGGTTACCTTTCGGCTTAAAACGTTGGTAACATCACCAGAAGAAGATTTTCGTGGAATGGCTCCAAAACTGTTAAAAATGTATGATGAATTTTCAGCAAAGGACATCGTGTTGGAGATTTTACGATTGATGCGCCATTTGAAAGCCGCCAACATTTCTGCCCAAAGAACCGGTTCAATGGACTACATTGGAGCTTCTCAGAATCATTGTAAAATGGGGCTATTCTGAGTCTATTTCAAGTTTAGCGCTATGTCTTAGATTTTTTTTAACAATTTATGTTTTGGTGGTTTCATGTGAAAGAAGCATTTCAAAGTTAAAATTAATAAAATCTTACTTAAGGTCCACGGTGAGCCAAGCGCGACTAACCAATCTTTCGATTTTATCAATTGAAAGAGACAGCAAAATCAAAGTTGATAATGTGATCGAATGTAATATAGTAAAATAAATAAAAAATAAAAAAGTATTTGGTGTTTTATTTTAAGTAGGAGTGCTCAATACAAACCTACCCTACCATATCTACCCTACGCCGCCACTGATTGCCACAAATTTGTTTAATTCCCTACCCAATTCCATCAACATGAGTCAAAATCTGAACGTATATAAAAAAAAATATTAAAAGCTGGGTAAAAAATAATTTGGAAGTGAGTAAATTTTTTCTATAAATTGTAACGTTTGTTTCTAATTTCCTAAAATATTCCATATCTTTCTGTATATTTACATTTAAAAAAAGGTAATACATACACATGTACATATATGAACGTGTGTATGTACGTATACGAGTGTATACATACATTTATTTATATAAATATTTTTTTTTTAATTTTAAGAAAATTCTCAGTAACTCCTGTAAAATCAATCATCTTGATCTTTATATTATTTTATTTTTATTTTATTAATCTATATACAGAATGTTTACGGTGGGTTTTTCGATGCCTGTCTCACTAGGATTAACCTGTGTCGAGATTTACTAGTACAGATATTTTTTAAATTCTATTTTAACTACCACTGTCTAATATCAACATAATATAATACCCACGCACACGCTTCGCCTTTGTGGGATCTTTTTTTGTTACTATTTTATATTTTATGTTATTATGTTTGTACCTATTCCGATGTATCAAAAAATTTCACCAATAAAAAAATAAAATAAAGTCTTCTGTTTTCTGTTTAGGTTGCGAGCGAGACCAATTACACAGTCGAGAAACTTGTGAACGGCAGCGTTTTTAACAATGATACCATTTTAGTATTTGCCAATGCCATCTACTTCCAGGTTGGTAAGCTCACATCATGTAGCAGGAGTACTTTTAGTGATTTATATATTTAATAGTGATTCATATAATGGCTGCTTACACTTGTAGCAGCGGACTGTTTTGACAGAACTCAAAAATGGTGGCGGCGACGCTTTCAATTTTGTCTTATAAGCAGGGCTGCCAATGCTGCCATTCCTCTTGCTGTTTCGGTGCTGCCAACCTTTTGACAAAAATACACTATTTGTTCCAGAGCTGCCAACTTCCGAACTCATGTCCAGCAATTTAGACTTTATGACGGCTGTGCTGATAACCAAGCCACTATGTTCGATAGCCATTACTAAAGGAGCAAATCTGTCTGTTAGCCCGGCAAGTAATAATGATCCAATCCACTCATCAGTGATCTGGAAACCGGTACCTTTTAGTTTCTGTGCGGTATCAACCATTTGGGTTACATAGGCACTCATTAATTCAGAGTCTTCTAGTCGAATAGATATTAACTGACGAAGTAGACTGATGCGACGCGTGAAGCCAGCCTTCCATACACCTTGTACTGTTTGCTCGTCTTTGATGTGAACATAAATTGAAGAGTCAATCATAATAAGTTTAGCTTTAGCCTTTTTATCATCCAAACTTGTACAATCAGCTGATTCTGGCGTGTGAATATCCACACCATCCAACATCAAAAAATGTTCAGCGGCAAAGGACCACTCATCGAAGTTTTGGCGACCCTTCAATTTTGGTACATTCACTATGAAATATTCTGCCGAAACATTATTCTTTAAACGGTGCTTCACCGAAAATATTGATATCACAACATTTTCAACGTGAAAGGATTCATGCTCCCAAAATAGAAAATATTTGAAAACAAGCCACCTGTCACCTGCCACCTGCCAGAGCCACCTGTCAAAGCCACCTGCTAGGGTCACCTGCCGGGACACCTGCCAGGGCTACCTGCCACCTGCCAGGGCCACCTGCCGGGCCACCTGCCAAAGCTACCTGCCGAAGCAACCTGCCAGGGTCACCTGCCAGAGCCACCTGCCAAGGCCCCCTGCCGAATTCACCTTCCACGGCCACCTGCCAAAGCTACCTGCTAAAGCCACCTGCCAGGGCCACCTGTCGAGGCCACCTGCTAGGGCCACCTGCCGGCGCCACCTGTCAGGGCCACCTGCTACCTGCCACCTACCAGGGCCACCTGCCAAAGCTACCTGCCACTTTAAAAGATCGTACTAAAGGACAGCGTTGTTCAGTTATTACCGTCAGCGATCAGAAAAACATCTCTACAAATCTGAATACTCTTGGACTTCGGTACGCCGCTCGATTCAAGACGCCAGGCTCTTTCACCCGATGGAACCACACCTGCAAACCGCAGACGCCTGAGCCCTGGCTATCCTCGGGTACCTCCAAACTTGCTGATTCTTACCAAGCCCTTGAAGTCGTTGCTCTACCCCTGGCCATCTTGCCCCGGGCTGCTAGCCCGGCGCCCCCTTGCCCCGAGCCTTGCATCTCTCTGCCCTGATGATGACGCCTGAGCCCACTGGCCATCTTGCTCCGGGCTGCTAGCCCGGGGTCCCCCTTGCACCGAGCCTCGCATTTCTCTGCCCTGATGATAACGCCTGAGCCCCCTGACCATCCTTGGGATCCTTTGAACTTGTTGATTCTTGCAAAGCCCTTGAAATCGCTGCACTACCACTGGCCATCTTGCTCCGGGCTGTTGGCGCGGCGCCCCTTTGCACCGAGCCTTGCATCTCTCTGCTATGATGCTAACTCCTGAGCCCTGAACCCTACCGCCCGGGGGCTCCAACTTGGGCTACACTTTTATTGTCTGATACTGCCAGGAATCCGTGGTATGAGGATATACAATACAAATCAACTGAGGAAACACTGCGTGCGCTATGCCGAAAGATGCATGATATGGACACCAGCCGCGCCTAATAGAGTGCAGACCAATATGAGGATGATGCCATGTCTGTCAAATGATGACACCATTCAGAGATACGTGTTATGCACCCGCAGCACGCCCAATATGCATGAATGCAGACCTACATGATGATGACACCATGACACCATCTCTCATGATGACACCATGAGAGATGCGTGCTATGCATGATGCATGACACTATGCACCTACATGCGTGCTATGAACCTACATGATGATGACACCATGACACCATCTCTCATGATGACACCATGAGAGATGCGTGCTATGCACCCGCAGCACACCCAATAGAAAACAGACCTATTACGCTGAAGTCAATCAACATGTGAGTTGCTGCGACCACCCCTGCATATGATGCTGGTGCCAGATATGCCGCAATCCACGACTGTGCAACATCTGGAGCGCGGTCCGCATTGCCAGAAGCAAGCCCTTGAAGCCGCCATGCAAAGCAGATTGCTGACCTGCTCGGAGCCCTGAATGCTGCGACTCGACGCCAAGCGATCGGGCCAGCCTTAAATGCTGTTCCCTTGGATGCCTAACAACTTGAGAACATACAACATCTGGAGCGCAGCCCGTTGCGATCACTAGCAACCACCGTCCACCGTAGGCTACATGCTCCGATGCAAGAGCATTTCATCTCACAATGCACGGTGGAAGACGCAATAGCACTCCACCTCAATATGCGGCAGAAGATGCCCGTCCAGCATAGATGCTTCAGTAATCAGATACTCACTACAGAACATTAACCCGTCACTGTTTGCCGAACGAAGCGGCCGGTGCTATTGGGGATGAGTTGGGCGACATTCCCCTCACACCCCTTCCTACTTGCTACTTCCCGCGCCACAGCTATATTTTACACACATTTTGCAAGGATCGTAGACTCTATTTATTTACCTCAATGTCTGGTTATGTTTAGGTAATGTAAACTGGTTTTAGAAAAATCGTTTGTATAAAAACGTAATGATAAGACAAAAAGTCTAAAAATTATGGCAATTGGAAAATTTGTAATTTTTTTGTATGGCAGGGCGCATGGGAAAATCAGTTCAGCCCGGCTTTAACTACAGAACAGCCTTTTTACGTCAACGAAACTACTGTGATAAATGTTGAGATGATGGCACAGCAATGTTCAACCGGTTACCAACAAAACAATGGATTAAGCGCACAGGTAACGTAACATATTAAAATAAATAATAACCACTCAGTAGTAGACACTCAGACTATTCATAGACCACATGCTTAATTTAGACGGTCTTCATAACTACCACAAGCACTCAGGCCATTATGAATGGCCTGAGTGTTTTTTGACCAAAACCACTTTTTTTTTGACGTGATAACGTCTTATAAATCGATGTACACCAGCTGCATGCACGAAAAAGCATGACTCATTGTCACGTTCCGCCTGAGCCAAGCGGGCGAACAAGCGATAGAGAGGCACGATCGGCCTAAGCTTTCGGCTTAAGCGTTCGGCCCGTGACGTTATCACGTAAAATTATCGTCCGTAAACCGACTTTACAGACAACCAATTTTTTATATGAATACCGCACAAGAGTCCCAACTGCTCCCGTCTGGAGCCAGTGAGACTATGGCATCCCCAATTGGGGTATGTTGTGAGGCTGAAGGTAGAGGGCAGGGCATGCTTAATTTAGACGGTCTCCATAACTACCGTAAGCACTTAGGCCATTCATAGGCTCCGCGCTTAATTTAAATGGTTTTCGTAGCTACTGTAAGCACTCGGGCCATTCGTAGGCACCGTGCTTAATTTAGACAGTCTTCGTAGCTACCGTAAGCATACCGTAAGCATAATGGGCCATTCATGGGCACCTTGTAGCTACCGTAAGCACTCATGGGCACCTCGTGGCTTCCGAAAGCACTCGAACCATTCATATGGCACGAGTGCTTACGGTAGGGCCTAGTGCTTATTTTTTTTTGACAGCAAGTCGGTACCTGGTCCCGTTTATATAGTTCACCTGCAGGTAGTCACTGGCTGTTGACATACCTGGTTCCACAACGAGCTCATTTATCTGAACCTTCTTAAGTGACATACTGTAACTGTTTAATTTCATCATTTCTTCAAAATGATGAAAATGAAATGGGTAAAAAATTAGATTAACATAATAAATAATATAAGTTTTAATACGAAAATAAATTTAAAAGAACTTAACTTTTGTAACTTTTTTTATATTGGGAAGACTTCTAGAAATTTTAACATTAGAGTTAAGGAACATCTAAGATGTTTAAATAATAATAATTATTCAGAATTTGCCAACCACATTTTGGAAACAGGTCAGTCTTTTGATATTAATAAAGGTTTAAAAATTTTACACACTAACACAACGGGTATACAATTAGATAATTTAGAAATTTTAGAAATTAGTAAAAGTGTTAATTGTAAATTAAATATTATAAATAACCAAACGTTTTTTAAAAATAGCCATCTTTTAAATTTATTTTCGTATTAAAACTTATATTTATAATAATTAATTTTGTTATTTAGACTTCCTGTTTTGTTTTAAAAGATTTTTTATTATGTTTATGTAATTTTTTAACCATGCTAAAATAATTTTAATATTTTATTTTGTATAATTTTTTTAATGATATTTTAAGTAATTAATCACCTCTCCTTTCTAATATTTTGTTTATGTTCTAATTTGTCTTTACTTTTTTGTCTTTTGTTATTTTTTATCAACTTATTATCCTGACGAAGAAAACAGTTTTCGAAACATGTCGATATTGTTAATTATATAGTGGTGTACACAAAGTTATTTGTTTTCATTAAATTAATAATGACGCCACAAAGCGAATTTGCGAATTTTGAAGAAGATATTATTGTATTTCGTGCACGTCCTTCTAAGAAATGAATGTTGTGTATAGTTAGTTTTTGAGTTTCGGATGTAAAATAGTTGGTTAGATCGTGTATTCCGTATTTGACATTGGAAATTAATGTTTCCCAGAAGATTGTTGATGTTATAAAGTATATACATGAATGTAGTGTATATGAAAAAGAATGCCTTCACCCTGCATAACATGTCTCCTGAGACAACATAGTCCTGTTAGCGGTCTTACCAGCTGCTTGTGACTTTCTATTCATTTTGAGCCGTTTGTCTTTCTTTTCTATGCTTTAATAATCTGAGCGAGATAAATAATTTAATTATGTTATTATTTAATCCACAGATCTTGAAGTTGGATTTTGTAGGTGAAGAGATTTCAATGGTCTTCTTTTTACCCAACAATCGCAGTGGTCTTCAAGAGTTGGAGGAGAACTTACAATCTACCGATATTAAAGAAGTGTTTGACTCCATTGAACCAGCAGATGTCACTATTTTACTGCCCAAGTTTAAAATTGAGACCACTGCTAACTTTGATGATATTCTGGAAAAAGTGAGATTTTCTTTTATTTCAAAAACCTTTCCACCAGATTCTTTACACTGGTCAACAATGGTTTTGTTGCCCTTGATATGAAAGTGGTTCTGAATAATTTGATGCCTACAATTTATGAAACTATGGATGATTATGGAATATTGGCTCTAGTTTTTATTTAAATCTTCATTTCCTTATTACAGTACAAGAAACACTTATTGCAGTTATATGACACTATAAAGCAACATAATTCTATGAACTAGGTTAAATATATGGTGAAAAACTAGTTTTTGGAAAAAATATTTATATTCGTATTTATGAAAAAATGTTGAATCTGTAGATATAAGATGTTTGCGCCAATCAATGTTCTTTTTGTTTAAGATTTAGTACTGGAAAACTGCTTATTCCTTTGCCCAGTTCCTACCACCAAGTACCTACCTTACTACCTTTCCATCAAGTACCTACCCATCCCACGCCAAGACAAAACAAAATAAAGCGTTCGATTTCCGCATTCCTTTGTTTTTATTGACTTGTTGAAAACGCACCCGATTCGATAAAATGATCCGTTCGGTAAAATTTGTGCATCTTACTTAATTGAAAGTAACGCCATAAGTTTAATTTGGGAACTTATTATTACACCCGCCGCGGCTGCAGAAGTTACCGTGTACTATAAGTGAATTATTATAAAGACAAAAGGAGAATTGTTAAAAGGACCACAGAACCAGCGGCAAATATCAAGTGAACTCGGTAAGTTTTGGCTATACCTATCCTTTCCTTTTCCTTTGAGTAGTTTTTCAGTAATTGTTGTTTTAGATTCGCACCGCACCCGCCTGCGAACGAATTGATTTGCGCAACCATAAGATTAAAAATTATAACTTTAAAAATAAAAATGTAAGTGAATTATAAGCACCATTGGTGCCAAGCCAATGCAATTGGCTTAGTAGGACTTGTTTGTTGATATATAAAATTATTAAAAAAAAGTTCATTTAAGAAGGCGGGAATGGGAATGGCCACCGCCCCGGGAACCTTTATTGGATAACCAACACCTCTGCCATAGGTCACCCCAAGTGGTTCGCTACGTTTGGTGATTGAGCAGGGGTGCCCGGGTTCATGGGGTGAGGTTTGTCTAGGTCTTGGAGGCGGATGACCAAGACACACTAAACCTTTTCCTTCCCAGAACTCTCCTATCCTTCCTTTCATTAAAAAAAAACGAAACCCTCCACACAGCATCCCCAAAGATGAGATAGGCCCTGAGGGAAATTATTTTCCTCAGGTTCTCCTGTGTGGAGTTAACGTAAAAAAAAATTAAATAACAAGTATATTCTTTCATTTCAATTTTTTTATTGAAAATAATTACAAATGGTTTTGTTTTAGTGTTTAATTAATATAAGTAAAAATAAAAAGAGAGAAAACTTTGTAAAGCCTATGTTGTACTTCGAAGAAACACAATTTATAAGCTTTTCTTCCATATTTTTTTGGGGGGCATCTCTTTTTAAACACCAGCAGTAATCTGCCATCATGCGACGGTCCCATCTACCCTGATACCTTTCCTCCGTCACTTTTAAGTCCTGGTGGAAGCGCCCTCCCTTTCTTCACTATAATTTCCCAGATTGTCAGAAAATCTATCCAGGTGACTGTGGAGAAAGTGTATCTTTATGCTTATATTCACTCCTAAAATCTTGAAGCCTTCCAACATCTGTTGCACAATTTCTATGTAATTTGGTGCTTTATAGTAACGTTAAAAATTTTCCACCACCAACAGAAAACTCCTCCAAGCTTTACCTTCAAAATCAGTCATAAGTTTTATAAAATTTGTATCTTTCATTAATGTCTATCGAATATTCCGGCTTTTAACCTTTCCATGCTCAGCTTAAAAAAATGTTTTACAAATGTATTTAAAGCATTCTCCTTCCTCGTCCAAAGCTTTAACGAAATGTTTCATAATACCTAACTTGATATGTAATGACGGAAGTATGATTTTTTTCTCTACTTTAACGGCTCATTTATCACATTGGCTTTACCAACAGTTGAGGATTTTCTCAAACGCCACACATGAGACATGCGTGGGGAGGGAGGTCGCGTGATGTCTGTAGGAGGGAGGTCGCGTGATATCTGTAGGAGGGAGGTCGCGTGATGTCTGTAGGAGGGAGGTCGCGTGATGTCTGTAGGAGGGAGGTCGCGTGATGTCTGTAGGAGGGAGGTCGCGTGATGTCTGTAGGAGGGAGGTCGCGTGATGTCTGTAGGAGGGAGGTCGCGTGATGTCTGTAGGAGGGAGGTCGCGTGATGTCTGTAGGAGGGAGGTCGCGTGATGTCTGTAGGAGGGAGGTCGCGTGATGTCTGTAGGAGGGAGGTCGCGTGATATCTGTAGGAGGGAGGTCGCGTGATGTCTGTAGGAGGGAGGTCGCGTGATGTCTGTAGGAGGGAGGTCGCGTGATGTCTGTAGGAGGGAGGTCGCGTGATGTCTGTAGGAGGGAGGTCGCGTGATGTCTGTAGGAGGGAGGTCGCGTGATGTCTGTAGGAGGGAGGTCGCGTGATGTCTGTAGGAGGGAGGTCGCGTGATGTCTGTAGGCGCGAAATAAAGTCGCAGAAAGCGAATTTCACCAAAAAACTAATTATTAATAAAAACATATTAATAACTCGTGTTTTGAAAAGCCAACTTACACTGTTAATTATTATAAATACAAGATACGCAAAGTCATAAAAACCAGAGCCAATTCAGTACTTTCATGAATATATCCGTAAACTTGGTACATGAAAATATAAAAATCCGCAGAGATATCTAGGGCAACAAAAAAATTAATATTTTTTGTTGAGTTGTGTTTTTGCGGTGGTATATCCCGGGGTGGTATTTGGCCTTCTCGATGTAACCATTCCTCTCTAGTCCGCAGGCCTACCCATCCTGGTTCAATCTACTTCCACAGACTGTAGTCAGAACACCATTTCATTCGAAATTTTAATTTTTTAAGTTTTCTTTATTCATTGAATTGTTTGTTACATTAATTTAAGGATTTTTCCACCACCATGCTAGGCACATGCCCGTGTTGTGGTGGTCGATCGTAATAATGGCTGTCAATGAGATTTACGTGTTTATGGCATATTTTAATTCAATATGAAAATTTCCTTGTTTAGTTCCTAAAATTTTATTATTTAAAATAATACTTATTTTGTGTCTAAAGCGTTACGTGAACCTTCATAAGAATTCATGCACTCTCTCCAGGGTGAATTGCCTAAAACCAAAAAAAAAAAAAAAACTAATCTCACACTTTTCATTAGTACGCCCTCCACATCATGTACACCAATAATGCGACATTCGACCTTATCCCAGCGAATCCTGATATTCGATTAAAAGTCGACACGGTGTTCCAGAAGACCTCCATTGATTTGAATGAGGAGGGAGTTACAGCCGGCGCAGGCAGCGCCGTAGGCAAGTCTATTCTTGATTTTATATGTGTGCTTTTTGTGATTTATAGACAGGACAGACATATATACTTTTACCCGCGGTTGAGACACACGTATGTGATTTGGAAAGTAAAGTCCACCTAGAGCGCAGCTGATATAACTTGTAAAATAATAGAAATAGACTTGTTTTTAATAATTTTCGGAGCGTACTTTTGGGGCCATCCATAAATTACGTCACACACTAAGGAGGGGGGGGGGGGGGGTAGAGAAGTGTGACATTGGGTGACAAGGGGTATGGGGGGGTCATCAGTTCTGTGACATCACATGTAAAAATCTGAATTATTAAAACGCAAAAAAATTTCATGTGAAATTGCAAAATATGTGACTAGGGGGGAGGGGGTCTCACAAATGTGACGATATGTGACAGAGGTGGGGGGGGGGGGGGGTCAAAAAATCGTGAAATTCGTGTGACGTAATTTATGGTTGGCTCCTTTGCGATTTTTTCTATCGAGGGAATTTCATATAATTTGCGTTTCGACGTGAAACGTATCTAGACATTAAAAAATAACATATATTTTTTAAGAGCTTAAAAACTTCAAATGTTTAAGGGATATATGTAAGAAATCGGTAGAAATTCAGGTAGCGGCGGCTTAAAATGTGGATTTTTAGATTCCATTGACATCTATTGAAATATTCGAAAAGAAATATTTTTTTTTTGTTGTTTTTGTTATTTATTTTTGGGGTGTTATGCCGTGTTTCGCTACCTCCTTCTTTAGCCAACGTTTCGGAAAGCGTTGCAGTGTCCATCATCAGGGCAGATGAGCTCATCTGCCCTGATGATGGACACTGCAACGCTGTCCGAAACGTTGGCTAAAGAAGGAGGTAGCGAAACACGGCATAACACCCCAAAAATAAATAACAAAAACACTTTTGGCCGTGAAAACCTAAAAACATACAGAAATATCTTTGCTTTATCCAGATATGTGCTTCGGTTAATTTAATTTAATATTTTGCCTGATAAATGATGACCATAATTTTAATACGCGATGGCTTCATTTTTACGTTATTTTAATAAAACAATGAAGGTTTCAGAACAAGGGAATTATTTTAAATGATAAGTATAAAATCGTTAGGTGGGTAAAAGGTTCCAACTGGTATTTTTGGAGAAATTGAGATTTGGTCACCAGGGTGTTTAGTTTCGGGTAAACTGCACTGAAAAGCCTGAATCAGCCCCATGACGTCTATAAATCGATGTTTATAAGTAATAAGATTCTAACCTCGCCTAAATTTAGATGCATTTGGGATATAAGGGTTGAAACAGTCGGAACCTTTATTTGGATTGCTTCAAATAACCTAAGCTTAGTTCGATAAGGTTCTAACCAACTTTATTCAAAACTTAATTTTAGATTTGTGGCCAAAACCTGCAACTAAAATTAATGATCCTTTTTATAATCAAAATGGCGTGTACTTTTTTATATCACACCTTGATTTCTATTTAACATATTTTTTGTTTTAAATTATGAAATATAGGCCATTAAATACTTCGATTTGCCATTTCTTGGTATGTTCTCTCTAATGCTACGTATACGTGCATGCAATGTAACGAGACGCGAACCGAGCCACGAATTAGACCTTGTTCAGAAAGGGCGAATTCGCCGCGAATCGTTACGCACGTACACATACGCGCGTTGGCGAGCTACTGGGGGCCGGTACATTGCATCTACAAGCATGGCGCGTGTTTGTTTAAAATACGCCCGTAAATCGCGTAGCACGCCAGACTCTCGACTCAAACAGTCGACGCAATGTACGTGCGAAATGATTCGCGGCGAATTCGCCCCTTCCGAAGGTCTTGTGGGAAAGGAATGAATTAACAGCAAACGGCGCGAATCGCCACTTGCAGTTACTTCGTTCCTTTCTTCCTGCATCAATTGTTTGCGAGTTCATGATATGTCCTCTCTAATGGTTTCGCGAATTTTCATCCCGCGACAAAATATCTTACGCACAAAATATCCCCCAACAAAATATCTACTAAAACCCAACCTAAAAAAATGTGGCAAAAATAATACATACATCATATAGAGACAATAAATTATTGTTCAAAATAGTAAAATGGGAAAAAAATAATAAAGGCATCCTTTAAAGTTAGGTTAGGTTAGGTTTTAGTAGACATTTCGTTGGGGGATATTTTGTCGCGGTATGAAAACGCGCATTACCCTCTCATATGTAAATGTGATAAAATATTATTTTTTTTAAATATTTAAAAAGCATATAGGTAGACTTTAACTAAAATTCCAAACGACCGATTTACGTTTAAACATATATTTGTCATATTGTAAAATTTTAATTTCGATTCAGAAGAACGCTTTTTGAATTTTTTTTAAACTTTATTTTTCACTATTTTGACATGGAAGGTTAGCCAAGATAATTTTTGTAATAATTACCATTATTTTATTACTCATGTTGTATTAAACTACTCCCAGCGAGAGCTCGTACTGACGTTTGTGCTCTTCGTTCTTGTTTACAAACGCGTCTTGTTTGTCAAGTTTTTCAAGTGAAGGTAAAATACTAATTGGCCTATAATTACCCAGTAGAGTGTGATCACCTCCTTTATAAATAGGTCTGATAACTGGAATTTTTGCTTCAATTAAGAATCTATTTACAAAATGGGCTATCCTTGGAGCTAAGATTATTATATGTTTTTTAATATCGCTCATTCTGATATTATCAATTCCAGGAGAAGAGCTCTTAAGTTGCCTCACAATGCTTTCTATCTCAGCAATTTTGGCCCTTGGTAGGTACATGCTTTGAGGCATCTCCTCTGGTTCAAAAACAGTAGTCCTGTAATAACATTTGTGTAACATATTGCAGACACTGTCAGAGAAATGATTAACAAAATCATTAGTTACATTTTCTTTGGTCCGATCTTTCATCAAATATTTGGAGGCAATTTGGTCACAATCATTTTTACATTTGTTTCCTAAAATTTGATTACACTCGTCCCAAGTCTTTTTTGAGCGTCGAAATAGAATATTGAATTTGTCATTGTAGTATGAGGTTTTTAATTTAAGTAACAATTTATTTAAAACATTTCGATAACTTTTATATTCTTTTTCATAGAATTTGTTTGTAGGAGTATTTTTCCAACGCGTAATAATAATAATAATAATCTCAATAATAATAATTCATCAAAGTTTGGTAATTAAACATAAATTGATTGACTGCCGTAATGTAGTACCATATTATGAATACGAACCAAATTCGTTTTTAGAAAATGAATTTTATAAAATATATTATGATAAAACTATACTAACAGACAGAACGATTCGTCATAATAGACCCGATATAGTTTTACATGACAAAATTAAAAAATAACTTATATCATTGATGTCGCTATTCCAAATTCCTGTAATATTCAAAAATCTGTTTCTGAAAAAATTAGGAAATATACAGATTTAGGAAATGAGATTAAAAGAATTTGGCATTCTCGGACTATAAAAATATTACCATTTGTTATTTCGGCTACTGGCATTATACCTAGCTCTCTAATTAAAAATTTAGGCTTATTAGATTTGTCAAAGAATCTTTATATAAAAATGCAAAAATCAGTCATATTAAATACATGTAGGATTACGAAAGATTTTTTAAATATTTATATTGAGGGATCGGTAGGATTTATCGGTTCAGTTAGGAGTTCTATCGAGCCGAACCCTCTGATATGAGAATATCTGGAGTCGGTGAAGTATTTTCCCATATGGTCTCTGGTAGGTTGACGTGTTGTTCTTGTATAGTTTTGTATTTAGTATACTTATACAATGCAATTACATCGCGTGAATTGACTAGATTAGCATTTGTGGAAAAGTGTGTGGAAGGATTAAGTTTTTCCTGTGAGGAAGATTTAACCCGGACATAAAATCTAGAGAACAATTAAAAATAATATAATAATCTCGTTTTTTAATATTATATAGTGCATTAGTAGATATCCAATCATTTATTGCATACGGTCGGATTTTAGATTTTTTGCTTATTTTAATTGTGCTGTTTTTATACAAGTCGTCAAAATAATTTTTAATCTTTAAATAAATAACAGAACTTTCGGTTTCCTTTAGAAGTGATTTCCAATCATAATTACAAATACGTTTAACGATCAAATTTTGCGAAAGAATTTGGACGTTATTAGAATCGTTAGAATTTAAATTATCTACCAAGTTATAGTTTATACTTACAGCTGTTGTATGGTGATCGGCAATGTTATAATCACACACGCATGCAAAGATAGTACTGCTTAATCCATTGGGTAACTTTCCGTTTATTCGGACAAAAAAATGGTCTAAATATGAGCTAATAATTTTCTCTTGAACTATAACTTCCCTAGTAATATTATGAATACATTTTTTTAAATAGTTATTAGTCAGGATATTTTCATAATTTATAATGCATCATTTTTATTTAATAAATTTAAATTTACATCGCCGAAAAAGATTAAACTTTCATTTGATATAATATTGTTTTCAAACACCATGGATATTTCAGACAAAAATGCTTGCTTATTTAGATTTGGGGGTCGGTATATTGCTAAGACATTTAAAATGCTGTTATTTGGAAGTGTCAATATTCCAAAAACGTTCTAAAAATATTTAGTGTCCAGAAATAATGCTAACCATAATGCTAACTATTATTAAAGCTTATCGACTGTTAAGCGGAATCACTCATAAGGTAAACCAGTCTTGCATTTTAAACGCATCGTAATATGGCGTCCAAGTACTTGCCGAGCCTCGGCAGCGTCCACACGTTCCAGTGTGTGGAGCGTGGGTTTGGCTTGGCTTGTGTAGGCTTGCCAGAGCTTGCCGCCTATCCGGCCGCGTATTTCCAAAACCTATACCGGTTCAACATCAAAATTGAAACATTTAGAAATAAAATTTTTAATTTTGTAATATAGAAATTAGAAAGATTATTTTATCTACATTTTAGAACATTTTTTGTATTTGCAAAGTGATAAAAAATAACCAATATAGAGGTGTATTTAAAATATAAATTGTCGCTACCATGACTGAACCGGTATACGTTTTGGAAATATGCTATCCGGCTGGGGTCGGTATTTTGGCAACCGCACGCTCGCACAGCGTTAATGGACTTCTGAACCGGCGGCGGACGGATGCCGTTTTTGTTCCGTATGATTAAACTTAAATTGTTTAAAATTTTAATACATAACATGATATTATTGTTGCATCATTTTAATGAAGTAATGTAATTCATTGCGACTGGATTTATTATTTTTTACAATAAAAAATAAATATGTATTTTTTGTTAGAATAACTCTGTTTTATAATACCTTTATGAAGGTTTTCCCGTTAATGTTATAAAAGACGAGTGATCCTGGGTTAGGGTAGAAACACGTAGAACGCGGGTTTCCGTGTCGGCGCATAGGCGGCCGACTGGCGCGGGGGCGCCGACAAGAATGTTTGCATGTAAACGTACGAAACCGCATGCAGTGAAGCCAGATTCAGACGTCCACAACTCGGTACAAACTACCGCCTGCGAGCTCGGGCGCTGGGCGCCGGTAATCTGTAATACGAAACCGGCTTTCACTCTGTTTCTACCCTTCGGGTCCCGGTTGCGATCGTTATCTTTTTGTGTATGTATCTTGTTTTTTATTCATTTAGATTTTTTAGTATTATCTTTTTCTTCAATGGTATAAAGGGGAGGTCAGGGTGGCTTTTATTTGGATTTCAATTTGATACTTTTGTGTTTTTTTTATTCCAGTGGATGTAAACATGCAGACTCTCTCTAATGACTCTCTGTTTATTGCTGACCATCCATTCTTTTTCACTGCGATCAATGTAGATGGACAAATGGTCTTTTCCGGGCATTTCATCGGTATAGATTAAACTCGTAAGAGGTAATATTGACCTTATTATTGTTAAAACACACATTTTACACAACCCAACCTAACCTAACACTGGTATCTGTTGTGATATGATGTTGTGCAACTGATTGTGCAGTCAGCAACCTTATAATTCCCACGGCAACGGCAGAGCGATGGCAACGGCGAGGTGGTGGCAATGCACGCAGCTTCTCATTTCTTTAATACGAGTGAGAGAGATGCAAGAAAATGATTTCTCCTTCACATAATTTCTCTATTATAGCTACAGTATTATTGTGATAAAGAACGTACATGTAGTCGCACCGAATGTGGACTGTTGACACAACTATGGAGGAGTTGGTAAAGATTTGGCTATTAAAGGTGAAGTTAAAATAATTATAGGTGATTGGGAGCAGTTGGGACTCTTGTGCGGTATCCGGATATAAAAATAAAATAAAAACTTACTGACACACCGAAAATCACTAGTTGTTATCTACAATAAAATACACATTCAACAATTTGGGAGGCGGGTAAGGGTACCACCGCTCCGGGAACCATTTATCGGATAACCAACACCTCTGACATAGGTTACCCAAGTGTTTCGCTATGTTTGGTGACTTAGCAGGGGTGCCCGGGTTCATAGGGTGAGGTTTTTACGGGTCTTGGCGGCGGATGCGTCTGCCCACCAGCTGCACGGCAGACCGAATCGAGAGGATGGGGAGTCCCTTTGACTTTTCCAGCCGTACTCTCTCGGAGCATCGCCTTCCCCCGCCGTGGGGAAGGCGAAGGCGATATTCATATGTCCGTCACTCCTGGACACACTGACCCCCCAGATTCCTACCCACCCCTAATACCTTTTTCCTTCCTAGAACTTCCTCTCCTTTCTTTCCTAAACAGACCCTCCACAGACTGACAGCCGGCGTGGTCTAGCGGTTAGGCTCTTGATTCGAAGGTCGCGGGATCGAATCCTGGCATGGCAAATTAATTTTATTTGATTAATTAATTTGTGTTATTTCACAATTAAATCATTTAAAATAATATATATTACATTTGCGACACGTTCCAGAGTGGAAGATACTCTAAGTATCGCCCTGGTGTAAGACCACCATTCAGAATTGAATCGTTGTTTGAAATGGCTTTAGCTGTGTTTGGTGACCAGATCTGAATAGCCAGGTACGTCCCCACATTTCTCTTCCCCACCTTCCTCTTCTCCATCTCCTTCCCCTTCCCACTACCTTCAGCCTCACAACATACACCAATTGGTGATGCCATAGTCTCACTGGCTCCAGACGGGAGCAGTTGGGACTCTTGTGCGGTATTCATATAAAAAACACAGCATCCCCATGACAGACCCTGAGGGAAATTATTTTCCTCGGGGCCTCCTGTGTTAAGCTAATAATGTAAAAAAAGATAAATACATTGAACACGTTTGCAGATGTTGATGTTCTAAAGATAGTGGAAAATGTCCTTTAATAGAGATGCAGCCCTTCTTCGTTGGCTTGACGACTTGTACACTTTTAAATAAGCCACCGAAGGTGTGGGAGTAAAACGTGGTTGGAAGGGATTCTGTTCGGTGCAAAAGAATAATTATATTTATATAATTGATAGACACAGACACAGACTTTTTTAGCATGGAGAATGGCACCATGACCAAACCTAAAGCATCAAAAGTTTATGCTAGGATCCTGGAAAAAAGATGTCGAAGAGCGTCAGAACATAAGATTCAAGAAGAACAGTTCGGCTTCAGACAAGGTAGAGGCACTACGGATCAGCTCTTCACACTAAAGGTGACTATACAAAAATGGGAATACGGTAAGCCATCATTTGTTGGATTTATTGATTTAGAGAAGGCATATGACTTAGTACCGCGCCAACTGCTGTGGGAGGTGCTTAAAGAATACAGAGTTGAAGGCAACTTGTTAAAAGGTATAGCATCTTTATACGAAAAAAGTACCAGCAGGGTCCGTGTAAACGTTCAAGTTTCGGAGGAATTTGAAGTGGAAATCGGCCTCAGACAAGGGTGCCCTATGTCGTCAATCCTCTTCACTATATTCATGGACCGAATTAGCCGAAACAGTCAAACACCGGATACAGTGCTAGTAGGCAATACTAGAATCAGCTCTCTACTATTTGCTGACGACAACGCGAGATTAACGACAACACCGGAGGGACTACAAGAGTGGATCAATCGATTCAACGAAGAGTGCACGGCGGCGGGAATGAAGATGAGTACCTCAAAAACTGAGGTGATGGTTATAGGAAGGGACGAAACTCGGTGCAACATCTTCGCTAATGGAACTCAGTTGAAACAGGTGGACAGACTGAAATACCTCGGGGTTGAATTCTCCAGCGATGGACGGCAAGACGGAGAAATTGATCGAAGAATTAGTGCGGCAAGCGGTGTGTTGCGTCCTCTCTACAGCTCAGTGATAAGGAAAGCTGAGCTCAGTATCAACACAATGATGGCAGTGTTCAAAACGGTATATCGCCCGACGCTCATCTACGGCCACCAGATATGGATGCTAAGCAAACGAACGCGCTCTAGAGTACAAGCTGCCGAAATGAGGTACTTGAGAGGAGTGGCAGGGATTACGAAATGGGATCACATAAGAAACTCGACGATCTGAGACGATCTGAACATTGAACTACTGCGACTCTATAGAAAAATCACAACAGAACTGAACGTACTAAGAATGTCTGATGACCGAATTCCGAATACTGAGTGCGATTCCAGAGAGTAGACGTCCAGTGGGCCGCCCCAGACGCAGTTGGGAGAGGCAACTCCAGAAACTGTATGAGGAGAAGATGGGACTGCCATGGACGAAGGCCGAACAATCAGACCAAGACAGGAACGTATGGAGGAGCCTTGTCAATGCAATGGGTTCCCGACCCGAATAGAATAAGGGAAGAAGAAGAAGATGTTCTAATGGATTCACTGGATATTTTTTAAAATTCGGGGAAAACATTCCCTGATTAATTAAGTATATTCTAATAACGGTGTCAATACCACCAGCTATTTTTAGTGTTTCCAAGATGTTTTTGATGCATTACAAAGCAGTTTTACCGTAGGCACTTGTTTTCTTTTCCAGGTTAAACGGTTTCCGCCATTGGCGTCATTATTTGCACACCTGATCCCACACGACTCGGAGCTGATCACCCATTCATCTACCATCAGAAATGGACAATGGACCTTTCGTGGGGAGAATTACAAACTTTTATTTTTTCCTGCAATTAATTCAGCTGAAATGTAATTGGCACATTTAATAAAATGCATATTAATAAACAGTTCAAAATTATAAATCTGATTTCTTATAATTTCTCGGACCCACGCCAAAGAATGGAAAGTCGGACACAGGGAGGTGAAGTTAGGCTAACGAACAAATTTATTTATTTATTTTATTTTATTTATTTTTGAATTTCACGCCCGGCTGGGCCTTTATATGTTATTTTTTTAATACAAAAAACATCTAAATAAGCACAACAAAATAAAAAATAAAAAAATTATAACAAAATAAAAACAAAAACAAAATAGAAAACAAATCAAAAACAAAAACGAAATAAAATAAAAACAATATACAAGCAAGATGAAAAGTAGTATCCTATGAAAAATAAAACACATTGGTAAGATAAATCAAAGCAAAGTTTACTACGTAGTTTGTTTAGTTAAATTAAATTAAAATTGATGTTCTTCTTTCCGATATAAATTGGATAGACTTGTTTATATTATTTGGTGAATGTGTTGAATATATCAACAACATCTTTCAAGTCATTACCGAAATTTTGTATACGGCGAACGGCGGTGTACAATTATTATTTTTTTCTGTTTATTTTAATAATCATTAACGCCCTTATGGGCTTTTACATACATAGTTACATTTTTCATGATTTAGTGCATACAGTGTTTTTAAACGACAAAGATAACATAAATAGGTATTATTAATAGTAATAGAAGTAGATGGTAGGTAAAAAGTATAGCGTTATACAATAAGAGAGATAGAAATAATAAGATTTGAACTGCAGTTGGTATAATACGTATGTAACAAACAATAATAATGTGTGGGTTCTTAATTTATAATTTGTATGTGCTGAATATATAGCGAAGTTGATTTAAAACAAAAATACACACTACCGATGTGCACAGCACGAAAATTAATGTTCAGAGCGATTCAATTTTGACCAAATTATATTATCGTCAGAACTTCTGCACAGAATTCAATTTCAGAAATTATGATTGTGTTAGAGTTGTCACAATAGAACGGTAGATATTGCCTCGACGTTGGTTTGCGAGGTATATGGAAAGAAATCAACTAGGTATAATAGTTCAGGGGTTTCAATTATTGAATTTATGATTTTATTTAAACATGTTATAGACTAGGAGACGAGCGAAGCAAACCTACGTTATCGAGTACACGTATGAAACTACTTTGTAGCGATAATGAACATTTAGAAAGCCTTTAAAAAGCTGGTCTGCCGGTGCCAGTGGCGTAGCGTGGGTGTCGGCCGCCCGGGGCGGAGGAAAATTTTGCCCCCCCCCCCCCCTATATGGGTACTTAAACCGCAAATTTTCCATCACCGGGGGGGGGGGGGGGGGGGGGTCGTTAAAATCAAAAATATAATCTATCGTTAAATAAATAAATATGTAAAAAAAAATTACGACCTCATTTGATACCAATTTTTTTTCATAATCACTTGTGACGAGTACTCTTCAAATAAAAATCATGTTTATAAATTCTACTAAAAATTTATACCTGCTCTCACAAATCGAGAATGTTATCCAAGTAATAGGATTTCGCATCTCCAAATAAGAGTCCCCAAATAATAGTTAATACACGGAATAGTCACTTTCTCAGAATTGTTGTTAAGCAACTCAAATGTAAAGCTTTACTTAGCACACAATTAATCTGAAACTTGTTATTTATTTTATCGTTATATTCTGAACACAAAACTGTTTCAAATTAAGTCTGTATGCGGCGAATGAAAACTACATTCAGAACATAAAAATGGATTTTCTTTGATTCTGGCAGCACATACATAGTCTGCAACTAGAATTTTATAACTGCACTTCGAATAATTTTATAAATGGGATAGGTCGAATACGGGAAGATGGACCTACTCTTTCTTCCCGTCAGTTAAACTCAGAATGGAAGGGGCTCATATTGCAAAGGATCACCATGTGACACAACTACTGTCTGGGCATGGGGAATTTAGGGGGAGACTGCACAGTCTCTCCCTATCCCCCCATCCTAACTGCGCGTGTGGTGATACAAACCAATCAGCCGAGCACATTCTGTGGCACTGCGAGATTTTGACGAACGCCCGAGAGGAAATGCTTGATGGTCTACAAGTAACTACGAGACCAGCATGGAACACTGATCTCGTTTCGAATAAGGTGAATTTTGAGTGTCTGAGGAAGTTCGCAAAGGTTTGGGTTGAGAGATGGCCTGTTCTTAGAGTCGCTGATTAGCTGTAAAATCATTGTTGTTTCAGATGTCAGGTGTAATTGCTCCTGAAACCATGGACTTCCATCCATAACTATCATTTTTACCGCTCGGAATTTATGTTTTCATATTTTACTTCACATAGCTTCATTTTAATACTTTATACTTTGCTATCTATATTATTTTATATATTGTTTATTTTTTTCGACTAATCGTCTTTATCATTGCATAGAACTCTGCAAAGAGCTGTGAGACTTACCATTATTATGTTATTATTATTATTATTTTTTGGTTACTTTTCCTCTTTTTTTTCTTTTCTTTTTTCAGTTCTATAATTTGCAATTGTGCGTCGTTATTATGGCAGAACTGAACTGAACTGTAATCGTTCTGTATTGTTTACTTCCCCACTTGGGGGTGAGCTAGACCCCGTCCCTGCATAGTCAGGCGCCGAACATCCCTGGAACGGAGCTCTCTCAGATCATCTGCGCCTCCCCCAGCAACATGTGTGAGCATGAGGTTTGGCCGGGCGACCTCAGCGACCTTCCGCCTTGCCTCCGGCAACTCGACGCTACAGGCTTTAGGGTCTTTGGGCATTTTGCCCCTATTTCCCAGTTACTTTCTTCAAGGCACAACCGAGGAACTGGCTAAGGGGCGCGGCAGCCCTGTCTCGTTAAGGTTTGACCGACCGCCACAAACATTCTTGCTGGTACTGCCAGACGACGAGAGAGGGAACCCTTTCAGACTGCAGAGCCATTTATTTGTATCTAAAACATGTTTGTATCTTCCCTTTCTTGCAGGAGCTTGCAGCATACGCAAGATACAATCCCCCGCGAGCGTCCTTCATCTTGTTTTTTATCATCTTTCCATGCCTTTATATATGTTTTACTAACACCATTGTATCAAGTTTATCATGTAAGCATTTGCATACTGCTTACTAACACTGTATGCAGGGACATTGGAGATCTAGATTCGTTCAAAACTAAATGTAGCTTCATTCTTTCGAAAAAAATTAGAGTCCTTGCAAGGAGAGCCTTGAAGGAGTAACCATCAGTTACTTATACCAAGGCGGGTAAGTGGTGGATAACCTCCAATGCACTTCGAATAAGAGAATGTTTTCCTCAGTGGCGTAACGTGGTGTCAGCCGCCCGAGGCAGAGGAAAAATTTATGAGAATGGTATCCATGTAATAGGATTTCGCATCTCGAATTTTTACAATGTGTTAATAACACAAGGCAGGTTTAAACAAAAAATTGATATTGCGTTAGAGTCCCAAAATAATAGTTTCACATTACAATAATAGTTACAAAATTTGGCATGCAACTCGAACGTAAACCTTGACGCGGTCCACTATGAATCTGCAAGTTTTTATTTAATTTATCGTAATATTCTGAACACAAAACTGGTTTGAAATAAATTTCTATGGGTGAATTAAGAATACACTAAGTACATGAAAATGGTTTATCTTTAATTTTGGCTGCACATTCATATTCATCTGCAATTAGAATTTTATTACTGCACTTCAAATAAGAGAATGTTTTCCTTCGAAATGTGTTGGGAGATGATTCCACAACTGAAATTTTATATTTTGAAAAATTACATATTGAAACTGGATTAAAGTAAATCTGTATGCAGTGTATTAAAACTGCACTCAGAACATGGAAATGGTTTTTCTTTGATTCTGGCAGAACACGCATAGTCTGCAAATATACTTTTATAACTGCACTTCGATAAGATAATGTTTTTTTTTCAAAACGTGTTAGCAAATGAATCCACAACTGAAATTTCACATTCTGAACACAAAACAAGTTTTAAATTAAGAGTCTATTAATAATCTGCTTGCAATTTCCGAGCTTTAATTAGTATTACTCTCATACTGTACGTATAGTTTTCCTACGAATTACGAATTTTGAAGAATGATTTGAAACAAATTTTTAACTTCACTCGAAATGTTAGAACAATTTTCATCAAAATGCGTCAGCAGATTAATCCGCTACTGGAATTTTGACAGATCATTTGGAACATGAAAATGGTTTAAACCTAGGAGTGAATCTGCACGCGAGTCCTCAGCTTTTATTGACACTGCACCCAGGACACGAAAATGGTTTTCCTTATATTTTTGCACGTGAAACACATGAATGATTTGATGATCCATTGGAATACATAGTGATCCATGAAAGTTTCTAAGAATTGTCAAAGCATCGCCCACAGATCTCCCTCATTCATTCTCACTGAATATTGGTCATTAACAGTTCAAGGGCAAAATAAAATACGAAGAATTCTTGCACATCTCTACAGACGGTGTTGCAGTTGTGAGTGTGTGTGTTGTTGCAACAGTGATCAAAACGACATAATTATACATTCATTTAGAGAAAGGGGATTTCCCGGTTTCGTCACAGAATAAACCATGAAAAATTCCGTTCTCATTTCAATTGGTCCGAATCTTAGGTGCGACAAAAATATATAATGAAACGGTTTAAATTTTTTACAACATATTTTTATTTAATTTTATAAACCCCCCCCCCCGCCGCCAACTCCCCCCCCCCCACGCTACGCCACTGGCCGGTGCGCCCCTTGGCAGGAGCCGCGCAGTCGTGGAAATAGTGAGCGATTTTTTTCGAAAAAAATACGTCATCGAGTACACGAACGGGAATGATTTCATAAGATAAAGGTCAATTGGTAAATGAGAAAAAAGCAGGTCTGCCAACCGGCAGCCTAGCACGTTCGCAGGCAGCCGGCGTCAAAGTGGAATAAAAAATAGTAAATTTACGTCACCGAGTACACGAATGAAACCAACGAATAACTGTAGTCTAGATCAGTGGTCCCCAATCTTTTTGTCGCCGCGGACCTTTCAAAGTTTGATCATTTTACCGCGTAATAACAAAATATTTATATAATATATAATAATAAAAATTACAATTGTGGTAAGTTATAGTGACATATTTATAAAAGTAGTGAAAACACAAGGTTTGCGGGAAAAACGAAGAAAAAATCCATACTAATATTATAAATGCGAAACTGCTCGAGTTTGTTTATGACCTTTTCACGCATAACACAATATAAAGACTTTAATAATTCTTTCACCAATATAAAGCTAAATTATATGCGCAGACTACAGGTTGTATATGATGTAAGCTCTGGCGTTATGAAATTATAAATATTAATATATTATATTTGTTATACGTTTTCTGTCGCTAACAAAAGCGAGTTTTTGCTAAAGTCAGAAAAAAATCTTTTCCATGGAAACAATGTTGATATATTTTTGGGCTCTATGCTGGTAGGTACTCAGTCTACTGGTCAGCTACTACTGCAGAAAATTCAAATATTGGAATTCGTTTTTTTTTTGGACAAGCTTGGAATCAATGTCAGATGAGAGTTCCTATATTAAAAATATAATTCGTAACGATTATAAAGACTGAATGATAAATAGAGTATTTTTTTTATTATATTTACGAACTTTCAAATATTTAAATAAAAATAAATATCCGAAATGTTTGTAAGCGCATAAATTCCGAACGAAAGAACAAAATTGGATAAGTAATTCTTTTTTTCTTTGAGCATTATGAAATTTAGGTGGTAGGCGAGATGTTTGAAAACTGAAGGTAAGGGAATGAATATATGGAATGCGGGAGGGGATGGGGGTGGGGTGGGGGAGATAATTGATAAGTGCAAGCGCTACAGTAATTTCCCGTAATACCGTGCGAGCGAAGCTGCTATTAATGTACATCTAGGGATTGCAATCCCGCAAAGAGGGATCCCGCATTCGCGCGGGATCCCGCTGCTTTTATTAATCTGCTGGATCCCGCACCTTCAAAGTGCTCATCCGCGGATCCCGCAAATTAAAAAATTGGCGCTAAAACTTTCGCGTAAATCGAGAGTAGCGCGACGTTGCCGTTCAGCACAGCGCGCCGCGCCGCGGCGACTAGCGGACGGTTGGCAGGCTGTCCTGTCAGTCGTTCATAAATGGCACTGCGCTGCGCACGTTTTTCTGTAGGTGACGAAAGTTTTCGTTTTCACCGTTCGGCGTTTAACGTTAGTACCTAAATTTTAATGTTTCGTTTAATCTCATTGCTAACTTGCAGCCTTTTAAATTAGGAGTTGAGGCAATTTGTAGACGAGAGTAAACGCTTGTAACTGCGACACAACAGTTCGATTTATTTTGGATAAATTACAACAACAAAACACGGTATTGAGTAACTAGTTGTCTTAGACTCTACATGAACGTATTCAAGAACGCCGCACTGATTTAACAGGAGATTTGATTTATTTGCAAAATTCGCAAAAATAGAGATCGTACTTATACATTCTTCATGCCAAGAAAAGTTGCAATACACCAAGAAATAAAGAAAATAATAGAAAGAGTCGTAGTTCAAGACGAAGAAACATATGCAGATGACGTGTTCAAAAATACACCTATAGTTGGAACATCTGCTACTGATACAGATCCTACTCTAACGCTAAAAAAAGAATTAGAAAAGCAGCTTCAACAAGAAAAAGAAATATTTAAGAAAAAGCCAGACAACAAGCAAAAGAACTTTGAGAAAATTTTGAAGAAAGAAATGACGTTCTTTGAATCCGATGGTATCAGAGCAGATTACCCGACGCTCGCCTATGAATATATCCTGACGGTTCAGCCTACTAGCGTAGAAGCCGAGAGAGCGTTTTCAGCATCAGGATATATATGCAGTTCACTCAGAAGCAGGCTTGGAGATGATACAATAAATGCTTCTTATGAGCGTATTTTCAAAAGTTATCACAATAGGTTGATATCATAGTAATAGCATCTAAGAGAAAGTTGAAATTTTATTATTAGTCATTATATGGATAAGACTGAATTAAAAATTTAAAACTGTTGTTAAGAGTAAGGGTAAAATAACTTGAAATACAATACTTAATACAATGCGTAATACTAGCCAAACATTTAAAGATGAATCCAAGAAAACAGATTAATAATGACTTATACTTAATAAATAGAAAGAAATAATTGCTTTATGTAAGAAATGTTTAATAAAAGTTGATTTTTATGACATAATTTGAAAGATGCGGGATTGAGTAATGATATCAATCCTGCGGGATTGAATGAGCTGCGGGATTGCAATCCCTATATACATCAATGAAATAGTTAATACTAGCTTTTGCCCGTTGCAGGCAATTAAGGGGTTAAAACACTATGCGATTTGACGTGTGAACGCGGATGAAGCGAAGAGTGTGTGTTAAATAAAATAAGTAAAGAAAAAAACGTTGTTTGAATGTGGATAAAGCGAGGAGTGTCCGCCTACAAAGGGCACAGATAGTTGTTAGCCCAATTGCGTACGCCTGCTCTCTGGCTGCTTCGGTCGCCTGGTGCAAGGCGTTCGGTACGAGCCTTTTCTTGTAAAAGCAGGCCAAAGAGCTTCTTGCTCAATTTTTCACTGCGTTATTTGGGTTGTGCAGGTCGATACGCGTAATTTGTTACCCGTAACGTATAATTAACTGTTGCACAGACTCCTACCACTGTGCCACTTTGGTCGCCAACACTTTTTAAAACGTCCCAGGAGCTTACCGCTCAATTCAGTACTGAACCAATCCAGCCGCCCGACTCAGGGCGTTCAGTATTTCATTTAATTTAAATTAGAAAAATCAATGGAGCCTTATCTCGAAAAAGGGTCCTCGGAGTTAATCGTTCAATTTTTTCACTCAGCCCTTCGGATAGTGTAGGTCGAGACACGTAATTTGATATCCATCTCGGTAACTGTAAGGTGTAATTTAAAAAAAAAAAATTTTGGATTTTGGAAATTTTTGAATTTAAAAAAAAAAAATTTTGGATTTTGGAAATTTTTAATTTTGAAAAAAAAATTTTTTGGAAATTTTTAATTTTGGAAAAAAAAATTCTTGGATTTTGGAAAATTTTGAATTTTGGAAAAAAAAATTCTTGGATTTTGGAAAATTTTGAATTTTGGAAAAAAAAATAGAATTTTGGAATTTTTGAATTTTGAAAAAAAATTTTTGAATTTCGGAAAATTTTGAATTTCGGTAACAAAAATTTTTGCCCTTGTACTAATTAAAAAAAATCGGCGCTATAAAAATGTATTATTCAGAATTTTTCAGAAACTAAAACTAAACCCAACTGGGGATGCCGTAGTCTCACTGACTCCAGACGGCAGTAGTTGGGATTTTTGTGCGGTATTCACATTGAAATTTAATTTAAAATGTACGAAAGATTAGTTCTCGTATATATAAATTCCAAATATACATAAATGACATCTGTCAGCTAAAACTACATGGTGAAATCTTCTTATACGCAGATGACACAGCAGTTTTTTACTTTGGCAAAAACTTAGAAAGTTTATTAAAACAATCTCAAACGGATCTTAATGTACTAAACGATTGGCTAATAAAAAATATATCCATCCATACTAATTATAAATGCGAAACTGCTCGAGTTTGTTTATGACCTTTTCACGCATAACACAATATAAAGACTTTAATAATTCTATCACCAATATAAAGCTAAATTATATGCGCAGACTACAGGTTGTATATGATGGTAAGCTCTGGCGTTATGAAATTATAAATATTAATATATTATATTTGTTATACGTTTCCTGTCGCTAACAAAAGCGAGTTTTTGCTAACGTTTTAGATGACATAGGCCCTGAGGGAAATTATTTTTTCCTCAGGGCCTCCTGTGTGGAGTTAATGTAAAAAAAAAAAAAAAAAAAAACGTCAGAAAAAAATCTTTTCCATGGAAACAATGTTGATATATTTTTGGGCTCTATGCTGGTAGGTACTCAGTCTATTGGTCAGCTACTACTGCAGAAAATTCAAAAATTAGAATTCGTTTTTTTTTTGGACAAGCTTGGAATAAATGTCAGATTTGAGTTCCTACATTAAAAATATAATTCGTAACGATTATAAAGACTGAATGATAAATAGAGTATTTTTTTTTATTATATTAACGAACTTCCAAATATTAAAATAAAAATAAACATCCGAAATGTTTGTAAGCGCATAAATTCCGAACCAATGAACAAAATTGGATAAGTAATTCTTTTTTTCTTTGAGCTATAGCATTATGAAATTTAGGTGGTAGGCGAGATGTTTGAAAACTGAATGTAAAGGAATGAATATATGGAATGCGGGAGGGGATGGGGGTGGGGTGGGGGGGAGATATTTGATAAGTGCAAGCGCTACAGTAATTTCCCGTAATACCATGCGAGCGAAGCCGCGGGGAAAAGCTAGTTAACAATAAATATTAATAAAACCGGTTACATGATCTTAAGCTCACCTAAAAAAATAATACCATCACATAAACCATTACAAATAGAAGAAAGAGACCTACATATTCTAGATAGCGAAAAATACCTGGGCTTATATATTGATAAACATTTAACATTTAAACAACACGTAGAAAAACTAAAAACAAAAATCATCCCATTAATTGGTGTATTTGGTAGAATTGCTCATCTTCTACCAACAGAGGTAAAGAGGGGCTTATACTTTAGCTTAATCCAGTCCCACCTAAATTATTTAATAGAAATATGGGAAAACACATACATTACGTACTTAAACGACTTACAAATAATACAGAACAAAGTTATTAAAAAACTCTTCAACTATAACCCAGACACTCCCACAAAAAACTATACCAGGAAATGAACCTTTTGAAAATAAGAACATTGTACGAATATAACACATGTCTTTTAATCTACAAAATACAAAATGGACTTATACACACAAACACAAAATTTATAAAAACATCACAAGTACACGAACATTATACTAGACAACACAATAAATTGTACACAAATACAGTCAAGACTGAAAGTGGCAAGAGAAGTATTGGCCACGAGGGAGACACATATATAATCTCCTTCCAGATAACCTAAAAACGGAAAAGAATATAAAAACCTTAAAAAAAAAAACTATTTAAACTCTTAAGTTAGTAGTATTGTATTATATTATTTAAACTCTTAAGTAGTATTTTTAATTTTGTTCCAACATCTAAATGTTGGAACAAAATTAAAAATACTACTTCTAACTACTATACTATATATGCTCTGTATTAAGTTAAGAAAGCAAAATATTATATTTCTTTTAACTTAATAATAAAAGTAAATAAATAAATAAATAAATAAATTTAAATAATAATAATAAATAATAATTTACTGTTGCTAAGACTCCTACCACTGTGCCACTTTGGTCGCCAACACTTAAAAAACGTCCCAGGAGCTTACCGCTGAATTCAGTACTGAACCAATCCAGTCGCCCGACTCAGGGCGTTCAGTATTTCATTTTATTTAAATTAGAAAAACCAATAGAGCCTTATCTCGAAAAAGGGTCCTCGGAGTTTATAGTTCAATTTTTTCACTCAGCCCTTTGGATTGTGTAGGTCGAGACGCGTAATTTGATATCCATCTCGGGTACTGTAAGGTGTAATTTTGAAAAAAAGTTCTTGGATTTTGGAAATTTTTGAATTAAAAAAAAAATTGGATTTCGGAATTTTTTTAATTTTGGAAAAAAAAATTTTGGATTTCGAAATTTTTTGAATTTTGAAAAAAAAAATTCGGATTTTGGAAATTTTAGAATTTTGAAAAAAAAAATTTGGATTTTGGAAATTTTTTAATTTTGGAAAAAAAAAATTGGATTTTGGAAATATTTGAATTTTTTGCCCTTGCACTAATTAAAAAAAAATTGCGCTATAAAAATGTAGTATTCAGAATTTTTCAGAAACTAAAACTAAACCCAACTGGGGATGCCGTAGTCTCACTGACTCCAGACGGCAGTAGTTGGGACTCTTGTGCGGTATTCACATTGAAATTTAATTTTAAATGTACGAACGATCAGTTCCCGTACAGTATTCAAAAGGTACCTACACCATTTGGCAAAAAAAAATTGGACCATCTTTATTTAAATAAGTCATTTTATTAGAAATGTTCAGAATATATAATATCCGAGTAGGTACCTACGGATTTTGTCAAAAAAAAATTCGAGTGCAGTTTATAAGCGGTAGAAGTGAAACATTACCAAAACAATCTCAACCAATACTTTTTCATATGTCAACCAATATGTCAGCCTTTAGAATTGACATCATTATCAAAGCGGTCAATGAGCACAGTTGATGCCTCCCAGGTGCAGTAATCGTCATTTAGTAAATAAATGTATTCTCTGTAATATTTTACTCCTGCGTATCATGTGCTCCTGGTAGATTTTCAATATTGTACGTCACCCTTTTTGTCATTTTCACAAAAACGGCGCCATAAAAATGTATTTTTCAAAATTATTTATCAAATAATTATTTTAATGCAAAATCGTTCATATAAAAAATAAATCAGGGTAGGTACCTTCACATGAGTGCAGGGGTAGGTACTTGGTGCTCTTGTAGTATTTTTTCAAAAAACGGTCCTATAAAAATGTGTTATTCAGTTTTTTTTAGATACCTAAACTTATTTTTATTCCAGTAAAAAAATTAAAGAGAAAATATTATTTCATAGTGCGTGAGAAGGTACTAAGTTTCCTCACAGTAATAATAAAAACGGCGCCATTTGAATGTATATTCAGAATTTTTTGTCAAATAATCATTTAAATGAAAAAAAGTTCGCATAAGTATTTATTTTTATAAATAATACTAATTCTAATGTTATAAGCTATATTAAGCTATATTGGAGCCCAATTTATCAGTTAAATCCGTTTATCGGGTACCTACCTAGTTCATAATTTGCAGTTTTACAATATTCTGTATTTATATTTTTTACACACGCAAGACCAACTCACAAACTTGACAAATCCCGCTTGAATTTTAATCGTACCAAGCCTTACAAATTGAAATCCGCCATCTTCAAAAAAAAATCTTCATACAAAAACGTATTATGTGGGGCTTTCATAACTTCAAGGCAGTTCAAAATGTTTCATCTTCAGTGTTAAAATATTGAATAAAATTTACCCAACCTGAATTTATTTGTAAGACATCAAACCAATACCGTATTGTCCAGGTACCTACTCATTTTCGCAAAAAAATGCTTAGTTGAAAGTTTCGAATAAGCTGGTAGGTACCTAAACACTATTTCACATCACTAATATCCGTATCAGAATGGAACATCACTATGGAACACTCTAAATGCCCAGGGTCCGCCAAAACTTCTTTACTCATTTTTAACAAAAATAAATTGTAAAAAAAAATTTTTTTTTTCAAATAAAATAAAATTGTCTTTTTTTTCAAATATTTTTCTGGAAATGCTATCGGTCAAGCGTCCACCTTTTCAATTTACGAAAGCGCATGCTATTTTCGTAATAAATCATTATTCACAACGATATTTTTTCTATGGAAAAAAACGAAAATTCTAAGCATCGTAATTTGAGAAAAGTTTCTGCGCTGCCCGAACGTTCGACTGTATTTTCGAAAAAAAAAACATTAAGAAAAAAATAATTTTAAATTATAAAAAATTAATTAATATATTTCGAACAGTCTTTTTTTACCACCGTGTTTCCGACAGTAAACTGGACAGTGATTTGGAAACTCGCGTTATAAATGTGAAAACAGTGTCAAATTTCCAATACTGCGGTCTCCGTAGGTTGGAATTTAAATGTCCGTCTACGTTCGATTTTTTCTTAGCAAATGCCGCGCTTATATTTCTTGCCGGCAGGCGGCGCCGTTAAAACTTGATATAATTTTAATTATTTCCTTCCGAACTTGACTTTAATGTCGTTTTTTTGCAAATGTCAGATTTGAAATTGAAATTGCGGGGTTGTTTTCGTAAAATGTTCTAAATGCGGCAGCAAATTAACCTTCTAAAAACTCTCGCGGACGTTATTTTATGAAATTTTGGTTTCCAGAGTTGTTTTTCTCGAAGATATCGCGTTTGCAAGACGGCCGGTGGCTAAACTAAAAATAAATCGATCCCGATGAAACTGATCTGACTCAAGAGTCTGTAAAAAACAAATGCTAGTGACGGACCTCTTCGAAGGAATGAGAACCTTAAAGCTTCTGAAATGCGACGGGCGGAGGTCCAATTAAGCTAGACAGCGATCTCTAAATCTCTTTGAACTGAAATTGAACCTTGAGGTGTGCGAAACTCGAGGAACGGAGAGGTCGTTTTCGCATACAAAAATTTCCAGACTCGATCTTGCGCGAAAGTGAACCTGGCGGGCGATGACTGAATTTTACCTCAAGCGAAACCGATCCTTAAGGTGGGTGAACGTAAGGGGCAGAGTGGTCGTTTTTTGCCTGCGGGCCCGCCAAATTGGAAGAGAAAATTGAACATTAATATATACTAGCTTTTGCCCGTTGCAGGCAACTAAAGGGTTAAAACACTAAGCGATATGATGTATGAACGCGGATGAAGCGAGGAGTGTTTGTTAAATAAAAAAGGTGAAGAAAAAACCGATGTTTGAATGTGGATAAAGCGAGGGGTGTGCGCCTAAAAAAGGCACAGGTAGTTGACAGCCCAATTTCGTACACCCGCTCTTGGGCCGCTTCGGTCGCCCGGTTCAAGGTGTTTTGTTCAAATGTCAGATTTGAAATCAAAATTGCAGAGTTTTTTGCGTGAAATGTTACAAATGCGGCAGCAAATTAACCTTCTGAAAACTCCCGCGGACGTTATTTTATGAAATTTTGGTTTCCAGAGTTGTTTTTCTCGAAGATATCGCGTTTGAGAGACGGTCGGCGACAAAACTAAAAATAAATCGATCCCGAAACCGACCCGCAACAGTCTTGAAAAAAACAAAAGCTCGTGGCTGAAAATTGGAAAAAATCTCAAAGGAGATTGAACCTCGATGTGTTCCGAAACACTACTCGCGGGAGTTTATACTCGCTTGACGAAAGCGGCCAATTTCTCGTCTTAAATTTCTCATACGATTCGTGTCCACGCGGGCCTTCGACCGAGAGTGAACCTCGAGGTGAGCGAAACTCGAGGAGCGGAGAGGTCGTTTTCGCGTGCCAGGCATTCACTGACTTTTCATGTCAAGCGAAAGCAATCCTTGAGGTGGGTGAACCTAAGGGGCGGCAAGGTCGTTTTTCGCCTGCAGACCTCCCCAAATTGGCAATCGAAAAACTGAACAATACTATATTCACTAGCGTTTGCCCGTTGCAGGCAACTAAGGGGTTAAAACACCATGCGATTTGACGTGTGAACGCGGATGAAGCGAAGAGTGTGTGTTTAATAAAATAGGTGAAGAAAAAAAAGGATGTTTGTAATTTTTTACTCGTAACGTATAATTCGTAACGAAATTCGTTCAAAGTCAAGGTAGCGGGCGCACACGTTGTAAGCTAATTTGTTACCCATTACGTATAATTTACTGTTGCAAAGGCTCCTACCACTGTGCCACTTTGGTCGCTGATACTTCCAAAACGTTCCAGGAGCTTACCGCTCAATTCAGTACTGAACCAATCCAGCCGCCCGACTCAGTGTGTTCAGTATTTCATTTAATTTAAATTAGAAAAACCAATAGATCCTTATCTCGAAAAAGGGTTCTCGGAGTTTATCGTTCAATTCTTTCACTCAGCGCTTTGGATTGTGTAGGTCGAGACGCGTAATTTGATATCCATCTCGGGTACTGTAAGGTGTAATTTTAATTAAAAAAAAATTGATTTTGGAAATTTTAGAATTTTGAAAAAAAAAAAATTTGGATTTTATAAATTTTTGAATTTTGAAAAAAAAAATTTGAATTTTGGAAATTTTTTGATTTTGGAAAAAAAAAAATTGATTTTGGAAATTTTTGAATTGTGAAAAAAAAATTTTTGGATTTTGGAAATTTTTGAATTTTGAAAAAAAAAAATTTGGATTTTGGAAATTTTTGAATTTTGAAAAAAAAATTTTTTGATTTTGGAAATTTTTTAATTTAGGAAAAATAAAATTTGGATTTTGGAAATTTTTCTGATTTTTTTTGCCCTTGCACTAATTTTAAAAAATCGGCGCTATAAAAATGCATTATTCAGAATTTTTCAGAAACTACCACTAAACCCAACTGGAGATGCCGTAGTCTCACTGACTCCAGACGGCAGTAGTTGGGACCTTGTGCGGTATTCACACTGAAATTTAATTTAAAATGTACGAACGATCAGTTCCCGTACAGTTTTCAATTTAACTACACCATTTGGCAAAAAAAATGGAGCATCTTTTTTTAAATTTACTCATTTTATTAGAAATGTTCAGAATATATAGTATCCGAGTAGGTACCTACGGACTTTGTCAAAAAAAAAAATCGAGTGCAGTTTTTACGCGGTTGAAGTGAAACTTTACCAAAACAATCTCAACCAATACTTTTTCATATGTCAACCAATAGCAGCCTTTAGAATTGAAATCATTATCAAAGCGGTCAATGAGCACAGTTGATGCTTCCCAGGTGCAGTAATCGTCATTTCCGTTTCATCCGAAATCCAAATCACAGCCGTGCTAAAGAAGTATCACTTCATAAACTCCCGTCTTTTGATGTTTCTTTTTATTTAAATTCGTAATTTTTGTCAATGAAAGAATTGCCTCCCTGGTCTAGTAAATAAATGTATTCTCTGTAATATTTTACTTCTGCGTATTACGTGCTCCTGGTAGATTTTCAATATTGTACCCTTTTTGTCATTTTTCACAAAAACGGCACCATTAAAATGTATTTTTCAAAATAATTTATCAAATAATAATTTTAATGCAAAATCGTTGGTATAAAAAATAAATCAGGGTAGTTACCTATCTACACATGAGTACCTACATATTTTTTGAATAAATATTACGAATCCTAATTTTTTTAATTTAAAAATTTGGTTTTGAAATGATATTTGAATGTGTATAAAGCCTTAACCTTTTACAAATTAATTTAATTTCATTAAAAATATCCAGGATAAATAGTCACTATCCGAGTAGGTACCTATCGACTTTGGCAAAAAAAATACGACCATCTTTGTTTGTTTCAGTTTATTTGATATCATGTTTTTTATTTTTAAAAGAAAAAAGTCCCTAGGTATTGAAGTACCTACCTTGTCTAGGAAATAAGTATATTTTATTTAATATTTTACTCGTGCAAATTATGTGTTCCTGTTGGAAACTCAATATTGTATAGCGCCCTCATTGTCATTTTTCACAATATGGCGCCATACAATTTTTTATTACTGAACATAAAATAACTCAAACAATTTTATTGCAGTATAAAAATTGCAGAAAAAAATATTAATTCAAAGAATGCTTGTAGGTACTTACCCATACACCCATAATGTTTTTTATTATTCAATAATTTCCAAAGAAATCGAATCGTTACTAACACAATCGTAAAAGAAAATTGTTTATCATTGCATTTGACCCATCGTGACGTCACATGTTTTACAATTTATATCAACCATAGCAACATTTAGTTATACAGCGTTGATGAAATTCGGAAAAAAAAAATAATTAAAAAACGTTCCGATTTATCTAGTACTTGTCCAGTAAAGTCTACATACCTGTAATAATGCATTTTGGCAAAAAGTGCGACCATCCTGAGTGATTTCTTTTATTTCAAATCATTATTTTTTTATTTCATATCTAAAGGAAAACATAAGCCAGTTCCTACGCAGTACTTACGCAGACAAACAATATTGATGTAGGTACCTAACCATTTCCTTAAAAAAATCCGTTCATCTTACGAAAGTTAGTATCAAATTTGCAATAATTCGACGGAAAAGTACCTACCCTGTAATTCAACGTGTTCTTTTATATGGCCAGCAATATTTTCACTTGAGACGGAATTTGAAGGCAAATTATTTTTTCGTTTTTTTGTTAAACGTCATATGTTCGGAAGCGTATACTGAAAGATTTAAAATGGCATTCGTATATAATGACCGTTGAAATAGTTTTTCGAATCTGTCGACTTCGATAACATTCAAAAAAATTACAGCCAGAATCGGTTTTTGAGCCCCAGAGGCGTTTTCAAGTTGTCGAATCCGAAACAGGCTTGAAGCTTTTTTTTATATGGCTAAATCGTAATTTTCTCCTTAAAAACTCAAGTGAGTAAAAAGGAAATTAAGTTCCTACTCGACAGCTGGTTTTACTGGCTGCCAAATTTTTCACTTTCGACGGTAGTGAAATATTAGCAAATGTCAAAAATAATGCAATATATTTTGCACTATTGTAAAACATTTTGGAAGCAATACGTTACATGTCGCAGTTTTAAAAGTTTGATAAAACCCTCTACTTCCAATCTGTGGTAAAACATCTCCGCCAGAATGCGTCTTTTCGACGATATCTTGAACCGCGTGTCGTACCTATAAAATGTCATTTTCAATCAGGATCGCCATTAAAATAATATGAATAAATTTCTAGCAAATTCGTTTCGCGTGAAGGAAATGGGGCTGTAGTTTTCTTATCTTTTTTGCAAATGCGAACCTGTCGGCGGGAAATATAACCGAGGCCGATTTTTTCTTTTATGAGAGATTCAATCGGAGGTTTCAGTTTTCGCCGCTGATTTTGTATCAGTTTTTTCCGTTGACTTTTGGTGTTTCTCACATGAGAATTTCATATGAGTTTCCTGTCTTGCGATAGTGGTCTCTGCGGTCGGTCAAACTCGAAGAGCGGAGAGGTCATTTTGGCGTGAGAGGCCCTATCTGAATCGTATTTCAAGCGAAAGCGATCCTTAGGGCGGGTGAATTTAAGGGGCGGTAAGGTCGTTTTTTGCCTAAATGACCCATGTGAGTATTTTGAAAAACTGTGCATTAATTATGTCTAAGTTTAGCTAGGACTCACACCTCTCCAAATAATACGATTTATTGGTTTAGGTTAAGTTAATATAATTAGTTGAAGAAATTATCCATAGATGTCAGAAGGTACAAATTCCCCTCTTACCAAGGAGTAACATTATAAAAAAACCATGTTTTAGGTTTTTACACTCACTTCTCTTCCACTTACCATACCTTCTTAACAAGTAAAACGTAAACTCCTTGGTCTGTCTTGGGTTGTTTGGGTCTTCTGAATATTCACAATGTAAATGGGAATAGAGCAAATAAAAGTCACAAGTCCTTTAAAGTTTCCTGAAGATGCGTTATTATTTACAAGTTCCTTTCTCCAAAATATTACATATGGTCCTTCGAGCCGGATAATTTAACGCGAGTGATTAAATTAGTAAAGAAGAACCAGCACTGAAGAAGGAACAGCCAACCATGCAGTTTTCAGCATCCAGCAAGCAGCAGAGGCCGTCAGCGATAAAAAAGGGCAAGTGACCAATCCATATCCATACTATCTACATTACCATTGAAATCCTTTAAAAAAAAGAAAGCAAAACAAATCAATGACATCAATATTGTGCATTACTCATAAAAAAATTGTTTCAAGCCGGTATGATCAAGTCTACAAGAAAAAATAACTCGACATTACAGTAGGTAATGGGATTATTGACAAAAAAATTACAGCAATGTTGTAAATTCCGAGATTAAAATAAAGTTTCTTTGAAATATTTATTTTAAATTAGCCGCAAAGCCGGTAAAGCAGTTTTTGTTAGAAATGCTCTATAGGCGATCGAATAAAATCAACGGTGCCGGTACATTGAACTAAATTGTCATAATGGGATTAGTATATTTATGGTCATAATATTTATTATTGTCGTGCTATGACAGGTTGTGAAGTAAATAACGGAAATTTGGGAAGTTATCAGTGCGTATATTATATGATTATTAGTGATTAAACGGTGATTGCGATAAAATAATTGGATAACTCTATAAATTGTAAGTACACATCTGATTGATCAAAATGGATTTAAAAACGCTGATCGCTCAACGGGGAATTTGTAAGGGAAAAATAACAAGATTCAGAGATTTTTTAAACAAAGATTCACTGACGCAAAGCGAACTAGAACTGCGTATAAAGCGTTTTGAACCTTAGATAATTTTGAAGAAGTTCAAGATAGAATAGAGGCATTATCTTCCGATGATGACGAAGGCGACCGAGCGAGCTTTGAAAATGATTATTTTTATATATTGGCCAGCGCAAAAGAGAGGTTAGCTAAAAAGGATTCTGCAATCAAGGCGAATAACAATATTAAATTACCGATAATTGAATTACCGAAATTTAAAGGGGATTACTGCAAATGGATAGAGTTCCGGGATGCGTTCATATCTTTAGTAGACAGCAATCATAACCTGGATGCCGTACAAAAATTTTATTATTTGCGATCTTGTCTGACGGGGGAAGCATTTAAACTCATAACAGCGTTGCCTATGCACATAGATAATTATGTCACGGCCTGGGAGATGCTTATGGACAGATACAAAAACTCAAAAATAATTATAAATAATCACGCAAACGCGTTGTTTAAATTACCGGACGTAAAGGCAGAAAATCACGTCGCAATAAAGAGTCTATTGGACGAGGCGCAGTTACATTTAAAATCACGTAATAACTTAAATATAGCTACGAAAAATTGGAAAGTAATATTAATTTATTTGTTATCAAGCAAATTAGACTCAAATACAAGGGCTCATTGGTAACAATACCCAAGAAAGAATAATTTACCTACCTACGAAGAATTTTTTAAATGTTTGTATACAAGGGCCCAAGTACTAGAAGCCTCGGCAAATAACGAAAAAAGAATTAATCCGGGAAAAACGAATCCGCATAATTATAAAAAGGAAGCTATGGTGTCATTGTCCGCACAAAAATTAAAATGTTTACATTGCAACGATAATCATAAGATTTATTTTTGCCGCAAATTTTTGGAATTAAAACCTAAAGAACGAATTGATAAAATACACAAATTAGGCGCTTGTTTAAAATTTTTAAGCCCCGGTCATAAATTGAAGGATTGCAGGTCTAAATTCAATTGCCGTAAATGCGATGGTGAAAATCATAATACTTTACTTCATGTTAAGAAGGAGGAGGAATCAAAACACGAAAGGGCATCAATATCTTCCGCTAAAGAAACGCCTTTAGTATCAAATCATGCCGCGAAGGTAGAACAAAATTTCGTGTTATTGTCCACTGCCATCATCAACATAAAGGACGATGCAGGAAACTCAATTCAAGCAAGAGCTCTATTAGATTCTGGGGCTCAAACGAATTTCATAAGTAAGGCATTTGCAAAGAAATTAAACTCAAAAACGAAAAGGGTCAACATTCCTGTCACGGGAATCTACAATTAAATTTTAAATATAACTTCAAGCTACTCTGAATACGAAAAGAAGATAGAATGCCTGATAATACCTGAAGTGACCAGTAATCTGCCGCGAATTTCCTTTCAGAGAAAAGACGCTGGGATCCCCAGCGTTCTCCAATTAGCAGATCCAAAGTTCAACATTACCAGCCCGATAGATACTACTAGGAGCGAAGGTATTTTGGGAAGTCTTGCATAACGATCGAATGAGGATTGGAGATGCGGGACTCACGCTGCAAAGGACCGAGCTAGGACGGCTTGTATCCGGGCCTATCTCCACTCCGAAACCAAAAAAGCCAGTAAATTCCTGTCATTTATCTTTAAATTTATTGCATAACCAATTAGAAAACTTTTGGAAAATAGAGGAACTAGCTCCTGTAAAACATAGAAGCCACGAAGAAAGAGCATGTGAAGAGAGCTTCTTACACACGCACAAAAGAGATGAGAAGGGACGTTTTGCGGTAAGATTACCGCTGCGGCCTAATATTAATAAAATGGGTGAAACCCTAAAGGTGGCTGAAAAAAGATTCTATAATATGGAGAAGAAATTCCTTGCCAATCAAGACCTGATGCTAGGTTATAAAAAATTATGAAAGAGTATCAGGAATTGGGGCATATGACGCTGTGCGAAGCACCGCCAAAAGATAAAATTTGTTATTATTTGCCACACCATGTAGTGATGAAGGAGTCTAGCATGACAACCAAAACCAAGGTCGTGTTTGACGGATCAGCCAATTCATCAACCGGTATATCATTAAACGACGCCCTCATGGTAGGGCCAGTTTTACAAAATGATTTATGTGCACAACTGTCATTTTTCAGAAAGCACCAGTATGCATTAACCGCCGACATCGATAAGATGTATCGTTAAATATTGGTGCAACCTGAGGATAGAGATTTGCAGCGCATAGTCTGGAGGGACTCTCCGGAAGAAGAAATCCGACACTATCAACTCAATACTGTCACCTACGGTTTGGGACCATCATCCTTTCTGGCTACCATATGCTTGGAGCAGTTAGGAACGGAAAATCAGGAAGCATACAGAAAGGTCAGTCGAATCCTAAAATACAACTTTTATATGGATGATTTAACTGGCGACGAAAATGAGGCAGATTGTCTCACTATTAAGCATCAGTTAAGCAGCATTTTGGCATCTGCTGGCATGAATTTACGAAAATGGCGATCGAATCTACCCTCTATAGGTTCGAAATCAGAGAGTGATGCAGATATGATTATTACTGATAACCCCAAGGAAAAGAAAATTTTAGAGTTGTCGTGGAATAACCAGCAAGACTATTTTCAGTACATTGTAGAGCCCTTAGAAGCGTGCGTTCAACCCTCTGCCTTTGACCCATTGGGACTGATAGGCCCAATAACTTTAGTCGCGAAATTGATAATGCAAGGTTTGTGGCAAACTAAAATTCAGTGGGACGAAGATGTTCCATCTGAGCAGATGAATGCGTGGAATTCGTATATAAATGAATTACCTTTTTTGAACAATTTAAAAATGCCGAGAAAAATAATTTGCAAACATCAAGTTAAACTGCATCTGTATGGATTTTGTGACTCGTCAGAAAAGGCCTATGCAGCTTGTATATATATAGTGTACTGATGAATCGGGAAACACAACTTCTAATTTAGTCACATCAAAATCAAGGGTGGCACCGTTGAAAAGCATATCACTACCAAAACTGGAGCTTTGTGGTGCTGTTTTACTCACAAAGTTAGTAAACTATGTCAAAATAGCTATGAACTTAAATGAAATAGATACAATCTACTGGTGCGATTCCATGATAACGCTATGCTGGATTCGTGGACAGCCAGCAAGGTGGAACACATTTGTGGACAATAGGGTAGCTGAAATCCAGGTATCCAGTCAACCTGTACAATGGAAACACGTAAGATCGGAGGATAATGTGGCGGACGTTTTATCCAGAGGCGCTACGGTCTCGCAACTACTTAAGTCTGACATTTGGTGGCATGGGCCCACTTGGTTGACTTCAAGCGATTACCCGATTACCTGCAGTGAAGTTACGCCGTTAGATCTGCCAGAAGAAAGATTAAAACTAACTCTAATTTCAGCAGTAAAACAGGATTGGGAAATATTTTACAGATACTCTTGCTCAACCAGGTTGCAAAGGGTGACAGCTTATATTTTAAGATTTATTTTTAATTGCAGAAATTCTTTGTCAAGGCGTGGCGGAACTGTTTACGAATTGGAGAATTCGCTTCACATATTAATATCTCGCGCACAATGTTTTGCATTCTCGGAAGAGACGAGGGGCTTATAAGCCGGGGTAAATGTAAGGAATAGTAGTAGGTTAAAGTCATTAAATCCTTATTTGTTTAAGGATTTAATCCGGGTGGGGGTAGGTTGTCCAACGGAAAAATGATATCGGAAAGTCAACAACACCCCATAGTACTACCTTCACATCATAAGCTAAATGAGCTTATTGTCAGGCACTACCATTATTCATATTTACATGCAAGAACGCAGGCATTGTTAGCGTTAATAAGAATAAAATACTGGCCAATTATGGGTAAAAACTTAATTAAAAAGATTCTGAATACTGTATTGTATGTTTTAGATGTAACCCGAAAACAGAACAACAACTGATGGTGGACCTACCGGCCGAGCGAATAACGGAAGGTCACTCATTTCAATTATCCGGCGTGGACTACTGCGGACACATTATGATTAAATCAGGTGTCAGCCGTAAGACTCACAGCGTAAAATCTTATATATGTCTATTTATATGTATGGTAACCAAAGCGATACATTTAGAAGTAGTAATGTCTTTAAGCACTGATAGCTTCCTAAATGCGTTTAAACGTTTCATCTCGCGAAGAGGAAATCCCAGTAAAATGTTTTCAGATAACGCCACGAACTTTCGGGGCGCGAATAATGAATTGAGAGAAATCTATGAATTTTTGAAGAATTCAAATGAAAAAATCGATAAATACTTGGCCAATTTATCCATTCGGTGGCAATTTATACCAGCAAGGGCTCCGCACTTTGGTGGACTTTGGGAAGCAGGAGTCAAATCAGTAAAATATCACTTGAAGAGGGTAGCAAATGCTTCACTATTAATATATGAGGAATTTAGCTCTGTGTTATGTCAAATTGAATCATTCTTGAATTCCCGTCCCCTCTGTCCGCTGTCCAATGACCCCAAAGACCTAAATCCCCTGACTCCTGGTCACTTTCTCATTGGAACGAGCTTAGCAGTGACCCCGGAGCAGAATTTACAGAATGTGGCAATCAATAGATTGAATCATTACCAAAAATTAAATCAACTAATACAGTCGCTTTGGTCGAGGTGGCGCAAAGAGTACTTGGCTGAGCTGCAGACCCGGACGAAATGGACTGGCAACCACCAAAGGCAGCTGCAACCAGGCCAAATGGTCATTCTGAAGGAAGATAATGAGCCTCCTTGCTGGAGGCTAGGACGAGTGCACGCTGTACACCCGTACGAGTAGCTACTATCATAACAGGACAAGGAACGGTTCAGCGGGCAATATCAAAACTATGCCTGCTGCCAATTGAGGACAACAATGAAGAGATCAGTACTTCGCTTGTGTGAATAAAAGTGAAAAGCAATAATAAATTCGCTTGTGTAAAGAAAAGTGGAAAAAACAATAAAAAAAGGAATAAAAAAAGTGCAAAATAAATAAAGATGGTGGAGGTCGTGACCTCTTGTGAAACTCGTGTGAAAATTAAAGGTTATAATCTAGCCAAAATAAATGGAAAGAACACTGCAAGTGCCCATTTAAATGTATATAATAAAATTAGCTGTCCTGGAAAGAAGACCTCGTCCAATCCTCATGGCATTGTGTTTGTCCTAAAATTAAATGTTTAATGATTGTAGAATTTATTGATCTTTAACTTTAATCTTCAACTAGAGCATGTAAAATATGAATTTGTTAGTTAATTTAATCTGGTGTGAAGCAGTTAAAGCTATAAATATTCTGAGTTATCTTTAGTATTGTAAGTGAGATATTTTAATTATTATATTCTATTTGTGTATTAAAAAACTCTAGCCCTGGCCGTTTTTTGGGCGGGAATATGTCTAAGTTTAGCTAGGACTCACACCTCTCCAAATATTACGATTTATTGGTTTAGGTAAAGTTAATATAATTAGTTGAAGAAATTATCCATAGATGTCAGAAGGTGTAAATTCCCCTCTTACCAAGGAGTAGCATTATAAAAAACCCATGTTTTAGGTTTTTACACTCACTTCTCTTCCACTCACCATACCTTCTTAACAAGTAAAACGTAAACTCCTTGGCCTGTCTTGGGTTGTTTGGGTCTCCTGAATATTCACAATGTAAATGGGAATAGAGCAAATAAAAGTCACTAGTCCTTTAAAGTTTCCTGAAGATGCGTTATTATTTACAAGTTTCTTCCTCCAAAATATTACAAATATATATATACATCAGTGAAAACCAATTATTATTTCTATTTTTGAAACTGATAATTCATGGTGGAATTCCATTATAATATATCATAATAAAAACAAATATAACTTTTTTCCATTTTAAGTTTATTGACCGTAACCGGTTTCAGGTCGCTAGAGCCATCTTCAGACTGGTACAAAATATTCCTAGGTATGTTTTTAGGTTTTCACGGCCAAAAAATATTTTTGTTATTGTTTTTGGGGTGTTATGCCGTGTTTCGCTACCTCCTTCTTTAGCCAACGTTTCGGACAGCGTTACAGTGTCCATCATCAGGGCAGATGAGTTGTACTCACTCATCTGCCCTGATGATGGACACTGTAACGCTGTCCGAAACGTTGGCTAAAGAAGGAGGTAGCGAAACACGGCATAACACCCCAAAAACAATAAAAAAAAAAAAAAAAAAATATTCCTAGTGTACGTTTTATATGCACAACATATGAGGTAGGGGAAGCGGGTGGTCTTAAGGATTTTAATCAATTATACTAATTACATTTGTTACTGAGTCGTTTTAGACTGTCGAATTTCTAAATATTTTGATAATTCCAGTGGGCTAATTACCCTGGGTTTGTAGCTCACTTCAATTTGTTCAGGAAAAACCTTACAAGTAATGTGAATTATTAATGACCTAATTTTATTGTCAAATTTATGATGCGTGGGATATTTTAAATTGATACTTTTGTAAGTATACTATATATTATACTTTTGTAAGTATACTGTTTTTTGATACTTTTGTAAGTATACTATATATTATTTTAAATGAAGAAATTGTGAAATAACACAAATTAAACTAATAAAATTTATTTGCCACGCCGTGATTCGATCCCACGGCCTTCGAAATGCGAGTCAAGAGCCTTACCGTTGGACTAGGACAACCATCGAGGTATATAAGATATAAAGGGTTTTCCAATAAAAGGTGTTATTTTGAATAGCCCGAGCCCATCGAGAGATGAATAATGATTTTTTATGGCCGGAATTGGATGGTATTGATCTGAACAACGTTTACATTCAACAAAACGGCGCTACGTGCCACACGAGCAACGAAACCATTGATCTTTTACGAACCGTGTTATCTCTCGAAGAGGTGATCACAATTGGCCACCGAGATATAGTGATTTAACACCTTGCGACTTCTTCCTTTGGGGCCACGTAAAAGAGAAGGTCTACGCCAACAGCCCAACGTCAATTCAAGACCTCAAAGATGGAATTCGTGAGGCTATCGAGGACATAGGGCAGCCACTTTGCGATTTGGTTATGGAAAATTTCATGAAAAGGATGTGGTCCTGTAAGCGTGGTCATGGTGGTCATTTGCCTAATGTTATTTTTCACTATTAACGGCATACCTTCTTCTTTATAATGAAATAAACATCCGATCATTTATATTAAAAAATTACATTTTTCTTTGGATATTAAAATAACACCTCTTATTGGAAAACCCTTCATTTGGTCTACACGCCCTCTGCATACTACATTTGGTTAAGTAAAAAGTGATTGTTATGGCATAGGTGTTAATGTATTACTATATATTTGCCATATAAACCTGCATTATTACCTACAAAAAAAAAAAAAACAATAAAATGTCTTATCAACTCCCTTAGCGAAGCAGGGTATCTCAGTTAGTAACTAAAACACATAATTTGTGAAGTTAATTCTATTTGATAACCAACAAGCCAGACAATAAAACAGAGAGAATAATAAGTTAATAAGGTTTTATTACAAAATTAGATTTTAGTATCGGGGATAAAAAAGTAGTTTGTAATGATTTATTTTTATTGTAATAATTCGTTATTACAATGTAACATTTTGACATTGTAAATAACGGAAAATATAATAAATACTAATTCTTTTCCTTGTTGTGATCGTTAAAATAAAACAATAGTTTTAATTTTCAGTGTTCATTTGTTACTTTAATTTTAATTCGAAATTCAATAAATTCAGAAGGAATGGCTAACATTGAGCATACATTTGCAAAGGCAAAACCTTTTAAAGAGACCCCTGCTTTTGTAGTGGTGTACTGATGGAAGAAATTATAAATTATTAATCATTATATTTTTTTAAGGAAGTTAAAAAATAAAACATCAACATAAATAATGTGATTAAAAAAAATAATTGAATAATGTGATTCTGTAAAAGCCTTCAAGGCGTGTATGAATAAATAAAATAAAATAAATGTGTGTAGTAGAATTGAAAACGCGCGGTAGAATTGAAACCTTCATAAAACTAAAGTAGACAAGAATGGCGAGACTACAAAGCACCGCGCAAAGAGGAGACCGATATGCTACGAATCACCGCGAAGAGGAGATTCGAGAAAAAAAAGGTGAAATTCAAATATATGTATTTAAAATTATAAGCCAACATGATTAAGTAAAATAATAATTTAATGTTACAAAGACCTACGTAAGTTATTGAAAATGTGATTTAGGTACTAGAAAGTTCTCAAAAACGTCCCTTATTTGAATTTTATAAATATGTATGACAGGTGATCTAGATTGATTGAATTGTGACCTAAATCAATATATAGTATACTAGCTGGTACCCGGCATGCGTTGCCATGCCATTCAATAAATAAATTGTTTTCTCCTGCATGTTCTTTCCCATTCGTCCCGTTCCCCTTCCGCCTCCCCTTCCTCTCCCGCGTCCTCTTCCCCTCTCGCGTTCCCACTCCGCCTCTTCCACCTTCCCTCCCCCCACTCCACTACCCCTTTCCCCGTCCCGCGAACCCCCCTCCCAAGCTCCCCTCCCCCCTCCTAGGTTCCGCCTCCCAGATTCCCCTCCCCCTCCCGGGTTTCCCTCCTCCCCCTCCCGCGAACCCCCTACCCGAGTCCCCCTCCCGCATTTCATGCATTCTTTCCCGGTACATTCAGTTTTCAAACAGCTCGAATGCCACCTTTTGCATATTTCACAATGCCAGAGCTCACCAGTAGTAAAATCCAATTAGGTGCAGTCGTTCGTAAGTCATGCGCGTAAATACATTTCGGCGATTCATTTTTTAGAGATAAATAGTAACTACGATGCCCGAATTAAAAAAAATATATATCAACATGGTTATCACGGCAACGATTTGTTTTGCTTTTCTTCTGACGTTAGCAATAACTCGCCATTTTCGACAGAAAACGTAAAATAAATATAATATATTAATATTTATAATTTCGTAACGCCAGAACTTACCATTATTTATAGCCTATATTACTCGCATATAATGTAGCTTTCTATTGGTGAAAAAATTCTAAGATCGGTTTATTAGTTTATGCGTGAAAGCGTAACAAACAAACACACGCAGTTTCGCATTCATAATATTAGTATAGATTTAGAATTTTAGGGTAGGTACTTTCTATTACATAATTCAATTTTACCAAATTCTGACACAGGCATTTAAATACAATAGCGAGTTCCCGGCATATGCTATGCCACTCAATAAAGAAAAAAATTCGCTCTACTAACCCTTTCCCATTCGTCCCAGATGATGCCAGAACTCACTATACACGTATAGAAACCATCGCGGGCTTGCACACATCAAATCCCCAAAGTTTTATCGCAATCGGATGAACGGTTTAGCAACGCAAAACATCTCACACACATAGACAGAAACAAACACATTTTCTATAGATCAGTAATTTTAATATCAAAAATGTCAGTTGAGCATTTTTAAATTTTTTTAAGAAAACATTTTTAAAAATTTGAATTTAATTTTTTTTTTTGTAATTTCTAATAATACCATATATTTAGGCGTATTTCACCACCTTTCAAAACCAGTATTTAGTTTTTGGATACGTTTACAAATATTCCATTTATTTGAATTTTTATTGCAAAGTCGATATATTTTATATCGAAACATTTATACCTTATGACAAAATACGCCAAATTTTTGAGGGGTTAAGCTTTGAGCTTTAAGCTTTGAGATTCAAGCTTTGCGCTTTAAAATTTTTGAAGGGATCAGCTTTGAGCTTTAAAAATTTTAAAGCGCAAAGCTTGAATCTCAAAGCTTAAAGGGTTAAGCTTTGAGCTTTAACCTTAAGCTTTGAGCTTTAAGGTTTGAGCTTCAAACTTTGATATTTAAGCTTTGAGCTTCAAGTTTTGCGCTTTAAGCTTTGTGATTTAAGCCTTGAGCTTTAAGCTTTGAGCTTCGAGCTTTGAGCTTTAAGCTTTGAATTTAAGTTTTGAGCTTTAAGCATTGAGATTAAAGCTTTGAGCTTCAAGCTTTGAGCTTAAAACTTTGAGCTTTAAGCTTTGAGCCATAAGCTTTGAGCACTATGCCTGAGCTTTAAGTTTAGAGCTTTAAGCATTGAGATTAAAGCTTTGAGCTTCAAGCTTTGAGCTTAAAACTTTGAGCTTTAAGCTTTGAGACATAAGCTTTGAGCACTATGCCTGAGCTTTAAGTTTAGAGCTTTAAGTTTAGAGATCAAAGCCTTCAGCTTAAAGCTTTGAGCTTTAAGTTTTGTGATTAAGGCCTTGAGCTTAAAACTTTGAGCTTAAAGCCTTGAGCTTAAAGCTTTGAGCCATAAGCTTTGAGCACTATGCTTGAGCTTTAAGTTTAGAGCTTTAAGCTTTGAGATTAAAGCCTTGAGCTTTTAGCTTTGAGCTTTAAGTTTTGCAATTTAAGCTTTGAGCTTAAAGCTTTGAGCTTAAAGCCTTGAGCTTAAAGTTTTGAGCTTAAAGCTTTGAGATTTAAGTTTTGAGCTTTAAGTTTTGAGCTTTAAGCTTTGAGCTTCAAGCTTTGAGTTTTGAGCTTTAAGATGAGCTTTTAGCTTTAAGTTTTGAGCTTTAAGCTTTAAGTTTTGTGATTAAAGCCTTGAGATTAAAGCTTTGAGCTTAAGGCTTTGAGATTTAAGCTTTGAGCTTTAAGTTTTGAGCTTCAAGCTTTGAGCTTTAAGCTTTGAGCTTTTAGCTTTGACTTTAAGATTAAAGCCTTGAGTTTCAAGCTTTGAGCTTTCAGCTTAAAGCTTTGAGTTTTAAGCTTTAAGCTTTTAGCATTAAGCCTCGTGCTTTGCGCAAACCTCAAAGCTTAAAGCTCAAAGCTTAAAGCCGAAAACATAACGCTCAAACATTAAACTTAAAGCTTAAAGCTCAATCTTAAAGCTCAAGCTTTAAGCAAGGTTCAAAGTTTAAAGGCCGAAGTTTAAGCTTAATATCAAAGCTCTAAACTGCTTAAAACTCAAAGCACAAAGCTTAAAAATAAAGCTCAAAGCTCAAAGTTAAAGCTCAGTACACAAATCTCAAAGCACAAAGCTTAAAGCTCAAAGCTCAAAGCTTAAAGTTAAAGCTCAAAACACAAATCTCAAAGCACACAGCTCAATACTTAAAATTCAATATCAAATCTTAAAGTTCAAAGCTTAAACAACACGTAAGGCTTAACGTTGAATGCATAAAGTCCAAAGCTTAAAGCTCAAAAATCAAAGCTCAAAGCTTAAAGTTCAAAGCTTAAAGCTAAAACTCAAAGCACAAAGCACGGCTTGCGTTGCAATGCAAAGAAATCAATTGATTCTCCTTGAATGTCCTTTCCCGTGCGTCCCCGTTCATCTTCCGAGTCCCCTTCCCCTTTCACGTTTCCCTTCTACCTTCCCCGCCTTCCCATCCCTCGTTTTCCCACCCACGTATCCCACCTCCCCCTCCCCCCTGCCTTTCCTCCTTGCCGTTAAAATATATGTAATAAGCACATTTTCATTAATTCAAATTTAATAACGCAAGAACTTGCCTTTATCCTTTGCGGGCGTGCGCACAACAAATCACCAAAGTTTCATCGCAATCGGATGAACGGTATGGCAGCGCATAAAATACGAACAAACAAATTATAATTTTTATATATAAGATAGGAAAGATTTGATTGTTTGTTGATGTCCTCTCGTACGGTCCGTACCCCAGTGACGTTTACATCGTATAATACTTACAATTTTAAACTCGTGATATCTTTCAGATGGGATGTCCGAATTGAATAATTCAAAAAGTAATATAAAGGCATTGAAGCAGTCTCGAATATAAAATAATTTATTTTGATAAAAATTAATACGAAGATACAAATAAAGAGTCTTTTCTAGCGGCGGCATTTCAATTAAAGTTTTAAAATAAAAGAACACTTATTGTGGCATAACTATAATAGTTAGACATATGCTGTCGCGACACTTTTTGTAGATAATAATGTGTTCTGCAAAGTCGTTGTACATTATTTTATTCTATCATCAATGGTTTTTGCAGCGCACGCGATGTAAAGAATATTTTAGGTAATTTTTTTACACCTTGGGTTACATTATTGGAGTTTTAGTAAGGATCGCTATTTTTTTTAAATTATAATATAGCCTATGTTACCCGGGAATAGTGTAGCTTCCCAACAGTGAAAGAATTTTTCAAATCGGTTCAGTAGTTTCGGAGCCTATTCGATGCAAACAAACAAACAAACAAACAAACAAACAAACAAACAAACAAACAAACAAACAAACAAACAAACAAACAAACAAACAAACAAACAAACAAACAAACAATCAAATCCTTCCTCTTTATAATATTAGTATAGAAAAGAAAATGAACTCCAATGTGCGTGCTGAAACTCAGAAACGAGTCTCGGTACGATCAAGGGAGTTATATGGTGTGGTAGCCCTTTATCCCCCATTCATGAAGAAGGTTCCCGTTTTTACCTGAAGGGCGTGCTTTTGAATATATAAGGATTGGAAGTTTCGCCATTTAGAAATTTTTAGAACAGCACAACATTCGAGAGTATTCCACAACATTTCAGAACATCCCGAAATATTCTGGAATATTGTGGAATTATCGGAAATAGTCTAGAACGTTCGGGAATATCTCAGAACATCCTAGATCATCGTGGAACATTCCAGAAAACACTCGAGTGTTGTGGAATGTTCTGGAGCATTGTGGACCATTCGGAGACTTTTTTTGCATGGGTTGCCCCACTGGTAGGTTTGGTGACCGGACAATTCAGAATGAAACCAACTCAGGACCACCTCAGAAAAGTCAGAGTGACGAAAAAAAAATTTTTTAAGTGTTATGGGCTATTTAAATTATTTATTTCGAAGCTTTTATTGACTTTTCATAAATGTGTGAAATTATTATTCTCAGTTGGCTTATGTGTTGTGTGTTGTTTGTTGTCTTAGTTATGTGTTGTGTTACTTATTCTCAGTTGGCATGGAACCGGTAGGTTAAATATAAAGCAAGATCCGTTGTGGGTTAGAACGTCAGTTCAATCTGATATCAATTCCCTGAGCGGTGCCGGGTACCCCAGCTAGTATACTATAAAACCAAATTTTGTTTCGCCGACAAATTTAAAAACCTTTTTTATTCCAGAGCAATTTACAAATTTGACAAAGGCACTTTCAGCATTTATTCTCAGATTTAAAAAAAGTTTGAAAAGCTCTGGTCCACACTTAGTCATTCCGACTGTCCGCTTAGAGTATATATATCCTCGAAAACAACGTCTCCTCAGTCGTGTTCCAGTAGCTATAGAAGCCACAATGACTACCTTCAGCAACATGTTTTATGGTAAGAAAACTCTACATCAGATTATAATTCAAAACAAAAACATCTTCTGAAATATCTACCTACTTAATTAAAAATTATATATTTATGTAACATTTTTAAAATTTCAAATAAGGAATTATTCAATTTGTCCAAAGAAATGTCACTAGCTCAAATCTTTATTCAAACTTTTTTTATGCAGGTAGGTACTAGGTACCGATTACACTTAAATTAGAGTGGATTAGAAGATTAATTTAAGCCGCGACATCGCGAATTTCTACCGATTTATGTATTTTCCTTAAATTCTTTAAGATTTAAAGCTCTTAAAAAAATAAATGTTATTTTTAAGATACTTTATAGAGTTCCCATGCCGAAACGCAAAATATATGAAATTCCCTCGGTAGAAAATATCGCAAGTATGCTCCGAAAATTATTATGAACACGTTTTTTTTAACTTATTTTAGAAGATATAAATATGAAATTTTTTTCTAAATACTTGACGAAGTAATTATTATAAAATAACCTCCTCCACCCTAACATGGTGGTCGAAAATTCCACAAATTATGTTATATCAATTAAAAAAGAAATATATAAAAAAAGATAAAAAATCCGGAAAATTTGCTTTAAATTAATTTAATTTATAAAATAAATTTTTAACGATCGAGATGTTAACCCCTTAAACGCCAGCTTACTCTCTCAGTACTCTGAATATAACTAGCTATTCTGGCGAATCTACATGTGGTGGATTATATATCTATACTAATATTATAAAGAGGAAGGATTTGATTGTTTGTTTGTTTGTTTGTTTGTTTGTTTGTTTGTTTGCATCGAATAGGCTCCGAAACTACTGAACCGATTTGAAAAATTCTTTCACTGTTGGGAAGCTACACTATTCCCGGGTAACATAGGCTATATTATAATTTTAAAAAAATTAGCGATCCTTACTAAAACTCCAATAATGTAACCCAAGGTGTAAAAAAATTACCTAAAATATTCTTTACATCGCGTGCGCTGCGAAAACCATTGATGATAGAATAAAATAATGTACTACGACTTTGCAGAACACATCATTATCTACAAAAAGTGTCGCGACAGCATATGTCTTACTATTATAGTTATGCCACAATAAGTGTTCTTTTATTTTAAAAATTTAATTGAAATGCCGCCGCTAGAAAAGACTCTTTATTTGTATCTTCGTATAAATTTTTATCAAAATAAATTATTTTATATTCGAAACTGCTTTAATGCCTTTATATTACTTTTTCAATTATTCAATTCGGACATCCCATCTGAAAGATATCACGAGTTTAAAATTGTAAGTATTATACGATGTAAGCGTACTGGGGTACGGACCGTACGAGAGGACACCAACAAACAATCAAATCTTTCCTATCTTATATATAAAAATTAAAATTTGTTTGTTCGTATTTTATGCGCTGCAATACCGTTCATCCGATTGCGATGAAACTTTGGTGATTTGTTGTGCGCACGCCCGCAAAGGATAAAGGCAAGTTCTTGCGTTATTAAATTTGAATTAATGAAAATGTGCTTATTACATATATTTTAGCGGCAAGGAGGAAAGGCAGGGGGGAGGGGAAGGTGGGATACGTGGGTGGGAAAACGAGGGATGGGAAGGCGGGGAAGGTAGAAGGGAAACGTGAAAGGGGAAGGGGACTCGGGAGATGAACGGGGACGCACGGGAAAGGACATTCAAGGAGAATCAATTGATTTCTTTGCATTGCAACGCAAGCCGTGCTTTGTGCTTTGAGTTTTAGCTTTAAGCTTTGAACTTTAAGCTTTGAGCTTTGATTTTTGAGCTTTAAGCTTTGAACTTTATGCATTCAACGTTGAGCTTTACGTGTTGTTTAAGCTTTGAACTTTAAGATTTGATATTGAATTTTAAGTATTGAGCTGTGTGCTTTGAGATTTGTGTTTCGAGCTTTAACTTTAAGCTTTGAGCTTTGAGCTTTAAGCTTTGTGCTTTGAGATTTTTATACTGAGCTTTAACTTTGAGCTTTGAGCTTTATTTTTAAGCTTTGTGCTTTGAGTTTTAAGCAGTTTAGAGCTTTGATATTAAGCTTAAACTTTGGCATTTAAACTTTGAACCTTGCTTAAAGCTTGAGCTTTAAGATTGAGCTTTAAGCTTTTAGTTTAATGTTTGAGCGTTATGTTTTCGGCTTTAAGCTTTGAGCTTTAAGCTTTGAGTTTTAAGCTTTGAGCTTTAAGCTTTGAGTTTTAAGCTTTGAGCTTTAAGCTTTGAGCTTTAAGCTTTGAGCTTTGCGCAAAGCACGAGGCTTAATGCTAAAAGCTTAAAGCTTAAAACTCAAAGCTTTAAGCTGAAAGCTCAAAGCTTGAAACTCAAGGCTTTAATCTTAAAGTCAAAGCTAAAAGCTCAAAGCTTAAAGCTCAAAGCTTGAAGCTCAAAACTTAAAGCTCAAAGCTTAAATCTCAAAGCCTTAAGTTCAAAGCTTTAAGCTCAAGGCTTTAATCACACAACTTAAAGCTTAAAACTCAAAACTAAAAACTCAGCTTAAAGCTCAAAGCTCAAAGCTTGAAGCTCAAAGCTTAAAGCTCAAAACTTAAAGCTCAAAGCTTAAATCTCAAAGCCTTAAGCTCAAAACTTTAAGCTCAAGGCTTTAAGCTCAAAGCTTTAAGCTCAAAGCTTTTAGCTCAAAGCTTTAATCACAAAACTTAAAGCTCAAAGCCTAAAGCTCAAGGCTTTAATCTCAAAGCTTAAAGCTCTAAACTTAAAGCTCAAGCATAGTGCTCAAAGCTTATGGCTCAAAGCTTAAAGCTCAAAGTTTCAAGCTCAAAGCTTGAAGCTCAAGGCTTTAATCTCAATGCTTAAAGCTCAAAACTTAAATTCAAAGCTTAAAGCTCAAAGCTTGAAGTTCAAAGCTTAAAGCTCAAATCTTAAAGCTCAAAACTTTAAGCTCAAGGCTTTAAGCTCAAAGTTTTAAGCTCAAGGCTTTAATCACAAAACTTAAAGCTCAAAGCTTTAAGCTGAAGGCTTTGATCTCTAAGCTTAAAGCTCTAAACTTAAAGCTCAGGCATAGTGCTCAAAGCTTATGGCTCAAAGCTTAAAGCTCAAAACTTGAAGCTCAAAGCTTAAATATCAAAGTTTGAAGCTCAAACCTTAAAGCTCAAAGCTTAAGGTTAAAGCTCAAAGCTTAACCCTTTAAGCTTTGAGACTCAAGCTTTGCGCTTTAAAATTTTTAAAGCTCAAAGCTGAACCCTTCAAAAATTTTAATGCGCAAAACTTGAATCTCAAAGCTTAAAGCTCAAAGCTTAACCCCTCAAAAATTTGGCGTATTTTGTCATAACCACTGGAGCGATCGCGCGATAAAACATTTTTCCCTCCGATTGCTCGCTGTTTTTTTGTGACGATTTTGAAAATTTTCCGCCCACATTAAAAAAATCATACCTCCGAATTTTAATATGGAGACATAAAAACTGATTACAGTTCTACATAGCCAATGAATTTACCTATATTTTACTAATTTTCTTATATTTTTAGAATTGATAGATAAATAATTAAAAAATCTTTAACTTTATAAATGCGCAAAATTTGTGTTGTAGTGATTTGAAATCGCCGCCAGTTGCAGTTTTAAATATCTTTTTTGAATATTTTCTACGTTTCTATGTTCTCTATGGCCTGTTCGATAACCACAGATGCAAAAATAAACTCAGAAAACGATTTTTTTACATGCTAATGTCTGATTAAAAGTTTACTTCGAAAATTATTTTAGAATTTTAGTGCGTGACGATGTCAAAATTGAATTCACTAAATTATACTATTTAATAAATTTAACACAAAAAACTGGCATTACATTAGGAAGATACATCAATTGCCTACAATTAACGATGAGAATAATTGCCGTGTTTGGTTTATTTGAATCATTTGATGAATTATACAGATTACCTTTTTCACAATATTAAAATCATGGTGCTTCTTTTTGAACGATTGTGATTTAGAACTAGAAATTTTTATCCTTGTTTTTATATTACGTGATAAAACAAGAAACAAGGTTTAAAATAAAACATATATCATAGATATACACATTGCCAATATTTCAGCGTGATAGTTTGAAAGTTGATGAAATCGTGTCGCCATTTGTCAATTTTCGACAAAAATGTCATTGACAAGCGACATAATGGTCAATGCACACAGGGTCTCTCATGACCACGTAAAATGATGATGATGATAAAACCGTATATATCAAACCTTTTGTAGGAGTGTCTTTTGGCAAAATAAAACCATAATTATTATTTTATTTCTAAAAGCTGGATATCGAAAAAAATGGGGAGGAAAATAATTGATGTAACAAATTAATGATTTATTTATTTATTTAAGCCCTAATAGGCTTTTACAAATTAAATTAATATTAGAGTTGCATAGTTTACATTGGAAAAACAGTATATTGATTGCAACATTGTGTACACCCTTCGTCATAATAAAAATGTATTCAATTTATATTGGTTTTTCTCATAATTAAAGTAAATCAATACATAATATCATTGTGCCTCGCTCTAGAGTGATACTCTCAGTATCGCCCTGGTGAGACCACCATTCAGAATTGAACATTGCTTGAAATGACTTAGTTATATTTAGTGACTAGATCTGAAAAAGCCTCTTTACAGAATAATTGACAAAATATAATTAACTAACTAACCATCACGCCGTTTCCCCGAAGGGGTAGGCAGAGAGGACAGACCGCCAAACAACTCGATCTTGGCACACACTCCTTGCTTCGTTCACATTCATACATCGTCTCATACATGCTCTTCTATTATTCTGACTCTTGACATCGCCCGACTCAAGTATCTGATTCACTTGGTCGTGCCATGTCTTCCTTGGGCGTCCCCGACTTCGTCTACCATTCACATTTGCGTCATATATTCTCCTTATATTCCTTTCCTCATTCATTCGCTCTACATGCCCAAACCATCTGAGCGTCCCTTTCTTAATCTTACACATAACGCTTACATCAGCCTTGCATTCTTTGCGGATCTCCACATTTCTCACACGATCATACATGGTTTTACCACACATACGTCTCAGGGATCTCATTTCTACAGCATTCAGTCTACTTTCATCCTTTCTCTGCCAGTTCCATGCCTCACTGCCATACATCAGGGTAGGTACCAGCACTCCATTATGGACGGCTAGCTTCGCTTCTTTTGACAGATTATTGTTGGCGCCTACGGCGTTCAGTCCTCCATTAATGGAGTTACCGGTATTTACCCGTCTTTCGATATCTCTATCAGTCTTTCCATCTCTCGTAAACATACTTCCCAAATATACAAACTCATCCACCTGCTCCAAGTATTCGTCATTCACAACTATGTGGCACATTGTTTTCGTACTCTCTCTTTCAAATACCATCACTTTAGACTTACTTACATTCATCATTAACTCATTCTTCATACATACTTCGTTCATCCTAAACACGAGCGACTGTAGATCTTCCATACTGTTAGAAATCAGCACCGCATCATCAGCATACAACAGGCAACATACTTCCAGATCACTCAATTTCGCAAAATATAATTAAGACATAAAAATAAAACAAGTTATTATTTAATGGGTACAATAAACAGGGAAAAATGAGAATACCTGTGCATTTTTTAACACGCACATTTCAATGATCAGAATTGAAATATACATATTAAATGTCCACCGAACCTTATCAGATAGAAGCGAAAGTCGAACCTTTGAGGACAACTTAACATGAGGTGTGAGTATGCGGAAAGAAGGGTCTTGATGTTCAAACAAAGTTAATTAAATTTATTAATTAGAATTTCACAACTAAAAAACAAGAAAAGAAAAAAATTGAAATTAAAAAAAAACCCTCAGCAATTCAATACTGTAGTGTGATATGGCTTCATGCAATCATAGCATAAAGCCACATCACACACATCACACTTTGTGAGGGTCCTTTTAAAAATGTTATTTAAATTGCACCACGCACATTTCACTTTTTTCCCACTACGGACCACGAAGTGGTTGCCTTTCAGGATAGGTCGCAGAGCCTTTCCTTCAGCTATTAGGCTAATGGTCCTTACAGTCGTATCAATTCGACTACGACAGAACAGCTGGAGGAGATCCTCCGCAACCTCACTCCTGAAGTTTCGGTGCAAAATGCGTTTATTTTCCTTGTGGAGCTTTGAGCTGTACATTATATACGCATTCTGCACCGAAACATTTAGTAGTCTCCTGAAAAGTTTCTTGTACCAGACCAGGTTTCGCTGTCGTTCAATGGGGAAGCCTGCCAAAAGCTGATCTTTTCGGTCAACTCCCCCTATTAATCTGTTATAGTCAAGTACACGCTCGGGTTTGTATTTAGTGGTACCAAATTTTTGAGCTGACCCGATTTCTGCCGAATGGTAGGTAGACAACGGTGACCGGCCAACTCGGAATGAAACCAACTCAGAACCATTTCAGATAAGTCATTTAGAGTGATAAAAAAATATAAATAAAAAATTGGTTAAATAGGTTAAGTTAGGTTAGGGTTATCGGCTAATTTAAAATTATTGTTTAGTCACTATAAATGACTTATCTGAGATGGTTCTGAGTTGGTTTCATTCCGAGTTGGCATGGAACCGTAGACAACATACTTACCACGTTTTTGTCCACCCAAACCAAAATATTGATGTCCCCGCAGTTCGAGTATCCCATCTCACCTTCCCTCAGTGATTTTCGGACATTGGGCTTCAATGCAGAGGGCACAAATTCTCGGTTTAACCGCAATGTGCCCATGCAGTCCATCCCATTTCTTTTGAGGCATCGCGCTAATAATGGACTATTATAAAAATTGTCCATTATTAGCGTATACCCCTTGTTAAACAGAGGACTGGCCAGGTCGTATACTATCTTTGCAGTGGCCCCAACTGGGCAGATATCGTGACCGCCCGAAAAGTTGGCCCGTGTCATGTCTTTCGTCATGTCTTCCGTCATGTCTTCTGTCATGTCTTCCGTTATGTCATTAGAAGAAAACGATTATAATCCATGGCTTGGCTGAAATAAGGCATGGCGGTGATTGTTTTTGAAAAGAAGTAGCCTTTTTCGACGGGAAGGGGACAAATACCTTGATGCATTAAAATTGCCAAGAATACGTACACTTCCTCTTTATTCGTGGGAGCCCATTTATTGGTACGCGCATGGCGCTGAAATTGTTTTTTGCAATGCATTGATCTGCATACCTGTTGGTCTCTCTCGCGATTAGTTCAACGAAATCTGCGTTGAAGATTTTTAAAAAGGCATCCACAGGTTTGCCCATTTCGTCGGTATTGAAGGTTGGTCCTGGCATCTGTGTACCTGTGAAAGTCTCCTTTATACCAGTAAAACGTGAGACCTCGCTGGACCAATCGAAAGAGTAACCATCAGGCGGCAGAATCGAACACATCGCCTCACGATCTAACTGGTCTTGTCTACTAAAGTCTATGGCCGTTAGTGGAATAGGTGAAACGTTGTTAATATTATTATAAGGTATCGGTGGCATGCACAAGACATCCTCAACGCCCTCTTGGTGGTCGACGTCGCTTGCCTCGTCGTCCACGTCGCTCGTTCTGTCCATTTCTGAAACAACAGAAAACCCAAATTAATTTTAACGTGTCTGTATTACGATTACCTACTGCCTCTGGTAAAACGTTTCAAAATAATTAACTCTTGGTACGATCAAGTTAATCAAATACGAGGTTTGTTCAAAAAGTAACGGGAATTTTAAAATTTAAGATTGAAGATGACGAACGCCCCGGATGCCCCAGCGCATCAACAAACCGATGAAATCGTGGAAAAATAAAAGAAATGGTTATGAACGAAAAGAGTGTGTGTGCCAAGACCGAGTTGTCTGGCGGTTCGTCCTCTCTGAGAAATGGCGTGAAGGTAAGTTAGATAGTTTAATAACTCACGTTTCCCGGTACTGACTCTTCTTGATAGAGAGCTGCCTCGTCCACGTTGCTGGTTCTGCCCATGTCTGACTCTGAAATAATAGAAAACACAAATTTACAGTAGAATTCGGATATAATGACTTTGCATATAACTGCCTACCGTTTTAAGCGACGATAATGTAAACTCAAGTTAGGTTTCATAGCTTTTAGTAGGAAAACGTATACGTTTAGTATGACTCCGTTTTAAGCAACCCATTTTAATGACAATTCGTCAGGTTAGAATGACATGCAGTGTTTTGTTTACAAAACCCACGCACCAATACCTCACCGCCCTGCGCCTCGCTTGTGACTAGAAAGCTCGACACAATGATTTCCGTGAAGTGAAAGTGTTTTTTCAATTGAAGAAAAAAGTTCTGTATTACACCGTTTAGAAGACGGTGAATCCAATGAATAGTACCCTTTACACACAGAGTTCGGAGCGGGACGTGCCCCGCGCCACTTCAGGCCGCCATGCATAAAAGTCTCACAGTGAACTGCGCTGTAAACCGTTATCTTACTTTCGGTCTTTACTTTTCTGTGCGGCGGCCTGAAGTGGCGCGGGGCACGTCCCGCTCCGAACTCTGTGTGTAAAGGGTACTTAACTTATTTAGCGAAGGAGTTCGGCGTGTCTCATTCTACAATATCCACCTGATCTTACTATCGCACAAAAATTGGCCAAAAACAAGGTCAAATTTCAGACTTTCTACGTTAGCAACTACATATTTGCTTGCATAGAATGTAGGTACATTGTATCGTTTCAGATTACAGTACATAATGTATGTTTTTTACGTGGAAAGTTTAAGTTCTACGCTTATTCCCTGCCAATATACCAACAGTGAAACTGTGCTAGGTATATTAATATTCAACCATTGGAAGTTACGCCTATCTATCCGATATTGTAAAGTTATGGATTTCACTATGCTAGAAGAGCCCCTGGTATAACATTTCAAAAAATAAACTCACTGTTCCCAAACGCAGACAATTCTTGGTAGAAAGGCACGTCCACCCACAGCACGCTGTTGTAGCCGGCCTCCGGAGAGAAGAGTTCTCCACACTGGAGTTCCCCACCCCACGATGTCCCAGGTAACAGTTCCCGAGATGCTGCCTGGAAAGGTGCAGCAGGCGGAATCGGTGCATAGGGAGCCGTTGCTTGGGTCTGTACGGGAGTGGACAGCAACGGTGGTGAAACAGGTGGTGGTAATGTTGAAGGTGTCCCTTGTGAAAAGTGACAAGCTATTCTCTTCGGAGATGGATTTCTGAAAACATTTACATAAATTATATGAATCTTTCTCATTCACGCGTGAAACATAATATTGTATCATGCATCTAGATACGATAACTTACTTTTGTTTATTTTTTCTTGGAGGTGCGGTGGGGAGCAAAATGGAAGGAAGCAGGCAGAGACCTAACGGCTTTAAAGGCCTTGGCGCGATCCTCCCTCACCAGGGTCACTGTTAAAATAAATAAAAAATATATAATGAGTTCAATATCTCCACAGCCGTAGCAAAGTACTTTCATAAAAAAAACATTAAAAAATACTTACACTCCGGGCCGAGCTGCAACAGCAGCTCTGCGTTGACGCCCACGTCCACATAGTCCGGCACCAGAAATTACTGCTTCTGCAGCTGGTACCCCACCTCTACCTCTCATTTCATATTTCACTTCCACTCTACATATTTCAAATTGAAAACACTTCATGTACTTTAATGTTAAAACTTTTTTTAAATACTGCACATTAATATTATAAAATTAAAAAAAAAATTAATCCTGGATCGTGGAGTGCTCCTTTTCTCTGAACAATTACTGTTTGTGCACACATTTGGTTAAAGTAAATAAATTAATTAAGTGTTTAACGAAATAACTGTTAAAATCATTGTGTGGCGGGAGCTTTAGACGAATTTACATCATAAAAAATGTCGAATTTTTGACATAGGACATTCATAATTGGATAGCTGATATCTGGATTAATAACGAACCAATTCAAATAAAACTTATATTTATCTCTTAGTTATGAATCACTCTGATTAAATAACTGCATTTTAAAAGCAAAAGTGCAGTAATTATGGATATTATTGTAAATCAAAAACTGATGGACGTTTTCAGTTGACGCTTGTTACTAAAAACTACCACAGAAACAATATATCATGAACAAACGAATTGAAAACACATTTCAAAGATAGATAATTCATTCACGATTACACTGATATATATTTTTGCGTTAAAAACTCAAAAAATCAATTCCTAACGGCATTTTAAGTCGAGAACAAAATACGTCAGAATGTTCAAAAGTTTTATGTTGATTTTTGACAGGACGCTCTTAAAAAGCCGCGAAAACTTGCTGTTATTACTTCAAAGACAACCATAAGGTAACCGATAAGGTCATAGACTAAAAGAATATTATATTAACTATTCGAGAAATCAAACGGCTGGCCATGGAAATGTTTTAAATAATTACAATAAATGTTTTACGAGTGATAGAAAAATCGGTCGAAAAATCGACCGACATCAATCAAGGGGTAGGTACAAACGGTCGATTTTTCGACCGAATTCGCTCCAGTGGATAAGGTATAAATGTTTCGATATATATCGACTTTGCAATAAAAATTCAAATAAATGGAATATTTGTAAACGTATCCAAAAACAAAATACTGGTTTTGAAAGGTGGTGAAATACGCTTAAATATATGGTATTATTAGAAATTACAAAAAAAAACATTAAATTCAAATTTTTTTAATGTTTTCTTTAAAAAAATTTAAAAATGCTCAACTGACATTTTTGATATTAAAATTACTGATCTATAGAAAATGTGTTTGTTTCTGTCTATGTGTGTGAGATGTTTTGCGTTGCTAAACCGTTCATCCGATTGCGATAAAACTTTGGGGATTTGATGTGTGCAAGCCCGCGATGGTTTCTATACGTGTATAGTGAGTTCTGGCATCATCTGGGACGAATGGGAAAGGGTTAGTAGAGCGAATTTTTTTCTTTATTGAGAGGCATAGCATATGCCGGGAACTCGCTATTGTATTTAAATGCCTGTGTCAGAATTTGGTAAAATTGAATTATGTAATAGAAAGTACCTACCCTAAAATTCTAAATCTATACTAATATTATGAATGCGAAACTGCGTGTGTTTGTTTGTTACGCTTTCACGCATAAACTAATAAACCGATCTTAGAATTTTTTTCACCAATAGAAAGCTACATTATATGCGAGTAATATAGGCTATAAATAATGGTAAGTTCTGGCGTTACGAAATTATAAATATTAATATATTATATTTATTTTACGTTTTCTGTCGAAAATGGCGAGTTATTGCTAACGTCAGAAGAAAAGCAAAACAAATCGTTGCCGTGAAAACCATGTTGATATATATTTTTTTTAATTCGGGCATCGTAGTTACTATTTATCTCTAAAAAATGAATCGCCGAAATGTATTTACGCGCATGACTTACGAACGACTGCACCTAATTGGATTTTACTACTGGTGAGCTCTGGCATTATGAAATATGCAAAAGGTGGCATTCGAGCTGTTTGAAAACTGAATGTACCGGGAGAGAATGCATGAAATGCGGGAGGGGGACTCGGGTAGGGGGTTCGCGGGAGGGGGAGGAGGGAAACCCGGGAGGGGGAGGGGAATCTGGGAGGGGGAACCTAGGAGGGGGGAGGGGAGCTTGGGAGGGGGGTTCGCGGGACGGGGAAAGGGGTAGTGGAGTGGGGGGAGGGAAGGTGGAAGAGGCGGAGTGGGAACGCGTGAGGGGAAGAGGACGCGGGAGAGGAAGGGGAGGCGGAAGGGGAACGGGACGAATGGGAAAGAACACGCAGGAGAAAACAATTTATTTATTGAATGGCATGGCAACGCATGCCGGGTACCAGCTAGTTCATAAATAAATTTATATAATCGAAAGACGAAAAACATAATTTTGAAAAAAAAAACGGCACACCAAGTGTGAAAGAACACGGGCCAGAGGCTCTCAAACTAACCTTAGAAAAAAATCTATAAATCTGATATTATTGATACTCTAGCGTCTGTATGGTTGAAATTTAAGAACCCGACTTCGAGTACATCTCTGATGCCATGCCGTATGGAAACCATATGTGTACATGAAGTTTGTGAGTAAGCCACTGTCGTGATATGTAAACCATGTTAACTACCAGAATAATAAATTATTTTTATCATATTTCCTAATTATTTTAAGTATTTAAAAATTAAATATATTATGATAGAACACGGGCCAAAGGTTCTCTAACTTGAATTGGTTTTTTTTTTTTTATTATTTTATATTATCCATATTTCCATATGTAAGGTTAGCGCGTGGTTGGCGCCACCTCACATGGGTTAAAATGGAGCTGGATGTCCACTTTATGCTATACCTGTGGATCTCGATACAGTATGTTTCTGAAGCAAATAACAAAGGTAGGATCACAAGGGTACTTACGATAGTTGGCGATCTTGCCCCGGATTGAGGTCCCTCATGGTCGGTATTTAGCTATTCTGCGTCTGGATGAACCACAGGTAGTCACGATGGTCAGTTTTGTAGCGATTAAGGGAAATACGGCGGTATTATCACCTTACGAGTTTCGATTTGTCACGATAAAGATGTTACGATGTTGACAATAGCGTTACGATCGGAAGACTGTCAAAAAAACACTTTTTGGCTCCATGACGACGGCTGTCCGCGGGCACTTACCAGCCAATGTTAGCACCCAATATGCGAATCCAACCAATAAGTTTGAATTCTGGCCTTGCTATATGAAACAGAACAAACTCATCGAGATCAATTCAGCATTATGCAACACCATACTAATATTATAAATGCGAACCTGCTCGAGTTTGTTTGTTATGCTTTAATAATAATAATAATAATTGGACAATTTATAGAGCGCATTCACGCATTAAACGATAAAACGATCTTTAAAAATGCTTTCATCAATAGAAAACTGAATTATATGCGAGGACTGTATGCTGTATAATGGTAAGCTCTGGCGTTATGAAATTAAAAATATTAATAAATTATATTTGTTATACGTTTTCTGTCGCTAACAAAAGCGAGTTATTGCTAACGTCAGAAAACAAATCGTTGCCATGGAAACGATATTGATATATTTGTGGGCTCTATGCTGGTAGGTACTCCCTCCCCTACCTGCTGGTCAGCTGCTGCTTCAGAAAATTCAAATATTAGAATATGTTTTGTGTTTTTTGGACAAGCTTATGTTTTGGATTAAATGTCAGATGAGAATTTCTACATTAAAAATATAATTCGTAACGATTATAAAGACTTATAAATAGTGTTTTTTTTAAATTATATTTAAAAACTTCCACATATTTAAATAAAAATAAATCTCCGAAATGTTTGTAAGCGCATAAATTCCGCACCAAATTGGATAATTCTTTTTTTCTTTGATTTGAGCATTGTGAAATTTAGGTGGCACGCATTTGCAAATTTAGGTGGCACGCATGGCATTTGTGTAATATATGCAGTATCTGCAGGCCCTGCACCATATATGCAGTATCTGTACGCCCATTTTGAAAGGCTAACTTGACTCTGGCTTCGATGGAGCCTGATTATAAAGAATGTATAATAAATAGTGTTATTTTTTATTATATTTACAAACTTCCACATATTAGATAAAAATGAATCTCCGAAATGTTTGTAAGCGCATAAATTCCGAACGACTGCACCAAATTGGATATTTCTTTTTTTCTTTGAGCTCTAGCATTGTGAAATATAGGTGGCACGCCAGCTGTTTTTTATTTTTTATTTTTATTTTATTTTTTTTTTTATTACAGAAAATAGATTTTTTTCATGTTTACATTATACCTGCAAAGCTATTGCAAGTAGTAGTAGTTTGAAAAATGAATGTACCGGGAATGAATGTTTGGAATGCTGGAGGGGGTGGGGGGAAGGGGATAATTGATAATTGCAAGCGCTACAGTAATTTCCCCTAATACCATGCGAGCGAAGCCGCGGGGAAAAGCCAGTCTTAAATATTTCCCTCTTCTTTAATTGGTATCTGAGCATTAAACTAGTAGTAACCGGTCAGTAGCTGAGTTGGCATTATGTCTGGATCCCATCCAGGAGTTGTAAGTTTAATTCCTTGGTTAGCGAAGTCCTCCATCACGACATAGGCTTCTTTCCGATTACTGTGATGGTAGTAGGCCTATGTCGCACGAATTCTTTCCGATTGCTGTGGTGGTAGTAGGAGTCTTTAAAATATTGTCAGGTTATTCGTAAACCGGCAAAAAAAAGGAAAAGCTCTTCAAATTCATAGAAGGGTTTTAAACGCTTCATCAAAATTATGTTATGAAAAATCGATCACGTGTGACTAATTTTTTCGGTACCTACTGAAACTATTTGATAATCAGCCAATTAACGTTTTTTTCTACCCCGAATAACAAGTGTTAGGTCAGTGACGCTAAATAACCAATGGTGATGCCCCTGAGAAGACCCACCAGGTTAATTAGCTGCCTTGCCTTGGATATTTTCCACATGTCCTACAACTATTTTAAGCGTGAAATATCACTTAAGTTTTAACTGTGCGTGTATGTGTATCTTTATTGTAAATGTATTTAAGTAATTTTCTTTTCCGCTTTTGCAATGTGTTGCTTTCAATACTATTTTAGCAAATAAATAAATATATATATTTTTTAATTTTAATGAAAACAAGTAACTTTGTGTACACCACTATTTAATTAACAATATCAACATGTTTCGAATACTATGTTTTCTTCGTCAGGATAATAAGTTAATAAATAATAACAAAAGACAAACAAGAATAGACAAATTAGAACATAGACAAAATATTAGAAAGGAGAGGTTATTAATTACTAAAAATATCATAAAAAAACAATTATATAAAATAAAATATAATAATTATTTGAGGATGGGTAAAAAATTACATGAACATAATAAAAAATCTTTTAAAAACAAAACCCATCCTAAAATAATTTTTATATTTAATATTTTGTCTATGTTCTAATTTGTCTATACTTGTTTGTATTTTGTTATTTTTTATTAACTTATTATCTTGACGAAGAAAACATAGTTTTCGAAACGTGTTGATATTGTTAATTAAATAGTGGTGTACACAAAGTTATTTGTTTTCATTAAATTAATAATGACGCCACCAAGTGAATTTGCGAAGTTTGAAGAAATAAATTTTTACATTAGCTCCACACAGGAGGCCCTGAGAAAAAAAATTCTCTCAAGGCCTATGTCATCTTGAGGATGCTGTGTGGAGGGTATTTTTAAGGAAGGAAAGAATAGGAAGTTCTGGGAAGGAAAAAGGTAAGAGGAGCATGTGTGTGGTATCTAGGAGTCAGTGTGTCCAGGTGTGACGGACGTATGAATCCATTCCTCTTATTATATTTTTTTAATCAATGTCCCTCAGGGCTTATAGCGTCTTTGGGGATACTGTGTGAAGGGTATTTGTTAAGGAAAGGAAGGAGATGGAAGTTCTAGGAAGGAATAAGGTATGTGGGGTGGGTAGGCTCTGGGGGTCAGTTTGTCAAGGAGTGATGGATGAATCCTTCCCTCCCGCTGCGGTGCAAGGCGATGGATTGAGAGAGTCCGGCTGGAAAGGTCAAAAGGCCTCCCTCAACCTGTCTCGCGAAGACCTGGACAAACTTCACCCTATGAACCCGGGCATCTCGGCTAAGTCACCAAACGTATCAAAGCACTTAGGGTGACCTATGGCAGAGGTGTTGGCTATCCAATAAATCCTGGGGCGGCGGTACCCATACCCGCCTCCCGAATTGTATGTAATGTATCGTTGATGCTTATGAATGTAGAATATACTTTATTGTTGTCATCAGATATCCCAGTAATTTAATTCTTGGCACTACTTTCAGGTTCCTTCAGCAGAATAGGCTATTTGCTTTTTTGTTTGTTCAGAGGTACAGACTTTAAGAACATTTATGATTACATATTAAGCATGTGTGTTTTTGTTCCAGTATTCTTCCTTGTGTTCTTTGCGAGCATTACGAGCATTGCGAGCATTGCGAGCGATGCGAGCGATGCGAGCAACGAATCATATTGGCTTCTGACGACGGCGATCAACACATTTTCTACAGGATTATTTGCGGTAATGTCATATCAAGAGTTTTTTTAAGTTTTCTTTATTCATTAAAATGTTTGTTACATGAATTTTATGATTTTTCGACCACCATGCTAGGCATATGCCCGTGTTGTGGTGGTCGATTTTCTATACAGTACTTTAACATATATGTATTATAAAAAATGTGCGAGAATATTAAAAAAATATAAAATAATATAATAAGAAAGAATATTATTGAATACAAAAGAATATACAATAATGTAAATGGCTATAGAGTAATATGAAAGAGTAAGGAAAAAAAAATAGAATATGGAAAAAAAATAATGTAATACTAAAGGTGTAGAACATAGGAAGAACATGAGTTCAGAGAAAATAGAACACAGGAATACTAAAAGTGTAAAGTAAAGAACACTAAAAGTGTAAAGAAAAGAAAGCATAGGTATACATGAACGAAAATGTTATTTTAAAATATATAAGATAAAGTATATAAGGTAAAGTAAGTGCTATATAGTAAGCACATAATAAAAGGTTTTTAATTACAGTGGAAATCTATCTGTGCGTGGTTATATTTGTAGGTAAATTATTTTACAAATAAATTTTAGATTGTATGTTTCAAGTCCGGCGAATTACAATGGACATTGGAATAATATATTATTGCTACAAGTGGTCACAGAGTACATGATACATGAAGGCACCTTAGAGTCTGTTACTCTAAAGTACACACACAGTGGCAGTACAGTGGTTCCAAACAGTTTTAAGTAATTAGTTTGAAAGTATTTAAAGTTTGGTTATTAATATTAAAGTAATTACTAATTACGTATAATTCTGTACATACAAAAACTTTTATTGGTGGTGTATTAACGAGATTTTTTGAAGAAATTCTTCAAAGAAATTATCCAAAGAAACTCTTTAAAGAACTTTCGACCCTTTCCGGATATCCATATTTGGACACCTGTTGTAAATTGAGTGAGTGTACTAGATCTTTTAATGTTGTAATTTAGTGTGTTGTATATTTTAGGTGCGACGTATGTGTATTGTCTTTGTGAAAAAGTGTTTTTTTTAATAGGGATTGTGCATTTTGCGTGCGTTGAATAGCGGGTATGTATATCTTTTTGTGTGGATGTTATCAAACCATTTTTCCAGATATGGATGAGAACTATCTTAATATATAGTTGGCGAATGTCTAGAACTGCAAGTTTCTTGAAAAGTGGCTCTGATGGATGAGAAGGGGAACATTTGAAGATGATCCTTAGTAAAAGTTTTTGAACGGTCACTAGAGGGTAGAGAATGGATGCTGCACAACCTCCCCATCCTATAATGCCGTAAGTTGCTATTGATTGGAAAAGAGCAAAATAAACACTTCTGAGTGTTTTTATATCAAGAACTGATCGAAGAAAATAAAAAATATGGCATTACTTACGAAGTCTCTTTGTTATGGAGTTTATTTGGGCCTCCCAGCGTAAATGGTTATCTATAATGACCCCTAGGTATTTTATTTCTTTTGATGGTTTAAGAATAGGGCACGAACAGCTGTTATTAAAAGATAGTGGAGTGAGTGTCAAGATATTGTGGGCAAGTGTGAATGATAGTTACATGCGTAATTTCGGTACACCAAATCTGAAATATGTCGTGGCAGTGAACTACGTTTGGAACACCGTTTTAGCGGAGTGGGTATTATCTGCATCCACCATACTTACCGATTCACAGTCATGTGTAATCGTGCTAATATTTGTCATTTTGAGATAAAAATGAAAAAAGGAAGTTGTAACAAGCTTCCTCAACCGACGAGCAACTAGTGACGAAATCGTCCATGTAGAATGAGCCCTTTTCCACCAGGTTTGCAGCAAGTGGGAAAGTTTTTCATGCGTCGGAGGTTTTTCATGCGACGTGGGAGGTTTTTTCACCTTTCAAGTGGGAGGTTTTTCGTGCGACGCAAGTTGATGCAATGTATGCATTGCAAGGAATGGACTGCTAGACATGCCGAACGTGACGCGATTAAATTCAAACAATTGCAAAGGGTCACTATCGTTAAATCTGTACAGCATGCGCTGATAACGTCAGCATTCTTCTTGCACCACAATTTGTAGATACATTTGTTTTATGTCAGCGGTTGTAGCTATGGCGAATAATCGGAAATTGAGGATAATGCGAAACAAATCACCTTGTAATTTTTTTTCCGGTATGTAGGATGTCATTAAGCGAGTAACCCGAATCGGATTTCATACTAGCGTCTAGCACCATGCGAATTTTAGTAGTCAGTTTATCTTCACGAACTACAATGTGATGCGGTATAACGTAATGAGGTAAGTCACAATTGTTGACCGGCGAAATGTACCCTTTCTGTAGGTATTCCCGCAATATTTTGTCATATTCTAATTGCGGGTTGAGCTATTAAGCGGCGTTCGAGAAATCGAAACCTGCGTTCGGCGGCGGGTAACGATTCACCGAGAACAGAGGGACAGTTTCAAAACGGCAACGCGACGATATAACGACCTGCCGTGTCACGAGAAGTAGTGAGTTTAAACATGTCCTCACACTCTTGTTCATCAGGCGTTAAAAAATTCTCATCTGGAATGTCTTCCAATTCAAAGAAGCGCGAAAGGCAAAATTCATCATTTTGCGTGAACGTACAAAATGGCTGCGTGGCGTTTATACTTGGGTTTTCAATCATCGTTGGGGCAGTACCCAAGATGAGATATCCCAAAGTAGTTTCAATGGCAAATGGCTGGCCGAGAGAACCTGATATTTTGTTTGCCTTTAGAATGCGAGCAAACATGTCACATCCCAAGATAATATCAATCTCACCGGGCGTGCAGAATGTTGTGTCTGCTAAGGGCAAATTGTCAAGATACGAAAAAGAGGAGCGGTTAATGTTAACAGTAGGCAACTCACTGGTTATGGTTTCTACTACATATGGTTTAATCGTATACGACTGAGTGATGTCATAGCGGGAGAGTAATTTTAAGCAAGTTACGCCATTTGTCACATCTCTTACGTCACCTATTCCCGTAACGTAAGTACTTGGAGATGACCGCACCGTAAGATTCAAGCGTGAACAGCATTTGCGCGTAATTATGTCCCTTTGGGAGCCGCTATCTATTAGAGCCCGTATCGTCTGTACCTGGCCCTTAGCGTCTCTGGTAGTGCAAACAACCGTTCCTAAGAGGGCAGTAGTATTTGCACTAGGGCATGAATTTGTAACACATAGCGAAACCGGATTCGACGAATTTAAGTTATCATTATCGGCATCTGTTTGTGACGCGGGAGACGGTATTGGCTCCGTTTGTGACTTCCACCCATCAGTTTGTTTGAAATGCAACAAACTATGATGGTCGAGCGCGCATGTTTTGCATGTACTCTTTGATTTACAAGCTATCGTGATGTGCCTAGTACTGAGGCAGTTCACACAAACTCGAATATTCGATGACTTAATACAGTTAAATCACTCGCGTGGTTCTAGACTTGTGAATTTAGAACATTGGTATAAGGGATGCGATCCCTTTTGACAGCAAAAACAAATTCCGATGGAGTGATTATCGATTTTTTCGACATTAATAAATGTCTTTGCGGAATTAGTTTTTTGCGGTTTAGCGGTATAATTATTATTTGAGCCAAGACGGCTCGATGTCGGTTGCGTGATTTTTGCGCGATTAAGAATTCGTTGCTGTACTCTTACGAAGTCGATTAGTTCCGCGCTGGACGGTAGATTTTCATTATTTTGAATAGAAGATTCGAAAGCTTTTACGGTCTCTATGTCAAGACGTTTAAGACCCAGTTGCAGCAATATGAATTCTGCGAGGTCTTTTATTTTTAATTGCTTCAGCGCGGCGATGTTAGTGGAGTATGCATCTGCAAAATTCTTTAAAGAAGCAGGCGTGGCCGAGTTAACTGGAGATAATTTCAGCAATCGGTCAAAGTATAATTCAGCAAGAACGCGTTGATCATTATACTTAGTACACAATGCGTCAGATAACTTGATAATTTGTACCTGTAGGCGTAATAGCTTTACAAATACTTAATGCTTTTCCGGTTAATTTAGACATCAGATACTGCATTTTTTCCGTATCATTCAGAGAATCATTCAAATGTATAACCGAATTATATGTTTCATAGAAAAGAGACCAACTATCTAAATTCCCGTCTAAGCACGCTATTTCCAATGCGGGTAGCTTAATTTGACGGCGAGGTTTCGCAACTGGATTTGACAGCATATTTGCTTCAGTATATTTAATAACACCGAACAGTTCTTCAAATGCATTTAATTGAATGTATTCAGCAATTGCTTCCGGATTCAATTACAGTTCGCAATCCACCTTTTCATCTAAAATTGTTATAAATTCAGAAAGAATTTTTTCAACAGTAGTTGCGCCTGATAAAAAAGATTGGCGATCGTTAATGCTTTCCGAAGCTTTCCTTATCTTGTCATACACCGACTGTAAGCTCGCAAAGCTAGCTGATAGTTTAGCATTTAAACGTTTGAGACGTCTTTCATCCCGAGACGACCCGGATGACGCGCTTGTAGCCATTTTCTTTATTCCGGTTATATTTTACAAAATATGAAACGTAAAACAACTAAAAATGCGGTTAAAATAATGTGTCTGTATTATTTATACGGAATTAATTAATTAATATTTGATTTATTCAATTAATTCACTGTGATCCGCTCACGGGGTTAAATTGACTGATGCGCGATGTAAAGGTTAACGGAATACGCCGTGCACTGTGCGGGTAAACAAAATTATTTATTGCGTTTATTATCGTTGACAAATTATAAATATTGCGATCGTATTATTGTATTTTGTAATGATATATCCAATAATACAAATAATACAAATATTAAGAAATAATCGCACTATTTCTAAGGTAGGTAGATGCGATTTTATCAGCAAGAAACAACTACATGAATTATCCAAAACAAATATCAAAGGAGTGCTTTGTATTTATTTATTCTAAAAGCGGGTAAATACGTTATTTCCAACCATAATAAAATAAGTATAGGAAACAAGATTACTCATGTGGGTATATCAAACCGTCGAATGCGGGTAATTATTTATATGCGGTATTATAAACGTAATCACACTGCTGGATTTTATTAATATTATGGTTCAAAAATATTCGGCTCGCTAGGATCAAAATGAATGAGATTTACGAATGTGTAGAGTGGATTGATATGTTTGTGTAAAATAATGACTGGCGAAGGACCTTGATTTTGTGTTACTATCACTGCTTGAAAAATGATAAAAATACATGTGGCATAGAAAAGAAAGGACTCACCGAACGGATGAAAGAACTTGTAGGCTGGCTATGCCCTCGTCTGCTTTCTCTCCCATCCAACAGGCACAAACAGCAATAGGCGCAAGTTTTGTTTATTTGATAATACACGGCGGAGTTATTTTAATAGCGGTTCACCGATAGCGTAGCACAATGGCTATATGTTGCGGCGGGCGTTTATTACAGAACTGAGTAAGAATTGACGGATAGGCAATAGGGATAGGTAGGAAAGGAATTTGCAACAATATTAATACCAATCCCAAGCAGTGAAAGTATGTGTGCGTGCTATGTAGGTATGTGTATGTGTAGGTATGTGTACGGGCGTAACCATTTATTATATTACTAAGACTGTTTATGTTCCTTGAATAAATAAATCATATGACGTGCGGCTTGAATACTTCAAAATTAATACACTTAAAATTTGAAGGCAATGGACTGATCTAAAATGTTTACATACAATAATTTACGGCCACTATGTTTTAGTAAAAATATTTATTTTATTTTATTTTATATTTATTAACGCCCTAGTGGGCTTTTACAAGAAAAGAAGCAAATATATAATTAACAATATTAATTACATGTATTACATAATCAATAAAACAGAATAAATATGAATGCAATTGACTCATTAGGTAAAGAATATTACAACATAAAAAAGAAATGAAATGAAATAGTACAAGTTGTACTTACAAAAAACTAAAACAATTCAGCTTTAAATATTTATACATATTATTAATAATAAGACCTGACATAGAACAAAGTGTAAATAGAACCGCAAAAATATTATAAAGTAAGTATACATTTTACTGGTGAGGTTTTAGATGAGAAAATATTTTATGAGAAAAACAAAAAAAAATAATAAGTTAATTATTAGCAGATAGAATCAAGATTAATTGATTTTTGAAACATTCAAAACTTTCAATACTAAATATATCTATAGATTCGCAGTATTTATTCGCAAGGTTATGGATTCTTGGAATTGGTGAGTATATAGAGTAATTAGTGTTGATTTTATTGTTGCATTTAAAATATCTTTACTACGAGTTTGTCTAGCGTATATGCTAATGCAAATTAGTTCCAACAAATTAGGGCTGTCAATTAAAGATTTTATAATTTTGTATAAAAATAATAAATCAATTAACACTCTTCTATCTGATAATTTAATATGTATTGATATGTATATGTATATATATATATAGATATGTATATGATATTGATATGTATGTTCCTAATTACCATTATTTAAGACGCCATAACATGTTTCACTTGAATTCATTTAATAATAATATCGACTATTTTAGCTCTATAACCCAAATGTGTCCACTTTATAAGATAGAGTGTGCTAAAGTAGATATTTTCGTCGAAATATGAATTCAGAAAAAATGTGCTGCCATTGCTAAAAAATTATGTATCATTTGTGTCTCTAGTTATCTCACAATTAGAGACACTGTAACTTAGTCTAGAACCGCACACTCCAGGTGAGGTTCTAGACTTTTCGTGAGATAGAGTGCAAAGATTGAAAGATTTGATATTACTGATGATTTATTTTCCAATATCATTTTTTTTGGATGAAGATTTTCTAATCTGGGGAGGCACAACCTTCCCTAAATAAAAAAATCTCCTTACCAAAGATTTTAATTTAGAAAAAAAAAATCGTTTTCAGTTAGAAAAACATCAATAATGTCGTATTTTTCAATCTCAGCATTATAACTCACTGAAAGTCACCACAACCGAGATTTACTTTTACCACGCTTTTATTTCAAGCAACGAATGGTGATCTTTCACCAGAGGAATACTGAATGCGTTTACCGCCCTGGAACGTGCCGCAATTATGTTATATTATTTTTAATAAATTATTTATCGAATATTACACATAAATTTATTTATTTGCGCTCGCTGGGATTTGAACCCGTGACCTAGAATCTTTACAGCTTTTGCCTTTTGCAAAATTTGCCTCAAATCGTATATGCATTCATTATAAGAGAAGAAAATTCTCTCTTCAAATTTTGACTTACACCGCACCGGCTGCATGTTCGAAAAAGCATGACTCATTGTCACGTTCCGCCTGAGCCCAGCGTGCAAGCAAGCGGGCGGAACAATCGATAGAGAGGCACGATCGGCCTTTTTTGGTTTCAGTCGCTCATGACCTGTCTGGCGAAGCGGTACATCAGCACAAAATATAATCTACGGCGAATTTATTTATTTTTCGACTTCCTAGTATAAGTAGTAGCACGGTACTCTCTTAATCTTTCGTTGTACAGGTTGATACTTATTTATTTTTATAAAGTTAAATTTGTAGAGCTTCTTACAAATATATTAATTTTAAATTTTAATTTGTATATTCAATAAAAATTCAATTTGAAAGGCGGGAATGGGTCCCGCCACTCGAACCATTCAAAGGATAACCAACACCCCTGTGATAGGATCCCCAAACGGTTCGTTACGTTTGGTAACTTAGCAGGGGTGTCCATGTTCACGGGGTGAGGTTTGTCCAAGTCTTGGCTGCGGATGACTTGTGTAGATTTTAATTTGTAAACAAATAACAACTCAATTTGGAGGGCGGGAACGGGTACTGCCACCCACAAACCATTCAATGGATAACCAACACCCCTATCTAGATATTCCAAAACGGTTCGTTACGTTTGGTAATTTAGCAGAGGTGTCCGGGTTCAAAGGGTGAGGTTTGTCTAGGTCTTGGCGGCGGATGACCTGTATTGATTTAAATTTGCATATTCAATAATAATTTAATTTGGAAGGCAGGAATGGGTACCGCTACCCGGGAACCATTCAATTGTTAACCAACACCCCTGTTTTAGGTCTCCTTAAACGGTTTGTTACGTTTGATAACTTAGCAGGGGTGTCCGAGTTCATGAGGTGAGGTTTGTCTAGGTCTTAGCGGCGGATGGCCTGTTTAGATTTTAATTTGTTTATTCAACACAAATTTAATTACAGAAGGCGGGAATATAAGGGGTGTCCGGGTTCGTGGGGTGAGGTTTGTCTAGGTCTTGGCGGCGATAACCTGAACACACTGAACCCAAGATTCCTTCCCATCCCTTATACCATTTTCCTTCCCAAAACTCCGTCTCCTTCGTTTCCTTAAAAAGACCCTCCACATAGCCAAACCAAACATGATATAGGCCCTGAGGATACTTATTTTTCCTCAGAACTTATCATATTGGGAGCTCCAGTTATAGTTATTATTATTTTCCTCAGGAGGCTCCGAGGAGAATAAACCTTTTCAGGGCCGTGTCATCTTTGGGGATGCTGTGTGGAGGGTGTTTTTAAGGATAGGAAGTTCTGGAAAGGAAAAGTGTATGGGGGGGGGGGGGGGTAGGAATCTGGGATCGAAGAGTGACGGACGTATGAATCCATCCCTCCAACTGCTGTGCAAGTCGAGAGAGAGCGGCTGGAGAGATCTAGGTTAGGGGTAAGGGGTGGTCTAGGGGTGAGGCTCTTGACTCGCAATCCGAAGGTCGCGGAATCGAATCCCGGCGTGAGAAAATAAATTTTATTTGATTGATTTGTATAATTTCACAATTAATTCATTAAAAAATAATATATAGTATACTTGCGGCACGTTCCAGAGTGGAAGATACTCTCAGTATCGCCCTGGAGTAAGACCACCATTTAGAACTGAAACGTTGATTGAAATGGAATTCGCCGTGTTTAGTGACCAGATCTGAAAAACCAGGTTCTTCCCCACCTTCCTCTTCTCCATCTCCTTCCCCTCCCCACTACCTTCAGCCTCACAATATACCTCAATTGGGGATGCTATAGTCTCACTGGCTCCAAACGGGAGCAACTGAGGCTCTTGTGAGATATTCGCATAAAAAAAGGTTAGATCACCCTCAAACAATCTCTCTCGATCCGGCCCACCATGCAATAGGTAGCAATCTGGCACGCCAAAACTTAGTCGAACCTCACCCCATGGACCCGAGCACCTCTGCTAAGTCACCAAACGTAGCGAACCACTTGGGTGACCCTCGGCAGGGGTGTTGGTTATCCAATAAATGGTTCCCGGAGCAGCGGTACCCATATCCGCCTTACAAATTAGTTCAGCATTATGGTAATAATAATTACACAGCAGAACTTGTTTACAAATTAATTTGTTTTAAAAAAATTAAATAATAGTATTTATTACTTTATCGGCATTGAAACGTCCCTACTGCGGTGATGTGTAGTTGGTAACAATACTCATTTTACGGAAAGGTAATAAAACCGGGGCCACGCCCTTTTTCGTCCGATTCGATCCGGTTGTCGGACCGGACCTATGACTTATCAATGCAATTTTTCATGAATGTTTTCTTATGACGTTATCACGTAATATTATCATCCGTAAACCGACTTGACAGACAACCAATTTTTTATACGCTTAATCGTTTTTAAGTTAGAGCGCAGAGCGCTAAGCCATACATAGCGCAAGTTCAATCGCGAATCCCAGTGACTGACCTAGCGCTATGTACGGCTGAGCGCTCCGCACTCTTCGTGCTCTATCTTAAATAGGGTTAAGTGTACAAAAAAATGATATACGACAAAATTTATAATGAATTCAAATACGATTCGAGGCAAAGGAAGCAAAGTATTCCCAAAAACTTGATTTTCGCGACCTTTGACCTTAAATATCTAAGGACGCTCTCATGTGAACTTATGGAACTTTTGAGACAACATTTAAAATGCTAGAATACAGATTCATTCAAATTTTCAGCTTATTCCGTTTCATTCCGAGGTGAAAACCTAAATTGACTGGACTTATAAATTATTTAATTTGTATTGAATTATGTTCTTCTTTATTGCAGCAATACGCGTATTTCGAAGGGAATCCCCAAAAAAACACCTTCTTATCAGGAATGTCGCCTCATATCGCGCTGTCCTGGCTGTCTGTCGGCGCCACAGGAGAAACTCTCGATAATATGACCGGCGGTCTTATTTACTGTAAAATGAATGTGAGTATCCCCGATAGTCTCCCTTGCCCTATACAGGTACAACAAACCAGCTAAGTTGAGAAGAAACGAATATTTGCATGGACCGCTTTAAGCAAATTTAGTCATTTCCTCTAAAACATTGATGAGCAACATATGTACCGCGTGCCAATTTTGTACGGCCCATTTTTTGCGTAATAAAATATCAAAATCCTAGCGGTAAAAAATATTGAACGGTTTTGGCAAATAATTTTTTTTAAAGGGCTTAGCTGAAAACTTTAGTCTTGATATCTTAATATTTTGCATGGGTTCCATTTTATGAGGGTAGAAACTCCTCCAACTTCATATTATGTTTCTGAAAACATATAAACAACAATTAAAGAGGGTTTTCATATTTTTTATTTAATCGTTTGGGTTTTCGAGTGCTATCATCAAATATTTTACGTATTTATTGTGTTTGTGTTTAATTTGTAGAACTCAATTTAATTTTTTTTAATTTTATTAAATTAAGTTTTATTATGTTATTTTCGGGTTCTGCAAGTATTTAAGTATGTATTTTTGTTACAGCTGTTCCGAATAATACTCTCTCAATTAGTGTCCAGCAAATTGGTTTAACCGATAATAAATCATTTTAGACACCTTCAAAATTGACGTTTAAAATCGTATAAATAGGTCGCCTGAATGTGGATTAACCAAAGTTTGAAAATAGTCTTGTAAACCGACACAGCAGTAACAAAAATACAAACTTAAATACTTGCAGAACTAGATAATAACATTATGAAATTTAATTTTAATTAAATTTAAAAAAAACAAATATTTTACGTTTTCAAAGTCTGTATTATATGAAGCGGAAGGATTTCGCAACATTTATCAATATTTTATCAGTTTCTTATTAACCAGCCGCCCAAATTGCAAGTATTTTTTAATATATTGTTTAAACAATGTTTAATATTTTGGAATGATTAATTCGACAGAATTTATTGTTTTCGCCTTGGAAACAAAATATTTCGCTTCTTAAAACACAGCTAACTTATTTTGTAGCACTATTTTAATTCAAAATTAACAATAAACTTAGTTTTTACCACTTTTATTTTGTACAAAACCCACTCACTTCTTCAGGGTTTACTAACTATCCAACATGTTTCGTGAGCTTAGTTCACGAAACATATTGGTTTGTAAACCATAAAAGTGGTAAAAACTAAGTTTATTATTAATTTTGAAAATAATTCGCATGCGGCACGCATTGTTTTTGTGATTTGTAATAATTTTATTAAGAAAACTTATAAGTTTACAAAACATGCTTAGGTTTGCGACACCGCCGACTGCAAAGTCAACCATGTCGAGCTGTACCTTGACCTGTAGCCATATTTTTGTCTTTGAATTCCATTGTACCTTTTCCTATACTTATGGTCATCTTATTAGTTTTTGTGTTTTCTTCTTCGGAGTCGCAATGTTTTTTTTATATTAGCATAGTACATGAAACTCTGTGAAAAACGTAGTAGGTACATGAAACTCTGTGAAAAACGGGGTACATGAAACTCTGTGAAAAACGGGGTAGGTGAAACTCCGTTGAAAATGTAGTACATGAAATTCTGTAAAAAACGTAGTACATGAAACTCTGTGAAAAACGGGATACATGAAACTCTGTGAAAAACGGGGTACGTGAAACTCTGTGAAAAAAGGGGTAGGTGAAACTCTGTGGAAAATGTAGTACATGAAACTGTAAAAAACGGGTACATGAAACTCTGTGAAAAACGTAGTAGGTACATGAAACTCTGTGAAAAATGGGGTACATGAAACTCTGTGAAAAACGGGGTACATGAAACTCTGTGAAAAACGTAAGACATGAAACTCTGTGATAAACGGGGTACATGAAACTCTGTGAAAAACATAGTACATGAAACTCTGTGAAAAACGGGGTACATAAAACTCTGTGAAAACGTAATACATGAAACTCTGTGAAAAACGGGGTACATAAAACTCTGTGAAAACGTAATACATGAAACTCTGTGAAAAACGGGGTGCATGAAACTCTGTGAAAAACGTAGGACATGAAACTCTGTGAAAAACCGGGTGCATGAGACTCTGTGAAAAACGAGGTTCATGAAACTCTGTGAAAAACGGGGAATGCTGTTGAAAGAGGTGTTAAAAGTCTATTTGTAATCCTAAAGAGCACCCTCGTCTGTGTCGGCGTATTCAAAATATAATTTTTCTGAACCAATCAGGGGAAACTTATACTTACTTATAGTGGATTATTTGCTATTCTTAAATATTGCTATTCTTAATTTATAATTCTCCATATTTTTGTCTTTGAATTCCATTGTACCTTTTCCTATACTTATGGTCATCTTATTAGTTTTTGTGCTTTCTTCTTCGGAGTCGCAATGTTTTTTTTATATTAGCATAGTACATGAAACTCTGTGAAAAACGTAGTAGGTACATGAAACTCTGTGAAAAACGGGGTACATTAAACTCTGAAAAATGTAGTACATGAAACTCTGTGAAAAACGGGGTACATGAAACTCTGTGAAAAACGGGGTACGTGAAACTCTGTGAAAAAAGGGGTAGGTGAAACTCTGTGGAAAATGTAGTACATGAAACTGTAAAAACGGGTACATGAAACTCTGTGAAAAACGTAGTACGTACATGAAACTCTGTGAAAAATGGGGTACATGAAACTCTGTGAAAAACGGGGTACATGAAACTCTGTGAAAAACGTAAGACATGTAACTCTGTGATAAACGGGGTACATGAAACTCTTTGAAAAACGTAGTACATGAAACTCTGTGAAAAACGGGGTACATAAAACTCTGTGAAAACGTAATACATGAAACTCTGTGAAAAACGGGGTGCATGAAACTCTGTGAAAAACGTAGGACATGAAACTCTGTGAAAAACCGGGTGCATGAGACTCTGTGAAAAACGAGGTTCATGAAACTCTGTGAAAAACGGGGAATGCTGTTGAAAGAGGTGTTAAAAGTCTATTTGTAATCCTAAAGAGCACCCTCGTCTGTGTCGGCGTATTCAAAATATAATTTTTCTGAACCAATCAGGGGAAACTTATACTTACTTATGGTGGATTATTTGCTTTTCTTAAATATTAACACATTATCTAGTAAGACGATATAATTTAGAAAACTTAAAATTGCAAAAAAACAAATAAGTTATTACGAAAATAGAATCAGCTGGCGGACGGCGATAATTCAACATCGGCCCAACGAGAGTGATATTCATTCATCAATTACATACAAATTAATAACTATATTGTTTACCTACCTAACTAACGAACAAATATTTTAGAATTGAATGCCAATGGTGGACACTGTAACGCTGTCCGAAACGCTGGCTAAAGAAGGAGGTAGCACAACACGGCATAACACCCCAAAAACAAATAACGAAAATTGTATGAAACTGGCCGCGCATACGTCACTCTTAAACACAGCTACCTAGATTGACTTTTTCTCAGTTGGCTTATTTTCTCATCTGAGCTAAATGTTATTCGCTCTCTCCAGACCAAATACGATTACCAGAAAGCAATCAAGAACATGAATTCCTACACTGGTGTCAACTTGACCGTGGCGGACAAGTTGTACCGAAAGAAAGGACCGCAGTATGATCTGAAGCCCGACTACAAGAAGAAATCCGAACAAGTTTTCTACAGCAAAGTGGAAGAGATCGATTTCGATGACGCCGATGCTGCAGCTGACGAGATAAACAATTGGGTAAGATGAACAAGCTTATTTAATACTAAAACTAATTACAACATTATGTTATTTTTTATTAATTCATTTTTTTATAATATGTTTTACATGGTAAAGTGATAATTTTACATGTAATGTTTTTTACTACTCTTCCATTGAAAGCATCTGCTTGTGTATGTAAGGGGAGTGTACGTAAATTCTGTTTTCAGTTACTACTTAAATAATTCATTGTACGTGTGTATATGTGTGCTTATTATTTATTTTGATAATAATATGTATTTTTAAAAAAGATAGAATGTTATAGAAAACAAAGGATATTTATATTTTAATTAAGTGGCAGTAATTTTTTTCTTTAGAATGTATTTAAAATGTTTCTTGGCAGAATGTCTAAAATGGCATTTAAAGAAACACTGTGATTTTTTTCAATACATGTAACTTGTAAGTAAAGTAACTGAAAAAACTTGTTTATAATAATTTTCAGAGCATACTTTGCGATTTTTTTCTGTCGACGGAATTTCAGATAATTGCCACTTCGGCGTGGGAAATGTACGGATATCTTCGATAATAAAATATATTTTTAAAAGCTTTGAAACTCAAGTATTTAAGGAAAATATGTAATAAATCGGTAGAAATGCGGGAAGCCGGGCCTCATGCCGCCGCTATCCGAATTTCTATCGATTTCTTATATATACACATTTGAAGTTTTTAATCTCTTAAAAAAAAAATGTTATTTTTGAAGATAAAATCTAGACGCGATCCATGCCGAGACGCAAATTATATGAAAATCCCTAAATGGAAAAAATCGCAAAGTACGCTTCAAAAATTATTAAAAACAAATCTATTTCTATTATTTTACAAGTTATATTTGTGAAAAAATTCACAATGTTTCTTCCACGAGATTTTTGCTCTGTTTTAAACTAGTCATGTGTTTATTAAGCATTTTCACAATTTTCGCTTCAATTTTATCATTTAAAATATTAGCGCGCCTTGTCCAGCATTAGTAATTACATATCTCTCCATCTTATTCTTTTTGAGCGGGGAAGCGCCGCCTTAAGACCTGCCTGAACATGAAACAATCCATTCTCGCGCAGTTACTGGCTTTACAATGAAGCGACAGAGAAAGGCGTAGGCGGGGGGTAGAAACTCGCCTATTGCGGCGATTTCTGATCAACGTCAGGCCAGTCTTAAAGTTTGGCATGTACCATAAATAAAAAACCATTTATTAAATCAATCACTTGTAAATTCATCAAATTCAAATTCAATCATCAAATTCAAATTAAATCAATCAAAACCAAATTCAATAATCAAATTCAAATTAAATCAATCAAAACCAAATTTAATCATTCAAATTTTGCCAAAAACACAAACCGCTCTAACCAGAGACAAACCACGTGCGTATACACAGTGCCTTACTGCAAAACCAGGTTGGCCCAAAGGCACATTAACTGTATTGCCCCAAAATTGTTTAATTCCTTACCCAATTCCATCAACACAAGTCAAAATCTGAACGTATACAAAAAAATATTAAAAGCTGGGTAAAAAATAATTTGGAAGTGAGTAATTTTTTTTCTATAAATTGTACCATCTGTTTCTAATTTCCAGAAATATTCCATGTCTTTCTGTATATTTAGATTTTAAAAAAGGTAATATATACACGTATGTATGTATGTATATGGGTGTATACATACATTTATATATATACATATTTTTTAATTTTAAGAAAATTTTTAGTAACTCCTGTAAAATCAATCATCTTGATATTTATATTATTTATTTTATTTTATTAATCTATTTACAGAATGTTTACATTGGGTTTTTCGATGCCTGTCTCACTAGGATATACCTGTGTCGTGATTAATTATGTACAGATATTTTTTAAATTCTATTTTAACCACCACTGTCTAATATCAACATAATATAACCCACGCCTTCGCCTTTGTGGGATCTTTTTTGTTACTATTTTATATTTTATGTTATTATGTTTTTACCTATTCCGATGGATCAAAAAAATTTCGCAAATAAAAAAATAAAATAAAGTCTCATGTTTTCTGTTTAGGTTGCGAGCGAGACCAATTACAAAGTCGAGAAACTTGTGAACGGCAGCAATTTTAGCAATGATACCATTTTAGTATTTGCCAATGCCATCTACTTGCAGGTTGGTAAACTCACATCATATAGCAGGAGTACTTTTAGTGATTTATATAATTAATAGCAACAAGGAGGGATTTTGTTCACTATTGATGTTGGTTTTACCTTCTCGCATAATCCAGACCTCTTCGAGACTCGCATTGAATTTCTGGGAGGGGAAACGGTGTGAGCGGTAGATAGGAATCTGGGTGACAGAAGTGACGGACGTATGAATCTATCCCTTCCCCTGGTGCAAGGCGATGGGTTGAGAAAGTCCGGCCGGAGAGTCTCCCTCAACCAGTCTCTCCCGTTTCGGTCCGCCTTACAGTAGGCGGGCTAATGAATCCGCTGCCGAGACCTAATCAAACCCCTGCTAACTTAAACAATAAATGGTTCCCGGGGTAGCGGTACCCATGACCACCTAACAACGCCGCCCAACCGGACGGCAATCACAAGCAACCAGCGTCCACCGCAGCCTACATGCTCCGATGCATTTCATCTCACAATGCATGGTGGAAGACGCAATAGCAATCCACCTCAGTATGCGGCAGAAGATGCCCGTCCAGCATAGATGCTTTAGTAATCAGATATTCTCTCCTTACAATGCAAATATGCATTCTACAGTAACCGTGCTACGGAACTTCAACACCTGTCAAGGCGAGAAAACATCTCTATCAAGATATTGCAATAGTCGGGCGTCTCTGTGTCGGCGCTTATTATTTACAGTTTTTGTGCAGGCCAAGAGGTCTCGTACAGTGTCAGTACAACAGGCAAAAGTACAGTAGTCTCACTATTTTTGTTATGATTTTTGGGGTGTTACGCCGTGTTTCGCTACCTCCTACTTTAGCCAACGTTTCGGACAGCGTTACAGTGTCCATCATCAGGGCAGATGAGTGAATGATGATGGACACTGTAACGCTGTCCGAAACGTTGGCTAAAGAAGGAGGTAGCGAAACACGGCATAACACCCCAAAAATCATAACAAAAATACTTTTTGGCCGTGAAAACCTAAAAACATACCGGTAGTCTCACTAGTCTATCATTACTCTCCGAACCACTTTTGGAAGAATTTCATGCTTCTTCAGTTTGTCTCCATGAGAAAGTGCTCTCTAACTATCCAAGGACGGATCTCCAGCTAAATGTTAAATGATAACTGCTAAATGCTCAAGACAAGTATCATAAGCTATTACACAATTCTTTCTTGAAACGATGGAAGCAATATCGTAACCGTTCATCGGTAAGTCCAGGGTTTTACTAAAATAAGTGTTCATGTATCTGCCGTAGGTCACGCCAAGTGATTCGCTACGTTAGGTGACTTAGCAGGGATGCCGGGTTCATTGGGTAGGTTTATCTAGGTCTCGACGGCGGATGCGTCTGCCCACCTACTGCGTGGCGGGCCGGATCAGGAGACACTAGTTGAAAATACATTTTGACCTCTCCAACAGGACTCTCTAGACCCATGGCCTCGAATCGCGGTGGGAGGAATGGATTCATACCTCCATTCCTGGACCCACTGATCTCGAGATTCCCACTTATCCCTGACACCTTTCTCTTCTTCATTTCCTTTAAAAGCCCCCCCACACAGCTTCCCCGAAGATGACAAAGGCCATGAGGGAAATTATTCACCTTCGTGGAGCTAATGTAAAAAAATGTAAATTGGCTCTTTTAATTAAAAAAACATTAACCCGTCACAGTTTACCGAACGGAGCAGCCGGTTCTATTGGGGATGAGTTGGGCGACATTCCCCTCACACCCCTTCCTACTTCCTATTTCCCGCGCCACAGCTATATTTTACACACATTTTGCAAGGATCGTAGACTCTATTTATTTACCTCAATGTCTGGTTATGTTTAGGTAAGGCAAACTGGTTTTAGAAAAATCGTTTGAATATACATATTTTTACGTAACGACAAGACAAAAAGTCTAAAAATTTGTATTTTTTTTGTATGGCAGGGCGCATGGGAAAATCAGTTCAGCCCGGCTTTTACTACAGAACAGCCTTTTTACGTCAACGAAACTACGGTGATAAATGTTGAGACGATGACACAGCAATGTATAACCGGTTACCAAGAAAACATTGCATTAGACGCACAGGTAAAGTAACATATTATAATAAATAATAACCACTCAGTAGACCACTATAAATAATACACAGTAACCACTATAAATAATAACCATTCATAGACCACATGCTTAATTTAGACGGTCTTCATAACTACCGTAAGCACTCGGTCCATTCATAGGCTCCGCGCTTAATTTAAATGGTTTTCGTAGCTACTGTAAGCACTCGGGCCAATCGTAGGCATCGTGCTTAATTTAGACAGTCTTCGTAGCTACGGTAAGCAATCGGGCCATTGATATGGCCCGAGTGCTTACGGTAGCTACGAAGACTGTCTAAATTAAGCACGATGCCTAGCCACGAGGTGCCCATGAATGGCCCAAGTGCTTACGGTAGGGCCTAATGCTTATTTTTTTTGACAGCAAGCCGGTACCTGGTCCCGTTTATTTAGTTCACCTGCAGGCAGTTACTGGGTGTTGACATACCTGGTTCCACAACGAGTTCAGTTATCTGAACCTTCTTAAGTGACATATTGTAACTGTTTTATTTCATTTTATTAGGGAAACAAACTGTTATACATAGTGAAAACATAAAGTGTGGTTGGTAGAAAAAAAACCTCAGAAAGCAATTAAAAATACAGATTAATGTATTTAGAAGGTGTAATAAAAAAAATGTAATCATTTAATTTTTTTCTAAAATACGTTTAGTAAATTGATATGAGAACAAATGGAAAATATCAACATCTGAAAAGATATTATTGTATTTCGTGCACGTCTTTCTGAGAAATGAATGTTGTATATAATTAGTTTTTGAGTTTCGGATGTGAAATAGTTGGTTAGATCGTGTATTTCGTATTTGACGGTGGAAATTAATGTTTCCCAGAAGATTGTTGCCGTTATAAAGTATATACATGAATGTAGTGCATATTAAAAAGTATTCCTTCATCCTGCATATGTCTCCTGAGATAACATAGTCCTGATAGTGGTCTTACCAGCTCCTTCAGTGACTTTCTATTCATGTTGAGCCGTTTGTCTTTCTTTTCTATGCTTTAATAATCTGAGCGGGATAAATCTTTTAATTCTGTTATTATTTAATCCACAGATCTTGAAGTTGGATTTTGTAGGTGAAGAGATTTCAATGGTCTTCTTTTTACCCAACAATAAGAGTGGTCTTCGAGACTTGGAGTTGGATTTAACATCTACCGATATTAAAGAAGTGTATGACTCCATTGAACCAGCAGAAGTCACTATTTTACTGCCCAAGTTTAAAATTGAGACCACTGCTAACTTTGATGATATTCTGGAAAAAGTGAGATTTTCTTTTATTTCAAAAACCTTTCCACCAGATTCATTACACTGGTCAACAATGATTTTGTTGCCCTTGATATGAAAGTGGTTCTGAATAATTTGATGCCTACAATGTATGAAACTATGAATGATTTTGGAATATTGGCTCTAGTTTTTATTTAAATCTTCATTTCTTTATTACTGTACAAGAAACACTTATTACAGTTATATGACACTATAAAGTATAATATTATAATTCTATGTTCGATATAAGATGTAAATTATAACTTTTAAAATATATATGTTAGTGAATTATAAGCACCTGGTGACAAGCCAATGCAATTGGCTTAGTAGGACTTGTTTGTTGATATATAAAATAAATAAAAAATTTTAAAAAGTTCAATTTGGGAGGCGGAAATGGGCACCGCCGCCCCGGGAACCTTTATTGGATAACCAACACCTCTGCCATAGGTCACCCCAAGTGGTTCGCTAAGTTTGGTTATTTAGCAGGGGTGCCCAGGTTCATGGGGTGAGGTTTGTCTAGATTTTGGAGGCGGATGACCAGGACATCAATATGTCAATAACCCGCAGATTCCTACCCACACCTGAAACCCTTTTGCTTTCCAGAACTCTCTTATCCTTCCTTTCATTAAAAAAAAACAAAACCCTCCACACAGCATCCCCAAAGATGACATAGGCCTTGGGGGAAATTATTTTACTCAGGGTCTCCCGTGTGGAGTTCACGTAAAAAAAATGAAATAACAAGTATGTTTTTTAATTTCAATTTTTTTGTTGAAAATATTTGTTTTAGTGTTTAATTAATATAAGTAAAAATTAAAAGGGATAAAACTTTGTAAAGCCTATGTTATACTTCAAAGAAGCACATTTTATAAGTTTTTCTTACATATTTTTTTTTGAGGGCATCTGTTTTTATACACCAGCAGTAATCTTGATAATCTAGTCTCCTTCAACGGAAGCAATCTCCCGAACAGGCCTTCCATTGATATGCTTGGTGTAACTCTAAGTGACCAGCTCAGGTACGGGGGCTCCATCGAGGCCAGAGTTAAGTTAGCCTCTCAGAAACTGGGCGTACTGTACAGGGCCCGCAGATACTTTAATAGTACACAACTGCTAACCCTGTACAAATCGCAAGTGCGCCCCACGGTTGAATTTGGCAGCCACCTCTGGTCTGGAGTCCCAAAATACCTGAAAAAAACCCTCGACTCTGTGCAGAAACGGGCGGTCCGTTTGATAGATTCTCCTAACTTAACAAATGGACTGCAATCTTTAGAGCACAGGCGTCAGGTGGGAATGCTGTCCTTGTTCTACCGGTATTACAATGGAAGATGGCACCGGTGCATAGTCGGGAAACACGCCAAACAAGCGCTCAACATTTGTACACGGTTGACATTAGTCACATGAGAACGGGTCGTTTCTACGACTCGTTCTTGAGTTCAACAGCCCGGCTGTGGAACGATTTGCCGGCTTCTGTGTTTCCTCCCTCCTACAATATGGGTCTCTTCAAGACCCATGTTCACTCCTTCCTCTCCTCAACAGCACCCTCCACACAGCATCTTCAAAGATGACATAGGCCCTGAGGGAAATTATTTCCCTCAGGGCCTCCTGTGTGGAGTTAATATAAAAAAAAAAATTTTAAAAAAATCTGCCATCATGCGACGGTCCTATCTACCCTGATACCTTTCCTCCGTCACTTTTAGTCCTGGTGGAAGCACTCTCCCTTCCTTCACTGTAATGGGATTGTCAGGAAATCTATCCAGGTGACTGGGGAGAAAGTGTATCTTTATGCTTATATTTACTCCTAAAATCTTGAAGCTTTCCAACATCTGTGGCACAATTTCTATGTAAGTTGGTGTTTTATAGTAACGTTAAAAATTTTCCACCACCAACAGAAAACTCCTCCTAGCTTCATCTTCAAAATCTGTATCTTTCATTAATGTCTATCTATTCCGAATATTCCGGCTTTTAACTTTTCCATACTCAGCTTAGGGAATGTTTTACAGATGTATTTAAAACATTCTCCTTCCTTGTCCAACGCTTTAACGAAATGTTTCATAATACCTAACTTGATATGTAATGACGGAAGTATGATTTTTTTTTCTACTTTAACGGCTCATTTATCACATTGGCTTTACCAACAGTTGAGGATTTTCTCAAACGCCACACATGAGGCATGCGTGAGGAGGGAGGTCGCGTGATGTCTGTAGGAGGGAGGTCGCGTGATGTCTGTAGGAGGGAGGTCGCGTGATGTCTGTAGGAGGGAGGTCGCGTGATGTCTGTAGGAGGGAGGTCGCGTGATGTCTGTAGGAGGGAGGTCGCGTGATGTCTGTAGGCGCGAAATAAAGTCGCAGAAAGCGAATTTCACCAAAAAACTAATCTTATATATAAAAATCCAAATTTGTTTGTTCGTATTTTATGCGCTGCCATAACTTTCATCCGATTGCTATGAAATTTTGGTGATTTGTTGTGCGCACGCTTGCGAAGGTTAAAGGCTATATATAATTTTAAACAATGGCCTGGACTCACCAGAGCTTACCAATTTAATAAAACTCCATATTCCTTCAAGATTAACCCGACAATCGAATTTACTTCATTTGCCCACTTGTAGAACAAACTTTAAAACTTGGTACATGAAAAAATAAAACTCCGCTGAGATATCTAGGGCAACAAAAAAATTATATTTTTTGTTGAGTTGTGTTTTTGCGGTGGTATTTGGTCTTCTATATGTAACCATTCCTTTCTAGTCCGCAGACGTTCCCATCCTGGTTCAATCTACTTCCACAGACAGTAGTCAGAACATCATTTCATTCGAAATTTTAATATTTTAATATTTTAAGTTTTCTTTATTCATTGAATTGTTTGTTACATTAATATAAGGATTTTTCGACCACCATGCTAGGCACGTGCCCGTGTTGTGGTGGTCGATCGTAATAATGGCTGTCAATGATTTACGTGTTCATTATTTCAATATGAACATTTCCTTATTTAGTTCCTAAGATTTTTTTCTTTGAAATAATGGTAATTTATTGGGTTAGGCACTACGTGAACCTTTATAAGAATTCAACTAATCTCATTGTTTTCATTAGTACGCCTTCCACATCATGTACACCAATAATGCGACTTTCGACCTTATCCCAGCGAATTCTGATATTCGATTAAAAGTCAACACGGTTCTCCAGAAGGCCTCCGTTGATTTGAATGAGGGGGGAGTTACAGCCGGCGCAGGCAGCGCCGTAGGCAAGTCTATTCTTGATTATATATGTGTGCTTTTTGTGATTTATAGACAGGACATATTGTCGCCTCAGTTCTTCTTTGTCCAACAGACCATTTTAAATTTTGTTCAATCTCCACTTTAAAATTAAAAATAGAGTATAAAAAAATACAGTTAATCACTTAACTAAGAATTACTTAAACTAATGAGACCTTTACCTTTACGGAAATAGCTTCATCTTAAACACCTTTCACGTTGTTTCATTGAAATAATGAAAGAAAACCTTCTCCTCCTGCAAAATTTTCTAATGGTCTGTTTGACAAATACGAACTAAGGCGACGATTATATATATTTTTACCCGCGGTTGAGACACACGTATGTGATTTGGAAAGTCGAGTCCTCCTAGAACGCAGATGACGCCTGTGTGATATATGAATACCTGTGTAGGGAATGCAACCGCGAGAACGCAATGCTCGAGTGCAATCTCGTTAAACTCGCTAGAACGAGATTGCACTCGAGCATAAAAACGTCTTATTCTAAGCGCGGACTGACACGGACGGAGTTGCGATTTGCGATCTGTTGGTTTGGTTCGGTGCGCGTGAGGCGGCGGCCTGAGGTAGCGGTCGCGGGACGAGGTGTCTCTCAAATTCGTTCGTTCGTTCATCAGCGCGCATTTGTTTTGTTTACATTGTTGTTGTTTGCTAACGTGTTACGTGATTGAGTTTGATTTCATTCGAGTATTTTTTTGGTTATTTATGCAAAAAAGAGTTTCTTATGTGATTTACGAGTGGAACAACGAACGATGTCGGCGAATATAGTTTATAAAGACTATGAGAGTGTGTCTAAGTGATAAAAAAATAACCAATATAGAGGTGTATTTAAAATATAAATTGTCGCAACCGTGAGTGAACCGGTATAGGTTTTGAAAATATGCTATCCGGCTGGGGTCGGTGTTTTGGCAACCGCACGTTCGCACAACGTTAGGCCCTCCGTTCATGGAGATACTTACAAACTACGTGATTCTGACACAACCACAAGTACCCTGCAGATGTACTACTTTTTAAAGCTAGTTTCCGTACACGGCACTACCCGAATTATACTGAACTTGGTCATTTTTCACGTGCAGCCGTGGAGTTAACACGATGTCGAACGATGTCAAATGACTTTTTTTCCAACATTAATCTATGCCTTCTTCACTAAATCCTTTCCTGCGTATTCTGGTAATGTAAAGTTATGTAAACACGCATTTTTATTCACTTCCAGAACAAATCTAACATTACTTTCATGTTCAGACGCCATTTCTGTCAAACGTCAAACGAAAGTAGCAGACACGAATGCTACAACGCGTAGCGCGCTACCAGCACCGTCGTTAGCGCGCTACCGACTTCAACCTGACATCCGTCGCGCAGCGCCGTGTACGAACACCAGCAAAATTGTATGGCGGGTACCCACGAGCGGTGTGCGTGCTACGCGCATCAGGCTCGAATAGTTTGTAAGTAGCTCCATGTACGGAGGCGCTAAATGGAACTTCTGAACCGGCGGCGGACCGATGCCGTTTTTGTTCCGTATGATTTCTTAAATTGCATTAAAATGTAATACATAACATGATATAATAGTTACATCATTTTAACGCACTAATGTAATTTATTGCGACTGTATTTATTATTTATAATAATAAAAAATAAATATGATTTTTTTTGTTGGAATAACTCTGTTTTATAATACCTTTATGAAAGTTTTCCCGTTAATGTTATAAAAGACGAGTGATCCTGGGTTAGGGTAGAAACACGTAGAACGCGGGTTTCCGAGTCGGCGCATAGGCGGCCGACTGGCGCAGGGGCGCCAACAAGAATGTTTGTATGTAAACATACGAAACCGCATGCAGTGAAGCCAAATTCGGATGTCCACAACTCGGTACAAACTGCCGCCTGCGAACTCGGGCGCTGGGCGCCGATAATCTGAAATACGAAACCGGCTTTCACTCTGTTTCTACCCTTCGGGTCCCAGTTGCGATCGTTACCTTTTTGTTTATGTGTCTTATTTTTTTTTCATATTTTCATTTAGATTTTTTAGTTATATCTTCTTCTTCTTCAATTGTATAAAGGGGAGGACAGGGTGGCTTTTATTTGGATTTCAATTTGATACTTTTGTGTTTTTATTTATTCCAGTGGATGTAAATATGCGGACGCTCTCTAATGACGTAGTGTTTAATGCTGACCATCCATTCTTTTTCTCTGCGATCAATGAAGATGGACAAATGGTCTTTTACGGGCATTTCATCGGTATAGACTGAACTCGTAAGAGGTAATATTGACCTTATTTTTGTTAAAACACACATTTTACACAACCCAATCTAACCTAACACTGGTATCTGTTGTGATATGATGTTGTGCAACTGATTGTGCAGTCAGCAACCATTTTCCGGTTAGACGAGAGGTCTGGGTTCGAGTCCCAGTTGCGACCATTGTTTTTTTCTGTTTTCTGTGTCTTGTTTTCTTTCATATTTTCATTTAGATTATAAGTGTTATCTTCTTCTTCAATGATATATTACGTTGATGGGAATAACCTTCAAAAGTTATAAAAATAGAGTTTTTCTCATAAAAAATTGAATATTCATTTAGACTTTCATAAAGTCAATAGTTCCATATGAATAAATTCCGATACATTTATCCGAGACGCTATTCAGGTTACAAACCAATTCTTAGAATGATTGTTTCCAATAAAAAGAGTAGTTGCCTATAATATGGAAAAAGAACTAGTTGAAGATAATATTAATGATTCTAAATATTTGAAATATGAGATTGACAAATATGACGGTTTGACAGAAGGTGGCAATAGCGAAATTGGAAAACGCGCACGTCCCGGTTAGACGAGAGATCTGGGTTCGAGTCCCAGTTGCGACCATTTTTTTTTTCTGTTTTCTTTCATATTTTCTTTTAGATTATAAGTGTTATCTTCTTCAATGATATATTACGTTGATGGGAATAACCTTCAAAAGTTATAAAAAGAGAGTTTTTCTCATAAAAAATTGAACATAAATATTTAATTAGATGAAGACATTACGAGCGAAACTCAATCGAAAATCTGGAAACAGAAAAATCAGAAAAAGATATTTACACCTCTGGGACACGAACCCAGGACCTCCCTACTTTCCGGGTGGGGCGCTCTTATCCACTGAGCTAAGGTGTCGATATCCGATTCGGTCACTTTTACTTAGGTTTTACTCATAAAAAATTAAAATAAAAAATAATAAAACATAAATAACAATTTTAAAGTCTTTAGAATAATATGTCAATATAAACTAGTACAAATTAATTCTTTCAGTAAGCCAAGTCTTCAGTAAATTCACCAATTGTTTGTTTTGGGCACAGTTTTTAATCTCAGCATTTAACATAGTTAAACAACTGGGAATCATGTAATTTAATGTTCTTTGTCTATATTTGTTTGTATGCTTAGGTACAATTAGTCCTTCATTAAAGTTAAAGCGAGTATTATGGTTGTGTTCCAGCCTGCTAATATATAAAGGGTTATTTATGTGCTGAAATATAATTTTGTAATAATATTATGCCTTTCTTTGTAAAAGTTGACACAACTATGGAGCAGTTGGTAAAGATTTGGATTAAAGGTAAAGAAATGACAAGCAGTTGGGACTCTTGTGCGGTATCCGGATATACACACCAAAAATCACTAGTTGTTACCTACAATCAAAGACACATTCAACAATTTGGGAGGCGGGCAAGGGTACCGCCGCCCCGGAAACCATTTATTAGATAACCAACACCTCTGCCATGTGTTGCCCCAAGTGATTCGCAACGTTTGGTGACTTAGCAGGGACGCCCGTGTTCATAGGGTGAGGTTTGTCCGGGTCTTGGCGGCGAATGCGTCTGCCCACCAACTGCATGGCAGGCCGGATCGAGAGTCGAGAGGATGGGGAGTCCCTTTGACTTCTCCAGCCGTACTCTCTCGGAACATCGCCTCCCTCCGCCGTGGAAGGGATGGATTCATACGTCCGTCACTTCTGGACACACTAACCCCCAGATTCCTACCCACCCCTAATACCTTTTTCCTTCCCAGAACTTCCTCTCCTTCCTTTCCTAAAAAGACCCCACAGACTCTTGATCCGCTATTCAAAGGTCGCGGGATCGAATCCTGGCATGGCAAATAAATTTTATTTGATTAATTAATTTGTGTAATTTCACAATTAAATCATTTAAAATAAAATGTATTTTATTTTGCGGCACGTTCCAGAGTGGAAGATACTCTAAGTATCGCCCTGGTGTAAGACCACCATTCAGAATTGAATCGTTGTTTGAAATGGCTTTAGCCGTGTTTGGTGACCAGATCTTAATAGCCAGGTACTTCCCAACATTCCTCTCCCCACCTTTCTCTTCTCCATCTCCTTTCCCTTCCCACTACCTTCAGCCTCTCAACATACACCAATTGGGGATGCCATAGTCTCACTGGCTCCAGACGGGAGCTGTTGGGACTCTTGTGCGGTATTCATATTTAAAAAAAACAGCATCCCCATGACAGACCCTGAGGGAAATTATTTTCCTCTGGGCCTCCTGTGTGAAGCTAATAATGTAAAAAAAAGATAAATACATTGAACACGTTTGCAGATGTTGATGTACTAAAGATAATGTAAAGTGTCCTTTAATAGAGATGAAGCCCTTCTTCGTTGGCTTGACGATTTCTGCACTTTTAAATAAACTACCGAAGATGTGGGAGTAAAACGTGGTTGGAAGTGATTCTGTACGGTGCAAAAGAATAATAATATTTATATGATTGATGTTTGCCGTACTAATTCTTCGATATATTTCAAAAGCGGTGTGTTGCGTCCTCTCTACAACTCAGTGATAAGGAAATCCGAGCTCAGCATCGAGTCAAAGATTGCAGTGATCAAAACGGTATACTACCCGACGCTCACTTCGGCCACCAGATGGATGCTTAACGAAAGAACACGCTCTAGAACACGCTCACGAACACGCTCAAGCTGCCGAAATGAGGTACTTGAGAGGAGTGGCAGGGATTACGAAATGGGATCACATAAGAAACTCGATGAGCTGAACATTGAACCACTGCTACTCTTCATGGAAAAATCACAATTGAGGTGGCTTGGACACGTACTAAGAATGTCTGATGACCGAATTCCGAGGAAAATACTGAGTGCGATTCCAGAGGGTAGACGTCCAGTGGGCCGCCCCAGACGTAGTTGGGCGAATCAACTCCAGAAACTATGTGAGGAGAGGATGGGACTGCCATGGACGGAGGCCGAACAATCAGACCAAGACAGGGACGTATGGAGGAGCCTTGTCGATGCAATGGGCCCTGACCCTAAGGATAAGGGGAAGAAGAAGAAGATGTTAAACTTTTCTGATTTGCTTATTAAAAATATGCCGTGATCTAATGGATTCACTATAGCGTAGGGAGTGTGGCGAACCCATCGCTCAGGGAGTGGAAACACAAACCTGCAATAGCCATCCCAAGCCAAGGTGTGAGCTACCGTGCTCAGGCTGAATGTCCTGGGGAACAGTGTCAAGAACGGTGCCTCCGAGAAACAAGGTCGCATCTCGGAGTATTTAGACCTTACTCCAACATTCGGGGCTCTGCTGGAGTGGACCTTCTATTTCCCTGGTCACTCGTGGGACAAAAAATTGGACCATTCGAAAACTAGGGGCCGTTTGGGAACCTAGGAGTGCTGAGGCCACCTCCGTGGACTTTCTTCCTGGGGCCCTTAGGAGGAACCAAGAGGAGAAGCCGTGGAGAGGAGAGCGAGGCCACCTCCATGAACCCTTCCCTTGTGGGGCCTTCACGGAACCAAGGGGAAGGGCACTCTTCCGGCACGGGGCCTTTGGGGAACCGAGGAGGAGTGAAGTGGAGAGATGATGTCCTCTTCCTATGTGGGGCCTTCAGGGAACCATGTAGGAGTGAAGAGGAGAAATGAGGCCATCTCCGTGAACTCTTTCTTATGGGGCCTTTAGGGAACCAAGGAGGAGTGAAGAGGAGAGATAAGTCCTCTTCCCTCCTGGGGCCCTCGGGGAGCCAAGGTGGAGTGGGGCTCTTCTCTTGTGGGGTCTTTAGGGAACCAAAGGGAGGTGGACTCTCCATCGTGGAGCCCTCGGGGAACTAAGGAGTGGAGAGGAGAGATGAAGCCCTCTTCTCTCGTGGGGCCTTCAGGGAACCGCGGAGGAGTGAAGAGGAGAAATGAGACCTGGGAAGACACATTGTCGAACCAGAAGACATAGCTTCATTTCCAATGACAATGAACTGGTGAACTTGTAAAAGGGACTGGATTACTGTCAAAGGAATGAGGTAAAATGGGAGATAGCACAACGGGCCTACGGCCTAAGTGCTCACGGGAACTTTATTTATGTAAACCGTCTCCGCTCTTGAAAAAAAAAAAAAAAAAAAAAATGGATTCACTAGGTATTTCTTTAAAATTTTCAGGGAAAACATTCCATGATTAATTAAGTATATTCTAATAACGTTGTCAACACCGCCACTATTTTTAGTGTTTCCACAATGTTTTTGATGCATTATAAAACAGTTTTACCGTAGTCACTTTTTTTCTTTTCCAGGTTAAACAGTTTCCGCCATTGGCGTCATTATTCCCACGCCTGATCCCACACGACTCGGAGCTGATCACCCATTCATCTACGCGATCAGAAATGGACAAATGACCTTTCGTGGGGAGAATTACTAACTTTTATTTTTTCCTGCAATTAATTCAGCTGAAATGTAATTGGCACATTTAATAAAATGCATATTAATAAACAGTTCAAAATTATAAATCTAATTTCTTATAATTTCTCTCCGACCTACGCCAAAGAATGGAAAGTCAGGGAGGTGAAGTAAGTCTAATTAACAAATTTATTTATTTATTTTATTTTATTTATTTTTGAATTTCACGCCCGGCTGGGCCTTTACATGTTATTTTTTTATTACAAAAAACATCTAAATAAGCACAAAAAAATCAAAAAAAATAAAATTAAAACAAAATAGAAAACAAATCAAAAACAAAAACGAAATAAAATAAAAACAATATGGGTACATGCAAGATGAAAAAGTAATATCCTATGAAAAGTAAAACACATTGGTAAGATAAGTCAAAGCAGAGTTTACTACGTAGTTTGTTTAGTTAAATTAAATTAAAATTGATGTTCTTCTTTCCGATATAAATTGGATAGACTTGTTTATATTTGGTGAATGTGTTGAATATATCAACAACATCTTTCAAGTAATTACCCAAATTTTGTATACGGCGAACGGGGGTGTACAATTTTTATTTTTTTCTATTTATTTTATTAATCATTAACGCCCTTATGGGCTTCTACATAAATAGTTACATTTTTTTATGATTTAGTGCATACAGGTGTGTTTAAACGACAAAGATAACATAAATAGGTATTACACATGGTACACAGACGTAAAGATGGTAGGTAAAAAGTATAGCGTTATACAATAAGAGAGATAGAAATAATAAGATTTGAACTGCAGTTGGTATAATACGTATGTAACAAACAATAATAATGTGTGGGTTCTTAATATATAATTTGTATGTGCTGAATATAAAGCGAAGTTGATTTAAAACAAAAATACACACTACCGATGTGCACAGCACGAAAATTAATGTTCAAAGCGATTCAATTTTGACCAAATTATATTATCGTCAGAACTTCTGCACAATTCGATTTCAGAAATTATGATTGTGTTAGAGTTGTCACAATAGAACGGTAGATATTGCCTCGACGTTGGTTTGCGAGGTATATGGAAAGAAATCAACTAGGTATAATAGTTCAGGAGTTTCAATGATTGAATTTATGATTTTATTTAAACATGTTATAATATAATATAGATAGTTATATATTCACTAGAAATATGCATGTCTAACCTCAAACCAATTCCTATTGAAAAAAGGGTAGTAAAAACTAGAAATTTCAAAAAAGCAGACTATGTACAAATTTCCAACTATCTCAAACAGATTGACTGGTCATTCTTGGATAGCGAGGCTGATATCAATGCACACCTTAACTTTTTTTACTCCATTATTAATTCTGCAATTGAAAAATTTGTCCCTTTTACGGCTTACAGGGAAACTCAATACCCAAAATGGTTCTCAAAAGACCTGATAAACTTAATATACCTCAAAAAAATATCTCATAAGAAATTCAAACAAAGTCACCTGGCTATCGATTATTCCGTGTTTCAAAAATTGAGGGGAGACTGCAATAAGCTCTCTGCAGAATGTTACAAAACTTACATACGTGATGTTGAAGGCTCTATCATGAACGACTCAAATTTCTTTTGGAAATATGTTAAATCCCAAAAAGAAAACGGTACTTGTATACCTAGTATTATGTCATTCGATTCTAAACTATCCCAAAATCTTCAGGAAACTGTTAATCTGTTCGCCGATTTTTTTAGCAGTGTATATGTTAATGCACATGTAGATAGCAATATCTCTTGCTCTAATTTAGTAGAAACTCTTGATATATCTGATTGTACTCTAACCATAGATGATATTATATCCAAGCTAAAGAGTCTCGATTCCCGCAAATCCGCAGGACCTGACAAAGTTCCACCCAGATTCTTAGTTAATTGTATGCATACATTATCGTATCCCATACATAAGTTATTTACAAAGTCACTCTCATCAGGTGTGTTCCCTGACCTTTGGAAGTTTAGTCTTTTGACACCCATTTTTAAAAAAGGAAATAAGAGCGACGTAACAAACTATAGGCCAATATGCACCATGTCTACATTACCCAAACTCTTTGAAAGCCTGGTACTAGACAAATTGATATCCCAAATCAATCACACCATCTCACCGCTTCAACATGGATTTATCAAAGGAAGATCAACCCTGTCCGATTTAATATTATACACGAATGACATTGTTAATGCCCTGACTTCATCACATCAAACTGATTCCATATATACTGATTTCAGTAAGGCATTTGATAAGGTTAACCACAGACTCTTATTACGAAAACTGAAGTTGTTGGGAATGAGAGGGAGTATTTTGGAATGGTTTAAGAGTTATCTATTGGGAAGGTACTTAGCGGTCAAAGTTGATTCGTTTACTTCTTATACATTTGCTGCCTCGAGTGGGGTACCACAGGGATCTCATTTGGGCCCGATATTATTTTGCTTATTCATAAATGACATAGTTAATATTTTTAGTAATGTTAAAGTCCTATTATTTGCTGATGATCTGAAGATTTACAGAACAATTAGAAACGATGACGATCGCGCCATTCTGCAGTTAAACCTGAACAAACTATGCGCGTGGTGTTCTGTCAATGATTTACAACTAAATATTGGTAAATGCCAGATTATTAGTTTTTACAAAGGTAAAAATCCTTTTAACTTTTCTTATGATATGAATGGTGTTAATCTTCTTCGTGTATCGCAGATTCGTGATCTTGGTGTTATATTCCACGAGAGTCTACAGTTCAATGTACACATCGATGAAATAACAAGTGATGCAATGAGAATACTAGGTTTTATCTTGAGAATGGGGGCAAATTTTAAAAGTATGTTAACATTAAAACATCTGTATTGCTCACTAGTACGAAGCAGATTAGAATACAATACCTCTGTATGGTCACCATACTACAATGTTCATTCTCAATCATTGGAAAAGGTTCAAAACAAATTTCTTCGGTACATCAATTTTAAAATGAAAATTCCAATCGAATTTATAAATTATAATTACTTGCGCGCTGAAACCAGACTTCTTAAATTATCAGATAGAAGAGTGTTAATTGATTTATTATTTTTATACAAAATTATAAAATCTTTAATTGACAGCCCTAATTTGTTAGAGACCACAAGACTGTTGGTCTCCTGATGAAGGGTTCTCTCAGTCGTACGAGAAACCCCTCAATCCGAATTGGGAGTACTCATATTAAATTCGTTGAACAGTGTAGGTACTTAGGTGTTGTTCTTGATAGATCGTCATCGTTCCTGGCACACGTCAAGAGTATTTCAAGCAAAGCCCAATCCCTATTTCTAAAGCTCAGAAGACTCTCCACATCTGAGTGGGGACTGCGGAGTCCGGCGCTGCGACTGTTATACAGTTGCGTGTATGTGGCTCAAGTCGCATACGCATCTTCTGCGTGGTCGCATCGGTTGGACAACGTGATGATACAACTGGCGCTGAAACGGGGCCAACGCACTCCCCTGCTTGCTCTTACGGGTGCCTACAGGACTGTAGCATCTGACGCACTCCCAGTACTGGCTGGACAGATGCCGATTGATCTTGAAATCAAAGAAATCTTAGCAAGAAAGGATCTCATCAAAGGTAAGGCTGTTGTCCACCTAGGAGCGACTCTTACTCCTGGCGGAGTCATGCGTCTTCCAGCATTATTGAGAGAGATGAGAATGAAAAGCCTCGATGTATGGCAGAGTCGATGGGATAGGTCGATAAGGGGGAGATGGACTCACTCCTTCTTCCCCTCAGTTAAAGCCAGGATGGAAGGGGCCTTCCTCAAGCTGGACCACTATGTGATCCAGATGTTAACAGGACATGGAGAATTCCGGGGAAGACTGTTCAGCCTCAGTCTCTCTCGGAGTGCAGGATGCGCATGTGGTGAGGAAAACCAAACGGCCATGCACATTCTGTGGCACTGTCCGATCATGATGGATGCTCGAGAGGAAATGCTTGAGGGTTTGCAAGGTATTACTACCAGGCCGGTTTGGAACTCCGACCTGGTATCGAACAAGGTGAATTTTGAGTGCCTAAAAAAATTTGTCAATGTATGGGTGGAGAGATGGGATGCGCTTAGAGTCGTTGAACTAGAATAAAATCATTACTTCGTTTCAGGTGCCTGGTGTGCTGCTCCTGCAGGGACTAGTATCCTTGGGAATTAGAAATGTTCTGAATCGTATGCCATGATTTATGCTATGTAACTCTAATTATTATTTTACTTATTTTGCTCTTTTTCTGTTGTCTTAATAACTGCATATATATACTGCGTATGAATATTTTTTTTTCTTTGTAGCCATGTACTTATTTTATTGCAGCCATGGTAATATAAAATAGGCTAGAATTTTTTTTTTTTTTTATGAATTTCCTCACTTTTTTATTTATTTTTTTTTTCTTCTAGGAATGATACTGGAATCCTTTAAATATTTTAACCGTTTATAAAACCGGCTAGAATTGTACTGCTTCTTCGTCTGTACTGTTACTCCCTCCCCATAAGGGGGTGGAATAGCCCCCTTGTCCCTGCCTGGCACAGGTGGTGCCCTTAATTTATACTATCTGCAAGCGCAGTGCTTCCTGCACTGTCACTGCGCTACCCCTGATGTAGCGGTAGCAGTGAGAGGTGGGTTCCTTTCGACCCTGATCTCCAGTTCTCTTGTGGTCCTGTCGGCTGGAGTGAGTTACTTAGTCCCCTGGGTTCTTCAGAAGTCTCTTCTCCACTATCCCACCATCTTCATAGGGGTCACGTCTGGCCACTGTGCTGCCAGGGACGGTGTGAAGGGTTTGAAGGGCCAACTTTCCTTCCACTGCTCACTGTCTATCCTCAGGACTGCCTGTGGCTTGCCAGAAGCTCTAGATGCTGCTCTTGTGCTGTGGCTGCCGTGGGAACATGTTTCAATTGCTTTTTCTTTCTAATTTATATTTCTCTTTAAATGCTGTCTCTCCGCTAGCTTCAAGAACGAGAACAAACTGCCTCGGATGAGAACACTTAAAAAATTTTTTTTTGGTATGTTTAATTGTATGTTGTGCCGTGTAGGGACAGTCAGGGGCTTTTAGAATCATTTCAAAGTAGCTTCGTTTAAAAAATAAATTTAGAGTCTTGATGTGAGAACCGATAGAGGGACCAATCTGGTCCTTAAAACGGTTCAGGAAAGTGGTGGGTGCCCTTTAAAAAGCCCTAATTTGTTGGAACTAATTTGCATTAGCATACCCGCTAGACAAACTCGTAGTAAAGATATTTTTAAATGCAACAATAAAATCAACACTAATTACTCTATATACTCACCAATTCCAAGAATCCATAACCTTGCGAATAAATACTGCGAATCTATAGATATATTTAGTATTGAGAGTTTTGAATGTTTCAAAAATCAATTAATCTCGATTCTATCTGCTAATAATTAACTTATTATTTTTTTGTTTTTCTCATAAAATATTTTCTCATCTCAAACCTCACCAGTAAAATGTATACTTACTTTATAATATTTTTGCGGTTCTATTTACACTTTGTTCTATGTCAGGTCTTATTATTAATAATATGTATAAATATTTAAAGCTGAATTGTTTTAGTTTTTTGTAAGTACAACTTGTACTATTTCATTTCATCTCTTTTTTATGTTGTAATATTCTTTACCTAATGAGTCAATTGCATTCATATTTATTCTGTTTTATTGATTATGTAATACATGTAATTAATATTGTTAATTATATATTTGCTTCTTTTCTTGTAAAAGCCCACTAGGGCGTTAATAAATATAAAATAAATAAAAAATGTTATAGACTAGGAGACGAGCGAAGCAAACCTACGTTTTCGAGTACACGGATGAAACTACTTTGTAGTGATAATGACATTTAGAAAGCCTTAAGAAAGCTGGTCTGCCGGTGCGCCTCTTGGCAGAAGCCGCGCAGTCATGGAAATAGTAAGCGATTTTTTTCGAAAAAATTACGTCATCGAGCACACGAACGAGAATGATTTCATATGATAAAGGTCGATTAGTAAATGAGAAAAAAGCAGGTCTGCCAACCGGCAGCCTGTCACGTTCACAGGCAGCTGGCGTCAAAGTGGGATAAAAATAGTAAATTTACGTCATCGAGTACACGAATGAAACCAACGAATAACTGTAGTCTATTCTAGATCATCCCATTGAAGAATTTTTTGGTCTGCCGATCAGCAGCCTGGCAGGTTTTTGTGTACGATTTTTTAAAGTATTTTTAACATTTTAAAATTATTTTCATTTTCTTTATTATTATTTTTTTCATTATGGTTTTAAAAACTTAGAACGCCATATTTTCAAAAAATAAGTGAGAATGATAAAAACAATAATTTGAGGGTTCCGAGTGTACCCATCGGTCGGGCGAGCCTTTCGACGCCAAACAACTCACAAAACATGCCGCGTTGGCCCTCACCGCTGTCGCGTGCCCATTTTATTATACAAATATATAATAATAATATTCTTTTTAAAATTGCCTAATAGCCCATAGTGGTTGTAAGTTTGAAAAACCACCGAACCGTCGTCGCCGTAAGAGCTTCGTTCGTCCGGAAAACGACGGAAATTTCCAAGACCCGTCCGTTTCATATCGGTTTCGCGTTCTCAGCTGCATCGAATATAAGATTGAAACCAACGAAAAACTGTAGTTTAGATCATCCTATTTATTACTTTTTGGTCTGCCGACCAGCAGTATAGCAGTTTTTTGTGTACGATGTTTTAAAGTTTTTTTAATTTAAAAAAAAATAATTTTGCATTATTTAATTATTATTTTTATTTCAGTATATTTTTAAGAACTTAGAATTCCGTATTTTAAAAAATTAAATGACAATGATAAAAATATGAAAAAAATTGATAGTTTCGAGTATACTCAACGGTCGGAGAGCCTTTCAACGCCAAATAGCTTACAAAACCTGCCGCGTTGCCCCTCACCGCTGTCGCGTGCCCATTTTATTAAACAATTTTAAAATAATAAAAGTCCTTTTAAGATTGCCTAATAATCCATAAAATGAAGACGAGATTCATCACATAAATAACAAAAAAAATTAAAGCAAAAAAAATTAAGCATAGAATTCAAATTAAATTAAACAAAAATTAAACAGTTTTTTTTTTTTTTTTTTAATATTTTGAGGCGGCCTCATCGTCTGCATCCATTGCTCATTTAGGGGGGAACTAAGCCACTCGGATGCAGCCACGACAATGATGTTGTTTGATTTCAGTATCCTGCCTCAGAAGCTGGCTAGACGGTGGCGAAGTAAGGCTGGGGATGAGTGCACCCTCCCCTCGTTGTACATCGTTGAAGTACTGCAGAACCTCGGTAGTTGCATAAGTTGCCTGAATGCATTATTGTAGCGTTAAATATTAGCGCGCTCTCTCCAACATTCGTTAATACATATGTAATTACATATCTCTCCATCTTCTTCTATTTGAGCGGGGATACGGCGCCTTAAGACATTTCTCAATGTTGTGGAATGATCTGGAATATTCTGTACTTACAATAACTAGTTCACTTCTGTACTTAAATTAACCGATCCCCTCCATCCTACCCCCATCCAACCCCCCCCCCCCCCCCCCTAATCCTTCCCCCGCCCTTTTCCCACCTAAATAACTTCACTTACATAAAATATCTACTTACGTGAAAACCTGTAAATGGTACAATTGTATCATCATCACCATCCCATCCACATAAACTAATGTAACACTTTTATGTGACACTTCTATATTCACTAAATAGTTAATATAGATCAGTGAAAACCTATTATTGGTTAAATAACTTATACATATTTTATCATACAATATGAATTATTGTAACTGTTGATTTTCCAAATAAAATAAAATAAAACATTCGGGATCATACCGGAACATACCAGATCATTGTGGAACATTCCAAAACACTCTCGAATGTTGTGGAATGTTCTGGAACGTTGTTGTCAGTTCGACGTCTTTTTTGCATGGGTAGGTGTATACAGAGCAACTTCCGTCGTGGGTTCGAAAGTCAGTTCAATCAGTGTTTATTTAATTTAAAAAAAAAAAAACAACACTATTTTATAGACAAAATTTTGGCATTTTCACCAGCCTTTTCGTTTCTTAGAACGGGTAATCTGCCAAGCTAGGAACTAATAGCGATCTACAAAACATAATAACACTAGTTGCACACATTTTTAATATGCACAGTTATATTGCAATATTATTACTATGTTATTTTTGCTATATAAACGTAACTAATGTAACAAATTTTTCTTCTTTTTCCCTTATCCTATTTGGGTCGGGGACCCATTGCATCGACAAGGCTCCTCCATACGTCTCTGCCTTGTGCTGATTGTTCGGCCTCCGTCCATGGCAGTCCCATCCACTCCTCAAACAGTTTCTGGAGTTGCCTCGCCCAACTGTGTGGGGCGGCCCACTGGACGTCTACCCTCTGGAATCGCACTCAGTATTTTCCTCGGAATTCGGTCATCAGACATTCTTAGTACGTGTCCAAGCCACCTCAGTTGTGATTTTTCTACGAAGAGTAGCAGTGGTTCAATGTTCAGATCGTCTCGGATCGTCGTGTTTCTTATGTGATCCCATTTCGTAGCCCCTGCCACTCCTCTCAAGCACCTCATTTCGGCAGCTTGTACTCCAGAGCGTGTTAGTTCGTTTCGCATCCTTATCCTGAGCGTCGCACAGTGGGGCCAAATCCCTCATTTTCATACAAAAAACAAAAAAAAAATAATTTCAATCTTACAAAGTCGTGTTGTATGTTGTCAGATACCTCTTTAGTTGCTGCATAATTATACAGCAGGTAAACTCAATTGACCTAAACTTTCTACCTGTAATTGCCCTGAGAACATAGCTATCGGTCGTGAAGTCAAGAACCCCCGGTAAGTGTGCCCGCTTATCACTCAACTTTACATATTTATTTCGGAAGATACCTAATACAAAACCCAAAAGTGATTATGTAGCCATGATGCTCGGGTATTTAACATATTTTTTCATATTATAGTTTTTTAATAATTAGTTGCATTGATGAGTAAAAGTGTATATAAATTAAATACGAGAATGTGATCCTGATTTCTAAAAAATTTCAGATTCATGTAGAAACATACTTAGCTCCGGGCTGTTTTGAAAACATCTTTTAAATCAGTAACTATTGTTATTTACGAATCATTTCTTAACTTGTGCCACTTTTTTGCACTTTTTAAGTAATTAACGCCCCGGTGTCTCGGGTGTATTTTATCACAATTCTCCGCTTTGCGATAAAATTCAAATAAATGGACTATTTCGGAATGAATCCGAAAACAAAAAACTGTTTTTGAAGACTGATATAATATGCCATCAAATTTATTATTAAAACTGTACGCATAATTTTTAAAATATAAATTTTTTGAAGCAAACATAAAAAAGTTTTAAAATTGGCTCACCTAACGTTTTTTTCTAACCAAAATTACTGTTAACAAAAAAAATAAAATTACATATATATTTTATTAGACAAATGTATTGTAAACGGTACTACAATCTCATTTTTTTATACTGTCATGTAAAAAAAAATCAGAAAAAATTCATAAAATTTAATAAATTTTTCTCAAATTGCATTCCGAAACTTTGGTTTCATAAACGTGTACATTTTAATTTTAAATGGAATATTTCTGATCGTATCTGAAAACCAAAAACTGTTTTTGAAAGGTGATAAAATACACCCCCTTGTTATATTCTTAGAAAGGCACATATAATTATTAAAACACCAATTTTTTAAATTCAACCTTAAAAAAGTTTTATAAATGGCTCACCTTACATTTTTTCTATCTAAAATTACAATAAAAAACTAAATCAAAACAATTTTGTTAGACAAATGTATTACAAATATTATCGTCACCTCTCTTTTTTCTCGTTTCATGTAAAAAAAATCATAAAGTTTAATAAACATTTTTCAAATTGTTTCATAAAAGGGTACATTTTAATTCTTCTGTGGTTAACTTCTAGATTTTAATATAAAGCATGTTGTTGTCTCATTCCAATACCGTTTAGATCAAACTTCTAACTATGACAATAATGGAGACACAACGATTTCCATGAGACCATTATAATAATTACATTATATTACAGCAGATAAATGGCATTTATCCAAGTACTGAGGCTGATGATGATGGTAGTGATGATAATGATGATGATGATCTTGATGATGGTGGAGATGATGATGGTGATGATGATAGCGATGACTTCTCAAACATGTCAGATAAAGAAAATTAAAAATATTTTTGATAGTTATTTTACTAAATTTCATATATATATAATATAGAGGTAATATATTTTACAGATATTATGTGCATAAAATTTTTATTTTTTTATGACCTTTCATTCCACATTCAAATTTTCACCTTAAAAAGTCCCTCTGAATAAAGGGCGTTTTTGGGCATTCTTGCCCCACTGTGCGTCGGGCGGTATACCGTTTTGAACACTGCCATCTTTGTCTTGATGCTGAGCTCGGCTTTCCTTATCACTGAGCTCATTAAGAATGAGAGAGAATCGGATGAGAATGTAATAAATAAAATAAAAATAATAAAAATGTGTCCCAGATATATTTGGTCTTTTTTATTAATACTTTTTTTAATATGAATACCGCACAAGAGTCCCAACTGCTTTCGTCTGGAGCCAGTGAGCCTATGATACCCTTAATTGGGGTATGTTGTGAGGCTGAAGATAGCGGGGAGGGGAAGGAGATGGGGAAGAGGAAGGTGGGAAGTACCTGGCTATTCTGGTCACTAAACACGGCTAAAGCCATTTCAAGCAACATTTCAATTCTGAATGGTGGTCTTACACCAGGGCGATACTGATAGTATCTTCCACTCTGGAATGGGCCGCAAATATACTATAAATTATTTTAAATGAATAAATTGTGAAATAACACAAATTAATAAAATTTATTTGCCACGCCGGGATTCGATCCCGCGACCTCCGGAATGCGAGTCAAGAGCCTTACCGCTGGACTACGTCAACCATCAAGGTATATAAGATATAAAGGGTTTTCCAATAAGAGGTGTTATTTTGAATAGCCCGAGCCCATCGAGAGATGATTAATGATTTTTTATGGCCGGAATTGGATGGTATTGATCTGGACAACGTTTACTTTCAATAAGACGGCGCACAGTGGTCCAAATCCCATTCTAGCTGGACAAAAATATTTTTCCACGGAATTTGATGCAAAAGGGTCACAATATGATAAAAAAAATTATTAAAAAAAATATACATTTATTTCAACCACTGTTACAGCATTTTCAAAGTAAAATAAAATACAAATAAATTGCGTGTAGTACAATGATTCAAATAAGTCATAATAATCTTTTTATTTTAAGTAATTAGTGAAAAATATTATTTGTAACATAATATAAGAAAAAAACCGAATGACATTTATTTATGGTTGAGTCACTATCATCACTTTTGTTAAATGATAATATTCCTATGTGACACTGTCAACAGGCCTCTGCAGTTTCTACGTTGGAACTTCCGAAATCGACAATAATTTTAAGTCATCACTAGATAAGACATCGGGATGTTTTTGATATTGTGGTTATTTTGGATATTACAGCTTCCCGTTTTCCATTTGACCTCAAGCTGACTTAAGCAGCATGAACGAGCTCTTTTAGACTTCGAGAATTCAAAGGACATTTAATTTTTCTTATTTTACTTGTTAACGAGAAAAAACCAAATTAGTTTTCTCACTCACCACGTAGTCCATCATCACACGTAACTACCGAAAGAAGAAAAACTGTATTAAGCCATTACCGTTTTTTTTTTACATGAATTTTAGATTATATCTTCGACCGTTTCCTATGAAATATTAATAGAAATGAAGCAATATTCTTTTTTTGTCCATTTTCTACGACAAATTAATAGAAATAAAGCTATTCTTCTTTAGTAAATTTTTTTCGAGACCTGTAAAATTGTTTTTCTCAACCAAAATTTTTCCGTGTTGCCTTGACTTTGATGCGCCTTTTTATTCTAACATCTCGAAAATATCAAAAATAGAGATGATGAGATAAAAGATCAAAGGTAGAGGCTCTGTAAAAGTCAAAAGAGCACGTAAGTACAGACAAATTCTATAAGAAAATATAGGTAAAAAATCGTTTTAAATGAAAATTGTATAGTTTGGAGTTACAAATTGGTACACGATTTCGAAAGTCTAATCAAACTTTGGCAAATAATTTTTAATATTGATAATGGTTTTACGTTTTTTTAATGACAAATAGAAGTAATATGGAAGAGGCAAATTATTAAATACTTAAATTAATTTGGAAGAATTCACCATGAACTTTAATTTTTCTCTTGACGTAATTTCCCTACGATTTCAAATAACACCACTAACGACAGAACAGCGCGTACACCCAAAGGAGATGGGCCGCAGGGAGGCCGCCTGGCACATTCAAAGTGTCGTGTTTACATCGTTGCCACGTGTAGCGCGTATTGTTTTAATTTTTTTATCGATGCAAACATAATGCTATGGACTGTTTTCTATGCTGTGAGTATATTTTTGTACATAAATAAAAACATCGTCGAAATTTTTTTGTCTAGCTAGATTGTTCTAAAGGAACCACCGTGCGGCGCTACGTGCCACACAAGCAACGAAACCATTGATCTTTTACGGGAAAAGTTTCCGGACCGTGTTATCTCTCGAAGAGGTGATCACAATTGGCCACCGAGATCTAGTGATTTAACACCTTGCGACTTCTTCCTTTGAGGCCACGTGAAAGCGAAGGTCTACGCCAACAGCCCAGCGTCAATTCAAGACCTCAAAGATGAAATTCGTGAGGCTATCGAGAACATAGGGCAGCCACTTTGCGATTTGGTTAAGGAAAATTTCATAAAAAGGATATGGTCCTGTAAGCGTGATCGTGGTGGTCATTTGCCTAATGCTATTTTCCAATATCAACGGCATACCTTCTTCTTTATAATGAAATAAACATCATTATATAATATATATAACATCATCACATTATATTGAAAATTTCATTTTTCTTTGGATATCAAAATAACACCCCTTATTGGAAAACCCTTTATTTGGTCTACACGCCCTCTGCATACTACATTTGGTAAAGTAATAAATTCTTGTTATGGCATAGGTGGTAATGTATTACTTTAATAGTTGGCATATTAAACCTGCATACCTACAAAAAAAAACAACAAAAATGTCATATCAACTCCTTGAGCGAAGCCGGGTATCTCAGTTAGTAACTAATACTAATAATTTACGAAGTTAATTGTATTTGAATAATCAACAAGCCAGACAATAAAACAGATAGAAAAACAAGGTTTTATTGCAAATTTAGATTTTAGTATCGGACATAAAAAAGTAATTTGTAATGATTTAATTTTATTATAATAATCCGTTATCACAATGTCAATGACATTTTGACATTGTAAATAACGGAAATGCTAATTCTTTTCCTTGTTGTGATCGTTAAAATAAAACAAAAGTTTTGAAGAGTTTTCATTTTCAATGAACATTGTTACTTTAATTTTAATTTTTGATTCGAAATTCAATAAATTCAGAAGAAATGGGTCTTAGCTTAATATAGGGTTTTCCAATAAAATAAGAGGTGTTATTTTGATATTCAGGACCCAATCAGCAAAGACATGACGTTATTGATGATCAGCCGGCTTGAGTTCTTGTGTTAACTGAACTTTATAAGCCTTAAGACCCAAATCTTTATGCAAAATACGGTGTAATGACGTTTGTGGAATGCCTAATTCCAAAGAACGACGAGGAATGGACAAACCTGGGTTTTCTTCAACACTTTCGGCTACAGCAGCAATATTCTCGGCTGTTCTTGAGCGACGTGCACGGGTTTTATTCTTCACATCACTAAGTTGTCCCAACAGCTCGAATTTTTCCACCAATTTCTGTATTGCGGTCCGACAAGGTGCTTCACGACGACCCAAAAATGTTCCGAGTTTTACGAACCGTCGCTACCAAATTTTCACAATTTTTATAGTGATTTTAAAAAAATTCAATGCGTTGTTGAAGCGTGTATCGTTCCATTTTTATTAATGGCGTAGTTTCTACTTGTGAAATGTCAAAAAATGACAGCTTCAAAAGTGACATCTACCGAAATAGCGGGCTATTCAAAATAACACCTCTTATTGGAAAACCCTTTATAGAGAATACATTTGCAAAGGCAAAACATTTTAAAGAGACCCCTGCTTTTGTAGTGGTCAACTGATGGAAGAAATTATAAATAAATAATAATTTATTTTTAAGGAAGTTGATGAATTAAACAACAATAAAAAAATCAGTGTCTGCAGTTCACACGCGATAGAATTGAAACCTTCAGAAAACTAAAGTAGACAAGAATGGGGAGGCTACGAAGCACCGCACAAAGAGGAGACCGATATGCTACGAAACACCTCAAAGAGGAGACCGATTATACTATCTCATTCTCTCGCAGACTAAATCCTATAGATGTGTGTTGGTCTCTTTTTAGTGTCGCTATTTTTCGTTTCATCGAGTTTCAAATCACGGTGCTAAAAAATCTTTCACTTCAAAAAGAACATTATCAATTTGAATCGCGAGTCTAAATTTAAACGGTTTTGATGCCTAAACGTCACTCAGTATATTTGGGCATTTGCGGGGACTGTTGATGGATGTTCCTAACTGGTTCGAAAATATTTTACGAAACTTTCGATACCATCGGTGTGCAAAGAAGTCGTGTTGCGTATTTTGGACTTTTATAAAAAGTTTTTGAAGTGAAAACTTCTTTAGCGCCGTTGTGATTTGAAACTCGATGAAACGAAAAAGCGACATTAAAAAGAGAGAAAACACGTACATCTATTAAATTTAGACTGCGATAAAATAATCGGTCTCCTCTTTGTGCGGTGCTTCGTAGCCTCCACACTCTTGTCTACTTTAGTTTTCTGAAGGTTTCACGTTTACCGCATGTGAACTACACATTTGTAATTTTTTAATATACATATACAGGGTGTTAAGGGACGTACTTGACTTACTTTAACCAATGATTCCTGACCTTTGGAGTAAAAATTTGTAGCCTTTGGAGTAAAAACTGCAAATGAAATATTGGTCTCCGGTGAAAATTTGCATTCATTCATTCATTCATTCATTCATTCAAGAAAGCAAAAGTGAAATTTAAAATGATGTTTTTAAAATTATAAGCCGACATGATTGAGTAAAATAATAATTTACTGTTAAAAGTGCCTACGTCAGTTATTGAAAATTTGATTTAGGTACTAGAAAGTTCTCAAAAACGTCCCTTATTAAAATTTTATAAATACCTATGACAGGTGATCTAGATTAATTGAATTGTGACCTAAATCAATATATATTATAAAAGAAAGTGAACTCCATTGTGCATGCCGCTAAAACTCAGAAACGAGTCCCGGTACGATCAAGGGAGTTATATGGTGTTGTAGCCCTCCATCCCCCATCCATGAAGAAGGCTCCAATTTTTACCTGAGGGGCGTGCTTTTGAAGCTATAAGAATTGGAAGTTTCGCCCTCTAGAAATTTCTAGAACAGATAAGTTTTTAGATTTAGTTGTTTGTTTTGGGGGTGTTACGCCGTGTTGGGCTACTTCCTTCTTTAGCCAACGTTTCGGACAGCGTTACAGTGACTATCATCACAATTACACATCTGCCCTGATGATGGAAACTGTAACGCTGTCCGAAACGTTGGCTAAAGAAGGAGGTAGCGCAACACGGCATAACACCCCAAAAACAAACAAAAAAAAATCTAGAACAGTCCACAACATTCGAGAGTATTGGAGAGTATTCCACGACATTTCAGAACATCCCGAAATATTCTGGAATAGTCTGGAATGTTCGGGAACATCCCAGATCATTGTGGAACATTCCAGAAAACTCTCGAATGCTGGGAATGTTTTGGAGCATTGTTGACCATTTTGTGTGGGTGGGGCAATCCACTGGTAGGTTTGGTGACCGGACAACTCAGAATGAAACCAACTCAGAACCACCTCAGAAAGGTCATTAAGAGTGATGGAAAAAATATATATTGGTTAAATAGGTTACGTTAGGTTATGGTTACGGGCTATTTTTAAATTATTTTTTTAAAGCTTTTATTGACTTTTCAAAGAGGTGTTGAGTTAACTTTATTCTCAGTTGCCATGGAACCGGTATAAAGCAAGATCCGTTGTGGGTTCAATCTCATATCAATTCCCTGAATACTAGAAATCACTATAAACCCCAGGTAGGATACTATAAATCCAAATATTGTTTCGCCGGCAAATTGAAAAACCTTTTTTATTCCAGAGCAATTTCCAATTTGACAAATGCACTTCTAGCATTTATTATCAGATTTATAAACAGTTTGAAAAGCTCCGGTCCACACTTAGTCATTTCGAATGTCCGCTTAGAGTATATATATATCCTCGAAAACAACATCTCCTCAGTCGTGTTCCAGTAGCTTTAGAAGCCACAATGACTACCTTCAGCAACATGTTTTATGGTAAGAAAACTCTACATCATCTCTAATCAGATAATTCAAAACAAAAATTTCTTCTGAAATATCTACCTACTTAATTTTAAATTATGTATTTTATGTAACATGTAAAAAATTTCAAATAAGGAATTATTAAATTTTTCCAAATAAACGTCACTCGCTCAAATCTTTTTTCAAACTTTTTTCAGGCAGGTAGGTACTAGGTACCGATTACACTTAAATCAGAGTGGATTAGAAGATTAATTTAAGCCGCCGCATCCCGAATTTCTACCGATTTATTACATATTTTCCATAAACTCTTTAAGATTTAAAGCTCTTAAAAAAATATGTGTTATTTTTAAGATAATATTTAGGACGGGTTGTTTCAAAATATTTGATGGATTCATCAAATATTTGATGTTAATTTTCACGTTCTGTGTAAGTTCTACTCAAGTTCTATGATTATTTCAGTTTTAAGAAGCAACTGGCCTTTAATATCGTAAAAACAGAACTTGAATAAAACTTACACAGAAAGTGAAAATTAACTTCAAATATTTGATGGATCCTTCAAATTTTTTGAAACAACCCATCCTTAGAGTTCCCATGCCGAAACGCAAATTAATATTATATTTTAGAAGTTATGTATATGAAAAAAATTTCTAAAATACCTCTAAAGTAATTATTATAAAATTACCTCCACCACCCTAACACGGTGGTTGTAAATTCCACAAATTATGTTACCATCAATTAAAAAAGAAAAATACTAAAAAAAGATTAAAAATACGGAAAATTTTCTTTAAATTAATTTAATTTATAAAATAAATTTTTAACGCCAACTTACTTTCTCAGTACTCTGAATATAACTAGCTATTCTGGCGAATCTACATATGTGGTGGATGGAAAGACGAAAAACATAATTTTGAAAAAAAAAACGGCACACCAAGTGTGAAAGAACACGGGCCAGAGGCTCTCAAGACTATTTTTAGGAAAAAAATCTATAAATCTGATATTATTAATACTCTAGCATCTGTATGGTTGAAATTTAAGAACTCGACCTCGAGTACATCTCTGATGCCATGCCGTATGGAAACCATCCGTGTACGTGAAGTTTGAGTAAGTGAGTAAGCTACTGTCGTGATATAATAATAATAATAAGGTCTTTATTCCAGGATGTGGGGAGGGGAGTGCAATCCCACACATCCCATATAGGGTATAATTACATATGTTATTATATATGAATATTAATTACATATGAATAAATAAAAAGATAAAAATTAACAAAATAAAAAAATTAAAAAAGAGAAGCATCATTAGATACACTATTCATAAGAAATATAGTTAAGTCTTTAAATCAGGTACTTGTTGTTCCATCGGATCTCAGATTGTAGGAGCCAGTGTTTTTCTCCAATATTCATCTATGCTCGATCTACGGGGGCTTCAGATGAGTTCTTCACGTTTGGTGAAGAGGCGCGCCCTGCCACTGGGCCACGGCCAGGACTAGAGTGTTCTCCGATCTTTGGTAGCGCTGTCTCACCCCGGCTATTCTGTGGCGCATCAAAGCGGCGAACCCATGTACCCTTCCTTCTGCGAACATCTGCGAGGCACTGCATCGCCAAGGTAGGCCGAATAGCGCCCTATATGCGTTATTGTATTGTACTCGAAGTGTGTTCATGACGCCTTGCGAGTATCTTGTCCATAGTTCGCCGGTGTAAAAGCTCATGCAGTAGCTCTGGAATATTTGCTTCTTCACCGGAGAACTGCACCTGTTGAATCTCCTGGCGAGCATGTTGGCTCGCACGCTTAGTACTCTTCTTTGGCGTTCTATGTCATTTTTATCATTTAGGTCATCAGTGACGACATGCCCCAAATATTTTATTTCACTGCAGATTTTGACATTGTCTCCGCCGATGAGAATGGGTGGAATGACAGTAGGAACAGTATTTGCTTTAAACACCAGCAATGATGACTTTTTGGCATTGTACATCAAACCATGACTATCGACGTATGCTTGGCAAATGGCCAGAAGTATTCTCATTGCCCTTACTGATGGGGCTAGTATGACCATGTCATCTGCATAACTTATGTTATTCATACATACTCCGGCAACATGGCATCCGATTCTTGCTTTGTTCAGTGTTTTACTAAGTTCGTCCATATATACGTTGAACAGCACTGGGGACATTGAGCCTCCTTGCCTAACGCCGCACTTTAATTTTGCTGCTTCTGACAGGCTGTCATTCCATCTGACGAAGTTTTCCTGTTGCTTATACCATATACTCAATATGTTTATATGTGAACCATATAACTACCAGAATAATAAATTATTTATATCATTTTTTCTAATTATTTGAAGTATTTAAAAAGTATATATATAATGTTAGAACACGGGCCAAAGGTTCTCTAACTTATTGTTTTTTTTTTTAAATTATTTTATACTAGCTGGTACCCGGCATGCGTTGCCATGCCATTTAATAAATAAATTGTTTTCTCTTCCCCTCTCGCGTTCCCACTCCGCCTCTTCCACCTTCCTCCCCCCACTCCACTACCCCTATCCCCGTCCCGCGAACCCCCCTCCCAAGCTCCCCTCCCCCCTCCTAGGTTCCCCCTCCCAGATTCCCCTCCCCCTCCCGGATTTCCCTCCTCCCCCTCCCGCGAACCCCCTACCCGAGTCCCCCTCCCGCATTTCATGCATTCTTTCCCGGTACATTCAGTTTTCAAACAGCTCGAATGCCACCTTTTGCATATTTCATAATGCCAGAGCTCACCAGTAGTAAAATCCAATTTGGTGCAGTCGTTCGTAAGTCATGCGCGTAAATACATTTCGGCGATTCATTTTTTAGAGATAAATAGTAACTACGATGCCCGAATAAAAAAAATATATATCAACATGGTTTTCACGGCAACGATTTGTTTTGCTTTTCTTCTGACGTTAGCAATAACTCGCCATTTTCGACAGAAAACGTAAAATAAATATAATATATTAATATTTATAATTTCGTAACGCCAGAACTTACCATTATTTATAGCCTATATTACTCGCATATAATGTAGCTTTCTATTGGTGAAAAAAATTCTAAGATCGGTTTATTAGTTTATGCGTGAAAGCGTAACAAACAAACACACGCAGTTTCGCATTCATAATATTAGTATAGATTTAGAATTTTAGGGTAGGTACTTTCTATTACATAATTCAATTTTACCAAATTCTGACACAGGCATTTAAATACAATAGCGAGTTCCCGGCATATGCTATGCCACTCAATAAAGAAAAAAATTCGCTCTACTAACCCTTTCCCATTCGTCCCAGATGATGCCAGAACTCACTATACACGTATAGAAACCATCGCGGGCTTGCACACATCAAATCCCCAAAGTTTTATCGCAATCGGATGAACGGTTTAGCAACGCAAAACATCGCACACACATAGACAGAAACAAACACATTTTCTATAGATCAGTAATTTTAATATCAAAAATGTCAGTTGAGCATTTTTAATTTTTTTTAAAGAAAACATAAAAAAATTTGAATTTTTTGTAATTTCTAATAATGCCATATATTTAAGCGTATTTCACCACCTTTCAAAACCAGTATTTAGTTTTTATTGATACGTTTACAAATATTCCATTTATTTGAATTTTTATTTTAAAGTCGATATATATCGAAACATTTATACCTTTTGACAAAATACGCTAAATTTTTGAGGGGTTAAGCTTTGAGCTTTAAGCTTTGAGATTCAAGCTTTGCGCTTTAAAATTTTTGAAGGGTTCAGCTTTGAGCTTTAAAAATTTTAAAGCGCAAAGCTTGAATCTCAAAGCTTAAAGGGTTAAGCTTTGAGCTTTGACCTTAAGCTTTCAGCTATAAGCTTTGAGCTTCAAACTTTGATATTTAAGCTTCAAGTTTTGAGCTTTAAGCTTTGAGATTTAAGCCTTGAGCTTTAATTCGAGCTTTGAGCTTTAAGCTTTGAGCCATAAGCTTTGAGCCATAAGCTTTGAGGACTATGCCTGAGCTTTAAGTTTAGAGCATTAAGCTTAGAGATCAAAGCCTTCAGCTTAAAGCTTTAAGTTTTGTGATTAAAGCCTTGAGCTTAAAACTTTGAGCTTCAAGCTTTGAGCTTCAAGCTTTGAGCTTTAAGCTTAGAATTTAAGTTTTGAGCTTTAAGCATTGAGATTAAAGCCTTGAGCTTCAAGCTTTGAGCTTGAAACTTTGAGCTTTAAGATTTGAGCCATAAGCTTTGAGCACTATGCTTGAGCTTTAAGTTTAGAGCTTAAAGCTTTGAGCTTTAAGTTTTGTGATTAAAGCTTTGAGCTTAAAGCTTTGAGCTTAAAGCCTTGAGCTTAAAGCTTTGAGATTTAAGCTTTGAGCATGAAATTTTGAGCTTTGAGCTTTGAGCTTCAAGCTTTGAGCTTTGAGCTTTAAGCTTTGAGCTTTTAGCTTTAAGTTTTGAGCTTTAAGCTTTAAGTTTTGTGATTAAAGCCTTTAGCTTAAAGCTTTGAGCTTTTAGCTTTAAGCTTTGACTTTAAGATTAAAGCATTGAGTTTCAAGCGTTGAGCTTTCAGCTTAAAGCTTTGAGTTTTAAGCTTTAAGCTTTTAGCATTAAGCCTTGTGCTTTGCGCAAAGCTCAAAGCTTAAAGCTCAAAGCTTTAAGCCGAAAACATAACGCTCAAACATTAAACTTAAAGCTTAAAGCTCGAGCTTTAAGCAAGGTTCAAAGTTTAAAGGCCAAAGTTTAAGCTTAATAGCAAAGCTCTAAGCTTAAGTTCAAAGCTTAAAACTCAAAGCACAAAGCTTAAAAATAAAGCTCAAAGCTCAAAGTTAAAGCTCAGTACACAAATCTCAAAGCACAAAGCTTAAAGCTCAAAGCTCAAAGCTTAAAGTTAAAGCTCAAAACACAAATCTCAAAGCACACAGCTCAATACTTAAAATTCAATATCAAATCTTAAAGTTCAAAGCTTAAAGCTCAACACGTAAAGCTTAACGTTGAATGCATAAAGTTCAAAGCTTTAAGCTCAAAAATCAAAGCTCAAAGCTTAAAGTTCAAAGCTTAAAACTAAAACTCAAAGCACAAAGCACGGCTTGCGTTGCAATGCAAAGAAATCAATTGATTCTCCTTGAATGTCCTTTCCCGTGCGTCCCCGTTCACCTTCCGAGTCCCCTTCCCCTTTCGCGTTTCCCTTCTACCTTCCCCGCCTTCCCATCCCTCGTTTTCCCACCCACGTATCCCACCTCCCCCTCCCCCCTGCCTTTCCTCCTTGCCGCTAAAATATATGTAATAAGCACATTTTCATTAATTCAAATTTAATAACGCCAGAACTTGCCTTTATCCTTTGCGGGCGTGCGCACAACAAATCACCAAAATTTCATCGCAATCGGATGAACGGTATGGCAGCGCATAAAATACGAACAAACAAATTTTAATTTTTATATATAAGATAGGAAAGATTTGATTGTTTGTTGGTGTCCTCCCGTACGGTCCGTACCCCAGTGACGCTTACATCGTATAATACTTACAATTTTAAACTCGTGATATCTTTCAAATGGGATGTCCGAATTGAATAATTCAAAAAGTAATATAAAGCCATTGAAGCAGTCTCGAATATAAAATAATTTATTTTGATAAAAATTAATACGAAGATACAAATAAAGAGTCTTTTCTAGCGGCGGCATTTCAATTAAATTTTTAAAATAAAAGAACACTTATTGTGGCATAACTATAATAGTTAGACATATGCTGTCGCGACACTTTTTGTAGATAATGATGTGTTCTGCAAAGTTGTAGTACATTATTTTATTCTATCATCAATGGTTTTCGCAGCGCACGCGATGTGAAGAATATTTTAGGTAATTTTTTTACACCTTGGGTTACATTATTGGAGTTTTAGTAAGGATCGCTAATTTTTTTAAAATTGTAATATAGCCTATGTTACCCGGAAATAGTGTAGCTTCCCAACAGTGAAAGAATTTTTCAAATCGGTTCAGTAGTTTCGGAGCCTATTCGATGCAAACAAACAAACAAACAAACAAACAAACAAACAAACAAACAAACAAACAAACAAACAATCAAATCCTTCCTCTTTATAATATTAGTATAGATTATCCATTTTTCCATACTAATATTATAAATGCGAAACTGCTCGAATTTGTTTCTTACGCTTTCACGCATAAAACGATTTTAAAAATGCTTTCACCAATAGAAAGCTAAATTATATGCGAGGACTATAGGCTGTATGTAATGGTAAGCTCTGGCGTTATGAAATTATAAATATTAATAAATTATATTTGTTATACGTTTTCTGTCGATAGCAAAAGCGAGTTATTGCTTACATCAGAAAACAAATCGTTGCCATGGAAACGATGTTGGTATATTTGTGGGCTCTATGCTGGTAGCTACTCAGCCCCCTACCAACTGGTCGGCTGCTACTCCAGAAAATTCAAATATTAGAATATGTTTTGTGTTTTTTGGACAAACTTATGTTTTGGAATAAAATCAGATGAGAATTCCTTCATTAAAAATATAATTCGTAACGATTATAAAGACTTTATAATAAATAGTGATATTTTTTATTTTATTTACAAACATCCACATATTGTAAGCGCATGAATTCCGAACTATTGCATCAAATTAGATAATTTTTTTTCTTTGAGCCCTAGCATTATGAAATTTAGGTGGCACGCGAGCTGTTTGAAAACTGGATGGATGGAATGCGGGAGGTTATGGGGGGAGGGGGAATTATTGATAAGTGCAAGCGCTACAGTAATTTCCCCTAATACCAAGCGAGGCCGCGGGGAAAAGCTAGAAATGTCATAAATGTGCTGATGGTGAAAGTAAGAAAAATGAAATAAGTAGGTAGTTTTGATGGTTACATAATTTTTGGATTTTTCGACCACCATGCTAGGAACATGCCCGTGTTATGGTGGTCGAAAATTATGTCAAAGCTTTCTTACAAAATTCATCCGCATCCACAAAGGACGAAAGTATTAAATTTCACTGTTCCATGCCAATTGAGAATAAAGTCAACTCAACACCTCTTTGAAAAGTCATTAAAAGCTATGAAAAAAACAATTTTAAAATAGCCCATAACCCAAAACCTATTTTTCATACATATTTTTTTTTCATCACTTTTAATGACTTTTCTGAGGTGGTTCTGAGTTGATTTCATTCTGAGTTGTCCGGTCACCGAATTTCACGCAGTCCCGTTTACCTTGATCTTTGAATGTAAAATGCGCTTGCGATAATAGCATAGGTACCTACTCTATTACGAATCGAGTGGATTGTTATTAATGCTGTGTGTTTTTTTTGTATCAAATTTTATTATGTTGTTTTTTTCTCTTTTTATAATAATAATAATACTTGGATGATTTATACAGCGCCGTTTTGTGATAAATGGTTAATGGTTAATAATGTTTACCCTATGATGTGAAATTGTAAATGTTTACCCTATGATGTGAAATTATAAATGTTTACCCTATGATGTGAAATTGTAAATGTTTACCCTATGATTTGAAATTGTAAATGTTTACCCTATGATGTGAAATTGTAAATGTTTACCCTATGATGTGACATTGTAAATGTTTACCCTATGATGTGAAATTGTAAATGTTTACCCTATGATGTGAAATTGTAAATGTTTACCCTATGATGTGAAATTGTAAATGTTTACCCTATGATGGGAAATTGTAAATGTTTACCCTATGATGTGAAATTGTAAATGTTTACCCTATGATGTGAAATTGTATTATTTTTATATAGGTTCACAAACTTAAATCTGTGTTTTTTATTCCTTTTTTTTTAAATATTCTTTTTTCTTCTTCTACTACTTTATGTTTTCTTTATTGTTTTAATGTATGTTTTTTTATGTATATATTCTATGAATTCTTGGGGAAACTTCGCTGGGTTATGCAACCTTGTAATATGTAACTGTCTGAATATAATATGTAAAACTGTTTGTTTCCCCAATAAACTAAAATAAAAATAAAACAAATAAAAATGATTACTGACAGTTTAGCTTGAATGAATGAAGTCGAATATTTTAAAAATTGATTATTATTGTTGGGCGCGCGTTTGGCGTGTCTCCCGACTATGCACCGGTGCCGAAGGGATCAATGACGCTAGTTCCTCAGAGCATCTTCCATTGAAATACCGGAAGAATATGGATAGCATTCCCACCCGACGCCTGTGCTCGAAAGATTGGGATCCGTTCGTTAAGGTGGGAGAATCTATCAAACGGACCGCCCGTTTCTGCACAGAGTCGAGGGGTTTTTTTTTGGAATTTTGGTGCTCCAGACCAGAGGTGGCTGCCAAATTCAACCGTGGGGCGCACTTGAGATTTGTACAGGGTTAGCAATTGTGTACTATTAAAGTATCTGCGGGCCCTGTACAGTCGTGAGGGTATTGTAGTGTAAATGTATTTTTCTTAGGTAACTTTCTTTTCCGCTTTTGCAATGTGTTGGTTTTTAAACTATTTTTGCAAATAAATAAATAAATATATTTTTTTTTCATTAGCTCCACACAGGAGGCCTTAGGAAAACAAATTCTCTCAAGACCTATGTCATCTTGAGGATGCTGTGGGGAGGGTATTTTTAAGGAAGGAAAGAATAGGATGTTCTGGGAAGGAAAATTGTATGAGGGGGGGGGGGATATGTGGTGTGACGGACGTATGAATCCATCCCTCTATCTGCGGTGCAAGGCGATGGATCAAGAGAGTCCGGCTGGAAAGATCAAAAGGCCTCCGAAGACCTGGACAAACTTCACCCTATGAACCCGGGCACCTCTGCTTAGTCACCAAACGTATCAAAGCACAGGGTGACCTATGGCAGAGGGGTTGCTATCCAATAAATCCTGGGGCGGCGGTACCCATATCCACCTCCCAAATTGCATGTAATGTATCGTCGATGCTTATAAATGTAGAATATACTTTATTGTTGTCATCAGATATCCTGGTAATTTAATTCTTGGAACTACTTTCTGGTTTCTTCAGCGGAATAGGCTATTTGCTTGTTTGTTTGTTCAGCGGTACAGACTTTGAGAACATATATAATTACATATTAAGCATGTGTGTTTTTGTTCCAGTATTCTTCCTTGTCTTCTTTGGGAGCATTACGAGCATTGCGAGCAATGCGAGCAACGAATCATATTGGCTTCTGACGATGGCGATCAACGGATTTGCTACGGATTTATTTGCGGTAATGTCATATCAAGAGTTACATGGGTAATTTTGGTACACCAAATATGAAATATGTCGTGACAGTGAACTACGTTTGGAACACCGTCTATGAAATATCAATTGGCTGTAGTGAACTGGAACATAAATTATTATGAAATATCAAACGGTAGTAAAATATTCTGGAACGCCAATTTTGAAATACCCTATATACGATACGATTGGACCACCCCAGCCAGGAGCACTCATGTCTGGGTAAAACCGGTATGGTTAAGACTGGAATTTAGGATGGGCAGGAAGAGAGGATTTGATTGAGCGATTTTTTTCTTTTTATCTTTCTTCTTGCCTCTTCTTCATAGTTCTTTCTGCTACGCCTCGTCTCTTCTTGGCTCTTCTTGTCTCTTCTTATTTTTTCTGGGATCGTCTTTGCTAACCTTGACTCTTCTTACATCTTCTCGCTTTTATGGTTATTCTGGTCTTCTGGTCTTTTTTCTTGCTGGTCCTTCGTGCCTCTTCTTGTTTTTTCTTAGCTCTTCTTCTGCAAAGAGTTCGGGCACACAAAACAATCACAATACACTTTTATCAGTTCTTAACTTACCTGGAAATAATCTTGAAAGCCGTGCATTACCATTAGGTAATTTATCACGAAACGACGATTACGAAAATACGATATTTCCTTCAGTACGATCAACTCCAACCAGCTTCAAAGGCAATCTTTTCCTTTCTTCCCCTCTTTTTAAACTAAGCAGATACTAATTAGTGATGGTTGGGAAGAGTAGGTACTATGGAAAATTGTCATGACGCGACGGTAGGAACTAAATATTATATTCTCGATTCAAAATCCAACAAACGGTAAATTAATCTGAAACCCAAAAAATTATAAAAATAATAAAAAAATTTTAAATCAATACGAAAGGTAAAAAAAAAATTAAAAATTATGAAACTAAAAAAACAACAGCAATAAAAATCTTCTTAAATATCTTCTTATCTAAACAAATACCAGAAGCTTAGTTTTTTATGGGTGTAGGTTGTAAAAGGCGCCAGTGCTGGGGGCGCTTGTGTTGGAGGTCCTCAGCATAGCTTAGATCGGGGTAGGGCATGGGAGGCTCCAACACACACGAGCAGGTCGGCCACGGCCTTTACGCGAAGGGGACAAACATCAACTTCTCTCTCCGAATATATTTCCAAATAAAAACACTGCGTACATATTACAAAACTATATTTTAGGTGAAGTACACACACCTAAGGCAGGTGAGAAATACATCCTAAACTAGTACATTCCTTTGGGGCAGATTTAAGTCTGGTCTATTCGTCTATTTTTGTTGCAAGAATCTTTACTGAACACAACCAAAGCAATCACGTTAAAATTCTTTTTAGAGCAGTTGGGTTAACTTAACAGTTTCCACTGTTAAGGAAACTGGTGTGGGCTCAAAGCCGTGGTTCAGTCGACAATGCTTTGAAGCAGTGCGACGAAAAAACGCGGCTTACCGAGCCTACAACACATCTCGAACGTCCGAAAACAGAATAGTTTATAACAAAATGGCAAAGGAAAGCAAAAGGATCATTAATAGGTCAAAATACGAGCACGACCTGCAGATCAGCAGAAAGCTGGCTGCTTGCCCGCATGGCAGCAGAGCGTTCTGGTCGCTTGCGGGCTCAATAGGTCGCATTTTCTGCAAACTCAGTCTGCCACCTCTTACCAGACCTGACGGCTCTCTAGCAAATACCGCCGCCGAAAAGGCTAACTTATTAGGCAAAATGTTCGCGAAAACCTCGACCCTCGATGATCAGGGTGCTATCACGCCATCGGTTCCTCATTGCGGTTTTCATATAAAAAAGCTGAGAATCCGGCATCGGGATGTACTCCAGGTATTACGAGGGCTTGGTGTCAATAAAGCTAGTGGGCCTGACGGAATACCTGCCCTGGTATTACAGAGGTGCGCTGCAGAAATAGCTCCAATTTTGACGAAGCTTTTCAAAATGTCCCTGAAGTCTGGCTTTGTGCCCTCTGGTTGGAAAAAAGCGATCATTCACCCTTTTCCAAAAAAGGGTGACCGCTCCAACCCGGCCAACTACCGCCCCATGGCGATCAAATCTGTTCTGTCAAAAGTGATGGAACGTGTGATCAACGACAAACTGCTCACATACCTCGAGAAGAACAAAATTATTAACTTAATTAAATGAAGACACTATGAGCGAAACTCAATCGAAAATCTGGAAACAGAAAAATTAGAAAAAGATATTTGCATCTCTGGGACTCGAACCCAGGACCTCCCTACTTTCCGGGTGGGTGCTCTTGTCCACTGAGCCAAGGTGCCGATATAAAATTCGGTCACCTTTAACTGTACCATACTTCGACTAAGAACCACCCATATTATCTTCATTTTTCTTAACGCATTTTTTTATTGGCTGCCATCTTTATGTATGATTAAAAGATTCAACTCGAAGTAAATGCAATCTAGATGGTGTCTGGATAAATTTTTATCCATTTTATTTAAAGTGCGACATCTATTGACTTTTCTGCAAGTCTAGGATGAATTTTATGTGTCTTCATTTAATTAAATATTACAATTTGAGGATTTACTCATAAAAGTTAAAATTAAAAAAAAATTAAAATTATTAACGACCGTCAATAAGGATTCCGGCGGAACCGCTCGTGCGGTGACCTTCTCGCGTAAGTGACGGATGTTTGGGGGCGGTGCCTGGAACGTTTTGGTGAAACCCAAACGGTTGCACTGGACATTTCCAAGGCCTTTGACCGGGTTTGGCACCTAGGGCTTGTCAACAAACTGCCTTCTTATGGACTTCCCGCATCCTTGTGTAAGTCGAATGCCGACTTTTTGAGGGAGAGGTCGATTCAGACGGTTGCTGACGGTTTCACCTCTTCCTCGCATTCGATAAATGCTGGCGTCCCACAGGGATCGGTTCTGTCTCCGACTTTGTTTTTGTTGCACATCAACGACCTTTTGTCACGTGCACCAATACATTGTTACGCGGATGACAGTACAGTTCACGATAGCTTTTTTTGACAAGCCTTCAAAGGGCATACAAACCTCAATGGCTCGGAGGGCTTTGAAACAAAGAATGGACGGTTACCTCGAGAGTGTTTTCTCTTGGGGTAAGAATAACCTCGTCGAATTCAATGTTTCAAAGACCCAATCATGTCTGATTACGTCTAAAAGGGATCGTAATGAAAATCTAGTCTCCTTTAACGGAAGCAATCTTCCGAACAGGACTTCCATCGATATGCTTGGTGTAACTCAGCGTAAAGTGATCAGCTCAGGTATGGGGGCTCCATCGAAGCCAGAGTTAAGTTAGCCTCTCAGAAACTGGGCGTACTGTACAGGGCCCGCAGATACTTTAATAGTACACTACTGCTAACCCTGTACAAATCTCAAGTGCGCCCCACGGTTGAATTTGGCAGCCACCTCTGGTCTGGAGCACCAAAATTCCAAAAAAAAACCCTCGACTCTGTGCAGAAACGGGCGGTCCGATTGATAGACTCTCCTAAAATAACAAACGGATTGCAATCTTTAAAGCATAGGCATCAGGTGGGAATGCTGTCCTCGTTCTACCGGTATTTCAATGGAAGATGCTCCGAGGAACTAGCGTCATTGATCCCTTCGGGACCGGTGCATAGTCGGGAAACACGCCAAACACGCGCCCAACGTTTGTACACGGTTGACATTAGTCACATGAGAACGGGTCGTTTCTACGACTCGTTCTTGAGTTCAACAGCTCGGCTGTGGAACGATTTGCTGGCCTCTGGGTTTCCTCCCTCCTACAACATGGGTCTCTTCAAGTCCCATGTTCACTCCTCCCTCTCCTCAAAAACACCATCCTCACAGCATCTTCAAAGATGACATAGGCCCGAAGAACGGGTCGTTTCTACGACTCGTTCTTGAGTTCAACAGCTCGGCTGTGGAACGATTTGCCGGCCTCTGTGTTTCCTCCCTCCTACAATATGGGTCTCTTCAAGACCCATGTTCACTCCTTCCTCTCCTCAAAAACACCCTCCACACAGCATCCTCAAAGATGACATAGGCCCTGAGGGAAATTATTTTTTCCTCAGGGCCTCCTGTGTGGAGTTAATGTAAAAAAGGCCCTGAGGGAAATTATTTTCCTCAGGGCCTCCTGTGTGGAGTTAATTTTAAAAAAAAAAGTTGAAATATAATGGTTTTTGAGTAAATTAGATTCCAATAAAGGTCCCGGTCCTGATAAATTCCACCTTTGTTTTACAGATTCATTATGTTTAAAACTTTTTATTATTTTCTATGAATCTTTTACCATTGGAACTTTTCCTGATTTGTGGAAAGTAGCACATATGGTACCAGTATTCAGTATTCGGGTGACCAATCTATGTTTATAAAAATCAATATATGTTTCTATGTATGCATTGTTATATTAAGCATAGGAAATGTTTGAAACTTTCTAAATACCTTCTTTCCACCCTCGCGAAGGTTTCCGAATTATTAAAACCACACGACAATACGTCTGAAAAGTTTTTTAATCATTAACACTCTTACGAAACTGTCAAAAATGTCACAATTTGAAAATGATATTTTGCAAACCATCGATTGTCAAATCAAAATTCTATTTAGAATAAATACTTTAAATTAATGAATTCAATCGAAGTACTCACCTATGGTACTACTAACTAAAATCGAATACTTTGAGTCAATCAAAAATTTTATTAATTATAAATAGGTTTTTAGGTACTAAATTTGATAGATTGTTCTTATAATATACAAAAAAGAATGTTTGCAATATATGGAAAATAAAAATTTGTAAAAAAAAATGCAATAGGTGGCACGCGAACTGTTTGAAAATCTGAATGTACCGGGACTGAATATGTTGAACGCGGGAGAGGGTGGGTATCACGGGAGGGGGATTCATGGGAGAGGGGAGAGGGTAGGAAGGGAAGGTGGAGGGGGAACGCGTGAGGGGAAGGAAAGCGTAAGGGGAACGGGACGAATAGGTAAAGACCCGCAGGGAAAAACAATTTCTTTATTAGTGGCATTGCAACGCATGCCGGGAACTCGCTAGTCTTTAAGAAAAAAAATATAGACCAATTTTTGCTAAGGTTTTCGAATCTCTGATAAATATAAACATTTTTTTGCACTTCAAGCCCCTTCTCTCTGCACTAGGCAACATGGGTCTTCCTCACAGATCTATCAATTCAAAATTTTTGGAATTTTATAATTATGTGTGTAACTCTTGTAACGTAAAATTACAAGTAGATGCAATTTATATTGATTTTAATGTTTTTCAATAAGTTCACCACTCCATCTTACTAAAAAAGCTTGATCAAATAGGTATACATGGAGGACCTACTTTGCTGGGTGACATCATATTTATATGACAAAACTAGTGTTTATTAATTGATATAAATCATCCCATTTCGATGTAGCTTCTGGTGTACCACAGGGATCAAAGCTTGGCCCTCTGCTTTTTCTTATATTCATAAATGATGTTGGTTCAAAATTATGCTTTTTTCACCGATGATCTTAAAATTTTTCGTAAAATTAAGTCTGTTGAAAACGTAAAATTGATTTACCTCGATACAATCAATAATTGGTGTAGCTTCAATAATATGCACTTAAATGTTGAAAAATGATAAGCTTTAAACTTCACACTAAATAGAATTATAAAGGATTTTTCCCATGTTATTAATAATACCATTCATAAAAAAGTGTCTTTCATAATATATCTAGGAATCAGTCTTGATTCTAAATTCATATTTGATGTACACATCAATGAAATGAAGTGCATATCACTGACGAGACTATCACCATAAAATGACGAAATTTATCCACAGAATATAATCCTTTTCCAATATCCTCCATCAATTCTAACCATTTTCAATGCCTTAATTAGAATTAAACTTGAATGTAGAATCCACATTATACTGTAAATATGAAAACATTGTGGAATCGGTTAAAAAAATGATACGACTGTTATTTTTCAAATGTTGATAGCATGAAAATCTTAAATACATGAATTCTTGAAAATGAATACACTTAAAATTAGAAGGCAATTGACTGATCTAACATGTTTACATACAATAATTTACGGCCATCTTAATTTACATTGTGTCTTAGTAAAAATATTGATATAAATGTTCCTAATTACCATTATTTAAGACGCCATAACATGTTTTACCTGAATTCATTTAATAAAAATATCGACTGTTCTAGCTCTCTAACCCAAATGTGTCCACTTTATAAGATAAAGAAGTTAATAAATTTAAGACTGTGCTAAAGTAGATATTTTCGTCAAAATATGAACTCAGAAAAAATGTGCTGCCATTGCAAAAAAATGTGTTGTGCAAATAATATTATGTATCATTTGTGTCTCTAGTTGTCTCACAATTCTCTAGTTGTCTCACACTCCAGGTGCGGTGCTAGACTTTTCGTGAGATAGAGTGCAAAGATTGAAAAATTTGATACTACTGATGATTTATTTTTTAATATCAATTTTTTGGATGAAGATTTTCTAGTCTGGGGAGGCACAACCTTCCCTAAATAAAAAAAAATCTCATTACCAAAGATTTTAATTTAGAAAAAAAAATCGTTTTCAGTTAGAAAAACATCGATAATGTCGTATTTTTCAACCTCAGCATTCTAACTCAGTGAAAGTCACGGACCACAACTGAGATATACTTTTACCACGCTATTATTTCAAGCAACGAATGGTGATATTTCACCAGAGAAATACTGAATGCATTTACCGCCCTGGAACGTGCCGCAAAGATGTTATATTATTTTTAATAAATTATTTATCGAATATTACAAATTAACTAATTTATTTGCGCACGCTGGGATTCGAACCCGTGACCTAGAATCTTAAAACTTTTGCCTTTTGCAAAATTTGACTCAAATCGTATACGTATTCATTATAAAAGTTGTAGAGTAGAAAATTCTCTACGAATTTTGACTAAAATAATTTTTTATACGCTTAACCGTTTTTAAGATGGAGCGCAGAGCGCTAAGTCATACATAGCGCAAGTTCAATCGCGAATCCCAGTGACTGACCTTGCGCTATGTACGGCTGAGCGCTCCGCACTCTTCGTGCTCTATCTTAAAAACGGTTAATCGTACAAAAAATTATATACGACAAAATTTATAATGAATGCAAATACGATTTGAGGCAAAGGAAGCGAAATATTCCCAAAAAACTGATTTTCGTGACCTTTGACCTTGAATATCTAAGGACGCTCACACGTGACCTTACGAGACTTTTGAGACAACATTTAAAATGCTAGAATAAAATTTCATACAAATTTTCAGCTTATTCCGTTTCATCTGAGGTTGTTGACTGGACTTATAAATTATTTAATTTGTATTGAATTGTGTTCTTTTATATTGCAGGAATACGTGTATTTCGGAGGGAATCCCCAAAAAAACACCTTCTTATCAGGAATGTCGCCTCATATCGCGCTGTCCTTGCTGTCTGTCGGCGCCACAGGAGAAACTCTCAGTGATATGGACAACGGTCTTGAATACTTTCACAACAATGTGAGTATCCCCGATCCCTTGCCCTATATGAATACAACAAACCAGCTAAGTTGAGAAAAGACAAATATTTGGATGGACCGCCTTAAGCAAATTTAGTCATTTCCTCTAAAACATCAACAGCAGCAACATATGTCCCGCGTGCCAATTTTGTACGGCCCATTTTTTTGCTTAATAAAATATCAAAACCCTAGCGGTAAAAAATATTGAACGGTTTCGGTAAATAATTTTTTTAAAGGGTTTAGCGGAAAACTTTAGTCTTGATATCTTAATATTTTGCATAGGTTCTGTTTTGTGAGGGTACAAACTTCTCCAACTCCAAATTATGTTTTTGAAAACATATAAACAACAATAAAATAGAGTTTTCATATTTCTTATTTAATCATTTGGGTTTTCGAGTGCTATTATCAAATATTTTACGTATTAATTGTTTTTGAGTTTAATTCGTAGAACTCAATTTAATTTTTAAAAATTTAATTAAAATTGAATTTTATAATGTTATTATCGAGTTCTGCAAGTATTTAAGTATGTATTTTTGTTACAGCTAATTAGAGTAATACTCTCTCAATTAGTGTCCAGCAAATTGGTTTAAACGATAAAAAATCATTTTAGACACCTTATAACAGGTTGATAACAGTACCTACACGCGACGATTTTACTGCTGCCAACACTTCGTGTTGGTGTGTAAGAAAGAGAACGCGGGTGCGGTCTCTTTCGGCGCGGCCAGTTTCAGCTGAGCTCTCTTGGGGAAGACACGGTGTTCGAGCCTTGCAGATTTGGTGTGACGGAGTCCGTGAGAATTATTCGTTTCTTGTTAGTCGATCATGTTTAATATTTTATAACATTTTGTTTAGTGAATTACCATGTTTCTATTAGTGTCTCATGCTTCACATGAGGATGGCACTCACAACCAGGTTTGATATTGTAGCTTTTCAAATATGTCGGTACATGTAACGATGACGCAGCAGATTCTAACATCTTTTAGATTCATGTTTTCTAGAAGGCCACCCCTGAGTTAATCTTAATATATTTATTCATAGTCTGATGTCTCTATTAGAAATTCCTAATTAAGTAATAATTTTATAAATGATTTGCCCGCATACTTTGTGAATAAATATTAATTGTTCTTAACAATGTGAGTGTTAATTTTTAAATCTACCCTTAGTTGCCTTTACTTTTGAATATTTGCTTGATGGCGATCCTGGGACACCATTTGATCATTGTTTTAGGGTTCCAGCCTGAGCAGAGAAGTGATTTTGGTAGGTTGATATAAAAATAACAATTAACATTGTTACAAAATGGCGCCCAACGGCTTTCGAAATGTTCTTTTCTGCTGTGTCATAGTATCATAATGTACGTTATTGTTAATATTTTACAAACTAGATCGACTCTCAAGGCGGCTTATTCCCGCGGTTTCCGTGTCTGCAAGGCCCGAACACAGCTGCTTCTAGTAAATTCCAGTTTAATTTAAATTCTTAATTTGTACATGATCTCAGCTGTTGCTCAAGACGTTTATCGTCTCTTATAATTGTTTTGATGCCCAGTTCGCTGGCATCACTCAGAAATTTTTCTCTTTTGAATAGAATTCTGGATTGAACTGCATGGCTGAAATAATTTGTTACAAAATTTTTTAGTTGCATGTATTAATTTTTTTTCTATCTTCCTATTAGCTAGGGATGGAAGAACCGGTTCACAAATGGAACATATTGTACGACCAGCTGATAGGATGGGGTTCATTTTATGCAGATTCAATCAACTAGCATTTCAACTTTCTGATGGAAACTTAGTAAGTTCATTTTTAATTTTACAAGCTAATTTCATGTAACTATAGCTGAGCTAATTTTTTTTAACCTTATATTTGATTTGATGGCATAAATCTTGGTTCCAATTATTGTGGCGACAATATTTTATCTTATCTATTAATTTACCTCAACAATTTTGTTGTAATTATTTCACTGTGATTGTTAACAATGTTATCAAAACCCACATAAAAATTTCAGTATATGATCACATGTGATTAAAATTTTTTTTTCCTACCTTCTTTTAGGTTATCATTGCAATTCTAATGATTAAACGAATAAAATTTTTCAGTCTACCCAACTTTTCAAATATTATTACAAGGTGGTCTTTTACATTAATAATGAATTATTTCCCTTTATTTTTTTTGGTTCTCATTTATATTCAGATTTTATCTTTCAACTTTAATAAATATAACCAAACGTGCATTTCAGACTTCTTGGATTCTTCGGGTATTCTTCTGATCACATGACGTCGTGAACGGTTGGGTTCTGCAGATTTCCAGCTGACCTGATAATGCAAGGCAACTAAAGTTTGTTTTCAATTTTCTTAAATTCTATAATTCATTGTCCGGGTTGTTTTGGGTTTATCGATGAATTTTTCTTGTGCATGTTTTTATTAAGAAAGATAAGTTCCTTGCTAAAGTCAATATCTTCTTTTGGGACAATATTTTATACAATTTTTTTTCTCCTTTGATGGAATTTTTCAACTATTTCTGATTGCGTTTCATGAACAAGGACTTGAAAAGTTTTCATTATGGTGAATAACTTCCATCGAACATTTTGGGGTCTCCTAATTAAATTTAATATGTAATTGTTGCTGGGGTTTTCAAATTTTAATTTTCTTTGTTCTGGATTTTTCAAATAATACAATTTATTTTATTCACTATAAAGTGGAACAACGTAGAAAGCACATATTATTTTATTTAATTTTATCAGGTTCGTAGTTTTTTTTTTTAAAGTTTTCATCTAATTGGGTATTTAACATTAATTTTCACATCTTAAATTTAATCATTTGCTAAATCTTTTAAATTAATTATTTACGTCAATGCCATCTATTGGATTTTTCAAAACTAAATATTTTGGTTCCAGTCTTCGCTTATTATTACCTTCTTTTAATTATATTTTGGATAAACATTGATTATTGCCATCTTTTGTTTTTTTAACAGTTACACATTACGGTAAACATAACAAATGGTTCCTTTTAATATTTCTATTCAGAATTGGTTGGAATCTTAGCTAGTGATCTATTGATTGAAATGCAATTTAATGGGATATATTTGAATTTCTTTATCAGGATTATTTAATGTCCGCAAGTTATTATAGGATATTTGAATTAGGGAACTCGGGTTAAACATTAAATTTTAGCTTTAATGCTCTGTGGTATGGTTTCACGAGATCTTCTTATTTGCTGCGTTTTCGGTATTTGAGCACGTTCCATGATTTCTTCCTGCTGGAAAATCCTCTGAGTTCGTTCGCTTTTCTTGTGTGTTTCCATGCCGGTGCATTTCCTGCCTCTGAGTTGCACACACAATTCTTCTGAATTGACCGTTGTATGTAAGCTCGGATGACGAGTTACTTTCAAGCGCAGGAGACGAAAGAATCCTTTGCTTAATCGATTTGTTCTTAAGAGGAGGGTAGATTCGTTTCTGTTGGCATATTATTAAGAATTTTGGATTCCATATTTTGGGTTTTTTTTTTTCATTTTGGGGAAGTTAAAATGTAGTTTTGTACCTATATGTGTAGGGAAAACTCTTGGTTTCATCTCTTTCAGAGGTTTTCAATGAATCTTGTTTTTAAAGGGGGGGGTTTTCGTTTCAAAATGTGATGAAGGATTGGTGTCTACTTCTGACATTTTGTGGGGGTAGTTTTTTTGTGCATACATGACCACCACATGTTGCATAATTTTGTTTAGACATTGTTGGTCTTACATGTTGTCTTGTCTTGTCATAGTATTATGTAGCGAATTAATGTATAATTGATTTATGTCATATTCAACGGGGAAGGATGATTAATACTTGTTTTGTGTAAATTTTATTGGAATGAGTTTTTTTTTTTTAATGTGATAAGTGACGGTGTTTTTGATCTACTTTCATTACTGATAATTTAAAAATTAGTTTGGTATCATTTATGTAAGTTGATTATGTTGGTTGTATAATTTCTAGGAATTTTAGCCAAGAGTTTTCACAAGAAAGTCTCAGGAGCTGTAAAATACCTATTACGATTTAGGAATCACCCTCTTGGTTAATTTTCATATTAAATGTCATTAATCTGGTTTTTGCTCTCTTACAATGTGCTATTTTACAGTTAATTTTATTAGATTGCATGTTTATTAATTCAGTACTATGTATATTAACTATATTAAGGTGTTTTCATATCTCTTGCTCTCCTTCGGGTGTTATTTTCATGATTGATGTGGTGGGAGCTGTTCTTCGTATGTTCTGCAATTCCGGATAATTATATATTAACATTTTCGACTATAGACATGTTTCATAATCAATATTGTGACATCATTTAACTTGAGAATCTTGTCTTTTGAGCTCGAGGACATTTTTCTCGACTTATTTGATTTCTTAATATTGTTCAATTCTATTTTGTTTTACCTTGTGATCGTCAGAGGTGGCAAGGAAAAGATAATTATATTTTTTCATGATTACGCTAAATGATTTAATTAAATATTATATATTGATTTTTATCTCTATTGATGTAGTTCACTGACACCTTCAGTCGGTTATTGCAAGTTCTTAGTTTTTTTAGTATAAATCTTATTGGTTTGTGTCTGGGGTGGTTAGGCTTTCAGAGTTTTTCAAGAGATGTCTCAATTTTAAGTTTGTTAATTTTTAATTATATTTCAATTATTCTGTCATATTGAGTTTAGGTTTCAGTATTTTTTTGTTAATTTTCAGTAGTTCAGTAATTTTTACAATTTTACAGCAGCACTATAAATTCTTAGCATCACTTGTTTTTTATATTGGTAATTCTATAGCTAGGCAGTAGATTAGTTTAGCGAATTTTCTCACAAGAAGAAGATGTGGACCTCCATGCAGTGGATTTTCAAGATCTCAAGAAATACAGAGTATTCGGGGTTAGTTATCACACCTCCTCCTCCCCGCGAGTATGTTACGCTAGCGCTTTTCAAGAGGCTCAAGATAGTTCCTGTTACAAACATTGACTGCCAATTTCATTTCTGAAGAAGCTTCTGTTGTCGCTGGACTGTATTATTCAATTCTGGCTCAAGACTGAGATGGATGTCTTCTGATCACTCCTTCGGACCTGTCGGTGATTAGTGTTTTGGATCCAGTATTGCCAATCAACATACCCACTTGCAGCACCTGGTGAAGGAAGAGTTCGATTCAACGCTTGCTTTGAAGTACTCAGAACAATTTGGTACTTTCATCTGGACACCTCTCTTCTTGGAATTACCGCTACTGAGTGGAGCGTAGAAGAGGTCTGCTACAATTATACCTCACTACCGGAAGGCATTATTCCACCTGAGATGTTTTGGTGTTTATCATCATGACTCATCACTCTTCATCGGTCACGCTGCGTTTCCATGGACTACATTCCATAGAAGAATCTTTCATTCATTTTCTCCACCGTTTGGATCAACATTAGGCATGATCTGCAGAATGTCCATACTGGGTTTCAACGCCAGGAGGCGTCCGAAATTTTCTGATGAAAATTTCGCTTTTCGTGGGAGGGTAATATAACAGGTTGATAACAGTACCTACACGCGACGATTTTACTGCTGCCAACACTTCGTGTTGGTGTGTAAGAAAGAGAACGCGGGTGCGGTCTCTTTCGGCGCGGCCAGTTTCAGCTGAGCTCTCTTGGGGAAGACACGGTGTTCGAGCCTTGCAGATTTGGTGTGACGGAGTCCGTGAGAATTATTCGTTTCTTGTTAGTCGATCATGTTTAATATTTTATAACATTTTGTTTAGTGAATTACCATGTTTCTATTAGTGTCTCATGCTTCACATGAGGATGGCACTCACAACCAGGTTTGATATTGTAGCTTTTCAAATATGTCGGTACATGTAACGATGACGCAGCAGATTCTAACATCTTTTAGATTCATGTTTTCTAGAAGGCCACCCCTGAGTTAATCTTAATATATTTATTCATAGTCTGATGTCTCTATTAGAAATTCCTAATTAAGTAATAATTTTATAAATGATTTGCCCGCATACTTTGTGAATAAATATTAATTGTTCTTAACAATGTGAGTGTTAATTTTTAAATCTACCCTTAGTTGCCTTTACTTTTGAATATTTGCTTGATGGCGATCCTGGGACACCATTTGATCATTGTTTTAGGGTTCCAGCCTGAGCAGAGAAGTGATTTTGGTAGGTTGATATAAAAATAACAATTAACATTGTTACAACCTTCAAAAATTGACATTTAAAATTGTATAAATAGGTCGTCTCAATGTGGATTAACCACAGTTTGAAAATGGTCGTGTTAACCGAAACAGCTGTAACAAAAATAAAAACTTAAATACTTGCAGAACTCGATTATAACATAATGTATTTGATGCGTTTTTTGTGTGTGCTATGTGATTGTGTGTTTGTCGAAGGACCTTGCGTGTTGCGTGAAATGTGTGTAGACCACTGTACAATGCAGATAATATGCACAAGGAAAAAGGACAAAAGAACTTACTGCGCTTCTATCTTCTTGAATCCTGGCTGGTTTCTGGTGCACTTTATGATTAATTGCGGGATGCGGTATACGAATGCGGTATGCGGATGCGGTAGGCGGATGCGGGATGCGATTTAGATGATTATGGAGCGAGGGCCGATTTAAGACTGACTTGGGACAAGCAAAAATGGCAGGAATAAAAGGAAGGGTAGGATGGATTGTAACAATACTAACTACAAGTACAGGGTCATGATGTATAGATGTATGTATGCAGGTACGTGTAGCTGTATTGTGTATACGCCCAACCAGTGTTATAATTTTAATTAAATTTTTAAAAAAAAATTAGTTGTCTGTAAAACCGGTTTACGGACGATAATTTTACGCGATAACGTCACGAGCCGAACGCTTAGGCCGATCGTGCCTCTCTATCGCTTGTTCCGCGCTCTCGCTGAACGCTTAGGCCGAACGCTTGTTCCGCGCCCTCGCTTGTACGCCCGGCTCAAGTGGAACGTGACAACGTGACAATGAGTCATGCTTTTTCGTGAATGCGGCCGGTGTTCATCGATTTATAAGACGTTATCACGTCAAAACAAATATTTTACGTTTTCAAAGTCTATATTATATGAAGCGGAAGGATTTCGCAACATTTATCAATATTTTATCAGTCTCTTATTAACTAGCCGCCCAAATTGCAAGTATTTTTTAAACAATGTTTTTTCATTTTTATTTTTATTTTTTTTTTTTTATTATTATTAAGTTAAAAGAAATATAATATTTCGCTTCCTTAACTTAAATACAGAGCATATACAGGGTAATAACGGACGTACTTGACTTACTTTAACCAATGATTTCTGACATTATTTGGAGTAAAAAATGTAAATGAAATTTTGGTCTCCGGTGACTTTTTTTGGTGAATTTTATTTTTTTTTCAAAAAATTTTTCTTCAAAATCAAACAAAAAAAAATTTCTTCCGCATGTCGTCACTGGTCACTCCGCCGAGTAGCCAACCCACCCCTTACCCCGCCTCCAACTGTCCAACACCTACCATTTTTTTATGTTTTTGTAGAAAAAAAAAAAAACATTAAAAATGTCACCGGAGACCAAAATTTTATTTACATTTTTTACTCCAAATAATGTCAGGAATCACTGGTTAAAGTAAGTCAAGTACGTCCCTTAACACCCTGTATAGTATAGTAGTAAGAAGTAATATTTTTAATTTTGTTCCAACATCTTAAGTTTAAATAGTTTTTTTAAAGGTTTTTATATTCTTTTCCGTTTTTAGGTTATCTGGAAGGAGATTATATATGTGAACTCCCTCGTGGCCAATACTTCTCTTGCCACTTTCAGTCTTGACTGTATTTGTGTACAATTTATTGTGTTGTCTAGTATAATGTTCGTGTACTTGTGATGTTTTTATAAATATTGTGTTTGTGTGTATAAGTCCATTTTGTATTTTGTAGATTAAAAGACATATGTTATATTCGTACAATGTTCTTATTTTCAAAAGGTTCATTTCCTGGTATAGTTTTTTTGTGGGAGTGTCTGGGTTATAATTGAAGAGTTTTTTAATAACTTTGTTCTGTATTATTTGTAAGTCGTTTAAGTACGTAATGTATGTGTTTCCCCATATTTCTATTAAATAATTTAGGTGGAACTGGATTAAGCTAAAGTATAAGCCCCTTTTACCTCTGTTGGTAGAAGATGAGCAATTCTACCAAATAAACCAATTAATGGGATGATTTTTGTTTTTAGTTTTTCTACGTGTTGTTTAAATGTTAAATGTTTATCAATGTATAAGCCCAGGTATTTTTCGCTATCTAGAAGATGTAGGTCTCTTTCTTCTATTTGTAATTGTTTATGCGATGTTATTATTCTTTTAGGTGAGCTTAAGATCATGTATAATATTTTGGAATGATTAATTCGACAGAATTTATTGTTTTCGCCTTTGAAACAAAATATTTCGCATGCGGCGCGTATTGTTTTTGTGATTTATAATAATTTTATTTAAAAAAATATAAAAAAGAAAATTGATAAATTGGACGCTCGGTTAAAAGGTTTCTCATCACTGCTCTAAAACAAAAAGTTGCCTCTACAACTTCTCCTACTGCTGACTGCTCCGTCACCCAAACTAATAGATTACTTTTCCTCCTAGAACTAGTAAGTGTTGCCTTCAAACATTGAGTTCGCAATCCTCGACTTCATCACCTCTGTCTCTTCTCAACAATCGTCAATTTATCGTCAATCAAATGGCTCTTACGTTTGGTGACTTAGCAGAGTCAAACTAAATTTCAACAATACAAAAGTAGCTGCACAAAAAAAACAGAGTGTGCAATTAGAAGTGAAACCTTCAGAAAACTAAAGTAGACAAGAGTGCGGAGACTACGAAGCCCTTTTTTTCAATTTGAAAGACGATTTTTTTCATATTTTTGTCGTCGAATTCCAGTGAACCTTTTCCTATACATTTGGTTATCTTATTAGTTTTCTTCTTCGGAGTCGCTAGATGTCACTTTCTTTTGCTTGTTCATTTTGGAGTGGTTTGAAAATTATAAAAAATTTACAAAAACAAAAATACTATTTTTTTTTGGATTTCTTAGGATTCGATCCTTGATCCGCTGAATGTCTGGCAGCTTAGATTCGTCAGGCGCTTTAAACCACTAGACTGACTAGACCAAATAAAGACGTGCGAGGACCGTGGATTTATCGTATTATATTGGAAACATGTACCCGTGAAATAGATAAATGGGTTGTTCGTCTTTTCAACCTACATAACTTTTACCATTCTGTCATATTTCCATCTAAAGTGAGGATTTTTTTTTTACTATAAATGAATTCTCTCTGAGGGGAAATTGTAGCAAGGGGGAAGTAGCCCTAAAACGCCTATTGGGGGTGACAAACACGAGCTGCGTGTATACCTATTTCGAATGACAACCCACGTGACAGAATTAACTAAACTAAATTTGTAAAAGACAAGTTTTTGACATTTAAAAAAATATTTTATTAAACATAAAAAAATTATAATCCCTGTTATTTGATAGGTTATACCTTTTGGAGTTAAAAAATAGTTTTATATTTTATGTCGTCTTATCATTTTTGTGTAACATTATAGAATACACGCAAGTCGGAGTTTTGCCCCTTTATATGCGAATGAGACAAAATGCACTAGTATTTTAGTATAAATAAATCGGAATGTTTTTTTTTTATCTTTGCACAGTACATGAAACTCAGTGAAAAACGTGGTTCATAAATGACCGCACCGCGTGGCTCCTGTGAAAAAATGAATTAATCCCCCCTCCCCCCACCCCGCCGGCCCTTGCCCGCCTTCCCGTGTTTTCTATACCGCACGGAAAGCTCGAAACCCAACAAAAAGTTTCATGTTAATAGTGATGTTTGAGGGATTGTCACGGCAAAAGTTAACGGCGGAGCTCGCAAGAGACGAGCCTTTAAACATACCTTCTTAGATTGACTTTTTTCAGTTGGCTTGTTTTCTCATCTGAGCTAAAAGCTGGTTCACATTGAGCTATAAATCTGCGAGCAGATATCTGTCGATTCGCGAGCGCTTATCTTTTGTCCTTTCACACGAGGCTATCAAATATTTCTTCATGTGGTAGGAGAGGGGGTCAGTCGAATTAGGGAGCGGCAACGGAATGCATATTTTTTGTACTGAAATCTGTCAACTTGACATCTGTCATCCACGGGTCAATTACAATGACCCCCTCTCCTGTTTTAGTCGGAGAAGGGGAGAGTTATCTTCTGACATATCGCCTCTGGAGCGGTTACGTCTGAGATGTGTATTGTCTATGATTGATCTGCGCTTAAAAACGCTTATGTGTGAACGGTCTGAAGGGTTTGTATGGAGAGCGTTATTTGGCGTGCTATGATCTTTTATATTTGATAGCTGTGTGTGAACCAGCTTTTAATGTTATTCGCTCTCTCCAGACCAAATACGAATACCAGAAAGCAATCAAGAAGATGAATTCCTACACTGGTGTCAACTTGACCGTGGCAGGCAAGATGTTCCGGAAGAAAGGACCGCAGTATGCTCTGAATCCCGACTACAAGAAAAAAGCCGAACAATTTTTTTACAGCAAAGTGGAAGAGGTCGATTTCGATGACGCCGATGCTGCAGCTGACGAGATAAACAATTGGGTAAGATGAACAAGCTAATTTAATACTGAAACTAATTATAACATTATATTATTTTTTTATAATTTTTTTTTTTATAATATATGATTTACATGCTATGGTGATAATTTTACTTGTAAGATTTTTACTACTTTTCCATTGAAAGCATTTACTTGTGTATGGAAGGGGAGTGTACGTAAATGCTGTTATTAGTTACTACTTAAATAATTCATTGTACATATATATATGTGTGCTTATTATTTATTTTGATAATAATATGTATTTTAAAAAAGAAAAGAATGTTATGGAAAACAAACGATATTTATATTTTAACTAGCGGACCCGACAGACGTTGTCCTGTACACACGTCTTTAATTCGAAAATTTCAAACTTAAAACCACAGCACATGATCGCAGCACCAACTGTCGCGACAAACTAAAATTAAAATAAAATAATATTGAATATTCGATACTGCGATGGTAGCGCAGTCTGCCGGATCCAATGTAAAACATTTCAAAATCAACAACTCCTTAGAAATAAAAAATTAATTAAAAGAACATTTTCCAGTGGACCAAATTGTGAATCTAAACCATTCTCGAATCCCCTTGAACCCACACAAAAAATTTCATCAAAATCGGTCCAGCCGTTTAGGAGGAGTTCAGTGACATACACACGGACAGAAGAAATATATATATATTAAGATTATGATACTTCTGATTTCTTCCAGTAGACGATTGAAAAAAGTTCTTCCCTGGTAAGAATGATGTTGTGCAAAAATAGTATTTAATTTTGGGCATAGAAAAACATATTTAAGTCGAGTTCGATTTTCAGTTAAAAGTTGATATTAGTATATTTCTTTAATAATTTGAATTTATTAATTTTTTTCTTCAAAATACGCAAAATCACTTTGTGGCGTTATTATTAATTTAATGAAAAACAAATACCCCCTTCCCTACAAAAACCCTCCACACAGCATCCCCAAAGATGACATAGGCACTGAGAGAAATTATTTTTCTCAGGGCCTCCTGTGTGGAGCTCATGTAAAAAAAAAAAAATTTCCTATTTAGTTCGATCCTAAATACTTCTTTGTTGACGTAGGTTCATAATTTCGATTGAATTAAAAAAGAAAGAAAAAAACTAACCTAATAACCAATTTTAGTGTTTTTCTAAATGACGTGCTTCTACCTCACAGCCAGGAATGCTCTAGCATTTGTTAAGACGACAATATAACCAAAAATATATTCAGAATCTTAACGACGTAAGTAAAAAAGACGTGTATACAAATTGCGACTCGCGACCCGTGTATTGGACGGACCTACTGACGAATTCGCCCTATCAAAGAAATGAAGAAGAAGACTAATAATGTGGGAATCAGTAAAGAAAGCGTGTAAGTACGGTTGAATTCGCCGTAGCGGGCCTGGAGATTCGACCTTTCCGCCGCGTTCATTTAAATTAATTCTGAAGAACGTGTTACAAATATTTAAGCTGTTTCTAAATGAATGCCTCCCGAAGTTATTAATTCATCGTCTAGAAAAATAAAATCTGGTGCTTATTGCTAACTTTATAGTTGAAAAACTGGTTAAAAAGTTTTAAAATATTTGTACCTAAAATATTTTAATTGTAAGGTATTGTTTTTATTAATTTTAAATATAAAGAACTTACATTCCCAGGTATCGGTTGGAGTAAAAAAGTTATTATAGTTACGAATTTTCCGGAAATGTTTAAAATGTTAGTTTTGAGCAAACAAAAATTATTAGGGTTATATACCGCCTTAAGTACAGTACACGCCAAACTTTTAGGCGCGGTGTACCCGCCCAAAAAGAAGAAGATGGAGAGATATGTAAATACGAATGTTCGAGAGAGCGCCCTAAAATTCGAGATGATAATATTTAAGCGAAAGTTGTGAAAATAGTGCAAAAATCTCGTGGAGTGTCTAAAATGACATTTAATGAAACACTGTAAATTTTTTCATACGTATAATTTGCAAGTAAAGTAACTGAAAAAATTTTTTTTTTTTTTTACATGAACTCCACATAGGAGGCCCTCAGGAAAATATTCTCCCTCAGGGCCTATGTCATCTTTGGGGATGCTGTGTGGAGGGTTTTTTATAAGGAAAGGAAATGTAGGAGAATTCTGGGAAGGAAAAGGGTTTAAGGGGTGGGTAGGAATCTGGGGTTCAGTGTGTCCTGGTCATCCGCCTCCAAGACCTAGACAAACCTCATCCCATGAACCCGGGCACCCCTGCTAAATAAAAATCTTGTTTATAATAATTTTCAAAGCATACTTTGCGATTTTTTTCTGCCGACGGAATTTCAGATAATTGCTTCTTCGGCGTGGGAAATGTACGGATATCTTCGAGAATAATATATGTTTTTAAAAGCTTTAAAATATAAGTATTTAAGGAAAATATGTAATAAATTGGTAGAAATGCGGGAAGCCGGGCCTTAAGCCGCCGCTACCCGAATTTCTACCGATTTCTTACATGTATCCCTTGAACATTTGAAGTGTTTAAGCTCTTAAAAAAATATATGTTATTTTTAAGGTAATATCTAGACGCGATCCACGCCGAAACGCAAATTATATGAAATTCCCTCGATGGAAAAAATCGCAAAGTATGCTCCAAAAATCATTAAAAACAAATCTAATTCAATTATATTACAAGTTATATTTGTGAAAAAAATCACAGTGTTTCTTTCGCGATATTTTTGCACTATTTTATTTATTTATTTTATTCTATTGAAGATTTTATTCCAGCAGGGCTGGCAGGGGTGTGCAATCCCAGTCTGATTAATTAATTAATTAAAACTAAATCAAATTAAACAGAAAAATAAATAAATTCTAAAAATATTTTGGGATCGTCCATCAGGGAGGTCGCCTCATCGTCTGCATCCATCGCTCATTTAGGGGGGAACTAAGCCACTCGGATGCAGCCACGACAATGATGTTGTTTGAATTCCGTGTCCTGCTCCAGAAGCTGGCTTGTCAGTGGCGAAGTAAGGCTGGGAATGAATGCACCCTCCCCTCGGTGAACATCGTGGAAGCACTGCAGAACCTCAGTAGTTGCATAAGTTGCCTGTACGCGTTATTGTAGCACACCCTCAGTTTATCCCATTGTGCCGCTGGATATTGCGTCCACAGTTCAGTTGTGTTCAGGGCAGTGCAGTACGTCTTGAAAAGTAGTTTTCTGACATCGTCACTGCAGTGGTACAACCGCCTTGAGAGCATTCCGGCCCGTATGTTAATTGCTCTTCTTTGTCGTTCCATATCTTCTACATCCGTCATGTCTTCGGTTAGGATATGTCTCAAATATTTAACCTGTGAGGCCACAAGCAATTCATTTCCTCCTAGATAAATTGGAGGAATATTCAATGGCTCCTTGTTGTGTTTGAAAGCGTCCCTTCATCTGTGCGTCACTCTCTAATATCCCGTACAAAACTTGCGATTGACTGGCAGCTACACCGCGTAAGAGACTGGGTAGATAGCTTGAAGTTTGGCCACTGTCAACTATATGGCCACATAGCTTCCAAGTGTCAAGCAGACTTGCCCACCTGTGCCCACTGTGCCAAAGTTGGCCACAACCGTGATGCCTGTCCCAAAAAAGAGAAATCTCCATTGTGTCCCACCTGCACCTTCTCCAGAAAACCGGCTTCCCACAAAACTGGAGCTCAAGACTGCCCTGCCCGGCAAGCTGCTGAGAGACGTGAACTTTCTAGGATAATTTTTTTAGGTTAAACCTCAAGAATCGTTCTGTGAATAATTCCTTCTCGACGTACTACCAAAACGTTCGTGGCCTAAATACAAAACTGAACACTATTTGCTGTAACGTCAGTGTATGTCATTACGACTTTTTATTTCCGAAACATGGCTCTCTGATAATGTCTCATCTGCTGAATTTGGACTGTTTGACTACAATATTTTTCGTTGTAACCGTTCTACTTCTTCTGTGAAGTGTAAAGGTGGTGGAGTGATGATCTGTATAAACAAAAAATACCCTTGCCATATTCTAGAAACATCTAACAATATTTCTGATCAATTGTTCCTGTGTGTTATATTTGGTACCAAAAAGCTTGTACTCCTCTTCGGTAGAAGTCTATAAGTCGCATACTGCTTCTAGAAACGCTGATTCCTTATTTATTTGTAGCGATTATAATTTACCTAAAATATTGTGGCTGAATGGCAACCAAGGGGTCAAAACTCCTACTAGTAATCTTTCCCAACAAGCTATTGAAATTGTATTTTTTTTTGCCTTTATGAATATGTTTCAAGTAAATCCAGTCACTAACTGTCTAGGTTCTTGCCTGGACTTAATTTTCACTAGCATACCTAATGTCATAGTAAGTGAAACTGATGTCTTTTTGCTACCTATCGATAAATAGCATCCACCTCTTACTATTAACATCACAATTTTTTTCAAATTCGAATCTTTGAAACCAAGTGTCTCGTATCACTACAAATATCTGAATGGTGACTATTCTTACATGAACAAATATCTTTCTCTGATTAATTAGACAAAAGTATTTTTAAATTCTGATATTAATGACGCCGTATTTAAATTTAATGAATGTGTATCACATGCTATAGATTTGTTTGTTCCCAAGGGATGTTACTCTCAACCCAAGTTTCCAAATTGGTTCAGCTCGAAACTTAAACAGTTAATAATTGAAAAAAAAGAAAACTCATAAGTTATTTAAAGACACTGGCAACTTAAACTTTTATCAAAAAATTTCTCGATTAAGGGAACTGTCTAAAATCGAATCCGCCAAATGCTATAAATCTTTTGTAGAAGTTACAGAGACAAAATTTCTGCAAAATCCTAAACAATTTTGGCAATTTGTTGCGCAAAAGCGTGCTGATAATGATCTCCCTTCAAGTATGTATTATTATGAAACTCACACTACAAACGGTCACGACATCGCCAACCTTTTTGCTAAACACTTTTCCTCTGTATAATCTGATGCTTCATGCACCATCCCTCCACTTTACTGACTATAACTATGACTAAAAGACTTGAATGATTGCCAAATTTCACTTATAGAGGTTTACCAATCCTTAAATAATCTGTCTAACAAAAAAAGTACCGAACCTGATGGTATTCCAGAAATCTTGCTAAAAGAATGTAAATGTACATTATCTACCCCAATTTGTATGTTGTACAATTTATCACTTTCATCTGGAACATTTGCTGACTCATGAAAAATTTAATTTATTCGACCCATTTTTAAGTCCGGAAAAAAGTCAAATATTGGAAACTACAGACCAATATCAATTATATCTAATATTCTACAAATATTTGAGTCGATAATTACAAAGAAAATCACTCCTCTTTTTTAAGAATGTTCTGATTGAGGAACAGCATGGATTTAGATCGGCGAAATCTACAACAACTAATTTACTGCCCTTTACAAATATTATTGTTAAAGCTTTAGAAGACAACACTCAGGTTGATGTCCTCTACACTGACTTCTCCAAAACCGTCGACAAGGTTAATCACCGTATCCTCATAGCCAAACTCTATGCTATAGGCATTAGAAACCCTTTGCTATCATTTTTTCACTCTTACTTGAGTGATAGAAAACAAAGGGTTAAAATAAATAACTTTGAATCCTTTAATATTGATGTAACTCTCGCCGACTCTGGCAAGGGTTATTTCCGGTACGTATTTGCACTTAACGGTTTTGGCGGACTCGATGTCATCTTCAGTTAATGATTTGTCACATATTATTTGCATGGTTTGCTCGTCCATCACGCCTATTTTTTGTTGGATAAACGCAAGAATGGACGGGCAGTCTCCGATTAGAGAAATTTTAATGTTATGTTACAATGTATTGTTTTTATTATTTATTTACTTTTTGTTCGCGGAGTACGGAAAACGTGTTGTGGTCGCGACGCCACCTAGCGATTTTTGAAGGAGTCATGTTTTATTAAGCTTTTTCACAATTTTCGCTTCAATTTTATCATTTAAAATATTAGCGCGCTCTGTCCAACATTTGTAATTACATATCTCTCCATCTTCTTCTTTTTGAGCGGAGAAGCACCGCCTTAAGACCTGCCTGAACGTGATGCATTCCATTCTCGCGTAGTTACCGACTTTACAATGAAACGACAGAGAAAGTAAAAACTCGTCTATTGCGACGATTTCTGATCAACGTCAGGCCAGTCTTAAAGTTTGGCGTGTTCTATAAATAAAAAAGCCATTTATTAAATCAATCACTTGTAAATTCATCATATTCAAATTCAATCCTTCAAATTTTGCCAAAAACACAAACCGCTCTTACCAGAGACAACCCACATGCGTGTACACAGTGCCTCACTGCAAAACCAGGTTGGCCCAAAGGCACATTTTTTTTTTTTATTCTAGTAAAAAAGAAAATTAAATTTTCACTCATATTAACCAGAAATAATTAAATACATTAAATCAAACTAAACACCATTATACAACGCTACCCCATTTCATTACTCTGTTTATCAAGAATATACATTAACAATTTTTTTTTTTAAATTTATCTGTAATTTACATTAACTGTATTGCCCCAAAATTGTTTAATTCCCTACCCAATTCCATCAACACGAGTCAAAATCTGAAGGTATATAAAAAAATATTAAAAGCTGGTTAAAAAATAATTTAGAAGCGAGTAAATTTTTTCCATAAATTGTACCATCTGTTTCTAATTTCCTAAGATATTACATGTCTTACTTTATATTTAGATTTTAAAAAGGTAATATTTACACATGTACATATATGAACGTGTGTATGTACATATATGGGTGTGTACATACATTTATATATATTTTTTTAATTTGAAGAAAATTCTCAGTTAATCCTGTAAAATCAATCATCTTGATCTGTATATTTACTAGTACAGATATTTTTTAAATTCTATTTTAACTACCACTGTCTAATATCAACATATTATAATACCCACGCACACGCTTCGCCTTTGTGGGATCTTTTTTTGTTACTATTTTATATTTTTTATGTTTTTAATTTATTACCTGACACTTTAAAGCAACAGAATTCTATGAATAAGGTTTAATATATGATGAAAAATTGGTTATTGGAAAAAATATATTTATTTTGATATTTATGAAAAAATTTATGAAAAAATGTTGAAGCTATAGATGTAAGCTGTAAATTATAACTTTATAATATATATTTAAGTGAATTATAAGCACCTGCTGTCAAACCAATGCAATTGGCTAAGCAGGACTTGTTTGTTGATATATAAAATAAATAAATAAAAAATAAATAAATAAATAAAAAATAAATGTTTATAATTATTCCGATACATCAAAAAAAAATCGCTAATAAAAAAAAAATTGAGTCTTCTGTTTTCTGTTCAGGTTGAGAGTGAGACCAACAACACAGTCCAGGAACTTGTGAACGGCAGCGATTTTAACAATGATACTACTTTAGTACTTGTCAATACCATCTACTTGCAGGTTGGTAAACTCACATCATATAGCAGGAGTACTTTTAGTGATTTATATATTTAATAGCAACAAGGAGGGATTTTGTTCACTGTTGATGTTTGTTTTACCTCCTCGCATAATCCAGACTAGAGTTGAGTAAGTTCTGCATTTTGCCAAAGGCCTCCGAGGAATGCTTCGTTTTAAAAGCATTCGAATTCTGGGAGGGGGTCCCGTGTTCGAGTTCTTGGTAGCGGACTGAGTAGGTACTGGGCGCTGTTGCTGTTGCGGCGCACCGAGCCGGGATGCACGAGTTCGGACAAGAACTCGGACTCGCCCTCGGATAGAGCCCGCAGAAGAACTCGGACCAGGAACCTACTCTAGATCCCGGCAGCGCGCAAGGACCCGCACGCGGACTCGGGCCCGTCACCGGTCGCACCCGTCCGCGTGTTCTGCAACATACATTTTGGCCACGGACCCGCCACTCATTAATTCAGAAGTACCACGCAACCCGCGTGCAGCCTGGACCGCCGACACGGGCCGAACGCCTCTACCGGACTACCAGTCGCCGCCGGTGGTCGGTAGAGGCATTCGGGTTTCGGGTAGAGGCTTCGGGTTCGAGTTCGCTTTCCGAGTTCCGCGTTTGGACCCGAGTCCGCGCTCCAAGCATCGAGTCCGGGACAGGGTTCTCTAGGAGTGGTGGATTTGAAAAAGGAGTGGGAGTAGGAACCGCTTCCCGCAAAGGACCCGTGTTCAAGAGCCCAATCCGACTGGACCGACTCATCGCTAATCCAAACCTTTTCGAGACTCGCATTGAAGTTCTGGGAGGGGAAACGGTGTGAGCGGTGAATAGGAATCTGGGTGACAGAAGTGACGGATGTATGAATCTATCCCTTCCCCTGGTACAAGGCGATGGGTTGAGAGAGTCCGGCCGGAGAGTTCAGAAGGTCTCCCTCAACCAGTCTCTCCCGTTCCGGTCTGCCATACAGTAGGTAGGCAAATGAATCCGCTGCCGAGACCCCTGCTAAGTCACCAAACTTAGCGTACCATTTGGCATGACCTATGGCAGGAGTGTTGGTTATCCAATAAATGGTTCCCGGGGTGGCGGTACCCATAACCACCTAGACACCCCGCCCTACCGGGCGGCGATGTAGTTTCCCTGTCTTTGTACTGTACAGACAGTGACATTATTGATTGGTTAAAACTCCTTCCTAATCTCCAACAGAAATGGCAGGACAGTTTCATTACAACAGGCATCAGTACTTACAGTGGACTCACTAGTCTATCATCAACATTAGCAATAGCATTACTCTCCGAACCACTTTCTAACCTCTAATAGAAATGACAGTTTGGTGTCAGTATAACAGAAATCAGTACAGTGGACTTCTTCTTCTTCTTTCGTATGGTGGGGGGGTCAGTGGACTCACTGTAGTCTTTCATCAAAATAAGTAGCAATAGCATTACTCTCCAAACCACTTTCTAAGATCTAATAGAAATGACAGTTTGGTGTCAGAATAACAGAAATCAGTACAGTGGACTCACTGTAGTCTATCATCAACATTAGTAGCAATAGCATTACTCTCCGAACCACTTTTGAAAGAATTTCCTGCTTCTTCAGTTTGGCTCCTTAAGCAAGCGCTCTTCAACTATCCAAAAACGGATTACCAGCTAAATATTAAATGATAACTGCTAAATGCCTAAGACAAGTACCCTAAGCCAAGTACACAAGCCCTTCTGGAAAAGATGGAGGCAATAGCGTAACCGTTCATTGGTAAGTAGGGTTTTACTAAAATAAGTGTTCGTGTATCTGCCATATGTCACGCCAAGTGATTCACTACGTTTGGTGACTTAGCAGGGGTGTCCGGGTTCATTGGGTAGGTTTATCTAGGTCTCGGCGGTGGATGCGACTGCCCACCTACTGCGTGGCGGGCCAGATCAGGAGACACTAGTTGGAAAATACACTTTGACCTCTCCAACAGGACTCTCTTGACCCATCGCCTCGAATCGCGGTGGGAGGAATGGATTCATACCTCCATTCCTGGACCCACTGATCTCGAGATTCCCACTCATCCCTGACACCTTTCTCTTCTTAATTTCCCTTAAAAGACCCTCCTCACAGCTTCCCCGAAGATGACATAGGCCATGAGGGAAATTATTTACCTGCGTGGAGCTAATGTAAAAAAATGTAAATTGGCTCTTTTAATTTAAAATAACATTATCCGGCACTGTTTACCGAACGGAGCGGCCGGTGCTATTGGGGATGAGTTGGGCGACATTCCCCTCACACCCCTTCCTACTTCCTACTTCCCGCGCCAGAACTATTATTTTACACACATTTTGCAAGGATCGTAGACTCTATTTATTTACCTCAATGTCTGGTTATGTTTAGGTAAGGCAAGCTGGTTTTAGAAAAATCGTTTAAATATAAAAACGTATTGATAAGACAAAAGTCTAAAAATTATGGAAATTGGAAAATTTGTATGAATTTTTTATTTTTTGTATGGCAGGGCGCATGGGAAAATCAGTTCAGCCCGTTTTTAACTTCAGAACAGCCTTTTTACGTCAACGATTCTACGGAGATAACTGTTGAGATGATGGCACAGCAATGTATAACCGGTTACCAAGAAAACACTGATTTGGGCGCACAGGTAACGTAACATATTTTAATAAATAATTACCACTCAGTAGTAGACACTCAGGCCATCCATAGATCACATGCTTAATTTAGACGGTCTCCATAACTACCGTAAGCACTCAGGCCATTCATAGGCCCCGTGCTTAATTTAAATGGTCTTCGTAGCTACTGTAAGCACTCGGGCCATTTATAGACCACATGCTTCACTTAGACGGTCTACATAAATACTGTAAGCACTCAGGCCATTCATAGACCGCATGCTTAATTTAGACGGTCTCCATAACTACCGTAAGCACTCAGGCCATTCATAGGCCCCGTGCTTAATTTAAATGGTCTTCGTAGCTACTGCAAGCACTCGGGCCATTCGTAGGCACCGTGCTTAATTTAGACAGTCTTCGTAGCTACCGTAAGCACTCGGGCCATTCATGGGCACCTCGTGGCTACCATAAGCCCTCGAACCATTCATACGGCCCAAGTACTTACGGTAGGGCCCAATGCTTATTTTTTTTGACAGCAAGTCGGTACCTGGTCTCGTTTATATAGTTCACTTGCAGGCAGTCACTGAGTGTTGACATACCTGGTTCCACAACGAGCTCATAAGTTATCTGAATCTTCCTAAGTGACATATTGTAACTGTTTTATTTCATATTATTAGGGAAACAAACAGTTATACAAAGTGAAAACATAAAGTATGGTTGGTAGAAAAAAAATAAAAAAAGCAATTAAAAATACAAATTGATGTATTTAGGATGTATTCATTTTATTTTTTTCTAAAATGCGTTTAGTAAATTGATCTGGGAACAAATGGAAAATATCAGCATCTGAAAAGATATTATTGTATTTCGTGCACGTCCTTCTGAGAAATGAATGTTGTGTATAGTTAGTTTTTGAGTTTCGTATGTGAAATAGTTGGTTAGATCGTGTATTTCGTATTTGACAGTGGAAATTAATGTTTCCTAGAAGATTGTTGTTGTTACAAAGTATATACATGAATGTAGTCTATATGAAAAAGTATGCCTTTATCCTGCATAACATGTCTCCTGAGATAACTTAGTCCTGTTAGCGGTCTTGCCAGCTCCTTCAGTGACTTTCTATTCATGTTGAGCCGTTTGTCTTGTTCTTTTCTATGTTTTAATAATCTGAGCGGGATAAATCTTTTAATTCTGTTATTATTTAATCCACAGATCTTGAAGTTGGATTTTGTAGGTGAAGAGATTTCAATGGTCTTCTTTTTACCCAACAATAAGAGTGGTCTTCGAGACTTGGAGGAGAACTTACAATCTACCGATATTTTCGATGTGTTTGACTCCCTTGAACCAGCAGAAGTCACTATTTTACTGCCCAAGTTTAAAATTGAGACCACTGCTAACCTTGATGACGCTCTGCACTTAGTGAGATTTTCTTTTCTTTCAAAAACCTTTCCACCAGATTCATTACACTGGTCAACATGGGTTTTGTTGCCCTTGATATGAAAGTGGTTCTGAATAATTTTATGCCTACAATTTAAGAAACTATGAATGATTTTGGAATATTGGCTCTAGTTTTTATTTAAATCTTCATTTTCTTATTACAGTACAAAAAACGCTTATTACAGTTCAATTTGGGAGGCGGGAATGGGTACCGCCGCCCCGGGAACCTTTATCGGATAACCAACACCTCTGCTATAGGTCACCCCAAGTGGTTCGCTACGTTTGGTGATTTAGCAAGGGTGCCCGGGTTCGTGGGGTGAGGTTTGTCTAGGGCTTGGAGGCGGATGACCAGGATATACTGAACCCCAGATTCCTACCTAACCCTTAAACCCTTTTCCTTCCCAGAACTCTCCTCTCCTTCCTTTCCTTAAAAAACCCTCCACACAGCATCCCCAAAGATGACACAGGCCCTGAGGGAAATTATTTTCCTCAGGGCCTCCTGTGTGTTCACGTAAAAAAAAATGTATTGACAAGTATATTCTTTAATTTCAATTTTTTATTGAAAATAATTACTAATGGTTTTGTTTTAGTGTTTAATATAAGTAAAAATAATAAGAAAGAAAAAATTGTAAAGCTCATGTTGTACTTCAAAGAAACACATTTTAAAAGATTTTCTTCCATATTCTTTTTGGAGGCAATCTCTTTTCATACACCGGCAGTAATCTGCCATCATGCGACGGTCCCATCTACCCTGATACCTTTCCTCCGTCACTTTTAAGTCCTGGTGGAAGCGCTCTCCCTTTCTTCACTATAATATCCCAGATTGTCAAGAAATCTATCCAGGTGACTGTGGAGTGTATCTTTATGCGCATATTTACTCCTAAAATCTTGAAGCTTTCCAACATCTGTTGTTGCGCAATTTCTATGTAATTTGGTGCTTTATAGTAACCTTAAAAATTTCCACCACCAACAGAAAACTCCTCCAAGCTTCATCTTCATAACTTTTATAAAAGTTGTATCGTTCATTAATGTCTATCGAATATTCCAGCTTTTAACTTTTCCATACTCAGCTTAGGAAATGTTTTACAGATGTATTTAAAACATTCTCCTTCCTTGTCCAACGCTTTAACGAAATGTTTCATAATACCTAACTTGATATGTAATGACGAAAGTATGATTTTTTTCTCTACTTTAACGGCTCATTTATCACATTGGCTTTACCAACAGTTGAGGATTTTCTCAAACGCCACACATGAGGCATGCGTGGGGAGGGAGGTCGCGTGATGTCTGTAGGCGCAAAATAAAGTCGCAGAAAGCGAATTTCACCAAAAAACTAATTATTAATAAAAACATATTAATAACTCGTGTTCTGAAAAGCCAACTTACACTGTTAATTATTTTAAATATAAGATACGCCAAAATCATAAAAACCAGAGCCATTTCAGTACTTTCATGAATATATAATCGTAACTTGGTACATGAAAATATAAAAATCCGCAGAGATATCTAGGGCAACAAAAAATTAATATTTTTTGTTGAGTTGTGTTTTTGCGGTGGTATATCCCAGGTTGGTATTTGGCCTTCTCTATGTAACCATTCCTATCTAGTCCGCAGGCCTACCCATCCTGGTTCAATCTACTTCCACAGACAGTAGTCAGAACACCATTTCATTCGAAATTTTAATTTTAAAGTTTTCTTTATTCATTGAATTGTTTGTTACATTAATTTAAGGATTTTTCGACCACCATGCTAGGCACATGCCCGTGTTGTGTTGGTCGATCGTAATAATGGCTGTCAATGAGATTTACGTGTTCATGGCATATTTTATTTCAATATGAACATTTCCTTGTTTAGTTCCTAAGATTTTATTCTTTAAAATAATGCTAATTGAGTGTTCATAAGAATTCAACTAATCTCACACTTTTCATTAGCTCTTCTTTAACATCATGTACCAAAATAATGCGACATTCGACCTTATCCCAGCGAATCCTGGTATTCGATTAAAAGTCGACACGGTCCTCCAGAAGGCCTCCATTGATTTGAATGAAGAGGGAGTTACAGCCGACGCAGGCAGCGCCGTAGGCAAGTCTATTCTTGATTTTATATGTGTGCTTTTTGTGATTTACAGATAGGACAGACATATATAATAATAATAACAGCCTTTATTCAGACAGTAAATTACATAACATTATTTAATTTATAATAAATTTTTCACATATATATTCACTTATCATCTTATAATTACTCCCAGCGAGAGCTCGTACTGACGTTTGTGCTCTTCGTTCTTGTTTACAAACGCGTCTTGTTTAAAAACGAAAAAGACGGAAGATACTAGAACGAAGACGTTACGTACGATCTCTTGCTGAGACTAGTATAGTAATATAAGCAATGCAAGCCAGTAATGCAAATTTTATTTGATGATTTTGATAGTTTAGCAAATAGTAAACGGTTTAGGGTTGTTCTTCTTTTTACCCTACGTAACTTTTACCACTCTGTCACATTTCCACCACTCTGTCACATTTTGTTTTTACTATAAATGAATTCTCTCTGGATCTCAGAGGGGAAATTGTAGCAAGGAGGGAAGGAGGACTAAAATGCCTACTGGGGATGACAAACACGAGCTGCGTGTATACCTATTTCGATTGACAACCCATGTGACAGAATTAACCTACGACACAAAAGTTGTAGGAAACAAGTTTTTGAGATTTTTAAAAATATTTTATTAAACATCATTAAAAATAATAATCGCTGTTAGTTGATAGGTTATATACCTTTTGGAGTTTAAAATTTGTTTTATATTTTATGTTGTCATATCACTTTTTTGTAACATTATAGAATACTAGCTTTTCCCCGCGGCTTCGCTCGCATTACGGTATTACGGGAAATTACTGTAGCGCTTGCACTTATCAATTATCTCCTAAACTGGGTACTCGCATACAGAGTCCCGCTTGAATTGAAACTAGTTATGAGTTCAGAATGTAACGTTAAGCTTTAAATTTGTGTTGCACACCATAATGCTGTATAATTCGGAGGAAAGCCATTTGCTTGTTCTGTTTGTAACTATAATTAAAGCTTATCGACTGTTATGTGGAACTACTCATAAGTTAATGCATTTTAAACGCATCGTAATGTGGCGTCCGCATACTTGCTAAGCCTCAGCAAGCGTCCACACGTTCCAATGTGTGGAGCGTGGGTTTGGCTTGGCTTGTGTAGGCTTGCCAGAGCTTGCCCCCTATCCGGCCGCGTATTGCTAAACCTATATCGGTTCAATATCAAGATTTAAATATTTAGAAATAAAATTATTAATTTTGTAATATACGCATTGGAAAGATAATTTTATCTTGATTTGAGAACACTTTTTGTATTTGCAAAGTGATAAAAAATAACCAATATAGAGGTGTATTTAAAATATAAATTGTCGCTACCATGACTGAACTGGTATAGGTTTTGGAAATATGCTATCCGGATGGGGTCGGTGTTTTGGCAACCGCACGTTCGCACAACGTTAAATGGATCTTCTGAACCGGCGGCGGACGGATGCCGTTTTTGCTCCGTATGGTTTCTTAAATTGTATTAAAATGTAATACATAACATGATATTACAGTAACATCATTTTAATGCACTAATGTCATTTATTGCGAATGGATTTATTATTTATAATAATAAAAATAAAAAAAATATATGATTTTTTTTGTTGGAATAACTCTGTTTTATAATTCCTTTGTGAAGGTTTTCCCGTTAATGTTATAAAAGACGAGTGATCCTGGGTTAGGGTAGAAACACGTAGAACGCGGGTTTCCGAGTCGGCGCATAGGCGGCCGACTGGCGCAGGCGCCGACAAGAATGTTTGTATATAAACGTGCGAAACCGCATGCAGTGAAGCCAGATGTCCACAACTCGGTACAAACTGCCGCCTGCGAGCTCGGACGCTGGGCGCCGAAAATCTGAAATACGAAACCGGCTTTCACTCTGTTTCTACCCTTCGGGGCCCAGTTGCGATCGTTAGCTTTTTGTTTATGTGTGTTGTTTTTTTTTTCATATTTTCATTTAGATTTTTTAATATTATCTTCTTCTTCAATGGTAAAAAGGGGAGGTCAGGGTGGCTTTTATTCAGATTTCAATTTGATACTTGTGTCTTTTTTTATTCCAGTGGATGTAAATATTCTGACGCTTACTAATGTCTCAGTGTTTTATGCTGACCATCCATTCTTTTTCTCTGCGATCAATGAAGATGGACAAATGGTCTTTTCCGGGCATTTCATCGGTATAGATTAAACTCGTAAGAGGTAATATTGACCTTATTATTGTTAAAACACACATTTTACACAACCCAACCTAACCTAACACTGGTATCTGTTGTGATATGATGTTGTGCAACTGATTGTGCAGTCAGCAACCATTTTATAATTTCCACGGCAACGGCAGAGCAATGGTAAAGGCGAGGCGACGGCAACGCACGCAGCTTCTCATTTCTTTAATACGAGTGAGGGAGATGCAAGAAAATGATTACCCTTTACATAATTTCTCTCACTATTAAGTGTGTTAGAAAGAGCTGCAGTATTATTGTGATAAAGAACGTACGTGTAGTCGCATATATTCTCTCCGAATCAATGAATATGTGGACTATATCAATTATTTTAAATACCTTTCAAGTTTTTATTTTACACACTTTACAAATATAAGACAAAAAGTCCCGATTAACTGCTTTTTAGCAGTTTGTCTAACGGGTTCTTTACATTTAAAAATCGTATTAAAGTGAGTTAATAGTTACATTTTTATAATTTTATAAACAGAAATATAGAGAAAAGAAAAATTATGAAAACATAAATAACAATTTTAAAGTCTTTAGAATAATATGTCAATATAAACTAGTACAAATTAATTCTTTCAGTAAGCCAAGTCTTCAGTAAATTCACCAATTGTTTGTTTTGGGCACAGTTTTTAATCTCAGCATTTAACATATTAAAAAACTGGGAATCATGTAACTTAATGTTCTTTGTCCATATTTATTTGTATGCTTAGGTACAATTAGTCCTTCATTAGTTAAAGCGATTATTATGGTTGTGTTCCAGCCTGTTTATATATAAAGGGTTATTTATGTGCTGAAATATAATTTTGTACCACAGAATTGCTCTCACTGAAAGAATTTTGAGACTGATAAAAGTATGGAATATTATGCCTTTCTTTGTATAAGTTGACACAACTACGGAGGAGTTGGTAAAGATTTGGATAAAAGGTAAAGAAATGACGAGCGGTTGGAAGCAGTTGGGACTCTTGTGCGTTATCCAGATATACACACCAAAAATCACTAGTTGTTATATACAATCAAAGACACATTCAACAATTTGGGAGGCGGGTAAGGGTACCGCCGCTCCGGGAACCATTTATTGGATAACCAACACCTCTGCCATGGGTTACCCCAAGTGATTCGCCACGTTTGGTGACTTAGCAGGGATGCACGAGTTCATAGGGTGAGGTTTGTCCGGGTCTTGGCGGCGGATGCCTCTGCCCACCAAGTGCATGGCAGGCCGGATCGAGAGGATGAGGAGTCCCTTTGGCTTCTCCAGCCGTACTCTCTCGGAACATCGCCTTCCCCCATCGTGGGAGGGATGGATTCATACGTCCATCACTCCTGGACACACTGACCCCCAGATTCCTACCCACCCCTAATACCTTTTTCCTTCCCAAAACTTCCTCTCTTTCCTTTCCTAAAAAGACCCTCCACAGACTGACGGCAGGCGTGGTCTAGCGGTTACGCTATTGATCCGCTATCCGAAGGTCGCGGGATCGAATCCCGGCATGGCAAATACATTTTATTTGATTAATTAATTTGTGTTATTTCACAATTAAATCATTTAAAATAATATATAGTTTATTTTAGGCACGTTCCAGAGTGGTAGATACTCTCAGTATCACCCTGGTGTAAAATTTCAGGATTGAAACGTTGTTTGAAATGGCTTTAGCCGTGTTTCGTGACCAGATCTGAATAGCCAGCTACTTCCCCACATTCCTCTTCCCCACCTTCCTCTTCTCCATCTCCTTCCCCTTCCCACTACCTTCAGCCTCACAACATACACCAATTGGGGATGCCATAGTCTCGCTGGCTCCAGACGGGAGCAGTTGGGACTCTTGTACGGTATTCATATAAAAAAAAACACAGCATCGCCATGTCAGACATGACAGACCCTGAGGGAAATTATTTTCCTCAGGGCCTCCTGTGTGAAGCTAATAATGTTTAAAAAAAATACATTGTACACGTTTGCAGATGTTGATGTACCAAAGATAATGGAAAATGTCCTTTAAAAGAGTGCTCACGAAATATAGGACTTAGTACTATATTTCCTACTACTTCTAGGAAGTCTAAAAATAAATTAATTGCGCCGTAGATTATATTCTGTGCTGATTGCAGCATTTCGCTAGACAGGTCAAGAGCGACTGAAACCAAAATAGGCCGACCGTGCCTTTCTATCGCTTGTTCCGCCGTCTCGCTCGTACGCTAGGCTCAGGCGGAACGTGACAATGAGTTATACTTTTTCGAACATGCAGCCGTTTGATTTATAAGACGTTATCACGTCAAAATGGTAAATATATTGAACACGGTTGCAGATGTTGATATACTAAAGTCAAATGTCCTTTAATAGAGAGGAAGCCCTTCTTCGTTGGCTTGACGACTTGTACACTTTTAAATAAACCACCGAATGTGTGGGAGTAAAACGTGGTTGGAAGTGATTCTGTACGGTGCAAAAGAATCTGAACATTGAACCATTGCTACTCTTCATAGAAAAATCACAACTAAACTGAACGTACTAAGAATATCTGATGACCAAATTCCGAGGAAAATACTGAGTGCGATTCCAGAGGGTATACGTCCAGTGGGCCGCCCCAGACACAGTTGGGAAAGGCAACTCCAGAAACTGTGTGAGGAGAGGATGGGACTGCCATGGACGGAGGCCGAACAATCAGTACAAGACAGCGACGTATGGGATGCCTTGTCAATGCAATGGGTTCCCGACCCGAATAGAATAAGGGAAGAAGAAGAAGATGTTCTAATGGATTCACTGGATATTTCTTTAAAATTGTCGGGGAAAACATTCCCTGATTAATTAAGTATATTCTAATAACGGTGTCAACACCGCCACTACTTTTAGTGTTTCCACAATGTTTTTGATGCATTACAAGTCAGTTTTACCGTAGGCGCTTTTTTCTTTTCCAGGTTAAACAGTTTCCGCCATTGGCGTCATTATTTGCACACCTGATCCCACACGACTCGGAGCTGATCGCCCATTTATCTACGCGATCAGAAATGAACAATGGACCTTTCGTGGGGAGAATTATAAACTTTTATTTTTTCCTGCAATTAATTCAGTTGAAATGTAATTGCCACATTTAAAAAAATGCATATTAATAAACAGTTCATAATTATAAATCTGATTTCTTATAATTTCTCGGACCTACGCCAAAGAATGGAAAGTCGTATGCAGAGAGGTGAAGTTAGGTTAAATTAATTTTATTTTTTATTTTATTTTATTTGTTTTTGAATTGCACGCCCGGCTGGGCTTTTAGATGTTTTTTTTTATTACGAAGAACATCTAAATAAGCACAACAAAATCAAAAAATTAAGTTAAAATATTTAAAAAAAAATCAAAAACAAATATCAAAAACAAAATAGAAAACAAAAACAAAATCAAAAACAAAAATCAAAAACAAATATCAAAACAAAATAGAAAACATAAACAAAAACAAAATAGAAAACAAAAACAAAATCAAAAACAAAATAGAAAACAAAATCAAAATAGAAAATAAAAACAAATATCAAAAACAAAATACAAAACAAAAATAAAATCAAAAACCAAATAGAAAACAAAATCAAAAACAAAAATCAAAAATAAAGTAGAAAACAAAATCAAAAACTACATCTTAAACAAAAACTAAATCAAAAACAAAATACATGCAAGATGGAAAAATAGTATATGAAATGTAATTATGTTCAGTGTAATTTATACGACAGAGCAGAGGCCACAGCTCAGGATTATGGGACTAGTTTTCTGTGAAGTAGGTAGGAAATCAGTAAATAAAAGAAGATAAACTTTAGAAAACTATATTGTAGCCATAAAAAAAAACAAACATGGGAGTGCAAATTTATACCAATGAAAGGTTAGGATTAAATTTATACCAATGTAATATTAGGAATACAAAACATAAACATACCAGATGGAATCCTGGACACGCTAAGCTAACTACACAAAACCGAATATTGTAGGAAAACACCGGGTGACGACCGAAAACTTGGTTCGTAGAGAGAAACGGTCCCGGGACGGGACTTCCGGCCTCATCAACTGGGGACGGCGCGGAATCCAGGGAGCCTAGGTCTTCCTTCTATTTGGGAAGGAGCCGCTACACCTCCAAAGAGCGTCTCCAGCCTCAGGCTGTCTCAACAATCTCCATCCGAAAGGCACGTGGCCCAACCAGTCTCCAAGACTTACGGATTTCGGAAGAACTATCAACAATCCGTGATTTCGCGACGCGGGGTCGTAAAGGCATATTATTCTAGCCACAACAAGGATCAATCATTTTACAATTTCATGTCCAAAAAACATTTCCACAAAAATGGCCAACTGCCAACACCGGAAAAAAGTGGGATTCACATATCATGGAACCCTTTTTACAAAAGTCATGAAATGTCCATTGAAAGAATCCAACGCAAATTACTAAGATCAATAAATTTTAAATTAGGAATTCCCGCGGACGACATTAACTATGATTCTCTACTACAAAAAATGCGACTATTATCGTTAAAAGATAGAAGAATATTTAATGATCTAATTTTTTTATTTAAAATAAATAATAACTGGTTTGAATCCCCTGAACTAGTTTCGTTGGTCAATTATCACGTACCTAGTAGAATAACTCGACTCAAAACACCTTGAATTAATAATAATGAATTTGCTCATATCGATAATGCCGGAAGTCTGTCATCGTACAAAAGATGCATAAAACAGAATTTGTCTGCTATTACTACCATGTAATCATAATATAATCACTAATCATGTCCTACCAGTACACACTCGCTATTATTAACTTTGTAGACAGATGTATGTATACGCAACTGTATGTGCGTTCCCAATATCTAAGGATTAGAAACATATCATCATCAGTGATACCTTTTATATTTGTTAATTTTATATTATTTTCAATTTTTGGCTCCTAAGAACATTTCTTACTCTTTACTTGTTACACTTTTTTTTTAATATATATAACTTTGTACTTTTTATTATTTTTAAGATATCTATTTTATAGTCTATACATTTTTCTTTAGACTGTATTATTTCCTACCTTTTAACTTTTTATTTCAATCTCTAACTTTTCATTATACTTTATATTTTATAATTTATGCTTTCACTTTATACTTTCATTTATCTATCTTAGGGCCGTCTGTTTCAACAGAAAGTTAAATCGTGTCCTAAAGTTAAATTTTAACTTCTTTTAAAGTAACGAGGACGTTAAATTAGACCGCGCGCTGTTTCAAGTGTATTTTCGCTAAAGTTATAGTTGTCAGTGTGGCCAGTCTAAAAAGCAGAATATTCCCCGGAATTACGTGAAAAAATGCACCGCATTATTTTTTGGTGCGGCCACAGCATAAACTGAATATCAGAGGAACTGTCAAAACATCCGGCCGCATTTTGTTTCCCGTTCTTCGTTAATTCAACTATAAATATGGCAGAATATGTTAATAAGTACAACTATGTTGTTTTACTTGTTTAATGACATGGCTTTAATATAATACGTTCTGTTAATATGATTACATTTTATTATTACAGAGTCAAGGCCAGCAATTTCTCGGACAAAAAAATCTCGAAGTTGAATGAATTGGTGGCGAATTTACCTTCCAGTAGTTATAATGTGTCCTTGCATTTGATGCGTAACAAATTTGACGCCAAAAATTTGAGATCGTCCCAAATGACCATATTATTGATGCGGGGTCAAAATGTTTTTGGATTTCGCTGCAAGACATATTGAATGAGGAATTCATCGTCTTGTACAATATTTATCATGATTACTGAATGTTGAAGCGCGCAATTACGTGGCTTCCCTCGAACAGAACTGTCAAATATGCCAATATGGCGGAGTAACTCTAGAGTAACTATCGGTTTTCGGAAAGTTAATACAAAAGTTAAAAGTAACGTAAAACAAGCAGTCAAATTGATTGAAAAACACATTTCGGTGAAATTTAACTTAAGTAACTGCTTTTTGTTTTACTTTTACTGTAGTGAGCGTTGAAACAGACGGCCCTTACTTTTTACTTACTGCTTACTACCTCAACTACTTTTTTTACCTTTTGTTTTTATATTTAACTTTAATTTATGTTGTTACTTTCGTTTTGTTATTGTATTGTAATACATGTATAATATAATTTATGTTTATGGCACATGTTGTGCCGTATGTTTTTGAAATAAATAAATAAATATCATCCACTAAAAATAATATCGTACACGAACTACTCGTGTTACGAAAAAACACCCCGCGCCTTTTTAAGATAAAAACAACTTGGATTCACATAATTTAACGAAATTTAAACACCTCCATGGTGAGTGACTAATTCACGACCAGCTAGCCCAAAGCTGTGCGGGAGGAAGTGCCCATAAACAAAAAACAATTTGTCTTGCCCAAAAAATTGCCAGTCTCCAAAAAAAACACCATAGACAAAATATCCAAATAGGCAAGAACTGCACTAGTCACATAATATTTATGTGACATATAATAGGAAAAGTAAAATACATTGGTTAGATAAGTCGAAGCAGAGCAACGTTATTTGTTCAGTTAAGTTAAATTAAAATTAATGTTCTTCTTTCCGATATAAATTGGACAAAACTTGTTTATATTTGGTGAATGTGTTGAATGTATCAACAACATCTTTCAAGTCATTACCCAGATTTTGTATATGGCGAACGGAGGTATACAATTGTGATTATATGTTGAAGTTGTCACAATAGAACGGTAGGTATTGCCTTGATGTTGGTTTGCGAGGTATATGGAAAGAAAGTTCAGGGCTGTCAATTATTGAATTTATGATTTTATAAAACATGTTAGGTCGTTAACTTTTCTACGTTCGGATAAATTTAATAAATTAATTTGACATAATAGATAACCGTAGTTGACACATTTCTTTGAATTTCCCATTTTGAAAATAATACATCTTAAGAATTTATTTTTAAATTCTTTCTTTCGTGAGTGAATGACTAGCTTAACTAGGTGCCCATACTGTCGAATTGTACTGAATTCGACTTCTAACCAGTGACATGTACAATTTTTTATAGAATTGAATATTTTTTAATTGGTTGCAAATTCTTATTACAAAACCCAACATTTCAAAATTTTATTTGATTAATTTCAATATGGTTTATAAAATTCAGTTTTTGTTCAAACTTTACATCTAAATCGTTCATCTCGGTTACGGCTGTTAGCACTACATCATTATTATATTTTTTATTTGCACCAAACAAAAAGTTTAAACAAGTTATTTGACAACAATAATAGTTCTTGTAGCTTAGTTTATTTTTATATCTAATTAAATGAAGACATTATGAGCGAAACTCAATCGAAAATCTGGAAACAGAAAAATCAGAAAAAGATATTGGCACCTCTGGGACTCGAACCCAGGACCTCCCTACTTTCCGGGTTGGGCGCTCTTATCCACTGAGCTAAGGCAGCCAATAAAAATATGCGTTAAGAAAAATGAAGATAATATGGGTGGTTCTTAGTCGAAGTATGGTACAGTTAAAAGTGACCGAATTGGATATCGACACCTTAGCTCAGTGGATAAGAGCGCCCAACCCGGAAAGTAGGGAGGTCCTGGGTTCGAGTCCCAGAGGTGCCAATATCTTTTTCTGATTTTTCTGTTTCCAGATTTTCGATTGAGTTTCGCTCATAATGTCTTCATTTAATTAAATATTACAGTTTGAGGTTTTACTCATAAAGTTAAAATAATAAATAATAATATTTTTATATCGTTCGCAAACATTTAAACTTCGACATCGTTGAAAATAGTAGAACATCATTCACAAATATCAAAAATAAAATTGGTCCCAAGTATGACCCTTGGGGAACACCACTGGTAGCAATAAATTTACATGAAGTAAAGCCATCAATTTTAACTGCCTGTTACTTAAATGACTGTTAAACCACATATAAATACCCTGCTATTCCTAATTGACTAAGGACGGGTTGTTTCAAAAAATTTGATGGACTCATCAAATATTTGATGTTAATTTTCACGTTCTGTGTAAGTTCTATTCAAGTTCTGTTATTATTTCAATTTTGCGAAGCAGCTGTCCTATAACGATATAATAAGAAAACTTGAATAGAACCTACACAGAACGTGAAAATCAACTTCAAATATTTGATGAATCCATCAAATTTTTTGAAACAACCCATCCTAAGCTTTTTTAACAACAGATCATGAATAACTCTGACGAATGCTTTGCTGAAATTGGTACGGCACGTTCCAGAGTGGAAGATACTCTTATACCCTGGTGTAAGACCACCATTCAGAATTGAAACGTTGCTTGAAATGGCTTTAGCCGTGTTTGGTGACCAGATCTGAATAACCAGGTACTTCCCCACCTTCCTCTTCCCCATATCCTTCCCCTCCTCTCTACCTTCAGCCTCACAACATACCTCAATTGGGGATGCCATAGTCTCACTGGCTCCAGACGGGAGCAGTTGGGACTCTTGTGCGGTATTTATATAAAAATATTTTTAAAAAAACGAGTCGTATTTTATTAAATATCCTCGGTTAGGTAATTATTATTATTGTTTTTGAAATTAGCGCGCTCCCTCTAACATTCGTATTTATATATCTCTCCTTTTTCTTTTCGTCATTTCATCAACTTCTCTTTAGTATCTTACCACTACATACCCCTGTTGGTATTGAAATTACTAAAATGAAATATCCTAAAAGCTTTTTTAATGCATCAACCAATCAATTTATTTTTATTAAATTTGTATTGTTAATTCTAGGCTTGAAGACAATCTTTATACATAAAAATCATAATGTGTTTGGGGATTAGTGACATTAGTGTATTGTGTATTGCTGCATTGAAATGTTTGAAATTTTCAAAAAACCTTCTTCAATCCCCTGCGAAGGTTTCTGGATTATTACAACCACATGCCAATACATCTGAAACATCACAAAAATTCACGCAAACTGTCAAAAATTTAAGAATGACGTTTTGCAAAACAATGATTGTTATTTCAAAATTCTATTTTCAAAACTCTTTTTAGGAATTGTTAGTTAATTGGAAGTACCTACCTACTTATATAATAATAATTTGAATCGAATCAAGAATTATAGAATAAATAATAAATAAATAAATAGGTACCTATGTTAGGTACCAAATGTGATTGATTGTTCTTATGGGTTCCATCGCAACTGAGAATAAAGTCAACTCAAAAAAAATAAAGTCAATGAAAAAAATATTTTTTAATTAGCTGATAACCCTAACCTAACGTAACCTATTTAACCGATTTTTTTGTATATATTTTTTTATCACTCTAAATGACTTATCTGAGATGTTTCTGAGTTGGTTTCATTCCGAGTTTTCAGGTTACTGTTATTATAATATACAAATGAATATAATTTGTAATACCTACATGAAAAATGAAAATTTTTGAGGTGGCACGCAAACTGTTTAAAAACTGAATGTACTGGGACTGAATATATGGAACGCGGGAGGTGGGTTGGTGGGGCGGGGGAGCGGGGGAGCGGCAGAGTGGTGTGGGAAAGCGTGGATGGTAGAAGGGGTACGCGGGAGGGGAAGGGAACGCGGGAGGGTAACAGGTAGAAACAATTTATTTCTTTGAATATCTCATTGCAACGCTCTCCAGGAACCGCTAGTAATATTATATTTTATCTCAGTGAAACTTAAATATGTTTGTAATATCTTAAACTTAATTTTCTTCGTTGAACAACATTTTTATAAAATCCCATAATAACTTCTGTTCCCCTTTATAGATTATTATTTTATCGTCTCTTATATCTTCCCCCTTTCGGCCGTCTGGATAAACAAAATGAAGATTCCGTAAGATTGTACAAGTTATTTATACATTTCATAGATGTCGCTAGCCGTTATCGTTTTTATTTACTCTACGCTACGGACAAACAATAAATAGATGATGGTGCGGAAAATTATTTTGGTTTTTAGAAATGAGCAAAAGAAATGGTTTTGCTTTCAAAGGTAATCTTTGACAAAAACGTTGGTTAGAATCTTGTCCAACTGAAGTGACGTATGTAATGTTGGATTATGAATTCAATGTAGATTCTTTAGTTTTCACAAGAACGTTTTGTAAAGGTATGAGTATTTAATTTATTAGCGATTTGAAAAGGGGTAATTTAAAGAATAATTAATGCAATACATTGCGATTCTTCGTATAAACTACGTTTGACGTTTTTTTATCTTCCGGTTTAGTCCAGCGGTAAGGCTCTTGACTCGCATTTCGAAGGTCGCGGGATCGAATCCCGGCGTGGCAAATTTATTTTATTTGATTAATTAATTTGTGTTATTTCACAATCAAATCATTAAAAATAATATATAGTATATTTGCGGCTCGTTCCAGAGTGGTAGATACTCTCAGTATCGCCCTGGTGTAAGACCACCGTTCAGAATTGAAACTTTTGCTTTAAATGTTTAAATTTAAAGTTGCTTGAAATGGCTTTAGCCGTGTTTGGTGACCATACCTGAATATATACCAGGTCCCAACTTCCTCTTCACCATCTCCTTCGCCTCCCTACTACCTTCAGCCTCACAACGCACCCCAATTGGGGATGCCCTAGTCTCACTGGTTCCAGACGGGAGCAGTTGGGACTCTTGTGCGGTATTTATATAAAAATAAATAAATAAATAATCATTAGTAACCGTTTTATTATAAAACAAAATAAAGTACGGTGTTAAATCAAGGAGCTAATCTGTCCGATACCACCCGTCGAATTCCGATAATAAACGAAAAATTCGTCATTTTAAAATCTAAATTTTGCGAAACAGTGATCGTTATTGATTTTTAAAATTAGCACATCATGTAGATCTGTTCTTTCCACTTATTATTAATTCATAATTCGTTTATACAACAAAATACGAAAAAACAACACTTTGCTTCCGATAATATCCGTACTCCCCCTACCACGTGTTGATGTTAATTCCTACGAGTAGGTAAGTTATAGTTTTACGTGTTCAGAGACTGGAAAATTTGGGAGGTTCCGTAAACGATGTACCAGTATTCCGAAAATCCAACTAATGAGTTTACAATAATAAATTGGGTGTTTGTTTTGAAATTATATTTGATAAATCGTAAATACTTTGGTTCCAAAATCTGTGAAAAACTGTACATTTTCCAGGCACAAACGTGAAACGCAAAGCTCTGCAAAGGTACAAATTACACAACAGCTTGTGTCACTGTCCATAGAGAGAAAAATAATTGCCTTATTTTTAAACGCCTGTGGTGTCAAAAGTTGCGTATGATCTGTAGCTATTCGAAAACGTAAAAATAAATTAAATTGGTTTTGGTATGTTTTTAGGTTTTCACGGCCAAAAAGTATTTTTGTTATTGTTTTTGGGGTGTTATGCCGTGTTTCGCTACCTCCTTCTTTAGCCAACGTTTCGGACAGCGTTACAGTGTCCATCATCAGGACAGATGAGGTCACTCATCTGCCCTGATGATGGACACTGTAACGCTGTCCGAAACGTTGGCTAAAGAAGGAGGTAGCGAAACACGGCATAACACCCCAAAAACAATAACAAAAATAAATTGTTTTTCACTTAGCTCGATAAAATGGCCGAAAGTTTTGAAATAAAAAATAGATTTCGTGATTTGGGAAAAAAATAAAACAAAGGGTCCATATTTTATATTTTGTAGCAAACTTCATTTTTATTCCATAACTGCAGTACAAAGAATGCAAAAAAAAATTTTTTGGAAACATGTGATATGTTTTTTTTTCGTTATTTGTTTTTGGGGTGTTATGCCGTGTTGCGCTACCTCCTTCTTTAGGCAAATTTTCGGACATCGTTACAGTGTCCATCATCAGTACAGATGTGTAATTGTGCATTTGTAACAATTACACATCTGCCCTGATGATGGACATTGTAACGCTGTCCGAAACATCATCAAGACAGATGTGTAATTGTGCATTTGTAACATCTGTTATATTTGTATCATCATTTGTAACAATCTGCACAATTACACATCTGCCCTGATGATGGACGCTGTAACGCTGTCCGAAACATCATCAGGACAGATGTGTAATTGTGCATTTGTAACAATTACACATCTGCCCTGATGATGGACGCTGTAACGCTGTCCGAAACATCATCAGGACAGATGTGTAATTGTGCATTTGTAACAATTACACATCTGCCCTGATGATGGACACTGTAACGCTGTCCGAAACGTTGGCTAAAGACGTAGGTAGCGCAACAAGGCATAACACCCCAAATAACGAAAATACTTTTGGCCGTGAAAATCTAAAAACGTATTTGATATGTTTGTTAAAAATATAAAAGAGGAAAATAACACTTTTTCTGGATAAAATCAGTATTTTATCCAGAAAAAGTAGAGTTTATAGGCGCTGAAAAAGAAGAAGATGGAGAGATATGTAATTACGAGTGTTGGACAGAGCGCGCTAATATTTTAAGTCGTACAATAGCAGCGAAAATTGCGAAAAAGCTTAATAAAACATGACTCGTTTAAAATAGAGCAAAAATCTCGTGGAACGTATCTTAAGTATCATTTAAAGAAACATTGTGAATTTTTTCACAAATATAACTTGTAAAATAAAAGAAATAGACTTATTTAAAATAATTTTCGGAGCATACTTTGAGATTTTTTTCTATCGAGGGAATTTCATATAATTTGCGTTTCGGCGTGGAACGTGTCTAGACATTATCTTCAAAAATAACATTTATTTTTTTAAGAGCTTAAAAACTTCAAATGTTTAAGGGAGATATGTAAGAAATCGGTCGAAATACGAATAGTAGACCCTTAACAAACGAACGTTAAAAGGTAAATTATTGTAAATAATATATTAACTATCATAATTTAAAAATACATGTAGGTATTAGGTTTTTTTTGGTTTTCAATGCATTTTAACGAGTTAATAAACAGTTTTAAAAAAAAATTGTTTATAAAGTCGGTTTACGGACGATAATTTTACGTGATAACGTCATAAGAAAACTTTTATATAGAATTTTACAGTCACAAGCCGAACGCTTAGGCCGATCGTGCCTCTCTATCGCTTGTTCCGCGCTCTTGCCGAACGCTTAGGCCGAAAGCTTGTTCCGCGCCTTCGCTTGCACGCTCGGCTCAGGCGGAACGTGACATCGTGACATCGTGACAATGAGTCATGCTTATTCGCGAGTGCAGCCGGCGTTCATCGATTTATAAGACGTTATCACGTCAAAAACAAATTTAAATGCAGTTCTCATTTTCTTTGTAAAACGCAACTTTTGAGACCACAGGCGTTTCTGAATTCAAAAGTTGAAATAATTGACACACCCTTCTAATATAAATGTATATTTTTTATAATGTGTATAATATATCAATTGCACGTCGTGAAATTGCCAGCAAGCAAAAACTGACGCGTTAAAACATATACATATTTGATGAAATATAAATATTTAATATATGTACAGCGGTCTTCCCTTTTTTCTTCGCGATGACGTACCTACATTATTTATTTATTCGGTATAAAAGGATATTGATACCTTACTGAAATAATGTGTGTACATATCCGCTTCCTGACAAATTTTCGCAAGTACGTTGGGGTACTCAGGAACGGGATTGCCATGTTATGATTTTTTTTTATTATTGATAAATAATATTAAATAACATTTATAAATACATTACTCACAATAAATTAAAAAAATTCATTTCGGGAAGGACAACATTATACAACTAAAAGTAAATTATTTTTACACAAGAACACGAATTTAAGGGGGAGTTCAATGAACAGTACATTTTAATAGGGATTACCTACTGCGTGGCGGGTCGGATCGGGAGAGACTGGTTGAGGGCGACCTTTTTATCTCTCCAGCCGGACTCTCGATCCATCGCCTCGTACCATAGTGGGAGGGATGGATTCGTACGTCCGTCACTCCTGGACACATTGACCACCAGATTTCTACCCACTCCTCATATGTTTTTCTTTCCCAGAACCCCCTCTCCTTCATTTCCCTAAAAAGACCTCTCACTTAGCATTCCCAAAGATGACAGGCCCTGAGGGATTATTTTACAGCTGCTCCCCTCTGGAGCCGGTGAGACTATGACATCCTCAATTGGAGTATGTTGTGTGGCTGAAGGTAGTGGGAAGGGGAAGTAGATGGGGAAGAGGAAGGTGAGTAAGATTTGCTCACCAAACACGGCTAAAGCAACGTTTTAATTCTGAATGGTGGTCTTACACCAGGGCGATACTGAGAGTATCTTCCACTCAAATAATGTAAAAAAAGTTATTTTCAAAATAATAATAGCATTATTTGTTAATTTGTTAATTTGTACGTTTTTTTTAACTTATTTATCAATAAGGTAACTTATAATAATATATAATTTAATTCTGCCCCACCCTCCGGGTTCAATGAGAAATGAATCAGGGCCACAATGCGGTACTAATTATTGGCGCAGTTCACAGATGAAATCACTGTTGTTCTTTATCTGAATATTTTTTGATTAGTTTAAAATAAAAATTCTCAATTTTCAACTTGTTGCAATCCGTGATTTTTCACGGTTAAGCCGCCGCTATCCGAATTTCGACCGATTTCTTACATATTTGAAGCATTTGAAGTTTTTAAGCTCTTAAAAAAATATATGTTGTTTTTGAAGATAATATCTAGATATATGAAATTCCCTCGATAGAAAAAAATCGCAGTGTGCTCCGAAAATTATTTAAAACAAGTCTATTTCTATTATTTTATAAGTCATATTTGTGAAAAAATCACAATGTTTCTTTAAATGATACTTAAGATACGTTCCATGAGATTTTTGCTCTGTTTTAAACGTCATGTTTTATTAAGCTTTTTCGTAATTTTCGCTTCAATTTTATCACTTAAAATGTAAGCGCGCTCTGTCCAACATTCGTAATTACATATCTCCATCTTCTTCTTTTTCAGCCGGGAAGCGCCGCCTTAACAAGTTCCAGTAAGCAGAGAATAATAAAGCTATTTTGTGGAATGGACAAATTAAACAAACATAAATAGTGATGAAAATATAAACAGTTAGAAATTGATAATAATAAATCAGTAATATTTAGTTTTGCCATAAACAAGGAAATAGAAAAACCGCAATTTGCCCGTCACCTGTCGTCAACGACAACTTCTTCATCCACATGATTTCCGATAAAATAGTCTAAAAATCACCCAACCTAACAAAATTTTTCCCCAACCTAATTCATTTTTATTATGATAATGATTGAATTATCCGGCATTCCGAATTTTTGGCCATTTATAACATACTTTTCTTGAACAATGTATTTGTTACCTTGGGTTTGTAGCTCCCTTCAATATTGTTCAGGGAAAAACCTTTCAAGTAATATGAATTATTAATGACCTAATTTTATTGACAAATTGTCATTATATTTATGATGCGTGGAATTTTTTTAAATTTATCGCTTTTTGAAGGGATACATGTTTACATTGGAGTAGGAATGGTCATTATATTAACTAAATACATATTTTAATTTCGAAATTATTATGAAAATTACAATGGATACAAAAGCTGAGACTTAATTGAGACAAATTATTCTAATTGCTTATTCATTACAAATTATGTTATGTTTTTTTAGTTACGCGGGAAATTTCTAAAGATTAAAAGATCTTTAAAAGTTTTATATTTGTTTTATTATAACATATTATAATGGAATTCCATCATCAATTGTCAGTTTCAAAAATATTTTTTTTTTTACACTTTAACCAAAAAGCCACTAAAAAAATTATGTTATTTTTGAAGATAATATTTATACATTCGCCAGACCGAAACGGTAATTATACGAGATTACCTCGATAGAAAAAAATCGCAAAGTTTGCTCCGAAAATTATTATAAACACGATTGAAAAAAAATCTCAGTGTTTCATTAAATGCTGCTTAAGACATTTTTGCTATTTTTCAAATTTGTCGTGTTTTATTAAATATTTTCACAATTTTCGTTTTATTATGTGTTTGCGCCAATCAATGTTCTTTTTTTGCTTGATTTAGTACTGGAAAACTGCTTATCCCTTTGCCCAGTTCCTTTACCCAAGTACCTGCCCAGTTCCTTTACCCAAGTACCTGCCCAGTTCCTTTATCCGAGTACCTACCCATCCCACGCCAAGACAAAACAAATAAAACGTTCGATTTCCGCATTCACTTGTTTTTTATTGACTTGTTGAAAACGCACCCGTTTCGAGTTCGGAGAAAATTTGTGCATCTTACTTTAATTGAAAGTAACGCCATAAGTTCAATTTGGGAACTTATTGGATCACCGCCGCGGCTGCAGAAGTAACCGCGTTTACTAGCATAAGTGAAACTATTTAAAGACAAAGGGAGAATTGTTAAAAGGACCACAGAACCAGCGGCAAATGTCTAGTGAATTCGGTAAGTTTTGGCTAACCTATCCTTTCCTTTCCTTTGAGTAGTTTTTCAGTAATGATTGTTTTAGAATCGCACCTCACCCGCCTGCGAACGAATTGATTTGCGCAACCATCATATTATCATTTTATTTTTTAATATTAACGCGCTCCCTCTGACATTCGTATTTTCATATCTCCCTTTCAAACCATCTTATTTTTGTTTTTGATCACCTACTACGGAGCCTTAACTATCCATCATACAGTGTCTCCGAAGAGGTTGGCAGGGAGGATAGACTGCCGCACAACTCCGTCCTTCCACTCCTCCCCCCGATTGTTTTACCATATTTGTTTTTTTTTTATATACGTTTTTTTATATAGTTTGCATACTGAAACTCCTGTTGGTGACGTTCAAAACAGGAAATTTTAACGATTTTTGGAGGGACCCTAACTCCTATAAGAAATAACATCAAAAAATTGAGAAATTGGGGAATTTTCAAATAATTTTTTTTTTAATATGAATACCGCGCACGAGTCTCAACTGCTCCCGTCTGGAGCCAGTGAGACTATGGCATCCCCAATTGGGGTATGTTGTGAGGCTGAAGGTAGTGAGGAGGGGAAGAAGATAGGCAAGAGGAAGGTGGGGAAGTACCTGGCTATTCAGATCTGGTCACCAAACACGGCTAAAGCCACTTCAAGCAACTTTTCAATTCTGAATAGTGGTCTTACACCAGGGTGATATTGGTCGTATCTTCCACTCTGGAACGTGCCGCAAATATAATATTTATATTATTTTTTATTAATTAATTGTGAAATAACAGAAATTAATCAAATAAAATTTATTTGTCACGCCGGGATTCGACGACCTTCGATTGCGAGTCAAGAGCCTTACCGCTAGACTACGCCGGCTGTCAAATACGTTTGTATGGACAAAAGACCGTCCGGTTTGCCCGGCCGCCGTCACTCGTCAAAAGGATAAAATTAATAAAGTGAATGAAATCATGCGTCACTACAATTATATTATATTTGTAAATTTCCTAAGTGTTCGAGTATTGCTTGATACTTGTTCGCAGTTGTCGCATGCCTCTCCAAGCTTGCACGAAGCTATTCACGTTCGTGCGTCGTATCGTACCTACACATTTTTATATTTTTTTTTTATTTCTTATAAATATTCAATAACATTATTATTTAATTGTTAAAAACAGTTTATTATCAACAAATTCTGCTATGTAATTTGTTATTATGCGTGACAGCTATTTCGCCTTCTGAAGGCATTATCAAACTGTGGGTTTTGAAAAAAAAGTAAATAAATAAATAAAAATAATAGATGTCACACACACTCTTCCACTATTCATTACATTTATTGACATTACCCGACTCAAGAAGGTACTTGGTTCAGTTGGACGTGCCATGTCTTCCTCGGGAGCACCCGGCTTTTTCTACAATTTACTTTCGCATGGATCTACAAAGGTGTAAACACGAAAGTCTAAAAATAAACAACAGCGACATCTTATTTTCAAAAAAAATCCCGAGACAATTACCTCCCATTCAAGTAAAATAATGTGATATTGATTTGTGAAGGACCTAGAATTAGTGTCGGGACACATTACTGTCCTTTTTGGACAATTTTATAGGTTGTATTCCTGCTGGAAGCTATAATGGTTGAATTAGACGCTTCACTAATCGTTCATTTCTGTCTTTCATTCCGTCTCTTTCACTCGGAGTGACACAAACTGAAGTGTCTGAATGAATGAAAGTGCAGAGTGAACCGATTCGACAATGTTGGATATTGGCATTCGGCATCCTTCACTCGTGCGCGGAATGAAGGCATAATTTATTTATTTATTTGTAGACAAACAGCTTATGCATAAAATATAGAGAAAATTAAGTCAAACCGAAAAGGTCTCCTATGTTAAAGTTACTTGGAGATGGAGTTTTATTATATCTTAAAATTATTTTTTGGTGAGGAGGAGAGGAAGAGGAAAATGGGATAAGGATAGGAGATGCTCCCGATACATTCCACACTCTTGCATTAATTTTCGATCGTACCGTACGCATTACTTCTATTCGGTATTTCTGAAAGGCATTGTTAAAAATGTCTATATTGTAAAATTTGGTATTATGTTGCCCACATATACGGGGAATTGGGGATTTTTTTCTAATGTCAGTTCTATATGTGGGCAAATGAAATAAATTAGTTTATCTTGTTGATCTTGTCGGAATATGAATTTTTATTAAGTTGGTAAGCTCTGGCGAGTCCAGGCCATTATTCAAAATTTTAAATGACGAGATCTGGTCAAAAATTAAACGTCGTGTATTCGGTGTAATTAAACGTCGTGGATTCGGTGTAATTTGTAAAGTGTAAGTTTTGTTGTAGGTATAAATTATGTTTAAAGTTTTTTTTTAATAAAAAGATTTATGTGACGAGACCACACATATTTTACATATTTAATTGTGTCAGCAAAATTTCATAAAAATCAGTGCATCCATCTCCGTTTTCTTGGCTTATTTTTAGTCAATTCCTCGAACAAATTATCAAAAATCGAATGAATTTGTGACGTTGTAGCAGGAATGGATAAGTAAACGTTTATTCCTAGAGTGCCGTGTGTATACGGAGTGAAACGCAGATGGAACAACATTCGCCCGAGTAAACGTTCAACCGAGTGAAGTATCTGATTCCGCCTTAAGACACGAGCATCTGACTTATATAGCGTAAATAAGTTATGGGTAAAGGGTACTAAAGGCATTAAGACTGTTTATCTTTATTTGACGTTTTCTACGCACATAGAAAAATTACTACATCTACAGAACCTACCTACTACTCAGAGGCGGTTCCTGGCCTACCTCACTAGGAGTACAATCGGAGTTTTAAAAAGGAAGAAAAAATCGTCATCTCTAACCAGTTTAAACACAGAAGACCAGCTCACTTAGGTCTCATATAAATCGTTGTATCTCCCTTGTGCCATGGTGAGAAATGTGATCTTCAAGGTGTTAGAAAGACAACACTCCACTCGTTATATTCAAATCTAAAATTTAACCATAGAAACATTTAAATGTGCTACTCCATGAAACCAAAGTTTCCACTAACAATTTCGAGAATTTTTTATTAGTTATTTTTCAATGAAACGGCAAAAATGTGAAGGGATAATGACATTTATAATATTTGCCTGATAAAATATGTGTGTGTGTGTGTTTTTTTTAACGTTATCAGTAATTTTAGATAGAAAAAACGTAAGGTGAGCCATTTTTTAAATTTTAATATGTCAAAATTTTTTTTTTTTTTCTATTAATTACAGTTGTAAACGTTTTTCTACAGGTAAAAAATGTATTCTACCAAAAACTATAGGAAAAACAACAAATAGAATTCTGTCGCATATGTCCTGTAACGACTTTGCTGGTTGATGCCTGTGACCCTATTTGTGTAAAAAAACTTACTAAAAAAATATTAAATTATATTACAACCATAAATAAATAGTAACGAAAATGCGAGATATTGGCATACTAATGGGCTTTTTATTTATTTAAATTTTTTTATCAACAAACTATGAATAAGTGTTCGAAAACAAAATTTGAATCTTTGTTATTGTTTTTGGGGTGTTATGCCGTGTTTCGCTACCTCCTTCTTTAGCCAACGTTTCGGACAGCGTTACAGTGTCCATCATCAGGGCAGATGAGTAAATGATATTGGTGAGAATGTTTACTTACACTGGACACTGTCCGAAACGTTGGCTAAAGAAGGAGGTAGCGAAACACGGCATAACACCCCAAAAACAATAACAAAAATACTTTTTGGCCGTGAAAACCTAAAAACATACAAAATTTGAATCGTTTCAAATTAAATCGTAAAACTGTTGTATCCTTGTTAGAAGCCTAAAGAACATAACTCCATAGTCTGGTCTCCCTTCTACTAAATTCATATTCACAATGTTGGAAGAATTTAAAGAAAATTTAAAAGTTACGCAAATTTTAAACTTAACATCCTTTTGGAGCCCATAAATTACCTGTCGTTAATTATATTTTAAATAATAGACGAAATATAAAAGACCTAAACTTTTTATTGAAATTAATAAACTCTACATTCGATTATTGTGAACTCCTGAATTTCAAAAATTTTAAAAAGACAAATAATTTCCCTCAGAACTTACGACATTTTTGGTGATGTTGTGTGGAGGATCTTTTTAGGGAAAGAGAGGAGAGGAAGTTCTGGAAGGAAAAGGGTATAAAAGGGTAAGGGGTGGGTTGGAATCTGGGGGTAAATGTGTCTAGGAATGACGGACATATGAACTGTTTGTCTCAAATAAATAAATAAACTTTTTATTTTAATTGTAATTTAAAAAAAGATGTACTGCATTAAATGTAAAAGCACTATGGGCTGTGGGCGTAATAAAAATAAATAAATAAAATAAATCAGATGGGCTTTCTAGCCAAGGTTCAAAGCCAAGGGGTTTGCTGTTGTGCCACGAATGACAAATTCATAATTTTAGAACGATGTTGGATTTCCCTCTACCTCCTTTCGCAAGCGGATTCCTTTCAATATTTTAATTTTAATATATTATTCAGCCTTAACAAAAGCGGGAGAAGTCCTACATCCCATCTTCCTATCTTCCAACCGTTGAACCGTTGTTTCTGGCTTCTGTTCTCCTGATTCAAGGTTCATTGTAGGAGTATTTGATGAGCCCATCTACTTGCAAATCGTCAGTATTGTTCGGAGTAGATCGGAGTTCGGATGGGCCCAATGCGCTGTGCCGGTCCCGTATGCAGGGGCGCAACATCTAAGTGTGCAATGTGTGAGGCGCACACGGGCAACCGATCTTAGGGGAGACTGAAAACTGTAAAAATTTCGGAGCGAATTCGAATACATACTTTTAAAAATACTTTATAATGCAGTTTTTAGTCTGATTAGAGTAGCCTGTGATTACAAACTCAGCACAACTCCCCCTCCCCCCCCCGCATAAGGTCATTGTTAATGTAAATCAAAGCACCTTGTTTTACAACATTACACTTTATTAAATACATATAGTCTGTCAAATAAGAGTAGAAAATATTGAAAATGGAACTAAAAAATGTAAAGGCTGGCAATTTAACTGTCAAATATTATTTTAAAGCCTAATGACACTGAAAATATAGAACACTGGAAATCACAATTTAAAAAATATTTTTTTGTTCTTAAAGAAACAAAAATTAAATCGAAGAAGCACCTAATTAAGGTACCTACTTAATGACATAAATTTGATTAAATTGTGTTTTACAACGTGATTAGCTTTCATTTGATTTAACATAAATTTGAATTTAGCAGTGGGTAGAAAGGAAGAATCACTAATTTATGAGCCTAGGATACACTACTTAAGATCTGAATGAGTTAAATATATTCAGATCTAAAATTAGAGACATGATCTAAAGCCCTGGCAACGCTAGGTACCTACTTAAGCTAGTATTAAAGAAATGTGAGTAATTTCTAAACTGTGCTTTATCTTTTATTACCATATCGCTATTCTTAATTATGTTAAGACAAAATTGCAAAGGTATTACATACCTATGTGCAATTCTAATTTTCAGATCAGTGGTTATCTATATTGCAATGAAAAAATAATTGTTTCACTTTTATGCTTTTTTAATTTTTTTACCAAAATGTAGGGTTACACAGCTTAAAATTTCCACCATTTGTTATATTTTTAATATGGAACATTAGTGGCGCCCTCCTATTTTTTCTACTCTTGACAAACTGTATATAAATATTTTTCTTTTTTAATAATTCCGGTTACGATTTTGTCCATGTGAATCGTGCGATTTATGATCAGCCATAAATTTATTTTGTATCATTACTTACAACTTTAGCATTTATTACATAATTTTCATTAACTTACACATTATTCATTCATCCCTCCAACTGCGGTGCAAGGCGTTCGGTTGACAGAGAGGCTGGAAAGGTCAGAAGGTCCCCCTCACTCAGTCTCTCTCGATCCGGCCCGCCACACACAGATGCGCCCGGGCATCCCTGCCAAGTCACCAAACGTAGCGAACCACTTGGGGAGACTTATTTTATTTTTTTTTTATATTTTATTTATTCATACACGCCTTGAAGGCTTTTACAGAATCACATTATTCAAGTTACACATGTTATTCAGGAGTATAATTGTAAGATTGAAGTATATAACATTATAAACTGTACTTTAAGGATACAAACAGGTTTAATATGTACATAGGTATGTAGTTTCGTTATCATTAAAATTGTACAAAGGAGTTAAAAAGTTTACATAGTGTAATAATGGTAAAACAGAAGAGTGCTTAAGATACTTAAAAGTAGTTATTGAGGAACGTGTAGGTATTTACTATGTTGATTTTATTATTAACTTGATCATGAATAAATTATTCGAAAGCAAGTTTTTCAAGAATTCAGCAAAATTAACGCAGCTATAAATAGTACCTACACAGAAGAAAATAAATAAAAAATACATGAGTTGTAATATCTTGAAAAGTTATACAGATGAGTTCAACAAGTGTATAGTGTGATAGTAAAAAAGTAAAAAATAGTACAAATTATGGTACAAAGAGTACAAGATAATATTAATACAAAAGAGAGAGGATAAAAAGGTAAGTACTAAGGTAATCTTTGTATACATAAGTATTAAATTTTGTTTTTATTGTGAACATGAAGAGACCATCGATTTTAATTTAATCATTAATATATTATTATTGCTAGGGCACCAAGATTTAAATAGAAATATAAGTCAATATGAGTTAGTTATTATATTTATAACAATAAATACGAGAGGATTGTTGTTAATTGTGTTCTTATTTGGCTACCTTTATTATTCACATATTTCATGTTTTGCGATATTTAATAATTTGATAAAGGTGCAATTGATTGATATTTATGGCTTTATTTTAAATATTCTAATATACTGAGTTTGAATTTAGACACAGATTGGTGACGATAAATGTCGATTGAGTTGTATTTATTTCCGAGTAAATGGAGTCTTTGGATGGGAGAGTTTATAAAATAATTATTAGCGGAATTGGTAACAGAATACAATGCATTCGACCGAGTTTCGCGAGTAGGTACTCGCAAATATTATGACAGAGGTGTTGGTCATCCAATTAATGGTTCCTGGAGCGGCGGTACCCATACCCGCCACCAAATTGTAAATTACTTCGTCGTAACCTTCCTCTCCTCAAAAAGACCCTCCACACAGCATCTCAGATGACATAGGCCCTGATTGAGATTATTTTCTTCATGGCCTCCTGTGCGGAGTTAATGTAAAAAAAAAGAATACCGAACAAATTTATTTCATTACCCATCACCTAAAATAACTAACGACACACCTAATTTTAGTTAGTGCTGTTTTGTAATTCAATTTCCTTTAAATTTTTTCATGGTGTTAATTGGTTTTCATTTTGATTTTTTTTTTTTTACATTTTCTTCCACCCGTTTGCCAATTAGATTACATCCTTCTGATGTCAATAAATCAGGCTTAACTAGTCTCCTCTTTTCTATATTATTTTTATACCTTGCCACGATACATTAGGGTTAGATCCAGAATTCCGTTGTGGACTAGGCTACCACCAATAATCAATATCACCGGCCGTTCCATCGCTCGCAATGTTGCTTAAAATGGCATTGATCGTGTTTGGTGACCAAACTTGAAATTTAATCTCCCCAATCAATATCACCTCCCACGTCCTTCAGTCTCACAACATACCCCAACAATTGGGGATGCCATAGTTTCACTAGCTCGGGGCAGATTCAACTCTCGCGTCCTCTTTAAGGGGGGGGGGGGGGGGGGTAGGGTTTTAAAACTCATTTTTCAAACTACTTTTTTTCTAAATGTACAATATGTCGAGAGTATTGTGTCAAAATTTCAAGTAAATCGGAGCAAAACTAAAGAAGTTACAGCATTTCAAGCGACCGGCCCTCTTGCTCTATTCAAGTATATTTCGAGTATAATAAAACTTTAAATTGATTTTCTGGCAAATAATGTTTTTTAGTCCGTGAACATCATAACTCAAAATCTACCTGACCGATCTTTTTGAAATTTTGCACACTGTTTTTACACATAAATTTACAATAATTTTTTTTCCATTTTATAATAACAAATTCACGGAAAATTTTAGCAAAAATCGCATTTTTGACTTCAACATGCTGCAATAAAAAATTAAAAAATAATAAAAAAAACGCTTCGTCATTACCTGATAAAACATATCACCTTTTAAACCCATTTCAATTTATTTGTTTCAAATGATTTGTTAACGAGTTACGATGTTCACCGCAAAACACCTTTTTTCGAAGCGCCTCCGAAGATTCGCTCTCACGGACTTATTTATTATTATTTTTAATCAAAGATACTTCAGATGTCATACTATAAGGTGTATCTAAAAAAAATAAGCCAACATTATTCATATCTCCAAAAAAAAATATGCTCCGAAAATTATTAAAAACAAGTCTATTTCTATTATTTTACAAGTAAAACATTAACAAATAAAATCCACAATGTTTCTTTAAATGATGCTAAAGATGCCTTCCACGAGATTTTTGCTCTATTTTAAACGAGTCATGTTTTATTAAGCATTTTCACAATTTTCGTTTCAATTTTATCATTTTAAATATTAGCGCGCTCTGTCCAACATTCGTAATTACATATCTCTCCATCTTCTTCTTTTTAAGCGGGGAAGCGCCGCCTTTAAAAGTAATCTTTAAAAAAACCGGTTACGGATAATTGAATTTGTCAAAACAATCGGTTAACCGGTTTGGAAGCCCTAATTGGTAGCTTCAGTGAAAGGTGAAGAGTCGTTTGCCTACTTCCTCTGGGTGTTGTGTTGCTCGCATATCCGCGGGGACATACTCCGTACTCTACTCTCATCTGCTCAAGTTCCACACGGTGCGTGGCACGTAGTACAGAGTACTGAGCAGTTCATACATCAGATCGACTCGATGCTCGTTCGCCTGCTCAGCGCTCATCGTGATCGGTGTTCGTTCCTCGTTCAGTCAGTTTGTCAGTATCTCTAGCCCGGTAAGCTGTGAGCTGCGCGCTCTCTCCTTGTCTTTCGGTCCTTCACAACGAGATAATAATTTACGACACAGTAACTTCACGAACTGTCAGCGGTGTGCCTCTGTTCAATTGACTTTTCGGATAAATTGCTTCAATTTTCCCGCCGCCCTATTGGTGTGTACTTACCGATACTTTATTAATCTCTGTCAGTGAGTGGTTACGTTTATAAAAATAACAACATTAGTACTTACTCTAAACCCAATACCTTTAAAAAAATTTAATAGTTTTTAATCTGTGCATTAATCATCGATGAAAATAAGGTAAGAAAAAAAGAATTATAACAAAATTTTAATAGTGTATTAAATGTTTAATAAAGTTATTTAAACTGATTTGTATGTCATCAAAGATAGTGTAAATATTTCTCTAATCATCGCACTTGTAATGGGCCCAGTTTGTGAAAATTACACTTAGTTTGAACAATTACTACAAGAAGCAATTATTTTCTTGGTTTTTAGGTTCTTATTAGTTTGGGTTCATTAAGTCATTTATCTGTATTTAGATTGAAACAAAACTTGCGCAAATATGAATCCATACAATGGCAAATGATTTGTTTTATTCGAGATTTTTTTACAGACGGCCTCCGTGGTCTTGACTAAGGTCGCGGGATCGAATCCCGTCGGGTGCAAATCAATTTTATTGTGTAATTTGTGTTATTTCAATTAATTATTTAAAAATAATATTTGCGTGTATTTGCGACACGTTCCAAAGTAGAAGATGCTCTCAGTGTCGCTCTGGTGTGAGACCACCATTCAGAATTGAAACGTTGCTTGAAATGGCTTAAGCCGTGTTTGGTGACCAGATCTGAATAGCCCTGCCTTCCTCTTCCCCATCTCCTTCCCCTTTCCACTATCTTCAGCCTCACAACATACCCCAATTTGGGACGCCATAGTCTCTCTGGCTCCAGGCTGGGACTCTCGTGAGGCGTGATAATTTTAATATCTATCCAAGTTGTTTTAATATCTTAATTTTAATATCTATTAGTTGTGTTGAAACATGGCGTAATAGTTACCTCTTATTTTCTTCATCAATATATTACATTTGCGGGTATAACCTTCAAAAGTTTTTCCAATAAAAATTGGATTATTTGTGTATTAACTTTATTTAGCCAGGTACCTACATCACCACACAAGTTTTATAACTACATTAATGTTAATTGCTTTATTTTTTTAACTTTCTGACGTAGTTTGTTGTTGATCATTTCGTCAGTGAAAAGCAGGCTGACGAATACATAACAATGTAGTTCATACGAAGAACACTTCAATAACTTTAGTTTTTTAAAAGTTGTATTACAAAATCGCTACTTATTTCAAGGAATCCTTTTCGTTTAATATTTATATTTTTTGTGTTGTGGAAATCGTTTTGTCTCCCTTACTATCACGGTTAGAAATATTATTTAAACGTTGTTAGAAAGAGAAAACCACGCTTTATATTAAAATCTAAAATTTAATCACAAAATAATTAAATATACACCTTTATGAAGCCAAAGTTTCCGACCGAATATTTGAAAAAAAAAATGAAACCTTGGGATTTTCTTAATAATTATTTTAACATGAAAAGACAAACGTTCATAATAAATACCTTTGTCTAATAAAATATTTTATTTTTTGTTTTTGTCGTTATCAGTATTTTTAATTTTTTTCCATTTAACCCGGCGTCAGCACAGTCAAAATATGTAACATCGATAGTAGGGTTGGGTCTAGGAGACCCGAATAAAAAACTTGCTATAATTTCAATATTTAAAAGAAATTTAAAACCATATTGCAATAATTTGATAAAACAACTATATTGTTTGCGAGATTTTGGGAAAATAAAACAACTTCATATAAAACTATCTGTTTATGACATTTTTATAAAAGTATAGTAAAATATTAGCAAAATAGACAACCTCTGTCTTAAATTTATAAAATTTAAATAAAACATAAACTTTTTTCTCAAAATGTGAACTTATATCATACATTTGAATGAGATCTATAGTAGGACTAAGAATAATACATCATTCCCATGAGTTAATCTTACATGTTATCATTTGCATGATAATATGTAAGACTAATTCATAACCCGAAATTACGACGCGAAGTGTATGGTTGGGTCATATTTACCTTTTTCGTTTTTAGCCACGTCTATCCACCGTTGCGACCACTAAACCACTGAACAGCGATAGCCCACGGAGAGAGGAGATTGTTAGCTCCAGCTACTGAGAAGTATGGCAACGTCGCACAATTTTTTTTAAGAAATAAGCCAATAATACTAAACAATACACAACTGCTAGCCCTGTACAAATCGCAAGTGCGCCCCACGGTTGAATTTGGCAGCCACCTCTGGTCTGGAGCCCCGAAATTCCAAAAAAAACCCTCGACTCTGTGCAGAAACGGGCGGTCCGATTGATAGACTTTCCTAAAATAACAAACGGATTGCAATCTTTAGAGCACAGGCGCCAGGTGGTAATGCTGTCCTTGTTTTACCGGTATTACAATGGAAGATGCTCCGAGGAACTAGCGTCATTGATCCCCTCGGCACCGGTGCATAGTCGGGAAACACGCCAAACGCGCGCTCAATATTTTTACACGGTTGACATTAGTCACATGAGAACGGGTCGTTTCTACGACTCGTTCTTGAGTTCAACAGCTCGGCTGTGGAACGATTTGCCGGCCTCTGTGTTTCCTCCCTCCTACAACATGGGTCTAAGACCCATGTTCACCCCTTCCTCTCCTCAAAAACACCCTCCACACAGCATCCTCAAAGATGACATAGGCCCCGAGGGAAATTATTTTCCTCAGGGCCTCCTGTGTGGAGTTAATGTAAAAAAAAAGTCAATTTTAAAATTGGCTTTTTTCGCGGGTCAAATTGACCCGACTGTGCGAACGCCGGATTAATTTTTTTTTTGTTTCTAACATTATATGAATTTGAAAGCGCATTTCATCACCTTTCTAATGCAGTTTTTGGTTTTCGGATGCGATCAGAAATATTCCATTCATTTGCATCTTATTGCAAAGTGAAAATATTTTGACCTTCCTTGATGTGCTAACTAGATCACTATAAATTGTTTAGAACTTTTTAAACCTACGTGCTTACTAGTAAAATAAAATAGAAAATAATGTCGGTCCATCTTTCCAACGACTTTGTGTTCTGTTGACAGTGTAAAATTATAATTCGTGTCACGAGGGAAGTCGTAATAGTGAAGCATTTTCAAACGCAGCAAACAATGCTAAAATATTAAGTGACTAATTAAATTCACCTGTCATGTGATTAGATGACATAAAATAATTGCTGGCTTCCCTTTTCAATGTTTCAACGATGATGGGTTCGGTGTTCATTTATAAAGTGTAGCTATAGCTAAATAAAATTTTGAATATTCGTAGCATTGTGAAAAATATTTTTTTTTAAATGTAAATCCGCACAAGAGTCCCAACTGCCCCTGTCTGGAGCCATGGCATCTGAACTATGGCTTCCTAAATCGGGGAAGTTGTGAGGCTGAAGGAATGTGGGGAAGTACCTGACTATTCAGATCCAGTCACCAAACACGGTTAAAGCCATTTCAAGCAACGTTTCAAATCATCGAAATATACTACATGTATAGCAAATTTACTACATATTACTTTAAATGAATTAATTGTGAAATAACACACAGGAGTGCCCGGGTTCATGGGGTGAGGTTTGTGTAGGTCTCGGAGGCGGATGAGCAGGACACTCTGAACCCCAGTTTCCTACCCACCCCTTAAACCCTTTTCCTTCCCAGAATTCTCCTCCACTTCCATTCCTTAAAAAAAACCTCCACACAGCATCCCCAAAGATGACGTAGGGAGATTATTTTCCTCAGGGCCTCCTGTGTGAAGCTCATGTAAAAAAAAGCAACCAAATAAAATTTATTTGCGCACGCCGGAATTCGATTCCGCGCCCTTCGGGTTGTGAGTCAAGAGGCTTACCCCTCGACCATAAATGCAAATACATAAAAATATAATTTGATAGTTAAAATATTTCTAGATTAAAATAAAATTATGTAAATAAAAAAAAGTAATAGAATAATGATGTTATGTATATGAAACAGTTGGAACTTACATGATTACATAAGTGATAGATGCGGTAAGAGAAGAAACTATAAAACCAATTAAACTTTAAATTAACATAGATTCAATTTGATGGGGGTGGGGTTGAATACCGCCACCCCAGGGACCGTTTTGAATAACCAAAAACTGTGTCAAAGGTCACCCCAAATGGTTAGTTACGTTTGGTGACTTAGCAGGGGTGCCCTCTTAGGGTGAGGCTTGTCTTGGTCTTGGCGGCGGATGGCCTGGACACACTGAACCCCAGATTCCTGCAAACATTTTTCCCTCCCAGAACTTCCTCTCCAGTCTTTGCTTGAAAATACCTTCTAATGGAGCTAATGTAAAAAAAAAAAGATTCGCGCTAACAAAGACAACTATCATTACAAAGTTAATAAGTTGAATGAAATAAATGATTTCTTATTAAAATGTTATGTATAAAAATTAAATGACTATATATGTATATCGCAGGTGTATTTGAAGATTTCTCAAGTATATATATATATATATATATATATATATATATATATTTATATATTGGCCTCTTCCCGTAGTGTGTTGATCCAGTAAGAAGTTATAAGCCAAGTTGATCCACCTTTAACACCCTATAACTTGGCTGTGATGGAATACATCTGTATGATTTTGCAACTATATTACATTAGTTACCAAGGTTGCCATTTTGCAAGTAAAAATATTTGATGTACTTATCATAAAATTTTAAAAATTTGTATGGGAATCGCTTGCAAATTAACATGCTTTGTTGATCTGTCGCTTGTAAATCAACATACTTCGTTGATCCACATAATCGTATAACTTATGTACCTATATGTCGTTTTACAGTTCTTTTGCTGATCCGTTTTAAATGACCAATCAGAGAGGTTGTGAAGGAAGCCTTCTGATTGGTCATAAAAAACATGTACCTATATGGAGTTTTACTGTTAATTGGTTGATCTGATATACAATGGCGCATTCTAGGGCTGCCACAGAGTTGTGACATTATTCCAGGGCTGTTACATATTCTAAATTATGTATTATTATTATTTGACAATAAATATTTTCGATAATACGAAATGCGGCAAAAAAATTCACGGAGAGGGAAGAGATGTGGGAGGGGGAAGGCGGGGAAGGTGGAAGGGAACGGAGCGCACGGGAAAGGAAATTCAGGGAGAATCAATTTAAGTGAGTGAGTGAGTCAGTGAATGAAGGTGCCGATACCAATTATTCCGCCGCTCCGGGAACCATTTACTGGAAAACCAACCTCTGCCATAGGACACCCCAGAGGGGGGGAGGGCAGCGTCCCAGAATTTACAAAACTACCGTCTTCTTCCCTTTCTAAAAAGATCCCCCACACAGCATCTAAACATTCAAAAGTTATTTCACTGATGAAAATTGTCTACTTAAGTTTTCTGAAGGTTTTACTTCTACCGCTACCGTATCTCGGCGGTACCCCAAGCTAACTTGAAATGACTTTAGCCGTTTTAGGTGAGGTAGATCTGCCATAGATCACCCCAAGTGATCGGTGTCCGGGTTCGAGGGGTGAGGTGTGTCTAGGTCCTTGAGGCGAATGCGTTTGCCTACCTACCGCACGGCGGGTCGGATCGGGAGAGACTGATTGAGGGAGACCTTACTTTGAAATCTCCAGTTGGACTCTCTCGCCCCGTCACCGAAATGGGGTTTTCAATATTTCGGGGGCGTGAATGTGTGCCGCCGCCCCGGGAACCATTTATCGGATAACCAATTACTCAGCTAAGAATTCAGAAGTCGCAAGATCAAATTATGGCGTGAGTAAGTAAATTTTTTTTGATAAGTTTGTATTATTTTACGACAGTAAGTTGCTTTACGATCCTTGACTAAGAATTCAGAAGTCGCAAGTTCAAATTATGGTGTGCGCAAGTACATTTTTTTTTGAAAAGTTTGTATTATTTTATGACATTAAGTTGCTTTACGATCCTCGACTAAGAATTCAGAAGTCGCAAGTTCAAATTATGGCGTGCGCAAGTAATTTTTTTTGATAAATTTGTATTATTTTACGATAATGCGTTTCTTAACTATCTTTGACTAAGAATTCAGAAGTCGCAAGTTCAAATTATGGTGTGCGCAAGTAATTATTTTTTTGATAAATTTTTATTATTTTCGATAATGCTTTGCTTAACGTTCCTTGACTAAGAATTCAGAAGTCGCAAGTTCGATTTACGATCAATAAAAAAAATTTATATAAAATATAACAATGAAAATCTGTGATGGGCGGGCGGTGTGGATTTGATTTGTATGCAAATCTATGGTTTTACTCCGAAATAAAATTTGTTCTAATGCGTTGCTTAACGTTCCCTGACTAAGAAGTCGCAAGTTCGATTTACGATTAATTACAAAATATACATAAAATAAAAGGAAGAAAATCTGTGATGGGCGGGCGGTGTGGATTTGATTTGTACGCAAATCTATAGTTTTACTCCGAAATAAAATTTGTTCTCTTTCATATTTTTCAATTTCGGAGTAAAACTATATTTGCATTTCGAGTAATTCCAATTTGGGTATATGTAATATGGGGTACCGCCGCCCCGGGAACCATTTATCGGATAACCAACTACTCAGCTAAGAATTCAGAAGTCGCAAGATCAAATTATTGCGTGAGTAAGTACATTTTTTTTTGTTAAGTTTGAATTATTTTACGACATTAAGTTGATTTATGATCCTTGACTAAGAATTCAGAAGTCGCAAGTTCAAATTATGGCTTGTGCAATTAATTTTTTTTTTGATAAATTTTTATTATTGTACGATAATGCGTTTCTTAACGATCCTTGACTAAGAATTCAGAATTCACAAGTTCAAGTTATGGTGTGCGCAAGTAATTTTTTTTTGATAAATTTGTATTATTTTCGGTAATGCGTTGCTTAACGTTCCTTGACTAAGAATTCAGAAGTCGCAAGTTCGATTTACAAATAATTAAAAAAATATATATAAAATATAAGGAAGAAAATCTGTGATGGGCGGGCGGTGTGGATTTGATTTGTATGCAAATCTATATTTTTACTTCGAAATAAAATTTGTTCTCTTTCATATTTTTTAATTTTGGAGTAAAACCATAGATTTGCATACAAATCAAATCCACACCGCCCGCCCATCACAGATTTTCTTCCTTTTATTTTATGTATATTTTTTAGTTAATCCTAAATCGAACTTGCGACTTCTGAATTTTTAGTCAAGGAACGTTAAGCAACGCATTATCGAAAATAATACAATTTTATCAAAAAAAAAAATACTTGCGCACGCCATAATTTGATCTTGCGACTTCTGAATTCTAAGCTGAGTAGTTGGTTATCTAACTGATAACTTACTGTCGTAAATAATACAAGCTTTTAAAAAAAAAAGTACTTACTCACGCCATAATTTGATCTTGCGACTTCTGAATTCTTAGCTGAGTAGTTAGTTATCCGATAAATGGTTCCCGGGGCAGCGGTACCCGTATTACATATACCCAAATTGGAATGACTCAAAATGCAAATCTATAGTTTTACTCTGAAATTGAAAAATATGAAAGAGAACAAATTTTATTTCGGAGTAAAACCATAGATTTGCATACAAATCGAATCCACACCGCCCGCCCATCACAGATTTTCTTCCTTATATTTTATATATATTTTTTAATTAATCTTAAATCGAACTTGCGACTTCTGAATTCTTAGTCAAGGAACGTTAAGCAAAGCATTATCGAAAATAATACAAATTTATAAAACAAAAATTACTTGCGCACAACATAATTTGAACTTGCGACTTCTGAATTCTTAGCTGAGTAGTTGGTTATCTAACTTATAACTTACTGTCGTAAAATAATACAAACTTATCAAAAAAAATGTCCCTGCGCACACCATAATTTGAACTTGCGACTTCTGAATTCTTAGTCAAGGATCGTTAAGAAACGCACTATCGTAAAATAATACAAATTCATCAAAAAAAAAAATTACTTGCGCACGCCATAATTTGATTTTGCGACTTCTGAATTCTTAGCTGAGTAGTTGGTTATCTAACTTATTACTTACCGTCGTAAAATAATTCAAACTCATCAAAAAAAATGTACTTACTCACGCAATAATTTGATCTTGCGACTTCTGAATTCTTAGCTGAATAGTTGGTTATCCGATGAATGGTTCCCGGGGCGGCGGTACCCCGTATTACAAATACCCAAATTGGAATTACTCAATATGCAAATCTATAGTTTTACTCCGAAATTGAAAAATATGAAAGAGAACAAATTTTATTTCGGAGTAAAACCATAGATTTGAATACAAATCAAATCCACACCGCCCGCCCATCATAGATTTTCTTCGTTTTATTTTATATATTTTTTTAAATTAATCTTAAATCGAACTTGCGACTTCTGAATTCTTAGTCAAGGAACATTAAGCAAAGCATTTTCGAAAATAATACAAATTTATCAAAAAAAAATTACTTGCGCACACCATAACTTGAACTTGTGAATTCTGAATTCTTAGTCAAGGATCGTTAAGAAACGCATTATCGTACAATAATAAAAATTTATCAAAAAAAAAATTAATTGCACAAGCCATAATTTGAACTTGCGACTTCTGAATTCTTAGTCAAGAATCATAAATCAACTTAATGTCGTAAAATAATTCAAACTTAACAAAAAAAAATGTACTTACTCACGCAATAATTTGATCTTGCGACTTCTGAATTCTTAGCTGAGTAGTTGGTTATCCGATAAATGGTTCCCGGGGCGGCGGTACCCCATATTACATATACCCAAATTGGAATTACTCGAAATGCAAATATAGTTTTACTCCGAAATTGAAAAATATGAAAGAGAACAAATTTTATTTCGGAGTAAAACTATAGATTTGCGTACAAATCAAATCCACAACGCCCGCCCATCACAGATTTTCTTCCTTTTATTTTATGTATATTTTGTAATTAATCGTAAATCGAACTTGCGACTTCTTAGTCAGGGAACGTTAAGCAACGCATTAGAACAAATTTTATTTCGGAGTAAAACCATAGATTTGCATACAAATCAAATCCACACCGCCCGCCCATCACAGATTTTCATTGTTATATTTTATATAAAAAAAATTTATTGATCGTAAATCGAACTTGCGACTTCTGAATTCTTAGTCAAGGAACGTTAAGCAAAGCATTATCGAAAATAATAAAAATTTATCAAAAAAATAATTACTTGCGCACACCATAATTTGAACTTGCGACTTCTGAATTCTTAGTCAAGGATAGTTAAGAAACGCATTATCGTAAAATAATTCAAACTTATCAAAAAAAAATGTACTTACTCACGCAATAATTTGATCTTGCGACTTCTGAATTCTTAGCTGAGTAGTTGGTTATCCGATAAATGGTTCCCGGGCGGCGGTACCCCGTATTACATATACCCAAATTGGAATTACTCAATATGCAAATCTATAGTTTTACTCCGAAATTGAAAAATATGAAAGAGAACAAATTTTATTTCGGATTAAAACCATAGATTTGAATACAAATCAAATCCACACCGCCCGCCCATCATAGATTTTCTTCGTTTTATTTTATATATTTTTTTTAATTAATCTTAAATCGAACTTGCGACTTCTGATTTCTTAGTCAAGGAAGGTTAAGCAACGCATTAGCGAAAATGATACAAATTTATAAAAAAAAAATTACTTGCGCACACCATAATTTGAACTTGCGACTTCTGAATTCTTAGTCAAGGATCGTAAAGCAACTTATTGTCGTAAAATAATACAAACTTATAAAAAAAAAGTACTTACTCACGCCATAATTTGATCTTGCGACTTCTGAATTCTTAGCTGAGTAGTTGGTTATCCGATAAATGGTTCCCGGGGCGGCGGTACCCCGTATTACATATATCCAAATTGGAATTACTCATTTACAATTATTCATCTCTATCCCCCCCCACCCTGAGGAGGTCTATGGCAGAGGTATTGGTTATCTAATAAATGGTTCCCGGGACGGCGGTACCCAAGCTAACTTGAAATGACTTTAGCCGTTTTTGGTGACTAGGCCCGAATAGCCAGGTACTTCTCCACCGTCCTCTCTCCATCTCCTTCCCCCTTCCAGCCTCACAATATAACCCAATTGGGGATGCCATAGTCTGTTGTCCGGTAGACACATTAAAAAAAAACTTTGGAATGTGAAGTAATATTACACCAATATAATATTTATAATAGGCAGAATTAAATTCTCACAAATAATGTAAATAATATCCAGAATTAAAATCTCAAAATTCTCTCGGTGGACTCGTGATATTTCTGCAAATATCACTATGGAGTCAAACAGATTCAAACGGGGAAGAACGTTCTTCCCAGTTTGCAATAGTCATGCAACGATCACGCGTCCGAGGTGACGTTTTGAATGTTATTTGGATTGATTCACGTGATCGTTGATGTTTACGTCGTGATAAGTTTGTTTACACACAATTTGAAACACAAGTTTCGCATTCTCATTTTTTTTTCGGCTGCTTTAGAAAGTATTCAGATTTGTTTTTAGTTTCAATATTTCACACAAGTGAAAGTAGTTTAACTAGGTTTACTTCAATATTATCTAAAAATATATTATATAAATAAATTATAAACATTTTATTATAAAATATCAAGGAAAATAATTCTCCTCAAGGCCTATGTCATCTTTGGGGATGCTGTGTGGAAGTTCTATTTTAGGAAAGGAAGGAGAGAAAGTTCTGAGAAGGCAAAGGGTATTAGGGATGGGTAGGAATCTGGGGCTCAGTGTGTCCAGGAGTGACGGACGTATAAATTCATGCCTCCCACTGCGATGTTCCGAGAGAGTACGGCTAGAGAAGTCAAGGGAACTCCCTCAACCACTCTCTTCCGATCCGGCCTGCCATGCTACTGGTGGGCAGACGCATCCGCCGCCAAGACCCGGACAAACCTCACCCCATGAACCCGGATACCGGGAACAAATCTTATTATTATCTTCTTCTTCTATTTTATTTTCTGATCGGAGGTTGGCTATTATCAATAAATCTTCACCCTGCAGGCTGCAAATCTTTATACAATTATGTTCTTCTTATGGTAAATCTTCTTTTCGGAGGTTGGCTATCATCAAATAATCTCCACATCTCTCACACGATCATACATGGTTTCACCACACATACGCCTCAGGGATATCATTTCTACAGCATTCAGTCTACCCCCCCCCCTCCGGAAGGAGATGGAGAGAGGCCGGTGGGGAAGTACCTGGCTATTCGGACCTAGTCATCAAAAATGGCTTAGGTCATTTCAAGTTAGCTTGGGAGCTTGGGTACCGCCGCACCGGGAACCATTTACTGGATAACCAACACCTCTGCAATAGGTCACCTAAAGTGGTTCGTTACGTTTGGTGACTAAGCAGGGGTGCCCGGGTTCATGGGGTGAGGCTACCGGGGTGTCGCCGCCGCGCGCAGGGCCTAGCAGCAAAAACCCACGAAGCGGGTTTTTAACTGCTATACGAATGTCGTGGATTAGATGGACATATGAATCCATCTCTTCTTCTGCATTGTAAGGCGATTGGTTGAAAGAGGAATTTAAGAACCCGACTTAGAGTATATCTCAAGTACTATCATAATTAAATTTCACATCTCGAGTACCTATAATTAAATTTTAATGTGAACTAGTGGTCGCCCAATGGTCGAAATTCGAACATAATCAATTTAATGTGTAATGTTTTTTTTATTGATTTAATGTTTTTTATGCAAATTTACAAAAAAATATTAGATTGACGGAGCAATTAAAGAATTTGCTTTTTAGACGCATAAAAGTTGAAGACCGAAAAACAACCAACCAAAGTTAGACAAAGCCAACACCTCTGCCATCACCTCGGTCACCTCAAGCGATTCGTTACGTTTGGTGACTAAGCAGGGGTGCCCGGGTTCATGAGGTGAAGTTTGTGCAAGTCTTTGCGGCGGACGCGTCTGCCCACCATCTGCATGGCAGGCCGGAACGCGTATTTCCAAACCCTATACCGGTTCAATCACGGTTAATACACCTCTACATTGGTTATTTTTTATAACTTTGCAAAAAAAAAATATCCTGAAATGTTAATAAAATAATCTTTTCAATGTGTACCTAGGTATATAAGAGATTAATAATTTTATATCTAAATATTTAAATTTTGATATTATTCCCATATATTGTAAATACACCTCTTTATTGGTTATTTTTTTTTCATTTTGCAAAAACAAAAATTGTTCTAGAATCTCAATAAAATAATCTTTCCAATGTGTATATAAGAAATTAATAATCATATTTCTTAATATTAAAATTTTGATCTTGAAAAATTGACTGAACCAGTTTCAGTTTACACAACATAATGATAAGGCCTGTGGACACGTCCGAACATGCATGGCCTAGACATATGGCAATGGTCGTATGGACGCCCATCCCGTAATTTAAGTAAAAGATGAATTAGCCAAAAGGTCGGTCATCTACTAGGCTTGAATACATCGTCAGAGTTATTAAATGGTCCTTTCTAAAACTCCTCTCTAAATTTCCTATCGACAATATTTGGACGGACGATATCGGCCAAACCCACACGGCGGAGAGCTCAAGGGATATTCAAAGCTAATATTTAATATAATATGTTTATGACAATTAACAAAATGTTTATGACAAATATATATTTTTTTTACGATTAAATAAGATATGCGTAAAATTTATTCGGACGCAAACAATTATTTAAAAAAAATCTAAATAAAATGTTGTTATGTTATTCACATAAAATTATTTCTAATATCCTAGTTTTGTTCACTTTTATATATTTTTAGTTATAAAGTATTTATATCGAGGTCGAGGGGTAAGGCTCTTGACTCGCAATCCGATCGTGGCGGGAAAGAATCCCATCAGGGGATATAAATTTTATTTGATTAATTTGTCTATCTAATATATTTTTTTAAATTATGCATAAAAAAACATTAAATCAATAAAAAAACATTACACATTAAATTAATTATAATCGAATTTCGACCATTGGGAGACAACTAGTTCACATTAAAATTTAATTATGATGTAGGTACTCGAGATGTGAAATTTAATAATGATAGTACTTGAGATGTACTCGAAGTCGGGTTCTTAAATTCCTCTTTCAACCAATCGCCTTGCAATGCAGTGGGAAAGATGGATTCATATGTCCATCTAATCCGCGACATTCGTATAGCTCGTAAAACCCGCTCCGTGGGTTGTTGCTGCTAGGCCCTGCGCGCGGTGGTGACACCCCGGTAGCTTTCGGGCTAGAGAGTCCGGCTGGAAGGGCCAAAATGCCACCCTCAACCAAGCTCTCCTGACCCGGCCCGCCACGCAGCAGGTAGGCAGAAGCATCCACCGCCAAGACTTGGACAAACCTCACCCAATGAACCCGGGCACCCCTGCTTAATCACCAAACGTAACGAACCGCTTAAAGCGACCTATGGCAAAGGTGTTGATTATCCAGTAAATGGTTCCCGGGGAGGCGGTTCTCCGTATTCCCCCCCCCCCCCCCGCCCTTTCTACTCCCCTGCAATTACTCGTCTACAATTTACAATAAGTCCTTACTAAAGCCATTTCTTTACCCTCCCCCCCCCTTCCCCCCCCCCCGCCCCCCCCCTTCCGCACCCCCGCCACCCCCTGTATTCCCAAATTGGAATTCCTCATTTATAATTTTTCAATTAGTCCTTACTTAAGCCATTTTTATTCCCCCCCCCCAATCCTCCCCCAATGCCCTCTCCCCCCAATCCCCCCCCCAATGCCCTCTCCCCCCAATCCCTCTCTCCCTACCCCCCCCCGTCTGGGGTGACCCATGGCAGAGGTGTTGGTTATCCAGGTAATGGTTCTTGGGGCGGCGGTATAATTCACTCACTCACTCACTCACTCAAATTGTTTCTCCCTGCATGTCCTTTCCCGTGCGCCTCGTTCCCTTACACCTTTCCCGCCTTCCCCCTCCCTCGTCTCTTCCCTCACCGTAAATTTTTTTGCCGCATTTCATACTACCGAAAATATTTATTGTCAAATAATAATAATACATAATTTAGAGTATGTCGCAGCCCTGCAATAATCTCACACCTCTTTGGTAGCCCTAGAACGCGCAATATATATCAGATCAACAAATGAACCGTAATGTTCCATATAGGTACATGTTTTTTATGACCAATCAGAATGCTTCCATCTCTGATTGGTCATTATATAAGATCAACATAGACAAAACGTGTAAAATGTATATGCCACCGAAAAATGGGCGTGGCTTACAGCAAAATCTCGATGACTTAAGTTGATCCATAAGGATCCACATATGTATGCCAGCTTCGGTAATAGATCAACTTATCCGCTTGGATCAACAAGAGCAAACGGATCAACTAAAAACTGGTCTACCGTCACGAAAGATCAACTTAGTACGAGAGGGTATAAATATATATACAACAATAAATTGTATGTTTTCAGTAAATCAAAGACTTATCAGAATTGTGAACGTAATATCCTTAGGATTATCATTTCAAATCGAATTTACTGGGAAAAGCAAAATGATACGGTAAAACAATGTGAAGGTATTTTCAATTGAATTTCTCGGGTGTCAAAATCCTGTTAAATTATCTGGTAGTGGTAGTCCTGAGCTTGAAATTCCTAAAATTTTTGAAGTAAAAGTCATCTATCTGTTTTATTATTCAATTTGGGATCCGGTTATGGGTACCGCCGCCCCGGAAACCATTTATTTAATAATCAATACCTCTGCAGTAGGTGGTGGTTTGTGGTTGGTGGTTGGTGGCCCCAAGTGGTTTGCTACGTTTGGTGACTTAGCAGCGGTGCCCGGTTTCATGGGGTTCGTTGGGTGCCAGGGTTCACCAACTGCGTGGTAGGCCGGATCGGGAGAGACCTCTTAAGCAGGACTCTTTTGGAAAATCGCCTTCCACCGCAATGGGAGGGATGAATTCATACGTCCGTCACTCCTGGACACACAGCAACCTCAAAGATGACATAGGCTCTGACGGAAATTATTTTTTTCAGGGCCTCCTGAGAAAAATAATTTATAATTCCTAATTTTCCACATTTTACAATAAAAACCATAATCGAAAAGGGGCTCGTAAGTAGGAGATTTTGAACTTTAAAGCAGTTTTTAAAGACGTGATCTTTATTTTTTCTGGGTTTATAAAAAGACTAATAAAAATAATACTCTATTATTTCAAAGGAAAATATGTGTCCTAGTCACAGTATTTAATTAAAGCATCTAATCTAATGTCTTTCAGTTAAAACACATTAAACTCGATTCGATAGGAATATCTTTTAACAATCCTTGACCGTGCTAGTAAATATTGATAACTGACCATAGATGACGTATTTAATCAATATTGTATTGATATAGGGTTTTATCGATCGTTCATGCTAGGACCTTCCGGAAGTGTTAAGTTTGACACCATTTTTGAAGTTTTCACATTTTATTTGCCTGCTAATACATATAGTCCAGTCAGTGGAGAGTTTTGCCTTGCAAAAGGTCAAGTAGTAGCGATTTTGATATATTTATGTTGTTTACATTGGGACTCTAAAGAAAAAAAAAAAGTTTTCGACCTTGGGGGGGTCGAACTCGAGCCGCCATCTTGGATTGAAGGTGCCAAAATTTGTTTTTTTCAAAATAACTTTACAATGGTTGATCTTACAACCAAATTGTACTCCGCGCGGCTCAAGCGCCATTTCGAAATCTACCATCGCTGGAATATCTGTGGAACAGACATACTGGGGATATCATAATATAAAAAAATTCGCCAATTTCTCTACCTTCTGGTGGTGTAGAAATGAGTTTACAAAATTATTATAATTATGCAATGAATAGCCCGAAAAAAAAAATTGGGAATTTCACCATTTTTCAGAAAAATATTCACATTTCCGCCGCTTTAACTCGTTACCTATTAGACTTACAAAAAAAATTGTACTACAAAAAATATTTGAAATTTTATATTCTATAAGTTTGTCTTCAACAATTTGGTTGTAAAATTAACCATTGCAAAGTTATTTTTAAAAAAAAAACAAATTTTGGCACCTTCAATCCAAGATGGCGGCTCGAGCTCAACCCCCCCAAGGTCGAAAACTTTTTTTTTCTTTGGAGTCCCAATCTAAACAACATATATCAAAATCGCTACTACTTGACCTTTTGCAAGGTGGAGGCCTTTTTTTATCCCCCACTGACTGGACTAATATTTTAGGTTGATTCAAAAACAAAATTAATAGTAGGTACCTAACATCGACCAAGTGCCTTTATTGACCGAAGGTACCTAACCACTTTAAAAAACAAACCTTTTCATTATACGAGAAAAATCGATCTCTGTTTCTATCTTTTCGATAATATTGTCAAATAAGTATCTACCTATAGATAAGACGTAGATTGGTTAACTCAATTAATAAAAGGACTAATTCATTGTAATAAAAGTCTGCATCAGCCAATTGCTTTTATCTCAGATTAAGCCATGATGCTATATTTTCTTTAATAGACTGACATCATGTTTGTGGATGAATACATTTTCGCTTTCTCATATTGATGATTCTGCTTCAGATAGTACGTAGATAGATTCCTGTCTTACTTATTCGATTCTTACGCACCAGTTCAGCATTGGTATGGTAAAGCCGTCCGCCTCGGCATACCCCATTTCTATCGATTTATTATATTATGTGTTCCTCGACCGATTTCTTACATATATCCCTTAAACATTTGAAGTTTTGAAGCTCTTAAAAAAAAATATGTTATTTTTGAAGATAATATCTAGATACGTTCCACGCCGAAACGCAAATTATATGAAATTCCCTCGAAAAAAATCGCCAAGTATGCTCTGAAAATTATTTTAAACAAGTCTATTTCTTTTATTTCACGTTATATTTGTGAAACAATTCACAATGTTTCTTTAAATGATACTTAAGATACGTTCCACGAGATTTTTGTTCTATTTTAAACGAGTCATGTTTTATTAAGCTTTTTCGCAATTTTTGCTGCTATTCTACGGCTTAAAATATTAGCGCGCTCTGTCCAACATTCGTAATTACATATCTCTCCATCTTCTTCTTTTTGAGCGGGGATACGGCGCCTTAAGCCAAGTGGCCCGCTGTGCATCACTGACATGGATACGCAAACAAAACCACTTTTACGTCGTTTTACCGGTTGTAAAAATGTTTGTTTTTGTTATTATTATGGTTTTAGTAAGTCAACATTATAGTTCATAATGAACAGTTGACATATTAAGTAAATGACACACTTAAAATACGTACTTAAAACATTATGTATGAATATTCATTGCGGAATCATTTGTTATCCCATCAAAATAAAGTTCAAATAAATGGAATATTTTTGAACGAATCCGAAAACTAGAATCCGTTTTGGAAGGTGATGAAATACGCTTTCAAATTTTTTAATTGGATATACCTAAGTAATATAATTTTTGAAATATTAAAAACTTGAATGCAAACATAAAAAAGTTTTAAAAATGGATCTTCTTAAAACACTCACACATTTTATTAGGCAAATGTATTGTAAACGTTATCGTCAACGCATTTTTTTGTCGTTTCATATAAAAATAATTAATTAAAAATTCCTAAGCTTTCATAATATTTTTCCTAATTGCGTTTGGAAACTTTCGTTTCATAAAAGTTCATTTTAATTATTTTGTCGTTATCTTTTAGATTTAAATATACGGCGTGGTATTTTCTCTATCAACACCGTTTAGAATGTTAAGATTTATATGTCTAACCACGATAGTAAAGGAGACACAACGATTTTTTATGAGACGTTCCAAATAGAGAACAAATCAGCCTGAGGGGTTAATATTAGTTTGCACTGTAAAAAACTTTAACTTTAACGTAATTTTGAAGGCGTATTTTGCATGTAGAAATTTTAACACCTTTAATTGAGTTACTGTAGTGATGGAATTCAACATTGGCACAGAGAAATATTTCAATAAGGGGTCTTCCATTAATCACGTGATGTTTTTGAGCAACTTTTTAACCCCTCCCCCCTCCCCTTGGTGATATGTGGTGAGGGTTTTAGACTACCCCCGCCCCTCATACCCAAAATCACGTGTATTTTTTTAGTACAAAGTATATTTAAATTTTCAGAATATTGTTTTGAGGCAAAACATACGCGGCAACGATTTACGCATGTATTCGGCGTCAAAATCACAGACTTACCGGCGACTGGTGAGCTGAGCGGTTGTCACAACGCGTGGGGAAAACGTTGCCTGGCAACGGTGAGTCAAGGCCGCGCGCCGCTGTTTGGTTTAGAAATCGTGCGTTCAACGAAAAATAAATAAGGTGATATCTCATTACATCCCCATCCTTGTGATATTTCGTTATTTTTTCCGAGCAACTCCCCCCGCTTTCGAGCCCCACGTGATTAATGGACGACCCCTAAATTAAAGAACACACCGTGCAAATTGGTACAAAAATAAGTTGTTCGTTTGCTTTGAAGGTATGAGTCGGTATCACAATTATATGGACGACGTTCAATAAGACATATGAATATATAGTCGTAATATTTAAATACATCTTAATATTTGGTATTTTCGTTTTTCAAACAGGCGCAAAATAATAAGAACGTAATATGTGGTCGTCTTCCTTTCGTCTTCTCTAGGAATGTGTTGGGATAAGCACAAATTTATAAAAATATATTTTTTCACTAATCTACTTTGATGGGAACTCATAATCGCAATTATCAAATTAACAATGTCTGAATATTTGACAATACAAATAACCAATTTTTTCCCATTAACTCCACAGGAAGCCGTGAAGACAATAAATGTCATGTTTGAGAATTCTGTATGAAGGGTCTTTTTGTGGAAAGGAAGGAGCAAACTGGGTCTGGTAGAAGATTGTATAAGATACGAATTGTATACAAATAATAAAAATAGTAACATTTCGTTGATCATTCAACATGCCATATGTTTCTATTGAAAATAAAATTTTACTTCCAAAATATATTTTATCACTAGCGATTTGCCACTAAATAAAGAATTGCTTCTTCCTGCGTGTCCTTTCCCATCGTCCCGTTCCCCTCCCGCTGCTCCATCCTCTCCCATGTCCCCTTCCTCTCACGCGTTCCCCCTTTACCTTCCCCATTTTCCCTCTCCAACCATTCCCATCCGGCCAACCTCTTTCCCGCATTCCATTTTCATGTATTATAAACATTAATTTTTGTATATTATAAAAAATCAATCAACCGAACATATTTAAAATATCTATAATTCTTGATTCGATTTAAAGTATTAGGTGAGTGAGAATTTCAAATAAATTCATTCATTTAAAGAGTTTTGAAAATTGAATTTATTGTTTTGCAAAACGTCACTCTCAAATTGTGACATTTTTGACAATTTCGCAAGAGTTTTTGTAATGATTAAAAAACTATTCAGATGTATTGTCATATGGTTGTAATAATCCAGAAACCTTCGCAAGGGTGGTAAGAAGGTATTTTGAAAGTTTCAAACATTTCCTATGCTTAATAAATCAATACATAGACAACTCATATATATTGATTTATATATATATAATTAACGTTTGCCTGGATTAGAAAAGATAATTTTCACAACACAGCTTTAATGACCAGAACCAAGAATACACGTTACCGGTTTCCGATCTGCGACAGACGAATAACAGTTTTTCTATTTGTGTAAAAATATGTTTTTCAAATAACAATAAAATCCAGGGTCCATATCACAAACGGCCAGGTCACGAGGCTGCATTTAAAAAATACATTTACATAATCAGATGATTAATATGAACATTCCGAGTGACGTGACCTGTTTTTTGCTGGTTGAATCGGCAAGTCGCGTCATAGACAAATAAAATATTAAGAACGTTTTGTGTGGCTAGTAGATTATAATTTCAGACGAGTTAGAAAATTCGATAAATATTCCACCAGCCGCTGCACTATTATTAGGCACAGATATTGAAAATTATACTGCTTTAGACTTATTTGCTTATTTCTACAAGAAACAACTAATTACTGTTGGATAGATGGTAAAAGATGCATTAAAATACCATTTTTATTCAATCAAAGTTAAAAATTTCCCGTGTAAAACGATTCTTCTGCCGCCATTTTAATATTGTTTGTATTTTTTTTTACATGAGCTCCGTACAGGAGGCCTTGAGGAAGATAATTTCCCTCAGGGACTGTGTCATTTTTGGGGATGCTGTGTGGAGGGTTTTTTAAATGAAAGGAAGGAAAGGAGAGTTCTGAGAAAGGAAAAGGGTAGAAGGGATGGGTAGGAATCTGGGGTTAAGTGTGTCCTGGTCATCCACCTTCAAGACTAATTTCAGTCCCAGGTGTTAGAACCAGAGAAAAATCACTTTTTCATCTTCAAAAATGTTCTACTAATCTCAGACAAAATGCTTTTATATTCAGAGCATGCAATGTATTTGATAAGAATTTTAATAATATAGACTTATTCTCGTGAAATTTAAGTACCTTAAAAAAGTATGTCATAGCCAACATTAAATAATTTTTTGACCGTGTTGCAAGTTACCATTTTATTGCTGTGAATCCTTTCCAGTTGCATACTTGTCATTCGACTTACTATTGTATTCACTCTTGAGTTGTAGGTATGTACAATGTACATATTATTATTATTGCTGTTGTGGAGTGAGAATAGATTTCTGACTCTGAATACTTCATGTTTGAAATTTAGTAAGCAGGTTATTATAGTTTATATTGTGTTTTTATATATATATATTTTTTTTTTTTTTTTAAATAATTTTCATAATTTTTATATTTTTGTTAAGTTCTTACGGGTACAGGACCCTTACTTTTTTGTTTTACTTTTTAATTATAATTTTAATTATGTGAAAATCTGTCATTGGATATTATGTATATTATTAATGTTATTATTATAAGTGTAAAATATCTGTTGATTTTCCATAATAAATAAAATAAAATAAAATAAAAAAAGACCTAGATAAACTTCACCCATGAGCCCGGGCACCCCTGCTAAATCACCAAACGTAGAGAAACACTTGGGGTGACTATGTATTAAATGAATATGACTATGACAGAGGTGTTGGTTATCCAATAAAGGTTCCCGGGGCGGCGGTACCCATTCCCGCCTCCCAAATGGCGGACATGTATGGGTTGATATTTGCGTGAGTTTCGTTTCAATCTAAATACGCGTGAATTATTTAGTTTACCCAAACTAAGAAGAGAACCTAATAAATTATTTTAGAAATTTTAGTTGTTTCTTGTAGCATTTGTTAAAATATGGCATAATTTCCATAAGCCTAAAAGTGCTGTGGTTAGTGGAATAATTTTCGAATATTTGTATACATTACAGTAATCCTAACTAATGCAAACCTAAACATCTATTTAGTTCTCACTTAAAAAGTCTCGAGCAAACTCTAGCGTTCTTAAATTTTTACATTATTTTTTCTGGTTCCTATGTCAAGGCAATTCTTGTGAATCTGAGACGTTATTTCCATCACGTTAAGGCGGCACACTTGAAACGCACGGCGCTGAAAAATAAGAAGATGGAGAGATATGTAATTACGAGTGTTGGACAGAGCGCGCTAATATGTTTAGTCGTAGAATAGCAGCGAAAATTGCGAAAAAGCTTAATAAAACATGACTCGTTTAAAATAGAGCAAAACTCTCGTGGAACGTATCTTAAGTATCATTTAAAGAAACATTGTGAATTTTTTCACAAATATAACTTGTAAAATAAAAGAAATAGACTTGTTTAAAATAATTTTCGGAGCATACTTTGCGATTTTTTTCTATCGAGGGAATTTCATATAATTTGCGTTTCGGCGTGGAACGTATCTAGATATTATCTTAAAAAAAACATATATTTTTTTAAGAGCTTAAAAACTTCAAATGTTTAAGGGAGATATGTAAGAAATCGGTCGAAATACGAATAGTAGGCCCTTAAGAGGCTGTCCATCAATTGTCAACAGTCAATTCATACTTAAATATTATAAATGCGAAACTGCCTGTGCTTGTTTGTTACGCTTTCACGTATAAACCAATAAACCAATTTTAAAAATTCTTTCACCAATAGAAAGCTACATTATATGTGAGTAATATAAACTGTATATAATAGTAAGCTTTGGCGTTATGAAATTATAAATATTAATATATTATATTGATTATACGATTTCTGTCGAGAACAAAGGCGAGTTATTGCTAACGTCAGAAAACAAATCGTTGCCGTGGAAATGATATTGATATATTTGTGGGAAATCGTAGTTAATATTTATCTATTTATGTAAATAAAAATGAATCTCCGAAATGTTTGTACGCGCATAACTTCCGAAAGACTGCACCAAATTGGAAAATTTTACTACTGGTGAGCTCTGGCATTATGAAATTAAGATGGCACGCGAGCTGTTCGAAAACTGAATGTACCGGGAGTGAATGTATGGAATGCGGGAGGGGAGAGGTGGGGAGGGGGAGGGGGAGGGGGAGGGGAGGATAATTGATAAGTGCAAGCACTACAGTAATTTCCCCCTAATACCATGCGGCGAAGCAGCGGGTAAAAGCTAGTAGTAAATAATTTCGTTTAGTTTCCATATGAACTTATTATTAAAGCTATTTTTTAATTAGATTTTAGATTTTAAATTGGTAAATAATGCACAAAGAAATTATTATTTTATAATAATTATTATTTTGGGTCACCATCTGGTGTGACCAAAGTAAGGTTAATTCTCCCATACTTTAAATTGATCAAATTTGTTCGTGTATGAAACTTGTCTCTTAAAAGATAATACATTTTATTGACCTTTCTAGGACTTAAGAGTCAAAAAGTATTACGCAAATTGATGACAACAATCTCTTTCAAAACCAAAACCAAATCGAAATCAAAACCATTTAAGCGTCCCTTTCTTACTTTTATCCACTACAATTTGCGAGGCGGATATTGGCACCGCCGCGCCGCCCCGGGAACCATTTATCAGATAACCAACACCTCTGCCATAGGTCATCCCAAGTGGTTCGCTACTTTGGTGACTTAACAGGGGTGCCCGGGTTCATGTGGTGAGGTTTGTCAGGGTCTTGGTGTCGGATCGGGGAGATTTGTTGAGGGAGATCTTTTGACTTCTGCTCACCTCTACGGCCCTCGGAACATCGCCTTGCGCCGCAGTGGGAGGGATAAATTTATCTGTCCCTCCTGGATACACCAACAGATTTATCAGTCCCTCCTGGACACACCGACAAAATTCTACCCACCCTTCATACATTTTTCCTTCTTAAAACTTCCTCTTATTTCCCCAGAAAGACCCTCCACACATCATCCTCAAAGATGACATAGGCCTTGAGAGGAATTATTTTCTTCCTGTCTGAAACTAATGTACTTTTTCGTTCCAAGAAAAAAAAAAAATAAATAACAAAAAATTAATGTCTGCAGCCTTGCAATCGTTCCGGATATCCATCAACGTGATTTTTAACACACATTCGCCTTAGTGATCTCATTTCTACAGCATTCAGCCAACTTTCATTATTACTCTACCAGTACCTATCGAAGTTGAAAAACAGACAATAAAAAAATAAAGAACTGGTTTTCATACTTTTGGTCTATGTGATTTAATAATACGTACATCAAAACAATTTTCCCATTTAATTTATTTGTGACCGTACCCGGTTTCAGCCAATTAAGACAATCTTCAGACTATTGTATGTAAATTACTTTAATTTCTTTCCCAGATCACGAATGGGATTCTTTATATCTACCTACTGAAAAATTGTTCAAATTAAAAATTAACGTCTAGATTGAAGCATACAAAATATTCCGTTAATGTGTGAAAAACATGTGGGAATCGCTGTGAGAAATTTTCTATAAGGTGTCATCATACATTACTGTATTTGAAGCACATTTTGCAACATCTGCTCAATTTCGCACATGTGCAATTCGTAATATAAACAATTGGTAACGTGTGACATTTATGTAAAACTACGCAGCTAAAACCTCTCACGTAGGTACTTTCTGGGCCCATAAAATTGGAATTTAAGAGGAAACCAGGCGGCGTTTTGTCCATACAAACGTATTCCCCAATTTCCTCTCCGAATTTTAATACTACCGTTAATATTTTTTAAGTGAAAACTTTTTTAGCACCGTTGTGATTTGAAACTTGATGACACGAAAAATAGCGTCACTAAAAAGAGACAAACGTGTACATCTATAAGATTTAGCCTGCGAGAGAATGAGATAGTACAATCTGTCTCTTTTTTGTGCGGTGCTGTGTAGCCTCCCCACTCTCGTCTAATTTAGTTTTCTGAAGGTTTCACTTCTACCGCGTGAATTGCACACTCTGTTTTTTTTAATATAAAATAAATATCGATTTTTTTACATTATTTTGAGGAAAATAATTTCCCTCAAGGCCTATGTCATCTTAGGTGATGTTGTATGGAGGGTCTTTCTAAGAAAAGGAAGTAGAGGAACTTCTGGAAAGGAAATAGGTGTGAGGGGTGGCTAGGAAACTGGGGGTCAGTATGTCCAGGAGTGACGGACTTATGAATCCATCCCTTCAACTGCGGTGCAAGGCTATGGGTCGAGGGATTCTGGCTGGAGGGGTCAAAAGACTTCCTTAACCAGTCTCTCTCGATCCGGACCGCCACGCTGCAAGTGGACAGACACAGCGGCCTCTTAGACCTTGACAAACCTCACCCCATGAACCCGGGCACCCCTACTAAGTCACCAAACGTAGCCCACCACCTGAAATGACCTGTGGCAGAGGTGTTGGTTATCCAATAAATGGTTCCCGTGGCGGCGGTACCCACACCCGCTTCCCAAATAGTATGATTACCAGCACGTCGCTACGTTTTCATTTTTTTGTAAGTTATTTCTTATAAGAGTTAGGACACTCCTAAAATCGTTAAAATTGCCTGGTTTGAACGCCATCAACAGACGTTCAGTGTACAAACTAGACAATTTAAGCAAAACGTACAGACATAGAGTATCTTTTTCTTATAAGTAAGTAACCGTGAAACAGATGTTGACCCTGCACACGATGATATTTATCCATAAAATAGTGAACAACATGTTACCAAAATACTTCTCAAACAAAATTATATACAACAAGGACATTCACAGACATAATACAAGGACTTGCAAGGAAATCAGACTACAAAAAAAGGACAAAACGAATACGCAGAACAGTTTACTATACAAAGGGATGAAGTTATACAACACTCTACCAGAAACTTTAAAGGCCGCACCAATTGGAAAGTTCAAAATGTATTGTAGGAGATACATAGAACAAGAAAAAATATAGTTTGAAATATGAAATGATATAATTAATTAGGAAATTGTAAACTTAAATGTACAATTTACTAAAATAAAACAAATAAATAAAATAAATTTAAAAAAAATTAAAAATCGGTCCAGTTTTGGAGAAGAAAAATGGGGAATACAAAACCTCTATTTTGATGATTTTTAGGTATTATCAGCCTTAAGTGCTGTTGTCCCTTTCTGTCAGTATTCGGGGAGTTAAAGCGACATTGACAGCCATAGTTTCGTAAAATACATATTGTTTAAACATCTCAGCGACCGGATTTCTTCTTAAATGGTGCCCCAGGTGCCTTACGCAATAACAGAAATATACATTTATTGAGATTGGAAAAATTTATGCCTTTATAAAATTTAAATCAAATCCTAACAGCCTTTCAAACAATATATTAAATTGTATTATTTTGCAAAGCCTTGATTCAAATCAATATTTTGTCACAGATTCAATTGTAAAATATGGAATCGAGATGAAAATTTATTTTATTTTATTTATTTTTAACTTTATGAGTAAAACATCAAAATGTTATATTTAATTAAATGAAGACAATATTAGCGAAATTCATTCGAAAATCTGGAAAGAGAAAAATCATACATAATGATAGCAGCCAATAAAATATGCGTAAAAAAATTAAGATTATGTCGGTAGTTCTTAGTCGAAGTATGAAACAGTTAAAAATGACCGAATCAGATCGGGGCACCTTAGCTCAGTTGGTGGAGCTGCGCCCCGGAGAGCCGAGGGTCCTGGGTTCGTGTCCCAGAGGTGCCAATATCTTTTTTTGATTTTTCTCTTTCCAGATTTTCGAATGAATTTCGCTAATATTGTCTTCATTTAATTAAATATTACAATCTCAAGCAACATTCTGAATTATGATCGTCTTTCACTAGGGTGTAGCTATAGCATTCACACGGGAGGGTCATTACTACCCCCCCCCCCCCCCCCCCCTCCCCCCCCCCTTATACACGCCCTGGTCTTTCGTCAGGGCATAACTAACTTATTTACCACTCTGGAAGGAGTCATATCTAATTTTTCAATAGTTTTATTGATTAATAGTTCATGATGGAAATAATATTGCCGGCTGATAATAACCTATAGTTCACCCATATTCGTTTATTCAAGATGGAAAAGAGCTATGCAAATTTCATGCCTTCAAAACTCACCCATCGCGAGTTTTTGCCGAGACAAATCACTCACATCATCTGGTAGTTGAAATTGCATTTTTTGCAGGCATGTGGGAATATTTACCGAACAGAATATTGCATGGCGAAGCGGATGAAAAAAGACGTGACCTTATTCAACTCACACGAACTTTTTTTATTAACGCTTTTGACCTCTATTGCAAACGGCATATTGTGCATAAAAAGTCCAGGCATCATAAAATATTTTAGCATTTGACAGATTGTTCAAAATGTCCATCATATTTGATTTAAGCACTGAAACAATTTGCAACAAATTTAATTTTACAAAATTATTTCACGAAGCCTGCAGTCCTAGAACATCTACGGCCTAAAAATTCTTCGCGGGTTCGAATGTATAATATTTGTACTTTTTAAATTTACTTATTTATATGATATTTTTACTTTATGTTATCATTGGGTATGTATTATGTTGTATATAATATATCATGTAATATAGCAGATGGGTATCGCACTATCCTCCTTGTCCTGCTAGATTAAAAACTTAAATAAATAAATTAAAATTACCCATTCAACTGTGTTATTTCTAATTTATAATAAATGAATAACAATTTACCACCATTTACAAAAGAAATGTTTCTTGTACTTACATTTGGCATGTTTACTGACCAGATGTGAATAGCCAGATACTTCCCAACCTTCCTCTACTCTTCTTCTCCCCACTACACTCAGCCTCACAACTAACAATATAACCTTGGATTGGAGATGCCTGTTGTGTGGTATTCACGTAAAAGGACTAAATGTTTCTTTTTTGATGTCGCCAAAGGTCATAATTTAAGATTCCATGACAGTTGTCCCCCGGCATACTTAACAATGTGCAGTCGGCTTAGGGAAAATAAGGTACACCTGCTTACTCAAAATATAACCGAAGGGGTGTGTAGAGAGGATGTACCGCCGAATGACAAAAGCATAAAATATATTTTCATTCAAATACACGCAGGATAAAACTACTGCGTATAATAAATAACAGCCTCAAAGTACAAATATCGAACTGTAATTAAATTTCTTTGATATCCATAAGGGGCCATCCATAAATTACGTCACACGAATTTCATGAGTCCCGCTCCCCCCTAGAATTTCATAATTTTTTGACCCCCCATACCCCTTGTCACACCTCTACTCCCCCCCCCCCCCTTAAGGTGTGACGTAATTTATGGATGGCTTCTAACGAACAAAACATTTGTTAACAAAATATCTACTAAAGCCTAACCTAACTTAACCTAACAAAAAATGGGACAAAAATAATACAGACAAAAATAATTTATTGTTTTTACAGGATGACTATATTATTTTTGTCCTATTTTTTGTTAGGTTAGGTTAGGTTTTAGTAGATGTTTTGTCCGTAGGATATTTTGTCGGAGGATAATATGTCGAAGGATATTTTGTTGGGGATATTTTGTCGGTGATATTTTGTCGGGGATATTTTGTCAGGGATATTTTGTCTGGGATATTTTGTCGGAGTATATTTTGTCAGGGATATTTTGTCGGGGATATTTTGTCGGAGGATATTTTGTTGGGGATATTTTGTCGGGGATATTATAACGGGAGGATATTTTGTCGGGGATATTATAACGGGAGGATATTTTGTCGGGGATATTATAACGGAGGATATTTTGTCGGGGATATTATAACGGGAGGATATTTTGTCGGGGATATTATAACGGGAGGATATTTTGTCGGGGATATTATAACTGGAGGTTATTTGCTCGGGGATATTTTGTCAGGAGGATATTTTGTCAGGGATATTTTGGCTGGGATATTTTGTCGGAGGATATTTTGTTGGGGATATTTTGTCGCGGGATATTTTGTTGGGGATATTTTGTCGCGGGATGAGAACGCGCATTACCATCCATACCAATGTATAATTTAAAGTCGATTTTATGTTGAAATTGGTAAATAACGCCAAAAAATTTCATAATTTTATAATCATTATAATTTTGAGGAGCCAAATTTCGAAGAATCAACTCTCCATTATAATTTTAATGCTCCCCAGATGAGAGTAAATGTTGGACATTTCAAAGAGATTTACAATTTTTTTTATGAAAACAAAACCATTTACGATTTTCGAGTAGGCACTTACTCCCGGGTCAAGGAGATGTAATGTGATGGATTTATGATGAGTAACTCTTGTCTTCATGATAATAAATAATTATATTATAATCTATTCACCGCGACTCAAACCGCAAATAGATTAAATGAGACCGCAAGTACGGACTTAGAGAAGCTCTAAAGTGAATGTTTAAATTGCAATGATTTCTCAGATTTGCAACACAACTTTATGATTATTAAATTAAAGTGAGTTGGCTGTAAAAGAGAGATCACGATGTAAACATACAGAATCAACAACGAAATTATTATTAACGTTATTTGTTGAAATCTTACAAACTATCTCCACTTCACCTTATTCTGAGATTATGAGGTGTCAAAGTATGCAAAAACGATTTCTCATTATCTTTTTTTACATTAGCTTCACCCAGGTGTGTGTTTGTGTGAGGAAAACAATTTCCTTCAGGGTCTATGTCATCTTTGGGGATGCTGTGTAGAGAATCTTTTTAGGGAAAGAAAGGAGAGGAAGTTCTGGGAAGAAAAAGTTATGAGGGGTGGTTAGGAATCTGGGGGTCAAAGTGTCCAGGAGGTACAGATGTGTAAGAATCCATCCTTCCTCTGCGGTACAGGGCGATGGATTGAGAGTCCGGCTGGAGAGATAAAAAGGTCTCCCTCAACTAGTCTCTCCCGATCCCGCCAGCCACGCAGTAGGTTGGCAAACGCAAATGCTGCCAAGACCTAGACAAACCCGGGCATCCCTGCTAAGTCGCTAAACGTAGCGAACCACTTTTGACCTATGGCAGGGGTGTTGGTCATCCAATAAATGGTTACCGGGGCGGCGGTACCCTCACCCACCTCCGAAATGTATTACACCCGCCTCCCGTTTACCAATTTCTGATTTTGAGGTTGAATCTTGTTTAAAGTATTTTAGTTTAAGGAAAATAGTTAAGTAAAAAACATGCTGATTTCCCCCAAGGAACGGTTTTGTGTTATTTGTCAGTTTTCAAATTTTTTTGTAAAAAACGGTAAGACCGCTAGCGGTCTACAGTCGAGGGCACCCACCACTTTCCCGAACCGTTTTAAGGACCAGATTGGTCCCTCTATCGGTTCTCACATCAAGACTCTACATTTATTTTTTAAACGAAGCTACTTTGAAATGATTCTAAAAGCTCCCGACTGTCCCTACACGGCACAACATACAATTATACATACCAAAAAAATTTTTAAGTGTTCTCATCCGAGGCAGTGTGTTCTCGTTATTGAAGCTAGCGGAGAGACAGTATTTAAAGAGGAATATAAATTAGAAAGAAAAAGCAATTGAAACATGTTCCCACGGCAGCCACAACACAAGAGCAGCATCTAGAGCTTCTGGCAAGCCACAGGCAGTCCTGAGGATAGACAGTGAGCAGTGGAAGGAAAGTTGGCCCTTCAAACCCTTCACACCGTCCCTGGCAGCACAGTGGCCAGACGTGACCCCTATGAAGATGGTGGGATAGTGGAGAAGAGACTTCTGAAGAACCCAGGGGACTAAGTAACTCACTCCAGCCGACAGGACCACAAGAGAACTGGAGATCGGGGTCGAAAGGAACCCACCTCTCACTGCTACCGCTACATCAGGGGTGTCGCAGTGACAGTGCAGGAAACTAGCGGTCTATAACTATGTGCCTCTGTTTTGCAAGTCGACTTGTATATTGGAGTCACATTGGTGAGTTTCCAAGATTGGGGAAAGGTAGAAGTAGCAATACCTACTGAGGTTACTGATTAAGATTATAAAACACAAAGGTTTAGAGACAAATATTCCACCAACATGATGATGACACGAGGTGGAATTCCATCCAATGCCATGGCCTTGTCGGGATTTAGGTTTTGAATAGATATTTTCGCTTCCTCTGGTTTAATTTTTTCAATAAAGTTTGAATCTACAAATTTTGGCACCTCCTGCCGGAGACTCTGCATCTAAGTTGGGACAAACTTGGTTATAAACCGATTTAAAGTAACGTATTATAATAAAACAAATATAAAACTTTTTTCCATCTTAATTTTATTGACCATAACCGGTTTCAGCTCGCTAGAGCCATCTTCAGACTGGTACAAATTATTCTTAGTCTACGGTTTATATACATAACACATGAGGAAGGGGAAGCGGGGTGGTGTACAAGGATTTTAATCAATTATATTAATTACATTTGTTACTACGTCGACTGTCGAATTTCTTAATATTTTAGTAATTCCAGTAGGCTTATTGCCTTGAGTTTGTAGCTCACTTCAATATCGTTCAGGGAAAATCCTTACAAGTAATATGAATTATTATTGACCTAATTTTATTCTCAAATCGTTATTATATTTTTGATGCATGGGATTTTTTTATTGCTTTTTGAAGGGATACATGTTTGCATTGGAGTAGGAATGGTCATTATATTATGAACTAAATACATATTTTAATTTCGAAATTATTATGAAAAGTACAATGGATACAAAAGTGGAGACTTAGCAATTGATTCTAATTGCTTATTCATTACAAAGTTATGGTCTATTTTTTTAGTTAAGCGGGAAATTTCTAAAAATTCTAGTCTATCTAGTTTATGACCTATATTACAAATATGAAGAACTTTAACATCTCTGTCTTTTTAAGGTAGTCCATTTCACCATGACAGTGCGGGAGATACATAGATTTCTATCAAATCTATATGAGCAATTCCGAGGATTTCAGACTAAATTCTGTATAAGCTTTTATGAACATTTTATAATAAGGTAAGTATTTCAGAAAAACATAGTTTATGCGTCCGTTTGCATAAGTTTGTTTCAATTTTATTTTAGGTGTCTGTAGAAAATTTTAATTAATGCAATACAAACGAAGTTCTCAATTCGATTTGCAAGATTTACTTCGCGTTGTAAGATTTTCAGTGACATGTTATGAGCCCGATTCATCAGTTGATTTTGAGCTCGGCTTGGTTGGAGTGTCAAGCTTAGCGCGGCTCGGAACATATTCCGTAAACAGGGTGTAACAGGACTTACCCGAGGGATTTTAACCAGCCATAACCATATTTGGAATAAAAAATACAAGTCAAGTAGTTAGTACCTGCGGTTTTTAACTGCTAGTTCAATATTATTTACGTAGATGTCAGATTTGTTAAGTTACTATTAGCGCCTCGGCGTCTAAAATAGGAACTTATCAGAGCTTGGGCGGCAGATTAAGTCCGCTTACATTTGAGCGAGGAATGTCGCACATAGGGAGGATACGGACTGGCTGATATACCGGGCTTATTAGTCTGGGCTCTTCGCGGAATAAAATGATGAAATAATAATATCACGGTAGTTGAAGCACGATGTTATTTCACTTACATAAGCGCGCATTGTCTGCATACAGAAAGTGAGAGTGGATTCACTTTATAATATAATGCGTGCCCGCACTGAATGTGAAACAGCAACAGTATGTAATAATTATGTGATGCTTCCTTCCAACCTTACATCTATTATTTATGCTTGCTGTTGTTTTGCATACTGCGTGGGGAATTCGAGAAACCGGAACAAATAGAACACGATATTACCGACAGAACACTGAAAAAAAGTACATTGAAGATAAAAACTTTTTTACTAATAATTTGTTCATAGTCAAAAATAAAATTTGTGTGCATAACGTAATTAATGTAAGGTAGGTTAAGGTTATTTTATGTTACGTTAAAGCATTGTTCTTTTTTAAAAATGTTATGTTTTATCTTTGTTCTGTTTTACGATTTTTTTTTGTGTCATGTTATATTTTACAATTATTTTGTTTTGCCATGTTCTGCGTTGTGACGTTCGGTTATATCGTTTCTTGATTTATGGTGTTCTGTTTTATTATGTTCCGTTACGTCACTGTTCTGTTTTGTCATTATTAATCTTATTCGCGTTGATTTATCATTGTTCTACTTTACTATTTTTTCTTTTGGCAAGTTCTGTTTTGCCATATTCTGCTTTACTACGTTCGATTTATCGTGCTCTGGTTTATCTTGTTCCGTTTCATCATTGTTCTATTTTATCAATGTTTTATTTAAACGCTGTTCTGTGTATCATGTTGTTTTATAATTATTTTGTTTTATCATGTTCTGTTTTACCATGTTATGTTTTATCGTGTACTGTTTTATCGTGTACTCTTTTACTATGTTCTATTTCAACGGTGTTCTGTGTACCATGTTCTGTTTTATAATTGTTGAATTTTATCAAGTTCAGTTTTACCATGTTCTATTTTATCATTTCTTGTTTTTTCGTGTTGGTACTGTTTAATCGTGTTCTGTTTTATCAATGTTGTGTTTTTCTTGTTCTGTTTTATAATGATCATTTGTCACGATCTGCTGTATGATGTTCTGTTTTTATAAAGTTCTGCATTATCGTGGCTGTTCTGTTTATATATGTTTTGTTTTATCGCTTTATCGTGGAATCATTATTACGCGGTACGCTGCCTACAGTACGTTTACCTACTATTGTATCACTGTGATGCTTTCATCCCACATAAAATAGAATGTAAGTTGGTTGGTGTTTTGCGTACGTAATACGTCACCATATGCAGTAAGTTGGGACGTGATCTGTGCATGCAAATGACCCCATGTCTGAACAGTAATAATAGAAGTCTAGTCGGCCCAGCCTAGTCACCTATAACCTCACAAACAGCTGCTTCAACACACCTGTGTCACATATTGTAATTTGTCAATTATTGCAAATAGCGTGTTCAGACATTGGGTTACAAGTGATTGGATGGCATAATAAAGATGTCATTTCGAAATAACCGAATTTTTTATTTATCTCTTCAAACATGGCTAGTTTACTTTGTAGCGTTATTTTAATTAATGAAAACAGATCACTTTGTGTAAACAAAATTATCAACATGTTTTCTTGCTAAGAATAAAATAAAAATAAATAATTTAATAAAAAATCCTACTAAATTAAAATAATTAATTTAGTACGATCAGAATCAGAAAAATAAACTTTAAATTTTCCACAATTTTCAACTGTATTCCGCTTTGGGGATTCCATAATTACACTGCCTCGGAAAAATTGGTATATCTACAATTAATATTACTAGAATATAAAACATTATATTTCTGCAGTTTGTTGAAATAAAATTGCGGTAAAACGTGGGAAATCCATTTCGAATCACAATAATAATAACATTAATTGATAGCGTAATTCAGTTGGTAGGTTTACAGTAGCTGTTTCCGGTCTTCAACAACTTTATGTTCTTATCTTTTCACCTAATAATATGCATAGATATATCTATCTACTTATAAAATTGTAAAAAAATGGAAAAATATTATTTCAACTCTTGAACTACCTGCAAAAATACTAATTAATTACAGTTGATTGTGGTGAACTTATTTTTAGAATCTTTACATATTTTTGTTCATTTCCGTGCATAAGCGAATTCAACCTTTTCAATTGCTGATTTGAATTTAATTTCATGAAACGGATTTTTTTGGAAGGACCTTCAAATTGGCTAATTCAACCACTGATTTAAAAACCGGATATCTGTTTATATGAGTAGATATTACCTTTTTTTCGTTCTCTCAGAAGATAAACATAGATTTACGAATTACGTCATTCAGTGTCATCTAAGAGAAGCCCAGATTCCCCAAAGAGGAAATTGTCATCCAATTTCCGTAACAACGGGTTTCCAATACACCATTTATCCAATATAACGCTCTTATGTAAATGAAAAAAGTGTTTTTTTAAGTACAAAAATGGGTTTCCGGAAATCGATAGATGACAGAACTTTTCATTGAACGTTGGGGCAGGACCCCAATGTTTTGTTCTTCGTGGCCGACGGGTATTAAAAAACCTATATCTATAATCCAATGTTTTTGTTTTATCAGATGTTTTGAAAACATGTTTAGACCCGATCATAGAATTACAGATGCAGGTGAATTCTATAGGACGTACCTGGCAAACTTTAACCAGCGATTCCTGTCCTTGTTTGAAGTAATAATGCGAACTAGCAGTTAAAATCCCGCTTCGCAGGTTTCTGCTGCTAGGTCCTGCTGGCGGCTTTTGGTTCGCCCAGCTAGTGTTGGTGACCATTTATAAATCCAATAGGAACTGGTTCCTCGGATCCACTGTCATCCAGTGTAGCTAGTCACCGGGACAAGGTAAACGAGACAGGCAATGACGTCATACGTAATATATAACTGCTTGATACAACCGTGTATTACCGTCAATCTTTTCATATCCGAAGAGATACTACATATTCACAAATTCGTAGCACTTATACCTAGGAGGGACACGTCCCCATCCGACCTGCTGGCGGAAGTGGCGACATCTTGGGGGCCATCCATAAATTACGTCACACCTTATAGGGGGGGGGGGGGGGAGTAAAGAAGTGTGACATTGTATGACAAGGGGTACGGAGGGGTCATCAGCTCTGTGTCGTAACTTGTAAAAATGTGAATGATTAAAACGCAAAAAAATTTGGATGTAAAATTGCAAAATATGTGACGTCACACTATGGGGGAGGGGTTCTCACAAATGCGACGATGTGTGACAGGCACGGGGGGGGGGGGGGTCAAAAAATCATGAAATTCGTGTGACGTAATTTATGGGTGGCCCCTTGTGATGAATTCTTGAACACGAAACCGAATTACAGCGGTAGCTTTGTTTGAAATTCCACGTACACAAATGTTATTTATGGCGCGGTGCGTATGGTGTGGCGTCAGACAAGCATTCGAAGCCGGGTTCTGAAATTCAACCACGCAGACGCAAGCCTATTTATATTATTCGATGAACCTTCTATCTCAGGTGACATTTTTTGTTGTTATTTTTTTTAGTACAAATAACAGCAACAAAAAATCTTTTACGTGGCGTCACTTTTCACTCAGCAGAGTTATCGTCCAACCACCTACCTTCTTACCCTTACTGTCCAATACTTGCTGATTTTTTTATGTTTTTGGGTGAAAACAAAAAAAGTCACCGGATACCAAAATGTCATCTTCATTCGAACGATTCTGTATTTTTATTATCAACATATTACCTACATTATATAATAAGAAAAATGCACCGACGATACAACAAAGATCTAGTGATTTTTTTTATATATACAACAGAAAAGTGTCGTGAGCATGTCCGTGTATCGGAAGGATGTTAAAATTTAAGACTCGTTACATTGATCAAACAAACAACAAACATTTATTGAGAAGAAAATCAATTTCATCGGCGTGTCTTGGGCCTAGAATCGAGAGTTTTTTATGTGAATACCTCACCAGAATCCCAGCTCATCCCGTCTGGAGCCAGCGAGACTATGGCATCCCCAATCGGGTTATGGTAGTAGGGAGGGGAAGGAGATGGGGAAGAGACAGGTGGGGAAATACCTGGCTATTCAGAGCTGGTCACCAAACACGGCTAAGCCAATGTATCTATATCTGGGACTCGACCCAGGAACTCTCGCTTTCCGGTCAAACGCACTACCACTGCACCAAGGTGTCGATGTCCGATTCGGTCATTTTTAACTATTTCATATTTCAACTAAGAATCACCCAAATTATCTTCATTTTCTTAGCGCACATTTTATTGGCTGCTATCTTTATGTATGATTGCAAGATTCATCCAATAGCAGCCAATAAATTATGCGTTAAGGGGGAATTTACGAAAACCGAAATAATATTTCGGGGTAGAGAGGAATGAGGTAATTTGAACCGGGGAACATGCTACGCGCTTGGTAACACACTACGAAGTCAAAGCAGCGAACAAATCCACTAGACTAGATGGTACCCTTGAGTAAGGTTTGAACATGAACCGCTTAATAATGGGCGTCTTTCAAATTATGTTTATTAAGTTGAATGTGCATGTTTTAGGTAAATTTCGTGATAAAGTTCGTGATTTTATGATTCTTATCAGATTTCGATGAAACTTGTTTGATAAATTATTCGATACGATCAACTACACTGCCAGACGGCAGGCAGTAGCTTATGACTCGTAACCGATATGTTCTTCATTGACAGTTGTCAAAACAATACGGTATTCAATTACGCATCATTTTCATAATACGTGATCATTATTATATCTGAATATATTGGCAAGATAAATAAAATATCGGTAATTTTCAATATTTATTAATATTGTTGCAATGCCATTCAAAGAAAAAAAATGTTTCTCCCGGCATGTCAAATAAGCATTTAAAATTTCCCCAATTGCATGTGAAATTTTAAACGCCATAAGTACCATGTCTTCCAGCAGTAGCATCCAAAACTGATAGCTTAGGTGAACTGCGTGCATACAAGGATATTAGAGCAAATTCTTCTCAAAATAACTTTAGTATTTGCGATGCGATTTCGGTAATGAATGAACAAGTGCGATCTAAAAATATTATTATTTGCAATGTGCCTGAAAGTATTAACATATTGGATGGACAGAAGCTGGCAGAATTTTGGATGACCAGGCAGCTGTCACCAGTTTAATCAGTGAAATCGACAAATCAGCAAATGAAAATATTTCAAAATTTTACAGAATTGGAAAATTATCAAATAGCAAGCCAAAATCGAGCTACAGAATTCAATGCAATTGAGAAAAATTCTCTACACACACATCTTCTGATAAAAAATCTGAGTTTTTGACCTTGGCGCACTTGAGCATTCGCCACCATCTTGAAAAAACCAGCCGAAATCACGCCAAAATCTAATTTTTCTCAAATATCTCGTTCCCAATGAAAATTTTGGCTAAAGTAGTTTGACAAGTTTAGTAAAACATAAAATTACCTACAATTTTTATTCAAATAATTTTCTTCTATCTCTAATAAGTATTGAGATATACAGTCGTAAAAATGCGTATAAGTTTATAAAAACAGGTAAATCGCACGACTAGATTTGGTTTTTTGTACGTATCTCGTTTGCAGTACAATTTTACGAAAAAATTTCTGAGATCAATTTTGTAGAGAATAAAATTTAAAAAAAAAAACTTATGGGTTTTGTATTTTTTTTTACTGATATAAAGTATAAACAAATATCGGTAAGTGAAAACAGAAATTTTATCATGATTTATTACCACGTTATTCGAATTTTGTTTACATTACATTTTTACATATTGTTACTAAATATTTACGAGAGAGGGGGGAGCAACCCCCTCTCGATTGTCAGTTTTTACAGGAACAGTTTATGGGTAAAATAAAAGGAGTCTTTCGGCCTAACATAAAAACTGTCAGAGCGAGACTTGAAAGGCACAACTGCTCTTTGTTAGAGAAAAAGTAGTAGTGTGCTTCAAAATTACAGGCTGTAAAATAATTACTAACCAGTGGTATCAAGATAGGAGCATAGGAGTTCCAACCTGAAGGCTGTTTTCCTACAAAGTACAACAACTTAGACAACCGGTGGTATCAAGATAGGAGCATAGGAGTTCCAACCTGAAGGCTGTTTTCCTACAAAGTACAACAACTTAGACATCATACTTCGTTTACAAGTCTAAGTTATTTTCTTTTAGACATACTTCGTTTATGATTTTAAGTACTTTTTTCTTTTAAATTCTGCATTATTTTTTATCTATTTATGTATTTTGTTATTATTTTTTTCTTGTTGTCTTACCATCTCAATTTCTGCAAATATAGTTTTTAAACTTTTGTAAGGATATTGCGCATTTCTCTCATCTCTATTTTTGTAAAATAATATTCTTATGTTTTTCCCTATTTATATGTAAAAATATTTGTAAATGTTTTTATCTGCTGTTAAAGTCAATTCGTGAGAAATAGTTTGGATGCAGGTGAGTTCTCTAGTTGTTGTCTTGTATGTTCTTGTCAATTAACATCTGTATCTGTATTTTCTCCTTAATAAATAAAAAAAATAAACCCCCTGGAGGGACGTTGTCGGATTGTAAGAGCTGCTACATATATTATTAGAGAAGATATTCGATCCAAAGTGTACACATTGAAAAATAAGTCCATCAGATGACTTTCTTCGAACTCCATGATTCCACGTACAGTAACAGAGTTTTATGAGAGAGTGATAGGCAAAAGCAAACATGGCGAGACAGCAGAATGGAAAAGGAAATGTGTTGGCTTAATGCATGCACTGATATGTCACGAAAATTCCGATTTCCGAGGCGAATATTAAAAAATAGTTACATCACAAGATATGCCATTGATATTATGGCCTAGGAAACTACAAAAATATTTCATACATTCTATAGTTTACATTAAAAACCTGCGGCAGCAATGTGAACTGAATAGCACAATTTGTTGGTTATTCACATTTGGTAGTTTTAATTATTGTTTGCAAGGTTCGCTAGATTCATGCCGGGAAATTTATGGTGAGGATCGTTTCGTGTTTTTATGAAACTTTTCCCCTACTATTCTTATCTATTATCTCTATCCATACCCAATAAACAAGAAGTTTGACCTGTCGCGCGTGGACTCCACGCACACACTTTTTTATTTTATTTTTTCCATTTTTTATATTAAATAGATTTCAACAATTTTTCTCGTTAATCTAATATTTAATTTTTAGGAGTATGTCGATTTCTTTTTGTTTGTTTGCAACCTATTTTACAATTTTGTTACTTTTTTATAACTTTGTAACTCATTTTATCTTAACATAATTTATAAGATATACCATTGTTACAACTAACATAACTGTATAATTAGAAATTTAAGTAAAAACCCAGTAGGGCTAAATAAATACTTAAACAAAACTAGGAATACGTTTCTGGTGAAGGGGCGCTCTAAAACATTATATGCCGCTGGCGCTGGTTCTAGACAGCCGCCGCTATTAGTAAAAAAGTCAACTTGGTTCTGAAACAATACATAATAACATAACGACGTTCCTTTAGTTTGACCTCTTTTCTGATGTGCCATTTGTAAAATTTGACGTCCGCCCGCTTCGAAACCATCTCGCATACTGACGGCAAAAAGTTCGCGTCGTGGTTTATATAATAGGTGATGCGAGAAACATTATCGTTATATTGAAAAAACTGTTTTTATTTATTTATGCATTGTTTTAATGCTTTTTAAAATAATTTTATTCTACAGTCGTTTAGAAAACATTGATGTGGTGATAATGTATATTTTTTATAATTCTCCTGTATTTAGAAGTAAAGAATATAATCGAACTTTAAGCTATTTTTAGAGGTTCTGTAAATATTTTTTTACGCATTTGTTTTAAAGATTTTAATACGTTTTATTTTATCTTCATTTAGAAGAATAATTTATTTGTTCTAAACATAATTTTATTTTCTAATAAACAATATAGAAATTTTCTAAAAACTGCATCAAAAACCGCAATTATGCTGCGTTGGCGGTAATATACCCTTAAGAAAATGAAAGTAATGTGGGTGGTTTTTAATCGAATTATGATATAGTCAAAAATGAAATTGGATACTGACACCTTGGCGCAGTGGTAGCGCGGTTGCCCGGAAAGCGAGAGATCCTGGGTTCGAGTCTCAGAGGTGCCAATATATATTTTTTTAATTTTTCTGTTTTTAGATTTTCGATTGAGTTTCACTTATATTGTATTTAATTAAATACTAAAAGTTTAACGCTAAATCACAATTTTATTTTTACTACGACTTGGTTTACAATGCAAGTACAAAAAAAATATGCCTTGCAAACATTGAAGCTTTCCATTGACTAGAATTTAAATAAAATTGTTAATTACTTTATAAAAAATATAAGCGTTAACTACTAAAAAAAAATTTTTTTTCATTAGAGACATAAGAAACAACTTTAAAATAAACATATCATTTCATCAGGTATGTTTTAAGGTTTTCACGGCCAAAAAGTATTTTTGTTATTGTTTTTGGGGTGTTATGCCGTGTTTCGCTACCTCCTTCTTTAGCCAACGTTTCGGACAGTGTTACAGTGTCCATCATCAGGGCAGATGAGATGAGGGAGACTCATCTGCCCTGATGATGGACACTGTAACGCTGTCCGAAACGTTGGCTAAAGAAGGAGGTAGCGAAACACGGCATAACACCCCAAAAACAATAACAAAAATATCATTTCATGATTAAATTATCTGTGACAGATGAGTTTTTATTTTCACGGCCAAAAGTATTTTACATAATTACACATCTGCCCTGATGATGGACTCTGTAACGCTGTCCGAAACGTTGGCTAAAGAAAGAGGTAGCGCAACACGGCATAACACCCCAAAAACAAATAACTTAAATTATCTGTCACAGTTTTTACTGATTAACTTTTTTTTCTTTCTTATAAAATTATTGACAAAAATAAAAGTCACTTTGGCGCTTTAAATTGTGACCTCAAGACTCCGTTTGCCAAGCGATTTGTATACCTATTACCTGCATCCATGGCGAAATAAGGTTACCATGCTTCCAAATATCATCTCTTCGGTGCAGTAGACAGTAGACATAGCGCAGACAGTTACGAACAAAGCATAATTTTTATTATCAACATGTTACCAACATCAAGTGATAAGACAAATTCACTGGCGAGACCGCGAATTAACTTTTATTTACATTAAAAGCAATTAATAATTATTATGAAACTGATAAAGACATTAATCCGGATTTTATAGATGTTTCAGAACCTGTAAAACTCACTTTCCCGCGCTCCGCGTGAATTAAAATCGGTGTATTTATTCGTCGGTCGGTGACTGGTGAATTGAGTGAAAGCAACCCGGGCTCGAGGCACTCTCGCTAGCAAAAAGTTAACACGCTCAGTGCCTTTGGTCTTTGTCGTTTTGTGCGTCCAATTAATGCGGCTAATTGCGGTGGAAGCTTGACGCTTTAGCCTTAAGGGGTTTTTAGTGGGGATTTTCTTCTTGTGAGAAACTGATAAAATGTCGAATGATTGGCGCGTCTTAGATATCGTTAATTTTATTACTTCAACTTGCCGCATTAGCTCTTTTATCTTTATAAAAAGTAGTTAAAATACCTCTAAATTATTACGCTTGTTTTCATTTCAATTTACAATGATATATACCGTTTTATTACCAGGCTTAACAAAATTTTTTTAAATCGATCGCTGATTAGTCAGGCATCTCTGAAAATGGATATTTGAGCTTTTTTTTGTTTATTGGCTCGCCAACAGAATTCGTCACATCGAACAGTTTTAATAGGTTAACGTCACGCCCTATACGCTGCGCCACATAAACATCTGTATACGTGGAATTTCAAACAAAGCTACCGTTGTAATTCGGCTTCGAATTAAAGAATTCGTCATTCGCCACTTTCGTCAGCAGGTCGGTTGGGGACGTGTTCCCCTAGGTATAAGTGCTACGAATTTGTTAATATGTAGTAACACTCCGGATATGGAAAGATTGACGGTAATACATAGTTGTATCAAGCGACTATATATTACATTACATGACGTCATTGCCTGTCTCGGTTACTTTATCCCGGTGACTAGCTACACTGGATGATAGTGGATCCGAGGAACGGGCAAGTTTTGGAACAGTTCCTATTAGATTTTTAAAATAGTCGCCAACACTAACTGAGCGAAGGCGAACCAAAAGGTAATTAATAATTATAAGAACTTATAATTATTACATTATGTACATTTTGAAAATGGTTTTAGCGATAATTCCAATTAAAGGAGAGCACACCTGTCATCTCAACTTTCTCTTAGTATTTTGTAATACATAATAATAAATTAAATTACAAATAGGTATATAAAATAAGGTGGCAGTTATATGTAAAAGTGTACGCTCTATCTGGTACAGAACTCAGATTACTTAAAAACAACCACATCAATTATAGTGCAGAAAAACTTGTTGTGAATTAAACAAAATATTGATGTTTTCTGGGTCACTGGTAGGACATTTCAAAATGTCACTAAGTCTCCCGGTGTTATTTAGTATAAATATTTATATTATACATTATCTCAAAATTTTGTATTTTGAGATGTCTGACTAATCAACCGGACCTTAGAAACGTTAGAATTTTCTTCTAATGTTTTGTTATTTTAAAGGATTTTTCAAAGATCAATATCGGATATGACGTTTTAAGCTATAAAACGTTGGTTCCATATAAACTGATTAAAATCAACTCAACACCTCCTTGAAAAGTCATTAAAAGCTAAAAAAAAAACAATTTTAAATTAGCCGATAACCCTAACGTAACGTTACCTATTTAATCAATTTTTTATATATATATATATTTATCACTCTAAATGGCTTATTTGAGATGGTTCTGAGTTGTAACCTATGTAATCAATTGTTTATATATATTTTTTTTATCACTCTAAATTCCTTATCTGAGATGGTTCTGAGTTGGTTTCATTTCGAGTTGTCCGGTCACCAAAATGTTGACCCGGAAAATCCGGAGAAAAAACTGCACATAACACGTTTTTTTCTCGGAGCAAATGATGTATTTTTTTCTATGAAAAAAACTAATACGAAACAGCCTCTTCGGTTTCGGCTCAATAATCAGGGTTCTACCCATTGAGCCACGGAAGTTGTCTTTTTATATGCTGTCATCCGGAAATGGTTTTATTTGATGATTTTTTACATAAATTGTTTTATATCCCAACCTGCCGGTGTTAAAATTGTAACTTCTAAAAACTGGTCCGTATAAATCTCGCTTAGAAGAATCCTTCTGTCATGTAAGGTCGTAAGACAACATTTTTTATCCCCTTCAAAATGTTTTAAGTACGCATACCCATTTGAAAATATTTGTGGCCGTTGATACACTCAGTATCGCTCTTGTAAAAGACCACCATTCAAAACGGAAACATTGGTTGAAATGAGGTAATTTCGTAACGTCTGCATGGTTGAATTTCAGAACCCAGTTTCGAGTGCATGTTGAAGCCACGCCGTATGCGTTACGCTACAAATAACATCTGTGTACGTGAAATTTCAAACGAAGCTACCATTGTAATTCGGTTTTAAATTCAAAAATTCGCCACAAGATGTCGTTACTTCCGTCGGCAGGTTGGTGTGTACGTGCCCCATATTAATGGTAAAACTCAGTTGTATCGAGCGTACGACTGTATATTACATGTTTCGTATTTACTATCACCGGATAACAGTGGATCCGAGGAACAGGCTATTTTTGAGCCAGTTCGTATTGGATTTATAATGTCACAAACACTAACTGTGCGAATCCGAACCAAAAGCCGCCCGCAGGGCCTAGAAGCAAAAGTCTGCCGAGTCGGTTTTTAACTGCTAGTTTCATATAATTACCGTTTCGGCTTAGCAAATGTATAGGCATTATCTTTACGACTTTTACAAAATTAGCATTTTTTTTTAGAACTTAAATACAGTATTCAAGGAAAATATGTTATAAATCGGAAGAAATTCGGAATGTCGGGTCTTAATAAGGCCGATTAATTTAAGAGATTCTCTATTTTTAAGACCCGTTAATTGCACTCAATAGTTAGATGAGTACCAGCTTACTTGCATAATTTTTAAATATGAAATCCACATACATCTAGAATGTCTGAACGGGGTCGAATCAAGGTCACAAGAGATGAAATGATGTTACTATAAAAATGGCACAAATTTGTGTTTTGAATTTGCATTGATCGTGCGGTGGACCAAAATTTGATACCTGTAAAGATGTTTGTGTAAACCTGCCAGTTATAAAATTAATAGTTAGAAATAACACTACACGACTAAATCTTTTTTGTATGATCTTATTCATCTTATCGTGGGAACTGGCCTTTCTATATTATAACGTTTCAATTTTATTTGAGGGTTACATTGTGTTCTTCGATTCACTGTTATTTCCTAATCTGATTCAAGAGTGGAATGAACTTTTCAAATACCAGCTTTTGTTAAATATTAGTAAGTACTTAATAATAACAGCACACATAAGATTCGAAATTTTATAGAAAATATTATGTTTAACATAGATTTGATATGTTGAAGAAATCTTTTGTACCTTTTGTGGCAAGATCTTCTTCTTAATATACTTGTATAAAAATAAATGTTTCTTTGTTTGTCTCTTATGCGGTACCTAAACCATTCATCCGGTTGCGATGAAATTTTGGTGATTTGTCGTGCGCATGCCCGCGAAGGTTTTTCTGTAAAAAGGTGAGCTCTAGCGTTATGAAATTATTTCGCACACCATTCATCCGATTGCGATGAATCTTTGGTGAGTTGTTATGTGCACAACCGCATATGTTTCTATATGTAATAGTGAGTGTTATAAAATTACTAAAAAAATAATAACTAGTGGCGCGCGAATTTGTAAAATAAATGTATTTCATATAGTTTGGAAAATATATATAAAAAGTCATGATGGGTGGGTTGGGATCTGAGGGTCAGTGTGTCCAGGAGTATGGATGTATGAATTCATCCCTCCCATTACGGTGCAAGGCAATGTTCCGAGAGAGTCTTGCCGGAGAGGTTAAAAGGTCTTCCTCAACCTCTCTCCCGATATGGCCTGCCAAGTAGTAGGTGGACAGGCGCAACTGCCAGAAAGACCCGAAAAAACCATAAAATACATATTTTTAAATTTTAATTCTTCTTTTTATTTATTGATTTTTTTTATTATTTTATTTTGTTTAATTTAATTGAAATTTTATGCTTAGTTTTAATTGCTTTCATTTTTTTATGTGATGAATCTTGTTTTCATTTTATGTTTTAATTAGGTAGGTACCTAATATGTTATCATATTTTATTTCTTTTTTCTTCTTTTAGATCTTTTAATTTACTCTTTTATTGTTATATGTATTATAGTTGTTTATGAAATATGGCAGACTAGGATTGCACAATTGCACAACCCTCCAACTCCTCCCAGTCCTGCTAGAATAAAACCTTAAATAAAATAAATAAATTAAATTAAATTAAATTAAACAAACGTGGCGAATCTCTTGGTGTGACCGAAATTGTAAATTAGTGAAATTACAGCTTGGACCAGATAAGCAGTCAAATAATTGCCCTGAATCAACAACGATCAATGTCAAGATGCTAAACAATTTATGGACATAATATAGTAACTAATATGAAAATCAAACAACTCTCCAACAAACTGTAAATGAATTCGATCCGTACCTGCCATACGGTACTTTCAAAAGTATTTCACATTATTAATCAAATGGGATCAATATTATTTTAATATACATTACATAGTCATTGCCATCGGTAATGCAAATATTTTAACGTTCGCAGATGATCTGAACGTTTTTAAAACTATTTGCACTATTGATGTAATATAAAGATTTAATGATCTAATGTAATTCAATCGATCTTGGATAAGCTTCACAATGAGTGCGTGCTGAAAAAGTTTAAATGGAATATTTCAAAGTAATAAACGTTATTCGTTTCCACAAAATAAACAAAGTCATTGAATGTAGGTACATTATTTACAGACTTCCATTCATGGAAGTTTTTATCTGGTGTCTGTTTCAGAAATTAATGATTTTTTCTATTTCACGAAAAATCTCTATGCGCGTCGAAGGACTTAAACTGTTTGATAAAATGTAGAATAAAACCTGATTGAATACAATTCGTCGAAATTTTATTATATTCTTCGTTCAAAAGCTATCGATTGAGTTCAATATTGATTTCTGAGAAACATGTTTCATTTTGCTTTCCACCAAAGAAGAAATCAACAGTGATTTTCAGCAGAGCTAAGTAGATTACATAATTGAATATTTTGTGCTAAAATTTCAAAAATAATAACTGAGCAATTTTTATAATATTTTCATCAATGCATTTTATAAATAGGTCATTAATTTATCACATGTAATTTTATAATTACTTCCAACACAATATACATGCATTTGCAGATTTCCTCATACCTAGCTAAAGTAATATTTTTATTTTTTGGACTTAAAATAGTAAGTTCTACTTTATTTTGTCTAATCTAAACATACATTTTAATTAACACGTTGCTTATTTCTAATATTTATTCTTTTAGCATACATATCGCTTATTTTTTTATTTGAAATTGCTTAATCTAGAACCTAGATACATGTTTAATTTTACTAGGAATTAAGCTGAGCGTGCCCAACTTATGTACACGGTTGGCATTTGTCACATGAGAACGGGTCGCTTCTTCGACTCGTTCTTGTGTTCAACAGCTCGGCTGTGGAACTATTTCCGACCTTTGTGTTTCCTCCTCTCTTCACGACCAATGTTCATTCCTTCCTCTCCTCAAAAAGACCCTCCACACAGCATCTCAGATGAAATAGGCTCTGAAGGAAATTATTTTCCTCGGGGCCTCCTGGAGTTAAATTTAAAAAAGCTGAAGATACTTTTATGCATTGAACAATTCAGAGTTTTTAATTTGTTCCATCTTTTTAGTATATTTTGTTGCCATAACTCTACACAGGAGGCTCCAAGTCCAATATCATCCTTGAAGATGTGTAAAAGGTCTTTTTGAGGAGAAGAAGGAGTGAACATGGGTCTTGAAGAGACCCATGTTGTAGAAGGGAAGAAACACAGAGGCCGGAAAATCATTCCACAGCCGAGCTGTTAACAAACAAAACATGAAATATACTGCATTGTAATGCAAGTAAAATGTATTTAGTTCGGATATTTCTGATCAAATAAGTGAAACTGTAATTTTCTTTTTTCTAAAATAAAAACCTTATAAAATATATTAATACATTTCCCACCGGGAATAATACGACAACCTCATAAATATAGGCCTTTAAATCTAGCTCGAAGTTGAAGGCACGTTGATCTTTTGCCAAGTAAAACATAATTGTTCAATTATTTATAAACAAAACTTTCATTTGTTTGGTATTTCAGTCTCATTATTTATTTAAGGTATACCCTGTTCATGACTGATATTTACATCCCATATTTTATGCGACAAATTAATAAGAAGCCGTTGGAATAATTAATTTTCATTTGGCATTACAATCATAGTACCTGCGCCTAAAAGGATATTATACGGAGATCACAAAATAATATTCCTACATAATTCTCAAGCTTCCAAACCAATTGTTCCCCAAAATAGTCGACATCATCCCAGATTCTGCGTACTTTGTTTGCTTAAAATTAGAACATAATAAAGTCACTATACCCAATTAGAAAGACAGGGAAAACTTCTCAGAATGTTAAACAAATTATTAAAATTATGAAAAATCAATTTACATTTCTTGACCCAAGAATTTTTTTTTAAATTTTCGAAGTTAAAACTTTTTTAGCACCGTTGTAATTTGAAACTCGATGAAACGATAAAGCGTCAAAAAGAAACAAACATATTCATCTATAGGATTTAGACTGCGAGAGAATGAGATGGAATAATCTGTCTCCTCTTTGTGCGGTGCTTGTAGCCTCCCCACTCTTGTCTACTTTAGTTTTCTGAAAACTTCTACCGAGTGTGAACTGCACACAATTTTTTTTTTATGTTAGCTCACAAGAGTCGCAACTGCTCCCGTCTGGAACCAGCGAGACTATGGCAACCCCAATTGAGGCATGTTGTGAGGCTGAATGAGATGTGGAAAAGAGGAAGGTAGGTAAGTATCTGGCTATGCATATCTAATCATCAAACATGGCTAAAGCCATTTCAAGCAACGTTTCAATTTTGAATGGTGGTCTTACACCAAGGCGATACTGAGAGTATCTTGCACTCTGGAACATGCCGCAAATATACCATTTATTATTTTAATTGATGAAATTGTGAAAATACAAATTAATCAAATAGAATTTATCTGCGCACGCCGGGATTTGAACCCAGTGTTTCGTAGGATTCTTAATTTGAGCGAAAAACATAATTTATGAATAGTTCGAAATACTAACTATTTATAAAGATTACAATGTAATGTAGTTTCTTTTTAAAATATCCATGACTTCACTTCTCAGATTTTTAAAACATATTATCATAATTTACTTAACACTATTATATCGGATTTACAGTAATATTATAAAGTTGCAAATCAAGTTTTTCAGATCGGAAAGTGTTTAAATATTTAGCAATTAAGTTGACAAAATAAAATAGCTATAACACGTTATTTTCCATTTTTTTACGTTTTTCAATCAGGCTACTGGTTTGATTAGAAGATTCCAACCTTGTTGTCGCCAGCAACGAGAGCTTGGGATTTCCACGATTTTCAAGGAAATTTTAAATCTGTGCAAACAAAAGGTCAATTTTAAGACTACCAACTTAATATGAATAAACAAAAATTCATATTAATTACATCTTTCCATATAATTGGGAGGCGGGTATTCAATTTGGGAGGCGGGTAGAGGTGCTGCCGCTCCGGGAAAAAATTATTGGGTAACCAACTGTTGCCAAATGGCTCGCTACGTTTGGTGATCTAGCTGGAATACCCAGGTTGAGATTTGTCTAGGTCTTGGCGGTGAATGCGTTTGCCCACCTAATGCGAGGCGGGCCGGATTGGGATAGACTGGTTGAGGCAGACCTATCCTAGACCTCTCTAGCCGGACTCTTTCGACTCGTCGGTTTGCATCACAGTGGGATGTACACATCGACCCCCAGATTCCTATCCACCCCTTATTCCTTCCCGGAACTTGCTCTCATTTCTTTTCTTAAAATACCCTCCACACAGCAGCCCCAAAGATGACAGGCCCTGGGGATCTTTTTTTCCCTCGGGGTTTCCCGTGTGAAGCTAATGTAAAATTTATAAGTTTTCATTTAAATTATAGAAAAATATAGAGATTACTAACTATAGAGATGACGAAAAACATAGAGATGACTAACTATAGAGATGACTATTTATAGAGGTGACTCAAAATATAGAGATTATTAAAAATATAGAGATGACTAAAAATATAGAGATGACTAACTACAGAGATGACTAAAATTATAGAGTTGACTAAAAATACAGAGATGACTAAGTCCATAGAAAAATATAGAAATGACTAACTGTAAAGTCCATAGAAAAAAATAGAGAAATGACTAATTGTAATATCTCGTTCTCTGTAATCCTTTACAGAGATATTGTCTTTATTATTAGTACTGGATCGTACCTTAGTACTATGTTGTCTGATTAAAATACTTTGGTTCTTTGAAATCACAAAGACTGTTTAGTGTTATTACGCACAATACAAATGTAGTTTAAGAGGACACAGGGCCTTATAACCCACTAGCTAGATTTTGTCCGGCGAGCTCTCGCAAAAGGAATGACTTTGCCCTGTCCGATCGGCTATGTTCAGCACACGTCGTAACCGACACCATGTGACGAACAACAGAACAATGATAGAACTGAGCATAACTAATATTCTGGTATATTATACTAACTTTACGTGGATGGAATGAAAAGGTTTGGGAATCACTGCTCTGAGCATACGAAAACACGGAGATTCGATTAAGTCACTAAATTATTTCCTTGCGAGTTCCAACGAGCAACTTCAAAGGCATTCAAAAGCAATTTGTTGTTCCAAGCTCTGTGTGATGTGATGAGGAATGTTAATTATTTTATGAATATATCCTTGTTTACCTATTACACACATAGGTGGTATTATTCAGCGGGGTCTCCTCCGACCGTGAACTTGAACATTTGCTTGAACATTTCTATAAACATTTTTTTTTATTTTCCGTCGCCTCCGTTTATTGAAACATGGTTGCAAGATTGGGGCAAAGTGGGCGTGGCCACATATATTTTATCTAGTGGTCTGTGGTGAGGGTGTGTCTACGCCTACGCATTGAAAACTTGACGTTTGACGTTTACGTAAACGTCAAGATAAGTTCTGATGAGGAAAAGAAGCAATATCAGGAAGAAAACAAAGATTTCATACATATATTAATAGATATTTATTTATCAGGAAAGATTTCTGGCTAATATCGATTATTACATGACCTAAATTTACCATTTAAGGATTTTGTCTGCCTAAATAATTACGTAGACGTCAAAAAACATCAAGTTTTTATGTCAAAGAGATTTCTACGGTTTTAGCGACAATATTGTAGATAAATGTATGCATCAGGGAGAAAACGCAGATTTCAAGTTAGACCGTAGAACCTTTAAATTTTATTAGATATTTATTTAACAAGAATTAAAAATTGGATACCGGTTTGGATTGGTCAATTTCTTCCTTGTATCTGAAACCGTTTTTGAAGAACTGGATTTAATAATTATTTTACATGTTAAAGAAAGTTTTGATCAGAAATACTAGCGTTCGTAAGAGACTTAAATGTGCCATTTAAGAATTTCAGAACAACAAGCATTATCATAAATCGTTACATAGTTTTGTGGGCCCTCTACATATAAATTTAAGGACTTTCGTTACAGGTGAGTTCGCGATAGAAATAATCATCCATTACGACAGCATTTATTTACAATTTAAACTCATAATTATTCGACTCGCGCAGTTCACATTACCCCAAAAACTCGTTCGATTTATTTTCTGTGACTGGCCGTATCGCGCGGCTGCTGTTAAAAAAATTAACTAATCCCCCCGCCTGCCTTCCCCGCATCACCCGGGGAGTGATTATTTTCCGCCGACCACGGAAAGCATGAACATAGCATCTGCGAATAAGAATTGTTCAAAGCCACGCCCCAATCGACAAAGTTTATAGTAATTTTCAAACGAATGTTCAAGCAAATTTTCACGTCGGAGGTCGCTGGAGACCTGGTTTCAGTAATAATATTGGTTTGGTAAACAAAGCGTAGAGTTCTCAAATAACGGTATTTTAGTGGGTAGGGTATAATACCTATTACGCACTTAATATTACAGTGGGTGAGGACATACAAAATACGTGTAGGTTTGTAGGAATGTACTTAAAACTTAACCCCACGGGTCTCGGCCATATTCTTTCAGATGGTCAAAATATTTGTACTTTGCAATAAAATCCAAATGTACTATTTCTAAACGTATCCGAAAACCAAAATCTGTTTTCGGAAGGTGTGAATACACTTTTGAATTTGATAATTTGAAATAAACACATTTTTTTTTTAAATATGAAAAAGTTTAGAAAATGACTCTCTTTACGTTTTTTTTTGTAACTAAAATTACTGATAGCGAAAAATAATAAAATAAACACATATTTCATTAGGCAAATGTATTATAAGCGACATTTTTTGTCTTTTCATCTAAAAATCTGTGTAGATAAAAATAAATGTTTCTTTGTTTGTCCCTTATATTATGCGGTACCTAAACAATTCATCAGATTGCAGTGAAACTTTGGTGATTTATTGCGCACGTGAAGATTTCTATATATAATAGTGAGCTCTAGCGAAATGAAATTATTTTCTATACCACTTATCCAATTGGGCTGAAACTTTGGTTAGTTGTTATGCACACTCGCGAATGTTTCTGAATGTAATAGTGAGCTCATACGTTAAGACATTTGTATAAAAAATTACAATAAATGGCGCGTGATTTGTTTGGAAAATGTCAGTATTTCATATAGTTTAGCGGCAGGTAAGGAAGTGAGGGAAAATTCGGGAGAGGAAAGGGCAACGAAGGAGGGGGGTTCACGGCAGGGGGACGAGCGAAGGGAACGCAGGAGGGGGAGGGAAACACGAGAGGTGTGGTCGTGGTAAAGGGGTCGTGGGAGGAGGGGAAGGCGAGTATGCTGGAAGGGAATCACGAGAGTGAAATAGGAAGCGGGAGGGGAGCGGGAGCGCATGGAAAAGAACTCACTGGGCAGAGGTGACAGAGGGGTGGGGGACGAGGAAGAGGCAGAGTAAAGGATTGCAAAAGAGACTTAGTAGTGGTAGAGGAAAGCAGAGGCAAAAATGGGAAAATCCACGCTTCTCACACTGACAGCTGTATGTAGGCTGAGTTTATTCGTGTACGGAAAAACAAAAAGTTGTTTATTATCGAAAAGGACTTCAATAAACATAATAAAAACACAAACACTTTCTTTGAAAAACCTTTTTTTTTAATTTTTTTTATTTAATATGGATATATAAGTTTACAATGGTGTTAATATAAATTACATATTGGTTCAGAAATTCTTTAAAATTGCAATCTCACCAAAGAAGAAGCTAGTTCTTGTGCTTGATGAGCAAGTTACACTAATTATGACAGAAATAGAATAACATTATGCAATAGGTAAGTATATAATGGGAACAATTGAAACTTCTGGATCATCTATATGTGAAGATGTACATACAATGGGATATGGTTACATACTAAAATATTGTCCACTTTAGAGAAATTCGAAAAATCTAAATTAAATAGAAATGAATATAGATTGACAATAAATAGAAAGAAAGAGAAAAACAGGTAATTATTTAATTAATTATTCCTGATGAAGTGTTGCTTCAGTTTGAGTTTCAGTTTATTGATGTCTTTGATTTTTTTATTTCAATCGGAAGATTGTTGAAATACTTTATTCCTAAATAAATTTTCATGTTCCTAAATAAATTTTGTATTAGTTTGGTATTAAATTTTGGTATTTTGATGTTGTCTTGATATCTTTTTGATTGGTGGGTTTCAAATTTTTTGACGATATTTGTAAATTTGAATAATTGCATTTTTCTTGAAGATATTCTCTACTCGAGGCACCGTGAAATCTGCGAAAAGTGTTTCTGTTGGATATGTGGAGGGTTTCTTTAGGATTACTTTAATGATTAGCTTCTGGATCACTTTGATCGGGGTAAGAATATTGTTGTATGAACCCCCCATCCAATAATTCCATATTGAATTAATGACTGGATTAGTGCGTAGTATACTATTTATATACCTTAACCTATTATTGATCTAATTTCTTTTGATATTTCAAAATATGGAATGTATTGCATTGCACTACCTCTGCATACATTCTGGGAAAAACTATTATTATTATTTGAGTGGAATTGCAGCGCATGCCGGGTATTCGCTAGTAATTAATAAAAAAATTACTAAGATTATTTTTTTTAAATTGCGATCCCAAACTTTGGTTTTTAAAAGGTGTAAAATTTAATATTTTGTGGTTAACATTTAGATTTTAATATAAAGCGTGGGGCTTTCTCTTTTTAACATCGTTCAGATCGTAATTCTTTCTACGATAATAAGGGAGACAACGATTTCTACGAGACCTACATAATGTTCCCAAAAGCGAACAAATTAGCCCGAGGGGTTAAAACCGAACAATTTCGATAGTTATTATGTGATTCTGTGAATTCAAAAAAGGCAGAATGGGATGAAAATTAATTTGTTTTCTTTATTCGGTTTTCTTTTTTCATTGGGGGTTTGTGACCTCCCTTTTGTTACCATGATATGTTACTATGTTATGTTACCATGTTATGTTAACAAAAGTATAAAACATATTATTCAAAGCGTCAAGGAAAAAACTACTTTTCTGCATTGTGTATTTCAATATAAGTACAAAAATTCGACACAGTAAATAAATTCGTTTGATGTCAACACCAATCAGTATCGCCCTGGTGTAAGACCACAATTCAGAACTGAAACGTTGCTTGAAATGGCTTTAGCCGTGTTTGGTGACTAAATCTGAAGAGCCGGGTATTTCCCCGCCTTCTTCATCTCCATATCCTCCCCCTTCGCACTTACCTTCAGCCTCTCAGCGTACCTCAACTGGGGATGCCGTAGTCCAACTGGCCCCAGACGGTTGGGAGCAGCTGGGACTCTTGTGCGGTATAAAGGTAAAAAAGGACTCCCTGATGAAAATAATTTCCGTCACTACCTACGTCATCTTTGGGGATTCTGAGTTGAGGGTATTTTTGGTAGGAGTGAACGTGGCTTTTGAAAAGACCATGTTGTAGACCAGTACCATTTTCTGTCTGCGTACCCCTTGAATCTTACTACAAACTTGTTGTTCCCCGTACTCTCTATCGCTCTTTTGTTCGCGTATAATGAAAGACGTGTTTCATTTGTAATTTTTTAATACTCTCATTATTGTATGAATTTAACAATCACGTCACATATACACAATTAAGGGTCCACTCTTCGAATTTCGATTTCTTACATATCTCCCTTAAACATTTTAAGTTTTTAAGCTCTTAAAAAAATATGTTATTTTTGAAGATAATATGTAGATACGTTCCACGCCGAAACGCAAAAAAATCGCAAAGTATGCTCCGAAAATTATTTAAAACAAGTCTATTTCTATTATTTTACAAGTTATATTTGTGAAAAAATTCACAATGTTTCTTTAAATGATACTTAAAATACGTTCCACGAGATTTTTGCTCTATTTTAAACGAGTCATGTTTTATTAAGCTTTTTCGCCATTTTCGCTGCGGTTTCATCACTTAAAATATTAGCGCTCTCTGTCCAACATTCGTAATTACACATCTCTCCATCTTCTTCTTTTTCAGCCGAATAGCGCCGCCTTAATGCAATTTTATACAGAGTGTAACACGGTTTCGGGCATTTTTAACCAGTGATTCTACATGCTTACCATGATGTTGCGTACCCCCAATTTGGCTTTGTACCCCAAGGGGTACGTGTACCACAGGTTGAAAACCACTGTTGCAGACCCATTATAAAAGATATTTTGTCGATTTTACTATTGAAATTGGTATATCATGCACAAAAAATTACAATTTTATAATAAATATCATTTCTGGGAGCCAATTGTTGGGGTATTAACTGTCGGGTCGCCTAAATTCACACATCGTTTCAGATGTGAAGTGTTTACTATACTTATTTTCGGTCCAAGGTAAAATAATAAGTACTTTTTAAATAGATCATTGGTTAGTTATTTAGATTTACAGTTACTAATTTATGTTTGGTTACTAATTTGGTCTTCCGTTCATATTGACGGTTGGTTTGGTAAACATGTAATTTGCATAACAGAATATTGAACGTTTCGCACATTATTTCACCATGTGTTGTCATTTGTCATCACACGCTCTCTCGCTCGGCTGATGCGACGATTCGCACAACATGTCACTGATAATAACATGTTACTCCCATGAAAATAACCTGCGCCCTCCTTCCGCACCCCCGCAACGCTGTTTTAATGGGGTGGAACCGCTGGAATATAAAATAAAGATTTTCCATGATAATAATAATGGGTGCCAATATTTTATATCAATGTTGCAAATGTAGGTAAATTGTACCGTATCACTTGTGCGCTCGCTTTAAAATTTGAAATACGCTAGCGTCCGAAATTTCTGAGCTTCGGATTCGGAAATTTCCCGCCCTCATTAAAAATCCACGACAACTCAACAAGTTGACATTTCAACAATTATGTCAAAAGTTATGAATTTTTTTGTTTAAAAAAAGCTCATAACCTAACCTAACGTAACCTATTTAACCATTTTTTGTTTTCATCACTTTTAATGACTTTTCAGAGAAGGTGTTAAAGTTGCACGATTCTGTGTTATCAGATCAACAAAAAATCGGTTCAATAAAAACTCAGAATCAACTCAGCACAACACCTCTTTGAAAAGTCATTAAAAGCTATGAAAAAAAAATAATTGAAAAATAGCCTAACCTAACGTTTTTTTTTGCTTTAAACTGACTAAAAAAATAGCCTAACCTAATTTTTTTTTTGCTTTTAACTGACTTTTCAAAGGAGGTGCTGAAGTTTCATGGTTCTAAGTTGTCTGGTCACCAAAAATAATACCTCCGAATGTTAATATGGAGACATAAACTGCTTATAGTATTATAGAGAGCCATTGAAAGCATCTATCTTTATTCGATTACCTCATATTTTAGGATTCAAAAAAAAATTTAAAATCGTTAAATTTATACGCGCAGGAATTCTGCGCAGCACTTACATTAAAATTGGCCTACGTAGTACCCATTGAAGAATATATTAAATACTAGCTGGTACCCGGCATGCGTTGCCACGCCATTTAATAAATAAATTGTTTTCTCCTGCGTGTTCTTTCCCATTCGTCCCGTTCCCCTTCCGCCTCCCCTTCCTCTCCCGCGTCCTCTCCCGTACATTCAGTTTTCAAACAGCTCGAATGCCACCTTTTGCATATTTCATAATGCCAGAGCTCACCAGTAGTAAAATCCAATTTGGTGCAGTCGTTCGTAAGTCATGCGCGTAAATACATTTCGGCGATTCATTTTTTAGAGATAAATAAATATCAACATGGTTTTCACGGCAACGATTTGTTTTGTTTTTCTTCTGACGTTAGCAATAATTCGCCATTTTCGACAGAAAACGTAAAATAAATATAATATATTAATATTTATAATTTCGTAACGCCAGAACTTACCATTATTTATAGCCTATATTACTCGCATATAATGTAGCTTTCTATTGGTGAAAAAAATTCTAAGATCGGTTTATTAGTTTATGCGTGAAAGCGTAACAAACAAACACACGCAGTTTCGCATTCATAATATTAGTATAGATTTAGAATTTTAGGGTAGGTACTTTCTATTACATAATTCAATTTTACCAAATTCTGACACAGGCATTTAAATACAATAGCGAGTTCCCGGCATATGCTATGCCACTCAATAAAGAAAAAATTCGCTCTACTAACCCTTTCCCATTCGTCCCAGATGATGCCAGAACTCACTATACACGTATAGAAACCATCGCGGGCTTGCACACATCAAATCCCCAAAGTTTTATCGCAATCGGATGAACGGTTTAGCAACGCAAAACATCTCACACACATAGACATTTTCTATAGATCAGTAATTTTAATATCAAAAATGTCAGTTGAGCATTTTTAAATTTTTTTAAGGAAAACATTAAAAAAATTTGAATTTAAATTTTTTTTTTGTAATTTCTAATAATACCATATATTTAAGCGTATTTCACCACCTTTCAAAACCAGTATTTAGTTTTTGGATACGTTTACAAATATTCCATTTATTTGAATTTTTATTGCAAAGTCGATATATATCGAAAAATTTATACCTTTTGACAAAATACGCCAAATTTTTGAGGGGTTAAGCTTTGAGCTTTAAGCTTTGAGATTCAAGCTTTGCGCTTTAAAATTTTTGAAGGGTTCAGCTTTGAGCTTTAAAAATTTTAAAGCGCAAAGCTTGAATCTCAAAGCTTAAAGGGTTAAGCTTTGAGCTTTAACCTTAAGCTTTGAGCTTTAAGCTTTGAGCTTCAAACTTTGATATTTAAGCTTTGAGCTTCAAGTTTTGAGCTTTAAGCTTTGTGATTTAAGCCTTGAGCTTTAAGCTTTGAGCTTCGAGCTTTGAGCTTTAAGCTTTGAATTTGTTTTGAGCTTTAAGCATTGAGATTAAAGCTTTGAGCTTCAAGCTTTGAGCTTCAAGCTTTGAGCTTAAAACTTTGAGCTTTAAGCTTTGAGCCATAAGCTTTGAGCACTATGCCTGAGCTATAAGTTTAGAGCTTTAAGCTTAGAGATCAAAGCCTTGAGCTTAAAGCTTTGAGCTTTAAGTTTTGTGATTAAAGCCTTGAGCTTAAAGCTTTGAGCTTAAAGCTTTGAGCTTAAAGCTTTGAGCTTAAAGCCTTGAGCTTAAAGTTTTGAGCTTAAAGCTTTGAGATTTAAGCTTTGAGCTTTAAGTTTTGAGCTTTAAGCTTTGAGCTTCAAGCTTTGAGCTTTGAGCTTTAAGCTGGGCTTTTAGCTTTAAGTTTTGAGCTTTAAGCTTTAAGTTTTGTGATTAAAGCCTTGAGTTTAAAGCTTTGAGCTAAAGGCTTTGAGATTTACGCTTTGAGCTTTAAGTTTTGAGCTTCAAGCTTTGAGCTATAAGCTTTGAGCTTTTAACTTTGACTTTAAGATTAAAGCCTTGAGTTTCAAGCTTTGAGCTTTCAGCTTAAAGCTTTGAGTTTTAAGCTTTAAGCTTTTAGCATTAAGCCTCGTGCTTTGCGCAAAGCTCAAAGCTTAAAGCCGAAAACATAACGCTCAAACATTAAACTTAAAGCTTAAAGCTCAATCTTAAAGCTCAAGCTTTAAGCAAGGTTCAAAGTTTAAAGGCCAAAGCTTAAGCTTAATATCAAAGCTCTAAACTGCTTAAAACTCAAAGCACAAAGCTTAAAAATAAAGCTCAAAGCTCAAAATTAAAGCTCAGTACACAAATCTCAAAGCACAAAGCTTAAAGCTCAAAGCTCAAAGCTTAAAGTTAAAGCTCAAAACACAAATCTCAAAGCACAGCTCAATACTTAAAATTCAATATCAAATCTTAAAGTTCAAAGCTTAAACAACACGTAAAGCTTAACGTTGAATGCATAAAGTTCAAAGCTTAAAGCTGAAAAATCAAAGCTCAAAGCTTATAGTTCAAAGCTTAAAGCTAAAACTCAAAGCACAAAGCACGGCTTGCGTTGCAATGCAAAGAAATCAAATGATTCTCCTTGAATGTCCTTTCCCGTGCGTCCCCGTTCATCTCCCGAGTCCCCTTCCCCTTTCACGTTTCCCTTCTACCTTCCCCGCCTTCCCATCCCTCGTTTTCCCACACACATATCCCACCTCCCCCTCCCCCCTGCCTTTCCTCCTTGCCGCTAAAATATATGTAATAAGCACATTTTCATTAATTCAAATTTAATAACGCAAGAACTTGCCTTTATCCTTTGCGGGCGTGCGCACAACAAATCACCAAAGTTTCATCGCAATCGGATGAACGGTATGGCAGCGCATAAAATACGAACAAACAAATTTTAATTTTTATATATAAGATAGGAAAGATTTGATTGTTTGTTGGTGTCCTCTCGTACGGTCCGTACCCCAGTGACGCTTACATCGTATAATACTTACAATTTTAAACTCGTGATATCTTTCAGATGGGATGTCCGAATTGAATATTTCAAAAAGTAATATAAAGGCATTAAAGCAGTCTCGAATATAAAATAATTTATTTTGATAAAAAGTAATACGAAGATACAAATAAAGAGTCTTTTCTAGCGGCGGCATTTCAATTAAATTTTTAAAATAAAAGAACACTTATTGTGGCATAACTATAATAGTTAGACATATGCTGTCCCGACACTTTTTGTAGATAATAATGTGTTCTGCAAAGTCGTAGTACATTATTTTATTCTATCATCAATGGTTTTCGCAGCGCACGCGATGTAAAGAATATTTTAGGTAATTTTTTTACACCTTGGGTTACATTATTGGAGTTTTAGTAAGGATCGCTAATTTTTTTTAAATTATAATATAACCTATGTTACCCGGGAATAGTGTAGCTTCCCAACAGTGAAAGAATTTTTCAAATCGGTTCAGTAGTTTCGGAGCCTATTCGATGCAAACAAACAAACAAACAAACAAACAAACAAACAAACAATCAAATCCTTCCTCTTTATAATATTAGTATAGATGATGATTTCTGTAAGTTGTCTATGGCTTACGTGAGCTCCATACAGGAGGTCCAGAGGAAAATAATTTCTCTCAGGGCCTATGTCATCTTTGAGGATGCTGTGTGGAGGGTTTTTTTTAAGGAAAAAGAGGAGAGTTCTGGAAAGGAAAAGGGTTTAAGGGGTGGGTAGGAATCTGGGATTCAGTGTGTTCTGGTCATCCGCCTCCAAGACCTAGACAAACCTCACCCCATGGACCCGGGCACCCCTGCTAAATCAAACCACTTGGGGTGACCTATGGCAGAGGTGTTGGTTATCCAATCAAGGTTCCCGGGGCGGCGGTACCCATTCCCGCCTCCCAAATTGTAAATAAATATATTTTTTTTATTTGAACATTCTTTTGTTAATATGTAACACATGATCAATGATTTGTAAGAAAAAATGTTGCAATAATTTCTCGCGTTCGCGAAATGTCAATAACTAATAATTCAGAAGAGATGAGAGGCATTTCTTATTAAAAAGTAGAACTCTAAGTTATCTTTATAATTAATCGAAGTATACAACGTGCGGAAACTTATGAAATAATTTCAATAAATGTTTTAAAATACCTCTTCAAATTGGCCATATTTTGGTCAGCGAACGTTCGAGGGTGCTTGCAAAATGCTCCAGTGGATAAAACGTTGAAATTCAGCTTTTACAAAACCTTTTCAATAAATCCCTAAATTTGCATACTTTTACAGTAACATTATAGGTACATACTATAATATACGTACATTTGTCAGCCTTTCTTTAGGAGTCGAAAGGCCTCACGTAAACTGGTGAAATCGGTTTTAAACCACACTTCTTGGGACTAGCTGCTAATGACTTCAATAATTAATTAAGTCTTTGAAGTATGTATTTACCTAACTAACTTACCGACAATGTTTTAAGAATATGTATCATGTAGATTCTTGGACATCAAAGCATATTTTTAACTCTTTTACCACGCTTTAAAAATTAAATTATCCTTTTGGCTTATAGTATAAAGAAGAAACATGCCATGTGGGCTTGTTTCGTTATCAAAAGTCTGACCGTTTATCGCTTAAATTTTATTATTATGCAGAACTGTGTTTCACCTCACTATCATATTTAAATGCGATGACGATATAAGATGTCAGGCAAGTTTAAAAGAGGCACAGCGCGTGCTAAATGGGCTAGAACCAAAATAAACTAAGACATTGAGTGGCGACGCGACGTAGGTATCCATTCGTATGTAAATTCTTATACTCGTATGTATTAAATTTTAAGTTTGTAATGGACAAAAATTATAAAATACTAGCTGGTTCCCGGCATGCGTTGCTATGCCATTCAATGAAATAAATTTACTCTTCCTTCTTATCCTTTTCCGTGCGTCCCCGTTCCCTTCCACCTTCCCCACCTTCCCCCTCCCTCGTCTCTTCACTCTCCACGAACCCCACCTTCCTCCTACCTTTCCTCGCCAAGTAACGCCAGAGCTTACCATTATATATAGCCTATGTTACTCGCTAATAATGTAGCTTTCTATTGGTGAAAGAATTTTTAAAATCGGTTCAATAGTTTCGGAGCCTATTCAATGCAAACAAACAAACAAACAATCAAATCTTTCCTCTTTATAATATTAGTATAGATATTACTTGTTAATTAAATTCATATCGAAGGAATTTCTAGCTTTATTCTTTATTCTATGTTTTGGCTGTTGGCTCGTCTGCTGGGGCGTCCCAAATGTACTGTAACGTTCTCCATTCAAACTTTTATTTTTAACAATATATTCTCAAAACAACCTTTGACCTACATAAATTGGGAACTAAATCCAATTTGTGAAAAGTCGCTAGAGAAATCTTGCCGTTTTTGAAATTACATCCGATAAACCTGCTTGATTTACAAATTTTACGCATCAATATTTAATTTCACCCAAAGCCTAACCCTTTCAACGGATTATTTATCATCGCGAAGGTCTTTTCGTTTTTGTTCAAGTGTGCGTTACACCAGGGCTTCCCAAACTTATTTCAACTGTGACGCCCTTGGGAAGTTGCCATATTTTTGCGAAAAAACTAATAGAGATACTCTATATTTGATACTGATTTATTTAGGCCTAAATAATGTTTCAATAAAAACAAGAACCGTTATATGTCTAAATCTCTATAAACCAATAACACGGAATGTCGTACGGCTTGTCAAAATTTCTATACAATACAACCACGTGACTGGAGAATTATGGACGCGGTGACGTCACCATTAACAATCCAATAATACCAACTTGACAGGTTGTTTTAATGACACGTTTTAAAATGGAATTTTTAATAATTTTTTTAAAACTCTACTATTAAACTCTACTACTTTTTTTAAACTCTAATATTATTTTATAAAACTTATATATTCAGAATCAGCGTTTATTAGCCTGTATGAACATATTTTTTTAAAGCCATAATATTTTAAGGACCATGTTGGAGTGATGTGACCATAATTATAATAAAGAAGAAGGGAAAATTTAAGTTGGAGTGAAGTGACCATAATTTTAATTAAGAAGAAAGTAAACACTACTTTGGAATGATGTGATCATAATTATAATAAAGAATAAAGGAATGCTAAGTTTTTTTTTACATGAGCTTCCCACAGGAGGCCCTGAAGAAAATAATTTCCCTCAGGGCCTGTGTTATCTTTGAGGATGCTGTGAGGAGGGTTTTTTATAAGGAAAGGAAGAAGATGAGAGTTCTGGGAAGGAAAAGGGTTTAAGGGGTGAGTAGGAATCTGGGGTTCAATGTGTCCTGGTCATCCGCCTCCAAGACCTAGACAAACCTCACCCATGAAGCTGGAGTGTAGTGACAATAATTATAACGAAGAAGAAAGAAAACATTATGTTGAAGTGATGTGACTATAAATAAAATAAAGTCTAAAGGGGGGGCCTATTGTTGTATCACCAACTGATGATAAGAGGGTGGTTCAAGAATTAAAACCGTTCTAATCAGGAAAAATTAATATTTACAAAAAAATCGTATGACATTTTAGGTGCATATCCCCACTATTTTTCGACATAGTCCCCTTTACGATCGATGCACGTGGGGAGCCGTGGAACTAGGTCCTTGATTCCCTTATAGTAGAACTCCGCCGCCAAAAATCACCTCTCCCTCCGCGTCCTAGTCGATCTTCAAAGGTTTTCCGGCCAAATGTTGCTTCAGGTGAAGAAAAAGATGCAAGTCATTGATTGTCTTTTTGATTCCGGGGTCAGGTGGTGAACCCATGTTTTAACCCAAAAAGTGTAGCCTTGCTTAGACAAATTGTTCGAAGAAACCCAAGCACTTTCCAAATGATTAACGAGCACCCAATTAACCCAACGAGCACCCAATTAACCCAACGAGCACGCAATTTGCATACGCCGTTTTTACCTCAAAATCATTTGTGTGATAGACTTACTAACTTCTGGGATCAAAATTGCGAGCTTACGAACATCAACAGGGTGGACTCAGGAGGCGGGAGCGACCTTCACTAACGGATGCAAAGATTGCACTGAAGCAGCTACCAAGCCGGATCACCGCTCGTTTTTTAGGGGAAAGTCTGAGCTACAAGCTAATGCTGCCATATTTTGAGATATAATGTCCACGACGCCGAAAATGAGGAAAGGTCTTTAATTCTCGGACAATCCTCGTATACGCAGAAGGTTAAATACTACAAATATTTGTAAAACCATTTTTTGAGAAAATGTATGTTTTTTTTTCACCATGTAACTTACCTAAGAGCCTATTTTTTTTAATTTTTAATTTCAGATTTCACCATTGTAATGTTGGCATTGGTGTTACACTAAATGTACATACTTACAGAAAATTGTTTTGTACGAAGTTTATAATGCGAGTATATCCATTTATATTACCAAGTTTGTTTTGAAAACAACTCTTCGTTCGATTTTAAGGCAAGCTTAATAAATTATTGAAAATAAGTTTCGCTGCGAAGATTCTTAAAATCAAAACAAATTACCTACAACTTCCTCTTAATGTTCGGACTTCCGCAGACATTAATAACTAATCTTGTGCTTAACGGTAGCCCTATATCATCTAAAGAGCTCTTTCACTTGATTACAATCCATACTATAATCATGTTTAACTGTGTTTTGTTCGTCCTACTAAAACATTGAGTAATTAATTTCCTTCATGATTTTTTCTAGGCGAACGTGATTATTTCGAACATTAAATGGCCGAGAAATAAATTTATCGTCCTTTGAAATTTCCATTCAAAACAACACCTGAGTGCAGTAAAGCAAAAATCATATATATTTGCGGCACGTCCCAGAGTGGAAGATACTCTCAGTATCGCCCTGGTTTAAAAGTAAACCCTAATTCTTTTCAAAGCTTTTAATGTCTTTTCAAAGAGGTGTTGAGTTGACTTAATTCTGAGTAGGCATGGAACCGTATTTAATATACTATCATATCTTCTATTTATAATTGAGCTTTGGATGCTATTTAATCCCTTCATAACAAAATAGGTCTTTGAAGAAAAATTTAAAAAAAATTACAAATAATCAACAAATCTAACCTAACCTTGTCTATGGTAACCTGATCTATTCTAATTTTGGCATGATCTGTTTTGTCTCTGCTCTGTTTTATCCAGTTACCGATTTAATAACGGATTGAAACCCGAGCGAATCCGGGTTGTATTATAACTCGATTTGATTTTACTAGATGTATTTTGCAACATTCCCAAATGAGCGGTGAACACACTGAACACTGGCGTCCTAGGCAGGTACTTGTCAATTGTCATTAATTATGAAAGGTTCGTCCGCGTTCCGCCAGACCGGTTCGAGCATTGCTCTGTGACAGGTGACACGTGACAGGTAGCCTCTATTGTGACAAGAAGGTTGTGGAAGGAAGGAAATCACTCGTGATTACCAAAATATAACAGCGCCTGGTGTTGTTGTCCATGAGTTAAATGTTTAAAATTAAACAGAACTAGTGGTCGCCCAATGGTCGAAATTCGACCATAATTGTAATTTTTTTTTTTTTTTTTGGCATTCAGTAAGACCATAGACAAATAATATTAAAGACAAACAATATTAATCTATGCTCAATTTGACCATAGACTTTAACAATAAACAATAGAGTAAAGACGCGTTTGTGTGTGTGTCAAATACATGGTAGTGTGTGTAATGTTTTTATTATTGATTTAATGTATTTTTATGCATAATTTTTAAAAAATATTAGCATTCTGCACTCCTCCTCTATATAAACTATAAGTGTGCGAAATTTCATACTCCTCCGTCCGCGCAATTTTCGTAAAAAGGGGTACAAAGTTTTGGCTTCACGTATTAATATATTGACGTATTAATATATTGATTGATGATGATAAATTGTAATTTACAATTGAGGAATGAAAAAATGTTTGTGTTAAATGGTGGGTGGTTTGGTATATTTATGGTTAAATAGTTATTCATCTAACGGAGGATCAGTAAAGTTCAGCATATCGGGAGTATTGTGTCAAAATTTCAAGTAAATCGGAGCAAAACTAACGAACACTCAACGTTTCAAGCGACCGGCCCTCATGCTCGATTCGAGTATTTTTTTTTTTTTAAAGTAAGACAAACATTCCCCGGTTACGGATAACCCAACAATGTTTGAAAATCTCCTACTACCACCACAGAAAGCCGAAAATGGTCTTGTGTTGTGATGGAGGACTTAGCCAGCCGAGGAATCGAACACGCGACGCCCGGGTGGGACCCAACGCGATGCCCACTCAACGACTGATCAGACGAAATTATATTTCGTCTATTAAAACTCAAAGTATATTTCGAGTACGAAAAACTTTAAATCGATTTTCTCGCAAACAACTTTTTAAAGTTCGTGAACATCATAACTCAAAAACTACCTGACTGATCATTTTGAAAATTTTTACACTATTTTTACACATAAATCAACATGTATTCAGAGGGAGCTTTTATTACCATTTTTTTCCATTTTATAATATCAAATTCACCGAAATTTTTTAGCGAAAATCGCCCTTTTCACTTCAAAATGCTGCCAAAAATAAAATAAAAAATCAAAAAAAAATTCCTCTAAGTATCTAGGAAAACATATCACCTTTTAAACGCATGTCGACTTTTTTGTTTCAAATGATCCGGTAACGAGTTATGAAGCTCACCGCATAACAACTTTTTTTCGAGGCGCCTCCGGAGATTCGCTCTCACGGACTTATTTATTGATATTTTTAATTGACAATGTTTTCAAAGATACTTCAGTTGTTATACTATAACGTGTATATAAAATAAATAAACCAACATTATTCATATTTCCAAAAAAAAATCATGAAAAAATGCCTTTTTTTGCCTAAAACCTTACTACTCTTTAATAATTCACCACTGTAAGCCAGCTGCATTACGGGAGAAATTTGGAATGTAGCTGAGCAGGGACCTTTTCTACAATAGAAAAAGAAACAAGATAGGTACATAAATTTGTAACAATAAATGTTATTTATTTTTATTTTATGTGGAAATTGACGTTGTTATTGAAATTGTTATTCGAAAAATTTTGCAATAAAATAGAAATTCTAGAGAAAAAAAAAACTGTGCTAATTTCACAATATTCATACATGAGCATCAGCATCCAAAGATGATATAGGCCTCGAGGAAAATTGTTTTCCTCAAGGATTCCTGTGGAAGCTAATGTTAAAAAAAATCATCAACCAACGAAGTCGTTTATGCTTAAAAATTACCTAACAAATAGATTTTATATTAGGATTTCGCAAATGTTGCATGAAATTTTCAATATTAAATATCATAATTACATATTATTATGACGTGAATTTACTATTTAAAGCGGACGACTGTGCTTATTTATTTATTATTTGGTTCTGTAGTGAAGCGAAAGTGGAGGTTTGAAACGTAGCTATCCAATCGATCGTCCAGTTGATTAGTCAGACATCTTCAAATACTACGTTTTGAGATAACGCGTAAAGTAATATTCGAATGGTCGCCAGAAATCATGTACGTCTGTATTTTATGAATTACATATTTATTTTTTCAAAAAATAATATGATACACAAAAACATAAGCTGCATATCTCACTGGGACATTCCTGTATCGAGATTTGCATCTTTAAATTTAAAAAAATACATTTAAGCTTAATAAAACAAATCTTCAAAAGAAGCACTAAATACGGATATTCAAACATTAATTGCATATGCTATAAAATAACACCGGGAGGCAAAACGTTCCTGTACATTAGTATGATCTTTTGAAATATCCTATTACAGACTCAGAAAAATCAACATTTTGTTTAATCTTCTTACTAATATTGTAAAAATGTATGTGTGTTTGTTACTCTTTCACACAAAAACTACTGAATGGATTTTAATGAAGCTTTACAATAATATAGCTCATACATCAGAATAACATATAGGCTATATATAATGGTAAGCTCTTGCGTTATGAAATGTGTATAAATGAAAATGTATGTATTTCATATATTTTAGCGGCAGAGAGAATAGGCACGGGGAAGGGGAACGGGGGAGGTGGGGTTCGCGGAGAGGGAAGAGACGAGGGAGGGGGAAGGCGGGGAAGGTGGAAGGGAACGGGGACGCATGAGAAAGGACACGCAGGTAGAATAAATTTATTTCTTTGAATGGCATAACAACGCATGCCGGGGACCAGTTAGTCCACTATAAGTTTTTCTGCATTATAATTGATTTGGTGGTGTTTATGAGTCATCTGAGTATTGTACCAGATAGAGGTACACTTATATAAAACTACATACTAAACTCAAATTTCGATTTCAATGTCTGATTTATCAACCGGACGGCCGCCGTATGAGATTTACAGGGGCAAAGGTATTATCATGATTGTTTCCCTGGTTATTATGCCGTGTTGCCCTTCTAAGTTGTAAAGTGTAGCACAAATAACACCAAAAATTAACCACCACAAAAATACATAAATTTAAATACAATTTTTTTGGAGAAACCAATAATAAAACAACAATCCCGCATCTTAATAATGTTTCGGATCAATCTGCAATGGAGGTCATTAATGATTAAGATTTATCCTTATAATTTATAACGCGTTAAAGTTGCTAATTTAATTGTTTATAAACAATGGACAATGATGTATTATGGACGTACTGCCATAAACATTCATACAATATAATCGTCACGCAATTCGTTTATCTTTATACGTTGGTATTACGTCTGCGCATTTCTAACATTATCTTTGACAATAAAATGATCAATATTATTTTATGAAGTTTTATGAACCTAGTGTTTTGGAAAGGTTAAAGTTTTGCGTAAATACCGTCTAAAGTAGATAATCAATTCACTCTTAGTGTAGTGCAGCGCACAGTTAATAATTTGAGGTATCTAGCGTAACTTTATTATTTATTATAAAACCCAAGGTATCTTTTTGGATTTCATTTTATTTTAATTGGGTGCCTAAATTTCTAATCTTTTTAGAATTAAAAAAAAAAACAAACATTTTAGCTGCTTGCTACCTACGGCACCGCAAGTACTCACTACCTCGAAACGCGAACGAGTAATTTTATGTCGGTCGAGTTTGGATCTCTCCGCGGGTTAACGTATGCACATCATCGTGATAATTCAACTATAACTACTGTGTTTTTCTGAATCTTTATGATGGAATCTAGGAAATCAGGTTATTATCATAACTATTTAACTTGTGTTTTAGCATGATAAAAAATATTTAAGTAACGATTTTTCAAAACGTATTTTTTCTAAGTTTAGAAGTCATCGAGACTTTAAAAATGTATCCGGTAAAATGTTACGTTTTCTATATTTAATGGATATTAATGTGTCAAATTAACTTTAGTTTTGTGATGGATTCAGGGTTTACTTTAACAACTTTTAATTTTTTCAGCACCAAGGCGATTTTTGGTATACAGATCGATATATATGTCGATAGAAATTTAATAACGCCAGAGCTTACTATTATATATAGAAACACTCTTCTGCTAAAATGCTATGTTCTGTAAAAAAATTGGGTCAATCTATCGATTACTATCCGAGATTTGCGAACGCAAACATACGGAACGTAAATTTTTATATGTGATTGCTGTAAGTATTAAAAATAACTGTACCAGGTTGAATCGCGTAATATGTATTTCTTAACATTTTTTTTAAATAATGAAAATTTGTATTGTCCCAAATACACACTAAAATAATAAAGTTACGCTAGATACTCAAAATTACTAACTGTGCAGCGGTCGAAATTAATTTTGGTGGCGGGCCGTACAAATATGTTTTTCTTTGGCGGGCCACGCGATCTTCGATACCGCTCGTGCACGTACGAGCCTGCTCAGTCAATGTCAGTGACGAAATGTCTAAGAAAATTTCCCTAGATCTAGGGGAGAAAAATATTTTTTAGGGAAAAGGCAAATCAGCACAAAATCTAGGGAAAATTCAAACTCTGGCAATTATTTTTTACATATGACAATATTACTGGTATTGCAAGTCGCTATTCTTTTTTTTGGAATTCCCATGAATCTTAAACATTGTTGATGTACTTACATAAATCAAGCAACGTTGTATTTAACACCGACAACTCAAAATGATAATAAGCCCAGGAATCACTGGTTGAAATCCTTCGGTTTCGTGCTATTGCATCCGAAACTGCCATTGACCTAGTATACCCTAGACAAGCCCTCTCATAGTAAAAATCTGAAAAAACATAACCCCAAGTATCAGTAATTTCGCAATACAACTCTCCTTCGAATTCCGCCGTCTTGCATGCGAATTCTCGGCAGTATAAAACTGAGCACCGACTTAATCCCATGGTGTAACTTTCGAACTAATACATCGATAGGTGATCACGTGCTGCATGCGTGGACATTTAGACAAGCTGTGTTGTATAGAAATGGTTTTCAAAGTGGGGATCGCGAGACATTCATAAATTTAATTAGACAAAAATATTTTTTTACTTTATTATGACAAGCGATTCAATTTCGGAGGCGAGTATGGGTACCGCCGCCTCGGGAACCATTTATTAGATAACCAACGCATCTGCCATAGGTCACTCCAAGTGGTTCGCTACGTTTGGTGACTAGGCAGGGGTGCCCGGGTTCATGGATTGAGGTTTGTCCGGGTCTTGGCGGCGGATGCGTCTGAAAATTTTTAAATTTTATTTTTCTGATGAACGTATGGCTCGTTGTCAACCACCAAGCGGCAATTTCGTCGGAGTGTCCTGTCGAAAGCGGTGTACACTGCAAACCATACTTTAGATTCGTGTACAAAAACTTGTACACAGTCCCGTATATGTATATATTGATCATGAGTTTTAAAATAAAAAAAAATCCATTCATCGTTTGCTTGAAAATAATTACGAAAAATTCACCCTTTTACCGCCCACGCACCGTGGGCTGCCCAGGTTGGTCGCTTATCATTAACACAGTGATGAGCAACCAGCAGCCCGCAAGCCCTTTTACTGCTTTCCGGACTTTTGACTACAAAAAATATCAAAAAAATTGCGCTAAAAAATATTCAAAGGCTTCTGTTCTGTTTTGCAAAATGTCTTAGCCGAAAACTATAATCTTTCTTAAAAGTTTTGAATCAGCTGCTCAATCATTAAGTTTTTTTTGTGTATAGGTAATAATTAAAAAATGACAGAAATTCGTAGTTAATTAAAGCCCGTTAGTAAGCGCTCAAAAAGAAGAGGAAGGTGAGATATGTAAATACGAATGTTAGAGGGAGTGCGAAAACGATAATATTTAAGCGAAAATTGTGAAAATGTTTAATAAAACATGATTCGTTTAAACTATTTTAAAATAGAACCAAAATCTCGCGGGAAATGTCATAGCTTTAAAGAAAAAAATGAATTATGATTTTTTTCATATATATAACTTGTGATGTAACAAAAATAAAGTGCTTATAATAATTTTCGAAATATACGATAATACGATTTTCTTCTATCGGAAGAATTTCATTCAATTACCGTTTCGGCGTGGCAAATGTATAGATATTAGAGTCAAAAACAACATATATTTTTTTAGAAACTTAAAAACTTAAAGTGTTTTAGAGAAATATGTTGTAAAACGGTAGAAATTCGGAATGCTATGGCTTAAGATAGGTTAACTTTCGACCTTAATTGAAGAATAGTGCAGCGGTTTTTGTTAAGATCTGCGTTTAATGTATTTTAAAGGTTTCCGTTTTATACAAACCGGGTCGCGTTTTTAAAAAGTTTAAAAACCTCTGCCATATCGTGATGCTAGCCCTTCGTCTATGTGTTAGCATCGGTGTGTGGTGACGTCACAAGCATTTGGGTGATTAAGTGACGTCAGAAACTTTGCTTGCCAAAAAAATAATACGTCAATATTATTACATTTATTAAAACGCTGTCTTAAAGCTATCGGTAAGGCATAATTTTTTTTATGTATTCAGGTAGCTGGTTACATTATCGAAAATAAAGTCCGCGGACTGTACCTTGTACAATATTCGGAAGTAGGATATTTTTGTGTTTGAAAAAATTAATTCCGTCAGGACGGCTGGGACAGCAATTAGTTTCAGTGTGGACCGATAAAAGGTAAAACACAAACCACTACGCGATCCAAATAGTACGAAACAATGCTCGCACTTTTTCATAAATGGGCCTTGAGCCAGTTTTATTTGGTTTCTGGCGTCATTTTTAATTTCACAGGGCATGTCTTGATATACTTGGTCGAAGGAAACTGCTTACGAATTACACCTTCATTTGCACTAATGTTCTGTGAATACTAACAACGAAACGAAACGAAATGGTATTTGCTGGAATTGGGTGATAATATGTGTAGGAAAAACGATGGATGCAGAGAAAAAGGATAACCAATCATTACTATGCTACTACAGTCAAACCGCGATGCCTCGAGGTAATTATCGTCACACAACACTAATAAGTACAATGTTGACTTTCGAGATGGCCAAGTACCGTATTTTTAGTTGCACAACTTGCTTCCAAGATAGTCCCAGTTCTTCTTCATAGTCACAACTTTCTTTTAAGATAGTCCCAGTTCTTCTGTTTTTCAAAAACAAATACACTCGAATTTGCTTTTTTTCTTGTCATTGTTCCTTATTCAAAATGCTTTTCCAGCAAGTTGATGTGGATGGTGAGAGGTAGGTATTGGATAAATAACATCCCGGTAGGAACTATGCATATTTTCATTTCAAAACCAAACACCCTGTATATTATATATTTATGATGAACGTGTATGAGTGTACACAGATAAACATTGATATAATCTAACTTGATGAATAACTAAATAATTATATTACTTACCAGATTTAGTACGTGCGATGTACAGTGAGGTAGTAACAAATTTAATCCACATTTGAAATCCTTTATCCATTTTTTGTTTGTTCATTAAAATCATTTCTAATTACTGGAGGATACATGATTATGGTTCTAATAAAAAATTCTGACAGCACAGTCAAATAAAGTTTTCTCATTATTGTTATCCAATCAATTTATGCAATCGCATTCAGAATACTTAATTAATTTATTGAGAAATTTAATTGGAGACTTGAGAGTGAGATTTAGTGCTTGCTCAGTAAATTTACTCATTATTTGGATTTGTCCCCTTAGCCGAATAACGAACAGAATGAACGTCGTAGGCATATTTTTTTCGGAGCTGTCAGATGTCAGATGTCAGTCGTGTCAAATGGAACGTTGTTGTTCCAAGGGCAAGCATTGTAAAAATTTTTTGGGCTTTTGAATGACTTCATCGTTACGCTATGGGAAAACTGGTAATCTCGTATTTAAAAAATATCACCGGATGTGAAAGAGTAAGTACTTATCTTTTGTAAAAAGCTTACTTTTAAATACATCTATTTGAATTTCTATTTTGTTTTCGTGTTGAGTGGCAGGCCGGATCGAAAATACTGAGTGAAAAAAGTCTTTCAATCTCTTCAGCCAGAATCCCTCGACCCATTGCCGTGCACAGCAGTTGCAGGGATGGATTCATACGTCCATCAATCCTGAACCCACTGACCCCCAGATTCCCACCCACCCCACATACCTATTTCCTTCCCAGAACTTCCTCGCCTTCCTTTCATTAAAAAAAACCCTCCACGCAGAATCCTCTAAGAAGACATAGGCCCTGAGGAAAATTATTTTTCTCAGAGCCTCCCGTGTGGAGCTAATGTTAAAAAAAACTTTGGAAATTATCTGAAACATGAAGTCAAAAAAATGTCATTATAGTATGAATGTAGAATACGCATGAACCACAGTTTACAAAAAAAATGCTGATTGCGAAAATGGCGGACATAAAATGAAAATTGACGAAAAAAATCACCTTAATTTTGCAATAACTGAGCCATTAACCAGCGGCCGAGAATTTTAATTTCGTCGAACAATGATCTTGCGATCGTACCCTTGCAACTGTACACGGCGGTTCATGAGAAATATTAATTATTCTCCATACCAGCATAACATAATAAATCAATATCGATTTTATTTCATTTCATAATATGGAATGAAATAAAATCATATATTAAAAGCATATTATATTATATGCTTTGATAAATACCCATATTAAAAAATGCTCAAATTCGTGATGATAAAACAATTAAAATTATGTACTTTCTGTAATTATTTTTTGATCGTAGGTATTTATAATTTTTCAATAATGTCTAAGCAAAATAAGAATGCAATTTTTTTTTAAATATATTAGTTTGTAAGCCCGTAAATAAATAGACAAACTGAAGTATTCCCGTCACAAAACAAGGGCGCGGATCTTTTTCTATGATTTTATTTGAACATACTGCATGATTATATGATTTGAAATTAATGTTATATAATACGAAATTTTGTTTGATAATTTAACAAATCTGCCAACAACCTACGGTAAAACCTTAATGTACTAGAAATAAACATATTTACTCAAAATTTAAAAAAAAAAATTTACTGGATAAAAGAGCAGTCTTTCGGAATCAATTGACAATTTTATGTGGAAAAGGGTCAATAGTCTAATATTTGATTTAAAAATGACATATTTGCGTTTTTGTCTGGTTATTCCTATATGTCGAGGATCGAGGATCATCGGCATATAAATTTAATTTAATTTAATTTTAACTTTGAACGAAGTAAACCAGATGAAAATTCGATGCGCCCCGATTCCAACTAACTTTAAAAATGTGGTTTTAAAGTTTTCACTTTACTCGTCCCCCCTTTAATAACCCATCTCCATTAATTTTCTACAGAATTAGATAATCAGCCTACAGTTGGGGAAAGTTTCGAGCCATGTTTGGATTGGATAGGTGGGGCGGCCGGAGACCACAGAACTCTTTACCACGAGCTTCTGCTCGCTTTAAATTAGTTTTGGAGTAGATTCAGAGAGTCCTTAATCCCTTTTCATCAAACCCTAGACACTTAATGAGATACACCATGCTCCCGGGGAACTAACGTCATTACTTCTAAGTGCTTTCAAGATAATCGATTTTGCCTATGCCAGATCTGTCGGCCAATATCACTTAGGCTGGGGCGAATACCAACTTGTGCCTAATGTCATTTCCCTTAGGAAAATCAAAGTAAACCTTCCGCTGTGTTTTAAGTCCATTTTCTGTAGATGTCTCAAAGATTTTCTAAGGTTAGAAAAAATGGTTTTAATTACAGCATAACATTAATGCTATAACCGTTTTATCCGGGTTCATGGGGTGAAGTTTGTCTAGATCTCGAAGGTGGATGACCAGGACACACCGAACCCCAGATTCCTACACACCCCTTAAACCCCTTTCCTTCCCAGAACTCCTTTTCCCTTCCTTTCCTTAAAAAAAACCCTCCACACAGCATCCCCAAAGATGATATAGGCCCTGTGGGAAATTATTTTCCTCAGGGCCTCCTGTGTGGAGCTCATGTAAAAAAAATCTAGTGTGGTAAGACAAATCAAAACGTTGCTTGAATTGACTACCCTGGCGTATTTTTCAGATGGTCAAAATATTTACCTTTCGCAATAAAATGCAAAAAAAATTTAATATTTCTGAACATATACCAAAACCAAAAACTGTTTTTGAAAGGTAATAGAATACACTTTCAACTTTTATAATCTATATCTATACTGTAATATTATAAATGCGAAACTGCTCGAGTTTGTTTGTTACGCTTTCACACATAAAACAATAAAACGATTTTAAAAATTCTTTCACCAATAGAAAGCTAAATTATATGCGAAGACTATAGGCTGTATATGAGGGTAAGCTCTGGAGTTGTGAAATTATAAATATTAATAAATTATATTTCTTATACGTTTTCTGTCGCTAACAAAAGCGAGTTATTGCTAACGTCAGAAAACAAATCGCTGCCGTGGAAACGACGTTGATATGTATAATTTTAATTTCAGGCATCGTAGTTAATATCTATCTTTCTGCGTTAATAAAAATGAATCTTCGAAATGTTGGTACCTACGCGCGTAACTTCCGAAAGTCTGAACCAAATTGAATAATTCTTTTTTTACTGCTGGTGAGCTCAGGCATTATGAAAAAAAGTTGTCAGATTTTTGAAAACTGAATACCGAGAATGAATGTATGGAATACGGGAGGGGGGAGGGTGGGGGATAATTGATAAGTGCAAGCGCTACAGTAATTTACCTCTAATACCATACGAGGCAAAAAAGCTAGTTCAAAATAAATGTTAATTTTCTAAATATAAAATTTTTTCATGCAAACAAAAATACTTTTAAAAATGGCTTACCTCACGTTTTTCCGAAATTCTAAATTTGATTACGAAAAAAATCGCCGCATGAACACGCGCGCACTGCAAACAGGCGCATCCGCCGCAGGAACACGCCTTATCCGATGAACCCAGGCACCCCCGTTAAGTCACCAAACGTAGCGAACCACTTGAGATGACCTGGAGAAATTAAGTTGTGAACCGAAAATAGTTGTAATGACCTAAAAAATCCAGATTTTCTCACCATTCGAGACATTTTTGTGGGACATACACACATTTCACAGTGACCTTAATAAGGTAATGTGCTTTATTGTACGTGTGATATTTTTTCTTATCGAATTGGAATTTTCTATCGAAAGAGAAACACCTACTGAATGACAAAATAATGGCAAGAGGAAGGTCAGAGCGGGTTTAAAATAAGAATGCACGTTCTGGAGATAAACAAAATTCCGAATGCTGTTCATGTCTCTCAACAAAGATCGACAATGTAAAGAGATGCAAATTTGGCAACTAAGTTATACCGGTAAAAAGTATTCAGGAATGTGTGTTCAAATATTTTAAGATCACCTAAAATGTCTGTGTAAAGCCGGGTCTCCTGCGACCGCTTTCAAAAACATTACCTCAAACATTTCAACGAACATTTGCTCAAACGTTTAAAATGGCGACGTGTCTTACCACATTTTTGTTTGCAAACGCAACGTTTGTGTTTTACGTGGCTGATGGAAAAACTGCCCTGCTTCCGCCCGGGGAAACGGGGAAGGCAGGGAAGGGGATTATTTAATTTTTTGACAACCACCGCGCCGTGCGGTCAGTCAGGCAGCATAAATCGCACGAGTTTTTGAGGTTATGTGCACTGAGCCAGCTTAATAATTATGAGTTTAATAAATTGTAAATAAATTTGGTCGTAATGGATGATTGTTTCTATCATGTAGTCCTTTATGTCTATTAATTTATTGAAGAGGGCCCAATAAACTTATGTAACATTTTATGGTAATAATATGACCGGTCAATAGTTGAGTGGGCATCGCGTTTGGGTCCCATTCAAGCGTCCCGTGTTCGATTCCTCGGCTGGCTAAGTCCTCCATCACAATACAAGCAACATTTTCGACTTTCTGTGGTGGTAGTAGGAGATTTTCAAACATTGTGGGGTTATTCGTAACCCGGGAATGTTTGTTTTTCTTTTAAAAATAAAAAATAAATGTTGTTTTTAAATACTAAAATGGTATATTTAGGTCGTGTACAAATCGCTAGTAGCCAGAACTTTTAATGTAATGCCAATTCGTATTTCTAGTGGATTGTATTTTTGCATTCGTATATTAAAACTAGTTCTTCAAAATCGGTTTCAGAGACACTAAGGAATTGCCCAATCCAAATCTGCATTCTATTCTTAATTCCTGATAAATAAATACCTGTTAAACATTCGAGATAGTGCGGTCTTACTTGTTACCTGTGTTTTCTTGCTGATGTACCATCTCTTCTTCATCAGAACTCATCTTGACATTGCGTAATTACTTACGTAGTCGTCAAAAAGTGTGCCGTGCGTGGATACGTCTTCACAGACGATTAAACAATATGTGTGTGGCCACGCCTTAATGTTTCAACAAACGGAGGAGACGGAATATGGACGAAAACAAATAATGTTTGAGCAAATGTTTGTGGTAATATTTGATGTATTGTTTATGGAGACGGGCGGAGGGGACCCCGCTTAAAGCACGCTGAAGAGTCCAATTTGACAAAATATTCAAAATGAACGCGCAGCGCATATTTATTATTTTTATTTTAGTGTGTAACGAAAAAAACTGTTAATTCAAAATTCCAAATTCCAAATTGATATGAAGTTGGATCTGTGAACCCAAAATGTAGGTACCAAAAAAAAATTGCCAATGAATAAAATTTTGGTTATTAAATTTAGGTTATTTACAACGCATATTTTACTGGACTTAACGTCCGTTCTAAAAGATGCTCTGCGTTAATCTGTAGCAGGAGAAATGGTAACTGAAGGTGCCCATTTGTAGATCGGGTATGATCGGGTATAATCACTGCAATACACAATCACTGTAATATATCATAAGTATTTTTTGTTCAATTAAAATGTGCAAACCTTTTCACATATTTTATTGTCTGTTATATATCATTAAAAAAACACTGATCATTCTAATCTCTCTTTTGCAGGTTCTGGAAAAATTTCTGCACGCCACTGTCTTCTTATAGGTAAGTTTAGTATTTATTTATTTTTTAATATTAGGCCTTAAGGCCCCGTAACCGCTCTTGAAAAGAAGAAGATGGCGAGATATGTAATTGTAATTACTAATGTTGAGAGAGCGCGCTTATATTTAATTCGATAAAATTGAAGCGAAAATTACGAAAAAGCTTAATAAAACATGACTCGTTTAAAATAGAGCAAAAATCTCGTGGAACGTATTTTAAGTATCATTTAAAGAAACATTGTGAATTTTTTCACAAATATAACTTGTAAAATAATAGATATAGACTTGTTTTAAATAATTTTCGGAGCATACTTTGCGATTTTTTCTATCGAGGGAATTTCATATAATTTGCGTTTCGGCGTGGAACGTATCTTGATAATACCTTCAAAAATAACATATATTTTTTTAAGAGCTTAAACTTCAAATGTTTAAGGGAGATATGTAAGAAATCGGTCGAAATTCGAATAGCAGTGGCTTAATAATAGCTGTCGAGCATCTTCTATGGTTATTTCAATCATAATTAACATCACCACATTATTTCTCATACATATATTCTCTCTCATCCCCCGGCTTCAAGTTATAAAAAAACTGGTTTTACTACATATGACTTTTAAGACTTGAAAAAATATGTATATTTATCTTTCTTAAGAGGAATATAAACGCTAGAAATATTTCGATTCTCATGCCATACAAAATTTAAAATCGCGCGTCGTATTTGCACGAGGCAAGTAAGGGAAAAAGTGTTTTTTATTTATTTTGTGTATAATTTTATAAGAATGAAAAAAAGTTAGAACGTACAAAACCTCAAAAATAGTCTTAGCCATAAAATGATATATTTTTTAAATTGTTTCTTATATTAATTAAATTACTTCATAGTTAAGTCATGAAAAAACAATTTTCTTAGTGGTTTACGCTTATATTTTTTGTTATGTAAATAATAATTTTATTGTAATTCCAATACATAGAAAAGCTAGTAAAAGCTTCAATTTATCCGTAGCATATTTTTTGATGTTCATAATGTAAACCGATTCGTCGTAAAGAATAAATAGTATCTAAATAGGATTTCACGTACAGCTTCATCTAAGTAGAATCATCTTCCGAAGTTCAAAACAAATAATACGTTTAGAGATAATCATCTTTATTTTTTCCCGTTCACATCTTCCGAATCATCGAACTCAACAATGATTTATTGATGATTTCTCCGCCAATACAAAATACGAGTGCCTATATTTTCATCACCACTCAAAGGTTACAGTGTTTCTATGTGAAAGGCGTTTTTTTCTCACGTTCTAAGACCGTCATCAGATCATCACCGTCTTTGAACTTTGGCGTAACTACATACCTTCTCCTAATATTAAATAATGAAATTTCTGAATATTGAAAGATATATTTTACGATCGACTTACTTCGAAAGGAACCCAACTCATTTTTAATTATGCCTACAACTTTTAATTATTTATTTTATCACCTGTTTACAGTTAATCATTATTTATTATGATGTAAATTAGGAATACAATAGAATTAAACGTTATTTAGTGGAACATCGTTAAGAGAAACTTATGCGCGACCCATTTCGGCCCGTTTCATACAAATCTTAATTCTGGATTTGAGAACAAATACCCAATCAAACTGAATAATTATTTGTGTAATCCGAAGTTATATCAAATATCTATTACGGATGTGAGCTACTTTATATATTTTTGATTTAAATTATAAGATATAGGCCATATAGGTTGTGTTTCATGATTTTAGAGGCAATTATTTAGTAAATGAAAAACAGTAAAAAAATTTATTTTTTTGTTATTGTTTTTGGGGTGTTATGCCGTGTTTCGCTACCTCCTTCTTTAGCCAACGTTTCGGACAGCGTTACAGTGTCCATCATCAGGGCAGATGAGTAAATGATATTGGTGAGAGTGTTTACTTATGTGTGTCGAAGCGATACCGTGCTGCCAGCTCCATTTCTCTACGAGCTGGTGTTAGAAAAAATTCAGCATGTTTTTTTGCGTTTAGCTTTGGTGTAGCCGTCAATTACTGGATACCAAGAACTATTGAGCTTAGCTCCGTCGTCTCTGTTAATATTGATGGGGTTTTTATGGATTTCAATTGCCTCCGTAATTAGGCGTGCTCTGTAAGTTTTGGGTCTTCCCAGGACTTCAGGAACAAATCCGAACAGATTACAAAACTAATTTTTCATTTTGGGTGAGTATTTTGATCTCAAATCCAGAATTAAGATTTGTGTGAGGCGGGCCGAAGGGGGCCGCGCAAACGATCTCAGGCTAATTTGTTCGGTTTTCTGAACAACTTGTATAGATCTCATAAAAATCGTTGTGTCGTATCGTTATCTCATATAAATTATTCCTTACAATAATGGTTAGAAAAATAAAGAAAACGGTATTAAAGTTAAAAAAACCAAATGCATGTACATAAAATCTCCAAGTTTGAAAATGTGGAATGTTCCTAAAATAACCGCTCATAGCTTTAACTGTATACATAGAGGAATTGTTAATGTTTGTGACTGTGTAAAAATAGATTTTCACAAATGAATATACTTATCTGGGAATAATTGTTGATAACAATTTTAAGTGGGATAAACAAGTGGCTAAAATTTGTAACCAGCTCAGATCCTTAGCTAGTAACTTTTACAAATTAAAATTTATTTTGCCTCATTGTACTCTTAAACTCATATATTTTTCTATGGTCGAATCCATCCTTAGATATGGTATTCGAACTTGGGGTCATGCAAGCACTACTTACATTAAATATATTGAAAATTTACAAACCGCCATAATAAAAAAAATTGTCACAACTAAGATTTAGAAACAGAGACATAACTTAAAATTACTGTATGGCTCAGAGAGCCTACTTACAATAAAAGGTCTCCACTGGTTCACTACTATTATGGATAATATGGGGGAAAGCCCTTACAAACACCTACTTGTACACAAACATACCACAAGATTTAGAGAAGGAAAGGGCCTAAAAACTCCTCGAATATTAAATAAATATGGAAGCCGTACTCTTGAATATCTAATACCAGTGATTTTCAATAAAATCAATAATAACATAAAATTTGAAAAAAATGAGAGACTAAGTCCTAAAATGATAAAACTATGGTTAATGAACGAAAACTCCATGTATCTTTGTATATCTTAATATAGCTGCCTACATATCTTTTATTAGGTAGGTATATTGAAATATCTTATATATTTATAGTTGTAAGTTAAATTATCTCATACTACTATCTATTCTAATGTTTCCTTAAAACTTTAAATGTATTTACAAATTTTTTCTTAGATATTTTATTATGAATGTTTTAATTGTTAGAACCTGCAGACAAGCTGCTATATGACAGCTTTGTGGGTATACAAATTCTTGTACAAAATGTTTTTCTGTAATTTAATAAATAAATAAAAAAAATAAAAAATAAAAAAAGAAAATACCACGTTTTATCTTCAAAACTAAAAGTTAACTACAAAATAATTAAAATGTACACTTTTATGAATACAAAATTATTTTTACATGAAACAACAAAAAAGTGAGTTGACGATATATCGGTAAAATGTGTGTGAGTTTTTTTTTCGTTATCATTAATTTTAGTTAGAAAAAATGTAAGGTGAGCCTTGAGTTTGTTTTCATAAAAAAAATATATTTCCAATATTATATCTTTACTAGCTTTAACCCGCGGCTTCGCTCGCATTATAGGCCGAAATTACTGTAGCGCTTCACTTATCATTTATCCCCCCTCCCCTCCTCCTACTTATCAACTGTTATCTTATCTAGCTATCAACTTGTGAGTTTATTTCTAGTTATCAATTGTTATCTTATTTAGCTATCAACTTGTGAGTTTACAATTGCTAGATAATCAATTATCAGTTGTTATCATATCTAGCCATCAACTTGTGAGTTTATTTCTAGTTATCAATTGTTATCTTATTTAGCTATCAACTTGTGAGTTTACAATTGCTAGATAATCAATTATCAGTTGTTATCGTATCTAGCCATCAACTTGTGAGTTTATTTCTAGTTATCAATTGTTATCTTATTTAGCTATCAACTTGTGAGTTTACAATTGTTAGATAATCAATTATCAGTTGTTATCATATCTAGCCATCAACTTGTGAGTTTATTTCTAGTTATCAATTGTTATCTTATTTAGCTATCAACTTCTGAGTTTACAATTGTCAGATAATCAATTATCAGTTGTTATCATATCTAGCCATCAACTTGTGAGTTTATTTCTAGTTATCAATTGTTATCTTATTTAGCTATCAACTTGTGAGTTTACAATTGTTAGATAATCAATTATCAGTTGTTATCATATCTAGCCATCAACTTGTGAGTTTATTTCTAGTTATCAATTGTTATCTTATTTAGCTATCAACTTGTGAGTTTACAATTGTTAGATAATCAATTATCAGTTGTTATCATATCTAGCCATCAACTTGTGAGTTTATTTCTAGTTATCAATTGTTATCTTATTTAGCTATCAACTTGTGAGTTTACAATTGCTAGATAATCAATTATCAGTTGTTATCATATCTAGCCATCAACTTGTGAGTTTATTTCTAGTTATCAATTGTTATCTCATTTAGCTATCAACTTGTGAGTTTACAATTGTTAGATAATCAATTATCAGTTGTTATCGTATCTAGCCATCAACTTGTGAGTTTATTTCTAGTTATCAATTGTTATCTTATTTAGCTATCAACTTGTGAGTTTACAATTGTTAGATAATCAATTATCAGTTGTTATCATATCTAGCCATCAACTTGTGAGTTTATTTCTAGTTATCAATTGTTATCTTATTTAGCTATCAACTTGTGAGTTTCCAATTGCTAGATAATCAATTATCAGTTGTTATCATATCTAGCCATCAACTTGTGAGTTTATTTCTAGTTATCAATTGTTATCTTATTTAGCTATCAACTTGTGAGTTTACAATTGTTAGATAATCAATTATCAGTTGTTATCATATCTAGCCATCAACTTGTGAGTTTATTTCTAGTTATCAATTGTTATCTTATTTAGCTATCAACTTGTGAGTTTCCAATTGCTAGATAATCAATTATCAGTTGTTATCATATCTAGCCATCAACTTGTGAGTTTATTTCTAGTTATCAATTATTATCTTATTTAGCTAACAACTTGTGAGTTTTCAATTGTTAGATAATCAATTATCAGTTGTTATCATATCTAGCCATCAACTTGTGAGTTTATTTCTAGTTATCAATTGTTATCTTATTTAGCTATCAACTTGTGAGTTTCCAATTGCTAGATAATCAATTATCAGTTGTTATCATATCTAGCCATCAACTTGTGAGTTTATTTCTAGTTATCAATTATTATCTTATTTAGCTAACAACTTGTGAGTTTTCAATTGTTAGATAATCAATTATCAGTTGTTATCGTATCTAGCCATCAACTCGTGAGTTTATTTCTAGTTATCAATTGTTATCTCATTTAGCTATCAACTTGTGAGTTTACAATTGTTAGATAATCAATTATCAGTTGTTATCATATCTAGCCATCAACTTGTGAGTTTATTTCTAGTTATCAATTGTTATCTTATTTAGCTATCAACTTGTGAGTTTACAATTGCTAGATAATCAATTATCAGTTGTTATCATATCTAGCCATCAACTTGTGAGTTTATTTCTAGTTATCAATTATTATCTTATTTAGCTAACAACTTGTGAGTTTTCAATTGTTAGATAATCAATTATCAGTTGTTATCGTATCTAGCCATCAACTCGTGAGTTTATTTCTAGTTATCAATTGTTATCTCATTTAGCTATCAACTTGTGAGTTTACAATTGTTAGATAATCAATTATCACGTTATCATACCTAGCCATCAACTTGTGAGTTTATTTCTAGTTAATAATTGTTATCTTATTTAGCTATCAACTTGTGAGTTTTCAATTGTTAGATAATCAATTATCAGTTGTTATCGTATCTAGCCATCAACTCGTGAGTTTATTTCTAGTTATCAATTGTTATCTCATTTAGCTATCAACTTGTGAGTTTACAATTGTTAGATAATCAATTATCAGTTGTTATCGTATCTAGCCATCAACTTGTGAGTTTATTCCTAGTTATCAACTGTTAACTTATATAGTTACCAATTGATGAGTTTATCTCCTAGTCATCAACTGTTATCTTTACATTATTGTTTTCCTTCTTACTTCTATGTTCTACTCTCATTAGAATGTATGGTAATAAAGGAGAACGAGGTGTGCGCAACACTCCTCGCTGAAGGGTTATGAAATAAAACTTTCGAGATGTTGCGGTTGTTCCGCTTAAAAGTAATAACGTTGATATTATAAAACACCGTAACTTAAATCTTGCAGCAAAAGTTAATTACAGGTAACTACTCAATCCTTACAACATACGTTTTAAATGTTACTTTATTTATTCATGCAGTACTTTGTCCTAATGCTTGTAATTTTTTAAATTTATTTCGTTAGCTTATCGACTATGAAATCGACATTATGCGTGCTGAGGCGAAGAGTTATTACAATTTTAAATAGAGGAGTAAACAAAATCAGACGGTCACTTGAAACCGTGTTCCATTTTGTTTGGGAGAGATATAATATGTTGCGGAATCTGGCGCTCTGAGAACGATACTCACGGACCTTGCCGAACCCTTTTTTTTACATTAGCTCCTCACAGGAGGCAATCAGGAAAACAATTTCCCTCAGGGCTTATGTCATCTTAAGCCTCAATCACATTAAGCTAGTTTACAAGCTACTAGCCGGTAAGTTTAAAAGCGGGTGAATCGGCGAGTGAGATTGTCATGATGACACACAAAACTGTCTATTCGCTCAGTAGCAACGGTAGCAGCTGAAATAACAACTCTCGCGCCATACAACTCTGTTGACATTTTATAGGAAACTAACAGCTCGTAGCTAGCGCCACACGCTAGCCGATAACGGCTTCTGCCCGAACTAATTCTGACGGACGAAATCAGCTGTTGGTGGGCCGCCATCTTTAGGTAAACACCAGTGAGGAGCGAGTAAAGTTGACCACCTTTCAACTTTTTTCGTAGATTGTCCACAATCTGCTAGTTAGCAAGTAATACGATGACACTGGGCGAGTTTACTAACAGATAGTGAATTTCCCAGATAATAAATAGCTTGTAAACTCGCTCTATGTCATCGAGGCTTTATGAGATGCTGTGTGGAAGGTTTATTAAGTAAAGGAAGAAAAGAAAGATCTGGAAAGGAAATAGGTATGAGGGATGGTTAGGAATCTGGGGGTCAGTATGTCCAGGAGTGACGGACGTATGAATCCATCCCGTCAACTGCGGTGCAAGGCGATGGGTCGAGCGATTCTAGCTGCAGAGGTCAAAAGACCTCCCCAACCAGCCTCTCTCGATCCGGCCCGCCACGCTGCAGGTGGACAGGCACATCGGCCTCCAAGACTTTGACTCATAAACCTCACCCCGTGAACCCGAGCACCCCCGCTAAGTCACCAAACGTAGCAAACTACTTGGGAAGACTTTTGGCAGAGGTGTTGGTTATCCAATAAATGTTTCCCGCGGAGGCGGTAAAACGCTGCGTCAGGTGTCAGTTCTGATTTGCGATATTAAAAATTTCGAAATATTAAAAAAAATTCTTGCTTAATTAGCAGTAAAAACAATCGAAGGACAAGCTTTTTTATGACATCTCGGCAACTTTATCCACGTGAAACTTCTAGGTACAGTTATTTCTGTCTTCCGTGGAACCTTCAGGTATCAATTTCGGAAGTAAAAAAAAAGTTCTGCGGAAAGCACAAGTTTCACTTATCACTTCACTAAAGTATTTCATACGTTAAATTCAGGCATAAGACATCGATTTTGACACTATTAATATATTCAGGCATTTCCACTAAGGTTCAACTGTTGCTCAATACGACGTTGGTTGGGACGCGACGGTGCCACGTGTCGTGCGCACGTGCGCGAGTCGCGTGCTGTCTAAACGAATCCAATGAGACATTCGAGGGAAAGGAGTAGAGGAAGAGTGATATTACTCAACTATTCAGATCTGATCTTTGATCTTGGGATCTCTGGGCAGAGAGTCAAGGGCCTGACCTCTCTGCCACGAAGGTCAGTTATTATTTAACATTGTTTCATCAATAATCGACGCAAAACGTATTTTATGACGACTGTTTGACTGTGGCGTCATTGCGTCTCTAAAATGTAATTTGCCTTGTTTACTTTCTTATCAAATCTGACGTTGTAATGTTATGTTTGTGAAATCCGATTATTTGTTAAACATTAGAGTTAGATACTACGTGTAAGTGTTGAGAACCTCATACAAGATGCAATACACATGTCCCAAACAAAACGTGAATTTTTCCGCCACCGCACAAAATGTATGTCACAACTTTTTAATTTTACATTACTACAAAAGGTTTTGTATTAATAATAAAATATTATAAAAATTTTCTATAAACGTTTCTTTTTCGAGATTTTGTTATGGTTTCCCTTCGCTTCTTCGACTCGTTCTTGTGTTCAACTGCTCGGCTGTGGAACGTTTTGCCAGCCCCTGTGTTTCCTCCTTCCTACAACATGGGTCTCTTCAAGACCAATGTTCATTCCTTCCTCTCCTCAAAAAGACCCTCCACACAGCATCTCAGATGACAAAGGCTATGAGGGAAAGTATTTTCCTCAGGGCCTCCTGTGTGAATTTAATGAAAAAAAAATCTATTAAAATGCACCAAAAGTTGTAGTGAATGAAACAAAATGTTGGGTCACTAGTAGGATATTTCAAAATATCATACCTATTAATATACCGATGTTACTTTATACTTTATAGCATATTTAATATATAAAACACAGACTCACGTAAAAAATGTTTCATTTACGGAGAGCATTCGAAAATTTGGCATAGCGTTTGGGCCCCACCCAGGCGTCTCCTGTTCGATTCCTCAGCTGGCTAAGTCCTCCTTTACATCACATGTAATATTTTACGCCCACTGTGGTGGTAGTGTGAGATTTTCAAATTTTGTCAGACTAGTCGTAACCGGGAATATTTGTTTTTCTTTAAATTTTTTTTTAAAAATTGCTGTTCCTATTATCTCAAAGTTTAGAATTTGGAGATGTCTGACTAATTAACTGGATGATCGATATGTACCAACCTACATAATATGTCTGCCAATAAAACGCATTTCAAATCCAAAATTATAATAGCTACAGATTCAATTGTACAACTCTCAGATCATAGAAATGATCTGACCTACAATCTGAAGTTATACGTTGTCGGAAATTGTTGAATAAAAAACTGTACATCATTGAATCATCAATTTCATCATCAAAATCATCTCCACGTTTTTGGTATTTACCTGAAACAGACGCTACTTGCAAAATACACAATGGAGGCTAGTTACGTAAATAAGTTAACATTCGGTATCATGTTTGTCTTGCGTAGATTATTTATATATGCACATACATAAAGGGGTACTCCGAGTTACGACCATCCAACGATAAAAACATTAGCAGATACGACAGCCGTTATACATATACTACATTATAATATAAAATATATTTTTCTGCACCTTCCCGTGTTCTTGATGTAAATGGCTATGCGCGCCGATACGATCTACTTGAAAAAATTCTTGGCTCTGTGCAGAAACGGGCGGTCCGTTTGATAGATCCCTTATCTTAACAAACGGATTTCAATCTTTAGAAGATAGGCGACAGGTGGGAATGCTTTTACCAGTATTACAAAGGTAGACACTCCGAAGAGTGTCGTTGTTCCCTTCGGCACCTGTGCATAGTCGGAAAACGCACCAAACGCGCACCAAACGCGCACCCAACATTTTGACATGGTTGAAATATATAAAAATACTTATTGTTAAAATTTCTCGGCTACTGGGTTTCCTCTTAATGTGAGAAAAGAGATCAAAACCAAATATATCTTAATAACATTAGATTCCGCCCACACAACATCCCCAAAAATGATATCGGAGTTTCGATATTCGAGTTGATATCGGATCAATTTGAGTGAAATTATTTCTCTTAGGGCTTCCCGTGTGGTTTGAATTAATTTTAAGATAAAAGCACTTACTAAAATAAATCTGATCGACAGCAAATATATTATATGAAGACGCCAATTTACAAAAGACCTCTCATCTCTCAGGAGCTCTAGCGCAGTGAAATCGATAACTTTAAAATAACGATAGACGTATCTTCCGATGATTTTACATCGAAGTCCCAAGCACGGTTTCACCATTGACAGCCGAACCGATATTGGCAGATAACAAATAAGAACTTAATTTACGCTGGCAATACTGAAGGTATTTTCAACGAATTGGTACTTCGAAATGTCAAACGCCAAGCAATTACATAAAAATATTACTTTTGATACTAAACGGGAGTTAATTGATTAATTAGCTCTTTAACCATATTTCAACCACTTTAGTTTCTCAAATATCGAACGGAATAAATTGGTCTTAATAATTTGCATCTTAGTTTAATTATTTAAGTCTATGGATCGCGTATATGACTTCTTTCAATTCTATGGGCTTCGTTAGTTGAACCCAGTAATTTTGCATAACAAACGATATTATTATGTAAAATATGTCTGTGAATATTGACATTTAACCGAAACTTATCTGATACTAAGGAGGCCGTGTTAAAATTTATCAATCGTCGTTCGGAATATCTATTGATAACTTTTTTATATGAATACCGCACAAGAGTCCGAACTACTCCCGTCTGGAGCCAGTGAGACTATGGCATCCCCAATTGGGGTACGTTGTGAGGCTGAAAGTGGTGGGGAGGGGAAGGAGATGGGAGAAAGGAAGGTGGGAAGTACCTGGCTATTCAGATCTGGTCACCAAACACGGCTAAAGCCATTTCAAGCAACGCTTCAATTCTGAATGGTGGTCTTACACCAGGGCGATATTGAGACTATCTTCCACACTTAGATGACGAATTTGGTCATTATTGTATGAAATATCGTGTGAAATATGGATTTTATCGGTCGTCCATGCTAGACCTGCACACAAATGAAACAGAGTTTATGTAATGGCGCTTCACGATACAATCATTTACGATACGCCCATTTTAAATGGAACGCATTGTGATCGTAACCTAATGTACGCCTGTACTGTAAGCACGTCTGAAGTGTGCACAGGTGAGACACTGCTGTGCATACAGACACCTGTTAATATCACCCTCGTGACACAACAAACAGAACCGTTCATGGTTCAATGCAATAAACCACTGGATCACTGGCGTTGTTGAAAGTTCTATGATGCAATTTAATGGTGACATTTTATAGCTGGTGAATGCTAAAAATAATCTTAAATGAATTTAGAGGAACGAATGCGCGGCCCATTTCGGCCAGTTTTAAACAAATCTTAAATTTGGAATTAAGATCAAATTACCCAACCAAAATGAAAAATTATTTTTGTAATCAAAAGATATATCAAATATCTGGTACGAATGTGAGCTACTTGATTTATTTTTGCTTTATATTATAAAATATAGGACATTAAAGATTTTAGGTTTCATGATTTTAGAGTCAACTTGGCAATTATTTGTGAGTAAATGAAAAACATTAAAAAAATAATTTTGCTATGTTTATTTTACAAATACAATGAAAAATAAAATAAAACACGGTTAAAAATGCATTTTTGGGTAGTAATGTAAAAACATTTAGTTTATATTAATAGTTATATTGATAGTTTAATGTATAAACGACAAATTTTTGTTCTTTTTTTTTTCTATGAAATACCGCACAAGAATCCCAACTGCTCCCGTCTGGAGCCAGTGAGACTATGGCATCCCCAATTGGGGTATGTCGTGAGGCTGAAGGTAGTGGGGAGGGGAAGGAGATAGGGGAGAGGAAGGTGGGGAAGTACCTGGCTATTCAGATCTGGTCACTCAACACGGCTAGAGCCATTTCAAGCTCCATCGAAGCCAGAGTAAAGTTAGCTTCTCAAAAACTGGGCTTACTGTACAGGGCCCGCAGATACTTTAATAGTACACAACTGCTTACCCTGTACAAATCGCAAGTGAGCCCTACGCTTGAATTTGGCAGCCACCTCTGGTCTGGAGCTCCAAAATACTTGAAAAATACCCTCGACTGCAGAAACGGGCGGTCCGTTTGACGAACGGATTGCAATCTTTAGAGCACAGGCGTCGGGTGGGAATGCTATCCATATTCTACCGATATTTCAATGGAAGATGCTCTGAGGAACTAGCGTCATTGATCCCTTCGGCACCGGTGCATAGTCGGGAGACACGCCAAACGCGTGCCCAACATATGTACACGGTTGACATTTGTCACATGAGAACGGGTCGTTTTTTCGACTCGTTCTTGAGTTCAACAGCTCGGCTATGGAACGATTTGTCGGCATCTGTGTTTCCTCCCTCCTAGTACATGGGTCTCTTCAAGACCAATGTTCATTCCTTCCTCTCCTCAAAAAGACCCTCCACACAGCATCCCAGATGACATAGGCCCTGAGGGAAATTATTTTCCTCAGGGCCTCCTGTGTGGAGTTAATGTAAAAAAAAAAAAAAGCAACGTTTCAATTCTGAATGGTGGTCTTACACCAGGGCGATACTGATAGTATCTTCCACTCTGGAACGTGCAGCCAATATACTATATATTATTTTAAATGAATAAATTGTGAAATAACACAAATTAATCAAATAAAATTTATTTGCGCACGCCGGGTTCGAACCCGCGACCTTCGGATTGTGAGTCGAGAGTCTTGCCTCGGGACCACGGAGGCCGTCAATAGGTAATTTTTAGTTTAAAATTACACCTATCACGATGATTTTTTTTCTTAATTTTTATTTTATATTTCTATGATAAATAAAGTAAAACTATTTTTTTACTGTTTTTCATTTACTCACAAATAATTCCCCAAGTTGCCTCTAAAATCATGAACCACTTAAATGGTCTATATCCATACTTCCATACTAATATTATAAATGCGAAACTGCTCGAGTTTGTTTATGACCTTTTCAGGCATTAACCAATAAAAATACTTTACAAATTCATTCACCAATAGAAAGCTAAATTATATGCGCAGACTATATGTTGTATATGATGGTAAGCTCTGGCGTTATGAAATTATAAATATTAATATATTATATTTGTTATATGTTTTCTGTCGCTAACAAAAGCGAGTTAATTGCAAATGTCAGAAAAAAATCATTCCCATGGAAACGATGTTGATATATTTGTGGGCTCTAAGCTGGTAGGTACTCAGCCCCCTGGTCAGCTACTGCCCCAGAAAATTCAAATATTAGAATATGTTTTGTTTTTATTGGACAAGCTGGAATAAATGTCAGATAAGAGTTCCTACATTAAAAATATAATTCGTAACGATTGTAAAGACTGAATAATAAATAGTGTAATTTTGTATTATATTAACAAACTTCCAAATATTTAATTAAAAATAAACATCCGAAATGTTTCTAAGCGCATAAATTCCGAACGAATGAACAAAATTGGATAATTCTTTTTTTCTTTGTGAAATTTAGGTGGCAGGCTAGATGTTTGAAAACTGAATGTAAGGGAATGAATGTATGGAATGCGGGAGGGGGTGGGGTGGGGAGGAAGGAGGATAATTGATAAGTTCAACCGCTACAGTAATTTCCCGTAATACCATGCGAGCGAAGCCGCGGGGAAAAGCTAGTCTTATAATAAATTTAAAGCAAAAATAAATAACGAATTTATATAGTGTCAATTTTTTGTACTTATGCGCTGGTACACAGCACATAGAGAATCAGATTTTTCCTTGATGCACTAAAATGAAAATATATTATGTTCTATGCTTTTGTTATTCGGCGGTACATCCTCTCTACACACCCCTTAGGGGTCACTTAGTTACATTTTGTGTAATTAGGTATGGGACGAATAATGTGAAAATACACGCAGCGAGAAACAATTTATTTATCAGTGTCATTACAACGCATGCTGGAAATTCGCTAGTCCAGTACAAAATATGTACGTATTATGAATCACAACATATTTTTAGAGCTACATCTAATTTGAAAAATCCTTCGCTCATGATGGAAATTACGTGACTAGCTAAAAATACTTGCGTCAACCAAAAAGAAGTTGTGCATATTTAATGACAATAAAGCTACACAACCGTTCACGAGTAATTATTATTATTAGACATTAAAATAGATTTTAAACTTTATGCTGAACATAAAAGGCTTTGTTGTTTCGTAAAGTGCTCCGTAACACTTTAACTTTCAAAATCGAGCACTAGCGGCAGATATTTACAGGTGTTCTTACGTCACAAATTGAATCTCTGTTTATCATTCTACAATAGAGCTCTGTTCTCCATGTTGATACAATATTATTCGTAGTAGATATTTTTAAGCATTTTTTATGTTACTTTATTTAATTTATATTTAATTGAATGGTAGGTCCTCGATTTTATCTCGGCCTTTCAATATTGTGTTCATTTAATTCAAACATGCCTTACTTTAACGGTTTCCATTGTACGTTTCCCATATTAAGTTTCCATTCTAATTTATTATAATACACTGTACAGGTAATCCCTAGCAGTGAGATCTATATCGATTTGACCTGTTGAACGTGGGATGACATTTTGGAAATGGCGCGAAAATTACCTTGATGATTTCTGGTCAAATGTCGGCATAAAAACATAGAAATTGTTTTGTTTTGCGATTGTTTGCTGTTAACCAGATAAATATATCTAATTATTCGTAAATATATTACATACATCTTAAGAAGTTTTACCAGAATAGCTTTCATTTTGAAAACAATTGTCAAAAAAATAAAAATTTACAAAAAAACAGATGATTGTAAACTGATTTTATTATTTCTACATAGATTGAATTCATGATTTTTTTTAATTATTCTTTATTCGTTGCTTTGATGATAACATAATTTGTGGATTTTTCGAAAACTATTCTAGGCACATGCCCGTGTTATGGTGGTCAATTAAGGGGAGTTTTCAAAGAAATTGACCAAACCCAAAAACCTTGACACTTTTGAAAATGTTTAATGTTATTCTTTCTATCAGTGACAGATGCAAAAAAGTGACGCGCAAATGCCATATAACATTATTTTGAAAGCATTCAGAAAAGCTACATTTATCAAATAAAAAGTTGCTTCCAGACTGATATTGGCGCAAACGATTTTGGCCTTGTCTTTTATAAAGTTTCTTTATATTTTAGGGTTAAAATCGCATTTGAAAATGGATTTCTTCCCGGACGCCGGCTTCCGATAAGTAAGTAATAACTGTTTTTGAAATATCTTCGTCTTCGTGTGCCCTACCAGGTCCCCCGACGTTGGCGATCACTCTGGAAAATGTCTCTCTATCTTGTGCTACCCGGAATAGCTCCTCCGCACTTCTAATGCCGGTCCACTCTCGTTTATTTTGCAGCCAAGACATTTGTCTCCTCCCAGGCCCTCGGCGACCCTCTATTTTTCCTTTCAATATTAATTGGAGCAAGTGATACTTTTCTCCTCGAAGTATGTGACCCAGATATGAAATTTTCCTGACTTTTATTAATGTGAGCAGTTCTCTATCTGCTCTAGCCCGCCTGAGAATTTCTATGTTGGTGATCATGTCGGTCCATGGAGCCTTGAACTTTTTCGAAATAAACTTATTTATTTATTTATTTATTTATTTATTTAAAGCCCATAGGGCTTTTACATATAGTGCAGTACATGTGTTTGGAAAAATATAAGAAATATTATGTAAAATACTTTTTTTTAAGTTCTTTCGGTGCTATTAAAAATATCTGCTACTTGGTTACCTAAGTTGCGTATGCGTGGTATAAAGGCGGAACTCCTGCGCCAGAATACACATGAAAACTAGCTTGAACCCCACTATAAACGTTCTTTGTTTTCCGTCTCCTGCGTTTTTTTAAACATGGTTTGAAAGATTGGTGTGAACAGGTGTGAAGTTCGCGCGGTCACACACTTTGCTAGTGGCCTGTCCACGAGTCCACGCGTCCACGCGTACGCAACTGACTTGACGTTTGACGTTTAGCGTTTAAATAAATGTTAAAATATGTTCCGATGAAGAAGAGATGCTACATCAGGGAGAAAACAGAGATATTTTAATAGATGTTTATTTACCACGAAAGATTTCCGACTAATATCAATTATTATGACCTAAAGTCAGTATTTGAATTTCGAATGCGTAATTAATTACGCATTCGAAATTCAAACGTCAAAAGTCGAGTTCTGTTAAGAAATTTAGCGATGATATTGTAAACGAAATAGATTTAAATAAACTAGATTTTTATTTATTTATCAGGGAAAGAATAGAATACCTATTTTAATTGGTCATTTCTTCCGTGTCTCTGAAACCGATTTATAAATTAATAGACTTTATTTACAAGTGAGATCACGAAAGATATAATCATCATTACGACAGTATTTATTTGGAATTTAAAGTCATAATTAGGTATTAGGCTCGCGCGGTTGACATAACCCCAAACGTCATTCGATTTACCTCCGGTACCAACCAACCGCTTCGTACGGCTCCTGTAAAAATATGAACTTATTTCCCCCCCCGCCGGCCCCGCCGGCCCAGCCTGCCTTCCCGCTCCAGCTTCACCCACTTCAAAAATAATATTAATATTAATATTGTTAATATTCGTTATTATGTTATAATTTTATTATCAAATATATTTATTATATTGTATTTAGGTATCATAATATTTTAAACTAGTGATTATTAAGCTTGCTCATTGCGCATAACCTCAAAAACTTGTTCGATTTGATTCTCCATACATGACCGCATCGCGCGGCTCTTGTAAAAATATGAACACATTTCCCCCCGCCAGCCTTCCCCCTTCGCCCGGGAGATGAATGTTTTCCGTCGGCTGTGGTAAAGCTTGAACACAGGGTTTTTGAACACGAAGTGTTCAAATTTTCAATGTTTTGGGTGCTGTTCAAGCTAGTGTTCATGTGTATTGTGGCGCAGGATACGGGCCTTAAGAGAGTTCATAAACGAATTGGTATTAACATTATTATTGCAGTGAAAGATGTTTTTAGTTCGTGTGAAATCAATTGCAATAATGATGGGCTGTTAAAAAGGGAATTACTAATTTTAAAATGACATCAGATACCAAACATGTACTAACAATCATGTTCCAAGTAATTAAAAGTTTAGCCTATTTCTGCCACACGGACACGCCCACGATACATTTCTATCGGTTATATCTTCAATTTAATCGATTCAAATATACTGACAACATTTTTACACATCCGGTTAGAGATATACATTTCGAAATATTCGCGGAAAAAACTTTAAATTGGCCAAACGAAAACATTAATAGGGTGTGAATTGAAACTCCGCACGTGCGCTTTTTCGAATCCTCTGATAAATCATTTACTCCCAATTAATTAATTCATAAATAAACAATAATTTCTGGGAAAGACTTGCCGAAATGAACTTTATGTTTTGTTTAACAGTCTTTACCTAGAAAATCCTCGCGGATGTTACTGGCAACGATATTAATAAACAACATCCTTTACCCGTTTCAGTGGAGTACGGTTAATTCTAGTGACAGACTTAGCCATAAAAGCGCCAGCGTTATTCGGCTTGGCCTATTTTTAGTTTTTTTTTTAAGAAAGACAAACATTCCCGCGTTACGAACAACCCAACAATGTTTGAAAATATCCTACTACCGTAAGCGGAAAATGTTGCTTTTGTCGTAATGGAGGATTTAGCCAGCAGAGAGGAGTCGAACACGCGACGCCCTGGTGGGACCCCAACGCAATGCGTACTGTCCTAAAACGGGTAAATTTCCTAGTTGGACAGCCAAAGACCATTGTAAAATGTAATGCTTTTAAAAAATAAAATGAAAATAAATAAATATTTCTGTGGCAGGATTTAGTTTTACGTTGTAAAAAAAGCCTTCATAATCTTTTTTCTTAGTCCTGCAGTAGAAAGAAAGGCACGATCCGCCACTGCAAAATAACACGAGTTTTGAGAAAACTTAAGTAAAATAAATGTTAATAAGTTACATTTTAAATAATTTTTTGGAATGGAAACAAATGTTTCGTTTAGCCCATGGAATAAAAAAAATAAAATTATATATGCCTTCCATACAGTGTCAACAATAGCCAACAGAATCAACAATAGCCCAGCCCTCTGTCTCATTTACACACGCCATCGTAGATCTCTATTTCATTCGGATTTCATAAAATAAAAAATATAAATTGTTTTAGAAAATTAAGCCTCCATTAGACAAATATTTGGGTCACGAAACACGCCCACAAGGCACCTCTTGTATTATACTTTGTGCTATGTTTCAGAACATAATAATATAATATTATGTAAAGAGTTTTCACGAAATACTCGTAGTCCCGTAATGATATTGTTTAATGGCACTTTTAAAAGTTATAAAAACACTTTAATAAAGTTTTAATTATGGCTATAAAATTTTCGTTTTATTATGATTAGGTTCGTATCAATTTACTTTAGTACGGGACCCTCCGTTTTTATGACGACCTCCGAGACCTAAGGTATCGCCGGAGCAGTTTTAAAAATCGATGCCCGTTACAAGAGTCCCAACAGCCCGGAGTTCATGTTCGTAAATACCGCATTCGGGATATTTTGACACGGGCGCTCGGCAAATGTCCGATGTCAAGAATTCGTCGAAAGATGTTGCCACTTTCGTCAGCAGGTCGGATGGGAACGTGTCCCCCTAAGTAGAAGTGCTGCGAATTTGTTAATATTTAGTATCTCTCCGGATATGGAAAGATTGGCGGTAATACTTAGTTGTATGAAGCAACTATATTTTACATGCGACGTCATTGCTATCTCGGTTACTTTGTACCGGTAACTATCACTCGATGACAGTGGATCCGAGGAACAGGCTATTTTCGAAACAATTTCTATTGGATTTAAAAAATGGTCACTTACACTAAGCAGGCAAAGCCGAACAAAAAGCCGCCCGCAGAGCCTAGCTGTGAAAACCTGCGGAGCGGGTTTTTAACTACTAGTTATTATTATTATTTGAGCATTTGTGTGGTAGACTTGAATATAAATATTGATTTATTTTATCTTCCTGTTGGTTTTCTTGACGGTGTGTTAATGTTAATTTGGGATAAAATGATTGATGTACTTACTGACTGATACATTCATAATGTTGTGTAGAAGTAATACATCGGAAATTTTACGTCTGTCGGAGAGTAGAGCTCATAGTGCGAAATTCAATCATTATACGTTCCGAAATGATCAGGTAAACTATTACGATAAGCAATTACCCTTAATTAAATTTATTGAAATTTCATTATCTATATCAGAGGTGGCCAACCCAAATCGTATGATGGACCAAAACAAATATTACTGAGCTTGGGCCACTCGGAGGGGAAGAGGAGGTGGGGAATTGGCGTTGTTTATTTAGTTTAATTTTTACCTGTAATTCGGGGTCCAAAATTGCTATTATTGTTAAGCCGCGACCTTCGATGGTAGAAAGCATACATTTACAATACATGCGCCTATGTGTGTTCTTTGCACTCACGCTTCACTTATTAAAATCAGGTCATTTGCATTCGATCTTCCTAGAATTGTGGGGAAAAATATGCTGGTTGGAATTTTTTTTACATTAGCTCCACACACCTGAGGAAAATAATTTTCCTCGGGGCCTATGTGATTTTAGGGGATGCTGCGTGGGGTTTTTTTTTAAGGAAAGGAAGTTTTGGGAAGGAAGTAGTTATGTGGAGTGGGTATGAATTTAAGGGTTAGTGTGTCCAGGAGTGACGGACGCATGAATCCATCCCTCCAACCGCGGTGCAAGGCGATGGGTCGAAAGATTCCGGCTGGAGAGGATAAAAGACCTCCCTCAACCAGTCTCTCTCGATCCTGCCCACCACGCGGCAGATGGGCAGACGCATCGGCCGCCAAGACCTGGACAAACCCCATCCCATGACCCGGGCACCCTTGCTAAGTCACCGAATGCAGTGAACCACCGACGGAGTGACCGATAGCAGAGGTGTTTGTTATCCAAAAAAGCTCCCAGGGCGATGGTACCCATATCCGCCTCCCAAACTGTTAAAATAAATTCCCAGTGCGGCCATGCGCCTGAAACTTTTCAAGCAATAAATCAAACCCCCACCAAGAGTCCGAGATCTAACAACAAGAAAGTTATAATTTCACAAAATATAATTTAAATGTGATAAATTTTCGAGAACGATTTTTTTTCTTTTTTTGTGCGAATACAAAAATCTAAAACATAAAGCTGGAAACTTCATTTTGGGCCGCAAAAAATCTTCAATTGGGACGCAGGTTGGGCATGCCTGATCTATGTAAATCTGTTCATAATAGGCAGGTAATTCTAGTCCTTCCTCTTTGCATCTCCCATTCCCATTCACCTGAAAACATTCCCCAATTAGGGAATGGAGACAGGGCTCTAGTTCTATTGTAAGAGGGTTACTCTGGCAATATCTGATTACACTGTTTGGGACCGTTTATTAGTCGAGCTGCGGTGAATAGTTCCTAGTTCCTACAATCGGGCTGCGGTGAACATAGTACAATCCTTTGTAGCCTGTTCAAATGGACTTTAAACCATTAAGATGAAACCGGGCGGCGTTTTGTTCATACGAAAGTGCTCCTCGATTTCCTCTTTGGATTTTGACAACACTGCAAATATTTTTTTAACGTATTAGGTATAGGTATCGACCACTAGGGTGGTTTATCACCGTTTATCAACGTTTTTTTGTTGATAAGTTACTTCTTACAGGAGTTAGGACCTTACAACCGTCCAAAGATTGTTAAAATTGCCTGGTTTGAACGCCATCAACAGACGTTAAGTATATAATTTAAATAATGTGTTTATTAAAAAAAAGCAAACGTACAGATAAAGTATTTTCTTCTTACACGGTTATTAAAACGAATCTAAAAATTCGATCTAGTTTTGAAGGAGAGAAATGGGGAATAAAAAAAACTCTATTTGATTACTTTATTTAGGTACTAGCTGACCAGACACGCGTTGCTTTGGCTAACGAAACACAACGCCATCTACTGACAACGCCATTACCCAACCTTTATAACCAACGCCATTTCTTAATTTGCATACAAATCAAATCCACACCGCCCGCTTGCCAGCCCGCTCCCTTTCTATGTGATATATTTCAACCACTTTACACAAAACCTTGACAAACTATATACATGAACCTTCCTTATGAATCACTATTGGTGAAAACCGCATGAAAATCCGTTCAATAGTTTTTGAGTTTATCGCGAACAAACATACGCGGCGGTCGACTTTAAGGCGACGCTTCCTGGCCCAAAAAGAAGAAGATGGAGAGATGTGTAATTACGAATGTTGGACAGAGCGCGCCAATATTTTCAATGACAAAATTGAAGCGAAAATTGCGAAAATGCTTAATAAAACATGACTCGTTTTAAATAGAGCAAAAATCTCGTGGAAGGTATATTAAGTATCATTTAAAGAAACACAAGAGCTTAAAAACTTCAAATATTTAAGAGAGATATGTAAGAAATCGGTCGAAATTCGGATAGCGGCGGCTTAATTTATAATATGTAGAGTAGAGATTATCAGCCAGAGTTGCAGTTGTCCCTTTCGCTCCGTATTTGGGGAATAAGAACGACAGTGTCCAACGTAAATTACCCATTGTTCAGATTTCTCGGCGACCGGGTTTTCTCTTAAGACCCACAGTATTGCGGTAGTCTGGTCCGGTAACCACAAGAGCATTTATTCAGGCACTATTTTATTGGGACTTACTTTGAACGTACTTTTTTATGTAAACAGTTTTGTTTATTATAAAGTACCCAATCTAATAATTTATTCACAGTAAGATTTTAGTGCACAGTAAAGATGGGGACAGAATTTTCCGATCGTTCCATGACAAAACAAGAGCATAGAATAAAATTTAAGAAAAAGAAGAAACAACAAACCTAATCATAACTTTATCTAATCTACCCTATTATTGTATGATATTCGATTTTATCCGTTACTGGTAGGTAGGTACCTACAATTTAACTCCTTAGGCTAATTTGTTCGCTTCTCGAAAAAACTCACATAGGTCGTGCAAAAAATATGAAATAAACGGTGTTAGAAAGAGAAAACACAACGCTTTATATTCAAACCCAAAAGTTAACCACAAAATAACTAACAGTTTTATAAAACCAAAAAGATTTGGATCGCAATTTGTAAAAAAATTATGAAACTTTGGGAATTTTTTACTAACTATTTTTACATGGAACGACAAAAAGTCAGGTGACGAAAACGTTCATAATTTATTTGTCCAATAAAATATGTATGTGTTTTTATTTTTTTCGTTATCAGTAATTTTAGTTAAAAAAAAGTAAGGGTGAGCCATTTTTAAAACTTTTGTATGTTTACATCCAAAATGTTTAAATTTAAAGAATTATTTGTTTATTTTGATTTATAAAATTTGATAGCGTATTTTATCACCTTTCAAAAACAGTTTTCAGTTTTCGCATATGTCTAAAAATATTACATTTATTTGAATTTTATTGCACATCGGAAATATTTTGACCCTCTTACAAAAGATGATAGAGACCGGATGGGAATTGCAAATGGTATTATTTGCATTACTTTTGATATGACTTTTATAAAATTATTTGATGTCTGATAATTATACTGCGGGTCTATTGCACCCCAATTGGAGTGTTTTGTTATTGTTTTTGTTTATAATGACCGCGAGCTTAAAATAATTTTCTTGACCTATGCATTTTGGACAAAAACAACAATGCAAATTTTTTGACATCATAACTCAACGTTGAATTAATAATAATATTAGTTTATTAATAATAAACTAATATTATTAGTTTATAATTAATAAACTAATTAATTATAAACTAATAATATTTAGTAAAAATTCTTAATAATTCTATTTCGCGTGAAGTTTAAAGAGTAACTTTTTGTCCATATTATTGATAGTACGTCAGTTATTGAGTGTGTCGAGGTCATTTTGAAACAGTTGATGATCGGAAACAACAATATTGTCAACGATTTCTTCTCGGTGAACAACAGAGTGCCTAAGGCCACAACCACATTTTATAGAAAATAATTGCCGTCAATCTTCAATACAAAATAAAACATAATTAATTCAAGTAGCCAGTAGCTAGCTACCTTCCACATCAGCAGACCTAATTGAATCAATATAATATTTATTTAATACAAATTACCTTGACTGTGTAACTACTCTCGAACATGTTTGCGCACTTGGAGTCTACGTAGTCGGCAAATATCACCGCTTCGAACCTTGTTAAAAAATTCTTGGATCGAATTGAAAACATTCACGGGTGACGTGAAAGTTCAAGTAGTGATGAGCATCTTCAAAAAAAGTATTTCGAAATATCGATTGATTCTTTTTAAACTCGATTTTTTTTAAATCCGTGGAAATTCGTGATCGAACCTAAATAGCGTGCATTTCCAATTTGAAACAATAAAAAAAAATCGTATGTGTGATAATATCTTCTTTTATAATTTTTTCGAGTGTAAATTCCTACAGTATCACGTTGCCAACAATGCTGAGCGAAATATTCTCTCAGTATTGCTCTGGCGAAAGACCAATATTCAGAATCGAAACGTAGCTTGAAATGGCTACCAAGTCGTGTTTGGCTACCAGATCTGAATAGCCAGGCACTTCCACACTTTCCTTTTCCTCAACTCTTTTCCCACCCCATTACCTTCAGCCTCACAACATACCCCAAATGGGAATGCCGTAGTCTCATTGACTCCAGACGGTTGGGAGTAGCAATTGTGCCATATTCACACAAAAATATATTTAAAAAATAATTATTCTTGCACTACAAAAATAATTACCTCAAGTTAGATTTATAATACATTGCTTCCTAAAATAATTATTTTTAAACTTATTTGTTCATTTTCGTGGAAGAGATAGTTTAAATTTTATTAGTGTGTTCATGTGTAGTATAGTTAAATTAAAACCAATTATGGATTTCCTCTTTGTGACTTTACTTCTAATAAGACAATTTATTTATTTATTTAACGCCATAAAAAGGCTTTTATACATATTACAGTAATAAGATTAGAAGTTACAGTGGTGCGAGGGAGGGTATCAGTAGTATTAGGAACACCATGAGAATTAATGAGACAAAAATAATATACTATAAGAGATACGGTTGTGTTTTTTTAATAAAAATAAGAAATAATGTAATTTAAACGAAAATTAATTTTTTTTTTAAAATTGCCAGTGAAAATAATAAAAGTACCTATTTTATGATGTTAATCCTGGCGTAATTGAAGGTGTCATTTTAAGACAAGACATCATATTGTAATTAAAATAAGACAGTATACAACATTAATTAATTAAATAAGTTCATCGCGGAACAATTAATATAAAACAAAACAACTGAACAATGACAAACTCTCTCACGATAATAATATTTTTAAAAAACCATTCAGTGTAACCATAAGAAGACAGGATGTGTATAAAACAAATTCAATTCATAACGGAATTATAAATGTAAATAACTGAAAAGTTTATTATGATCTTAATTTCAATTAAAAAATACTTTTGTGAGTACCTATATAAACAAATATAAAAGACCAAACGGTTTCGGTTCAGCCTGATCCTTCGATATGTATATATATATGAAGCGTCAATAACAATTTTTTTTATTAAAATTGAATTCACAAAAGACTCTCACATTCTTGAATCAAACTCTAGCAGGAAGCCACCTTGGGAGGCGGGTATGGGTACCGCCGCCCCGGGAACCATTTATTGGATAACCAACACCTCTGCCATAGGTCACCCGAAGTGGTTCGCTACGTTTGGTGACTTGGAGCAGGGGTGCCCGGGTTCATAGCGTGAGGTGAGGTCACCAGCTGCGTGGTAGGCCGGACCGGGAGAGAGTGGTTTAGGGAGTCCCTTTGACTTCTCCAGCCGTACTCCCGCGGAACATCGCCTTGCACCGCAGTGGGAGGGATCGATTTATACGTCTGTTACTCCTGGACACACTGACCCCCATTTTCCTAACCACCCCTAATACCCTTTTCCTTCCCAAAACTTCTTCTCCTTCCTTTCCTGAAAAGACCCACACAGCATCTCCAAAGATGACATAGGCCTCGAGGGGAATTATTTTCCTCAGGGCCTCCTGTGTGGAACTAATGTAAAACATTTTTCTGACTTTCGTTATCTGGAATAAAAACGGAATATTTTTTTTTGTTTTTTAAAAATCTTCCGAATGAATTAATAATCTTTTATTTTTATTAAAACACAGATATCTTTGTACACATCACTTTTATATATTACTTTCATAAAAGTGATGTGTACAAAGATATCTGTGTTTTAATAAAAATAAAATAATGCCATCACAAAGTAAAACCCTTAATGAAGAAGTTTTCTTCGAAAAATTAATAATCATAATATGATGTATTTCGATTTTTTATATCGTTTGAGATATGTACTTAAAAAACGAGTTTCCAATTTATTATATTTACTTCATCCAATCACCAGAATATTCACAGTAATTTTTCATAGTGTCCTACATTTTTAAATACTTCGGTAGTATCACTCGATTTTTAATTTAAAAAAAAAATCGATTGCAAAACCTTTCGCTTGTTCTCATCCCTACGTGGATGTTGAGATCTCTTTGATCTGTAAGCAAATACCTAAATTCTCCGCGGGTAAATATTAATAAGGCCACAGTAAATATCATTTGATTTGCACTTGCCAAAATTTGGGTCTTTTTGTATTGGTTTGTAAACAAAAGGTAGCTTTAATCGAAGTACGAGTGTTAACAGTGGCGTCGCGATAAAATCCCAGGTCTCTCGAGGAATCCTTTTAACCGGGCTCGCTTACTACGAATGTGAATTCAATTATGAATATATCAAATCTTCGTGAAAGGTTACTTCAAGCAAACATTTTTTTTTTTAGCGGAGATGGTTTACATACATGGTTTACATACATGGTTTACATTTGATGGTTTCCCGTGAGCACTTAGGCCATAGGCCCATTGTGCTATCTCCTATTTTACCTCATTCCTTTGACAGGAACCCAGTCCTGTTTATAAAGTTCACCAGGGTTGTCATTGGAAATGAAGTTACCTATATCTTCTGGTTCGATAATGTGTCTTCCCAGTTCTCATTTCTCCTCTTCACTCCTCCTTAGTTCCCTGAAGGCCCCTTGAGACAAGAGTTCAGGGAGGTGGCCTCAGCTCTCCTCTCCATGGCTTCTACTCTTGGTTCCTTCTACAGGCCCCAGGAAGGAAGTCCATAGTTTTTGTCCTTTTTAGTCCATGATCTAAAAAGGACAAAAAACACGCTTATCACTTAAGTGACGACCGGCGTGGTCTAAGGGCAAGGTTCTTGACTCGCAATCCGAGGGTCGCGGGATCGAATCTCGGCGTGGGTAAAAACATTTTATTTGATTAATTATGTGTTATTTCACAATAAATTATTGTAAAATAATATATAGTATATTTGCGACACGTTTCAGAGTGGAAGATACTCTCAGTATCGCCCTGGTAAGACCACCATTCAGAATTGAAACGTTGCTTGAAATGGCTTTAGCCGTGTTTGGTGACCAGATTTGAATAGTCAGGTACTTCCCCATCTTCCTCTTCCCCATCTCCTTCTCCTCCCTACTACCTTCAGTCTCACAACATACCTCAATTGGGAATGCCATAGTCTCGCTGGCTCCAGACAGGTGAGACTCTTGTGAGGTGTTCACATAAATAAATAAAATAAAAATTCCGAGGCTCTAGAAAAAAAAATATTCCGAAAGTGGGCGGTGGGCAAAACATCAAACCCATAGGTAGAGAACCTATGGGTTATGTTGTGTTTGGTTAGGATAGGATAGGATAGATTAGTTGGGTTAGGTTAGGTTGGAGAAAGGTCCCCGGGCGTTTGCTTATTTGGCCTATCCCTTTGCTACACCCTGCTCTACAGAGCGTGGGCAGTAGTTGAATTACTTATAATTGAAATACGTATTTGAAATACAAATACGTATTTGAAATACAAATACGTAGTTTGTATTTGTATTTCAATTACTTCCTAAAAAATGTATTTTGTAATTGGTATTTCAATTACCTGATGCTGAGGTATTTTGTAATTTGTATTTCAAATACTTATGGCTTCAAAATACGTTTTCAATACATTTAGCGATCTTAATAATGATAATGAAAAATAAACTGACATAGGTAATACATAGACTAAAACGCTAGAATCCAGAGCAATATATGTTAATATTTAGAGTTGTTGGCAATACTGTACGTCAACGCAAGCATCTTGTCAATTGTCGTTTTCATCGTTTCGCGGTATTTATTCATGAAGACGTGAGTAATTGATAATTAATAATGGATGATCAAATTCTGTCAAAAGCACAAAACTTTACAAGTGGGGCGGAGAGAGGTGTGTGTTCTGAGCAATATGATTGGTTAATTTTTGCACGTCTGTTTCACTCTGCTCAGCTTTGCTTCTATGAAAACGCACCCTTAGATGCCCTGGACTTGTGACAATTTATCGCAACCAAAGTTCTACCAAAACCAAATGTATTTTGTGTTCGAAATTAAAAAAAAATGGTTAAAATACTGTATTTTAATTCGAAGCATGTATTTTGACCAGCCCTGCCCACTCAGAAGCACGCTTTACCATGGTTTTGTGTGTTCGTTTAATCTGTAGATTCCAGATAAACAATAATATTAAAGGTTACGAAGAGGTTAGAGGTTTTCCCAGCATTCGAAGGACCGGTTGATAAGACTATGCAAACATTCACAATGCATTGAGATATTTTTCTCCAAAATGTCGGCGTCGTTGTGACGTACCGAAGCGAGCTGAAAATTGAACGAAATAATATTATTATTTTAAAGATAAGCCCTCCTCCATTATCAATTCTGCAGTTGTTATTTAACGTCTAAATTTGAACTCTTATCGGACGAAGCGTTTAGGATACCAAAATAAATATTGCAATGACGTAGGTTTTGATATGATGCACTTTCCATCGGTTTTCAAAAACCTGATCTTGTATAAGAATTAGATTATTTTCGCTAAGAACGCGCATTTCAGGAAAATAAACTGAATACGCGGCATTTTATTTTGATATCAATGCGTTGTGGAACGTATGCGCGGCCTTTTTCGGCCAGTTTCATACAAATCTTAAATTTGGATTTGAGATCAAAATACCCAACCAAACTGAAAAATTATTTTTGTAATCAAAAGGTAAATCAAATATCTAGTACGGATGTGAGCTACTTTATTTATTTTTGCTTTAAATAATAAGACATAGAACATTAAATTTTTTAGTGTTTCATGATTTTAGAGGCAACTTGGGCAATTATTTGTGAGTAAATGAAAAACATAAAAAAAATAATTTTACTATGTTTATTTTACAAACACAACGAAAAATAAAATAAAAAATAAAACATTGTAAAAAATGCATTTTTTCGGGTAGTAATAATTTTAATGTATAAACGACAAATTTTTGTTCCGCCGAAAGTAGGTAATTTGTCTTATAAATTAACACATATCAAAGTGATTTTTTTCTGAATTTTTATTGTATATTTCTTTATATTTTTATGATAAATATTTAATCACAAATAATTGCCCAATTTGCCTCTAAAATCATGAAACACTAAAATCTTTAATGGCCTATATCTTATAATTTAAAGCAAAAATAAATAAAGTAGCTCACATCCGTACTAGATATTTGATATAATTTTTGATTTCAAAAATAATTTTTCAGTTTGGTTGGGTATTTTGTTATCAAATCCAAATTTAAGATTTGCATGAAACTGGCCGAAATGGGCCACGCATACGTTCCTCTTAAGTCGACCCTCTGGAATAACAAGGATCCATCTAACGCGGTAGCGTCATGAGATAATGAACTCTAAAGTAGCTTAATATAGAGCCCTTTGAACCATCAAATAATTAATTAACAGAAGGAACCCTGTTATTCCAAAAGGTCAAGTTGAATTGGAGAGTAGCAACCTTAGAATTTTTTTTTACATTAGCTCCACACAGGAGGCCCTGAGAAAAATAATTTCCTTCAGGGCCTATGTCGTCTTTGGGGATGATGTGTGGAGGGTCTTGTTAAGGAAAGGAAGGAGAGGAAGTTCTGGGAAGGAAAAGGGTAAGAGGGGTGGGTAGGAATCTAGAGTTCATTGTGTCCAGGTCATCCGCTGTCAGATTCAGACCAACCTCACCCCATGAACCCGGGAATCCCTATTAAGTCACCAAACGTAGAGAACCACTTGGGGTGACCCATGGCAAGGGTGTTGGTTATCCACTAAATGTACCCATACCCGCCCCCCAAATTGAATATTTACTTCTATCAGTTAAGGGGGGGTAAGGTTTTAAAGACGAAAAAAAGGCATATTTTCATGTTTTTTTTTTTTGAGTTATGAATAATGTTGGCTTATTTCTTTTAAATACACCTTATAGTATGACATCTGAAGTATCTTCAAAAAATTTTTTAATTAAAAATATTAATAAATAAGTCCGTGAGAGCGAATCTCCGGAGGCACTTCGAAAAAAAGGTGTTTCGCGGTGAACATTATAACTCGTTAACAAATCATTTAAAACAAAAAAATTGAAATGGGTTTAAAAGGTTATATGTTTTTACAGGTAGTGACGAAGCGTTTTTTTATTTTTTTTTTTGCAGCATGTTGAAGTCAATAATGCGATTTTTGCTAAAATTTTCGGTGAATTTGTTATTATAAAATGGAAAAAAATGGTAAAAAAAAACTCTCCGTCACTACCTGTTGATTTATGTGTAAAAACAGTGTGCAAAATTTCAAAAAGATCGGTTAAGTAGATTTAGAGTTATGATGTTCACGGACTAAAATACATTGTTTGCCAGAAAATCAATTTAAAGTTTTGTTATATTCGAAATGTACTTGAATAAAGCAAGAGGGCCGGTTGCTTGAAATGCTGTATCTTCGTTAGTTTTGCTCCGATTTACTTGAAATTTTGGCACAATACTCTCGACATATTGTACATTTAGAAAAAAAAATGAAAAATGAGTTTTTAAACCTTACCCCCCCTTAATTGGATCTTAATAAAATCAGGTTTCTTTAATTTGGGAAAAAAATCACATTAAATTAAGGTCGTTCAACACTTTTTGTGAATATTTTCGCGCGCAGTTAGGTTAAAAGAAAATTGGTTACATTTTTTTATTATAGTTACGTAGATGTACGGATAGCACGGATCAAAGATAATATATTTTTATTATGTTATTTATTTTAAATTTTTTATGTGAATACCGCCCAAGAACCCGACTGCAACTGGAGCCAGAGGGGGTATGGCATCCTCAAGTGAAGTGACCATAATTATAATAAATAAGAAACGAAACACTATGTTGGAGTGATGACACCATAATTATAATAATGGAGAAATGAAACACTGTGCTGCGAGTGATGTGACCATAATTATTATAATAAATAAGAAACGAAACACTATGTTGGAGTGATGAGACCATAATTATAATAAAGGAGAAATGAAACATTGTGCTGCGAGTGATGTGACCATAATTATTATAATAAATAAGAAACGATACACTATGTTGGAGTGATGTGACCATACTTATAATAAAGGAGAAAAGAAAAAAGGTGGTGGAAAAATCTTTAAAAAAAAACTAAATTAACGAATTCTTTCCGTATTCAAACTATATTGTTAACCAATACTACAGCACATCTTCAAAAAATCAACTACTTTCCGTAGTCAAACCATTCCGATTCGGAAATAATCCCGCCGACAGTCGGGCGGACACCATAACATATCTCTTGTATTTGAATATCTCTGGGCATCCCCAATTGTGTTATGTTATGTTTTATGCTGAAGGGAGCCGCAAGGGCAAAGGAAGTTGTGGAAGTAATTTGCTATTCAGATCTGGTCACCAAACACGGCTAATGCTATTTCAAGTAAGGTTTCAATTGGAACTTGTTACTCGATACAATAATACCAGCATATTAATGTTGTTAGTATCGTTTGTTTATCGAGCAGTGGTTCAGTAAACCTGTTTGGTCAACCTTCAAAAGGTAGTAATAATAATAAAGTGATTAATTCAACCATTGCCAGTTGCCACCGACAACCTGAATTGAACTGACCCAAAGACCTGTTATTCGCATCACTTTTCTTTTCTTGGAAGAACGAGATACAACTCTGTCGGGCAAACTTATTTATTTGTCTACTTGTTTATTGATTTATTGATTTATTTTATAGCGGCTTTTATACATTCAACATTCGATAATTATTATAAACAATCAGTGCTTCTGTACTCGGAACTTTATCTTTAGAAGATATTACTATACACTAAATAAAAGGTAAACCTGCGTACATACTAATAATATTGTTTTATAGAAAGCAAAACAAATAATATTTTACAAACAAGTAGTGGAGATATCGGCAGCTAATGAAAAGGACAAGAAATAACAAAACATTATCGTAAACAATGTATATAAGATCATAGGTAAAGAAAATATAAATAATAATTTAAAAGAGCTGTTTACATCTATGTCGTGTATTTTCAAATAGCCCTAGGTACTTGCTGAAAATAATCTTAGTATAAAATGCGTATTTAATGTTTATATCTGGAGTTTAACGCTAAGAGTGCCTACGGACCGCTATGTTATTAGTTGGTTAAAATTACAATTTCAAAGCGTTTTTAAAAGAGAAATTATTTTAGATGAGATAAACAGATTTAGACTAACGCAAAAAAGCTTGCTGTTTGAATTGTGCTTCATTGATGTTAAACTTATCGATATTCGAAGTGATTCTATTTTATTTAATTTATTTTAGGGAAAGTTGACAGCAAATCATAAATTACACAATAATACAATAGTTAATTATGCCAATTATGAATTTTCTACTGATGATAGTGAATGATAAGGTGTGACTTTATAGAGGTGTTTCTTAATTAGTTTATTTTTTGTTACAATATGTGAGGGGGGGGGGGGGGATGAGGAGAAATATAGGATTAGGATTAAGAGGCTAAGGACGGGAATATAGAGGGGTAGATTGAACTTCCTGGTTTGAGTCATGTTGCTTAGTGAGTTTTCGTTCTATGTCACGTAATGTCGAGTTAAAAATGTCAATGTGGTAATAATTTAAGTTAAATGAATGTGTGGTTCTTTAGATAAATGAGTTATTTTTGGAGTTGATCTTGCAAATAGGCAGATTAAACGTAAGCGACTGTCTACTGTTGCGATTCGGAACATGGAATGATGGGCGTTGAAGAAGATCAGGACTATCGATTAAGTTATGTGTAATTTTAAATAACATTACCGAATCTGTTATATTTCTTCGACAAGTTAACGTCTGTATTTTGAAGAACTTTGCAGAGTCTTCATTACCAACACGAAATCAAAAGAGCAGAAATTGAGGTACCTTAAAAATCTATTTTGAACGCTTTCAATTATATTTTTGTGTACTGCATAGCCTGGGTTCCACACTTGAGATGCGTATTCAAAGATACTACGAACATTTGAAAAATACAGTGTTTTGAAAGTAATAAGGTCTTTAAATTGTTTACAGGAGCGGATTATGATACCAAGCATAGAAGATGCGTTAATGACTATGTGGTCGATATGTTTATTCAAATTCAGTTTAACATCAAGTATAACCCCAAGGTCTTTACTTTCGGATTTTATAGATAACGGTACGTGATTAATTGAGTATTCATGGATAAACACGTTTTTATTTCTAATAAAGCGCACAACGAAGCACTTAGATATATTTATTTCCAGACAATGGGCATTACAATACATGCTCAAACATTGCAAATCATCTTGCAGCTTCTGGCAGTCCTCAATTGAGTTTATAGGTGAAAAGATTTTCATGTCATCTGCATACAGGATGGTTTGTGAATTTAAGAAACAGTTACCAACACCATTGATATAGACGTTAAATAATAATGGTCCCAACAAGCTGCCTTGAGGAACTCCCGATGTAACAGCAACAGAATCGGATTTAAATCCAGCAACCACTGCTACTTGACTACGGTTGGAGATATAAAAGGAGAGCCAACGATAAACATTGCCGCTATTTAACAACAAGACAGCTCTCCCGAATGGCATGACCATCGGCAAGTTAGTTCTTAAAATAAACCTTCACACAGCATCCCCAAAGATGACATAGGCCCCGAGGGAAATGTTTTTCCTCATTTGATGGGTTTAATTTACGAGTCTATTTTTGATCAAGTTCTCCACTCCAATCAGCACGGTGCTATAAGTGAGTACACTAATTTTATTTCACTTCAATAGTATTTGTTTTGCTGGGGTCAGTGACATTCATTCGTTTATTCATAGGCCACTCCTAAAATACGCTTTGGGCTTAAAGCTAAGTGTGACAGTTCCATAATGCTAAGCGCAGGAAAAAGAGGTTCTACGTTCTAAGTAAATAAAACCTCTTAAAACTACAGTCATCCGGAGAAAGTACTGGCGCTTCGAGTGTTCTCTCATTTAATATTCATAAGTTGTTGAACGACTTCGGAGTCTCGTCAAGTCTCTTGCCCCGGGCCCCGGAGCGGCTGCCCAAGAGACTACTAGGCCGCTGAATTATTCCTTGCAGCAAAGAATTTTTTTTTTTTTCAGCTAGAAACTATATTTGAGATAGATTACCTACCTAATACATAAGATGATGCATTACTTGACACACGTAGAGATTATTGTCAATTATATATTATGCTTCTTTTCCCCATTGGAATTCATTTCTATTTCATATTTATATTTTCAATTTAAGGGGCGGGTGTGAGTACCGCCGCCTCGGGAACCATTAATTGAATAACCAACACTTCTGCCACAGGTTCATGGGGTGAGGTTTGTCTAGGTATTGGAGGCGGATAACCAGGACTCACTGAACCCCAGATTCCTACCCACCCCTTAAACCCTTCTCCCAGAACTCTCCTCTCTTCCTTTTCCTTAAAAAAACCCTCCACACAGCATCCCCAAAGATGACATAGGCCCTGAGGGAAATTATTTTCCTACGCTACGTTTGGTGACTTAGTAGGGGTGCCCGAGTTTGTGGGGTGAAGTCTGTCCGGGTCTTGGTGGTGGATGCGTCTGCCCACCAACTCCGTGGTAGGCCGGATCGGGAGAGACTGGTTGAGGGAGACATTTTTACCTCTTCAGCCGAACTCTCTCGATTCATCGCCTTGCACCACAGTGGGAGTAATGGATTCATCCTTCATACGTCCGTCACTCTTGGACACACTATCCCCAAAATTCCTACTCACCTCTCATAACTTATTCCTTTCTCGAACTTCCGCTAATTTTTTATTAAAAAGACCCAGGATGATTCTATGCCAACTGAGAATAAAGTCAACTCAACACCTCTTTGAAAGAACATTAAAAGCTATGAAAAAAAAAAAATTCCCATAACCATAACCTAACGTTACCTTTTTAACCAATTTTTTTTTTTTTTTTTCATCACTCCGACTTTCCTGAGGTGGTTCTGAATTGTTTTCATTCTGAGTTGTCCGGACACCAATAAGATATATCTGTTTCCTCCAGAGGAAAAAAAGTAGTAGATACTTTGAACGAAACATACACAAGTATATTGTGTCTCACAACTTTTGTCTCACCATTATTTAATATGTAAGAAAGAGCTGCAGCATTATAAAGATAAAGAACGTACATTTTATGCTTTTTTGTGCCGTTACGGTACCGTAATCGTGGATCGTCACGGTATTATATTTCGGATCTTTATATGATATTTCTTCTATTATTATATTTCGGATCCGCTCAATAGACCTTGGGCGATATTGATGAGTACTGTACAATTTGTAAATATTTACAATCTCTTTTCATCGCAAGATTTACATTTGTTCCACGTAAGACACTGAGACGTGCCGTCAAAACACAGCCTTCTCTCGAGATCTGAGTACAACATAATTTGCTCTATCTGAATAATACTTCTCACGAACTAACTAACCAAATCTGAACTTCTTCGACGGCAAACAATCTCAAAGGCGACGGGAAATTAGATTGGTCGAGACAAAAGATACGGAAGCGACTGCGAATACCGGTAATTGGTTCCTACTTACTCGTGGGATTGCGCATCCCTAGATTTAATGTCGATATTGACAAGTCGATCCATATACGACTCACATCACTATTGCCTCAAAGGCCTGTGCAGTAGGTATGTACTTCAGTAGTAGGTCGCCGTCGTGATAGAATACTGGTCCAGTTTAGATCGCTGTTTATTAGAGGTGGTGTAACAAAATAAATCGTAAGCCTGGTGTTGTCTATTTACAATACAAACTGTTTCAATTGTTATTTTTGAAGAGAAACTTCTATACCAACGTTAGTGATTTGAAATTCGGGTGAAACGGAAGTGCGTCACTAAAATGTATTATTTGATGTTCGGTTCTAATATAATGCGCTAAAATCGCGCCTCGGCTTGAACCTCTCGTAGTGTAGCGGCTAAGGCGTCTGACAAATCCAAGCGGCCAGAGAGACAAATATCCAGCGATCGGAGTTCGAATCCTACGGAATCAAAAATAAATAAACATTTTTAATTTTCTGAAATTAATATCCAATCTTCAAACCACTTTAAAATAAACAGGCAAAAGAAAAGAAAGCGACATCTAGCGACTTTCTAGTTTCACTACTACCGCGTGTGAATCGCACACGCCCGAGTGTCATTGCTAACTTCGAGTATAACAACATCATAATCAAAAATAATAATTTTGGTTGTATGTGTGTCCAGCGAACACGGATTTGCTTTTTTTGTCGATTTCGAAATTGGAACTGATTGTGTGAAGAATTTAGACAAGTGTTATATTCCCCTGTTCACTTTACCAAGTGATTAATAGAGCACTTTTTTATCGATTAGTTTGATGGCTTCATTCAACTTTTTTCGTAGGAATAAATTGCTGTATTTGAACATCGTTAAATTGTTTATAAGGTGCAGTCATTGATGTTTTTTGGCACTTTGGTACGATATTATAATAATAGAGACGACAAGCTGACATTTTACCTAGTGTTCTTCAATATTAAAGCGGAAAAAGCGTCTCAACGAAAGTGTGGAATGAATTAATTAAAGGTAAAATACCTACATATTTTAAAAATATTTTATCACTTCAATAACTCATCCCCGGCATTACTTTATTTTTCGTTGGAAACTTTTTTCTTATTACTATCATTTTGACATTTAGAGGGAATAACCAGACAAAATGATATTTTTGTATAAAATCTGATATTTTTGTATAAAATCGTTAACTATCAGTTGGATGGCCCTGATATATTAAAACTGATTCACTTTCATATACCTACAATAAGATCAAGGTTCACTAGTTTGTTTTATTGTGACAACTTTATGTCGGTATCAGGCTCCAATTCAGTTGTAAATAGATTACACACCACTGGAAATTTTTATGCCAATGTGGCTGATATTTTTAATATTTCCATACTGAAATATAAGGTTGTGCTGATCGAATATTTCAGCCAATTATACGTTAACGAGGTCACTACATAATGATTTTTTGATATTATTGTTTATTTTTAATGCCTGTATAATGTTCTATGACTGTAATTAAATATACACAAGCTTGTAAATGGCAATTTGTGCCGTAAATTTTAAATAAATAAATAAAATCGGAAATATGTCATTTTTAATTCAACTTTTAGACGTATTGAATCTTTTCTACAAAAAAATTATAAATTGATTTCAAAAAACTGTTATTTTATCTAGTGAAACTATTTTTTAAATTTTGAGAAAATATGTTTATTTTTAGTACAATAAGGTTTTACCGCCGGTCGTTGGCAGATTTGTTAAATTTTCAAACAAAATTTTGTATTATGCAACATACATTTCAAATCATTTAATCATGCAGTAAAATAATCAATAAATTATTTGGGGTACCTACTTTTCAGAATTTTAATTTTAGTTAAAATAAAATCATTAAAAAAAGATCCGCGGCCTTGTTTTGTGACGAAAGTGCTTGAGTTTGTCTCTTTACTTACGGTCTTACAAATTAATATATTTACAAAAAAAATACATTCTTATTTTGCTTAGATATTATTAAAAAATTATAAATACTTATGAAAAAAAAATAATTACATGAAGTACATAATTTTAATTGTTTTGTCAACACGAGATTCAATATTTTTGAATGCGGATATAATTAATCTTTCTCACCGGAACCGCCCTGTACTGTTTCAAGGACGAAAATTAAATTCTCGGCCGCTGGTTAATGGCTCTTAATTTCATGCTGGCAGGTACCTGCACATTTATAAGTAAACTTCAACAAAATATAACCTATATGTTTATATACGTAATCGTTTTCAATTCGAAGGTAACTTAACACAATAATGTTTAGGTACTTACCTACCTACAATTATATATATTTTACGACTCGAATTTACGTAATACCAAATTTTTCTTATTGATTTTCATGTTGCAAAACCCTTTGCACATATTATATTTGTAGATTTAGCCGAATGGCGAACTAGAAATATCTGCATTCAACGAAAAGCGTCAACAAAACGTTTCATTAAATTGTTTTTCTTATTGATCATTTTCACCGCTGTGCTTCATTCTATACAGCTAAAGATAGGTAAGTGGTCATAATACGTCAGTCCAAAGAATGTTTCCTCCGCTGTAGAAGAGAGACAGGGGAAATCAATATGAGAACCTCGTGGTATTTACGTGTTATAAAACCTGCATCCTGCAGACCTTTAGATGCGAACCATATTACCCGCAGCATCCGTCAAAAAGGTTACTACACAGTAACTATCTATTACCTGCTATTGCAATAAATTAATGTTATTAGGTAGATCTTCATAAGTTCCGAATTTCTGCCGTCAAGAGAATTATGTTATTAATTGGTAGAAATGCGGAATGCGGCAGCTGAAATATATTTTTTTTCGTAAGAAGCAATTACTTTGTGGTTAGACATTATATTTAAAAGAATTAAAACACTTTGTATTTAAACCACGAATTTATTATTTTGTATATCTACCGGTTTCGCTTCGACCAAGCTTCATCAGGATATAATATAATAATAACTAACTACTAAGGCAGAGATATCGGTTATATATAAGTGGAATGACAGAGGGAGAAAGAAAATCACAAAAGAAAATAATTAGACAGAGACAAAATTAATATGCAAGGGATACAAAGGGTAAACAATTAGTGGGAGGGAGACAACAATGTACATTATACAGAAAAAGATAAATTATAATACAAAAGAACATAATTAGACGGGAGCAAATTAATTTAACATAGGTACGATGAATATCAATTAGGGGGAAGGAGACAACAGTGTATATATGAGCATAAGTAAATGGGCAACAGTATTCAATAATATAATAAAAAGTCTGATGCATCTTACATTTTAACATAAAGAACAATATTTAGATATGGATGAAATAAATAATTAAGGGACTCAGAATAACAATATAACACAAACATAATATCATGGGGTGGGATGGATGGCCGGAAACAAGTTAAAGATAGGACTATAGGGTGTATTTTTTTGATTTGATAGATTAACTTGGTTATTGAGTAGGAATTCTGACTTATTTGTATTTAACGTTTTTCTAATCTCTAGAGCTTCTAAATTGTCTAATTTAAGACCTATACTGTTTTTATGTAGCATTCGAGTTCCTGATATTTTATTAAAATTATGGTCTGTTGCGATTAAATGGTTTGCAAGTTCAGAGAAACCTTTACCGTTTAGACAGCGTAGATGTTCTTTGACTCTAATATTGACGTTTCGTGCTGTTTTTCCTATATAGAATGCAGGACAATCACTGCAGCTAAGTTGATATATGCCCGAGTGACTTAACTTATCTTCTTTATCTTTAGTATTGATTAAGAATTTGCCAAGATTGTTATTTGTGTAGAAGGCCGGTTTAATTTCTAGAGGAAGGTTTCTAACACTTAGGTTAGAAAAATTATTTATAAATAGAATCCTACGCCAATTGTATTTTTGAGTATTGTTATTTGTTATCGGCGCACTTTTGTAAAGGAATTTATTTGTAGATATTTGTTTTAGTTTTTTATTGAGTATTTTATTAACTAAGTCAGGATCGAAGCCATTATTCGACGCTATTTGTTTAATAGTCGATAATTCTTTTGAATAATTAGTGTTAGACAGGGGCACGGAAACTAATCTATGTACCATTGAGTGAAAAGCCGAGTGTTTATGTGAGATTGGGTGATTAGATGTATTGTGTATAGTTATGTCTGTGTAGGTTGGTTTACGGTATACGTTGAACTCAATTCTATTATTTAACAAAGAAAGTGTAAGATCTAGGAAATTTAAGGAAGCATTAATACCTACTTCTAAGGTGAATTGTATTTGAGTGTGAAAAGAGTTTAGAAGTTGGAGAAAGGAATTTAATTGTCGATCCGTACCTGACCAAATACAAAATATATCATCGACGTATCTTTTCCATATGAGCACGTTTTTTAAGAGAGGAGATTTACAAGAGAATATGTTATTTTCTAAGTTATCCATAAATATATCAGCGACCAACGGTGACGTTGGGGCCCCCATGGGCAAGCCCATATTTTGTTCATAAATGATGTTGTTGAATTTAAAGTAATTTTGATTTAAGCATACATTAAACAAACGAGTGAGGTGAGAATAATAAATTCGTGGTTTAAATACAAAGTGTTTTAATTCTTTTAAAAAAAAAAAAAAAAATGAAATATATTTTGTTATAATATGATCAATTATGCTTGTTGTTGTTATATAATCTACACTTATTCACAGCATTATTGCTATTTACTTGAGTTTTATCGCGTTGATAATCCAACATTGAGAATTTGAAATTCGGAGCGATAAAACGTTGGTATTTGATTATATTTTTAAAAATTAATGTGGTGACGAAAGTGAATTTAAATAAAATTCAAATGAATCTCGTGTATATTATATTCGATCAACTTTCGCCCTTTTTTATTTTATTTTTTTATGAAAGAAGAAAAACATTTCTGGGTTACGAAAAACCTGACAATATTTTAAAATCTCCGCCACAGCAAGCGGAAAATGTTGCTTGTGTCGTGTTGGAGGACTTAGACAGGGGAGGAATCGAACATGCGACGTCTGGGTGGGATCCAAATGCAATGCCAACTCAGCCACTGACAGGTCAATCATTATTGCATAGTTACCGCACAAGCTGCTCCGAACCGTCTGAAGCCAGTAAAACTATGGCACACCAAATTGAATTATGTTATGAGGATGAAGGTAGTGGAGAGGGGAAGGAGATGCGAATAATGAAGGTAGAGAAGTATTTAGCTATTTAGATCTGGTCACCCATTCCAATCAATGACGGATGGCGTATTCCAGCGGTAAGGTTGTTGACTCGCAATCCGAAGGTCGCAGGATCGAATCCCAGCGTGGCAAATAAATTCTATTTGATTAATTTGTGTTATTTAACATTTTATTCATTTAAATTAAAATATATATAGTATATTTGCGGCACGTTCCAGAGTGGAAGATACTATCAGAATCGCCCTGGTGCAAGACCACCATTCAGAATTGAAACGTTGCTTGAAATGGCTTTAGCCGTGTTTGGTGACCAGATACGAATAGCCAGGTACTTCCCCACCTTCCTTTTCCTTATCTTCTTCCCCTCCCCACTACCTTCAGCCTCACAACATACCCCAATTGGGATTCCATTGTCTCACTGGCTCCAGACGGGAGCAGTTGGGACTTTTGTGCGGTATTCATATATTTTTTTTTTTTTTTTTAAAGAAAGACAAACATTCCCGGGTTACGAATAACCCAACAATGTTTGAAAATCTCCTACTACCACCACAGAAAGCCGAAAATGTTGCTTGTGTTGTGATGGAGGACTCAGCCAGCCGAGGAATCGAACACGCGACGCCCGGGTGGGACCCAAACGCGATGCCCACTCAACCACTGACTGGTCGAATAAAAAATAAATATAAAAAATAAATAAAAACATTTAAAAAAATATATTTCAATTCTGAATTTTGAATTCTGAATTTGAATTTTAGAATAAAATACTTAGGACGGGTTGTTTCAAAAAATTTGATGGATTCATCAAATATTTGAAGTTGATTTTCAGGTTCTGTGTAAGTTCTTTTCGAGTTCTGTTATTATATAATTATAGGACAGTTGCTTCACAATACTGAAATAATCACAGAACTTTAATAGAACTTACACAAAACGTGAGAATTAACTTCAAATATTTGATGAATCCATCAAATTTTTTGAAATAACCCGTCCTTAGTACTTCCACTCTGTAACTTGTCGCAAATGTACAATTTTTTTATATGCATCAATTGTGATCAACACTAATTAATCATATAAAATTTACTTGCGCCCACTTGGATTTGAACCTGCCATTTCCGATTTGCTAGTTAATAGCCGTACCCCTCCACAGGCCATCAAATTTGGGACGGTTATGGTTTTAATTATTAATTGATAATTTGTAACTCTTTTTCAAAGTGGTAAAAAAAAATTTTTTTTTTCACAATAATAGATATCTTCTCTCAGTAGATATCGCCCCTGTTAGAGACTACCATTCAGTATCGAAACCTTGTTTGATTAGCCAGGTATTTCCCAACCTCCTTCTTCACTGTCTTCTTACCCTCCCGTGCCCTTAAGTCTCACAACACCCATTTTTTATATATGGATACCGCACAAGGGTCCCAACTGCTCCCGTCTAGAGCCAGCTAGACTATGGCATCCCCAATCGGGGTATGTTGTGAGGCTGAAGATAGTGTGGAGGGGAAGGAAATGGGGAAGAGGAAAGTGGGGATGTACCTGATAATTCAGATCTGGTCACTAAACATTTTAAGCAACGTTTCTGAATGATGGTCTTACACCAGGGCGATACTGGGAATATCTTCCACTCTGGAACGTACCGCAAATATAGGATAAATATATTTACAATCAATTAATTGTGAAATAACACAAATCAATCAAATAAAATTTATTGGCCACGCCGGGATTCGATCCCACGACCTTCGGGTTCACCCCACTAGAGACCCACTGCTCCGGGCAGTTGGGTCTCAGGTGGGGTGTTCATATATTTATCAAACAGTTATTCAGGTTTTATGCTTTCTTTCTGCAAAGATGTATAATTTAAAACACTTCGATAATAACCAAAACAGAATACTTTACATCTTACGCATTTTTTTACGTGAACTCCACACAGGAGGATTGTGGAAAATAATTTCCTTCGGGGCCTATGTCATTTTTGCGGATCTGATGGGTCGTTTTTTGTTGGAGGGTCTTTTTTAAGAAAGGAAGGAGTGAACCACGTTGTAGGAGAGAGGAAACATGATGGCAGGAAATCGTTCCACAGCCTAGCTGTTGAAATTCGTAGAAACGACCCGTTCTCATGTGAGAAATGTCATTTGTATAAATGTTGAGCGCGCGTTTGGCGTGTTTCACGTCTGTGCACCGGTACCGAAGAAATCAACGACGTCAATTCCTCGAAGCGGCTTCTTCAAAAAAGCCAAAAGTTATGAAGTTTACTAAAGTTTTCCTTCTTCGAAAAAATCTATTTAGGTACATTCGACACGCACGTGTTTAGTTGTTCGGTTTATGGAATAGATGAAACGTAGAATTCAGATACAATTATTTTCACAACACGTAATTAGCGTGTCACAAAACAGTACCACATGTGGTCAGTGGGAAATACGTCAAACCGCCGTATCACCCAGGAGTGTACTGCGAGTTTATTTATTTATTGTTTGAAACATTTACAGAGTGTTAACAATTATTACAATAAAGTACATATAGATGTACTTAGATAACACTCCTAAAAGAAATGTTCACAGCATGAAAAATAAATGTTTAGTTGTTACTGGGCGGAAATGCTTGTAGTGATAACAGAAATAATGATAATCATCAAAATGAAATATAAAACATAGTAGTGTCAAATATAATACATAAGCTGCAGAGAAAGAGAAAAAGAAAGAAAGCGTATGACAATAAAGCAGCTCCATAACTGTTCTTTACGAAGTGTCATGATAGAAGTTTGATCATTTGTTTTTGAAATATGTGAGATTGTCTGTGTAGATATCTATATGGTAACTTTCAATGGTTTTATATAGACAACACATTCGAGACAGTGAATTGAAGTATGCAATATTGTTATTAAATAATTCAAGATGGAATATTTTATGACTCCAATTACGAGTTAAAGTATTTGCCTCAAATTGTTGTCAAATATTTGAATATCGTCATACACATAGATACTCTCAGTAACGCCCTGGTATAAGACCACCATTCAGAACCATGTTTGGTGACCAGATCTGAATAGCCAGGTACTTCCCACCTTCCTCTTCATCATCTCCTTCCCCTCCCCACTACCTTCAGCCTCATAACATACCCCAACTGGGGATGCCATAGTCTGACTGACTCCAGACGGGAGCATTTGGACTCTTGTGCAGTATTCACATAAAAAAATAACATATATTTGAGGATGGGCCGTGAACCACTTGAGCATAAAGCCACGCACGCACGAGTGACGTCAATATCTACCTTTGTTTCTGTCTATGCTCACCAAACGCATTACGATTACACACGGTCGCCGAGAATTTTGAACAATTTATATTTTACCAAACTGTTGCTATCACTATCGCTCGTACTCCGCCGAATACTGAGCGAAAAAGACAACTGTACCGCAGGCTGATAATAACTAAATAAAATCCTCAAACTCGAAGTTTTGTATTCCCCTTCCCTCTCCTTCAAAACTGGACCAATTTAAAAAAAATTTTTACCAACTGTATTAGAAGAAAATACTCCACGTTTCGCTTTTTTTAAAATACTTTGACTAGTTTGTATACTAAACGATTGTTTATGGCGTTCAAATCAGGCGATTTTAACAATTTTTGAAGGGTCCCAACTCCTTAGAAGTAAATTAACAAAAAATTCAAAACGTACGGACACGCTAGTGGTCGAAATTTAAAAAATATTTGCAGCAGTGTCAAAATCCAAGGAGGAAATTGTGGAATACGTCTGTATGGACAAAATGCCGCCCGATTTCCTTTTAAGATTAAACACACTGATACCATTGATACGCACGTGATACACGCAATACTACGTTCGTAAGCCGACATGCACACTGCTCTACGCAAGCACAAACCCCATACAAATGATTTAAAGATATTGCGTACGTGGCACGTAGGCGCGTCAGTTGATTTAACGATTCTATACCAACTCAAAATCCAGTCAACTCAACACCTCTTTGAAAAGTCATTTAAAGGTATGAAAAAATAATTTAAAAATAGCCCATGACCTATTATAGAGTAACATATTAAACCATTTTTTTAATATATTCTAATGAATTTCAAAAGGGGGTGGTTGGTTATGTAATTCACTTCTCCGCATCTCAGCAGACGTGATTCACAGCTTTGTCATGTCTTGTGATTCTGGAAGCGAATTTGAGGATGACCTACTCAGACTATTATTTTTAAATGAATATTTTCGTCAAAAGAAAAATAAAAAAAGTGAAAAGAAGACGTATAATTTACGACGTACGATATTCAGTTGTTCATTTCCCATTTTATTGAATGAGCGATAAATGCTTGTGCAAATTTCAAACCAACTGTCAAAACAATACGCCAAAATAAACATAGCCACAGACATGCCGAACATAACCTTAGATGCATAGATAATACCACCAACAGATATCAAATGAACTCGTTGGAGGCGTGACTCTACGCTCTCCACCTTTCACACGTCCCACGCCGATCACCAGATCACCAGATCGGCGTCGCGATGGGAACACGGGTTTGCGATGCGTATAACAAGTGTGATTCTGAAGCATCTATTTCCATAGAAACTGTACTAATTTTAAATAATCCAGATGTCGTAAAGTGTTGCTTACGTGGCGTACGTCGACCTAGTGTGTTACTTTGACTTTCGTCCGTGTAGTTTGGTCAAAGCACGGCGATAGTCGGCACTCGACACGCTTTCATCCTCAATTGCAACATCTCCCTTTATCTCCATTATCTATCAATAAACCGATAGAAGTGTGATCTGTTACGACAAGAAAACTCAAGTCGCCAAGTTACGTACGACATTTGCTCTTCTAATCTCCCAGAGAAGCCAATCAAATCTATTCTAGAAAGAATTATCATATTTTTGAGAAAATTTACAACAATTTCACCAGAAGTAAAGAAAATTTTCATTACTTCGGACACACATATACGCTTGTCTATATATTTTCAATAAAGTAAGCCAAATAAATTTCATAAACAAAATCGCAAGACATTAAATCATCTTATACTCCGCGCGAATTTCTACGTAAAATTCCGTGCATAAATCAATTGAGATACAAACCAGTTTGTCTTCAGTTTTTTTGCAGTGTTTTGAACCTCGGTGATAATTACGAGTATTCAGCAAGTCTTTTATACATTCTTAAGCAATCGTGACCTACAGCAATAAACAATTCATCACCTTGAAAAGTTTTTTGCTTCCTACCATGAGATATAGTAAGGAAACCTGAAACACCGTACAAATGAATGTGTAATAAATTTATTAAAATTTTACTTTATTAGAGATCAGTCTCATTTATATTAGTTCTTATAATTTATTTATTTATTTATTAACGCCCTTTTTGGGGGCTTTTACACATGAATAATAAGAAATAAACAGTATTTATTGTACGTAATTGCCTCAGGAACAATGTTTTATATTTGTTTAAGGATAAATTGAAGATGTTCACTGACTTGGTATAATTATTTCCCTCCATTAGTATTCTTGGCAAAGAGGAATGCATACGGTAGCTAGTCCCAGAATTTCTGCACTGAAATAAATCCTGACTTTTTGTATTACGTTGTGGTATCCGTAAGCTCATCAGCTCAAGCAATACCGGACTATCAATTAAATCATTTAGAATTTTATGTAAAAATACCAAGACAGTGAAAATTCTTCACTCTGACAATTTGAGCATATTCATATAATTTAACAGAGTGTTATAGTTCAACATAATTGCTGGAATACCCATTTTAAAATTTAGAAAACGTAAGAATTTGTTTTGTATTCTAATATATGTTCTTCAGTCCAAGTGTTTAGTTTTACTCTGTGTATTTTCGGGAATCTTCAATAAAGCTCAAGGTTCGTCGAGATTACAAGTCTTGTTTATTAACGTTGTAGGGTCCCAGGGTCTGGTCTCCAGATAATCTGCCAACAGTTGTAAGGTGGGCAACTTCGTAAACTTCTTCGTTTCCACCCCAAGGGAGAGAGGATATGTGGTTTGAGAGGTATCCTTTCTTAGTAAAGCACTTGTTGTTTTATACTGGATATTGTTATTAAATTTGATATAATACAATATATTGATTTTACAGAGATTTGATTCTAATATGAGCACTAGGGCTTTAATTTGCAGAATGAGTTGCGAGAAATTAGAACATCTATGTTAACACGAAATAGAAAGCTGACAAGATGACTACAGACAAATGAGCGCGTGGACAGAAAATGCATAAATATTTAGCAAAAGGTGACACACACTTTAAAGTTATGAGTAAAAGAGTCTTAAGTTAAGCAAAATGATAAAATGTAAAATGCTAATTACTAAACGAATTTAAATATCAGATATAGGACAGCACAACACTCAACAAAAGTTATCGTGTGGTTTATAATGAAATTTAACTGGACCAAATGTCCGTTCTAATTGATGCTCTGTGTAGCTATGAAGCAAGGGAACTCGGCATTGAAGGTGCCCAGCTGTCGATCGGATATCACCGGCTATTTCCGTAACCGTTCGGGCATGAGACACGAACGACAACAGTTGACTCTTTCCTGTAGTAACACTGCTTTACTGACATGTGTTAAGGCATCTAAAAACTACGTATAACACCTATACTAACGAAAACTTACATTAAAACTACAAACATATTTCCATACTACGGTCCTTATGTTTGTTTATGTATGTAGGGTCAATAAATGGTTTAGAATCTTAAATTGAAAAATTTTGAAAAAAGTCGCTGATACTGTGAAATTATTGGAGAACGTTATGAAGTCGAATGGAGTGGGAAATAGCAGAAGATCCGGGGAATAGGAATGTTGGAAATTGGGAAGTATCTAGTTAATCACAATATACTGGGTCTTCCCAGGACTTCAGAAACAAATCCAAGGTAATGGCCGGTTTCAATTAAATGCTCGGATGTTGTTAACTTACCTATTTCTGATTTGTACGGCAGAGAATTTATGTGAGCAAAATAATTATTGCATAAATCTCCTGTTATTTGGATAATATGGTTGCAATGGTTTATTTCATGCTTACATTAACTTTAGGTAAATATTTGTCTTGTCCTGATATTTTAAGACGTCCTCCACGGAATGGTAGAAATAGACACGTGTCCAATACAAAGGTCGAGGGTTCATATCTCAGGACGGGCCGGTTCAAGTTTGTCCTATTTTCAGACCATCAAGCCGCAGACCACTGACGGTGAATCATTTAGTGGGGAATTTCGGAACTTTATCTGTTAACCTTTTGCGGTAAAACGGAAAATTAAATCAGTCTGAGACTATGAGTACATTTTTTTATATAATTATCTCAAAAGGTTTTACCGATTTCGGCAATCGGCATAGTTAATAGTTTCCGAGCTCCTGAGCAATCTTTTAAACTAAGCGACGCCTAGATTTCCCAGTAATAAATTATGAAAGGTATATATTTTCATTCTTCTAAATTTATATCTATAATATATGTTAATGAAAATGAAGTAACCAAAAATTAACAATAACTTCTTAGAATTAGAATAAATAGGTAGATAACTTCTACGTATATTAAAAGTTTCTATCTAATCAAATGAAGTGATGTATGAAAAAAAAACTGTTTAAAGGTTTCGTACCAATAACTGCAGTGAAGCAGCGGAACGAAAAACTATACCTACTAATAAAGTCATCTGGGAAAATTCATTCTGGTTAAGGGGTTATATACAGTTAGGAGAGTCAAAAAAGGGATTTTTCAAGATTTTTTCCTGAGAATACTTTTAAATGTGTACACATATTGTGGTAACTTTTAACAGTATTTTAATTTTTTTTTTTGTAAAAACAATAATTTAGAAAGCTGCTATAGCTGATCTCCAGAAGCTTCTCTCAAAAAAGGCGTCTTGCGGTGACCATCATATCTCTGGACTGGATCATTTAAAATGAAAAAACCAAATTAATTTCGTTATAATAATAAATATTCCTCTAATTAATCGAAGGACAGAGCAAAATAAAAATTTTCAACAAAATGGCGGCTTCTCAAAAAAAAAATCGATATTTTACCAAAATTTTGGCCTTATATTGTTTATAAAAAAAATGTGTATTTATCGGTGAGAACAGGCCTTCGGTCAATAAGTGTAAAATTTACTTAAAAAGCTTGTGTTAAAATTTGAGACTGATCGGTTAAGCCGTTTCGGAGTAATCTTGGTCACCGACTTTAAAAACACAGTTTTAAAAAAAACGTGTTTGAAGTTTGCCTCCTACTTTCAAATGCTCTGACATGTCTTTACAATTATGCGTGTAACTTCGAAAATAATCGCCGCATTGACTTAAAATTGTGTGTACTAAAATATACGTACATTACGAAAATGAAATTATAACAAAATCGATTTCTTGAAAATTCTAACTGTATATAACCCTTTTTAAAGGTAAGGCATGTAAAAACGAAGGGCCGATTTTTTACTGTATTACGTAAAAAAATAACGGCCTTAAAAAATGTATATAATTGAGTGCAGAAACGGGCGACCTGTTTGATTGATTCTCCCGCCGAAAGGATTGCAATCTTAGAGCACAGGCGTCGGGAATGCTGTCCTTCTTCTACAGGTATTTCAATGAAAGGTGGTCCGAGGAGCTAGCGTAATTGATCCCCATGGCACCGGTGCATAGTCGGGAAACACGCCCAGCATATGTACACGGTTGACATTTGTCACATGAGAACGGGTCACTTCTACGATTCGTTCTTTAGTTCAACAACTCTGCTGTGAAACGATTTGCCGGCCTCTGTGTGTGAGTCTCTTCAAGACTTCACTCCTTCTTCTCCTCAAAAAGATCCTCCACACAGCATCTTTAAAGATGACATAGGCCCGGAAGGAAATTATTTTCCCCACTGCATTTATGCATTGCCAGCTGTTTCGGAACACAATTAAAGACATTTGTTATTAGTACCAAATGAAATCTGAGCTTGTACAGTATTTATCCAATGTTTAACTAAAACGCAGTTTAAGGGATCGGAAGTGTTTTTTCACTAGTAATGCTGTAAAAGATTATCTTGTTAATTCAAACAAACAGTTTCGAGGCCTACCCAAACGATCGTTAAGCCATTGGATACGATTTTAATATAGATTTGTTCCGCAAACGAGTTATTATTATTTAACGTCACAATTTTCCTTGTGGTGTTACGCCTTGATTGTGCCCGCATACGTAGACCCTTGAGAGAGTAACCTTAAGGTTGACATGAATTATAATGCCCAAGCATGCAAGGTGCGATACCGACCCAGTATTATATATTCACATATATAATACTAGGTGAGGCGTGAGCATTCGAAAATGGAAGGTATTAATTGTCATTGATAAAAACACAGGGAGAAAATGATTGATTGGTGTATGGCGTTATTGTGGGTGTGTATTGGACAAAATGTGCTTTATTATTCACAGTGTTGCAGGGTCGAGGCCTCAGTGGTCTAGGAGTAAGGCTCTTGATTCGCAATCCGAAGGTGGCGGGATCAAATCCTGACTTGCGCAAATAAATTTTATTGATTAATTTATATTATTTCACAAATAATTCATTTATTTTATTTTTTATTGTTTAAATTTAATACTTAATATTGCTTTAGTAATAAACGTATTATTATGGCAAAAAACAAAATACTGAAATACACATTTTCAAGGATTTCTACACCAATAAAGAGAGCTAGCTCTTGAGCTTGGTTTAGGAGTTATTTCATAAATAGAGTGTACAATGAATATAATCTTAAATACTAGGATGTTGTAACGTTTAAAATAATATACTTTTAGTACATTTGCGGCACAGCTAAGAGTGGAAAATACTCTCAGTATCGCCCTGGTGTAAGATCACCATTCAGAATTGAAACGTTGCTTAAATGGTTTTAGCCGTGTTTGGTGATCTGAATAGCCAGGCATTTCCCCACCTTCCCCTTCCCTATCTCCTTCCCCTCTCCACTATCTTCAGCCTCACAACATACCCGAATTAGGGATGCTACAGTCTCACTGGCTCCAGACGGGAACAGCTGGGACTCTTGTGAAGTATTCACATAAAATAAAATTAAAAAACTACTCCGAGATTTTTAATGACAAAAATACGTGTCAAACAAAATGTCGTATCTTCTTATATTTTTACAGAAAAGCTGATTTTCCACAGGCCTTTATAAACCCACGATGGAGATGACTTTGCGAGCTGAAAATAATTGTTGATCATCCAGAACATACAGACAGAAAAAGGCTTTTTAAAAATGTATGCAACTTTAACATGACAAAGTTTTTTTACGATGTTTGCAGAAAAGGCTTTCTGTTTTAATTTTTTTTTTAACTTTATTTCTTTAATGACGTCCCTTGTCCTCTTTACTAAACACCCAACCAAATTCACATTTATGGATATTATTTATACATTGTTCTGAATAATCTAAATTATCACTGGCATAATGTGCGTAAACTATGGTGTCAAATAAAAAATCTTATTTATTCTAATCTATTAATTTGATTTTATCACGATTTATGTAGGTACTTCAAGCTATAAGTATGAAATATGATATTATGCAAAACAAAATTAAAGGAATCCGGAAAAAAATCAGAAATGCCTTCGAATTGAATATGCTATTCAAGTGTATAATAATATAATCACGAATAATTCATTCATCTTATTCTTTATTAACTTACAAATTTTGTATCCATAGATCGAAAGCGAAACGATGAGATAGTTTTTGATTGATGTGTCAAATCAAATCTGTTTGAGGCAGGACTATTATGACCTTCGTTTGACAGACGAAATTAATGGGTAAAAAACACCTACACGATTTCGTGAAACTTTTATGTTATTATTTATTTAACGTGCGTATCCACTGATGAGACACACTGATAGATGTGTGTTATGGGCGTCCCCTTGTGCACGAAGACACGTCAATTTTGCCTTACTTCAAACGTCGAATTTTGTTTTTGAGCTGATTTGACAATTGTCTATTTATTTGGCAATGTCTGAGATGTAAGATCTTGTGTAAATTGGTTACATCAGAAGGTTGATTTACTAATTTACTAATTACGTAATTCGGCTGCATATGTCACATTTTGACAATTTTCTTAAATGCGGTATTCCCTTAGATGACTATTCTTAGATGAAAATTAAAGTTTTACATGTGACGTCACAGAGCTTATGACCCCCCCCCCCCCATACTCCTTGTCACACTTCTCACTCCCCCCCCCCCCCTTAAGGTGTGATGTAATTTATGGATGGCCCCTAACCTATTTAACAAATAATTTGTTAAATAGGTTATGTCAGTGAAAAGCTCACCATTTATGAACGCCTATTAGACTTATATGTTAGTACTATTTAAAACTTATATACTTATATCAATACTTGATATACTTTAGCGGGTGATTCCTGACATTATTTGGAGTAAAAAACATAAGTACAATAATGATCTCCGGTGACATTTTTTAATGTTTTAAAAAAAAAAACATGAAACAAAACAACAAAACCAAAAACTTGGTCAGTTGGGGCGGGGTAAGAGGTTGGGTGGTTACTCGGCTAAATGACCAGTGACGACATGCAAAAGATATAATTTTTTTAAAACTCATCGAAAAAATCACCGGGGACCAAAATTTCGTTTTTTTCTCCTAATAATGTCAGGAATCACTGGTGAAAGCAATTCGAGTACGTTCCTTAACACCCTGTATAATTCGCGTTTTTAAGTAGGTAAATAAATTCATTAAATTGGAATTTTAACACCCCTTAAAAAAATCATTAATAGTAATAAAAAAAAGTGAAAAATGGCCTAACCTTACGTCACCTATTTAATCACTTTTAATGACTTTTTAAATGAAGAATTTAAGTTGTAAGTTTCCGAGTTGTCCGGCCACCCCAATTAACGCACGACAAACCATTACAAGCCATTAAATTTTGACAGCCGATAACGCACGACGAATCCCTTCCGCTATCCGACGGATTTTGCTTTTTGCTTAATTGTCTCATAACATTGACTTAAAACAAAATATAACACAAAAATTACAGAATCACCTTCAGTTATCTTTTAAATCGGTATAGCTCACACGTCTAGATATTAGCTGTACAGCGTGCGTACCTAATGTAGCCAAAGGTAGAATTTAATTATTCGAGGTTCAAAGTGGGCAGTATTATACATAAAATTTTATGTGGGATCGTTACAAAATCGTTTTCGAGGTTTTGACTTTATAATTTTTTTCGTGCAATCTCAAAATAACAACCCACCGTGACTGTTTTGCCGATTTCATGGTTTTCTAGATAGATTTGTTTGTGGATTTTTACAATGTTATTGGTATATGGTTTTCATTGTATTAGGTAGGTAGACATAAAGCAGAACGTTGTACAACTACCTTCTGGGTTACAATCTTTCTTCATCCGCACTTGTGCATACCCTTTTCCAAGTTAAAACACTTGACTTGATTCGATTCGAGTACTTGATTCAACTTGATTGGTTCATATTGTCTTCCTGGGATGACCCCTTTGTCTTCTTCATTCTCCTGACACCCCCTTCTCTGTTCATTCACTCTATATATCCAGGACACATGCAAATGTCCCTTTCTCAAGAGGAGCGGTTACGCGGCCCTTTTCATACAAAGCAAGAACACAAATTTGTCGTGTATATACCAACGGTCCCGAAGAACAGTGTCGTATGTGCGATTTTGTAGTTTTGCAGTAGAGCTGTTTGATGTTTCATTTCTGCATTTTTACTATTTTTGATTTTGATTTTTTAAATTCGCTTTAATTACCCATTAATTACCCTATGAATAAAAAAATATTGTTCAGTTGGTTGGGTATTTTGGCCTCAAAACCAAATAGAATTTTTGTATAAAAAAAGTCGCGCAATCGTTCATTTTAATCTTGTTAAATAAACTTAAAAATTACACTTCTAATGGGTTATTGGATAATTAGTTCTCGTACTGTTTCTATTGTCTTACAATAATTCACAAGTTTCTGGATTTACCATCATACATAAGATGTATAATATGTATGTTTTGAAGGTAATTCTAGCTAATTTAAGCAAAAAATTTTGCTTATAATGATGGTAGTACAGATGATTTTCTGGAAGTATTCATCTTTCTTTTCAAGCAACGAACAAAAAAAAGAGAAATAGGTAGAATTAATCTGCTCAAGTGTTTAATCTAAAAAATATTTTTTGTTCATATGAAACATATACTTCATGATGTGAAATTGCAGTATAAATAAAATAATTACTTAGTAAACACCACTTTTATTTTTACATGCATTAAATGCCGACCGGGTTTCGCTAAAAACGTTAAAAAAATTTTAAAGTTTAATAATATGTGTTATAAATGTATTACACTTTAACAGTGGGTTGTAAAAAATGGGCTGAGCTCCAGTGGACCCTTTTTCCAATTCTCCACTAACCTTTACCTCCTCCACTACTAGAGTAATAGAGTATTGTACTGCCCTGAAGAAGCTACGGTTGTAGCAAAACCGGTCGGCATTAGGTATAAAAAAAATAAAAGTGATGTTTATTATTATTCTTCTTCCCCTTATCCTATTCGGGTCGGGGACCCATTGCGTCGACAAGGATCCTCCATACGTCCCTGTCTTGTGCTGATTGTTCGGCCTCCGTCCATGGCAGTCCCATTCTCTTCTCACAGTTTCTGGAGTTGCCTCGCCCAACTGTGTCTGGGGCGGTCCACTGGACGTCTACCCTCTGGAATCGCACTCAATATTTTCCTCGGAATGCGGTCATCAGACATTCTTAGTACGTGCCCAAGCCACCTCAGTTGCGATTTTTCTATGAAGAGTAGCAGTGGTTCGATGTTCAGATCGTCGAGTTTCTTATATGAACCCATTTCGTAACTCCTGCCACTCCTCTCAAGTACCTGGTGATGTTTATTAAGTTATTGTTTTATTTTAAAATAAAAAAGAAATGGTTTTAAAAAAATCTTTCCAGATATTTCTCAGGTATTGTGACTCAGGCTTTTAAGTGAATTTTCGAGGAAAAGGAGCTTTTCTAGAAACGGCGGAAGAACGTCATTAGAGAATGCTTTCACTAAATTGTTTCTAGAAAATTACAAAAGAAATGTTTTGAAAACCTGTAAATTTTCACAAACCACTTAATATATAATTTTTTTAATTGGTTTTGTTGTTTTGAAAAATACGGTCCCTAAAAAACACATCTTTATTTTTCCGAAAATTTAAGATTCATTTTATTTTACTGTGAATTTACTTATGTTTTTTTTTTCTTTCATTTCAGAATTTGGTAGACGACCAAATATCATAACCTACTATGGTTCGAGCCAGCTTGGAAATTGGAAATAGTAATCAGGTAAATATTTAATAATTAATTTATGAATTTATACTTTATTATATATAAATTTATATGCATACTTCGCGATTTTTTTCTATCGAGGGAATTTCACGTAATTGCCGTTTCGGCGTGGCAAATGTATAGATATTATCTTCAGAAATATTTTTTGATGTGATAACGTCATATAATCATATAAATTCCGGCTGCACTCACGAAAAAGCATGACTCATGAGCCGAGCGTGCAAGCGAGAGCGCGGAACAAGCGTTCGGCCTAAGCGTTCGGCTTGTGACGCATCTATCTCTCTTCCACTCCTTCGTTATTAAATGACGTTATCACGTAAAATTATTGTACGTAAACTGATTTTACAGACAACCAATTTTTTGACGTGATAACGTCTTATAAATCGATGAACGCCGGCTGCACTCACGAAAAAGCGTGACTCATTGTCGTGTTGTGACGTTTCGCCTGAACCGAGCGTGCAAGCGAGAGCGCGGAACAAACGTTCGGCCTAAACGTTCGGCTTGTGACGCATCTATCTCTCTTCTACTTCATCGTTATTTTAAGACGTTATAAAGTAAAATTATCGTCCGTAAACCGACTTTACAGACAATTAATTTTTTTTTAGAAATTTAAAAACTTAAAGCTTTCAAGAGAAATATGTTATGTGGCTTAAAGGGATAATTTTATCGTTAACACTCTGTAAATGTTTATATTAATAAAAATAAAATAAAATGGTTGGATGACAATTAGGTGCCCACACATAGTAATTGGTAATGGTCTTGTAATGATTAACCGGTCTTTTGTTTATTCGTTGACTATTTCGTCATGAAATGAGAAAGTAATTACTGTGTAGGTAGGTACTTACCTTTATTTATTAACCTTCTCTCTACCAGCGGCAATATAAATCATGTGTATTAAATTGAGTTTTTTTTAAGAAAACAGTTTATTATCTACTTTTTTATATTATTTATACAATCTACCTTTTGACAAAACCGATTGGTATCAAAACATTGTCGTCGTATTCTTGTGATTGAGCTTCGGATGCTGAACAAACAAAAAAGCAAACAAGCAAACAAGCCAATATTTGCTATTTTTTTATTTAAGAGGAAGTCACAAGGCAAACATGTAGGTATGTAAGTATTCTTAGTGTGACATATATAGCCCCGAATATAGATAATAGGCATAAATATGGCTTAGCAAACGTAGTCTAAAGGTCACGATTTTAAGCGCATAAGTGATTTTTATTTATTTTGTGAAAAATTTTTTAAAAAAGAAAGAAAATTAATTAATGGAAACTGTCACAGATTATTTTAGCCATTAAACAGTATTTTTAAAGTTTTTTTTTATATGCGTTCATTTATATCTAGTAAAAACGGTACGATAAGCTCCAATTTATTCAAAGCATATTTTTTTGTATTTATAGTGTAAACCGGTTTGTAAAAAAAATTAATTTAAAATGGTGATTTAGAATTAAATTAAAAAAGAGAAAAATTCCAGGGTTACGAATAACCTCACAATAATTTGAAAATCTCCTACTACCACCACAATAAATGCGGAAAATGTAGCTTGTGTCTTGATGGAGGATTTAGACAGCAGAGGAATTGAACTCACGACGCCTAGGAGGGACACAGACGCGATGCCAACTCAGCTATTGTTTTGTTAAAAATATTTTAATGTATCCATATTTTTTTCTACACGACTATGTTTTCACTCCTCAAATCAGTTAAAAGTTTTCAATAAATATTAATATGAATTATTAATGTTTTAAATCCATTAGAAATTAATTTATATTGAAAGAGTTGATTTATATAAAAAAAAAAACAAAGCGCAGTGATTTCTGTTTCAAGTTATTGATTTAACAAAGACCATTTCTACCCAAATGATGATGGCATCAATGGACATGAATGGATAGTTAATACCTATCAGAAGAGAGAGAGAGAGAGAGAAGCTAAGAAATAAATAAAAAAAAAGAATAAACATATTATTATCAATGTCACCGCGTTATTTCATATCGGCGAAGTTCCCAGTATAAATAATAAAAAATAATAACTATCACGAAACACTATTAAAACTAGACACCTGTTAGTTCTAACATTAAATTGGTGATTAAAGAGAAAATCGCAAATAACACTCTATTATTTTACCTCACCCTTGAAGAAACTACTCGTATAAACGATTTTACCAGAGTTTGGTAATAAACACCTTATTACTACGGTATTCGCCGAATTTTAACCACACTTGCTTCTTATATATATAAATATGTACTTGTCCGTTCGGCTCAGTGTTGCCAGATGCGTCGTTTTTACCATGTTTTCATTTTTTTTTTAATCATTTGTGGTTTTTTTTACCGATCACCAAAAATTATATACTCTCTGAGTGAAGAACGATTATTTAGCATGAGTCGCATGACGGAAATCTCGTTTTCATGAATGTAGGTCTTGAACTTCACTACGGGTTCACAATATGTCTTTATCTTATAACTTATATCTTTGTAAATAAATAATATCGACAGTTCCGAAAAACAATGTCGAATGTGCAATTTTGAGTTTTGCAATAGAGCTGTTTAAAGAATCATTTCTGCTTTTTTTACTTTTATGAGATCAAGAAATGTAGTGTTTTTTAATTCAACAACATAAACCAAAGCCAACAGAACGATTTTCAATTTTTAACAGTTCCGACGTTGTTCTTCGGGACCGTCGATATGTAACTTAAAAATACATTTTAAAATCATGTTATTTTACTTGATAATATAAGTAAAATTTAGAAAAAAAATATTGAAATTGTGAAAGTATTTCTTCTTAGTCACTTCATGGATTGACAAAAACTAATTTTATCTTAATTTTTTTAAGTTATTTCAATTTGAATATCATCATTTAATTTAAAATGGATTTCTACAAATTAAACTGGATGACAGCAAAAAAAAAATGAAAGAAGTAATTCTTAACTAACTAACTAACTAACTAACTAACCACCACGCCGTTTCCCCGCAGGGGTAGGCAGAGAGGACGGACCGGCAAACAACTCGGTCCTGGCACACACTCTTTGCTTCACTCACATTCATACTTCGTCTCATACATACTCTTCTATTATTCTGGCTTTTGACATGGCCCGACTCAAGTATCTGATTCACTTAATCGTGCCATGTCTTCCTCGGGCGTCCCCGACTTCTTCTACCATTCACATTTGCGTCATATATTCTTCTTACACTACTTTCTTCGTTCATTCGCTCTACATGCCCAAACCATCTGAGGGTCCCTTTCTTAATCTTACTCATTATGATTACATCAGCCTTACATTCTTTGCGGATCTCCACATTTTTCACACGATCATACATGGTTTTACCACACATACGCCTCAGGGATCTCATTTCTACAGCATTCAGTTTACTTTCATCCTTCCTCTGCCAGTTCCATGCCTCACTGCCATACATCAGGGTAGGTACCAGGACTCCATTGTGGACTGCTAGTTTCGCTCCTTTTGACAGTTTTTTATTAGCGCCAACGGCATTCAGTCCTCCATTAACGGAGTTACCGGCATTTTCCCTTCTTTCGATATCTCTATCAGCCTTCCCATCTCTCGTAAACATACTACCCAGATACACAAACTCATCCACCTGCTCCAAGTATTCATCGTTCACAACTATATCACACACTGTTCTCGTACTTTCTCTTTCAAACACCGTGACTTTAGACTTACTTACATTCATCATTAACTCATTCTTCATACATACTTCGTTCATCCTAGACACTAGAGACTGTAAATCTTCCATAGTGTTAGAAATCAGCACCGCATCATCAGCGTAAAACAGACAACATACTTTCAGGTTACTCAATTTCGCACCCAATCCCAACTATTTCAATTCTTGCATACAATTATCCATGTATAGATTGAATAACCATGGTGACATTACGCAGCCTTGCTTAACACCTTTTGTGATGTCAAACCACCCCGTAAAACCACCGTTCACCCTAACACACGCAACGCTTCCCTCGTACAGAGACGCAATTGCCTGTACGAGATTTGTATTCACTCCATACTTGGACAATACCTTCCATAGCTTTTTCCTGTCGACTCGGTCGTATGCTTTTTGTAGATCTACAAAGGCGCAGAAGAGTTTCTGGTTTTTCGCCAGAAACTTCTCAGTGAGCATACGCAAGGAGAAAATCTGGTCCATGCATCCTAATTAATTAAAAAGTAATTCTTGTTCCTTTTTATTATGTTTTTTCCTGTTTTTCGAAGGAAAATTATTAAATTATTGTTTTTAATAAAGCATTGTAGATTGCATTAATCTGGTGCCGTTATTTTTTTTATTTAAATTCTCAATAAGAAGTTTACGAAAAGCGCCGTTTTTTCACATTGTTTTCTATGCTTCAAAACATGGTACTCTCAGCGTGGTCTTACACCAGGGCGATACTGAGAGTATTGAAATGTTCAGAGTTGCTTGAAATGCGTTGCTTTAGCCGCGTTTGGTGACTATATCAGAATAGCCAGGTATTTCTCCACCTTCCTCCTCCTCATCTCCTTTCCCTCCCCATTTCCTTCAGCCTCGCAAAATACCACAATAGGGGATGCCATAGTCTCACTGGCTCCAGACGGGAACAGCTGGGTATCTTGTGAGGGGTTCCATGCCAACTGAGAATAAAGTCATCTCAACACCTCCTTGAAAAGTCATTAAAAGCTATGAAAAAAATAATTTTAAATTAGCCGATGACCCTAACCTAACGTAACCTATTTAACCATTTTTTATAGACATATTTATATCACTCTAAATGACTTATCTGAGATGGTTCTGAGTTCGTTTCATTCTGAGTTGCCTGGTCACCCTTGTGAGGTATTCACATAAAAAAAACATGTTTCTTTTATTCCCGAAACATGTTTTTCTTTTTATTTTTGGGACATGGCATCACTGGTTCGGCCGGACGTCGAAAGTCAGAATTTGTTCGCCGTCGTTCGCACTTCGCAAGTCCAGTTCTCTCCGATCCACTCTTTGAAGAAGGCGGGCTGTGGTTGTGATTTCGGAATGTCACGCGTTATTTACAAAATACTATAAGTGTACATATTATTAGTGCTATTATAGTAAGTACATTAGTGAATTTATTCAACATTAGAGTGTATGAAGTTTGTGTTGTTTAATGTGAAAACTCTTTGTTATTTTAAAAGATTTCTATAGAGGTAGGTACTCTGATAAAATAAAACTAATATTTCGAAAACTTAAAAATAAAAACGATTTGTGATTTGTGAAAAGAAAAAAAAGTTTCATTCATTCATTCAAGAAATTAACTAAAATTCATTTTAGTTCACAGAAATGTCTTTCAGTTTTGGGTAAATATTTTCCTATCCGGACTAGATTAAGGAAATTGCATTTTGCTTCATCTTAATTACTACAAAAAATAACTGATTATTCGTTTTGATAGAGACGGTAAAGATGCATTAAAATTCTATTTTTATTCAATCGGTTCAAAATTTCTCTTTCAAACTATCCCTTTGACATTATTGACATTTGCGTAAGTTTCATTTTAATCTAAGTACGCAAAAATGACTTAAGAAGAAACCCGGTCGCCCAGAAATTTGAATAATAGATATTTTAACAAGCTGTTGCTGTCACTGTCGTATTTACCCCTCTCCCCCTCAAATACTGAGCAAAGGAAATAACTGCACCTCAGCTGATATCGAGGTTTTGTATTTCCCAATTTTCTCCTCCAAAACTGGACCGATTTTTAAGATCTTTTTGCCGACTACAGTTGGTTGGTGGTTTTGTATTAAAAGAAATTATTCTATGTGCGTTCCTTTTGCTTTTTTTAATAAGTTCTCTGGTTTGAATGATGAATGAATGTTCTGGTTTGAATGTTCTCTGGTTTGAATTGATGGCGTTCAAACCCGAGGAATTTTGGAGGGTCCTAAACCCTACAAGAAGTAACTTATCAAAAAATCAAATCAACTTATCAAAAAAAATCACGTTTCGATACGCTAGCAGTGATTATATTAAACCATAGGTTCTCAACGTGGGCGATAACTCTCCTCGGGGGGCGTTTCAGACCTTCAGGGGGGGGCGGTAGAAGGCCAAGAGAAAATTGGGGGGCGTTTCAGGCTTTCAGGGGGCAGTAGGAGACCCAGAGAAACCCATCCCTTCCTGCCCCCATCCGATATCCCCTGCAACGGAGGGGGCGTAATGGGATAAGACGAGGCAGTTGGGGAGCACTAAAAGAGAAAATAGTCTTAAGGCGGCGCTACCCCGCTCAAAAAGAAGAAGATTGAGAGATATGAACTTACGAATGTTGGAGAGAGCGCGCTAATATTTCAAACGATAAATTTGAAGCGAAAATAGTGAAAATGTTTAATAAAACACGACTTGTTTAGATTAGAGGAAAAATCTCGTTGGGTTTGTCTAAAACAACGTTCAAAGAAACACTGAGAATTTTTTCATGCATAACTTGTTAAATAATATATAAACAGGCTTGAAAATAAAAAATTTCGGAGCATACTTTGCGATTTTTTTCTATCGAGGGAATTTCATGTAATTTGCGTTTCGGCGTGGGGATTGTATAGATATGATCTTCAAAAATAATATTTTTTTAAGAGCTTAAAAACTTGAAATGTTCAAGGGAGGTATGCAAGAAATCGATAGAAATTCGGGTAGCGGGGGCTTAAAGTGGGCAGTGGGCAAAAAAAGGTTGAGAATCTAGGTATTAAACAATATTTGCACTGGTGTCAAAATCCAAAAAATGTAGAGGAAATTGGGGAACACGTTTTTATGGAAGAAGCGCCGCCCGGTTTTTTCTTAATTAATACAAACGAAGAACCTAATAACCTAATTTGTGCAATTAAATTTTGTTTCTTGTAGTAATTGTTGAAAGGAAACGTAAATTAATAAAATAACCTACACGTGAAATTTTTTGTGTAATATCCATAATCTGTTCGGCGGTAAATAATTACTTGTTTAACTGAGAGAAATAAGTTTAATTTCAGTGTACTTTAAGAAATTACCTATATAAAACTCAGTTCAGAAAATAGCAGTTTAATTTTGTTACATCCCACGTTTATTCCACGAATCAAACCCGATGCCGATTTGTCTACAGGTGAGCTCTTTCTAATATTACTGTATATTATGACTTTATATAAATTTAAATTTTCCTCACAGGAAAAACTAAACCCTTCCACACACTTTTCCACGAATGATCATATAGTCAATCCATGCTATGCAATTGCACTATATAAGTATAATAAATACAAAACAATTCAAGAAAATCATGTCAACCTACCACAAACCAAATGGGAAAATAATTCACCGACTCCAAATATTTTCATATCAGGGGGAACGATCGGAAGATCTCCTAACTGGACCGATAAATCCTACTGATCCCTCAATATAAATATTTAAAAAATCTTTCGTAATCCTACATATATTTAAAATGACTGACTGCATTTTTATATATAAATTCTTTGATAAATCTAATAAGCCTAAATTTTGAATGAGAGAGCTAGGTATAATGCCAGTAATATGTTTGCAGTCTGAGAATGCCAAATTCTTTTAATCTCATTTCCTAAATCTGTATATTTTCTAAGTTTTTCACAAATAGATTTTTAAATATATACACGAATTTGGAATATCATCGCGACATCAATGATATAAGTTATTTTTTAAATTTTGTCATGTAAAACTATATCGGGTCTATTATGACTAATTGTTCTGTCTGTTAGTATAGTTTTATCATAATATATTTTATAAAATTCATTTTCTAAAAATGAATTTGGTTCGTATTCTTAATATGGTACTACATTACGGCAGTCAATCAAGTTATGTTTAATTACCAAACTTTGATGAATTATTTTTAAAATCCCTAAATGTATACTCGGACGGCGCTAATACACAACAACCCGATATAATATGTTCTATAGTTTCCGGAAAAGCCAAATATTTTCTACATAAATCATCAATTTGATTTTTATCTTTGAGTATATGCTTCCTATAATTTTTAGTATTAATGACTATCCTGCAAGCATTCTATTTCTGCGCTCAATTCTCCAATACTCAACCATTTGTTTGACGAAAGTTTGTTTTGATTTCCAATAAATTAATTTACAATAAAATTATTATTACTCTGGATGAATGAAACCTTTTTCGGCAATTAATCTTCGTCAAGGATTGCATTTATTTATCTTTAAACCACCTTACAATACCCAACGGTATTACCGATTTTGGCAGAGTAAAACTGGCTGTCGACAAAAACGATTGAATAGATGTTTTTTACCACAGTCAATAACAAATGTAATTCTTGCATGCGCCGGTAGAAACCGTAGACAGAGTAAAAATAATCTCAAATAATAATTTAATTCATCTGGCTTCCATTACTAACTTAAATAACGACTCGCACGTTGTTGTTCTAAGAAGAGTCCGTTCGAACATCCAGTTTAGATTTCTGGCAGAATAATTTAATGTTTCAATTCAGTTTCTTATTAATTCATCACTTGTACGATTATATGTGTGTGGCCATCTGTGAGTAGTGGGTTCTTAATATTATAAAAATTAATCAAAGGAATCAAACTCCTACTACAAAAATAAATAAAAATCTTAAGTGGAACGTTTGTGCGGTCTTTTTCGGCCCGCTTCATATAAATCTTAAATTTAGATTTCAGATCAAAATACTCAACCAAACCGAAAAATTATTTTTGTAATCAAAAGGTTTATTAAATATCTAGTACAGATTTGAGCTACTTTATTTATTTTTGCTTTAAATTAAAAGATAAAGGCCATTAAATATTTTATTGTTTCATGATTTTAGAGGCAACTTGGGCAATTATTTGTGAGTAAATGAAAAACAAAAAAATAATAATTTTACTATATTTTTCATAAAAATATAATGAAATATAAAAAAAAATAAACATTAAGAAAAAAAATCATTTTGATAGGTGTAAATTTAAAATACAAATTACCTATTTACTGCGGAAGAAAAAATTGTCGTTTATCCATTAAAATTACTACCCGATGATAATAATAATAAATCGATGTTTTATTTTTTATTTTATTGTTTTTTTTTATTTATAAAATAAACATGGTAAAATAATTTTTTTTACTATTTTTCATTTACTCACAAATAATTGCCCAAGTTGCCTCTAAAATCATGAAACACTAAAATCTTTAATTGCCTTTATTTTATAATTTAAAGCAAAAATAAATAAAGTAGCTCACATACGTACTAGATATTTGATATAACTTTTTGATTAGCTTTTCTCTCCTAGACACACTAATCTCCAGATCCCTAAAAAGCTACCATAGCTTTTTACCTTCCCAAAACATCCTCTCCTTCCTTTTTTTAAAATGATCCTCCACACAGCATCTTGCTCTGAGGGAAATTATTACCCTCACGGCCTCCAGGGTGGAGCTAATGTAAAAAATTGCATTATCCGCATAGATGAAAAAATCATTTACTTTTGATATTTATTTTCAGGAAGATTTTCGTTTGGAAATGGGTTCTTAGTTCTTACTGCGATTCGATGACACACCACTGCACTGGTCTAACCACAGATTTCCCCTCTAGGTACAACAAGCAAGGCGTATCAGATAAGATCAGAAGATATTATTACTTTTTAAAAAAGAAAACGCAGATAACATCAACCGCAATAAAAAAATAGCTTAGTGTATGAACAAAAACTTTTGATGTGATTAGCCAATTCATCTCTAAAACATAAATTTTCATTTGTTAAGATGAAGCCATGCGAAATATTGCAAACTCATACAAAATCATGTATTTTTGTTTTGAAAATTTAATGGCTTAGAAGTATTATAGATCTTTCAATTAAATACTGCGTATAGAACATATCTTGGCCCTTAAAAACATCGGTCATTTTTTGTATAAGTCTTTTAATAAGCCTAGAAAAAAATAAAGTATTAGGTCTATAAAAAAACACTTTCAAGTGCAAACTCTCCTACTTTTAAACCCCTTTTCGGGTGTAATTTTATTGTATAATGTGGCAAATTTAGTTTATTTTATGATAATCGCAAAAAAAAATGATATTTATACATGAACTTCACAAAAAAAAAATAAAACATGAACTTTGGCGATGTTCTTTTACAGGAAATTAAAAGAGGCGTTACCCAACTGCAAATTTCACCATTCTGCGATCCACAGAAGGAACGAAAGCGCTTTGTGTTGTCCCAGTCAGTAGACGCCCGGAATTCGGGCCGTATAGACGTGCTTTGCTGTCCACGTCGCTTTGTTCTATAAAAATGTACGAGCGAAATAACAAAGCACCGTTGTTGGCTATTGATTGGTCAACGCTAAAGTCGCTTGCTCCGCCCGATTTCGAATGGGTCCAGTACTAGGGGATGGCCTTGAAGTCTCTAATAAGGGCTTAAAAATGTTGGGATTTATAACTAGGCTAACTAGAAATTTTAACAATATAAAGTGTATTAAACTGTTATATTTTGCCTATGTAAGAAGTCAACTTGAGTACAATTCTCTCGTCTGGAAACCACTTTATAATGTACAAGCTGTTGAAAGAATACAAAACAAATTCTTACGTTTTCTAAATTTTAAAATGGGTATTTCGGCATATGTTGAACTATAAAAATATATTCTGTTAAATGATATGAATATGCTCAAATTGTCAGACAGAAGAATTTTCACTGACTTGGTATTCCTATATAAAATTCTAAATGATTTAGTTGATAGTCCGGTATTGCTTGAATTGATAAGCTTCCGGACACCACAACGTAATACTAGAAGTCAGGATTTACTTCAGTGCAGAAATTCTAGGACTAACTACCATATGTATTCCTCTTTACCCAGAATACTAATGGAGGGAAACAATTAAACCAAGTCAGTGGACATCTTCAGTTTATCTTTAAACAAATATAAAATATTGTTACTGAGGCAGTTCAGTTATGTACAATAAATATTGTATATTTTTTACCATAAAAGCCCTGAAAAGGGGCGCTAAACAATAAATAAATAACCATATAACCTATCTTTAAAAACTTGAATAACCTTATAAAGTGTCTTTGCACAATGAAATACAACTGTAGGTTTGATATCGATTTTGGCAGAAATAGAAAACTTACGTTTCGGTCGATCTCTAATATTATATTATTTTGTGTCGAAAAAAATTCTGTAAAAATTCAAAGTAGGCAAACATTTTTATTAGTCTTATTATTATTTTTTCTGCCTCACAAATAGAATAAGTTCTTGGGGAAATACGACATAAAAAATATTTAAATTTTGTAAGTGCGTAGTAAATAAATGTATTTAAAGTATTTCTCTGTTAACGGGTTTTCCCAGTGAGAAATCGAGATTATCATTAGCGTTTTCTCAGAAATCGTCATGAATCTATGTGAGTATAGCTAAGATTCGTAGAAACGATCGACATAACCGAAATATCGTTCCCGAAATGTTACTATAATCGAATTATGTTTTGAATCAATCATTTTAGCTGGTTGGTGTAATTCCAAATAATCTCCGTAGATATTTGGTAAAAATATAATGAAAGTTTGGATCGTTGGGGGAATATTAAATACTATCTCAAAAGATGTAGAAATGATGTCCACCATGATGATAATATTATATAGGATGTCATTAGGGGTGAATTTCACCTACCAATAATTACACACGGACGAAATTACACATGAAGAGAATAACACCTAATTGCAAATACTGGAATAAAGCACGTCGAAAAATATGTTTTTAGTCGGTAGGTTTAAAAATATATTGTTTAGTGTAGGTAGGCAGGTAGGTACGCGATAAATAAATTTCATGTTGAAAATAATATACCTAGTTAGTTTGGGTTTTTTAAACTTTCGTACCTACTAGCAGTAGGTGTAATTCTTTTCATGTGTAATTCCATCCGTGAAAAATAATAAATAGATAAGAAGAAGCCATTTCCAATTTGGGAGGCGGGAATGGGTACCGCCGCCCCGGGAACCTTTATTGGATAACCAACACCTCTGCCGTAGGTCACCCCAAGTGGTTCGCTACGTTTGGTGATTTAGCAGGAGTGCCCGGGTTCATGGGGTGAGGTTTGTCTCGGTCTTGGAGGCGGATAACCAGGACACACTGAACCCCAGATTCCTACCCACCCCTTAAACCCTTTTCCTTCCCAGAAATCTGCTTTCCTTCCTTTCCTTAAAAACTCTCCACAGCATCCCCAAAGATGACATAGGCTCTAAGGGAAATTATTTTTTTCAGGGCTTCCTGTGTGGATCTCATGCAAAAAAAAATGCTAAATAATGTAAAATCATATGTTTTTGGTTTGAAAATTTGATCGCTTAGAAATATTATAGATTCTTCTATTAAATACAGCAAGTAGAATACATTTTGGCATCGGAAATAATCGAGTATTTTTTTGTAATCATGACAGTGTAATGTGGTGCATACATGAAATTCACGCCTGTGTAAATTTTCCAGGTTGGAACTATAGTAATGCATAGTGGTAGTTAGGTAGGCACCCAGTGGCGGAAGGGAATGTTTTATTTGGGGCGAAGGGAATTTATTATTTGAGGCGTTTGGGGCCCCCCAGGACCGGGGGCCCGGGGCGCCCCCCCCCCCCCCCTCCCGCCCCCCCCCTTAGTACTCCACTGTAGGCACCTACTTATCGAAATTAAGTGTTATCGGTGAGAGGGTATGGGAGAAGGGGGGAGATTTCGAATTCGAGAATATCCCACGTTCTGTGAATTTTCCCGATTTTTACAGAATTTACTGGCTTGATTGAATTGACTTTTTTTACATTGGCCTCCACACTCAAATAATTCCCCTCAGGGCTCATGTAATCTTTGGTGAGGCTGTGTGGTGAGTCTTTTTAAGAAAGGAGGGAGAGAAATTCTGGGAAGGAAAAAAGTATGAAGGATGGGTAGGAATTTGAGGGTCAGTACGTATCCAGGACGTATGAATCTATCCCTCTCACTGCGGCGCAAGGCGATGGGTCGAGAGAGTCCGGTGGAGAGGTAAAATGTCTCCGTCAATCAGGATCTCCCGAGCCGGCCTGCCACGCAATAAGAGGGCAAAAGCATCCACCACCAAGACCTAGACAAAACTCACTCTATGAACCTGGGCACCCCTGCTAAGTCACCAAACATAGCGAACCACTTAGGGTAACCTGCGGCAGAGGTGTTGGCTACCCAATAAATTTAATTTGGCTGCATTCGGAGTCGAATTAACGAAGCTCTTAGAATTAAAAAGAACTACACGCAGTGAGTTGAATCCGTTCGGGCCAATAACGCTACATTTCGCGCTTGAAGAACCGATAGTTGTTCACGTACATAGGGAATAAAGACCTCATTAACTAATTAACTCCTTTTTAGTATCAAAAAGTAGACGCGAACTGCCAATGCGTATGTAGATTACTATTTGAATTTAACATTGCCAACTTATTAAAAAGTTTACCCAATAATTTCGCGTTTCAACTTATGGAAAACACCTCCTGTGTTGCCAGGGTATATCGATTTCTTATTTATTCTCTGTCAATATCGATTCGGCCGTCAATGATGAAACCGTGCTCGGGATATCAATATAAAATCGATGGAAATTAAGCCTATCGATTCGATATTATAAAGTTATCGACACACCAAATTTCTACCACCCCTCATACCTTTTTTCCAGGCCAGAACTTCCTCTCATTTCTTTCCTTAAAAAGACCCACCAAATAGCATCCCTAAATATGACGTAGGCCCTAAGAGATTTTTTTCAGGGCCTTCTGTGCGGATATAATGTTAAAAAAATAGAAGGGACTAAATAACTATCTACTTCATAGAACTTAGGTACTGTACGCACCTTGTGAGAATCTAATAAGCTATAAAAGTACCCATATATTTTCAATATTTAGGTAAGTAACAGATAACACTGTGTGCGTATATTTCGCAAATATGTAGGTACACTTCTTTGCCCAACCTTTGTGTTATCTGCACGGTTATTCCATAATAAAAATATCCATTCTTTCCTTTGTGCCGCTCGGAACAGTCGTGATTTTCACACGCGCTATCTCTGCCTTTTTCACTTGACACATTCAACCTCCATTGTTGTAATTTCCGAAGTCGCATTGTCTTTGATAGTGTTGTTACATTCAACAATCGAATTGCATACTTCCGATGGCCGGGTTTGGCACGAGATAAAGTTTTTAGTTACACACGATCTGTAGATACGGTGTTGGTAAAGAAGCGATATTCTTAATTTGTGCGTGTTTAAAACCTAATTTTAATACTTCTATTAACCCTGAACTACAAACCTATTATATGCGTTTTTTACAAACGGTCGATTCGGTTACACATAAACAATATAAATACATAAATACAACAGACTAGTGATTGCAAAAAAGTGTGTTCATGTACTAACTTGGTTGTTTAAACAAAAGTTTATTGAAAAACATTACGTATTTAAATTAACAGTTTTTATGAAACTGTCGGAAAAAGTTAGTACATACCCGTCTTGTAAAATTAATAATTACAGTGATCAAATATTTATAAAATTTCGCACGAATCAAACCTTAAGTCCGAAGATAAATAAATTGTGTTTTTTTTTGTAAGTTTTATTTTTTGCAACATAGCACTCTATAGAAAAATGAACGCGTGAAAAGTGACGTCATTACAAACCGTCGTCGATTCGACGTCGCACGTGCTTGAACATGTTAATAAATATGTTAATACTTTTACCTAATAACCAATTTTAGTACCTACTGCCGAATGAGATATAAAAATATGACACTTATAATAATTGTGTTCCGGTGTAGTCGATTCGACGAAGTTTTGTAATCTAGGGTTAACGCTAGATTTAATTTGAAACCCGTAAAATTTGCAGTGAACTTTCATTTCTACGACTGTAACCTCTCAAAGTAATTTTCCAGAATAGATTATCATCGGTAATACTTTACTGAAGTGACAATAATAGATAATTATTCTAAAAATTAAATTAAATTAACCGATAAATTGACTTTTATTATGTGGTACAGTGATGATCAACCTTTTTAGCCGAAGGGCCAATTCTCTTATTTTCCATTATTCGAGGGACGCAGGGGGTAGGGTGCCTGCGACTTGACATTATTAAATTTGCAGTTGTTGGTATCTAGAAAACTGTTCCATGCCAACTGAGAATAAAGTCAACTCAACACCTCTTTGAAAAGTCATTAAAAGCTATGAAAAAAAATAATTTTTAATTAGCCGATAACCCTAACCTAACGTAACCTATTTAACCAATTTTTATATATATATTTTTTATCACTTTAAATGAATCTGAGATGGTTCTGAGTTGTTTTTTTTCCGAGTGTTCCGGAAAACGTATTTGTATTTTCTACAACTTTAATTTTTAAGCAATACGCCGCAGGCCAAAATTTTATATCTCCAAAGCCAAACCAATAAATATTTTCGATTTTTATAATTCAAAAGTAAAAAATAATATTTAAAGAAATACCTACTTGCAATTTTAAAAGTTATATACTAATTTAGTCAAGAAAACTTTTGGTATTTTATAAAACGGAAACCATTGAAAAGCATCAAACATTTATCTCAAGTATCTCAAAAATAAAAGCGCTGTGCTGCGAAAATGATTTTTTTCTACACTTAAGGTGACCCAATAGTCCAGGAAAAAATCGAAATAGAAATCCACGCCTCTTTCTGGGAGGAGTTTAAAAATACTTGAGAAAAACTTTTGAAAAGGTATTTGAGATTTTTTTTTAAAATGTTGATTTCGTAAAAACATTAACTCTTTTTTACGTATGTTTATTGTAATAACAAGGAAATTTTGAATTGATTTCACGGAACCAAGCGACGCGGAGTCTAGGACGTCTATAACCCTTCACAGGCGGGGCGTAACTGATACGAAATGGTTGTGCCATGTGCATGGTTCTTGTGCCGATGGCATAAGGTTCACTTTAAAAATCCAAATTCGCGGGCCGTATTGATTAAAACTGAAGTTTTCTGCTAAACGCTTTTGCAAAAAAAAAGAAACAGTTAAATATTCTTTGCCGCAATTATTTTGATATTTTGTTTAGCCAATTAATAGAAAGTACGAATAGGTTTGCCGGCCGCAAGATGCGGGCTCGCTGGCCGCGGGTTGCTCATCAATGATAAATGTGGAAAGTTCTTATAAGGCAGTAGTAGTATGTTAACAGTGTAAATATTCCATTATAATGTATCCCATTTCTCTAAAATCACTGAACAGAATAGCCGTGTGATGTGAGCGTGTTGGTGTGTCTAAAGTAAGCTCAGTTTTCCCTTAGTTTTGGTGAAATCGATCAAACATGTTGAAATGTCGAAATTCTTTGTAATTCTATCGAAGATTCTCAACTTCGTGAGCCTGTCAGGACCCCTAGCACGGTCGATCGATAAGGATTGTATCGATAACTTCTTACCGTTCCCTAGGACAGATCGCTAACATACAAATAGATAAAGATTGTTAGTCATTGTGAACTGTTTTTTTTTATTTAATTTAATTAAGAAGTATGTTTTCAGGTTTTCACGGCCAAAAGTATTTTTTTTATTTATTTTTGGGGTGTTATGCCGTGTTTCGCTACCTCCTTCTTTAGCCAACGTTTCGGACAGCGTTACAGTGTCCATCATCAGGGCAGATGAGCAAATGATATTGGTGAAAGTGTTTGCTTATCCATGTCGAAGCGATACCGTGCTGCCAGCTCCATTTCTCTACGAGCTGGAGTTAGAAAAAATTCAGCATGATTTTTTGCGTTTAGCTTTGGTGTAGCCGTCATTGACTGGATACCAAGAGCTATTGAGCTGAGCTTAAGTTGGCTAAAGAAGGAGGTTGCGAAACACGGCATAACACCCCAAAAATAAATAACGAAAAAAGTATGTTATTTATTCTATTATTGGGTCCCAGATGTCGAGTGCCAAGAGTAAAATAATAGCTAATTAACTTTGTAATGCAATTTCGTACTGGTAGATTAGTTTGTTTTTGGGGTATTATGCAGTGTTGCGCTACCTCCTTCTTTAGCCAAAGTTTCGGACAACGTTACAGTATCTAAACGTTGGCTAAAGAAGGATAAAGGGCAACACGGCATAATACCCCAAAAATAAATCATGATAATACCTTTGAAAATCATTTCTGATAGGTTAATTGTTTATTTTATATATTTTAAAAAGTTAATAATAAATTTGAAAATTTAACCCGGTGGAATAATGACGTGAAACAGTGTAAATATTTCATTAGTATCTCATATCTATAAACGTTATATCATAAAGTTTTATCTATTATAAAAGAGAATTCTTATTATATAAGAGAACTCTGAGAATAAAATCTGGTTCAGAAAATATAAATATCTAATGTAAGGTTTTTTTAATTATAAATTTACATGTTTTCACCTCACAAGGGGCCATTTGACATCGTCACATCAAAAATCGGCGTCATTATATATTTTTATCTATTAAGGCCCGATTGTAAGCGCTCAAAAAGAAGAAAAAATCAATTTTGAGAGAGCGCGCTTATATTCAAAACGATAATATTTAAGTTAAAATTTAAAAAATGTGTAACAAAACACGACTCGTTTAAAAAAGAGCAGAAATATCACGGGAAAGGTCTTAAATAACATAAGATGAAGCTTTACGTGAAATCCTATTTAGATTCATCTTTCCGACGAATCGGTTTACAGTCATCAAAAAATATCTATGTATTGGAATTACAATAAAATTATTAATTGCAGAACAAAAAATATAGGCCTAAAGCACTAAAATTTTTTTTTTGCCTGACTTAATTACGAAGTAATATCAAAAACTATATTTTTTTTAATACTCCTTTTTGGCTAAGACTATTTTTGAGGTTTTGTATGTTCTAACTTTTTCATTCTTATAAAATTATGCACAAAATAAATAAAAATCAATTTTTCGCTTATTTGCCTCGGGCAAACACACGACGCGCGATTTTAAATTTTGTGTGCATGAGAATCGAAATATTTCTAGCGTTTATATGCCTCTCAACCCTCAACAAATACGATGTTATAAAAAATAAAATCACAGTTTCAAGTCCAAAGATATTCATAACAATGTGAAATCGGCTGACCGGCAGTGAAACGAGTTAATTACACTTATAATATTATGTTGTTTTAAGCTTAGTACCTCCTATTTAATAATTATGTAGTTATTGTTACAAAAGCATTCAAGACTTTTAAACAATTCTCATTGTCTCAATAGTTTAATTGTTCTGTGCACGAAGACAATGATGTTAGTGAAGAGAGACAAGAGAGACAAGGGGGACAAGGCGGTGGAAATATCAAGTCCGCTTTTACTCCGACACATCGATTTAGTTGCTTATGCAAGTATTCTACAAGAGCAACAGGTCAGAATATAATATACTTACCTACATATCGATCGTCCAGTTGATTAGTCAGACATCTCTGAAAAATCGAAATTTGAGTTGAGTATGCAGTTATGTGTAAAAGTGTATCCTCTATCTGGTACAATACTCAGATTACTCGTAAACACCACCAAATCAATTATAATGCAGAAAAGTTCGTTGTGAATTAAACTAAATGTTGACGTTTTCTGGGTCACCAGTAGGATATTTCAAAATGTCATACTTACCATATTTTTTACCAAATTTACTACGTAAAAACAGACACGATTTATTTGATGTATTTATTTCCTCATTATCTCAAAACTTGATATTGGAGATGTCTGACTAATCAACTGGGCAATCGATTTTGTAATTTATCATCACTGCTTCTATTCTCGGCAACGCTCTGAAAGGCTATTCCCTAAAATTTGTGATAAGAGATCGTTCTCCCGCGACAAGTTCTGTCAGATTTGTGTGATTTTCTACAGTTGTTAAATGAATAAATAATCAAGCATACTTGCAGGAATTTATTAATTAGTTTTATTTTTGTAAATTGTGCATTTAAGTTTACAATTTTCTTATTAATTATAACATATCATATTGCAAACTTTATTTCTTCTTGTTTTAAGTAGCTCCTTACAATACACTTTGAACTTTCCAAGTTTCTGGTAGAATGTTGTATAACTTCATCCCTTTGTATAGTAAACTGTTCTGCGTATTCGTTTTGTCCTTTTTTGTAGTCTGATTTCCTTGCAAGTCCTTGTGTTGTGTCTGTGAATGTCCTTGTTGTATGTAATTTTGTTTGAGAAGTATTTTGGTAACATGTTGTTCATGTTTAAAACGACCCAAACTAAAATACGTGACAGCTCACAGATGAAATTTTGACATCGGCCGATAGAAAAAGCAAATAACAGCCGTAAAAAATCACACAAATCTGACAGCACTTCCCGCAGGAGAACGATCTCTTATCACAAATTTTAGGGAATAGCCTTTCTGATCTCGTCATGCATAATCTAAACGTTGATTAAAAGGGCTTTAAGCCAGTTTGCTGACCAGGTCTGCATTGCCAGGGGTTCCATGACAGAACATTGAAAAAATAACTAATTTAACCTAAAAGAAACTAACCTAACCTATTATTTTATTGGTTTATCATGTTTTGTTTGATCTTGTTAATATTGGTCATGCATCTACGTTATAACCATCCTTTTTCCACCTCGTTCCCTTAATTTTCCCTTCTCCTTCCCTTCGTTCCTCCCTCACAACACACCTCTTTTAGGGACGCCATTGCGACTTCTGTGCGGGTTTCATGTAAAAAAAACGGATCGCAACCCGAATATTACTATGTGTTTTCGTTCCTTTTTGGTTTGACATTCCGGAAAGAAAACGGTTCCTGAACTTGACTATTATGAGGCCCAAAATTTATTCTAAATTTTCAAAACATGATACTAACGCGACAGACAAAACAACTCAAACGTTTTGTTCTAGAAATTTTCATGTTCAATCCGTGACCTTTTATGTCACAAAAGACCTGGGTCAAAAAAACGCCTGCCAATTATTTAAATGCTGGAATTTTCAAACATGTTCGATCTAATCTCGAAATAAATTACAAGGTTTGGCGCAGATTTTTTAAAGTTTTGATAATATGTAAGCCACAATCCTCTATTATTATCGAACGAAGTTGAAGTGTCTGCCGATTCATAAAAATATTATTTATTTATTTTATTTTAGGGAAATCAACAGTTTACAACTTGATTAATTTATACATGTTTGATATACCTACCTATCTGAGAAACCAATTAACTAATTATAGATTTCCTCATTGTAATATTATATTATTTATCTATAAAATAAACAGTAATCTTACAATAACTAAAGAAATTACATTTTTACAACAGGAGGTGGTAGTACATAATATAAGTCGTTCCACAATATACCATTAAATTTATGCATTTTTGTACACATTAATACATTTTTAATAGATTTTTTATATTTATTTTCAGTACAATTGAAGATATCAATTTCAGACAGAATGTTATCATATGTTGAACACAGTCTTATAAAACAAGCATTTTTATTTGAATTTGTATTATAGTGTTTTTCTTTAAAAATATTACGTGAACGTGTGTGCCGTGTAGGTACTTTGAAATAAATTCTGTTCAATAATTCAGGACAGTCAGTAATGTTGTTTACGATTTTATATAGCAACATTGCATCTGAGAATTGTCTACGTACACTCAATGTATCAATTTTGAAAAATTTTGTTGCATCAAGATAATTATTAAATCGATGTGCGATTTAGAAGAAATGTATTTTATGATTTTTTCTGAATCGATTCAATTTTGTTTATATGTAATGCATAAAATGGAGACCACACAGTTGACGCAAACTCTAGATGGCTTCGTACATGTGCAAAGTATAGTTGTTTGATAATTACAATGTTTGTGAATTCTTTTGTATTTCTTACGATGAAACCAAGCATTATAGTGGAACTGAAAGAAGTGGCTGAAATGAAATATATAATTTTAATAGAATTCTTATTTGCATTAGTTGGCGGATATTGCCGTTAAATTTTACCGGTAATTCAGTATGGTTCCATGCCAACTGAGAATTAAGTCAACTCAACACCTCCTTAAAAATTCATTAAAAGCTAAGAAAAAAATCATTTTAATTTAGCCGATTTATACATATATTTGTATCACTCTAAATGACTTATCTGAGATGGTTCTGAGTTGGTTTCATTCCGAGTTGTCCGGTCACCATTCGGTATACACAATTACTATTAGGGGTCATCCATAAATTACGTCACACGAATTTCATGATTTTTTGAATTCGTGTGACGTAATTTATGGATTTTGATGTTTTTCGTCGCGGTCATATTTACCACAACAGAGGGGGTGAGATGGGATATTTTTGTGTCGAATGCAATCTCTTCCGGGAGGGGATACGGGGAAATTTTTGTGAATTCACTGCGTGCGGGGAGGGGCCAAATGGGATACTGCGAGGTGTCAGCCTGATTTTACAAACTCGCGAGAAGTACGCCTTGTCACATTTCTCTGCACCCCTCCCCCCCTAATGTTTTTTATTAGTTTTATATCTTGGGGAAGGATGTTAAATAATAATACAGTATCGTCAGCAAAACTAATTATGTTTCCTTTAATTGTAAGGTTTTATAATACAGTATTATCGTCAGCAAAACTAATCATTTATGTAGATAATGAATAGAATCGGTCCCAGTACACTTCCTTGAGAGACGAGGTAATAGTTTGCTCTTTCGTTTGCCAATTTGTTGCAGTTGCAATCGATATTGCATCTTTGACTTGCTGTTCTGTTACATTCGAAGACATTTTGGAAATTCTGTCTTGCACTATTTCCGCAGATAGAGGTAATTATTTCATTCTTTTCGTGATCGCTTCTTTATTTTTAAAGTAAAAAAGCTATTCAGACGCTTTCAGTTGAGCCGCAGACGTATTTGCAAAGAGCCGCAAATGGCTCGCGAGCCGCTCCTGCCAACCCCTGACCTAAGTAGAAAATGAAGATAGTGTTGGTAGTTCTTAGTCGATGTAAATACAGTGTCAAACTTTAATTGATAATATAATATAGTTATTTATCTGTCAAATATGTTAAATAATATAGTTATCTGTCCAAATCTGTCTGTACGTCTGTAAGGGTCTTTAAACTTTTTCATCTATTGTTTTAAAAAGCTTCTGAGCTTTTCCGCCAGGTTACTTTGCTTTTCCCCAACGCGATTCAAAAACTGTCATCCCATGTCTAGGGAGAAACAGGGAAATCCAGGAGAGAAAAGGAGTTTATGACTTCGGATACAAGGAGATTTCGGAATGATTTCGGATAGAGATTTCGGTACAAAAAAACGTCTTACCGGTTTAAAATAAATAATACATATTTTTTTTAATTTGGTGGGCGTAAAGCAATTGCAAGCAAAATTCACTTGCAAATAAAATAAGGAGATTGTTGATTTTTAGGGATTTTATTAATCTTTTTCTTTGGGGTATTGGTTTATTTATGGTCGGGAGTTTCTGTTTCTTGAACTGGCAACGGCAACGCTAACTGTCAACATTCAAAATAAAATAAGTTTCAAACTTCAACGGTTGCCAATCGAATCGAAAATCGAAGAATTTTCTAGTAAATATTGCGCGTGCTTTATAGGAGAGGTTGATTTTAAAATCGTTTTATATTATTAAATGGTATAATACCTGTGTAGCGTGCATTTCTTTTCAGAAATGGATAAAAATATTAAAAACCAGAACTTTGCGGAGATAAGTTGGAATTATTGGTAGCATTATTATAATAATATCTCCGTATTAGAAAATAAGAAAAATGTTTCGGTGAGATATGTACCTACCCAATTGTTTCCGCCTAAAATAAATTAAATAATTTTACAAAAATGATTATTTGTTCCACGTCAAGTCAAACTTATTTCATGACATGTGTAGCTAACTAATTACTAGTACCGTCCTATGAATTTTAATTTTTCTTCAGTATGTTTTGTTTATCATTTCAATAAAAAGAAATAAAAAATAAAAAAAATCAATACATTTAATGAAAACAAATAACTTTGTGTACACCACTATTTAATTAACAATTTCAACATGTTTCGAAAACTATGTACTTCTAGAAATTTTAACATTAGAGTTAAGGAACATCTAAGATGTTTAAATAATAATAATTATTCAGAATTTGCAAACCACATTTTGGAAACAGGTCATTCTTTTGATATTAATAAAGTTTTTAAAATTTTACACACTAATACAACGGGTATACAATTAGATAATTTAGAAATTTTAGAAATTAGGAAAAGTGTTAATAGTAAATTAAATATTATAAATAACCAAAGTTTTTTAAAAATAGCCATCTTTTAAATTTATTTTCGAATTAATACTTATATTTATAATAATTCATTTTGTTATTTAGACTTCCTATTTTGTTTTAATAGATTTTTTTATTATGTTAATGTAATTTTTTACCCATCCTAAAATAATTTTTATATTTTATTTTATATAATTGTTTTTTATGATATTTTAAGTAATTAGTCACCTCTCCTTTCTAATATTTTGTCTATACTTGTTTGTCCTTTGTTATTTTTTATTAACTTATTATCCTGACGAAGAAAACATAGTTTTCGAAACATGTTGATATTGTTAATTAAATAGTGGTGTACACAAAGTTATTTGTTTTCATTAAATTAATAATGACGCCACAAAGTAAATTTGCGAATTTTGAAGAAAAAGAATAAATACAGTTTATTTTTTTATTTCTATACGTACTTGATATAATGATAAAGTTCAGATAATACAGAAAATGTTCATAAACTTAAGTAGTTTTGTTTTGTGGAACACCTGCGAGAGAACGATATAGCAATAAAATATTTATTTAATTCATGGGTACTCGGTTCCAATAAATCCGATCCGGTTCTCGGTTCCGATAAATCCACAGTCCCACGCAAGTTTCCTTTGGTGTAGTGGTATAAAGCGCCTGACGAACCTCTGCAGACATTTAGCGGACCAAGGATCGAATCCTACGAAATCCAAAAGAAATCTTTTTTTATAAAAGTAATATCCGATCTTCAAACCAATCCAAATGAACGGGCTAAAGAAAATACAAAAGAAAGCAACATCTAGCGACTCGAAAAAGAAAACACAAATACTAATAAGATGACAAATGTATATATAGGAAAAGGTGCACAAATGACAAAAATATGAAATAAAATCATTCTTCACATTAAAAAAAAAATGCTTCGTAGCCTCCTCACTCTTATCTTATTGTCTATTTTAGTTTTCTGATGGTTTCGCTTCTACCGCGTGTGAATTGTACACTCTAATATATTTTTTTCCATGGCTTTTCACCACGAGGGAGTGTTCCAGCCAAAGGTTTATCAGTTGAAATCGTACGAAAGGAGTGCAAACCTTTAAATAACAAAAGAAGGATTTTTTTACAGAGAACATTTCAAAATAAGATGTGCATATACTTTTTTGAAACAAAGAGTCAACATTGATATATTCTTATAGCTTATTGCTAATATAAGCGCATTTCAGATAGCTATGTCATAATCTTTCCCTTCATCTTAAAGAATGTGAGTAACCGAAATTTTGAGGGGCCTACCTACATAATATACATAATGTGACTATATCGATCGTCCAGTATTAGTCAGACATCTCTGAAAAATCGAATATTGAGTTGAGTATGCAATTATATGTAAAAGTGTATCCTCTATCTGGTACAATAGTCAGATTACTCATAAACACCACCAAATCAATTATAATACAGAAAAACGTGTGGTGGATTGAACTAAATTTTTTCTATTTCATTAGTAGGATATTTCAAAATATCGTACTAATGAATGGGACTGTTTATACCTCCCGGTATCTGATGTCTGACTAATCAACTGGACAATCAACATATAAATTTGGATTCTTCCGAAAATAAAACGAATATCGTTCAACAGAACACTTAGACCTCTCGTTGGCAGTAAAATTAACAATATATATTTTTGTTTTCAGGAGTTAATGGAGAAATCAAATCGGAAAAAATGGCGAGTTTGGCTGACGGGCATCGTTATTGGCGTGGTGGTTGTGGCACTCATCGTGACCGCGGGCATCTTACTGACCAAGGCCAAGGACGAGAGCAACGGGGAGCCCGTGGCGCAGCCCATCACGCTGGAGGACGTCATGCACGGCAAGCTGACGCCCAACAGATTCAACGCCACGTGGTTGACAGGTAACTACAACTATAATAAGTGTGGTTGATCATCATTACCATATTCCCATAACATTTTTTTTTATATAATACGTCGCAAGAGTCCCAACTGCTCCCGTCTGGAGCCAGTATGGCATCCCCGATTGGGGCATGTTCTGAGGCTGAAGTTACTGGGGAGGGGAAGGAGATGGGGAAGAGGAAGGTGTAGAAATACCTGACTTTTTTGATCTGGTCACCAAACGTGGCTAAAGCCTTTTTTTCGTTATTTGTTTTTGGGGTGTTATGCCCTGTTGCGCTACCTCCTCTAAAGGAGGAGGCAGCGTGGCATAACACCCCAAAAACAAATAATGAAAATACTGCTGGCTAATCGTGGCTAGAGCCATTTCAAGCAAAGTTTCGATTCTGAATGGTAGTCTTACACCGGGGCGATGCTGAGAGTATCTTCCACTCTCGAAGTTGTCGCAAATATACGATATATTATTTTAAATTAAGTTATTGTGAAATAACACAAATTAATTAAAAAAAAATTATTTGCGCACGCTGACATTCAATCCCAATCGGATTGCGAATCAAGAGCCTTACCCCTCGACTATGAGGCCTCGAACATGGCGACCACCCTAAATTGTGAGATCATTGGCTAGCCTCTTGAGTCCATCCATACTTACAGTTTACTAGAACTATCATGAGTGTGGTTGACCCGTTGATTGTCATTATTAAAAATTGATAAATTTGACGGCCTCCATGGTCGAGGGGTAAGGCTGTCGACTCGCAATCTGGAGGTCGCGGGTCCAAACCCCCACATGCTCAAATAAATTTTATTTGCTTAATTTGGTTATTTCACAATTTATTCTTTAAAAATAATATGTAGTATATTTGCGGCTCGTTTCAGAGTGGAAGATACTCTAAGTTTGCCCCGGTGTAAGACCACAATTCAGAATTTAAATGTTGCTTTAAATGGCTTTAGCCATGTTTGGTGATCAGATTTGAATAGCTAAGTACTCCTCCACTTTCCTCCTCCCCATCTTCTTCCTCTCCCCATAACTTCAGTCAACACACCCTAATTGGGGATGCCGTAGTCTTACTGGCTCCAGACGTTGGATGGGAGCAGAATCTCCTGCGGTATTTACCTACATTAAAAAAACGAAAAAAAAATTATATGCAGTATTGAAATAGCTAAATATGCACCAATGCCAAAATGTGCACTAAAAACGATGAAATATGCACTCACCATGCCAAAATGTATGCCCAAAGTTCCTGTGCTATAGGCAAGTCTTTTGGAACTGCTTCTTTGGGATTTTTTTTATTTCATTTCAACTCTAGGTTGTTGGGTACTCTAATACATATTATGTGATACAACTGCAGTTAGAAAGAGAATCATCTAATTTTAATAAATTTCGCCAAATAAAGAACGAAAAAAAAAAGTTTCTCCTTGGTGCATAACAAACAATTCATTATTATTACTCTAAATCGTGGTCTTAGTTGTAATGTATGTATGTGTGTTGTTATCACAATGCAAATCCTAATTATTACACATTGCTTTATGCAGATGACGAGCTAACCTATACGGATGCAGAAGGAAATCTTGTTATTTTCAATGTACAAACTGATACTGAGGAAATACTTCTTTCAAAGGACAACCAAGTGAGTAAATGTTTAAACAATGTATCTTTGGCGTTACACAATCTCCTCCAACGATTGCAAACCTATTTGTAACTGAAGGATGATTCAGTGTCTTTTGTGACAGTTTAACTAACGCATGATAAATCGGTCGTGTACGACAAAATTTGACAGTTTTCTTAAATGTGGTATTCTGTATCGCCCTTGTGTTAAGACACCAACTCTTAAAAGCAGTTAAGCTAACAGGAGAGATGACAATGTGTTTGCCGCAAAATCCTTGTTAAGAGTTGTCGGTCACAAGAAAATTTGCAAAAAAAATTAATCTAATGTCATCGCATAGGTATAAAAAAATACAACAATCAAAATAATGATAAAAATTTGGTTTTCTGTAAAGTCGGTTTAAAGACGATAATTTTACGTCATAACATCATATAATAACGATAAAGAGAGATAGATGGGTCGCAAGCCGAACACTTAGGCCGATCGTGCTTCTCTATCGCTTGCTCGCACGCTCGGCTGAAACGGAACGTGACAATGAGTCATGCTCATGCAGTTATAATTTGGGAGGCGGGAATGGGTACCGCCGCCCCGGGAACCTTTATTGGATAACCAACACCTCTGCCGTAGGTCACCCCAAGTGGTTCGCTATGTTTGGTGATTTAGCAGGGGTGCCCGGGTTTGTCTAGGTCTTGGAGGCGGATGACCAGGATTCATTGAACCCCAGATAAACCCTTTTCCTTCCCAGAACTCTCCTCTCCTCCTTTTCCTAAAAAAAAAAAAATCACACAGCATCCCCAAGGATGACATAGGCCCTGAGGGGAATTATTTTCCTCAGGACCTCCTGTGTGGAGCTCATGTAAAAAAAAAAATGTTTTTTCATTCGTGCCGGCGTTCATCGATTTATAAGACGTTATCACATAAAAAAAAAGATTGTTATATATGAACGCCTATTAGACTTATATTATTAAATACAGCATTCATTTATGTACTTCGCTCGATAAGTTATTGGTGAAGGTGCCAAATTGCGCTTATGCGTATTCCTAACCCTCAAAATAAACTTTGATTGAGAATAAATGGTAGTTTAATGCATGTTTTACCATCTCTCTCGACATAAATATTGTGTGTCCTAGTAATTAAGTTGAACTTTATAAAATATCTTATAAACTCTCAATTGATTGATGAATTGATAGCCGATAACACACAGCCTTCAGACATCCCACAGATTTTGTCTTAATTGTCTCATAACGCTGTCTTAACACAAAAGATACAACCATCCGTCTGATGAATATTTCCTTACATAAATATGAATGTTGAACACTAAACTTGTGTCCTATGACAGCACTGTTTTTGTTCTCCTGTCATTGTTTTGTAAATACTGGATATTCTTTATTTCATATTATTTTATCAATATTTTGTAATGGACTCGTAAGGAGCACTGTACGATTATTTTTTTTAAATTTATTATAGTTAAGCGCACTTGAAATGAAATGACACAAAACTGCGCTATAAAAATGTAACATTATTATTATTAAACCGTATAGCTTAGGTTAACTCTTTGAAAAATAATAATGTATTACCCCGTGAGTACTGATTTGCTTACGTATAATACTGTCAATCTTGTCTCCCTAGAGTGGTGAAGAGCTGTGCATGCCCCGGGATAAAAGAAGAAAAATAATCGGAATTTATTCCAAAAAGGTTTTCAATTTACATAAATTAACCTTTCTTTTTACGTATCCATCAGAATTTATTTTCCTTCTTTTCTTAGGGCTTTACAGCTCTACCTCTTGAAATACCAATGTAAAATAATAATGGTATTTCAATAAAATAACTTCTGTGTTATTTGTTGGTATTTCCACATGAAAAAATACGAAATATTGATTACACACATACTTATAATAATTTAATTTTTAACATGAAATAGTACTTTTTTGCAGATATTGGGAACATCATTCGATCAACAGTTATCAGCTGATAAGAAGTATTTACTGCTGGCTCTGAGCTACAGAAAGGTATAACTATATAATATTATTTTTAATACAAACTAGTATAATAAACAAAACAAAAAAAAAAATCTACCCCAAATTCTCTCTATGCGCAATGCGCATCTTGATATATTGTATATATACCGATCATTCACCCTATTCCAAAAAAGGGTGACCGCTCCAACCCGGCCAACTACCTCCCCATAGCGTTCACATCTGTTCTGTCAAAAGTGATGGAACATGTGATCAATGACAAACTTAATTTGGGAGGCAGGAATGGGCACCGCCGCCCCGGGAACCTTTATTGGATGACCAACACCTCTGCCATAGGTCACCCCAAGTGGTTCGTCTGTTGATTACGTTTGGTGATTTAGCAGGGGTTCCCGGGTTCATGGGGTGAGGTTTGTCTAGGACTTGGAGGCAGATGGGTAGGAATCTGGGTTTCAGTGTGTTGACACTGAACCCCAGATTCCTACCCATCCCTTAAACCCTTTTCCTTCCCAGAACTCTCCTCCCCTTCCTTTCCTTAAAAAAACCCCCCACACAGCATCCCCAAAGATGACATAGGCTCTGAGGGAAATTATTTTCTTGAGGGCCTCCTGTGTGGAGCTCATGTAAAAAAAAACTGCTCACATACCTCGAGAAGAACAAATTATTAACGACCGTCAATTCGAATTCCGGCAGAACCGCTCCTGCAGTGATCTTCTTGCTTATGTGACGCGTGTTTGGGGGCGGTTCCTGGAACATTTCGGTAAAAGCCAAATTTTTTTTTTTTTACATGAGCTCCACACAGGAGGCGCTGAGGAAAATAATTTCCCTCAGGGCCTATGTCATCTTTGGCCAATCCGGAATAAAATAAACATTGACTTTATTCAGGCTGTCACATATGTGATATACCATTGGCTATCCCCGTAATTGTAAAAGTTAACAGAAGTAGTAAACTTTCACACTGCCTTATAACGTAATAGATATGCGTAATATTATTGAATACCTACTAACATTTTATTATATTTCAGCTCTACAGACACAGCTATACTGCTCAGTATGTGGCCATAGAGTTGGACACTGGTGAACAACTTCTAATAACACCCGATGCCAATGAAACGTATTTAGAACTGGCTGTTTGGGGGCCACAGGGAAATGCTCTGGCGTTTGTTCAACATAACAACATTTACTACAGAAGTTCTGTGAACGATGCCACCGTGCAGATATCTAGTGATGGAAAACCAGGAACCATTTACAACGGTGTTGCAGATTGGGTGTATGAAGGTAGGCGTGCGTAGAAGACAACAGGAGACTTTCAAATATTGTCAGATTATTCGTAATCTGCAATTATGTGCCTTTAAGGCCTCTGCTCATGGAGAAACTGAAAAGAAACGAGTTCTAAACGCAATTGAAATCAACCTTCTTAACAAAATCGATATTTTTCTGATCTAACATGTCAAAACTTGACATGTCTACCATGGCAACCTGCCAACAATGCAAATGAAACTCCACCGCCGTGGCGACCAGCAGTGCTGGTTTTGCAGTTGCATTGTTGACAGGTTGCCATGGTAGCGGCTCACGAACTGTCAAGTTTTGACATGTCAAATCAGAAAAATATCGATTTTGTTAAGGAGGTTGATTGCAATTGCATTGACATGTCTACGGCTCACTACGGCTCATGACGGCTCACGAACTGTCAAGTTTTGACATGTCAAATCAGAAAAATATCGATTTTGTTAAGGAGGTTGATTGCAATTGCGTTGACATGTCTACCATGGCAACCTGTCAACAATGCAACTGAAACTCCACTGCCATGGCGACCAGCAGTGCTGGTTTTGCAGTTGCGTTGTTGACAGGTTGCCATGGTAGCGGCTCACGAACTGTCAAGTTTTGACATGTCAGATCAGAAAAATATCGACTTTGTTAAGGAGGTTGATTGCAATTGCGTTGAGAACTGGTTTATTTTCAGTTTCTCCATGAGCGGAGGTCCTTACTCGTCTTTCTTTTAAAAAAAACCTACACAATTATTTTCTTAAAATTGGATAGAGTGACACTTTGATATATCGGCCCACATTTTCAGAAGAGTGACTTTGCATCTTTTGTGTTATCATTTGCGTTAAGTCAGCATTACGAGACATTTAATACAAAAAGGCTAAATCTGTCAGATTTCGAAGGAAGGTGGCTTGGTGCGTTATTGGCTGTCAAATCTCTATGATTTTCTAATTCTTTCAATGGCTTGTCTGTGCGTGTTGTTTTTTCGGTGTGGATTAATTACCCACTTAAAAGCACAATTTACTATTAGTTATTATTAAATAACTACTTACTTACATATGAGCCTAAAAGGCGTTGATAAATGACTATTCATTCGTCGTATTATTTTGATGTTTATACGCGATGACATTTGATTTGCAAATCTTTTCCACAACTGACATCTCTTAATGAGGATTAGGCGGCAAACGCGCTGTCATCTCTGGCCTTAGCATTTAATACTTATAGAGTTGGTGACCTAAAACAAATGTAGCTTGTTAGTGCGATTTGTACATATTTTTGTCGTATTGGTTGTTTATCAAAGATACAGAATTACTCTTCTGATCTCTTCAATGTAACTATGTATAAACAAAGTTGTACTGTACAATCACATATTTTCATCGAGAAATTATACCAAATTTTGCACAATAATTGTTTTGCATGCTATGCAAGATACGGATATTATCTTATGTCACTTCCTGAAGGCAACAGGAACTAATAAGCCGTTTAAATACAACTGTGATAATAGATGAGTCAATATTTGGAAGCCCTTTCCAAGAAAAAACATCATCACAAAATGAAATCACTTCAAATTCTGGTGAACGATTTTTTGCATTGTTAAAAAATTTATTTTCAGTCATTGTTACTTAACTTCTCAGGCCTCAGGCATATTTTTTCGGAAGATCAAAATATTTCCGCTTTGCAATAAAATCCAAAAAAATGTAATATTTCTGAACGCTTCTGAAAAATAAAAACTGTTTTTGAAAGGTGATGAAATATGCTTTCAAATTTTATAATTTGAATTAAACATAAGTATAATTTTTTAAATATAAAAAAATTTTATGCAAAAATAAGAAAGTTTTAAAAATAGCTCGCCTTACATTTTTTCTAACTAAAATTATTGATAACAAAAAAAACACACACACATATTTTATTACACAAATGTATTATAAACTTTATCATCACTCACTTTTATGTCGTTATGTGTAAAAATAATTAATAAAAAATTCCCAAGGATTCATAATTTTTTTCAAATTGTGTTCGGAAACTTTGGTTTCATAAAGGTGTACATTTTAGTTATTTTGCAGAGCTTTTCGATTTGAATATAAAGCATGGCGTTTTCTGTTTCTTATATTATAGATATAGATAATATTTTTAACCGTGATTGTAAGGGAGACTGAACGATTTCTACGAGACCTATATGAATTGTTCCGAAAACCGAATGAATTAGCCTGACGGTTAACTAGTAATTCTGAAGTTTTGTTTATGTACAGCTGTGGTTCCCAATCTCTTTTGGCCCACGGACCCCCTTCCCAAACTCTTTTGGCCCAAGTTTATCTTTTTTTTATATAAAAACTGTATCTCTGTATCAGAAAACTAATCATGTAAAAGCCCATCAGAGCGCTGAAAATTAATAAATAAATAAAATAAATATTTAACGAACAAACAATTATTACATTTATATAATTACTAGCTTTCCCCGCGGCTTCGCTCGCATGGTATTAGGGGAAATTACTGTAGCGCTTGGACTTATCAATTATCCCCCCTCCCCCCACCCCCTTCCGCATTCCATACATTCATTCCCGGTACATTTAGTTATCAAACAGCTCGCCTGCCGTCTAAATTTCATAATAAAAAAAAGAATTATCCAATTTGGTGCAGTCGTTTGGAATTTATGCGCTTACAAACATTTCGGAGATTTATTTGTATTTAAATATTTGGAAGTTTGTAAACATAATAAAAAAATAACACTGTTTATACAGTCTTTATAATCGTTACGAATTATATTTTTAATATAGGAACTCTCATTTGACATTTATTCCAAAACATAAGCTTGTCCAAAAAAAAATATATAGATATATACATATTTCGACTACCGTAACACGGGTGTGTGCCTAGTGTGTGGTCGAAAAACCTGTAAAAAAATGCATACCTAAGTTATTTTATGAATAAAGAATAATAAAAAATTTAAAAAAACAATACAACGTAATACCCCAAAAGTCAACCACTATAAGTATTGGTTTAGTTGATCGCATTGATCATGCAAGTGGATAGAATTTTTTTAAGAAAGGTTTACTTTTTTCATTGAATATAATTTCATTTTTCTAGAGGAAATCTTCGGATCAAACAAGGCATTGTGGTTTTCGGAAGATGGCTCTAACATGGCCTACGTGAAATTCAACGATAACTCGACTCGCGTCATGGCCATACCATTCTATGGACATTCAGGGGATCCTGACTCACAATACACCAGGCAACTATCCATCCGCTATCCTAAGGTATGTATATCCTAAGTATGGAGTTATGATTAATGCTTAGTTAAATACAATGTCTGTTTAAACAATGTCTCATCTTGTAATTATTATACTCATGTATTATGTAGTTACTATAATGTGAATGCAATACACAGGATGGACAATAAAATAATGCATTTCTTCTTTGTAATAGATCATTGTTTGCTTAGGATGCAACTGTAATAATTGATATATATCTTTTATATAATTACATTATCCACTTATAAATCATGACAATGGATCAATTAAACTTTGTTTTACTACATTTTCATTCGGAATTGCTAATTTATTTGTTTCTATCACCCACATTAGTTATTGAAATAAACTCTAGGTGAGTGTTAATGTGCTACCGTATGTATTAATAATAGTAGAATAAAACTTAATTTACATTTTACAGTATGACCGTTAACTTTGTCCAAATGACCATTAGAAAATTTTACAGGAGGAGAAGGTTTTCTTTCATTATTTCAATGAAACATTGTTTAAGATAAAGCTATTTCCGTAAAGATAAAGGTATCATTAGTTTAAATAATTCTTAGTTAAGTGATTAACTATCATTTTTTATACTTTATTTTTAATGTTTAAGTGGAGATTGAACAAATACTAAAATAGTCGTTTGGACAATTAAGAACTAGGCGATGTACTGTAGATTCTGTAGATATAAAAAATAATTTCTTCATTCATTAGGGGCCATCCATAAATTACGTCATACCTTAAGTGGGGGGAGGGGGTGCAGAGAAGTGTGACATTGTGTGACAAGGCATACAGGGGGGTCATGAGCTTTGTGACGTCACATGCAGTTAGGCTTACCAGATGATAGGAATTTTCCTGATACTGTACGAATTTTTAAAGTGAAAGAAAACAACAAAGAAACACCGTCTTCTTCCACACATATTCTCGCGAGTTTGTAAAACCAGGCTGACACCTCGCAGTATCCCATTTGGCCCCTCCCCGCACGCAGTGAATTCACAAAAATATCTCCGTATCCCAAATAGCCCCTCCCCGTAGAGATTGCATTTGACACAAAAATATCCCACCTCGCCCCCTATGTTGTGGTAAATATGACCACGACGAAAAACTTCAAAATACTACAAGCTATTATTAAACGTGTGATGTCATGCTAGGGGGGAGGGGATCTCACAAATGTGACAGCGTGTGACAGAGACGGTGGGGGGGGTGGTCATTAAATCATGAAATTCGTTTGACGTAATTTATGGATGGCCCCTTAGTTACTTATTTAATTTATTTAAAGGAAACACGGTAACCGACAAATTTGATTAATAGGTATTTTACCAAACTGTTGCTGTCACTGTCGCTTTTACCTCCCAGAATACTGAATGAAAGGGAAACTGCAACTCAGGCTGATATACTTAAATAAAATCATCAAAATCGAGGTTTTGTGTTCCCTATTTTTATCCTACAAAACTGGACCGATCTTTAAGATTTTTATACCAACTGTATTGTAAGAAAAATTCAATGCCTGTATGTTTTGCTTTTTTTAAAAATAGATTGTCTAGTTTGTGTACTGAATTCTGTTGTTCAAACCACACAATTTTAACGATTTTTGGAGGGTCTTTGGAAGGAACCTAACCAAACCTCATTTTTGGAGGTTCCATGGAGGAAACCTAAACAAACCTAACCTAACTCTTTTAAGAATTAACTTATCAAAAAAAGCAAAACGTACCGACAGGCTTATTGGTCGATATAAATATTCTACTAGTGTCAAAATCCAGAGAGAAAATAATTGGGGAATATGTTTGTTTGGCCAAAACGCTGCCCGGTTTCCTCTTAATAAGCAACCTCTAATATTACGACATATATATTAATAGTATTGTAATTCTTTGTATGTCATTTATATTTGTCCTAGGCAGGTACCACAAACCCCACTGCTGAAGTTATTCTGGTCAAACTTTCTAACCCACTTGAATTTTTAAACCTTCCAGTTCCAGCTTCACTTACAGAGTGAGTAAGATTCATTATTTTACCTTTTTAAATGTGTACCTTTCTTTTTTTCAAATATTTTTGGCTTTCACCCTTCAATTTATTATTTTGGAAAAATGGAGGAATTGTTGCAACCACGGTTTTGATGGGAAAGTCCTTTGTATTGAGGCATAGCAGGCTCCCTTGGATTAACTAGCAATGTGCCAAAACTCTGCCCAAATATTGCGAGATTTATCTTTGTGGATGGAAAAAATGTTAGGTAGAGGAATGTGGTTTATGAGAGAGTAACTAACAATAGAGTTGGATGCTCCTTGTTTTGCCGAGGAATCCGCAATGTCATTTCCCATAATGACATCATGTCTAGGAATCCAAATCAGAGTTACGATTTTTCCAGATCTGTGAATGAAGCATATAAAGAACTAGTTTTAAGTTTTTGGAGGGAACTGTGAGAGTCGGACAGAACAAGGGAGTTCAAAATTATTTTTGATTATATATTTGAGAGATTCAATTATTGCACTCGGCAGAAACTATTGAAAATGGTTTGAAACTAAATAAAATATCCTTTCATTAGAATTATTGTGGTAAACGTTAATACCTATACCATAGTTAGGAGAGTCTGGAGATTTGGAGCCATCAGTAAATAAAAGAGAAGAGTTGGGCCATTTAGATGAAATAATGTCATTGAACGTATTATTGACAGTGCAGACCGGGAGATCGGAATGGCTTATAAGGATGCCGATCCCTTTTAAAATAGTTGGGGATAGGGTGACATGACTATATTTTAATTTGTAAAATGGGAGAAGATCATTTTGGATAATTTGAAGATCTGAGATTTGAAGATCTGAGATTTGAAGATCTGAAGATTCTTACAGATGGCAGGAAGAGGTTTAGTTTGAGTTCTGATTGTGATACATTCAGAGTACCTATCTTATTTCATGTGAATACTGCACAAGAGTTCCAACTGCTTCCATCTGTTAGGAATCAGTAGGACTATGACATCCTCAGTTGAGACTGAAGGAAGTATCTGGCTATTCAGATCTGGCCAATAATCATGGCTATTGCCATTTCTAGCAATGCTTTGTTTAAGCATGGTGGTCTTTCACCATGGCGATTCTGACAGTATCTACCCCTAAATAATGTGAAAGTGCGAAGGAATTGATCTTATGTCGGCATTTCAAATGTTATGTTGTAATTTCAGGCCCCTGGTAGCCAGTGTGACATTTGCCACCAACTCCACTGTGGCCGTCACATGGACAAACAGAGTTCAGAACGAGTCTCTAACGTTTCTGTGTGACACAATATGTCGACAAGTAAGTTTGCTTTTTGATTTTTAACTGGATCCCCAATGAATTTATCTGTGTAATTTAGATATTGCAAATTCTTTATTCCATTAATTAGCTTCGATATCCAGTAGCCATTGCAATGTTTTAGGAGATATTGCTTGTCTAATGTTTGTTGTACAGAAAGAGGGGAAAGTTATAAACTACTACACTGAAAATAATTTTATTATAAGTATATCACTTAGGTGAGTGACATCTCTTGACAAAATCTTTTACTTGTGTATTTTTAGCTTGTACATTACCGCCATCTATTAACAAATTAAAAAAATATATTAAATAATTATTTGATAATCAATAAATTTTCTTTCCCTTTTCAGGTATTCCAGTATTCTGAGTCAGAAGGATGGGTTGATGTCCTGCATGCACCTGTTTTTAGACCAGGGGGCAAATCATACTTCACAATATTACCTGAGGTGAGAATCTATTTTCATTTATAAATAATTAGCCTACAGTTCTGTGAACAGTAAACTTCACATAAAAGTATGTTTGTCTGATTTAATAAATTAAATCAAAAAATTTCATATTAATAATTAAATACCTACAGACTTACTTAAAAAAAATCATTCCACGACCATTAAACGGTGTTTTTGTTACACATTGTTCAAAGACCATACATTTTAAAATTATATATTAATAATAATAAAAATCTCCAACTCTATTTTTCACATGAAGCAACACTGTCTTAATTTGGGAGGCGGAAATGGGTACCGCCACCCCGGGAACCTTTATTGGATAACCAACGTTCGCTACGTTTGGTGATTTAGCAGGGGTGCCCGTGTTCTTGGGGTGAGGTTTGTCTAGGTCTTGGAGGTGGATGATCAGGACACACTGAACCCCAGATTTCTACTCACCCCTCTCCATAACTCTCCTCTCCTTCATTTCCTTAAAAAACCCTCCACACAGCATTCCCAAAGATGACATAGGCCCTGAGGGAAATTATTTTCCTCAAGGCCTCCTGTGTGGAGCTCATGTAAAAAAAAAGACACTGATTCATGCATGCACTGATTGGGATTATTTTTGCCGCGCTGAGCGCTTTGCAGCGTGTTGTGTTAAAGATATGTACATATGTCTAAAAATCTCTACATACATAAATCGCATGTTTTGCTGGCAAAATGATCAATTTTCTATTATATTTGTATAATTCTTTATATTTTCAAGTTATATGTATTATTTTTAATCAGTTTTAGTCAAGTTACTGTACAAAAATCGTATGTTATAAATTGAACTATCATAAAATGGTTTTATATTATATGTTATATCAATATTCAATTTGCATTTTAGGGTGTTTATTTTATAAGAATTTCTTGAAAGTGATGTTTTTTTAATAACATAAATGTCTAAAATGTGTGTTGGTAAAGATATCAAAGAAACAAACGTTGTAAGAGGTGCAAGCAATGCATTAAAATGTCAGTTTTTTATTGTTAATTTTTGGGAATTAAAAGCAAACATAAATTTTTTGATTGATGATCTGCAAAACTCTCTAGTTAAAACTGGACTTTCGCTAAACTCATTCAATAATATTACATACAATCATTATTTTGCGTACATGCATATCATTGTGTTATTACTTTGAAAATTGTTGATGGGTTTGAAAAATTAATGTTTTTTTTTTAGAAAATTGGGAATGATTCCTGGAGGCAGGTTGCTATGATTTCTGATAACAAACAAGACGAATGGGATAAAACATACTTGACCAAACTGCCCAAAACAGTCATTGAAATCTTGCACTGGGATGAAAAAGCCGAAACACTGTAAGTTTTTTAAATTATTACCTACATATTCACATCAATGTATAGTCCACTTGATTTCAGTACTTTCAGAATTAACACTAGTTTGTGAATTAAATATTGGTGGGCCGTCAGTAGTATTGTAACCCAACAGATTAAGTATAATGTTAGGCTGGGAATATACGAATTGCTACAAGCAATTGATATTTAAAATACATGTACCGTCATGCTGTTTTGTAATTTTTTTTCTATGAAATTGTACAGTCACTGCTTGGAGCTGTCGATATCGACTATTTGTAGCCACTGGAGCATTTTTTGCCAAAATATGGCACTATTTAAAATACCTCGGATTGCTTTGCTGCCAATTTTGGCAAATTTTCCCAATTGTAAGTAATTAAGCAGAAGTTTACGATTTTACAATATTTTTTTTATAAATCCTACGAATATGTGATGATCGACAAAAGATAGGTGAATTCATTGGCTGTATATAACTATAATCAGTGTGTATGTCTTCATATTAAAATTCAGAGATATGATTTTTTTTAATTTGGGTGGAAAATATTCAAAATGATCACCAAAAAATGTCGAGCAATCGGAGAAAAAAGTTTTAAATCGCTCTGTCGCTCCAGTGGTTTAGTCAGTGTATTTCCAGCCTAATGAGGAAATAAAAAATGAGAGGAACACTTGCATTAGATGAGATAGCATACTTGGTCGATGGATAGCATGCACAATGCGATTGTGACCACGTCAATACAGCCACGGAAAACTTACAGTTTTATTTTCAATTGTCTATATTGTCATCTGAGTTGGATATGACCTTATGAACTGAAATTTTTTAAAAATGACCTTTGAATGCAAAACCATTTCTTTTGATCATTTCTATAACCAAAATAATTTTCAGAACCATATTGAAGCCGGAAAGGAAAAATGGCTAGAGAGCCGTACAGCTGGAAAGGAAAAATGGCTCAAGCGCCATACAGATGTACGGTGCTTGAGTCATTTTTCCATTCCAGCGTTGACGTGTATTGTATTTCCGTAGATACTTGTATGAAGAAGTTCTATCAAACTCCATTTATTTTACAAGGTTTTAACATCACTTTGAACCTTTTACAATCCCCATTTTGTTTGTATCTGACAGTTGATTGTTGTTACAAGGCGCTTGTAGTTCGCCACTTTGGTTGGATAGGGTTCTGATTTCACCTTACCATGTTCTTAGGTGTCAAAGTTTACAAAGGTGAATTTTTGATTTTGAGGTACAATCTTAAGAGGTTATATCATCATTTTAATGTAAAATATTAAAATAGGACATGGCCCTACCTTGGAATTGCATAAGGGAAATGTAGTTAGAAACTTATGCAATGAATTATTATGCCCTAGCTGGTTGCACATGATTCTATCTGCATGTTTAGGTATGTTCTAAAATGGTAAGTACATGTCCTATTTAAATATGTTAAACTAAAATAATTTACACAAGAATCAATCTCAAAATCAGAAATTGATTAATAGATGACAAAATCCCTGTCCAACCAAAGTGATGATATGCCTCTGTACAATACATTACCACCAAACATTTTAATTGAGTTCATATTCAAATTTACTAAAGATTCATTAATTTTTATAATCTTTAAATAATATGTGATTCTACAATACAGCTAAACTTCAATTAAGTTTCACATTCATGTTTTCCCGCATTTTTCTCATTTCATTCTATACCTACATTCTCGTATAAATATTTCCCTCAATTTACTATTTAAAAATTTGCTGTCACCAGTTTTATGTCAGTTTTACATACAAACTACTCAAAAATTTTGCCAAGAAAATTGTTCTGCAAAGTAAACATTACACATCCAAATAAAGTAATATTTGAATAATATTATTGTAATAAAAAAATATTAATAGAATGAAAGTATTTTTAATTAATTTTATTTTGTAGATGGTACACGGGGACGAGTGTCAAGGACTCAGCATACCAGCATCTATACTCCGTCACCTTGGAGGGAGAAATCAAATGTTTCACGTGCAACATCACCCATTCCACCGGTAGTCAGTGTTTATATAACGAGGCGGAAATGAGCAAAGGTGGATCATTCATTGTCATCTCTTGCATGGGACCTCAAATTCCAGAAACACATGTTTACACTAAGGTATATTTCTATTATTATTAAAATAGATCTTACTAACTGCCATGCGATTCTGTATGTTTTGTTGATACGGAATCGATTCCATACGTAATCGTCTCTCAAATTTGTGTGATTGTCTACGCCTTGCAATTGCTTTTACAACTAGTTTAAAACATGAAATGCTGTATGTGTTCATTATTATTTATTCATTTAATGTATGTTTAAAGTTGTATAGCATGGATTTTACATTTGCGAAGTTTCGCTTCAATCTAAATACGCATGAATTACTTATATTTACAGCGCACATGCGCATACTGAATGTCGGCGGCGTTAGCGTCAATTATAGTCCCTTTTAGGAAGCTACCTAAAGTTAGGAATCAGTGGAAACATTTAAAATGTACATAATTAGCATTTCTGTAAAACCTAGGCTTTTAAAGACCCCATGCGATGGGTCGAGGGTTAAAAGAAATGTTTATATTTTTCGTATTTGCTAAAATCCTCCATATCAAAAAGAGTAACAGAAACAAAACTTTAAAACTTCTACTGCAAAACTATAAAATCGGACATTTTACTTTGATTTTCGGAACCGTCGATATATACAGGATGTTAAGGAATGTACTTGACTTTAACCAGTGATTCTTGACATTATTTAGTGTAAAAAAATAAAAATGAAATTTTGGTCTCCGGTGACTTTTTTTACAAAAAAAATATTCTTACATGTATCATCACTGATCACTCAGCCGAGTAACCAACCGACCCCTGACTTCGCCCCTAACCGTCCAATACCTACTAATTTTTAATGTTTTTAGTTGAAAAAAAAACATCGGAAATGTCAACGGAAACCAAAATTTCATTTACATTTTTACTTTAAATAATGTCAGGAATCACTGGTTGAAGTAAGTCAAGCATGTCCCTTCATCCTGCATAGTGTGGACTGTCAGAACCTGTGATAAAACAATGTTAAATGGTTAAAAACATCATGTAAAAATTTATTTTTTTTAAATTGTTTTAGTTTGAATCTCCTTCAGGGTGCATGCTTTCTCTTGAATCATTTATAGGGAGATTATTTCCTTGTGTGGAGATTATGCAAAAAAAAAACAACTAAGCAAACAAGATAAAGAGACTTGGCTCGTCAAGTCGAGAGTCGCACATGTCTTTGTTTTTGGATAACAGCTTCTGGGATGTTTTCTGTTAGTGGTGCTAGTGTACTGTAAGTTGTGAGGTGAAATAAAATAAAAGTATTTGTAAGATGTTTAATAAATAGGTTAAAATAATCAGCCCAGGATTTGACTCGTGTATTTTTTGATCCATAATACAATTTTTTTCCATTTCAGAATGGAATCAAGCTAAAGGACTGGGAATTGAATGAGAAATTGGCGGAGTATTTGTCTTACAAAGAAATCCCCGTGGTGAGACGGTTCACCGTGCAGATTGCCCAAGACTCCCTTCCCCCGGCACAAGTCCTGCTGATGACCCCTCCAAACGCAGATCTCTCAGGAGCTACCAAATACCCAATGCTGGTTAATGTGTAAGTTACACCCTTTAAACAAAGACTGGAAATTTATTAAAATGAAATAAAAAAATTTCGTTACTTACTAATTAATACAAAACTAATTTTAGAACAAATTAAATAAGATTGAAATGTATAGTTATGTTTGGCTTCCAAATCTGACTGATTTAAAATGAGCACTTTTATTATTACCATGACAATTCACGATTACGGTACCGTGATAGCACAAAAAAGCATAAAACGTACATTCTTTATCCTACTAATGCTGCAGCTCTTTCTTACACAATAAATAATGGAGAGACAAAAGATGGGTCACACAATGGACGTGTGTCTGTTTCCTCCGAAGTACTACTTTTTTCCTTTGGAGGCAACAGATATCTTTTTAGGACATAGCAACGGCGACGGGATGTTGGCATGTTATGTTAGTGCGATCATCTCCAGAAAAGTTTCCACAAAAAAACTCTACACATAAATATGCCACAAGGTTTACATAAAATTTATTAATACCAAAAGCAAACAAAACAATTTTCCAAAAAGGACCCTTTTACATGGCCATTAAAGTATATAACAACCTTCCACATGATATTAAACAAATACCAGATACACTCAGATTTAAGTCATCACTAAAAACATTCCTTCTGAACAGGTCTCATTACACATTAAGTGAATACCTCACATAGGTACAACTGTTTTTATATTTATGTTTATATAATAAATTAAAACAAACTCAATTTGTATTACACCACTTTTATATTTATATTTCATTTGTGTTCATTTCTGTATAACATGTTAGGTTAACTGGAAGAAATAGGATGTAGGTACCTATAAGTTATACCTTTTGTACTAAATGAAAATTTTGTACAATAAACGATTTTGATTTTGATTTTTTTTTTGATGGCGTTTCATTTCTTTATACATGTGAGGGAGATATATGATAATGAATGCATGTTTCCTTTGGGAGAGTGCAGACATTTTTTTTTATGTGAGCTCCACACAGGAGGCCCTGAGAAAAATAATTTCCCTCAGGGCCTATGTCATCTTCGGGGATGCTGTGTGGAGGTTTTTTTTAAAGGAAAAGAAGGAGAGGATAGTTCTGGGAACGAAAAGGGTTTAAGGGATGGGTAGGAATCTGGGGTTCAGTGTATCCTGGTCATCCGCCTCCAAGACGGATACAAGACGGATCACACCATAGTGCTTTTTTAAGTTACATTATTTATATGTCCATTATCTTGGTGTTGCCAATTCAAAACGTGTAAACGATTGTAGCGCCCTCCATTTTTTCTACGCTTTCTTGAATGTATTTATTTGTTTGTTGTCAGGTACGGTGGTCCTGATTCCTACCAAGTGCTGGAGAGGTGGCAGCTGGATTGGGGAGCATCCCTGGTGGCACGCTGGAATATAATGCTGGCACTCATAGACGGCCGAGGGTCCGGCTTGAAAGGAAACAACAACCTCTTTTCTGGATACAGGAACCTGGGGACGGTGGAGATTGACGACCAGATCAATGTCACGAGGTTTGCATTTCTTTTTTTTTTCATTGTATGTTTACAAATTATGATAGTGTAGTGTGTTGTATCGTTGTTCTACAACTTTTGGAGAGTCTTGACTGCTATTACCCGGGATGAGGTGGCAACAATGTACTAGGTAGATTACTATGAGCAAAAATGACTCCCACGGCAGATGTAACTAGTAGGTTAATGATTTTCAAAGAAAAGAAGGTATTTTAAATACAAAACTATATTAAAACAAAAATGACATCCTAACAAAAATTAAGGCTGTCTGGCAAAGGGCTTGCTTAAGTTATAGTTCATGTTGATACCGTGGTAAGTTGAGATGACGCATGATGAAATCTTCTTTTGTGAAACGAATCTCACATCGTGAGAAGGACAGGACTCCAGAGAATTGGCTCCCAGCCAAAAGGACCCTCCAGAAGCAGTAGAGGCGGATGATTCTCGATGCCAATCATCCCTCCAGGATGATTTCCAGTCAGCTCCAAAGATGGCTAGTATGACGATCAGAATCGTAGCAATCTTCAAAAAAAGGATCCGTCGTGTTGCGGTCGAGAGGACCGCCCAAAACTCTCAGCTGTTCCACAAAGAATGACTGGCTACCTTTTCAAATCTGCTGATTTGAATCTGTGCAGGATTAACAACTGTTGCATTCCAAAATATTGCAGGGCTCACAATATAACCAATACCCAAATGTCAATGGGCAAGCACTAGAGGTGCCACACACCGAGACCATAAATAAAGTGTGTATAGGGGGGTGCACACACCTTGTTACAAATACTTTTATGTAACACTGCCTCTAAAAACATCTCTACTCTTGGTCTATGGCTGGTCTCCTCCTATTTCCCTTCAGTTTATTTTTAAGAATCCCAACAGCTCCCCACCGTCTGGAGCCAGCTAGGGATTATCAAACCATTTTGGGGTTTTTATGATATGAGGAAAAGGGGGAAGGGAAGTACACGGGGAAGAGAAAGTTTGGGAATTCTAACCTGGCTTTTCAAATCTTATGACCAAACTCGGCTAAAGTCATTTCAAGCAACATTTTGATTCCAAATGGTGATCTTTCACCAGGGTGATACTGAGAGCATCTATTACTCTGGAACGTACCGCAAATATATTATTATATGTTATTTCATAATATTGACTGATTAGTGACTGAGTTGTGACTTGGATCTGGTTCCCCACCCAGGCATTCATTATGGGTTCAATTCCTTCCTGAGTCCCCCATCATTGCACAAGCAACAATTCTGCTTTTGGTGGTAGGAGTTTTTCAAATATTCGAAACCTGGGAATTTCAGTATTTTAAAGAAATTTTATAAAAACTTCCTTTACTAAGGATCTGATTTTATTAAAATACTTTTTCAGGCATCTTCAGAAATCTCTCGGCTACATTGATCCAGAAAAGACATGCATCTGGGGCTGGTCCTACGGAGGATTTGCCGCGGCACTCTCACTGGCCCGAGGCGGTGACACCTTCAAGTGCGCCATCTCAGTGGCACCCGTGACCGACTGGCTGTACTATGATTCCATCTATACCGAACGCTTCATGGGGATTCCTTCGTCAGAGGATAACAAGATTGGATATTCAGCCGCTGACCTGAATACTCCTGAAATTGTAAGTAAAAAACCTTTATAATAATAGTGACCAAAAACTAATAACAGAGAAAGTTGTGCCACGAAAGCGTGCTGGCTGTCGCCGAGCCAGGACCAAACTGTACAGATTAACAAAGTGTCGAAGCCAATGAAAGTTATGCATTATGTGTGTAGTTAGAAACAAATACGGGGCCCGTGTGTGTAGATGCTACTTGCATGGGTGAACAATACTTGGGTTGGCAACACTTTATGTGCACAGTTTCAGAACAATGATCGTTCATCCCAATTGGGGTTGATTGTGAGGCTGAAGGTAACGGGAAGGAAAAAGAGATAGGAAAGAAGAAGGAAGGCAGCATCTGGTTGTCATACTTGGATAAATTCATTTCATTGTCGATCATGAATAATGATCTTTCACCAGTACGATGCTGAGAGTATCTACTACTCTGGATATCTTTAGCTAATTTAAATAAGAAAATTTAACACAGATATGAATAAAAAAAAATTATGCTTCACATATGATACACAAGTACCGTAAAATAGGGTAAAGGTCCCAATCCATGGAGGCGCAAGATGTCACTCCCTCACCACATGTGAAGGGAGAATGTAATCTCTTTTGCCACTGTAGAGCTGTTCCGATATGCTCAAGAGTTTGACTTAACCGGGTCTGGTCCAAAGAGAGATGGAATGGTTTGTGGTTCAGAGGGAGGCTAGAGTCAGTAGAGAAAGAAGGCGAATAGAGGCAGAAGTCGGAGCGAGGTAGAACAGGTAGAGCAAAGCAGAGAGGTGTGGACTTGGCGAGGGTTTATGGTGATCTGATTTATTTGTTATTTCGCTATATTTATCCTAGGTTGGGAGCGGTTCCTTGATAGCGCTCCCATTGTATTCATCCTGGGCCCGACCGTCGTCGCATTCGGGCGAGAAATGTTGCTCTCTCTGTTTGCTTGCTACCCTCTACCCCACTACAACACTTAATTACACTCCGACGTTTAATTATTTTGCATGCATATTATAATTACAACACTGTTTTATACAATAATTATAATACGCTAAGGGAACCCGTGGTTGTATTGAGCCGATCCTTGAGTTGGAACCCCATCACAAGGCAAATCGGCGTTTATGCAGCACGTCAGATACACTAGCATTCTCGATTTTCCTATGATTTATAGCTATAGATCTTCGATTCAATCTTAGAATAATACTTTTACAGTAATAATACTTTTATAAGAAATTGATCGCTAGTATGAAGGGTTTTTAAATGATCGGGAATGACAATTCTGTTTGTTCACTTGTAACATTTTTTATATCAAAACTTGAATTGTTTTTGTTATGATTTATTACAGGCGGAAGCTCTCAGTAAAAAGAAATTCATGCTGGTCCATGGAACATTAGATGACAATGTTCATTACCAGCAATCCATGATGTTGGCACGTACTTTGCAACAGAATGATGTGCTATTTACTCAATTGGTAAGTCTATAGGTCTATTTCATTACATCTCGTCATTTCCAATCATTTGGCAAAACATATCATGATATATTATGGCACATACCATGTGATGTCACGTGCCATGATATGTCACATGTTAAAATTATATGTACCATGATATATATGCAACATAGATGATATGGAATACATGTTGCTTGCCAGAGAATAATATGTTACATTTAAATGTTATTATATGTCACATTTCATGATGTACAAGATTCCTTAATATGGAACACATGTTGCATGCCGTGAGAATAATATGTTACATTTAATATATGTCACATGGCATGATTATTTTTGTCATAATATGCCATGATTTGTCACATGCTGTGATGATATTATTTCAAGTTACTTGTCCTGATTTGTTGCACATCTTAATATGTTATTTTATTTTATTTTATGCTAAAACAGATTTAATGTCATGATGTAAGAATTTACAATTCATACCTACCTAACTTTAAGAGGGAATAACCAGACAAAACTGGAAATATGTCATTTTTAAATCAAATTTTAGACGTACTGACTCTTTTCCACAAAAAATTATAAATTGATTTCGAAAGACTGTTCTTTTATCTAGTAAATCTATTTTTCAAATTTTGAAAAAATATGTTTATTTTTAATACAATAAGGTTTTACCATAAGTCGTTTGCAGATTTGCTAAATTTTCAAACAAAATTTTGTATTATACAACATACATTTCAAATCATATGATCATGCAGTAAAAGAAATCAATAAATCATTTGGGAAAGCAACTTTTCAGAATTTTAATTTTAGTTCAAATAAAATCATTAAAAAAAGATCTGCGCCCTTGTTTTGTGACGAAAATACTTCAATTTGTCTATTTATTAACGGTCTTACAAACTAATATATTTAAAAAAAAAATACATTCTTATTTTGCTTGGACATTATTGAAAAATTATAAATACTCACAATCAAAAAATAATTACTAAAAGTACATAATTTTAATTGTTTTATCATCATGAGTTCGAGCATTTTTGAATGTGGGCATTTATCAAAGCAAATTTGGAATGAAATAAAATCAATATTGAGTTATTATATTAAAATGCTGGTATGGAGAATAATTAATCTTTCTCATCAGAACCGACCTGTACTGTTACAAGGGTACGATCGCAAGATCATTGTTCGATGAAATTTAAATTCTAGGCCGCTGGTTAATGGCCCTTCAAGCTAAAGCATAAAATATTGTTGCTTATTAGCTGAAGCCGCTAAAACTCTCGAATAATGAGCTATGGCAGCTTGAATTTTGCAGGAATGTTTCTGTCCCAATATCAGCATAACTATTTTCTGTTTCCTATGTGATTTCCATGATGAACTTTAGCTTTTTTAATATCTATTAAAAATAAAGCAAGATGCCTGAAGGCTCATTAACCAGAGGCTGAGAATTCAAATTGCCAGTTCCGATGAAAAAGATTGATTATTCTCTGTACCACCATTTTAACTAATAACTCAATATCGATTTTATTTAATTCAAAATTTGCTTTAATATGTACCTACATTCAAGTTAGCAATAAAAATGCTCAAAAGCATTATGTTAAAATTACATATGTCCTTTTTGTAATCATTTTTTTGTAATAACAATTTTTCAAAATCGATTTATATATTTTTTTTGTAGAAAAGACTGTCGAGTTGTAGAAAAATAATTGTTATTAGTTGTAGGATTTGATTTAAAAATGACATATTTTCGGTTGTGTCTGGTTATTCCCTCTTAATAATATGATTTATGATTTGTTTGTTCCATCTTTTTCGATTGCACTTGTTTATAGTAGGTAACTATTGGTAGGTTAAATAAAAATAATCTTAAATCTTCTTATTTCAGAGTTACCCGGATGAAGACCACAGTTTGACCGGAGTAAAACCCCATCTATATCACTCAATAGAAAGGTTCCTCAATGCCAACTTAAGAAATCGTGAAGATCTGTGAGCTTAGCGCGATAAAACTAAATAAAACATTTGTGCCAATGCGAAATTCGGGAAGTGTGTGACCTAACTGTACATTTTATAATTTTATTCAATTTGTATGTACATATATAATATATACTTGTATATTGAGAGTTGTAGATTTTTTCCAATGTATCCAACTCTACAATATAAATTAGATTGTAAAGTAACTTTACTAATGCAGGCCAGAATAGTAAATAAGTTGTAGAAATAATAATAAGCTATTGCCTTACATCCAAAGAGCCATTCTTCCATCTTCCATTCCCTTCAGAGACAGGGATAACTCTTATTAAGCTGCTGTCAAAACAAACTTATCGCATAGAGCCCACTCTTATTGCTCAATGGAAAAGTTAATATAATAAAACATTGGGGTTGAACTTGTTAAAATTATCTAAATTAACAAGAAATCGAAGATTAAGAAATGCATATTGCTCTTAGCATGTAAAAAAGCATTATCCTTTTCCGACCGGCTTCATACGAGCTTGAGTTTGTCTTTTAAAAAAATCTTGACAGCAAATAAATCTGTTTTTGGGAACCACACCGGTGTCGATCGAATGTGCGGGAGCTGCTTATGTAGGGTACCTTAGCGAGCTTGTGTTTCAACCAGTAAGTCGCCCAGCCCCATGGAATCATAATTAAGAGCTTTCCTGGAGAGGCCCATCAAAATTTGGACATTTTTTGCTGGTCGGAAAGGGTTAATAGCATCTTACCGTAGACATCCTTAAAACATAAAAACGGAGCATTCCTCCCAAAATCGTCACAACGGCTACGTCTACAACGGCTACGTCGTACAACGGCTTGTAAACCTTTTTACTTATGTTGGCATTCTAAATGGGCTATAGCCAAAAGGTATTAAGTCAGTGTCATTTGGTTTCCTTCCAAATCTACATCAAAGGCTACAACGGCTAATCGTACAACGGCTTTTAAACCTTTTTACTTATGTTGGCATTCTAAATGGGCTATAGCCAAAAGGTATTAAGTCAGTGTCATTTGGTTTCCTTCCAAATCTACATCAAAGGCTACAACGGCTAATCGTACAACGGCTTTTAAACCTTTTTTCTTATGTTAGCATTCTAAATGGGCTATAGCCAATAATGATGTAAGAATTAAGCAGTAAGCCAAAAGATATTAAGTTAGTGTCATTTGGTTTCCTTCCAAATCTACATGGAAGCCATTTCTAGTTTGTGTTACCTGTTCAGTGATGGAGAAGAATTGATGGATATCTTGGCAAGTTGAGGTTATTCAGTCAAAGGCATCGGGAGTCATATAATTCAGCATTGATGGGCCTCAGAGAACTGGTGAAGTGGACATTCTCTTGCAATATGCTCTCGTTACCTTGTAACTAGGTAATACACCATTTTGGTAGCTGCCAGATATTCATTACTTGCACACAAGTAATCTTGGGCCTTATCTACCATGCCCTATATTCGGCACTGATCCCTTACACACATTGCTTTGTCACAACTAAAGATAGATTTTCCAGTTAACAGTGCCACGGGATTACTAAGACAAAGGCTCTACATGCATGAAGCGATTTCTAAGATATAAATGTTTAACTATTTTTTTTTATATGCATTTCTTTATTCAATAACTTCAAACAATTTTGTACACAAGGTTGATGGATCTTGTAACCACCAGACTAGGCACATACCAGAATTTTGACGGTTGAATACTGCTGTCTCTTTTATTAAATTTGTTTCCTCTCTTATATTTATTTATAATTTTTTTTCAACGCAGTAAAAGCTATGTCATTATCACTGTGTTTAAAACCATAATGTCTCAGAAAAGGTTTAATTAACTAACCCAGTCAATTTACAAGTACCGATAGAGAAAATGTATCTATTTTTAATAATTCTTAACTTTTACATCTTAAATCAACAAATTCTCTTATGTAGATACCTACTACTACTTATTCTGTAAAAAAAATATTTAACTTAATTTTTTATAATGTTCCAAGCTAATATTTTTTAAAACCATTAATTAAACATAAGTAATGTTTTTTTATGAAAGCACAATGAACTACAAATTGTGAAAACAGGGATAGATTTTTTTTTCTAAATATTTTAAAGTAAGAATATAAGCTTTATATTATGTAATATGTTTAAACTTGTGTGTGTTGCTTTGTGTGACATGCAATATTGCTAATGTGACTTTTTATCAAATTACATTTTTAGGTGCCATATAAAAAGGAGTAAAAAATATATATTTTCACTCAAAACATTTTGATTGTAATGTTACATTAGCTGTATTGCATTCCAAATGAAGATAAGTTTTATTTAGGTACAGTGAAACTCACTTAAGAGGAATCCGGTCGCCAAGAAATAATATGAATATAGATAATAGGTATTCATTAGATCACCAAATAGATTTACCAAAATGTTGCTGTCACTGTCGCTCTTACTCCCACGAATACTGAGCGAAATAGACAACTACACTTCAGGCTGATTATATCCAAATAAAATTGTCGAAATCGATGTTTGCTATTAAAACTGGATCAATTTTTAAGATTTTTTCTTACTAACTGTAGTATTAGAAGAAAATACCCTATGTCCGTAAGTTTTGATTTTTTTTTTAAAACATTTTCTAGTTTCTATACTGAACGTCTGTTGATGGCGTTCAAACCAGGCGATTTTAACGATTTTTGGAGAGTCCTAACTCCTATCAAAAAAAGCAAAACGTTCCAACACGCTGATGGTCGATATCTATATTATAGAAGAAAAAGATAACATAAATAATAATCTAAATTAAAATATTTTTATAATGGGGAATAACCTTCAAAAGTTATAAAAAGAGAGTTTTTCTTATAAAAAATTGGATATCTGTATATATAAAAAAAATATTTGCGGTATTGGAAATTGGGGAATACGTTTATACAAACAAATGCCGCCCGGCTTCCTCTTAAGAAGTTCTCACTTAAGAAGTTTTCATGCCAAAGAAGTTCAGTCCTTTGAAATCTGAATTTGAAAAATAGCCCAATTTATCCCACATACTGGAGCGACCACGCAAAATAAATAAATTTCCAAAAGATCATTTTTTTTTATTTTTCGCCAACATTAAAATCATACCTTCGAATTTTAACATGGAGACATAAAACCTTATTTTAGTGCTATGTAGCCAATGAATCAACCTGTATTTAACTGTTTATCTCATATTTGTAGGATTTATTAAAAAAATATTAAAAAATTGTAAAGTTTATAACCGCTCGAATCCTGCGTGTTTGCTACTTTGAAACTCTGTGAACATAGAATATTTTCGATTTATGTATGTTGTCTGTAGTATACTTGTTCAACATCTATGATCGTAATAAATAAAGCATTTCAATAGCTTTGTTTTAAAATAAAAGGCTGGCCATGGAAATGTTTTAAATAATTACAATAAATGTTTTACGAATGGTAGGAAAATGTGGTTGAATTTTGGACCGCTATCAATCGCAGAAAAATAAAAGTGGTTCATTTTTCGACCATAATCGCTCCAGTGGTTATTATAGACGTTTTTTTCTGATTTCTTCTTCCCTCCGAAAACTTCTTAAGAGAATTTCGCTGTAGTATGTTTTCGTAAATAATTGTAATTGTAAACCTGTCTTAGATACAAAATATTATTGTTATATTGTTAAGATATGTATTGTAATTAATTATTTATTTAATACCCTCACATTATAAACAAATTATTGTGGAGAGTTAGAAAAAAATAATAACATTGGAATATTATTTTTAAAAGAAAATGTTTGATTCCATCCAATTATTTCAATATTTGAGTCAACCTATAATAATTTAAGTTTACATAAATATATCTTACCAGGATATCAGGGAAATATTAAGAGTATGTAAATAAGATATTATTATTGTTGATGTTTTCACTGTATTGTGTCATTTTTAAAGGCTTGTTCGGACAAGGCTAGTAGTTTAGTCGAGCGACGAGTAACTCACCACTTGACTGATCAAAAGGCGTTCAAATTCGGATCGAGTAGAGTCCATTAGTGAGTGACTCATTGGCAGATGAACAGGCTGCAACGCAACAAAGTAAATAGAATTCCAGCTGATTGTAAGCTGGATATTTTAAAAGAGGTGGAAGAAGAAATTAGCGGGATGAAAGTAAAGATTCTGTGGATGCAAAAATGAATTAATAGCAGTAAAAATAAAAGAATTTTAGAGTAGCATGTTCACTCCATCGAGACGACATTTCGGCGTCTAATAATGAACTGGAATAAAAAAAATTGGTTCCGTCTTGTTATGGTTGAGCTAGTGAGCAGTGACACATGGTGGGGGGCCCTACTCACCTGAAAAAATAGAGCTAAATAGATTGACTCTACTAAATCACCAACTAAACTTCTCTTTTAAATTTATGGTGTTTGTAGTAAGTTACTCGCTACTCGGACTACTGGTCTAGTTCAAACGGGCCTTAAGAGGAGATCAGAGTATTTTATTAAATCTCTGCATAGCTTTAAAATGTAAGCCATGTTTATATAAAGTTCCATATTTACCAATAAACCTAATTGAGTCATCCACAATCAAAAAATTTCAGCCATTTTTTAAATCTCTATTATTCCCAATAATAAGGTTAGATACAATAAAATAATTTTAAAGAGATTCTTTCTTGTGTAGTGGTGTACTTGTATCGTAGAAATTCTACAGAATTAGAGTGGACTGCAGGCGGGTATTACTAAATGTTTTTTTTAAAGACTTTTAATGTACAATTTTTTCCTGATTATAATTTTTTTTTTTTTTGCTGATGAACCATGTTATTTTAAACAAAGAGAAATTTAGAATGCTGTCTTGCAATTATACCAATTACCTTATTTCAATCAATTTTGGGTAATTTAAAAAAATTATTGTGTTGACTATATTAGTCATTCATAGAATCCGGAAGTGTCATCACAAAGTCAAGGCCGAGTTATTAAATAAAATAAATTGATGTTTTTATTAAATCTTTTAAAACTATTTTGTTTTATTTATTCTTTTTAATACCTGTTATAAAAATATATTGTTTTGCCCTAACTCTGTGATGACCCTTCCGGGTCCTAGTCATTAGTTATTTTAAAAGCAGCTATTCTTTAATTAAAAATGTTGTATGTGTATATGTATATAATTACTAATTACTAAATATATACTATGAATGAAGAATACAAACTTACGTTAGAAAAGTTTTTTTATTCCATCATTGGATATTCATTTTCAGTGCCAAAGACCTTTTCCTCCACCATAAATACAAACAAATAAATTGCGCTTTGAATTTTTAATCATTCCTCGGAATATCATGTTGTAAATCCGCTACTACGTAAGAAAATGCTGTCCAAAATGCGGCACTCCTATCAAAAGCGTCTGTTTCAATAAGGTTCATGGAATCTGCTTCGGAGTGGTGATACCAAAAGTACTTTTGGTTTTCGTTATGAAAACCACCTCCTGGAATTCCTTTATTCGTCCAAAAGCTTATATCTGGTCCGGGCTGTGTTAGTACCAACTGAGTTGCATTGATGGATTCAAATAGCTTCAGTATTTCTCTCATCATGCACTCTCCCGTTTTACTTCCAGAGTACATCAAGCCAAGAGGAGAAAAAGTCCCATAATCGGATTCCATTACAAAATTTAAATCATCGTTGTCTTCTCTGTGTGCCTTTTCATACGCTATGGCGCCAATGAATCCCTGTTCCTCGCCTGTCCATAAAATCGTCCTCAATGTCCTTCGTGGGCGAAGATTGAGTTTCTTCAAGACCACTGGAGCCAGCCAGGATATGAAGGCACCACCTCCGTCATCCATCGCCCCGTCTCCTACATCCCAGCTATCCAAATGTCCCGATACGAAAACAACCTTCTTTTCGAGTGTCGATCCTTTGAAATCGGCTACAGTGTTTCTGGATATTTTGGTACCCCCGGAAGTGGCCGACATTATCAGTTTGATAGTTAAATTATAGCCGCTATTTTGCATCCTTAATAGTTGGTCCGCATCTTCGCCGGTAATTGCCGCAGCCGGTATTTTGGTAACAGATTCATAATACTCTACCAGTCCGGTGTGTGGAGTAGCGTGGGAATAAGGTGTAATGGATCGAACAAGGACAGCAACTGCTCCTTTCTTTGCTGCCTCAGAAGCTCCTGATAATCGATATAGTACAGTAGAAGCATATTTTGTGAATTTGGGAGCGTACACAATAATTTTACCGTTTACCTTGTCGTCTGAAAGCGCGTGGAGTTCCTCAAAGTTTTGTACAACAATTACTTGAGCTGTGATGCCTTCCGGGGGGGTTCCCACACTTCCACCGAGACCGAGCATACGCATGGCTTTAACTCTTGGTTTTAGCAGCATCGCACTTTCTTTTCCCCTGACCCAATGCGGCACCTAGAATTTGAGAAGTTTTTGTTAACATAGTGTCAAAAGTTGTTTGTATGCCTACTCCACTTTCTTTAAACAAAAGAAATACAAATTATAAATATAGAATAAGTGCATAAACAATTTTAACAAAAGAAATACAAATTATAAATATAGAATAAGTGATAATTTTTTAAATGAAAACTTCTCTAGCACTAGTGATTTGAAACTTGATGAAATGAAAAATTGCGACTCTAAAAAGAGACAAACACATACATGTGTTCGTCTCTTTTTTCAGGATTTAGCCTGTGAGAGAATGAATAGTATAATCGGTCTCCTCTTTGTGCGGTGCTTCGTAGCCTACCTACTCTTGTCTAGTTTAGTTTTCTGAAGGTTTCACTTCTATTGCGTATGAATTGCACACTGTGATTTTTTTTATAATAAAAATAAAATAATTTTCTGATTGCAGGTAAGTATCTACTTTGTCTGAATTATCTACCGCTTGTCTGAATTTACACAATCAGTGCGAGAACTTGAGTTCTCTTTGAAATTGCAAAAAAATGCACCGACAACTGAAATGATTGTTGTTGTTTAGATTACATAAAAGCAAGACTCATTTGTTTTACATTTGTAAATAAAGTATTTATAACAACCTCAACATCTTCCGTGTGAACGTTTTCCAAACCATTTTCCAATGAAATGTTCACCATATAATCAATGGCATCTTCAAGATTCTGCGATCCTGAAATCCTATTTCCAAATCTGTCCACGAAATTTGCCAAACTGAAAGATACAATTAATTACATGTTGGTAAAATTAAAAAAAAAATATAGGCGGTTTAGTATGTGCCAAACTTTAATGCCTGCCTGAACTTGATACGATCCATTCTCGCGCAGGTATATTTATATATATATTTTTTTTAAAGACAAACATTCCCGGGTTACGAATAACCCAACAATGTTGGAAAGTCTCCTACAACCACCACAGTAAGCCAAAAATGTTGCTTGAGTCGTGATGGAGGACTTAGCCAGCCGAGGAATCGAACACGCGACGCCTGGGTGGGACCCAAACGCGATGCCCACTCAACCAATGACTTTACAATACCATAAGCGAAAGAGAAAGATCTGTAAAATATAGGTGTGACAGAGAAAGCCATCAGCGTGGAGGCATGCCGCTCTTCTGACCTTAAACTCGCCTATTGCGACTGTATGAACATCAAGACGGTATTAAAGTTTGGCGTGTAGTTTACATGTTAGTAAAATGAAAAAAAAAACTTTAGATGATACCAGTGTTGCAATGTCCCAAAAATGAAAAACCATGTTTCAGTGATGAAAAAAACATGTTTTTAATGATAACAAAAACCACACTTTTCGAAAGCTTTTTATTGAGAATATAAATAAGACAATAAGGGTACTTAGAAAAGAATATGTATTGCTTTATTAAAAACAATCATTTTGTAATTTTCTTTTAAATAATAGGAAAAAATAATGTTTTTGGAAAAATAAACACTGTAGATACAAATTTGTTTATATATATAAGAGGTATTACTTTAAAAAAGAGTTTTTTTTACCAAATCAATTTTAATTTGTAGTACCTACTTATTAGAATATAAATCACTTTTTTTAATAAGAATTTTTTCCAGGTCGACGAGATGAGAAAGAAAAAATTCCCCCACAACTCCAATAATTATTTTTTCTACAGTAGCTAGTTAGTGTAGGTACCTATTAAAGTTAACTATGTGACATGTATATTAATTTCTTTTTTATTAATGTAGAGACGCTGTGAAACAAAACTACATTCCTGATTTCAGGATTTCCCCATGCAACCCAAGCTAAAAAAACTTAGCTCACACTTTTGTACTCAAAAGTACACACTTTTGTTGACCGGCAAAAAATCATGTTTTGTTCGAAATGGTCTATGGATGCAGTGTTGCCATTTGCATGGTTGTTACCGTGTTTTCATGGTTTTTTGGGTCATTTCTACTTCCATGGTTTTTCAAAAAACCATGTTGAACAAGACATGGTTTTTTACCGGTCAACAAAAGCGTGTTACGTTTTCTAACTCATCTCATCGACCTGAAAAACGTTATTTTTATTTTTAAAAAGTTATTAATATTCTCTAATTAATATTAATAAACTCTTTTTTAAAGTAAACTCTTTCATAAAAAAATTTAAAAATTATTTTCAGTGTTTTGTTTTTTAGAACATAATTTTTTTCCCATTTTCAAAGGAAAAGTTTAAAATGAATGCTTTTAATAAAATACAATATTTTTTCTTTACTTAGGTATCATTATTTTCTTATTTATACACGCAATAAAAAGCTTAGAAAAACATGTTTTTTTTCTTCCTTCAAAACACGGTTTTTCCATCCCTGAAATATGGTTTTTCATTTTTGGGACATGGCAACACTGTATGGAGGTAGAAATGACCCAAAAATACTGAAAATATTTGGTAACACAAAAACCTAAGAGATAATCCCTATTTAATTATTTTTTAATATAAATAATAAGCAAGATCAAACTTAACAAACAAAAAAATATTCTATTCCACTGGAGCGCTTATTGCCACAATATGGCACTATTTAAAATACCTTGGATTGCTTTGCTGCCAATTTTGGCAAATTTTCCTTTATTTGTAAATTAAGTAGAAGTTTACGATTTTATAATTTTTTTTTTATAAATCCTACAAGTATGTGATAATCGACAAAAAATAGGTGAATTCATTGGCTGTATGGATCTATAATCAGTTTGCAATTAAAAATGCCTGCTCTTTACTCATATGTTATCAAAAATGGTTGTTGAATGTTTTAACAGTTCAGGAGGTGAAAGGTGAAACAAGAGATTATAGGATCACCGCTTGGCAACAGTAGTAATTTCAAGTACTAGTGAATTCAATTACTCCCGATAAATTTTGATTAATATTCCCGTATGAATGAACATTTTCCACCAAATCTAGGTATTTCAAAAAGTTTTTACACTTAAAATCATTTTCAGACTCGCATTTTATGGAAAATTTTCTTTTTTTTGTATTTTATTGTAATTTTTTAAAATGTTTTTTTTTACATTATCTCCACACCCTCCAAAAACTCTCAGGGCTTACGTCATCTTTGGGGATGCTCTGTGGGGGATCTTTTTAGGGAAAGTAAGTTATGGGAAGGAAAAAGTATGAGGGGTGGGTAGAAATCTGGGGGTTAATGTGTTCAGGAGTGACGAACGTATGAATCCATCCCTCCCATTGCGGTGCAAGGCGTTGGGACGAGAGTCCGACTGGAGAGGTCACAAGGTCTCCCTCAAGCAGTCTCTCCCGATCCGGACCATCACGCAGCAGGTGGGCAAAAGCATCCGCCGTCAAGACCTAGACAAACCTCACCCATGAACCCGCTAAGTCAATAAATGTAGCGAACCACTTGGGGTGTTGGTTATCCAATAAATGGTTCTCGCGACGGCGCGGCGGTACTTATATCCGTCTCTCTTTTTTAATAAATTATGTATTTTATGGCACTTTTTAGGGCATGTAATCCAAAATCCAATAATAATAAATCGGTTCTCAAAATGTGAAATTAAAAAAAAAATAATAGGTATATGAAAAGTATTTAAAGAAAAATAACTTACTGTTTCCACGATTGTCCTTTGTAAGGTCCCTTTGTAAAATAATCAATGATTTGAATAGTCACATTGGCATAAGCGGAAATGTCTTGTATAACGTTTTGGGGAAGGTGGCATTGTCTATTCGTATCCCTTTTCTCAGGAATAGCTATGCCAACGCATAAAATAACTACACTTAAGAAAACAGTCACAACCACTCCACTTTGCCGAGAATCAACCATTTTAAAACCCTTATTACCTAACTACTACTTTATTTAATCTAATACTCGGTAGAGAGAATCACTCGCTACAACATGTTGATATAAATTGATTTGATCTAGTGATGGCCTACAAATAAATATTTCAGAGAATGATTCTACAAGTCGAAGTACTTAAGAGGAACGTTTGCGGCCAAAGTAAAAGGTGTAGCAAATTTCGAGTGCGGATAAATGCCACTTTATTTATTTGTGTTTTGAATTATGATAGGCCATTAAAGAATTATTTTAGGTAGGTACGCGATTTTAGAGGCCACTTTATTATTTTTTGTGAGTTGATTGTAATTATCCTCAATTGGACACTGAAGCCAAATGGGTCGAAAACAGTTGCGACAGCTATCCATCTTAGAAATTCAGAGGCAAATGTCAAACTCTGTGTTCAGTTTGATAGAAAAAATATTTACCATGACCCCCATCCCCGCTATCTTTGGACAGAAGCTTGAACTACCGGCAACACATTGAAACAATGTGAAATAAACAATAGGACAAGGCTAAACAGTCAATAAACTAGTTGGAGATGCCAATCCCGACTTCAGAAAGGCACCCATTGCCCTGGTTTTCTCAGCAGCTGAATGCTCCAGCATGGGTTAGAAGCGCCAACACTTCCATGGTCGACGTTCAGCTTAATGCCACATACAATGCGGACCATCGTTGCTATTTTAAAATCTACTCCTCTCTCTTTGCTCCCCGTACTTGCAAACATAACCTCAAATATCAGGCGAGAGATTGCGACACTGGGAAAATATAAGTCACTGCAAAAAAGCGCAATATCTTTGCATGATGATGTCGTCTCTCACCGGGCGTGCCTCCTGAAGTTCCAAAAACCCTTCTGGATGGAAGGAGAGAGGCTAATCCGATTAACTCTCACCCCAGAAGATCGATAGAAACTTGAGTGGCAATCCGCTAACGTGGGAAATGCCCATCACCCAAGACTAGTCCTGAGAAACAGCCTGAGTTCTCATTGCCTCGTTAACTCTGGTCCGTCATCAATCAATAGGATAAGGCGCTCCCATAGCCGCTGTTCCCACTTGATAGATAGATTGGGGCCTTAAAGAGTTGGCGATGTGTGAGTGCGGTGCAGACCACCGAACATGTAGTCAACGAATGCCCGCTCCATTCATTCCTTGGTTGGATTGATGAGGTCCACCGAGCGAGACACCGAGACACCCTAGACTGACTCGTAGACCTAGATGTCACCCCCTGACCCCTCTCCCACCACACGAAAGAAGAAGTAATAATTTTAAAAAATTGTCTTGTTTTAAATACTTATGTGATGAAATCTTAAATTTAAAAAACAGAGTGTGCAATTCACGCGGTAAAAGTGAAACCTTCAGAAAAACTAGGGTAGACAAGAGTGGGGAGGCTACGAAGCATCGCACAAAGAAGAGACCGATAGGCTATGAAGCACCGCACAAAGAGAAGACTGATTATACTAACTCGATCTCACACAGGCTAAATCCTTTAGATATGTGTATGTCTCTTTTTTAGTGACGCTATTTTTCGTTTCTTCGAGTTTCAAATCACAACGGTACTAAAGAAATTTTCACTTCAATAAAACATCGTAAAAAACCTTTTTTTGGTAGAAAATTTAATATATATGCGACAAATTTTTGTTCCAACATAAATCAGCCATTTTTAATTTCAATTTAGGGGTGACCCGACAACTTAAAATCAATTCAACTCAACACCTCCTTTGAAAAGTCATTAAAAGTGATGAAAAAAATTGGTTAAATAGACGTTAGGTTAGGTTACAGGCAATCTTTAATTTATTTTTTTCGTAGCTTTCAATAATAATAATAATGTTTTTTATTCCAGGATGCGGGGAGAATCGTGCAATCCCACACGTCCCATAAATACACATATTTACAAAACAGAATTTAAATAAATAATATACTACAATAAGTACATAGACTAGGAAAAAAACCAAAATAGTAATAAAAAATAAAGTAAATAATCAATTATATGTAGGGCGTGGTCTAGGGTGAGCTCGGGCCCAGCGCTCACTCAGGAGTGGCGTTTGGTGCTGGAAGGCTGCGATCACCACTGTATTGTCGGAGGTCATTAGCTGCATCCTGGCTCCAGTGACTCGGTGTCTCATCAGACCGGCGAATCCACACAATTAATGACTTTTCAAAGAGGTGTTGAGTTGAGTTGATTCTGAGTTGTTGTGGAACCCAATTTAGGCTCATCAAAAAGCTTTTTTTAGTTATATATATATTTTTTAAATTAATGTTTGATTATATTTGTGTTATATATATTTTTAAATTATTATTATCAACTAATTAACTCACAAAGTTACCCCTAAAATCGTGGAAAATAATGCTTAATGGCCTATATTTTACAAATTTAAAATACTAATGAATAAAGTAGCACATATCTGTATTAGATATTATGTATACCTTTTGATTAAAAAAAATATTTTTGGGTTTGGGTATTTTGGCATCAATCCTTTTGTATGGAAAGCGTCGCGCAGCCGTTCCCCTTAAATACAATTATATTTTGTTATTATTAAGGAGAGCAATATCATGAAATGCGGATACGCAGCACACAGTTGATTATAATGTTATTCAGAGAAGATAACACAGAACTCATTTCTTGACTTGATTACCAAATTTTGGTACACCCACATTAATTATTCGTAGAGGTCAACATGGTAAAAATATTGAATATTCATAATCGTTTGTTTGGGTTATGGCGGCCATTGGAAAACCGGACTATTTCTTCAATATCTTCATTTCAATTTGGGAGGCGGGAATGGGTACCGCCGCCCCGGGAACCTTTATTGGATAACCAACACCTCTGCCATAGGTCACCCCAAGTGGTTCGCTACGTTTTGTGATTTAGCAGGGGTGCCCGGGTTCATGGGGTGAAGTTTGTCTAGGTCTTGGAGGCGGATGACCAGGACACACTGAACCCCAGATTCCTACCCGCCCCTTAAACCTTTTTCCTTCTCAGAACTCTCCTTCCCTTCTTTTCCTTAAAAAAACCCTCCACACAGCATCCCCAAAGATGACATAGGCCCTGAGTAAAATTATTTTCCTCAGGGCCTCCTGTGTGGAAAAAAAAATTTTCAATTTTATGCATCAGGTAGGAATTAAGATCAAATTTAATAGATATGACAAGTGTTGGAATTATTTTCATTGTGGGTCTGTAGGCTGTATTAAGACCCCGCACTCCGAATTTTTACCGATTTATAACATATTTCCTTTCAACACTTCGTGTTTTAAGTTTTTAAAATACGTTTTTTTTCGAACGTAAATCTGAAACGGTCATTAAATGAAATTTCCTCGATAGAAAAAAATCGCAAAGTACGCTGTGAAAATTATTAAAACACATTTGTTTTAATAATTTCGACGGCAGCAGCTAGGACTTTGTGCAGTATTCACATAAAAATAAAACAACACAACTTAGTGATTTGAAATTCGGATGAAACGGAAATGCATCACTAAAATTTATTATTTGATGGGACCTCGGTTCTAATATAATGCGGTAAATTCACGCCTCGGTTCGAACCAAGCGACCAGAGAGACGGACATCCAACAAACGGAGGTTCGAATCCTACGAAATCCAAATAAAATAAACATTTTTATTTTTCTGAATTTAATATCCAATCTTCAAACCACTATAAACAGGCAAAATAAAAGAAAGCGACATCTAGCGACTTTATAGTTTCACTTCTACCGGGTGTGAAATTGCACATTCTGATTTTATTAACGTCACGTTATTAAAAGAAATAGAGCAAATAATATTATCGTATTTTCCAGGAATGTAATCTAGGAGCACTATTTTCTTTTTTCCGAAGTAATACTGAGTAGACTTGGGAAGATTTATTCCCAGGAGTGAATTGATTCAGTCTGATTCCCTTGGCCTGTTGAATTGATTCCTTTTATTCATTCCTTTAATTCTATTAATTACAAAAAAAACCCAAGCCTGAATTGTATGAAGTGGAACCTTAAGAAAACTAGACATGAGTGGGGAGGCTACGAAGCACCGCACAAGGAAGAGACCGATTATTCTATCTCATTATCTCGCAGGCTAAATCCTGTAGATATATTTGTTTGTCTCTTTTTAGTGTCACTTTTTCGTTTCATCGAGTTTCAAATCACAATTAGTGGGAAGGCTACGAAGCACCGCACAAAGAGATGACCGATTATTTTCTCGATTATTAACTCGCTGGCTAAATTCTATAGATATACCAAGTGTTAGCCTCTTTTTAGTGTCCTTATTTTTTGTATGTAAAATGTATTTACAGCTAGCAATTTAATCTTAAAATTAATATTTTTTTTGTTTCACCCCGAAAGTTTTGCTAATTTTATTTTATTTATTAAACTTACGTTGTTCCACTTCCCGTAATCTATACTCATATTATAAAGAGGAAGGATTTGATTGTTTGTTTGTTTGCATCGAATTTGCTCCGAAACTACTGAACCGATTTGAAAAATTCTTTCACTGCTGGGAAATTACACTATTCCCGGGTAACATAGGCTATATTATTATTTTTTTTTTAAATAGGGATCCTTACTAAAACTCCAATAATGTAACCCAAGGTGTAAAAAAATTACCTAAAATATTCTTTACATCGCGTGCGCTGCGAAAACTATTGATGATAGAATAAAATAATGTACTACGACTTTGCAGAACAATAATGTGTTATCTACATAAAGTGACGCGACAGCATATGTCTAACTATTATAGTTATGCCACAATAATTGTTCTTTTATTTTTAAAAAATAATTGAAATGCCGCCGCTAGAAAAGACTCTTCTAGTCTTTACTAGGTCTTAGGCCCTCCGTTCATGGAGATACTTACAAACTACGTGATTGTGACACAACCACAAGTACCCTGCCGATGTACTACTTTTTAATGCTGGTTTCCGTACACGTCGCTACCCGAAATATACTGAACTTGATCATTTTTCACGTGCAGCCGTGGAGTTAACACGATGTCAAGCGATGTCAAATGACTTTTTCTCCAACATTAATCCATGCCGTCTCCACTAAATCCTTTCTTACGTATTCTGGTAAAGTAAAGTTATATAAACATGCATTTTTTTCCACTTCCGGAACAAATCTAACACTACTTTCATATTCCGGCGCCATTTCTGTCAAACGTCAAACGATAAGTAGCAGACACGAATGCCGCTACGCGTAGCGCACTACCAGCACCGTCGGTAGCGCGCTACCGACTTCAACCCGACATCCCTCGCGTACCGCCGTGTACGAACACCAGCAAAATTGTATGGCGGGTACCCACGACCGGTGCGCGTTCTACGCGCATCGGGCTCGAATAGCTTGTAAGTAGCTCCATGTACGGAGGCGCTAAGCGCCTCCGTACATGGAGCTACTTACAAACTATTCGAGCCTGATGCGCGTAGCACGCACACCGCTCGTGGGTACCCGCCATACAATTTTGCTGGTGTTCGTACACGGCGCTGCGCGACGGATGTCAGGTTGAAGTCGGTAGCGCGCTAACGACGGTGCTGGTAGCGCGCTACGCGTTGTAGCATTCGTGTCTGCTACTTTCGTTTGACGTTTGACAGAAATGGCGTCTGAACATGAAAGTAATGTTAGATTTGTTCTGGAAGTGAATAAAAATGCGTGTTTACATAACTTTACATTACCAGAATACGCAAGAAAGGATTTAGTGAAGAAGGCATAGATTAATGTTGGAAAAAAAGTCATTTGACATCGTTCGACATCGTGTTACCTCCACGGCTGCACGTGAAAAATGATCAAGTTCAGTATAATTCGGGTAGTGCCGTGTACGGAAACCAGCTTTAAAAAGTAGTACATCTGCAGGGTACTTGTGGTTGTGTCACAATCACGTAGTTTGTAAGTATCTCCATGAACGGAGGGCCTAACGCAGCCGCGTTTTGGGACGGGGACTTTGACGATGTACGAGTGTTTTCAGAATGGCGGCGGGAGCGTGATACGAGTCGTTCACAATACCGTGGACAACTTCGCGATGCGCCGCCCATCGAATTATATTTAAATAACTGTGGAATATTGTAATATTTAAATCGTTCACGGTGTACATCATTCATTGAAATAATTTAACAGTTAAATAAATGGAAATTAAAACGTTATGGTGCTGTTAAAAATCGTAGGATGCAAAGCCAAAGATATGGAATTTATTCATTTAATTCGGTCATTCAATTTTGCCCACCTCTAATACTGAGGCCGATGGGGGATTCCAACCCCGAAAACTCTCCCCTTATAATATGCACCCCTGCCTATAGACACAGACCTATAAACCCGCTTCACATTGCTCTATTTGGGGCCCTGAATGAAGCACATCAATAACTAACAGCAGGTTTTAAAGAAAAGGAAACAACATAAAAAATAAGTACTTTTATTGAAAATACAATGTTTTGGTGGTGTGCATTTAGCTAAATGTTAAAGGACGCAGAAAAAATTTAAATACAATTCTTCTTTTAATCAACGTTTCAACCCCTTGAAATACAGTAGAACATCAGAAAATTACTAAGAAACAATAAGTAATTACTATGTCCTTGGTACATCCTTCTTCATATCAGCCACGACGTATGAAAAAGCTGTCCAAAATGCAGCGCATCTGTCAAGGACATCAGGCTCAAGGACATTCATCGTGTCTCCGAAAGAATGATGAAACCAAAAGTACTTTCCATTGGCGTTGGCAAGACCGCCACCCGGAATTCCTTGGTTAGTCCAAACAGTTATATCTGGTCCTGGTTCTGATGACAATTCAATCTCGGTTGCATTTATTGCTGAGAATAATTTCAAAATTTCTCTCATCATGCATTCTCCTGTTTTACTTCCTTTATATAGCAAACCTTTTGGACTGAATGTTCCATAATCCGATTCCATAACAAAGTTTAAATTGTCGTTATCAGCTCGATGCCCTTTTTCGTAGGCTCTAGCTCCATAGTATCCCTCCTCTTCTCCGGTCCATAGAATTGTTCTCAATGTTCTTTTAGGTTGCAGTTTGAGTTTCTTCAAGACCACTGGAGCCACCCAAGATATAAACGCGCCACCTCCATCATCCATAGCACCATCTCCTACATCCCAACTATCCAAGTGTCCAGAAATCACAACTACTTTCTCTGGTGACTTAGATCCCTTCAAGTCGACTATAGTGTTTCTCGATACCTTGGTTTCTGAAGTCGCGGACATATTAAGATTTATGATTATATTGCGACCATAATTTTGCATTCTTAATATTTGATCAGCGTCCTCCAGTGTTATAGCTGCAACTGGTATTTTGTTAACATTTTCAGCATACACTTGCTCTCCAGTATGCGGAGTAGATATTGAAAAAGGTGTTATCGACCGAACAAGAGCAGCTACGGCTCCTTTCCTAGCTGCAGCTGAAGCTCCATCAAGTCTGTATTTCACAGTTGTTCCATAATCTACGAATTGCTCTACGTAGACGACTATTTTACCTTTGACCATATCATTTGGAAGAGCATTAAGCTCGTCAAAACTTTTAACGACGATAGCTTGTGCTGTGATGCCTTCTGGGGGAGTACCCACACTGCTTCCGAGACCGAGCATTGGCAAGTTCTTGAGTCTGGGTTCTATCAGCGTTGCACTTTCTTTACCTCGAATCCAATGAGGGACCTGGAAAAATACGTTACAGTTAATTAGAAAAAAATAAACGAAATAAATCACAGATGAACAAAAATATCGCATTTTAAATCCAAATATGGGTGTTTTACTTTTTGATTGCAAATTGTGTGATTTCTGTTCCCTGATTTGTTTCTAGTGTTGATTCAATTTAATTTGGAAACTGGGGCACCCGGCTTCACTCAGGGAGTTGATATGAGATTGAACTGACGACAAACCCCACTCATACAAAAAAGGGTTTGAAATGTTCCAGAACAGAAAATTCGAGTGTTCTGGAATGTTCCACAATGATGTTCCCGATTCCCTATTCCCGAACATTCCACAACATTCACGAATGTTCCGGGATGTTCTGGAATGTGTGGAATACTCTCGAATGTTCTGGACTGTTTTAGAAATTTCTAGAGGGCGAAACTTTCAGCCCTTTTATCTTCAAAAGCACGTCCTTCAGGTAAAAACGGGAATCTTTTTCATGGATGGGGGATAGAAGGGTGACCGGACAACTCGGAATGAAACCAACTCAGAACCATCTCAGAAAAGTCATTTAGATTGATAAAAAATATATATAAAAATTGGTTAAATAGGTTACGTTAGGTTAGGGTTATCGGCTAATTTAAAATGATTTTTTTCATAGCTTTTAATTGCTTTCAAGGAGGTTTTGAGTTGACTTTATTCTCAGTTGGCATGGAACCAGTAGAGGGCTACCACACCTATAACTCCCTTGTACCGGGCGGGACTCGTTTCTGAGTTTTAGCGGGACGCACATTTTTTTACACTTTCTTTTATAATATATACATTGATATTAATTCTTATTTACCTCCACTTCTTCAGTATGAACGTCATTCAAATCGTTAATGATTGACTCAGCCACCATGTAATCTATAGCACCTTCTAAAGCTTGTGAACCGGCAAGTCGATTGCCAAATACATCCACCAACATTGCCAAACTGAAAAGAAATTTAAAAAAAAATAATAACAATTTTGATACCTACTGACAAGAGTCAAACGTTCAATGTACGAGAATATAATTAAATAGTTTCGTACTAGAAGTAAAAACACTCGCTTTTCCTTCATACCCGTCCATGTTGAAAAAACATTGAATTATTAAAAGAATTGTTCTTAAATTTGTATGCACCCAATACAATTAATATTGTGAATTAAATTTTAAAATGGTAAGTAATAAATATGTTGAAATTTATGTGATAGAAACCGAATAGACCTGTTTTTAATGCCTCAGGCTCATTTGTTCAGATTTTGGAATAAATCTTACAGGTACCTCTCATAGAAATCGTTGTGCCTTCATTACTATCGTGGTAAGAAATGTGATGTAAACGGTCATAGAAATACCACGCTTTGTACTCAAATCGAAAGTTAACCACACCATAATTGTGATGTACACCTTTATGAAACCAAAGTTTCCGACCGCAATTTGAAAAAAAATGTATAATTTTGGAATTTTTTTGAATAATTATTATTACATACAACGACAGAAAAGTGAGTTGACGGTAATATGTATAGCACTCTAGCTGGTACCCGGCATGCGTTGCAATGCCATCATCAATATATTAATACGTGAAGCCAAAACTTTGTACCCCTTTTTACGAAAATTGCGCGGATGGAGGAGTATGAAATTTCGCACACTTATAGTTTATATAGAGGAGGAGTGCAGATTGCTAATTTTTTTTTTAAATTATGCATAAAAATAGATTAAATCAAAAACAAAAACATTACACACACTACCATGTATTTGACGTTGACCGGCCAACTCGGAATGAAACCAACTCAGAACCATCTCAGATAAGTCATTTAGAGTGATAAAAAAATATAAATAAAAAATTGGTTAAATAGGTTAATTTAGGTTAGGGTTATCGGCTAATTTAAAATTATTTATTTATCACTCTAAATGGCTTATCTGAGATGATTCTGAGTTGGTTTCATTCCGAGTTGGCATGGAACCGTATTTGACACACACACACTCGCGTCTTTACTCTATTGTTTATTGTTAAAGTCTATGGTCAAATTGAGAATAGATTAATATTGTTTGTCTTTAATATTATTTGTCTATGGTCTTACTGAATGTCAAACATAAAAAAAAACATTACAATTATGGTCGAATTTCGACCATTGGGCGAACACTAGTTCAAAGAAATATGCATGGCTTTCACATGCGACCCCGCACTCCTTCCACGTTCCCTTCCTCTCCAGCGTTCCCCTTGCACCTTCCTCGCCTTTCCCCTCTCTCGTCACCCCTCCCGCGAACCCCGCCTTTTTCATTACCCTCCTGTCTTCCCTAGCTGCCGCTAAAATATATGAGATACACACATTTTCAATTATACAAATTTCATAAAGCCAGAGCTTACCATTATATACAGTAACCTTCGCGGACATGCGCACAACAAATCACCAAAGTTTAATTGCAATCGGATGAACGGTATGGCAGCGCATAAAGTACGAACAAACAAAAAATATTGATTCTTGTATAATGATTTGCCTAATAATTGTTTTATTTTTTTATTGAATAATAAAAGATACAATATAATAAAATAATACATAACAACCTTAATTAACTAATTTCAATTCCCGGTTAGTAGAGAATTATTATTTTTTTTATGTTCTCCCATAATAAGCAAATGCTTGTGTGTGTGGGAGGAGGTATTATTTGTTTAGTTATTTAGAATTTTTTTTGTTTTTATTGCTGTTTATATATTGTAGTTTTTTTTATTTTTATATTCAATTTGGGAGGCGAGAATGGGTACCGCCGCCCCGGGAACCTTTATTGGATAACCAACACCTCTGCCATAGGTCACCCCGAGTGGTTCGCTACGTTTGGTGATTTAGCAGGGGTGCTCGGGTTCATGGGGTGAAGTTTGTCTAGGTCTTGGAGGCGGATGACCAGGACACACTGAACCCCTAGATTCCTAGCCACCCCTTAAACCTTTTTCCTTCCCAGAACTCTCCTTCCCTTCCTTTCCTTAAAAAAACCCTCCACACAGCATCCCCAAAGATGTCATAGGCCCTGAGGAAAATCATTTTCCTCAGGGCTTCCTCTGTGGAGCTCATGTAAAAAAAAGAATAAGAGAAAAAAACAATAGAAATTTTTATTTTATTTGTTTTATGTTTGTTTGTTTAATTATTTATTTTTTTTAGTTAAGGTTTTCAGTACATTTTTTTAATTGTGTTTTGAATTCTTTGAATCTATCATTAAGGGATCTTATATTTTCTGGCAATTTATTGAAGAAATTTGTTCAAAAGTATTTGTATTTGTAATTTTGTTCTCCCAAAGTTTTTTTACAAATCGCAATTGGTAACATGTATTTTTGCCTGAGATTTGCTGTGTTTTTTAAAGGTACGGGTTTGTTAAAGGATATCCTCTTTGTTAACTTGTAAGGTTGAGTGATATAGGTAAAAGTATTTAATTTTATGACTTTAAATTCTTTAAATATGAGTTCATCTGAACTTTTAAAAGAAATCATTTTTATATCCATCTGGATATAAAAATGATTTCTTTAATATTGTTTTAATTATCAGTTTTTGCGCAATGTAAAGAGATTTTGTGTTAGTTTAATAATTAATTATGTGTGCGTTTAATTTTTCTTCGTTATCAGTAATTTTAGTTAGAAAAATAAAATTATGTTTGCAATCAAAATTTTTATATTTCAAAATTATTTTTTTTTAATTTTCCGATACCTTCAGAAATATTCCATTTATTTTGAATTTATTGCAAAGCAAATTTTGACCAATCGACAAAATAGACCCGAGGCCTGAAGGGTTCAGATAAAAGGTACACATGCTGATACTTACTTGCTCCATGTTCTTCCTTTGTAAGGCCCCTTTGTAAAATAATCAATTATTTCATTAGTCACATTGGCGTACGAGGCAATATCATCCACCACGTCCTGTGGCAGATTGCATCCATCGGATCCTCCTAGTCCGCCATCTTGTATCTTGGCTTGTGTGCTAGATTGGATAAGTGCAACTAGCGACAGAATGACACTTACTAACAAGCCATTATTACGCATAATAATGAGTAACGGAATCGACTGCTCTAGAACCACTGTCGCACAGATAATAAGTACCTGTCTACCGCCATGATTTTATATTCTTATATATATACGCTTTAGTATAGGGGTACCCAACTCAAATCGTTGGGGGGCGCCAAAAAAATATTACTGGGCTTAAGCGGGCCAAACATTTATAAAATGCGAAACTGCGTGTTTTTGTTTGTTTCGCTTTCGCGCATAAACCACTAAACCGATTTAAAATTTCTTTCGACAATAGAAAGCTACATTATATGCAAGTAATATAAGCTATATATAATGCTAAGCTCTGGCGTTATGAAATCATAAATATTAAGATATTATATTTATTGCTATTTTACAAATCGTTGCCGTGGAAATGATGTTGATATATTGTCTTGACCGGTCAGTGGTTGAGTGGGCATCGCGTTTGGGTCCCATTCGGGCGTCGCGTGTTCGAATCTTCGGCTGGCTAAGTCCTCCATCACAACACAAGCAACATTTTCGGCTTTCTGTGGTGGGAGTAGGAGATTTTCAAACATTGTTGGGTTATTCGTAACCCGGGAATGTTTGTCTTTCTTTTAAAAAAAATTTAAAAAAATAATTTGCGGAAAATTTTATTTCAGACGTCGTTGTTAATATCTATCTCTAAAAAATAATCGCTGAAATGTATGTACGCGCATAACTTTCGAACGACTGCACCAAATTGAATAATTCTTTTTTTTGTGTTCGTTATTTTGTATAAAACTACTGGTGAGCTCTGGCATTATGGAATTTGCAATAGCACCGGGACTGAATGTATGGAATGCGGGAGGGGGGAGGGAAACCTGGGAGGGGGGATGGCATAGCATAAAATAAAACAAAGAATTTTATTAAAAATACCTTATAACCTTATAATTAATATGACACTGGGGGGGGAGTCAAAAATAAAACAAAGAATTTAATTCCAAATACCTTATAATAATGAATGTGACATTGGGGGAGGGGAGGAAGCAATTAGCAATCACCATTTATTGAAAAACTGACCATTAAATCCGCCCATGAGTATAGAAAAATGGCGGACATCACCATTAATTTTACCAGTAATTCGGTATCCAAAATGCAATAATTGTGAAAGGGCGTGATGGGTTTAACGACAGAGAATTGCCACACTAATGATTGAGAAAATAAATAACCCCCATCGAGAGTCCGAGGTCTAATAACAAGAAGTAACTAATTTCACAAAATATAATATAAATGTGAAAAATTTACGAGAACAATTTTTTCATTTTACCAAAATTCAAAACAGAAAGATGATAGCTTCCTTTTGAGCAGCAAAAAAATCTTCAATTGGGCCGCTGGTTGGTCATGCCTGTTTTAGTCCAGTAAACTGAATATACAGGGTGATTGGAATGAGATCGAATAAAATGGGCAACACAATATAATCATATAATTTTTTTATGTTACAATCCGGAGTGAGTGAAACTATGGCTTCCCGGTTGGAGTGAGGCTGGGATGTGTAGGGAGGGGAATAATATAAGAAAGAGGAAGGTGTGGAATGGAAGGGTCTGTTTATTCGGACTAGTTACCAGACAAAGCAAAAGCTATTTCCAGAAACGTTTCGATTCTAATGGTTGTCGTTCACCAATGGCTGAGAGTAGGTATTCACAACTTTTTCATGGTAGTTATGGCATCGTTAAGCCTCGATTACATTGAGCGAGTTTACAAGCTGCTAGCTGGCGAATTCACTATCCGATATCCGACTTGTTCAGTGTAAAATCTGCTAGTTAGCTAGTATACACGATTACACTGAGCGAGTTTACTAGCAGATAGTGAATTCGCCGGCTCGTAGCTTGTAAACTCGCTCAACGTAATCGAGGCTTTAAGGAGAGAAAGACAGTAGGAATCCTGTGAATGAGACGCTTGACAGAACGAGAGATAATTTTCAGAAAAGTTTTTTCAAAGCAGAAAGTCAGGAGACCAGTAAAAGTTTTAAAAAACTATTTTAAGTAAATGCTTCCGTTTCTTTCAGTGCTCCGAGTGTGTTCGCCGAAATTTAGTGTAATGCTCGTTCATCTAAGCCGGCGCCAGGCATGTGTTCAAAGGTGTGATCAAATAAGTGTTCACATGTGCGGCACGGGCATTTGATACTGTTGTCACATATTTGATCACTTAAGTGCGCTTTGCCGTTCCGTGTCGGTTTTTTAGTGCACATCAAAGGGATCAAAGTCCAAATGTTTGTGTGCCTGCCACACTGCCCCAAAAGCGTCGCCGTGTAGAGATGTCCACGCGATAGGTATTACGATACATTTCACACATCCATTCACGTCTTCGTTTTGGCTGTTTTTGTTTATTTATTTGCGTGTAATAAATAATTACATCCACATAAATAATATAAGCAAACTGTGTCGAACAAATTGTCGTCCAAGTTTTGTGAAGTCTATTTGAAAACTGTGTACTCAAAGGAGTGATCAGATCTTTGAATACATATCTGGCAGATACAACAATATGTGACCAAAAGTGTGAGAAGTGATCACTTCTTTGAACTCAAGTCTGGCGCCGGCATGCAAACGCCGCAAGTATGCCCAAACAGTTGCGAGTTCTTGAGCGTTCCTTCGTGTTCGACCGCTATCGCTTCCCGTGGCCGTCTCTTCAAAGGGTTCTTGTGTTTTTGAAACTCACTATGACTTGTTCGTACTAATTATGGATTGGAGCAATGAAATATGTCTACAAATGCTAACAATAAACCAAAATTTCGGATGTTTGTAGGATCCAATTTATGGATATTACTAGCTTTTCCCCGCGGCTTCGCTCGCACGGTATTACGGGAAATTACTGTAGCGCTTGCACTTATCAATTATCCCCCCTCCCCCCAACCTCCACCCCCTCCCGCATTCCATAAATTCATTCCCTTACATTCAGTTTTCAAACATCTCGCCTGCCACCTAAATTTCATAATGCTATAGCTCAAAGAAAAAAGAATTATCCAATTTTATTCATTTGTTCGGAATTTATGCGCTTACAAACATTTCGGATGTTTATTTTTATTTAAATATTTGGAAGTTTGTAAATATAATAAAAAATTACATTATTTATTATTAAGTCTTTAAAATCGTTACGAATTATATTTTTAATGTAGGAACTCTGATCTGACATTTGTTCCAAAACAGAAGCTTGTCAAAAAAAAAACAAAACATATTCTAATATTTGAAGTTTCTGGAGCAGTAGCCAACCAGGGGGCCGAGTACCTACCAGCTTAGAACCCACAAATATATCAACATCGTTTCCATGGAAACGATTTTTTTTCTGACGTTAGCAAAAACCCGCTTTTGTTAGCGACAGAAAACGTATAACAAATATAATATATTCATATTTATAATTTCATAACGCCAGAGCTTACCATCATTTACAGCCTAAAGTCTTCGCATATAATTTAGCTTTTTATTGGTGAAAGAATTTCTCAAATCGTTTCATAAACAAACTCGAGCAGTTTCGCATTTATAATATTAAGTACAGTATGGATAAAAATAAATCATTAGTGCCCCAAGAAGATGCTGGGTGGGAAATCGCAACTTTAATGAAATGTGGTCCTGAGGACGTTAAAAAGTTTTTGTATTGACCACTTTATTTTTGTCGTTGCATCTATCAGTATATGTCAAACGTAGTTTCTCCTACATTATTTAGTGCTCTTCATTAATTAAATTCGTCACCCACCAACGTCTCTTCCTTCTTTTCTTTTTCGATAATTGAGTCTTAACGATAAATGCAGCACTTGAAATTACAATACCGCTCTCACTGTCAGATACGATGAACATCACCACTGATTGTTGAAGAATGGGCAATGAGCATTCGCTCGCCTGATCTAAGCATTCCCAGAGCATTTGCGAGAATTCTGTTTTTTTTTTTTTTTACATTAACTCCACACAGGAGGCCTTGAGGAAAATAATTCCCCTCAGGGCCTATGTCATCTGGGATGCTGTGTGGAGGGTCTTTTTGAGGAGAGGAAGGAATGAACATTGGTCTTGAAGAGACCCATCGCAAATCTTGAAGAGACCCATCGCAGACCCATCGCAAATCGAGTCGAAAAAACGACCCGTTCTCATTTGACAAATGTCAACCGTGTACATATGTTGGGCGCGCGTTTGGCGTGTCTCCCGACTATGCACCGGTGCCGAAGGGATCAATGACGCTAGTTCCTCAGAGCATCTTCCATTGAAATACCGGTAGAACATGGATAGCATTCCCACCCGACGCCTGTGCTCTAAAGATTGCAACCCGTTCGTTAAGATGGGAGAATCTATCAAACGGACCGCCCGTTTCTGCACAGAGTCGAGGGTATTTTTCAAGTATTTTGGAGCTCCAGACCAGAGGTGGCTGCCAAATTCAACCGTGGGGCACACATACGATTTGTGCAGGGTAAGCAGTTGTGTACTATTAAAGTATCTGCGGGTCCTGTACTACAGTACGCCCAGATTTTGGTTCTTGATGTTCTTGTTCGTTGGTAGGTAGGTACATATTCTTCTGGTGTAAATGGTGAAAACGAACTACCGTTTGCACTAAAAGAAGGAACGCTCTTGTTCCAGCTCTGGCTCTATGCTCGTTTGGTCTAATCCCACCTTAAGATAGCTGCTTGCATATTAAGGGAAGGCCCGTATACTTAATTTTGCCATTTTTCTAATTGGGAGCGGCTCAGTCCGTCCGAGCGAAGGTAATCAATCAAGTTTACTTTATAAAAACCTTGCCTATTAGGTACAGACGCATTTCTGTTTTTTTTTTCCAATTTCAATAAACTGACTATGTCTACTGTACAACAGCATTTTGACCATCTACAAAATAGTTGAAATAATAATAGGATTAAAGCAGGAAATAACAATTCAATAAAAAAATCTTCTCAGCTTGCATAATTTATGGTTAAATTATCGACAGTACATAATTTACGACTTGTAACAAATTAATCATCGAAATAGAAGTTGAACACGGAATAAAGAACAACACAAGGGGCTCCACGTGGGCGTGTTTCGTAATCCATATATTTGCCTAATCGAGGCCTGAATTTCCATACAAAACTGGCTTTTCTAATTTTAAATAATAATAATAATAATAATTGGATAATTTGTAGAGCGCCGTTTTTGTGAAAAATCACCTCAAGGGCGCTGAAATGAAATGGGTTGGAGATCTACGATGTCAGGCAGTGTTTAGGCAGAGTTTATGCAGTCAAGGCAGTTGGGTTAAATCAGAGGTTCCCAAACTTTTTCTCGTAGACCATTTTAAAAATTTTATTGGTTACGGTGGACCCCCTGCTGGTACATTTCTACCATATTCCAAAAATCGACGACGACTTTTTCAAACGGGGGCAAAATGGACCAGTATTCGAGATTAAATTTGCTACGACGGAGGGGGCTTAATGGGATCTGGGACGAGGGAGATGGGTATGTTCCCATCCCAGTACAGTACACTCATATCCCATTACGCACCACCCCCTTTTAAGATCTCATGCATAATAGGTGCAACAACGTGCGCTGTATGCCAGTCGCTCTGTTATGTAGGGGGCGTAATGGGATATGAGATGGGGGGTGGAATGGGATATGGATATGGGGCACGGGATGGGCCTCAATCGAAACCAGTTCGTGGACCCCCACTTACAATTTGTGGACCCCCATTTTTTTATCGCGCCTACTTGGACCCCCGTCGGGTCTCCTGTGGACCCCTAGGGGTACATTTCAACGGTTTCGAAGAACAATTTCGGATCTGCTAAAAATTGAATATCATTTTGTTGGCTTATTAATAGGCTCATTGTGTTGATTTAAAAGTTGATATTTTCGGAATTTTTGATCAAATGCAAAATATCAAAACAAAGCTTTATATATTGATCTCAAAAATAGAAAAAAAAATACAGAAACGAAATGTGCTAGACAGGGTGAGATACACAAGTACAGTAAGATAGGCTAGAAGTTCCAATCCACGGAGGCGCAAGATGTCGCTCCTTTCACCACGTGTGAAGGGGGAACATCGTCTCTTTTGCCCGCTGTAGAGCTAGTCCGAGATGCTCTGATGACTCCTTCCATATAACGTAAACGGGTCTGGTCCAGTGAGTGGCGGGGTTATCCGTGGTCCAGGAATTCTATGCCTCACAGCCATACATCAGGGTAACGAGCACTCCGTTATGGACTGCTAGCTTCGCTTCTTTAGACATTTTTTTGTTAGCGCCAACGGCATTCAGTTCTCCATTAATGGAGTTACATGCATTTACCCTTCTTTCAAAATCTGTATCAGCCTTCCCATCTCTCGTAAACATACTTTCCACGATATACAAACTTATCCACCTGTTCTAAGTATTCATCAATCACAACTATATTGCACACTGTTTTCGTAATCACTTTAATGATTAAAAATAGTACAGATATAATAGTCCGGTCAATATAAACATTTCAAAGAGCACAAATTCCGACAGAGCTGAAATTTGGTAGAGACCTTTAGTACACCATTACAAATAAAATAACAAAAATCCCTTTCGATCACATACCCGCTAAAAAAGTTATTCAAGGTCAAAATTTTTGGTTTTTTGGATTTTTCTCGTAAACGGTAAGTTATATCAAAAATATATATGGCAAAAATTGTAAATCATAAAATTATCTACAAAAATTGTCAACTTATTTTTTTCTAAAAATCACCATTTCTGAGATATAGCGATTCTAAAAGTTGAAGGAGTTACATTCTATATAATATGCACACATTTCCACACCACCTGTGAGGTAGTGTACTTGGCGCATTTATTTTAACGAAGTAATGTTTCAGATGTTCCATTATCTTCAGTAGCATTGTATGAAATAGTATTATTTATAATATTTTCACTATGCGAGAACAGTTCGAGCTCACACATTACTTCAGCTCACTTTAGCAATAATAATATCGAAAGAACTTGTTATTGATGAAGAGATGGATGCAAATCTTCACATTACTGTCGAAAATATTATAAATAATACTATTTTATACAATGCTATTGAATATAATGGAACATCTGAAACATTACTTCGTTAAAAAATGCGCCAAGTACACTACCTCATAGGTAATGTTTGCATATTACACAGAATGTAAAACTCCTTCAATTTTTAGAATTTTATTTGTAATGGTGTACTCAAGGTCTCTAGCAAATTTCAGCTTTGTCGGAATTTGTGCTGTTTGACCCCTATTTTTCTAGCAACTTGACCGGACTATAAAGGTACAGAATAGAAAAGCCATGCGTACTAACAATGTATTGTTCCTGTCGCGTCCAGTCTATGGAGTCGAGTGTGAAAGTGTCTGGGAGCAGTTTACCGCTACCATTCCTGGAATTCCTGGATTCCTGGAATCGAGCCTAAAGTGAAAGCATCCGATACGGCGCTTTCTCTTTGACGACTCTCTCTTAACTTGCTACGCATTCCTTCATTCTGACTTTTATTTATTTTTCATACAATAATTATATTAAAACGGGACCATTGTCGCGCGAGTCCCGTCTTGGGCTTGCGCTACCTGTTGTGACCATGTCTCAGCATGTTCATCACACGAAACTTTGAACAGCTCTAATGCAAAACTAAAAAATCGCACATCTTACATTGTTTATAGGGACCATCGATTTGTTTCCATTCAAACTTGCATGGAAGACTCTTCTAGTATTATTCTTTATTCTAACTACATAGGTCAATAAAATTTTATGAATAATTTAATAGATGTCCCTTGTTAAGTTTTATTGCTTTTTACGGTTTTATTATCGGTTTTATTATCGCATGGTGGTAATGCTAAATAATAAAAAGAAAATTTATTATAAGATATTTAGATCGCCCTCCGTGTCGAGGGGCAAGGCTCTTGACTCGTAATCCAAAGGTCGCGTGATCAAATCCCGGCGTGCGCAAATAAATTTTATTAGATTAATTTGTGTTATTTCACAATTAATTATTTTAAAAATAATATATTTGTGGCACGTTCCCGGAGGAGTTTCCATTACAGTTGATCCGCCGACAGTGCCCCCCCCAGCGTACTTATGTACAAAATGCAGTCGGTTTAGGTAAAATACAAGGGTGGGAAGGGGGGGGGTAAAGGTCCCAATTATCGGATTTCCGCTTATATCTCAAAAACGGTGTATCTCAGGGGAATTTTTTTAAAATTAATAATGGTTATAAAATTATTTACAACATTTATTCGTTACATAATTTTCGAATTCCTAGCCGTTTTTGAGTTACACGCTCCACAAATGTAGAAATGTGAGGTAAAAAATCATTTTACATCACATTTTTCATCAAACATTTCTTCATATCGTTTATAATATTCATCAAAAAAAGAAATTCATCCCAAAGAAGTTGTATAGAATTTAATTCCCTTTTAGAAAATATATACATATGCAAATTAATCTCCAACCGGTCAAAATTCAAATTGGGAGGCGGGAATGGGTACCGCCGCCCAGGGAACCTTTATTGTATAACCAACACCTCTGCCATAGGCCACCCCAAGTGGTTCGCTACGTTTGGTGATTTAGCAGGGGTGCCCGGGTTCATGGGGTGAGGATGATCTAGGTCTTGGAGGCGGATGACCAGGACACACTGAACCCCAAATTCCTACCCACCCCTTGAACCCCTTTCCTTCCCAGAGCTCTCCTCCCCTTCCTTTCCTTTAAAAAAACCTCCACACAGCATCCCCAAAGATGACATAGGGAAATTATTTTCCCTCAGGGCCTCATTTGTGTGGAGCTCATGTAAAAAAAAAACATTTACAGCAATTTTAAGTTTTTTCGGAAAATGCTGTCATTTTCAGAAAAAGATTTTTTTAACTTATCTGACACTCAACTTTTATTCGTTTGTCTAACAATATGTGTGACCACACTTTAAAACCAGTTATTAAATAAAGTAGACAAAAATCACGTAACTCGAAAAATTCGGAACTGTTTTTTATAATGAAAATGATAATTTATCTCATGATAATTTTATTCTATTTCCTTTCATGAAATACATAAAATTATAAACCTCACTGTTCTCAATAATACCATGATACACTCTCATCTTTATATGGATTCACGTTTTCATCCTCTTTGGACGTGAGGGTCCTGGCAAGGGTTGTTTATCCATGGCATATTCATCTTCAGATGTGGATGATTCTTGCTGAATGGGCTCTACGTCGTCTTCATCGTCGTCTTCGGCAACAGGCATGTTGTTGAGGCATTTACCTTGGCAGTGGAAATACCTACATTTGTGGACCGTGTAACTCAAAAATGGCTAGGAATTTGGAAATAACGTGAAGACTAAAAGTTGAAGATAATTTTATGAGCTTTTATTTATTTAAAAAAAAATTCCCCTACGTTTTCGAGATATAAGCGGAAACTCGAAAATCGGGACCTCCACCCTAGCTCACCACCTAGACGTCAGGGCTTTTGGTATGTTCACACCCTAAGCACCCTGAACAAGTTTCTGAAAGAATCGCTTAGGTACCTGCTCACGTACTCTACACCTCCTTTTGGACCATTCATTGACTGGACTATATGCCCCTGCCAACAGACATAGACCTGAAAACCCACAATTTTCACATTGCTCTACATGGGGGCCCTAAAACAGGCACATCGATAACAACTAACAGCAGGTTAACAAAGATAAGCAAATCACATTAAAAATATGTGCTTTTATTTAAAATAAGATGTTTTCGGTGGTGTGCAATTAACTACATGTTAAAAGAAGCAGAAGCATTTCAACTGTCGTCCTCCTTTTAATCAACGTTTCAATCTCTTAAAACCCAGTAGAACATCAGCATATTGCTGAGAAGCAGTAAGTTATCACATTTATGTTCTTGGTACATCCTTCTTCATGTCAGCCACGATGTATGCAAAAGCTGTCCAAAATGCGGCGCATCTGTCAAGGACATTCATTGTGTCTCCGGATGAATGATGATACCACAAGTATTTTTCATTGGCGTTGTGCAGACCGCCTCCCGGAATCCCTTGGTTAGTCCAAACACCTATATCTGGTCCTGGTCCTCCTAATTCCAACTCGGTTGTATTTATTTCTGAGAATAATTTCAAAATTTCTCTCATCATACATTCTCCCGTTTTACTTCCTTTTTATACCAAACCCTTTGGATTGAATGTCCCGTAATCCGATTCCATAACAAAGTTCAATTTGTCGTTATCAGCTCGATGCCTGTTTTCATAGGCTCTAGCTCCAACGTAGAACTCCTCTTCTCGGGTCCACAGAATTGTCCTCAATGTTCTATTAGGTTGAAGGTTGAGTTTTTTTAAGACCACTGGAGCCTCCCAAGATATAAACGCGCCGTCTCCATCATCCATAGCACCATCTCCTACATCCCAACTATCCAAGTGTCCGGAAATTACAACTATTTTTTCTGGTGAGCCAGATCCCTTCAAGTCGACTATAGTGTTTCTTGATACCTTCATTTCTAAAGTCGCGGACATAATAAGATTTATGGTTATATTGCGACCATAATTTTGCATTCTTAATATTTGATCAGCGTCCTCCAGTGTTATAGCTGCAACTGGTATTTTTTTAAACCTTTCATCATACACTTGCTCTCCAGTATGCGGAGTAGATATTGAAAAAAATGTTATCGGCCAAACAAGAGCAGCTACAGCTCCTTTCCTTGATGCAACTGAAGCTCCATCAAGTCTGTATGTTACAGTTGTTCCATAATCTTCAAATTGCTCTGCATAGGCTATTTTATCCTTGACCATATCATCTGATAGAGCATTAAGCTCGTCAAAACTTTGAACGACGATAGCTTGCGCTGTGATGCCTTCTGGGGGAGTTCCACACTGCTTCCGAGACCAAGCATTGGTAAATTCTTGCGTCTGGGTTCTATCAGCGTTGCACTTTCTTTACCTCTGACCCAATGAGGAACCTAAAAAAATATTGTATAGTTGATTAGAAAAAATGGAACTGAGGGAACGGACTCCGGAACGATAGAGACGGGTGAGATGAAATGAAAAGCAGTCTGTCGATGTTGTGAGTCGAAGTCGTTTATTGAAGCTACGGCCAATTTGGAGTAGCGATGGTCAATTTGGAGTTGAGTAACAGAGTGCAGACAGGAACGATATTGATGATGCACGGTCATGGTGAGTGACGAAGGTCGATGATGCAGTAATGGAGCAGACCACGTATTTGTAGGTCACTAGCATGTTGCTCGGTACAGTGGTGGTGGAGAAGACCTGGTCGTCCAGACCATCACCCGATGCGGTGAGTTGCGGAGTCTGAATGATGGTGACTCGGTGGGTGGAGCCATCTGCGGTAGACTTTGTGAGGCGGAGTGCGTTCAGTGGCAGCGAGGCGCGATGGGCTTCGATAGCCACTGAGATGATGGGCCTTAATGTCACGGGCAATTGAGTCCCTTGAACTGATGATACGATGGACCATGTTAGCTGCGAGATGGGCCACAAAGGTTGTTGACGCACCGCACTGGTTCCGGCAGTGAGTCGCCAAGGGTCTGGCTGGTTGCCGATTAAGGCATTCGAACGATGTTATCACTTGGTGCACTGTATTGCTGATTGTGTTGACGAACTGTTACTAAAAGTTCTGACTTGACTGGACTCGTTCAGGATAACACCCGCTTTTATAGCGTGACCGACCTAATTACTTACATTCTAGAACGCCGTGTAATTCGGCCACCGCCAAGTTTAGAAGGCCCTCGAATATTCTCGCCGCTGTGCCGGTAGATATTTGTTTACCTCGGGATCTTTCTAGGAAGTGGCCGCGCACCGAGACAGTGATGTATGCGCTGATAGAAGTAGGTAGGTATGTATGGGCGGCACTTTGTACATTGCAGGTATTCCTGCCGAATTCCTTGATAAACCAGTAGCGCCGTAATAATTGTTAGTGAAAATGGTTGCTACAGAACGAATTAAATCATAGATGAACTAAAACATCGCATTTTGGTGTTTTTCTTTTCGATTGCAAATTGTATGATTTCTGTCCCTCATTTTGTTTCTGGTGTTGATTCAATTTAATTGAAAATAAATACATATTTGTAAAAAAATATTTGTAATAAACAAATTTATGTGTTTTTATTGAAAATAAATACTTTCTTCAGTAGACTTGTATCACAAGTAGCTATAAAAGATAATTTGGCTTGGCCTACTTCAGTAAATCGCTCGCCATATATTCCCATATGCCGAAATATGCCTAGCCAAATAATCTTTATATTTTATAGCTACGTGCGACACAAGACTTATAAATAACTATTATTATATACCTCCACATCTTCAGTATGAACGTCATTCAAATCATTAATTTTCGACTCAGCCACCATGTAATCTATAGCGTCTTCTAAAGCTTGTGAACCGGTAAGTCGATTGCCGAATATATCCACGAACATTGCCAAACTGAAAAGAAATTTTAAAAATTTAATAACAATTATGATACCTACTGACAAGAGTTTAGATCATAGAAAAAACGTAAGGTGAGCCTTTTTTAAACTTTTTTAAGTTTGCATTCAAAAATTTTATATTTCAAAAATTAATGTTTATTTCGAAATATATAATTTGAGAGCGCATTTGAAAATCGCTGGTTTTTAGTATTTGAATGCGTTCAGAAATATTTCATTTATTTATAATTTATTGCAAAGCGGAAATATGTTGAACTTCCGAGAAAATAGGCCTGAAGCCTGATGGGTTAAGATAAAAGGTACACATGTTGATTCTTACATGCTCCACGTTCTTCCTTTGTAAGGCCCCTTTGTAAAATAATCAATTATTTGATTAGTCACATTGGCGTACGAGGCAATATCGTCCTCCACGTCCCGTGGCAGATTGCATCCATCGGCTTTTCCTAGTCCGCCATCTTGTATCTTGGCTTGTGTGCTAGATTGAATAAATGGAACTAGCGACAGAATGACACTTACTAACAAGCCTTTATTACGCATAATAATGAATAACGGAATCGACTGCTGTAGAACCACAATCGCACAGATAATAGTACCCTTTACACGTAGAGTTCGGAGCGGGACGTGCCCCGCGCCACTTCAGGCCGCCGCGCAGAAAAGTAAAGACCGAAAGTAAGATAACGGTTTATAGCGCAGTTCATTGTGAGACTTTTCTGCGCGGCGGCCTGAAGTGGCGCGGGGCACGTCCCGCTCCGAACTCTACGTGTAAAGGGTACTATTGTCATTATCATAATGAGTACCTACCTATCTACCGTTTTAATTTGGTGTTCTTATAAACTCTTTAGTCCAGCGGTATCCTACCCAAATCGTTCGGTGGGCCAAAATAAAGTAGGGACTGAGCTTAGGTTGTCCACACATATTATGTAATAATAATTAAAAAAACAAATAACTTATTCAAAATATCTTTTTGCCTTTTAATTAATGTGAGTCGAGGGGAGACAGTCAGCAGTCAGTATTTTTGTTGAAATACTGACCAGATCCGTCCATGAATACAGGAAAATGGCGGATGTACCTCCATTAATTTTTACTGGTAATTCGGTGTCCAAAATAAAATAATCGTGAAACCGCGAACAATTTCTGATTTTAGACGAGTTCGTTACAAATTTAATAATATCGGTAAATTAAGAAAATTTCAGTAAATTTGAATTCTTACTTTTGTCTTTAAATTTGTAAGACCAGGAGCGTAGTGCTTGGCGTAATTGTGACTTGTGACGAATGATTGACAGTTTTTTAGTGAATAATTTTTATTTATTTTTTTAAATTACTGTAGGGATGTATTTACTTTACAATTGTTATGATATATGATATAAAATTTTTAATTATTAAAGAAAGCATTTTGACGGACGTAAATTCAAATTGCGAACTACCGATTTACGTTGGAACTGTTGGAACACAATTTGCCGTGTACAATTTAAAAAATTGTCCCAAAAAAGGCCTTTTTTACGATTTTTTTAAAATTTTATATGAAATTAGATTTAAATAGTAGATTTTGGCAAGATTATTTTTTTTAATAATTACCAATTGTTAATAATAATTGTCTCTAAAATCGTGAAAAAAATAATTCTTTAATGGCCTATAATTTATAATTTAAAATATAAATATATAAAGTAGCACACATCCGTACTAGATATTTGCTTTACTTTTTATTAAAAGAAGAATTATTTTCATTTTAATACGAATTACGAACCTATTTTCTGGGATGGTAACTCGTATTAGCTTCCGAAACTGAGAAATTCCAAGTTTTGTTAATATTCTTATTGACATTTTCTCATTGAAGAAGCTGTTTAAAAATTTTACGGTTCTTTTTTAAAATGACGTACATCAACAAACCAAATTGTATTGTTTCGTTTAGAACAATCCAAACTTTATTTTCTGAGCAATTTCCAATTTTCCAGTAAGAATTATGTGAAAAATAAAAATTTCCCATCTTGAAAAGTTTCCAAACTTCAAATAACAAAATCGAAAAGATTAAAACGTCTTATCTTTTCAAGAAAGCGGGGATTTTGGAATCGGTTCCTTTTGGCTATTACAAAATTCGATTATTTGGGCTGGGCCTATTAACAATAAAATGTATCTAAAATGATATTATTTATAAATAGTAATCTAGTAATTTTAGAGCTCGCGAGACCTAGATTGACTGTGGCAGTACATTATTATTAAAGATAATTGACATTAATCTAGTTGCTTTATATTGGTCAACTTCAAATTATGACGTAACTGGTTTTACTTTCTTAAAATTCACTGTTTTCTGTTCACTATTTATTCTGTCACTGGTGTTTTGATTTTACTGGACTGCTATTACTGGAGCAATTGCTAAGAGAACTTGCAAAAGATTGACGATATCCAATCCCGTTCCGGTTACTTTGTACGAGGACTAGAGATGGTCAATTTTCCTGTCCCGGTTTCTTTGTCGAGGTGACTGCTGTCATTGGATAGATCGATATTATTTTACTATTTTTGAAACAGGTACTTTTTTCGTAATTCTCGAGATAAGGGTTAATTGGGTTCATTGTTCTTAGGCCCTTCGTACACAGAGATACTCGCAAGCTACGTGACTGTGATACATCCACAAGTTGCCTGCTATGCTACTTAATCTAGGCAACGAAGGAAAAATAGCGGAAATGATTCATGTAGAAGCCAATTTTGGCACAGTTGTAGGCGAAGATGTCCTTAACAACATACTAAAAGTACTGAGGAGTTGTGGTGAAGCTAAGCTAGTTGTGGTGAAGCTAAGAGTGGGGGGATCCCCAAAGGTTCCTTTTACAGTTTTTCGTTAATAGTACCCTTCAAACACAGAGTTCGGAGCGGGACGTGCCCCGCGCCACTTCAGGCCGCCGCGCAGAAAAGTCTCAATTGAACTGCGCTGTAAACCGCTTTCTTACTTTCGGTCTTTTCTTGAAAAAAATAATTTAAATTAGCCGATAACCCTAACCCAACGTAACCTATTTAACCAATTTTTTTATCACTCTAAATGACTTATCTGAGATGGTTCTGAGTTGGTTTCATTCCGAGTTGTCCGGTCACCGATGACTTAGATGTCACTGGAACCCGATTTTTCGTTTCTAAGAGCGTGTTCACACATACATTCCCAATAGGAATATAATATGGCGAGTGATATGCTGAAATAGGCCACGCTACATCTTTTATAGCTGTGTGTGAACACGCTCTTAAAGCTGGATCCGGTTATATTATTATTTTTATGTTTGGATCCGGTTCCTTCTTAGAATGAATAAGGGCTAATCTTTCGATCAATCTATGATTGAAAATATTCAATTCGACTAAAGGTTTCGGAAATTTAAAACATAATAATACATTGTGACCATTTTTGTGACCCACCAAACCAGACGCAAGCCGGTATTATGGCGAATGACCATTGTACATAAAATTATATACTGGGTTTTCCATAGTTTACTAACTACGTGACTCTTCTTGTGGAATGAAATTACTTTTCTTATTAGGCTGATAACTAGTAGTTTATCACATCGCATGAGCATTTTTTTGCTTGCTTGTAGTTAGTTTAGTTTTTCAATCATGGACTTTTTAGGTGAAACAAGGAAATACGGGGTTTTGTTTTGCAGGTTTTGCAGGTGGAAAATAAAATAATGTGAATATTTCTGTATTTTTAGCAAGAAAAATAACATTTAAAAAAAAACTATTATTTTTTATTTGCACAATGTGGCAAGAGAGGCAGAAACCTTGAATGCAAATTTACTTAGAAAGCGTTAAATGTCCGTTTGTTTTTTAAACAGTAGGACATGACATTAATTGCCAAAGAAGATGTTATTTACATTTATGTCCTTGGTACGTCCGCAGCCATGTCAGCTACGATGTACGAGAAGGCAGTCCAGAAAGCTGCGCATCTGTCTAGTACATCTGGTTCAATAACATTCATTGTGTCTCCGGTCGAATGATGATACCAAAAGTACCTTTCGTTAGCGTTGTAGAGACCGCCTCCTGGAATTCCTTGGTCAGTCCAAACGCCTATATCTGGTCCTGGTCCTCCTAATTCCAACTCGGTCGTATTTATTTCTGAGAATAGTTTTAAAATTTCTCTAATCATGCATTCTCCTGTTTTACTTCCTTTATATATCAAACCTCTTGGACTGAAAGTTCCGCCATCCGATTCCATAACAAAATTAAGTTTGTCGTTATCTGCTCGGTGCGCTTTTTCGTAAGCCTTAGCGCCAATAAGTCCCTGCTCTTCAGCGGTCCATAGAATTGTCCTCAATGTTCTTTTAGGTTGTAGGTTGAGTTTCTTCAATACTACTGGAGCCACCCAAGATATAAAAGCACCGCCTCCATCATCCATAGCACCATCTCCTACATCCCAACTATCCAAGTGTCCAGAAATCACAACTACTTTCTCTGATAAGCTAGATCCCTTCAAGTCGATTATAGTGTTTCTCGATACCTTGGTGTCCGAAATCGCGGACATAATAAGATTTATGGTTACATTAAAACCATCATTTTGCATTCTTAACATTTGGTCAGCGTCTTCCATAGTTACAGCTGCAACTGGAATTTGGTTAACATTTTCAGCGTACGTTTGTGATCCAGTGTGTGGGGTAGCTAATGAAAAAGGTGTTACCGATCGAACAAGAGTAGCTACGGCTCCTTTCCTTGCTGCCGCCGATGCTCCATCACGTCTGTATTGCACAGTTGTTCCGTAATTTACGAATGATTCTGCATAGACGACTATTTTACCGTTGACTTTATCATTTGGAAGCGCATTAAGCTCGTCAAAACTTTGAACGACGATAACTTGCGCTGTGATGCCTTCTGGGAGAGTTCCCACACTGCTTCCGAGGCCGAGCATTGGCAAGTTTTTGATACGGGGTTCTATCAGCGTTGCACTTTCCTTACCTCGGACCCAATGAGGCACCTATAAAATATATTAATTAATGAAATAGTAGAAATTTGCTAACATCCAATAAAACCGAAATTGTTTTCGAAATACCAATTATTACATTTTGCGGCAAATTGTTGTACAAATACATTTATATTTTTTCTGACAGTAGTGTAACACGCCCCATGATTGAATTTGGCAGCCACCTCTGGTCTGGAGGCCTAAAATACCTAAAAAATCCTCGACTCTGTGCAGAAACGGGCGGTCCGTTTGATAGACTCTCCTAACTTATCAAACGGATTGCAATCTTTAGAGCACAGTCGTCAGGTGGGAATGCTGTCCTTGTTCTACCGGTATTACAATGGAAGATGCTCCTAGGAACCAGCGTCATTGATCCCCTTGGCACCGGTGCATAGTCGGGAAACACGCCAAACACGAGCCCAACGTTTGTACACCGTTGACATTAGTCACATGAGAACGGGTCGTTTCTACTACTCGTTCTTGAGTTCAACAGCTCGGTTGTGGAACGATTTGCCGGCCCCTGTGTTTCCTCTCTCCTACAACATGGGTTTCTTCAAGACCCATGTTCACTCATTTCTCTTCTCTAAAACACCCTCCAAACAGCATTTTCAAATATGACATAGGCCCTGAGGGAAATTATTTTCTTCGGGGCCTCCTGTGTGGAGTTAACGTAAAAAAAAAACTTTTTGGGTATTCCGAGAAATAAGATTGAGTAAATTGAGTAAATCAGCCTAACAAAAATATTAAATATTTGTATTGTTTTCATTAGCAGATGATATGAGCTCTGCTATTTTAGCTTTATTTGGGAGGATCTGGGGAAAATAATTAAATTTTCTTCAGGGATTATGTCATCTTTGTTGTGTTCCATTGATTGTTTTGAAGGAAATAATGAGTAAACATGATACTTGAAGATACTCATGTTGTGGGAGGGAGGAAACACAGCTGCTTCAGAAGGTTGCGTGTTCAGATCCCGTCGGGGTCACCAATTTAAGGATTTGTAGAAATGACTTGTTCTCACATGACAAACGTGAACTGTGTACACATTTTTGGAGCGCGTTTCCATATTACGCACCGGTGCGAAGGAATCAATGACACCAGTTTCTCGGAGCATCTTCCATTGAAATACCGGTAGAAAAACAGCTTTCCCACTTGACATCTGTGCTCTAAAAATTCCAATCCGTTTGTTAAGACAGGAGATCGCACGTTTTTGCCCACCGTCCGAGTGTGCTGGTATTGATTCCATTGGTTAAGCCGCCGCTATCCGAATTTCTACCGATTTCTAACATATCTCCCTTAAACATTTGAAGTTTTTAAGCTCTTAAAAAATATATTATTTTTTAAGATAATATACGTTCCAATAATAGATACGTTCCACGCCGAAACTCAAATTATATGAAATTCCCTTGATAGAAAAAAATCGCAAAGTATGCTCCGAAAATTATTTGAAACAAGTCTATTTCTATTATTTTACAAGTTATATTTGTGAAAAAATTCACAATGTTTCTTTGAATGATACTTAAGATACGTTCCACGAGATTTTTGCTCTATTTTAAACGAGTCATGTTTTATTAAGCATTTTCATAATTTTGCTTCAATTTTATCATTGAAAATATTAGCGCGCTCTGTCCAGCATTCGTAATTACATATCTCTCAATCTTCTTCTTTTTGCGCCGGGAAGCGTGGCCTTAAGTGAGTGAAAATGAAAAACAGGCATCTAAACCTAACTATCACTAAATAATAATAAAAAAACTTGATTAAAATGTTTAATATTTACCTCTACATCTTCAGTATGCACGTCATTCAAACCATTCATTTTGGACGCAGCCACCATGTAATCTATGGCATCTTCTAAATCTTGTGAACCAGAGAGCCGATAGCCAAATATATCCACGAAAGTTGCCAAACTGAAAAGAAATTTAAAATTTACGATATTATTTGATATGCCTACTTGTGATTTTGTACCAGAACCAGAAAGGATTGATGGTAATGTAGTGATTAAAGGGGTGTTAAAGGGAGCTCACTAATATTGAAAATGATATATTTAAGCGAAAATTGTGAAAATGTTTAATAAAATAGAGCTAAAATCTCGTGGGAAGTGTCGTAAGTAGCATTTAAATAAACACTACGAATTTGTTTAACTTACATATAACTTGTAAAATAACAGAAAAAAACGTGTTTATTAAATAATTTATCGCATGCTTTGCGATTTTTTTCTATCGAGGGAATTTTATATAATCACCGTTTCGTCGTGGCAAATGTATAGATATTATCTTCGAAATAACATATATTATTTAACAAACTTAAAAACTGAGAAATCTATATACATAAAAATGAAAATATTGCTTCCATCTATGTATACGTGTTATGCGTTGCTAAACCATTAATCCAATTGCGATGAAACTTTGGGGATTGGATGTTCGCATGCCCGCGACGGTTTCTATAGGTGTACAATAGTGAGTTCTGGCATCATGAAATTATGCATTGCTAACCGTTCATCCGATTGCGACGAATCTTTGGGGATTTGATGTGTGCGTGGTTTTATACAATTTAAGGTTTCTATATAATATTTAGTAAAATCTGGCATCGTGAAATTACGCGTTGCTTACCGTTCATCCGATAGGGACGGAACTTTGGGGATTTGATGTGTGCATGCCAATGGTTTCTATACATAATAGCGAACTCTGAGAGATTTTTTTAATACACGCAATGAAATCGACGACCAAAAATCAAATGACTGGTGAATCAAAAATTGGTTGAATTTTCGACAATTATTTAAACCACACTTATTTTTTACTAAAATCAGGAAACCAAAATATTAACAGATGTTAAATTACTTACAGGTTCCATGTCTGTCCTTTGTAAGGCCCCTTTGTAAAGTAATCAATTATTTGATTAGTCACATTGGCATACGAAGCAATGTCGTCCAACACGTCCTGTGGCAGATTGCATTCGTCAGCTTTTCCTAGTCCGCCATCTTGTATCTTATCCTGTGTACTAGATTTGCCAAATAAAACCAGCGACAGAATAACACTCACCAATAAGCGATGGTTACGCATTTTTTAAACATTTAGCAACGAAACCAACTCGTCTAGAAATACAATCACATTATAAACTCCGATTAATATGTTCTTTTATAGATAGGCGTAAGTCCATCGATCGGAATACATGTACAGGAAGACTGGAAATTTATTGTCTTCTCATTATTTATTATTAAAAAAAAACTTATTCACAATTGTTGTAACTTCCCCGCTAAAACCCTTCAATAAAAAACTCCAGGGTCAAAAAAAATCAATAGTTTTTTGCTTGTTCAAATGTACTCTTTTTATCAATGTGAAGGATGATTTTTTTCCATGTTTTTTCGCCAAATTCCAGTGCACATTTTCCTATACACTTGGTAATCTTATTAGTATTTGTGTTTTCTTCTTCGGAGTCGATAGAAGTCGCTTTTGTTGTGAAGTGCTTTCTTTACCTGTTCATTTTGGAGTGGTTTAAAAATTGGATATTGATTTTAAAAATTAAAAGTGTTTATTTTTTTGCATTTAAGAGGATTCGATCATTGGTCCTCTGGTTTTCTGGCCGCTAAGATTCGTCAGGCGCTTTATACCACTGGTCTAAAGAAGACGTGCAATAAATAAATATTTTATTACTATCTCATGCTCTTAAAAGCTAAACCCTATAGATGTATGTGTTTGTCTCTTTTTAGTGTCGCTCGCTTACGTTTCATCGAGTTTCAATCGGTGCTAAAGAAGTTTTTACTTCAAAAAACTCGGCTGGACCAGACTCCGGAACACTTGTCCTGTAACACGAGCACCATAATTCGTAATACTTTCTTATGCTTTGAGTACTATTTCAATATGTATCATTACGGATGTATGAATATGTGCAAATAGCGATAAAATGTACATGAAAAATCAATTATTGTTACAAAATGACAGGTGACGTAGCAGCTTGAGAAATGGTCCATCATTGATGAAAAATGTGAAAATGATTTTCATTTACCGAACAATGACAATGACGTCAATTTATTAGTTATTGGACTGTGATTACGAATCACTTTTTCTGAATATCATTATAAGTAGGTACTCTAAATTATATTATATATTACACTTTAATTGATCACCATTTATTTCTACTTTATATACCTAGTTCTTTGTACATTGAATCTTCCTTAAAAATGGTGTGTTTATTTCCTGCTTGGGCTATAATTCTGTACGAATTAGCAAAAGTATTGATCTGTCTCTCGTTTTCTGTTTTATCGACAGCTCTACATTTCTGCTAAGTAGTTTTATACTGCAAACAGACGGTTAGGTAATCTGTCTACCTTGGTGCAATATTAACTTAAATTTTAAAAAATACCATATTTTTAAATATTTAAGAAAAGCTTATGTTCACAGCAGGAAGTCAGAATAAATTAATAAAGAAGATAACAATGATAATGTTTTATTCCAGAATGTGGGGAGGATTGTGCAATCCCACATGTCCCATATAATTATACATATTTACACAACAGTTTAAGTAAAGAAACAAGTACTTACATAGAATAGAAAAAAAATTGTATAAAAGTAAAATTAAATAAATAATCAATTATTTTATAGGGCGCGGTCTAGGGTGAGCTCGGGCCCAGCGCTCACTAGGGATTGGCACTTGGAGCTGGAAGGCTGCGGTCACCACCGCAGGTCACCGCAGGTCACCGCAGATATTACTGCACTGGCTCCAGTGACCCGGTGTCTCATCAGACCGGCGAATCCATTCAATCTTAGCTCCGTAAACATGTTCGATATGCTGCTGTACCTTCTGTATCCAAATATAATTCTGTTTGCGTTAGCATATTGGATCCGGAGTCCTTCCATCGAGTAGATATGGATAATTGGATAATTTGCATAGCAGCCTTTTTTTTAAACTCACCTCTAGGGCGCTGTTGTGAGTTGTGAGTTCCGGAGAAAAGCTGTCGACGATTGTGAATATGATTTATAAATTGTCTGGTTATAAAGTTGTCTAAAGATCTTTTAGTAGTTTTTTTTTTTATTAGTCATAAAAGATACGTGTATTACGAGTACAAACAAATTTTTACATTTTGGAGTAGGAAGTATTGAAGTTGGTCTAAGATTTCTGTTATTTTTAAAGGGTGCAACTTTATTTTGAATATTATCTTTATAAATTTTTAAAAATCAGATCAAGGTTCCCTAGTTTGTTTTACTGTGACAACTATATGTCGGTATCAGGCTCCAATTCAGTTGTAAATAGATTACACACCATTGGAAATTTTTATGCCAATGTGGCTGATATTTTTAATATTTCCATACTGAAATATAAGGTTGTACTGATCGAACATTTCAGCCAATTATACGTTAACGAGGTCACTACATAATGATTTTTTGATATTATTGTTTATTTTTAATGCCTGTATAATGTACTATGACTGTAATTAAATATACACAAGCTTGTAAATGGCACTTTGTGCCGTAAATTTTAAATAAATAAATAAATTTGTAATGTTGCGTGGTTGAAGTGCATTTAATTTTCTGACCTTAAATTGTTTGAATAAAAGTTCTGACGAATATGAATAGGGTTTTACCTAATTGTTTTTATTATTAGTTTTTGTGATATGTAAATTGTTTGTGTTTGATTTGTATATGTACCGCCCCATCCTATAATGCCGTATTGCATAATTGATTGACAGAAAGCGAAGTATGTGGTTTCTAAGTAATTTTTCTTTTAAAATATCTCTTAAAAATCTAAATATGTATGTTAGTTTCCTTACTCTGTCGTTCAAAATATTTATATGTGGGGACCATTTTAAACGCTGGTCTACTGTAATTCCCAGGTACTTAATATCGGTGTTGCTTTCTATGTTTGTACATGATATATTGCATTTGTGGTTTTCTGTATTTGTCACAGATTGGATTATTATATTTATTTCTTTAGGAGTTTCTTGTTTTTTAATGAAAAAAGGTAAATAATAAGATTTTTAGAATTTAAAATCAACAGGTTTTTATCAAGCCATAATTTTAGTTCATTGATGTCTATATTTGCCATGTTATTTAATTCAGACCAAGTGTTTGCTTGTAGGACTGTACCTTCAGTTTTATCAATTGTTCCAGTTACCTTTGTGTATCTTTATCTCTGTTGATAATAAAAAAAACACGAAGAATCCCTTAAGCACAACCAATAAAACTGTAGATTTGTTCTGTATGTTTTATTAAACTCATAAAAAAGCAGTAAGCCTTTAATCAAATGATTATAGGCTTATTTATTTCAATGAAGAGAAGTTACCTAATATAATAGTAATATTGGATTAACGCATCCAGTTGAATATATAGGCATTTGAATAATCATGATGTAATCAACGTAAGAAAGGCCATATCTGTTTAACCAAATTGAGCTCTGACTGTATTTTGTAATATTATAGTGACAATGAAAAATAATAAAAATAACGGTAGAAGAGTGCGCCCTTTGGGTGATTTTCTAACGAAAAGAGCGCTATAAAAATGACCCAAACACTATAACTAGAAAAAAAAAATTAAGCTGATAGCTCAAATAATCACATTTAATTCCATGAAATATAAGGTTAATAATATATTAAATCTACCAGATAAAAACCCCCTACTGCGGGTTTTTGCTGCTAGTCCCTGTTGGCGCTTTTAGATGCAATTTAGTAAAGTTCCCTGATAGTAGAGTTGGCCCCTTTTTTTTACATGAGCTCCACACATGAGGCCCTGAGGAAAATAATTTCCCTCAGGGCCTATGTCATCTTTGGGTATGCTGTGTGGAGGGTTTTTTTTAAGGAAAGGAAGGGAAGGAGAGTTCTGGGAAGGATAAGGGTTTAAGGGGTGGGTAGGAATCTGGGGTTCAGTGTGTCCTGGTCATCCGCCTCCAAGACCTAGACAAACCTCACCCCATGAACCCAGGCACCCCTGCTAAATCACCGAACGTGGAACATTTTTGCATGTAGAACAGTACCTAATTATTAGAACGTGCGCAAAAATTTACTTGTTACATAGGTACCTAATCAATTTTCTATCCAAATAAAAATCATTTATAATATAACATATACGTTCGTTGTATAACTTCGTTCATTTGAAATTCGCTGGAAAAATTAAAAACTAATTCCTACAAATGGCAGAATCAGACGCTTCACTCGGGTGGACATATAACTCTAGCGAATGTTCATCAAATGAAATGGCTATAGAAATAAACGTTCATTCGTCCATTTCCGCTACAACGTCTCCGAACGAAGTCGAAGTAATTCGTCGAATTGACCAAAAACAAACAAAGAAAATGCCGACGGTGGCTGATGCGGCCATGAATTTTAATGAGAAACGTATTGGAAGCTGTACGCAATTTTACCGACCAAATTATTTTAAAAAAAAAAACAGCGTAGTTTCATCTTATAAACTTTTTATTTTTTATGTCACAACAACACAATTTTAAGTTATTTTTTTCTTACAGATTAATCTTATCTTACCACCGCCCCGGTAACCATTTATTGGATAACCAACACCATGGGTCACCCCAAGTAGTTCGCTACGTTTGGTGACTTAGCAGGTGTGCCAAGGAGTAACCATCCGTCACCTATACCAGGGCGGGTAAGTGGTAAATAACCTCCAATGCCAATCAGAACTCATGAAATTAAAGAATAACCCCCTGAAATTGTGTATTTTCACATAAAATTATAGTTTCACCCCCCAAACCTCCCCTGCAGTAATTTTTAACCAAATCGGTTTGAGAGCTCTAAAAATTCAAGACGACCATTTAGTCAAAGATTAAATTAGATTTAAATTTAGGCACAGCTCAAATTTTCGAATTGTGTAAATGCCAAAAAAAACGGATTCCAAAAATGGACGTTTGTTTGGAAAAATAATATCGGGCGATCCAGCGATTTTGGAAAACATCCTATGGTTATGTTTTCATTTTGTTGATTGAAGTTTGGAATGTTTTCATTTTGTTAATCGAGTTTGGAAACTTTTCATGTTGGAAAATATTTGATCCTGAAAAATTTTATTAAAAAAAAATAATTTCTGAGAAAACTAGAAAATCGGTGGGAAAATAGGTCCGGAATTAACAAAATATATATCTTTTATTCTCTAAACTTTATTTCCGGGTTAAGTCTTCCCCACAGGAAAAACTTAACCCTTCCACACACTTTTCCACAAATGATCATCTAGTCAATCCACTCGATGTAATTGCATTGTATAAGTATAATAAATACAAAACTATACAAGAACAACACGTCAACCTACCAGAGACCAAACGGGAAAATACTTCACCGACTCCAGATATTTTCATATCAGAGGGTTCGGCTCGATAGAACTCCTAACTGGACCGATAAATCCTACTGATCCCTCAATATAAATATTTTAAAAATCTTTCGTAATCCTGCATGTGTTTAATATGACCGATTTTTGCATTTTTATATAAAGATTCTTTGACAAATCTAATACGCCTAAATTTTGAATTAGAGAGCTAGGTATAATGCCAGTAGCCGAGATAACAAATGGTAATATTTCTATAGTCCGAGAATGCCAAATTCTTTTAATCTCATTTCCTAAATCTGTATATTTTCTAATTTTTTCAGAAACAGATTTTTGAATATTACAGGAATTTGGAATAGCGACATCAATGATATAAGTTATTTTTTTTAAATATTAAAAAAAAATAATAATATTTTTAAAAAAATAACTTATATAATTATAATTTTATTATATTATTATTTTGGAAATTGTCCATGATGAATTTTTAATTTTTCTAAAAAAATTCTTCGTGAAAAAATTGGAAAATCGGAAAAATTTGCTGGAAAAATTGGAAAATGAGTTGGAAAATGTTTTTAAGAACTTTTAGACATTTATCTTTTTGATTTTTTCATTTGAAGTTGTGAAATTTTTGATCCTGGAAAATTATATTTTGGTGAAAAAATTTCTTCTGGAAAAAACCGAAAATTGATCGGGAAATTGTTATAAAGACATCTTTTTGACATTACGTAATGCTTAGGAATTTTCCACGCAAAATTACATCTCAGAAAATTGGTCGAAAAATGAGTCTGGGATTTTTTTTTAAACATTTAGACATTTATCTTTTTGATATTATGTGAAGTTTGGTCCCGGAAAATTAATTTTTCTAAAAAAAGTCTTTTGGGAAAATCGGAAAAATTGTTCGTGATATTTTTAATCTTTTTATATACGAAATTTGGGATTTTCCATGTTGGGAAATTTTAATTTTTTCAAAAAATTCTTCCGGAAAATTGGAAATTTTAGCTCCGAAAATTGGTCGGAAATTGAGTCAGGAATTTTATGTATAAACTTTTGGAGGTTTATCTATTTTAATTTCTTATTTGAAATTTTCAAAACTTTTCGGGTTGAAAAAAATTTTATTTTTCAGAAAAAAATTTCTTCTCGATAAATTGAAAAATTTCTCGGAAAATAGGTTGGGAAGTTTTTTTAAAGACAATATGTGAAGTTGGAAATTTTCATTACATATTTGGAAATGAAGGAGTGGGCAGAAGGCGCGGAAAGGGGAAGGGGGGAGGGTCGTGGAAGGTGGAAGCAGAAGAGGGGAGGGGGGAAGAAGGTGGAGAAAGGCTGGAGGGCAACAGGAGGCGGAAGGGGAACAGGGACGAATAGGAAAGGACACGCAGGAAGAAATAATTTATTTATTTAATGGCATTGCAATGCATGCCGGGAACTCACTAGTACATAATAAAATTGAATTAATACATCCAGACAGTGGATACCTATTATGTCGTTTAGCATTCGCATAAGGAAAACCCGACTTAATACAAGTTGATCTATTACAGTATTGTTTTACCTATACTGGAAGAACTTTACTGTGAAGCAAAATGAAAACACCTCGCCATTTAATGATAAAAGTATGTAAGTAATTGCATTTAATTTTATTTATTTGCTTAAAAAACAGTCATCTTACATCGATATTTAACAGATTTAGTTCAAACTGCTGAAAGCAAATAAAGGAAAGATTATGAGATAACACAAATATATAAATCGTTTTTCTGGTACGGCTGATAACTCTTCTAAAGTGTGCATCTTCTTAACTTCGAGAAATAGGTGATTTATTATTAAATAATATTATACAGATTTATTTTCTCGGTACATCCGCGGTCATGTCAGCTACTACATAAGAAAATGCTGTCCAAAATGCCGCACATCGATCAAGGGCGTCCGTATCAATGACATTCATTGTGTCTGCCGCAGAGTGGTGAAACCAAAAGTATTTATCGTTTTCATTGTGGAGACCGCCTGCTGGAATCCCTTGGTCCGACCAAACTTTAATATCCGATTGAGGTTCACCCAACTGAATCTGAGTCGCGTTGATGGCTGAGAAAAGTTTCAGTATTTCCCTCATTACGCACTCTCCCGCTTTATTTCCTATGTAATTCAAGCCGAGTGGATTAAAGGCTCCAGTGTCAGACTCCATGACAAAATTTAAATTGTGATTAATTGACCTGTGTCTTTTTTCATACGCAATCGCACCAATCCAACTCTGTTCTTCCCCGGTCCACAAAATTGTTCTGATTGTTCTTTCCGGATGAAGGTTGATTTCCTTCAAGGCCACTGGAACCATCCATGATATAAAGCAGCCAACTCCGTCATCCATCGCCCCTTCTCCCACATCCCAACTATCCAAGTGGCCCGACACTACAACGATTTTCTTTTTTTTTAGCTTTCCCTTCACGTCGATTATAGTGTTTCTTGATACCTTGGTATCTGAAGTCGGGGACATGTTTAGTTTTATAATTATAGATTTACCATCATTTTGCATTCTCAAAAGTTCATCAGCATCTTCTAATGTGATTGATGCAACTGGAATTTGTGTAACATTTGCCTCATATTCTTGCACTCCGGTGTGTGGAGTGGCCATGGAAAAAGGTGTTACTGATCGAACAAGGGCAGCAACAGCGCCTTTTTTTGCCGCTTTCGAAGCTCCATCCAATCTGTATATTACGGTTGTATCATAATCTATAAATGGCTGTGCGTAAACTACTATTTTACCAACGACAGAAACATTATCGAGCTCGTCAAAACTTTGAACTACAATAGCTTGCGCTGTAATGCCTTCCGGAGGAGTTCCCACACTTGCTCCGAGACCGAGCATTGGCAGATTTTTGTAACGGGGTTCTAACAACGTTGCATTTTCTTCGCCTCGAACCCAACGAGGTACCTAGAAACAAATAAAATGATTGCTTTATTTTAAAAGATATGTTCGAACTGGCACATTCCAAATGCTTTTCAGTTTCAACATTTGGTTTTACTCTTAGAAATAAGGAAAAAATTTGGAGTAAAAACATGGTCTAGTTACCCACAGCCGTAATTTTCTGTTACTCACTAAATGACAAAACATATTAATGAATTAGATTTTGTATGATTAATAATAATCCAGCATACGACAAAGCAACTAAAACAATGTTGAAAAATACTCAAACCTTATATTTTTCCGTATGAACATCATGCAAGCCATGCTCCTTCGTCAGTTTTACCATGTAATCTATAGCATTCTCTAAATTTTGAGAACCTGAAAGACGATTGCCAAATGTATCGATGAACTTTGCCAAACTAAAACAAAAAAAAAGGCATTTTGATATTTTTGAATCCAAGGTGGGCAAGATTTTTTTTTTCGTTTGTTTCAAATCATAAAAGAATACAATGGGTATTGGTCAGTTACAATCTTGCAATAGAATAAGGTACATAGCACTAGAAGTGCCTTCCATTTAAATTTAAATGGAAATATATGTGCCACTGACTTGGTACCTTCAGGTTCTAGACCATTCATCAAGAGGTCTGTCTCTTTTTGTCCTTAGAACTTTCTCTCCTTATTTTAGCCTCAACACTTCATCCCCTAAGGATAGGACTTGAACGAAATTATTTTCCTCGGGGCATCTTGTGTGGAGCTAATGTAAAAAAAAGGTTGAAAAAAACAAAACATAAACAAAAAATTGTTACAGGAGACCAAACTGATATCCACGTTTTTTCTCCAATCAACTCAGGAATCGCTGGATCAAATCTGTCTGATACATCTTGTTACATTGTGCATGTATATTTTGATAAATTATCATAATATAGGTAACCTATTTAAATTTAATATGAAGGATTTGTTAATTTATATTGTTTTTTACAATAAATGTTTAATTGAAGATATTTGCATGTGATGTTAATGTAGATGAGGGTGCATTTTTGCCACAAAACTACACATTTTTATTCTTCAAATTTGTTGATAGAATAGCAATAAATAGATGTAATAAAAATGAATATTTATTGCCACAAATGATAAAAATAATACAGATTTGTAATAACCGAGAAATAATAAAAATGTGCGCAGTGATTATATTATGATTATGTGCGATTGTAGATTAGAAACATTTTTTTTTTTAATTTCATGGTAGGATTTCAAATGAACAGTGGCGGCTCGAGCACTTATTTGATGATGGGAATCAACATTTTTATGTGTACCTACTGTAATCTCACCACCCGGAGAATATAATATAAAAAGAATTCTCAAAAAAAATTAATGATCCAATCATCTTTTAATCAGGTGTCTAAACACAAAATAAGTTTAAAATGTCTGTAGATGTATACCAATTTATAATAAAAATCTTTTCCTTTCAAGATCATTATCGAACTTAATTTGAACGCGAGCGATTCCCGCCTGAACTATGCAACTTTTTTTAACTAAACTATGGTACAGTATTTTTTTACAAGGGGATTCAATGGATTGTCCCCACGGTATTTAAAATTCATATACTGAAATTCATATAAGCGTGCGCGGTTCTCGAATTGCCTACGATTGAGAAACGCAAAGAATGAACCAAAATGCTTAAAGGGATGACTCCAATTGACCCCAAGTGCATGGTAGGTTCTGCGCACTGAGAAATGGACTCTGAAAGGCTATTCCCTAAAATTTGTGATAAGAAATAATTTCCCGCGAGAAGTGCTGTCAGATTTGTGTGATTTTCTACAGCTGTTATTTGCTTTTTCTATCGGCCGATGTCAAAATTTCAGCTGTGAGCTGTCACGTATTTTAGTTTGGGTCATTTTAAACACAAATTCCTGCAAGTATGCATGATTATTGATTCATTTAACAGCTGTAGAAAGTCACACAAATCTGACAGCACTTCTCGCGGGAGAACGATCTCTTATGATAAATTTTAGGGAATAGCTTTTCACATGGTTTGTACGCGGTCGGTTTGTACGACAGCAGGTGGTTGTCGGGTTGCCATAAAGTGATCCGGAATAATTTTTTTTGTATTTTATTTCTGCAAATGTCAATTGCTTTTATGTTTAAAGAATTCATTCAGTTTGGTGAAGACTGATATTTCCTTTGGTAGGTTTCGGGTATAACTGGTGGGAACTGATCCCACTGTCACCCTGTGAAGAACCGCTACTGAAGTGTTAAACGTTTTCTGTAAACTGTTCTTACTGTTTACACTTTCCTGTACTTACTGTTTATAAGTTTGTCCTTTGAAAGGCCCTTTTGTAAAGTAATCAATTATCTGATTGGTTATGTTGGCATAAGAGGCGATGTTATCCACAATGTCTTGTGGTACGTTGCAAGATTCATCTTGCTTGTGGGTTTTGTGGTGAGGTTCGCAAAATGTAACCAGCCACAGAATCACACTTATTATAATGCGGTGAGAACGCATTTATAAACGTTTACCTAAATAAAATAATATATTTAATATTTGAAATAATAATTAACAAAATACAAGAAAGTATCAAAATTACAGACTTTGTAAACAAGCAATATTACGAACAATCTCTTTAACTAATTTTTTTGCAGGTATGTTTGGAAAATGTCCAAGGTTTCCAATGAATAAAATTATTTGTAAGTTTTTTCTTTTTGATTCTTTGAAACATAAATACTTGTACCTACTTTATGTAGAACATTCTAAAATTCCTTAGCTGTTATTCAAACTGTGCCTATTGCACATTGACACATTGGGATGTTTTCTTAGAGTCAATTTGGGAGAGGGGTACGAGGAGGAACCATTTATTGGATAACCAACACCTCTACCATAGGTCACCCCAAGTGCTACGTTTGATACGTTTGGCGACTTAGTAGGGGTGCCCGGGTTCATGGAGTGAGGTTAGTCCGGGTGGATACGTTTGCCCACCAGCTTCGTGGCAGGCCAGATCGAGATACTGCTTGAGGGAGACCTTTTGACCACTCCAGCAGGACTCTCTCGGAACATCGTCTTGCACCACAGTGGGAAGGATGGATTCATATGTCTGGGGACACGAATCTAGGGACACTAACCCCCAGATTCCGACCCACCCTTCCTCAAAAGAGCCTCCACACGTTTGGTGATTTAGCAGGGGTGCCCAGGTTCATGGGGTGAAGTTTGTCTGTCTTTGAGACGGATGACCAGGACTCACTGAACCCCAGATTCCTACCCACCCCCTTAAAGCCTTTACCTTCCCAGAACTTCCTCTCCTCCTTTTCCTTAAAAAACCCTCCACACAGCATCCCCAAAGATGACATAGGCCCTGAGGGAAATTATTTTTAAAAAAAACACAGCGTCCCCAAAGACGACATAGGCCGTGAGGAGAATTATTTTTTTTTGTTCATATGAAGCAGATACTTTGTGATGTGACATTATAATTTAAAATAAAACAATAACTTTGTAAACACCACTTTTTAAAAGTGGTGTTTACAAAGTTATTGTTTTATTTTAAATTAGAATTATTTTTCTTCCCCAGATTCTTCCCACCCCCGTATTTTTTCCTTCCCGTAACTTCATCTCCTTCCATTCCTCAAAAGACCCTCCACCCAGCATCCCCAAAGATGACACAGGCTGTGAGGGGAATTATTTTCTTCGAGGACTCCTACATGGAGCTAACTTAAAAAAAACACAGAATTTCGTTATTTTAACAATTCATGAATTTTCAAGTTCTGTTATTCCAGAAAGGGACGGGTGGATCACAAAACTAAATTATCTAGTGGTCGCCCAATGGTCAAAATTCGACCATAATTGTAAAGTTTTTTTAATTGATTTAATAATTTTTTATGCATAATTTTAAAAAAATATTAGCATTCTGCACTCCTTCTCTATATAAACTATAAGGGTGCGAAATTTAATACTCCTCCGTCTGCGCAATTTTCGTAAAAAGGGGTACAAAGTTTTGCTTCACATATTAATATACTGATGATAACAAACCTTAAATACAACTTTAAAAGATTTGAAAATTAACTTTGAAATTAGATAAAACAAATTGAGCTTAGAATTTAAAAATTAACAGTTTAAGAAATTTATTCAATGGAAACCTACATTTTCCCAACTTTTCCGTATAGAATTTACAGATTTTGTAATAGACATCGCTTGTGTTTGCAATTTACAAAATTACGTTCAGCGTCATTTCTGACCCAAATACTAACAAAATGCATAATATTAAATTACACTAATTAAATCATAAAATCTAAAAGTTTTTTTTTAATTACTGCTACTTATTTTAAATAACAATTTTCTATAAAAATATTATATTATACTTACTGGGTAGGAGCTATTGCTTGTTCTAACAAACAGTTCCAATTTAGAAAATTACACTTAAATTCAAAGCAAATCCGAGCTCACAACTGAAAACAGTATTTTTAATAAGATATCTTTAATGTATGAAGAAGTCGGTGGTTAAACTCATACTGGTTTCATAAGATTATTATTTATGACTAATAACAATGTTTGTTTAAATAATGCTTCAGCACACAGAAGCATGATACAGTTTCGCCATTTATATTGTTATCAGCTATGGTTGCCAGTGCAGGATTCATGAAATCTGACGCCCTATGCAATGTATCAATGGCACCCTCTCCTTTTCCCCCCCCCCCAATTTTTTATTCATTCAGATTAAAAAAAAACTCTCACCCTCTGAAAAAATTCCACCTATGTTTTAATACCTAATAGATTTTCAAAAATACTTCCTGATTCAAAATCACTACACTCAAAGCAAAAACTAAGTTAACTGACTATCACCGCAATTTAAAATGTAAAAGGCGCCCAAGGTAAAAGAAATATGTTTTCAATATTTAGGGGTTAGCTAGTCTCAATCTCAATAGCTCCAGGACTCTTGTGCTGTGTTTATATAAAACTAGCGAGTACCCGACATGCATTGCAAAGCCACTCAAAGAGAGAAAATGTTTGAGTATTTTTTTTTCCGTCTGGTGAGTTTTTTTTATACGAATACTGCACAAGAGTCCCAACTGCTCCCGTCTTGAGTCAGTGAGACTATGGCATCCCCAATTGGGGCCAGTGAGACTATGGCATCCCCAATCCAAGATTGCAATCCGTTTGTTAAGTTAGGAGAATCTATCAAACGGACCGCCCGTTTCTGCACAGTCAAGGGTTTTTTTCAGGTATTTTGGGGCTCCGGACCAGAGGTGGCTGCCAAATTAAACCGTGGGGCGCACTTGCGATTTGTACAGGGCTAGCAGTTGTGTACTATTAAAGTATCTGCGTGCCCTGTACAGTATGCCCAGTTTCTGAGAGGCTAACTTAACTCTGGCCTCGATGGAGCCCCCATACCTGAGCTGGTCACTTAGAGTTACACCAAGCATATCAATGGAAGGCCTGTTCGGGAGAATGCTTCCGTTGAAGGAGACTAGATTATCATTTCGATCCCTTTTAGACGTAATCAGACATGATTGGGTCTTTGAAACATTAAATTCAACAAGGTTATTCTTACCCCAAGAGAAAATACTTTCGAGGTAACCGTCCATTCTTTGCTTCAAAGCCCTCCGAGCCATTGGGGTTTGTGAGCCCTTTGGAGGCTTGTCAAACAAAAAGCTATCATGGACTGTACTGTCATCCGCGTAACAATGAATCGGTGCACACGTCAAGAGGTCATTGATGTGCAACAAAAACAAAAATTGAAACGTTGCTTGAAATGGCTTTAGCCGTGTTCAGTGACCAGATCTGAATAGCCAGATACTTCCCCACCTTCCTCTTCCCTATCTCCTTCCCCTCCCCACTACCTTCAGCCTCACAACATACCCCAATTGGGGATGCCATAGTCTCACTGGCTCCAGACAGGAGCAGTTGGGACTCTTGTGCGGTATTCATATTAAAAAAAATATATTTTTGCTGCAACTTCTTCTAGAGATGGCGTCAAGTTCTTCAAAATTTCTGATGACGATTGATTCAGCTGTAATTCCTTGAGATGGAGTTGGAGTGGCCAGTCCGAGACCAAGCATTGGCAGGGATTTCTTTCTAGATTTTAGTCAATCTGCACTCCCTTTGCCAGAACTTTAGAGAGATTCTAATGGTGAAATCGTTATACCTCAACGTCTTCAATGGAAACATCTTCCAAACTGTTCTGTTTGAAGACATCACATTTTCCAACTCGGGAGTCCTGCAGTAGCGCTGGCCAAACATGTCGACAAACTCAGCTAAACTGAAAATAATTCATTTGAAATTCTGATATAAAAATCGGAGACAGCTAAAATCTGGAACAAGAGTCCTTGAGAAGATACTTCACAAAACAGTGCTATTAAAAAATCAATTTAATTTTTTTAACATGATTATTGAAAAATGATTAATTTGCATAAAATAACGGTTTATTTTCTAAAATAACATATAGATTTTGTATTTCCACATACAGATTTAACATTTTTATGAAAAGGTTGGATTTGTCGCACCGGGTGCTGCACGCCCCCGGTCGTGTGACTCACAAAGGCGCGCCCGGCGCGCGCTCAAAGAGGAACCCGGTCATCGAGAAATTTGTACATTAGGTTTTTACTAAACTGTTGCTATCATTGTCGCTCTTAGCCCCCCCGAATACTGAGCGAAGGGGGCACCTTAGGCTGATAATACCTTAATAAAATCGTCAAAATCAAGGTTTTGTATTCTCCATTTTTCTTTTCCAAACTGGATCGATTTTTAAGATTTTTTTACTAATTGTATAAGAGGAAAATACTCTACATCTGTACTTTTTTTAAGTACCTTGTCTGGTTTGTGTACTGAACGTCTATTGATGACGTTCAAACCAGACAATTTTAACAATTTTTTAATCTAAGCAGATACTTGAAGAAATTAATGTTTTGGAATGCAATATTCCGGATAATGCTTTGGTTGACAAACGGTTTCAGATTTATGTTTTATTTAGATTATTTTTTTTTAAATAATCTCTCTATTGTTGCACTTGAGTGCGGCAAACACAGAATTGTTAAAATAAATTTTGAAAGTCTAGGATGTGTAAGGGTATCATCGCCCTATTTGGTTTGACTGATTCTCATATAAAATAGTATTGAACGGTCGGGTAATGGGCCAAAATCAAGTTATTTAAATCTCTCTCTCCTACCAGGTTTGGAAATAACTTTGCCAGAGAAGCAATCAATCTGCAATGACATGTTTAGTTTTATAATTATAGATTTACCATCATTTTGCATTCTCAAAAGTTCATCAGCATCTTCTAATGTGATTGATGCAACTGGAATTTGTGTAACATTTGCCTCATATTCTTGCACTCCGGTGTGTGGAGTGGCCATGGAAAAAGGTGTTACTGATCGAACAAGGGCAGCAACAGCGCCTTTTTTTGCCGCTTTCGAAGCTCCATCCAATCTGTATATTACGGTTGTATCATAATCTATAAATGGCTGTGCGTAAACTACTATTTTACCAACGACAGAAACATTATCGAGCTCGTCAAAACTTTGAACTACAATAGCTTGCGCTGTAATGCCTTCCGGAGGAGTTCCCACACTTGCTCCGAGACCGAGCATTGGCAGATTTTTGTAACGGGGTTCTAACAACGTTGCATTTTCTTCGCCTCGAACCCAACGAGGTACCTAGAAACAAATAAAATGATTGCTTTATTTTAAAAGATATGTTCGAACTGGCACATTCCAAATGCTTTTCAGTTTCAACATTTGGTTTTACTCTTAGAAATAAGGAAAAAATTTGGAGTAAAAACATGGTCTAGTTACCCACAGCCGTAATTTTCTGTTACTCACTAAATGACAAAACATATTAATGAATTAGATTTTGTATGATTAATAATAATCCAGCATACGACAAAGCAACTAAAACAATGTTGAAAAATACTCAAACCTTATATTTTTCCGTATGAACATCATGCAAGCCATGCTCCTTCGTCAGTTTTACCATGTAATCTATAGCATTCTCTAAATTTTGAGAACCTGAAAGACGATTGCCAAATGTATCGATGAACTTTGCCAAACTAAAACAAAAAAAAAGGCATTTTGATATTTTTGAATCCAAGGTGGGCAAGATTTTTTTTTTCGTTTGTTTCAAATCATAAAAGAATACAATGGGTATTGGTCAGTTACAATCTTGCAATAGAATAAGGTACATAGCACTAGAAGTGCCTTCCATTTAAATTTAAATGGAAATATATGTGCCACTGACTTGGTACCTTCAGGTTCTAGACCATTCATCAAGAGGTCTGTCTCTTTTTGTCCTTAGAACTTTCTCTCCTTATTTTAGCCTCAACACTTCATCCCCTAAGGATAGGACTTGAACGAAATTATTTTCCTCGGGGCATCTTGTGTGGAGCTAATGTAAAAAAAAGGTTGAAAAAAACAAAACATAAACAAAAAATTGTTACAGGAGACCAAACTGATATCCACGTTTTTTCTCCAATCAACTCAGGAATCGCTGGATCAAATCTGTCTGATACATCTTGTTACATTGTGCATGTATATTTTGATAAATTATCATAATATAGGTAACCTATTTAAATTTAATATGAAGGATTTGTTAATTTATATTGTTTTTTACAATAAATGTTTAATTGAAGATATTTGCATGTGATGTTAATGTAGATGAGGGTGCATTTTTGCCACAAAACTACACATTTTTATTCTTCAAATTTGTTGATAGAATAGCAATAAATAGATGTAATAAAAATGAATATTTATTGCCACAAATGATAAAAATAATACAGATTTGTAATAACCGAGAAATAATAAAAATGTGCGCAGTGATTATATTATGATTATGTGCGATTGTAGATTAGAAACATTTTTTTTTTTAATTTCATGGTAGGATTTCAAATGAACAGTGGCGGCTCGAGCACTTATTTGATGATGGGAATCAACATTTTTATGTGTACCTACTGTAATCTCACCACCCGGAGAATATAATATAAAAAGAATTCTCAAAAAAAATTAATGATCCAATCATCTTTTAATCAGGTGTCTAAACACAAAATAAGTTTAAAATGTCTGTAGATGTATACCAATTTATAATAAAAATCTTTTCCTTTCAAGATCATTATCGAACTTAATTTGAACGCGAGCGATTCCCGCCTGAACTATGCAACTTTTTTTAACTAAACTATGGTACAGTATTTTTTTACAAGGGGATTCAATGGATTGTCCCCACGGTATTTAAAATTCATATACTGAAATTCATATAAGCGTGCGCGGTTCTCGAATTGCCTACGATTGAGAAACGCAAAGAATGAACCAAAATGCTTAAAGGGATGACTCCAATTGACCCCAAGTGCATGGTAGGTTCTGCGCACTGAGAAATGGACTCTGAAAGGCTATTCCCTAAAATTTGTGATAAGAAATAATTTCCCGCGAGAAGTGCTGTCAGATTTGTGTGATTTTCTACAGCTGTTATTTGCTTTTTCTATCGGCCGATGTCAAAATTTCAGCTGTGAGCTGTCACGTATTTTAGTTTGGGTCATTTTAAACACAAATTCCTGCAAGTATGCATGATTATTGATTCATTTAACAGCTGTAGAAAGTCACACAAATCTGACAGCACTTCTCGCGGGAGAACGATCTCTTATGATAAATTTTAGGGAATAGCTTTTCACATGGTTTGTACGCGGTCGGTTTGTACGACAGCAGGTGGTTGTCGGGTTGCCATAAAGTGATCCGGAATAATTTTTTTTGTATTTTATTTCTGCAAATGTCAATTGCTTTTATGTTTAAAGAATTCATTCAGTTTGGTGAAGACTGATATTTCCTTTGGTAGGTTTCGGGTATAACTGGTGGGAACTGATCCCACTGTCACCCTGTGAAGAACCGCTACTGAAGTGTTAAACGTTTTCTGTAAACTGTTCTTACTGTTTACACTTTCCTGTACTTACTGTTTATAAGTTTGTCCTTTGAAAGGCCCTTTTGTAAAGTAATCAATTATCTGATTGGTTATGTTGGCATAAGAGGCGATGTTATCCACAATGTCTTGTGGTACGTTGCAAGATTCATCTTGCTTGTGGGTTTTGTGGTGAGGTTCGCAAAATGTAACCAGCCACAGAATCACACTTATTATAATGCGGTGAGAACGCATTTATAAACGTTTACCTAAATAAAATAATATATTTAATATTTGAAATAATAATTAACAAAATACAAGAAAGTATCAAAATTACAGACTTTGTAAACAAGCAATATTACGAACAATCTCTTTAACTAATTTTTTTGCAGGTATGTTTGGAAAATGTCCAAGGTTTCCAATGAATAAAATTATTTGTAAGTTTTTTCTTTTTGATTCTTTGAAACATAAATACTTGTACCTACTTTATGTAGAACATTCTAAAATTCCTTAGCTGTTATTCAAACTGTGCCTATTGCACATTGACACATTGGGATGTTTTCTTAGGGTCAATTTGGGAGAGGGGTACGAGGAGGAACCATTTATTGGATAACCAACACCTCTACCATAGGTCACCCCAAGTGCTACGTTTGATACGTTTGGCGACTTAGTAGGGGTGCCCGGGTTCATGGAGTGAGGTTAGTCCGGGTGGATACGTTTGCCCACCAGCTTCGTGGCAGGCCAGATCGAGATACTGCTTGAGGGAGACCTTTTGACCACTCCAGCAGGACTCTCTCGGAACATCGTCTTGCACCACAGTGGGAAGGATGGATTCATATGTCTGGGGACACGAATCTAGGGACACTAACCCCCAGATTCCGACCCACCCTTCCTCAAAAGAGCCTCCACACGTTTGGTGATTTAGCAGGGGTGCCCAGGTTCATGGGGTGAAGTTTGTCTGTCTTTGAGACGGATGACCAGGACTCACTGAACCCCAGATTCCTACCCACCCCCTTAAAGCCTTTACCTTCCCAGAACTTCCTCTCCTCCTTTTCCTTAAAAAACCCTCCACACAGCATCCCCAAAGATGACATAGGCCCTGAGGGAAATTATTTTTAAAAAAAACACAGCGTCCCCAAAGACGACATAGGCCGTGAGGAGAATTATTTTTTTTTGTTCATATGAAGCAGATACTTTGTGATGTGACATTATAATTTAAAATAAAACAATAACTTTGTAAACACCACTTTTTAAAAGTGGTGTTTACAAAGTTATTGTTTTATTTTAAATTAGAATTATTTTTCTTCCCCAGATTCTTCCCACCCCCGTATTTTTTCCTTCCCGTAACTTCATCTCCTTCCATTCCTCAAAAGACCCTCCACCCAGCATCCCCAAAGATGACACAGGCTGTGAGGGGAATTATTTTCTTCGAGGACTCCTACATGGAGCTAACTTAAAAAAAACACAGAATTTCGTTATTTTAACAATTCATGAATTTTCAAGTTCTGTTATTCCAGAAAGGGACGGGTGGATCACAAAACTAAATTATCTAGTGGTCGCCCAATGGTCAAAATTCGACCATAATTGTAAAGTTTTTTTAATTGATTTAATAATTTTTTATGCATAATTTTAAAAAAATATTAGCATTCTGCACTCCTTCTCTATATAAACTATAAGGGTGCGAAATTTAATACTCCTCCGTCTGCGCAATTTTCGTAAAAAGGGGTACAAAGTTTTGCTTCACATATTAATATACTGATGATAACAAACCTTAAATACAACTTTAAAAGATTTGAAAATTAACTTTGAAATTAGATAAAACAAATTGAGCTTAGAATTTAAAAATTAACAGTTTAAGAAATTTATTCAATGGAAACCTACATTTTCCCAACTTTTCCGTATAGAATTTACAGATTTTGTAATAGACATCGCTTGTGTTTGCAATTTACAAAATTACGTTCAGCGTCATTTCTGACCCAAATACTAACAAAATGCATAATATTAAATTACACTAATTAAATCATAAAATCTAAAAGTTTTTTTTTAATTACTGCTACTTATTTTAAATAACAATTTTCTATAAAAATATTATATTATACTTACTGGGTAGGAGCTATTGCTTGTTCTAACAAACAGTTCCAATTTAGAAAATTACACTTAAATTCAAAGCAAATCCGAGCTCACAACTGAAAACAGTATTTTTAATAAGATATCTTTAATGTATGAAGAAGTCGGTGGTTAAACTCATACTGGTTTCATAAGATTATTATTTATGACTAATAACAATGTTTGTTTAAATAATGCTTCAGCACACAGAAGCATGATACAGTTTCGCCATTTATATTGTTATCAGCTATGGTTGCCAGTGCAGGATTCATGAAATCTGACGCCCTATGCAATGTATCAATGGCACCCTCTCCTTTTCCCCCCCCCCCCAATTTTTTATTCATTCAGATTAAAAAAAAACTCTCACCCTCTGAAAAAATTCCACCTATGTTTTAATACCTAATAGATTTTCAAAAATACTTCCTGATTCAAAATCACTACACTCAAAGCAAAAACTAAGTAAACTGACTATCACCGCAATTTAAAATGTAAAAGGCGCCCAAGGTAAAAGAAATATGTTTTCAATATTTAGGGGTTAGCTAGTCTCAATCTCAATAGCTCCAGGACTCTTGTGCTGTGTTTATATAAAACTAGCGAGTACCCGACATGCATTGCAAAGCCACTCAAAGAGAGAAAATGTTTGAGTATTTTTTTTTCCGTCTGGTGAGTTTTTTTTATACGAATACCGCACAAGAGTCCCAACTGCTCCCGTCTTGAGTCAGTGAGACTATGGCATCCCCAATTGGGGCCAGTGAGACTATGGCATCCCCAATCCAAGATTGCAATCCGTTTGTTAAGTTAGGAGAATCTATCAAACGGACCGCCCGTTTCTGCACAGTCAAGGGTTTTTTTCAGGTATTTTGGGGCTCCGGACCAGAGGTGGCTGCCAAATTAAACCGCGGGGCGCACTTGCGATTTGTACAGGGCTAGCAGTTGTGTACTATTAAAGTATCTGCGTGCCCTGTACAGTATGCCCAGTTTCTGAGAGGCTAACTTAACTCTGGCCTCGATGGAGCCCCCATACCTGAGCTGGTCACTTAGAGTTACACCAAGCATATCAATGGAAGGCCTGTTCGGGAGAATGCTTCCGTTGAAGGAGACTAGATTATCATTTCGATCCCTTTTAGACGTAATCAGACATGATTGGGTCTTTGAAACATTAAATTCAACAAGGTTATTCTTACCCCAAGAGAAAATACTTTCGAGGTAACCGTCCATTCTTTGCTTCAAAGCCCTCCGAGCCATTGGGGTTTGTGAGCCCTTTGGAGGCTTGTCAAACAAAAAGCTATCATGGACTGTACTGTCATCCGCGTAACAATGAATCGGTGCACACGTCAAGAGGTCATTGATGTGCAACAAAAACAAAAATTGAAACGTTGCTTGAAATGGCTTTAGCCGTGTTCAGTGACCAGATCTGAATAGCCAGATACTTCCCCACCTTCCTCTTCCCTATCTCCTTCCCCTCCCCACTACCTTCAGCCTCACAACATACCCCAATTGGGGATGCCATAGTCTCACTGGCTCCAGACAGGAGCAGTTGGGACTCTTGTGCGGTATTCATATTAAAAAAAATATATTTTTGCTGCAACTTCTTCTAGAGATGGCGTCAAGTTCTTCAAAATTTCTGATGACGATTGATTCAGCTGTAATTCCTTGAGATGGAGTTGGAGTGGCCAGTCCGAGACCAAGCATTGGCAGGGATTTCTTTCTAGATTTTAGTCAATCTGCACTCCCTTTGCCAGAACTTTAGAGAGATTCTAATGGTGAAATCGTTATACCTCAACGTCTTCAATGGAAACATCTTCCAAACTGTTCTGTTTGAAGACATCACATTTTCCAACTCGGGAGTCCTGCAGTAGCGCTGGCCAAACATGTCGACAAACTCAGCTAAACTGAAAATAATTCATTTGAAATTCTGATATAAAAATCGGAGACAGCTAAAATCTGGAACAAGAGTCCTTGAGAAGATACTTCACAAAACAGTGCTATTAAAAAATCAATTTAATTTTTTTAACATGATTATTGAAAAATGATTAATTTGCATAATATAACGGTTTATTTTCTAAAATAACATATAGATTTTGTATTTCCACATACAGATTTAACATTTTTATGAAAAGGTTGGATTTGTCGCACCGGGTGCTGCACGCCCCCGGTCGTGTGACTCACAAAGGCGCGCCCGGCGCGCGCTCAAAGAGGAACCCGGTCATCGAGAAATTTGTACATTAGGTTTTTACTAAACTGTTGCTATCATTGTCGCTCTTAGCCCCCCCGAATACTGAGCGAAGGGGGCACCTTAGGCTGATAATACCTTAATAAAATCGTCAAAATCAAGGTTTTGTATTCTCCATTTTTCTTTTCCAAACTGGATCGATTTTTAAGATTTTTTTACTAATTGTATAAGAGGAAAATACTCTACATCTGTACTTTTTTTAAGTACCTTGTCTGGTTTGTGTACTGAACGTCTATTGATGACGTTCAAACCAGACAATTTTAACAATTTTTTAATCTAAGCAGATACTTGAAGAAATTAATGTTTTGGAATGCAATATTCCGGATAATGCTTTGGTTGACAAACGGTTTCAGATTTATGTTTTATTTAGATTATTTTTTTTTAAATAATCTCTCTATTGTTGCACTTGAGTGCGGCAAACACAGAATTGTTAAAATAAATTTTGAAAGTCTAGGATGTGTAAGGGTATCATCGCCCTATTTGGTTTGACTGATTCTCATATAAAATAGTATTGAACGGTCGGGTAATGGGCCAAAATCAAGTTATTTAAATCTCTCTCTCCTACCAGGTTTGGAAATAACTTTGCCAGAGAAGCAATCAATCTGCATTGTTTTGACTCAACATTAACCTGTTCTAATTCTTTTAAATGTTTTAACATTTGCACTGTTTTTTCTGTAAAGTTAAATCTTTTTAAAATTTGGCTTCAATATAAAATTCTAATCATCTCTTTCTTAAATTCATGACTTTCAGAATCTATTTCAAATTATCCGTTTGATATTTTACCAGTCCGCACACCACCCAAGTACACATGTTTTAAAGTAAAAAAAAATAGCACAGATTATTATGTTCAACATCTACCGGCTGGGTCAAATTTAAATACTCGATTCAATAAAACAACCTAAAATAGTTTTTAGAGTTGATTCCACATATAGGAGATGGATTTTAATTTTTTCGGACTGCATCTCTAAATTGAGATCATAAAAAAAGGTAAAGCAAAATCTAAAAAATATAAATACATTTTGACTATGGGATCTCTGAGTTTGTCTAAAATAGATGTAACCGCTGGAATGTTTTCCTGAAGATGAGCACGCGATGCTTCGTATTGCTCTGGCAGCCTTTTCACAACTGCGATCAAGGATAACCACCTGGTTTGAGGTGGGTGAGGAAGTTTGTGAGGTTTGAGCGAAGGTTTGAAATGAAATGAAGAAAAGACAATCCTGAAATTTAACTACATCAGACTGTAGCTTGTAACTGTTTTTTTAAATAGGAATATAATATGTTCCTTGCTAAATCTGATCAAACTACACCTAATGGAATCTTTTCATATGCATTGCTAGCACACAAGTGACACTAAACAATTTACACACTTTTTTTAATCCAAAGCTCCCCGTGACGTTGTTAACAATGGCTGGATATAGAGCTTGGCCTAACTTGCTCAGATGATCCATCGCATTGAATGAAATATTATGCTCTACAGCAGCGGTCTTTTTGAGTCCGCGTACCCCTTGACTCTTACTATTTTTTTTGTACCCCTTACCCTCTATCTTGTAATACATACACTTGTGTTTTTTTTTTTTACATTAACTCCACACAGGAGGCCCTGAGGAAAATAATTTCCCTCAGGGCCCATGTCATCTTTGAAGATGCTGTGTGTGAAAGGTGTTTTTATAAATAAGCAGGGCTTGTGTGTATGGGTGGGGGGGGGGTTGGTTTTATTTGACGTGATTTAGTCAAGTTTTCAGTATAATTCTTAAGGTGAGTTTTAAATTCTTTTATATTAGTATTCATGTTTCTAATTTTTTCTGGTAATGAATTAATGTTTCATTGTTTTTTTTTTAATACTCTAATTTTACATGAATTTAATAATAATGTCACACAAATACAATTAATACAGGGTGTAACACGACTTCGGGCATTTTTAACCAGTGATTCTGCATGCGAAATTGAACTTTTTTTTCCACCTCTTTTTATTTCGACGAAAAAAAAATTCATGTTCTCCATCCACAACTTCAAACTCATAAAGTGTATTGAGAGGATGAATTTTTTTAACCTCGAAAAGTTTTATAAAAAAAGTTTCTCATATTTCGGTAGTTACAATAAAAGCCCTATTTCCTAAACCCTGTATAGTAAATCAATTATAACTTACAGTCAATGTGACCCTTGGGCTTGCTTTGCAGAGCAAATTTTTAGAAAATTTGGCTCAATTTCACGTAGGTGGAGCCTCAAGTCTGGTTCAGCATTCAGGCGATTACGATATTTGTTTTTAATAAACGCATAGGAAGAAAATGCCTTTTCACACAAATACGTGCTTGTGAATGGTAGTCATATTTTTAGAGCTACAGCTGTAATTGTGGAATATTAAAACTTAAACCCGTTTCCTTCCCAGAACTCTCCTCTCCTTCCTTTCCTTAAAAAAACCCTCCACACAGCATCTCCAAAAGATGGCGTAGGCCCTGGGAGAAATTATTTTCCTCAGGGCCGCCTGTGTGGAATTCATATAAAAAAAAATCCTTTGAAACTTCGAGCCAGAAACCTACCAAAGACAGTTTTTCAAAGTAAGTTTTGAGCTCAAATGTGGTTGATATTTCGCACGGATTTTCCACTTCTTTTATTTGTAGGTTTGCTGACATTGGTACGTCGTCTCTAAAAGGGTTTCGCACCCAGTGCATTCTCCAGCAGCATGGCCAGTCGATTTGTTTTTTCATAAATATAGTAGGTATTTATAGTGTTAAAAATTTCTTGATCTGTCGTCCGTTCAGGCAATGGACGACAAAAGAGTAAATTTTCTTCTATATTTTCTTTATGAATATATCGCAAAAAAAACAATAGTCTCCCCCACACGTAGAGTTCGGAGCGGAACGTGCCCCGCGCCACTTCAGGACGCCGCGCAAAAAAGTCTCACAGTGAACTGCGCTACACACAGAGGTCGGAGCGGGAAGTGCCCGTGCCACGACAGGCCGCCGCGCAGAAAAGTAAAGACCGAAAGTAAGATAACGGTTTATAGCGCAGTTCACTGTGAGACTTTTCTGCGCGGCGGCCTGAAGTGGTTCGGGCACTTCCCGCTCCGACCTCTGTGTGTAAAGTGGCCATAAACCGTTATCTTACTATCAGTCTTTACTTTTCTGCGCGGCGGCCTGAGTGGCGCGGGGCACGTCCCGCTCCGAACTCTGTGTGTAAAGGGTACTAATATAGTAGATACAATAAATTTAGAAAGCTGTTAAAAGAATTGAGTAGATTTATTTCATAATAATGTAACTAACTAACTAACTAACCATCACGCCGTTTCCCCGCAGGGGTAGGCAGAGAGGACGGACCGCCAAACAACTCGGTCCTGGCACACACTCTTTGCTTCACTCACATTCATACATCGTCTCATACATACTCTTCTATTATTCTGGCTTTTGACATGGCCCGACTCAAGTATCTGATTCACTTGATCGTGCCATGTCTTCCTCGGGCGTCCCCGACTTCTTCTACCATTCACATTTGCGTCATATATTCTACTTACACTACTTTCTTCGTTCATTCGCTCTACATGCCCAAACCATCTGAGGGTCCCTTTCTTAATCTTACTCATTATGATTACATCAGCCTTACATTCTTTGCGGATCTCCACATTTTTCACACGATCATACATGGTTTTACCACGCATACGCCTCAGGGATCTCATTTCTACAGCATTCAGTTTACTTTCATCCTTCCTCTGCCAGTTCCATGCCTCACTGCCATACATCAGGGTAGGTACCAGGACTCCATTGTGGACTGCTAGTTTCGCTCCTTTTGACAGTTTTTTATTAGCGCCAACGGCATTCAGTCCTCCATTAACGGAGTTACCGGCATTTACCCTTCTTTCGATATCGCTATCAGCCTTCCCATCTCTCGTAAACATACTACCCAGATACACAAACTCATCCACCTGCTCCAAGTATTCATCGTTCACAACTATATCACACACTGTTCTCGTACTTTCTCTTTCAAACACCATGACTTTAGACTTACTTACATTCATCATTAACTCATTCTTCATACATACTTCGTTCATCCTAGACACAAGAGACTGTAAATCTTCCATAGTGTTAGAAATCAGCACCGCATCATCAGCGTACAACAGACAACATACTTTCAGATTACTCAATTTCGCACCCAATCCCAACTCTTTCAATTCTTGCATACAATTATCCATGTATAGATTGAATAACCATGGTGACATTACGCAGCCTTGCTTAACACCTTTTGTGATGTCAATAATGTACCATATATTAAACCTCATCGTAATGTAAAATCTAAAGGTACATATAATAAAAATTAATGTATATTTCATTGAAGAAGAAGATAACAATAATAATCTAAACGAAAATATGAAAGAGAACAAGATACAGAAAAATAAAAAAGATAATGGTCGCAACTGGGACTTTTGTCAAAATCTTTTGACTTTCAACTTTTGTCCCTGTTGCGACCGTTATCCAGTCCATATAGTGGTTATCAAATAAGTGGTTCCTGGGGCGGCGGTACCCATACTCACCTCCCAAATTAAGAATGATATGAAGCGGAAGTTAATGGTGGATAAAGTAAGGGGGTGCCCGGGGAAGACATGACATGACAAAGTTAATTAAATTCTTGAGTAGGGTCATGTCATGTATCTGAATAACAGAATTTTATGTATGAATGCGAATGAAGCAAATAGTGTGTTCCGAGAGAGATATATGGCGATAAATCCTCTCTGTCTACCCCTGCCGGGAATTGGCGTAAGTTTATCAGTTTATACAGCGCCCTTGATGTATAATTATTAATTAATATTAAGTCAATGACAGGAAAAACCCCCTCACTGGATACAACAATAGGATACTTAACGTTCGTAATGTTTAGAAATGCGTACCTATATACGGCCTATTAAGAATGATATTAAATTTATGTTTCCAAGAACCCCTTAATTACATGTTCAGGTAAATCTGGTAAACCTCCATAGGTATAATAATTAGCAAATGACTCCGCAAAGTTTCCCCGGACTGCAGCATTGACAAATATTTAAAAAAAAAACCCATTACGTTGTAATTTTAATAGCACCCTATTACCTATTAATAATGAAATTAAAATTTGTTATATTTCCAAGAGCTCTTAATTATATATCAGGGTAAACCTGGTAAATGAATAATGTTAATCTGATAAATGAATCCGGCCACTTTGAAAATTATTTTAAAATCACATTCACATAATGTAATTTTAATGTCAGCAGGTCAGGGTTTTTTTGCTATGGGTTATGGACAGATACAGATTCTGGATATACCCCCAGTTACGCTACTTGCTAAACTGTTAACCGTGCTAATTGCTATTTCATACAACTGCCTTAAAAATAACCTTAGAAAACAGTTTTGGAAAACAGTTGGCGTTTTACAAAAAGTAGCTCGTTTTCGTTTTTTAAAAAGCACAGAAACACCCACCTCTAGCATGGAATGGCATGGAACATAAATATACCAAACCACCCACCACCCATGCATGCATAAATATACCAATCATAAATGAACCATACATTAGATTGATAACTCCGTGCTTTTTGTATGGGCAAGGTTTCGACAGTGTTGCCAACAGCGCTTGGCCCAATATCGCCGTTTCTCATACGCAAAGTAGCCTAATGTAGCCGAATTTCAGTTGCAAGAGCCTAAAGTAGCCCAAACGCCAAAATATCAATATGAATAAAATAAAATGTAATTTTTAGCAATTTATGTATAACATATTTATAATGTATTGATAAACAGGCCCAAGCCTAATATAAAACACCGTAATGTAACTTAAAAGAAAGTAAAGTAATAGCATTTAAAAAAAATAAATAAACAAAGATTAAGATGATTCCGATTCGTCTTCTGCTAGCAATGATAAGGCATCAACAAGACTTGCCGTCGTCAGTAGTATTAGATATAGTTGCTGTGCTAGTACTGGCGCAAGATCCACCGGAGACGTACATTTTTTTACCAGCATGTAAACTAACCATGTGATTACATGGTTGAAAGTTGTTGCAACACATACTTCCTACATTCATATGGGTACGAATTCTAAGAATAGCGATCAGAGTGGGTAGTTGTGAGCGATTCCTTAATTTTTTTTCTTAATTATTTGCGATTCGGTTGATTTAAAAAACTTGTCTCTGAAGTAGCCTAATAGGCGACCAGTCGCCTTTTAGATTTTTTCGTCGCCGATTCTCGTTCTGAGTAGCCTAAATGGCGAAAAATCGCCTACGTTGGCAACACTGGGTTTCGACACTGTTTAACTATATATACGTACACATATATATATATATATATATATATATATATATATATACCAATAGGTAGCCCCACACGTACAGTTCCGACCGCGTGCCTAGACCCCCAGGCTAAAGCGGCATGCGACCATCCCGCCGACACGCCGTGTCCGCCTGCAGGCCAACCCCTTACGCTAAAAAGTCACCCCACTTCCGCGGGCAGGCCGAAGCGTCAGTTTTGACCATAGATAATAGAAGCTCCATACAAATGTGCCCTCACGAAGGTGGATGTCTATGGTGTCCGCCGAGCAGCCCGCCGAAACGCCGGGTTCGCCTGCCGGCCAAACAGGTTCACTAATTTGGGTAAAAACGTCACCACACTTCCGCGGGCAGGCGGAATTGTTGAATGGGCGACCTTGAGCGGCCTTCGGGCGGAAGTGGACGTGTAGGGTGATTTTCAAACGTTCGGAGCGAAGTGTGGTGTGCCGCGGGACATGTTGGGCGGTTTAAAAGTTTTGGTGCAGTTTTGGCCATGGCGATGATACCTGTCATATGCCTGTCAGCTGTCACCCATCATCTTTTGACAGTTTAAGCGGCGGCCGCAATTGATTTATATGAATGAAATTGTAAACCAGTACTTTAATAAAAAATATCGATGACGCTCCATGCAAATTATAATTATTTTGAAGTTTAAAAGGATGAAGTTAATTATTTTTCATAATTAGAATGATGTCACAAAATGAATTTACAATAAATTGTAGAAGTATTTATGTGTGTATTTATTTTACAGTAGTTGTATTAATTCAATTATAATTCTCATCCGAATTAATCTCCTTAGACTTAAAGAAATATTTAACAGTTTATTTTGTGTACTGGCATTATTTAGCTTTGTTTTAACAACTGTGGTAGAGAGAGGTGTGTAATTTATTAGTACAAAGATAAATAAAACACTTTTGTTACGTTATAAAATATATTTTATTTACATAATACATTAAAAAACAGAACAAATAAGCTTATAAAATTAAATGCCTTGATTACGCTAGGATTTGAAAAAACAGATCATATGTTGATTTTTTTTATGCTGACTCCATACAGGAGGCCCCGAGGACAATAATTTCTAAAATATGCTGTACGGAGGGTCTTTTTGAGGAGAGGAAGGAATGAACATGGGTTGTCAAGTTGTAGGAGGGAGGAAACACAGACGCTTGCAAATCGTTCCACCGCCAAGCTGTTGAACTCAAGAACGAGTCGTAAAAATGAACCGTTCTAATGTGATAAATGACTGTCATGACCGGTCAGTCAGTTGGTATCGCGTTTGGGTCCCACCTGGGCGTGACATGTTCGATTCCTCGGCTGGCTAAGTCCTCCATCATGACACAAGCAACATTTTCCACTTACCGTGGTGGTAGTAGGAGATTTTCAAACATTGTCAGGTTATTCGTAACCCGGGAATGTTTGTCTTTCTTTTCGCGATGCCAACTCAGCCACTGACCGGTCATGACATTTGTCACATGAGAACGGGTCATTTCTACATAGCTGCGTTGAACACAACGTAGCTTGATAGCTCGGCGGTGGAAAGATTTGCCAGCCTCTGTGTTTCCTCCCTCCTACAACTTGGGTCTCTTCAAGACTCCAAGCCAACTCAGTCACTGACCGGTCGCGGGAACATACATTGGTGATGCGTACAACTCAACTAGCACACTGTGATACACCTCCCATATAAAAATTAAAATCTTGAAAAGATTTACTTCTTTAGTGGCCTATAATATCCTAATATAAAATACATTTCGATCGTCCAGTTGATTGGTCCGACATCTCCGAAAAATCGAATTTGAGTTGAGTATGCAGTTACGTGTAAAAGTGTACCCCCTACCTGGTAGAATACTAAGATTACTCATAAACACCACCATATCAATTATATTGCAGAAAAACTTGAAATTGAACAAAGTGTTAATGTTTTCTGGGTCACTAGTAGGACATTTCACGAATTTACTGGACCATTATGCCTCCCGGTGTTATTTTATATCATTTTTAGTATGTAAAACACAGACAAGTGTAAAATATATTTGATTTGTAGTGAACATTCCAATGTTCCTTTCCTCATTATCTTAAAACTTAGTATTTGGAGATGTCTGACTAATCAACTGGACGATCAGTATCTGTTCTTGATATTTAATACACCTTTAGATAAAAAAAATAATATTCAGTTTGTTAGGAGTATTCACCTCTCTTTAATATTTTTGTCTATAGATTTTATTTCCCTAGGAAGACAAGGCACGATCAAGTGAATCAGATACTAGAGGTAGGCCATGTTAAGAGTCAGAATAATAGAAGAGTATGTATGAATATGAATGAGGCATCTTTGCACACTCTTGTGTGCCAAGACCTAGTTGTTTGGCGGTCCATCCTCTCGGCCTACCCCTGTGGAGAAACGGCATGATAGTTGATTAGTTAGTTTAGTTCTTATTTGTCTATACTTGTTTGTCTTTTGTTATTTTTATTAATAATCTTATCCTGACAAAGAAAACTTTGTTTTCGAAACATGTTGATAATTTTGATTAAAGAGTGGTGTAGTTATTTGTTTTCATTTAATTGAAAATACTTTTTGCCGTGAAAATCTATAATCATATCTGGACTTTTGTGATAATACTTGTCCAAGGTGAAAAGATTTTTCGATGATGCTAGTTTAGTTATTTTAGAAAAAAACACTTTTTGCAACTTATGCTTCAAAATATTAAAATGAATTAATTGTTTGCACCTGCATATACGTGTAAGAATAAAATGTTTGGTCCATAAGCAAAATCAATTCTTTCAAGAAAGGCATACAAATACAATATTGGATTGAATCGCCGATACATTATTGTATGTAATATGTTTTCATGCCTTTCATGAAAGAATTGAGTTTGTTTATGGACAAAACTATTTATTCATATTCAATACGTAAACTATTCCACTAAGGATGAGTTGTTTCAAAAAATTTGATGGATTCATCAAATATTTGAAGTTGATTTTCACGTTCTGTGTAAATTCTATTCAAGTTCTGTTATTACCTAATTATAGGACAGTTGCTTCACAAAACTGAAATAATCACAGAACTTGAATAGAACTTACACAAAACGTTAAAATCAACTTCAAATATTTGATGAATTCATCAAATTTTTTGAAACAACCCGTCCTTAATATTTTAAAGCATAACTTGCAAAAAGTGTTTTTCCTAAAAATAATTAAACTAGCGCCATCTGTTGCGAAATAATAAATTTAGAATTCTTTTATGTGTCATTCACCCTTTGAGATCATGAATTCATCCATGTTATTGATCTTTCGCAAAATTGGCATGGAAGGCATCTACCAGTTGAAAACTTTAGCATGACCAGGTCCACCACGAGGTATCACATTTGCATTATTATTTAAGGCAGGTTGGCTCGGGATTTGAGGAACCTATTTTTTGACATAATAAATGTTGCTTATGTAAGGAATATTAAGGTATTCCTTCCAATAGAGATGCACCTGTGCTAGTTACTGTACTAATACCCATCATGATATGAAGGCAAAGAAATTTATCTATTTATTCAACTAAGGCGCATTCGTTTTCGACTCAACGGAGTCTGCTCTATCGTATTTTATAAAATATATTGTCAAAAAAAATAATTTGAAATATCTAGCAGTAAAATCTTCAGGCAGGTCTGAAAAATTAAAATTGCAGGTTGTGTCTTGAGTATCAATGTAGCGCTGCCTCCTCGCTGATTGTGTCTTGAGGTTGTGTTTTGAGTATCAATGTAGCGTTGCCTCCTCGCTACCTCCGCTGAAGGTCTTGGTCCGTCATGGCCCTTGGCGGAAAGATGAGGATGTTCATCAGTGGGGGCTGCTCTTCGCCCCGTGCTGGTTGCTGAAATAGAGGGTGTTCCCTGATAAATAACTTATACACAGATTATTCATTACACAGACTTTTGCAGATAATCACTCAATAACTTTTCAATAATAATAAAGTTAAATAGCTGTTTAAAATGGAGGCCTTAACATGGGTAAGCCACCCAGTGAGGCCAACATAATTAAATTATACTATAAAATGTAAAATATTGTATCAAAATATCAATGCTTGGAGAAGATACGACTTTGCATGCAGAGGACACTATATTTTAAAACACTGGACTTAACATGATTTAAAATTTGCTCCCCCCCAAATATGCAATCTCTGAAATACCAATTCAATTAAATTTAATTGACATGCTTGACCCTTTCGGGGTTAATAATTACCTATCATTAACGGGACACCTTCGTGGATACAAATGTTATAACTAATTGAAATAAATACATCCATAAAGAATACAAACCATGACAAAAATCTGTTTCTCGTATAATATTTTGAGCCATCTTTATAAAAATATCCGCCAGTTTTTTCTGGAAGCCTCTTTGTGCTATGTGCACCTCCTGCAAACAAGTAAAATAATCAGATAATAATTTATATTATTATAATAATAATTAGCAAGCAATAAATGTTTGGTTTAATAGTGCTTTCACACAAACGAAGTATTGAATTCCGTAAGTCTAAACTTAAACTTTAGGTCGCACAGTTTACACCCGCGCTGTGCAAGCGGGTTTCCTACAGAGCATCGGACCATCCCTTAAAATATAACTAAAAACTATCATAACATAACGTATCATAACCTCCGTCTTACCGGTATTTAGAGATATTTCTTTCCAGGTCTCTGGTAACGTTTGATCAGGAATCACTTCTCGAAACCCCAAACGAAAGTTGTCAATTTCGATACTTTTATTTGTGCTATTTTAGAATAAAAATTCGTAATATCTAGACAAAAACACACGAAACCTGACTTACCAACCTTTCACAGTACAAAAATTTTAAATTTGACAGCCAGTAGCCAGTGTTGCCAAAAATGAAAAACCATGTTGAAAAAACCATGTATTACCATGTTTTGAAGAATAAAAAAAACAAAAACATGCTTTTCGTAAGCTTTATAATGAGAATTTAAATAAGATTCTATAATGCTTTATTACTATACTATCGTTCCCTGTGGGGAGAAGGAGGGAGGTGATTATAATTTAGCAAAATATTTAAAATTCGACTCTTTGAAAACGGAGCAAAAATCTTTCTAACGTAGCATTTATAGAAACTCTGCGATTTTTTCATACCTATGGCATGTTAAATAATAGGACAAAATGTGATTTTAACTCACTTAAACTTGAACTTAAAAATACATTAGACAACGTGTAAATTAATTTTTATTTTTCTAGTTCAAAATAAAAATTATAAAAACAATAATAGTACTCAAAATCTTCTCAATAACTAACATCCCCACCCCTCTTCCCCATACACGCAAGCATAGCTTTTTATGGGGAACATTTTAAAAATATAGAGTAATAATTAAGACAAATGAAATGTTACTTATTTAATGCACATGTTATTACTACAACAATTGTGAAATTTTAGACCAGCATTTTATTAAAAATTACCATATTATTATTATTTTGATATTTTTTTTGAAGAGGAGGTAAAAATGTTGATTATTTTTATTTAATAAAAACGATGCCATAAAAAAAATTTACAATAAATTATTAAAGCAATTTTCCTCTCGTAATATTTAAACAAAGGTACTTTGTTTAAATATTACGAGAGGAAATGTTACGTGGATGAATTAAATAATTCATCCACGTAACCGTGTACAATGTGACCTTAGAAAGGGGTACCCCAGTATAGACACAAACAAGAAGTAAAAAAAATAAATATATTTTTTTTTTTTTTTACGTCAGCTCCATATAGCATCTTTCGGGATGCTGTGTGGAGATTGTTTTTTATGAAATAAAGGAGAGGAGAGTTCTGGGAAGGAGAAGGGTTTAAGGGGTGGTTAGGAATCTGGGGTTCAGTGTGTCCTGGTCATCCGCCTCCAAGACCTAGACAAACCTCACTTCATGAACCCTATGAATAATGAAAAAATAGAAAAAAAATCACAATGTAAATCCATTTTATAATATAGAATGTCGACAGTAAAGTAAGAATGATGTGTACTGTAGATAATTAAATATAATATATAATTTTTCGGGAACAACTTGCTAGGAGAATCATTTGCCAATTTTAAAAGAATTGCGCCTTAACTTCAACAGTGATTATAAAAATTACTTTATGCGAACTGAGAAAATTTCCATAGCTTACTTGCAATGGTCCAATAAAAAATGACTGATGCTGTTATGAGAAAATGTATATTTATTATGAGAACAAGAAAACCCACAGCAATCTTGAGATTTCTTGCGACTGGTTGTTCTTCCGAAGATTTTTTTAAATTAAGTATCTGTTTTCTGCATTTGCCTTAAGGGGACCCGGTGGTCTAGCCCCCATATTTTCGACGAGTTTTTAGGATTTTTTTTTTAAATGAAAACAGTGAACAATGCCATTCAAACTTTATAGATATATTAAATTACTTTAATAGTATACAAAAATATTGTTATAATTTTTTTTTAGATTCTAAGTAGTTAAGGAACTGCGCTGAAGTTACCCTCCTCATAAATATGGACCTTGGTGGTGTGTCCAGTTTTGGCTCTTACACTTATCCGAAAACAAAAACAAAAAAATATTTATGATCAGTATGAGTGCAGAGTTATTGCAGGAACTAGAATAAAAAATAAATGAAAAAAATGACAAAATGGCGCGTTGTTGAAATTTCAATACAGAAAACAGACTGTTTTTTCATTATATTTTGTATGTAAAAAAATAGAAGTATTCAACGTAAAAACTTTGTTCTAGTTCCTGCGATAGGTACTGGTGTACGAAATAACATGGTAAAATTTGAGACGAATCGGCTTAGTAGTTTTTTTTTGCCTCACGCCATGCAGAAAAAAGTAGTTTTTAAATAAATGAGTTTGAAGTTTCGCCCGGCCCTTTTACCTGGTTCTGCGCTGACCTGCTGTGGGCCATTGCAAAAAAATTACAGTATATTGTTAAAGGATTGTACTTTCTAAATATTGAACAAAAAAAATGTTTAATTTCTAGACCACCGGGTCCCGGTATATTAATTATTTTCGAAACATGCAAAGCTATTTGTGAAGTTTGTGTAATCTTAGATGGTATTTTTTGCAAACAAATCCCGTTTCACATAATTTTATTTAAAATTATGGAAACATTCAAGAGTGTTATTGAATGTTTCGCAATGATCTGTGATGTTCTGGGATGTTTCCGAACGTTAAAGAATGTCCCGGATGTTCTGGAATGTTGTGGAATGCTCTCGATATTCTCGAATGTTCTGGACTGTTCTAGAAATGTCTAGAGGGCGAAACTTCCAGCCCATATATCTTCAAAAGCACGCCCTTCAGGTTAAAACAGGATCATGTATGGGGGACAGGGGGCACCACCCGTTTCTGAGTTTTGGCGGCACGCACGTTGTACACTCTCTTTCATAATATATATTGATTATATGTATGCCATTTTTTGTACGACATTTTCCCAAAGAAAAAAAAAACATTTTTCAGGGAAAGCAAACCACGTTTTATGTTGTGAGGACAAAAAAAAACATTTTTTGAAAGATTTTATTGAAAATTTAAATAGGAAAAAACTTTTTAAAAAAACATCATACAAATCAAACTCTTATTTTTTCTGTTATCAAGCTTAATTTACAGAATTGTATTTTCAATTAAATACTATGTTAAAAAATAAATAATAATAAAATTTTTACGGTACCTAGAGTAGGCACCTAATTAAAGTTATTTACATGGTTATAATCATATCATTTTATTATATAATTTAGTACGGGACTACGGGTTCACAACGTCTTTTTTAGAGATGAAACGGATATCCGGCAAATATCCGGTATCCGGCATATCCGGCCTAAATTTAAAATCCGGCCGGATACCGGACAATTAACGAGTCTCCGGCCGGATACCGGATAATTTTAAATAACAGTATTAGAATAAAATGCAATATTTTGATTTTTGACGTGTAACTTGTTAGTAAACTGTAGGAATAAATTATTAGTAATCTAATTTTGAAAGTATATAACGTTATTAAAATATTTTTTCTTTGTAACAGTATGATATATTATCGAAGCAATTCGATAAAACATCGTGAAATAGATGTTTTATTAAGAAGAAATGTAATTTTTTCGTGAAGGCCAAAATCTATTTCTCTTCGTGTATTGAACTTAACCCTAATTACACCTATTTATCTAAATTTAAATCGTTCGTTCAGTGATAAATTCCATTAAGTAACTAAAAGCAGAAGAAAAGAGGTAAGCTATTTTCGTTTGGTACATACCTGCCCTTTTTCCTTCCCACCACGAGAAATTTTAACATTACCTAACGAAAAAATAGCATATTTTTGATCGTCACTTTTTATATCAAAATATTTCCATAAAAACGATCTTTTTTTATCGAAAACATTTTTTTTCGGTAACTGAATATCTTTGAATTTATAGAAAGAAACAATAATAAAATCACCTCAAACTACAACAGCGCGTTTGTTCGTGCGGTTCGCTCGTGTAACGAGTCGCCAATCGGCTATGTTTAGCTGGATATCCGGCGGCCGGATATCCGGCAATCCGGCTTCAAGGTTGGCCGGATATCCGGTATCCGGCAAAACAACTATCCGTTTCATCTCTAGTATTTTTATCTAATAATTTCATTTTATTAATTTATTCATACTAATAAAATTATTAGATGAAAAGACGTTGTGAACCCGTATGTATGTATAGTCCCGTACTAAATTTCAAGAACTACGTTAATGAATTCGGGATTTCAATCACGCGACCCATGCAAAATCCACTCAAAATACATCATTTGGCTTCCGCTAAAAAAATATGCCTTGTTTGACATGTTTTTTTTTTATACCATGGATCTATAAATGACCCAAAAAACCATACATCTGGTAAAACTGAATGGTAGATAAATTGATTCGTGAATAGAATTAGTCGGTAAAAAGCCATAAACAAACAAAAAAAGTCAGAGACATCTCCCGCGGCGCCCGCTCCAACCCTTACGTGTAAAGGCTCAACGGGCTAAACGCTGATGCGAACCGGAGGAGAACTGGCGAGTGACCTGAGCGTTTCGCCTGCGAGTCGATCGCCTTCACACGCACGTTTCCGCCAACGATTCGGAGCGAAGTGTGGTGAGACTCGCAGGCCAAACTCTACGTCTGAAGGCCGCTAATATCTGGCGGCGCCGTGTGACGTCATACATACCATAGACAAAAGTTGAGGACACAAAAAAAACTCGACCATAGACAATATACCAATATCTCTTTCGGTACCTACCCAATTTTTTAGCCTAAATTACTATTTAAAAAATAAATGAAATATGGTTTCAGCAGAAAAATGAAAAACCCTGAATTAGATGTTTTAGTTTTTTATTTATGCATGTATTTAAATATAAAAACAGATAAGACATAAACCGGAAATACAATATAAGCACAAAACACTGAAAAACCAAAATTTATCGCTTTCTTTATCAATAATAATTAAATAAAAACCAGAATAAAAAATTATAATACACCAAAGTAAATGTAGCAGAACTAATTGCAATCAAGCATGTTCTATAACAGTCTAACTTCCAAAAGTAAATATCTTGGTGTGTATATAGGTTAACATTTTAAATGGAAAACCTATATGGTTTATATCACAAAAATCATTTAGAGGTGTATAATATAATAACACAGAAACAGGAAATATGAGAACAAATAATTCAAATATGAATGTGCCTTCCTACGACAATATCTACGACAATTTTTTACATTTCTCTGTAACAGAAATTTAACTCATAATTACATGTTCAAGTATTTTATTTATTTATGTATTAATATATATTAATACAGATAACAACAAACAGGAAATTCAAAAAAGCGAAAAACATTTATAGAAGAAATATAGAAAATATTCTTCCTCTCCGTCCCCGACTTCATCTACCACTAACATCTACGTCATATGAATGTACTTACATTCCATGCTTCGTTCATTTGCTCTACGTGCCCAAACCATGTGAGGGTCCCTTTCTTAATCTTACTCATTACAATTAGCCTTGCATTACAAAGTAGACAAACTATTGGCTAAACAACTTAAGGCTTAAAATCGCATCCACCGGTTCATCCATCACCGATATGAAACCATACGTACAACGATTTGACCAATAAACGGTCTGCTGTGTAAAAGTATACCTACATCGTTTTATTTACACTCTGTACAGGCAGAAAATATAAAGGACCATACAAGGTTTTACCACACACGCCTCAGGGATCTCATTTCTACGGCATTTAGTCTACTTTCATCTTTCCTCTCATCTTCACTGCCATACATCAGGTACAGTACTCCATTGTGGACTGTTAACTTTGCTTCTTTAGAGAGTTTTTTTGTTAGCGCCAACGGCATTCAACCCTCCGTTAATGGAGTTACCTGCATTTACCCTTCTTTCAATATCTCTATCAGCCGTAAATATACGTCCCACGATATATAAACTCATTCACCTGCTCTTAGTATTCATCATTCACAACTGTATTGCACACTGTTTTCGTACTCACTCTACTGATAAAAATAGTACAAATAATATAAAGTACAGAATAGAAAAGGCGACCGTGCTGAGTGACTTGTTCCTGTCGTTTCCTGGTCCAGTCCATGGATTCCTTCTTGTGTTCTCTCAAGAACAGCGGCGGCACAAAGTAATGGGACACATCCGCCCCACATCTCCTCACATGACAATTATATATCTACAACAAACAATCATAACATCATTAAGATACTAAATTAATGCTTTTAAATGTGCATCAAAATAAATGAATTTTAATAAAAATATTTAAGATATGTTAAAATCGTCATACCGCATCTGGTGGATAAAGTTCACCATCAAGCGAGCTTATCCTTATAATATACGTAAATCTTTACCTACGTAATAATTTATAATAATAAAGTAAAATGCACACGTACCCAGACAGAGGACGGGCCATCGCTCGTGGGTTGTGCACTCCAAGGAAATGAGTGTTCTCCAGCACTAGTAGCCACCACCAGACCAACCAGTGGGTGGTTTGGTATATTTATGCACCAGCCTGACAGCTGACAGGGAAGAAAGTAGACATCCTAACAATAGGCTGTATATCCGTCATTTGGGCATTGCGTGTTTCGAACTGAAAACATTAATCAAAACAACTCTCATGAGACACATCACGACAGACAGATCAAAACAAAACAAAATAAATGCATGAAAACAAGGTTTAACTCTGCAAAAGAATGTACCCTTGCACTATGAAATGATTGAAATTAAATGCGTTATAATAAACTCCACATTTAGAAAATAACAGGACGAAAGGAGCTTAGAATTTCATATAAGTAATCAATATATATTTGTACCTGTACTTTGGTTACAGTGAATCCTGTTTACACGAGAGTTGCATGATTTCAAGAAGCGAGCTAGGTACGGCGTCATTTTACACTTTTGCAATCGCGAAATTTACCATTTCGCGATAGTTTGAGCTACAAGCACATGCACGAATTCTCAAAATCGAGTTATCAATATATTAAAGTCTGCTCATTTCCCACCGCGCCGACATTTAATTATTTAAGAAGCAATCTTATGGGTAAATAAACCGCCATAATGATGTACTCGTAGCAAACGTCAAAACATACAATTAACAAAGCTTTCCATTGGTCCCGCCGTGAATCGAGTGACGTCACACGGTGGCGCCGTGTGACGTCACTCGGTTGAAAATTTATATCGAAGTTATACCCCCATACCAATCCCCATGCATGGAACATGGAACGATGGAACTCCCAGTAATATTGTCATATGTAAAAAAAAATGCTGGTGTTCAAAATTTCCCTAGACTTGTCCTGATTTCCCTTTTCCCTAAAAAATGTTTTTCTCCCTTAAATCGTGAGAGACTGGTTGAGGGAGACCTCTTGACTTCCCCAGACGGACTCTCTCGACCCCTTCCCAATTTACCCTAGGCATCCCAACCCTGGCGCGGCAGACGGTATTGGTATGGTATTTGTTTATTTATACGGCAGACATTTAGACAGACTTAGTATATAGTTGTACACGCGTATAGTTGTACACGCGTATAGTTGTACACGCCAAACATAAAGACCTGCCTCGCATTGATCGTAAATCATCGCAGTACGTGAGTTCAAGGACGGAAACGTGGCGACCCCCCCCCCCCCTTCCCCCTTCCCCACGCTTTTTTCTGTCGCACCTATTTTTTATGCATGTTTCTCTTTCGCTTACACTCATTGTGAAGTCGTTAACTTCAGAGAATGAATCGAACCATTTTCAGGCCGGTCTTAAAGTTTGGCGTGTACTATACCGTTAATATATCCATATTATTACGGGAGGGTGGTGTAACAATTGTCTAGTTATTTTTTTTTATATATTAGCAATACAATAATCATTTTGTCGTCTGTTCGCTTCTACGCCTTCTACGATACCTTCTACGCCTGTAAATAAACCAATCCCATAATGATTGTAAATTGTAGGCAACTGTAGTAATTGTTGGCGATGATATTTCACTATTGCCGGTTCTAAATAAAAATTGGGTATTTTACCCTTGAAACAGGGTTTTGATTCCATTTTTTAAATAAGGCAGCACTGGATTGGCTTGTTTATGGCATCACTGTTTTGACTTATCAGATTATCAGCTGTTTACATTTTGTCACTCTCCGCTGCCGACGTTTGTATTTATAATTCGTCGCGTTTCAAATCGACAGAGTTGTCAGAATTCATTCGTTCAGTGCGGAGTGCTCAGTGCTCTAGGAAGTGATTAGTGATTGTGTTCTAACTTGACAATAATATTATGAATCTATCATTCGCAGGCTGTGGTTTCCTCGGAATTTATCACGTTGGAGTGTCAGTGTGTTTTAGAAAATATGCCCCACATTTGTTGCTGGACAAGATATCGGGAGCGTCAGCTGGGGCCATATCAGCATGTTGCTTACTTTGCGATCTTCCTTTAGGTAAGATATATTATGTTACGAGCTGAAACCATTTGTACGCCACTAAATTTCTTTGTTTTGTAACCATCATTAACGGCGTAAACAAGCGTCATGTCATGTTTGTTATCAGTGACGTAATTATAATAACTATGTTTGTTGATAGTCCAAACCACATCTTCCTTACCCTGTGATCTACCGCCGTACCGCTTTTCTGCGACAACTTTTACCGCCATAACTTTCTCGTTTTACTACTTTTACTTTCACTGATTATTATTAATGTTACTTTCTATTTTATAACCCTTCACCAGAATAAATTGTTTCACTCTCCTATGGATTACTTTTTGGATTGGTAGATGCTATAAATACTGTTCTTTCATTTAGTGGGTCGGATATTTTATTTTGAAAGTGAAATTAATATTTGTTTTTCTTATCTGAAGTTCATTTGAATTATATTAAGCCTTCAAAAATATTTTAAAAGAGTTGAATAATGCATTTATAACGTCTTTGAAACAATAAAAAAGCCATGAAAGTTTTCTAATGCATTCTTTATTATAAATTTATTAATTTTTGATGTATCAAAAAAAATTACCTTACCACCACAAATGAAGCCTTGAGAAGAAAAAAATCCCTCAGGACCAGTGTCATCTTTGGGAATGCTGTGTGGAGTGTATTTTAAAGGAGAGGAAGAAGTGAACAAGTTGTAGGAGGGAGAAAACACAGAGGCCGGCCAATCATTCCACAGTTATTTTTATTATAAAATCTCTGAAAAATTACCCCTTGAATGGCAGGAGACCATATTTATCCCAGCTAACATGCCTCTCATATAAATCGCTGTAACTCCCTTATTATCAAAGTGAGAAATATTTTCTAAACAGTGTTAGAAAGGCAAAACACCAAGCTTTATAGTCTAAAAAATTATGACTATAAAAGTAAAATGTATACCTTTATAAAAACAAAGATTTGAATGGCAATTTGAAAAAATAAATTGAAACTTTGAAAATTTTTTATTAATTATTTTCATATGAAAAGACAAAAAAGTGAGGTAACAATAAGTTTGTAATATATTTATCTAATGAAATATGTTTGTGTTTTTATTTTTTTTTTCATTATCAGTAATTTGTAAAAAATATGAGGTTAGCCTTTTTAAAAACTTTTTTATGTTTGCAAGCAAAATTTTTATATTTCGAAAATTATATGTTTATTTTGAATTATAAAATTTGAAAGCGTATTCTTTCATCTTTCAAAAACAGTTTTTAGTTTTGGGATATGTTCAGAAATATTCCATTTATTTGCATTTTATTGTAAAGCGTAAATATTTACACCAACCGAAATACAAAAAATGTTGAAATGACCTGGATATTTTCATATAATAAAATTTGTTTGTTGTGATTATAAATAATGCATATTTTATTCAATTTTAGTTTGGTTTCGATTTCTCCATGAGCGAAGGGCCTGAGGCTATATCTAATCTCTTAGAAAGTCTTTTGTAAAATAATGGAGAAGTTAATTCTTAAAAAAGAAAATAATTGATGGAACGTACCAGAATCCTACGTGTTGATGCGTCAAGTCCCTCTTACTAAATAGGATTAAGTTATTAGGTAGAAGCCTGTGGTGGGATTCAACTATTGACCTTCACTTAGTATTTGTAAATGCTACCCACTTAATAATATCTATAATGGGAGCGAGGACACAGTTTTTTTTTTAAACATTATCTCTCAAACTTATTTGATATTCGAATAATTTGAAAAGTAATAAAGGTCATTACTGAAATTTCATTGTTAGTGACTTAATTATTTTAGTGACTTGCTCCATTTCAAAACAGTTCAAAATTAACTCAGAGTTTTGTGACTTACATAAAAAAAATATGCTTAGCTGGGGATATAATATTACATGGCGCTTTATTGTACATCGGTAGTGACGCATGGAAAGGGCAGAGTAATATAGACAATCGAAATATTGAAGAAGTAGAAGAAATTAAATACTTGGGAATCATAATCGATAACAAGTTAAAACTTAACACTATTATTGAAATGTTAACTAAAAAAATAGCAAAAAGGTTAACTTCTTAAGTAGGAAAATTGGACCTTAAAACAAGGAAATTGGTCTACAACACCACCTGAATTACTGCACAAGTGCAATCTTTCTGAGCAATAAAACACAAGTTAAAATAATGGAAATAATTATGAATAGAGGCATTGAAGTCTATTTTGTGCCTTAGCAGATATACTAGGATAAAAACCATGCATCGCCAACTCAAGATCTTAAGTGTGTGGCAATGATTAGTCTGTAATACCCCAGTATTTATTTATAAGTTAAAAAATTAAATTTACCAGATTATAATATGTTGAATAATGTTATTGTTGCTATTAATGTATTAATAGTACGGTTCTTTGCTATCCTAAGAAAAACTGCAACAACGATTTAAGGCTTCCTAAAACAAATTTATCTGGAACACAAAACAAATTTTATTACAAATGTTTTAAAATGTTCAATGAACTTCTTGTAAATTTTAAGGAAACTCTACGTTTTGCAGTTTTTCGTGGGTTTATGTCTTAATGTTTTGGAGTCCAAATTTTAGTATGTAGGTCGTAGAATATTGTTATAATAGTTTTAAAACAGATATTCATAGATATAAGATAACTAAATAAAATAAGAAAAGAGGAAGATTAAAAATAGACTGAATACTTTAAAAATTGAGATCTGAGGCGTACACGCGTAAAAACCATTTATGAACATGTTACAAATGTGTTCACCAGTTTTGACATACTAGATATACGCCAATTATACGTTAAAACACTACTAATACATACATTTCTGAAAAAAAAACAAATTTTAACAAATACAAAATATAACTAACAGACCAGTTAGACAAGCGTACAAAGAAAACATAAAAACTCCAACAATAAGCTTTGGACAAAGACACCAGAAATACCACGCTATAAAAGCATCCAACAGTCTTTCACTTGAAAAAAAATTTCAGGAGAACAAAAATAAATTCAGATACAAAATTAAAAAATGGATTAAAGAGAAAAAAACAATATTACCAAAATTTTGTAACATAACAAACACACAGCTGAATTTAATTTTTTTATTACCAACTTTATATATTTTATCAAAATGTATTATGTACTTCATCTTACTAAATTTTTGTATTATAAAATGGGGGCCTCAGCGCGAGTAAGCCACCCAGTTAGACCAGTATTATTAAATCTTATATATAAAAATCAATTTTTGTTTGTTTGTTCGTATGTTATGTGCTGTCATACCGTTCATCCGATTGCGATGAAACTTTGGTGATATGTTGTGCGCACGCCCGCGAAGGTTATAGGCTATATATATAATGGTAAGCTCTGGCGTTATGAAATTTGTAAAAATGAAAATGAAGGTATTTTATATATTTTAGCGGCAAGGAGGGAAGGCATGAAGGGAAGGGTAATAAAGTAGGTGGGGTTAGCGGGAGGAATGACGAGGGAGGGGAAGGAGTGGAAGGCGGAACTGAACGCGGGGGGAAGGGGACGCGGGAGGGGAACGGGGAGAAAGAATTTATTTTTTGCATTGCAACGCATGCCGGGTACCAGCTAGTTATACTATAAAATGTAAACTAATGTATCTCAATTTAAAAAATGTAGACATCTGAAAAGAATGCAAGCCATATTCAGTTAAATGGGCACATATTAAAATATAATAAACTCTTTTCCTATATTTTGATATTTGTCATAATGTGGGGTAAGCACCAAGTTTAAGCTTGTAGATAATTTATGTTGTTGCATTTAGATAAGCAATAAGTTACCTAGTTGTAAATTCAGATTTTGTATTATCAGGTATTTAAAACAATGAAAGCTTATCATATTATGATAAAATGCAGTTAATCTCTATGAAAACATTGATAATATTTATCTCTGAAAGTATTTTGTATTGTATAATGGTTCATCCATGAGATTATTTTGAAATGTTAAGTTTTCATGTCATGTATTATTAAAGTCAAGCCAGGTTACCAGAATTTAGGAATTATGTTTTTATTTTTATTCAAAATGAATTCATGATGAAACGAAATGATGACGCAATGATATATTTGTTATTTTCAACTAATTATGATCTTTTGTCATGAGAGTCCCAATTGCTTCCTATCATGAGCTGCAGTGAGTCGCAATTGCTCCCTATAGTGAGTTGCATTGCTGCAGTGAGTCCCGATTTCTCCCTATAGTGAGCTGCAATGCTGCAGTGAGTCCCGATTTCTCCCTATAGTGAGCTTCAATGCAATGATGTCTCAATTGCTCCCTTTAGTGAACTTCAATGCTGCAGTGAATCCCAATTGCTCCCTATAGTGAGCTGCAATGCTGCAATGAGTCCCAATTGCTCCCTTTAGTGAGTTGCAATGCTGCAGTGAGTCCCAACTGCTCCCTATAGTGAGCTGGGTGACCGGACAACTCAGAATGAAACCAACTCAGAACCACCTCAGAAAAGTCATTAAGAGTGTTGAAAAAAAAATATATAAAAAAATGGTTAAATATTTTACGTTAGGTTAGGATTTTGGGCTATTTTAAAATTATTTTTTTCATAGCTTTTAAAGGCTTTTTAAACATGTGTTGAGTTGACTTTATTCTCAGTTGGAATGGAACCAGTGAATCCCAATTGCTCCCTATAGTCTGACACTAGTGAAACTATGGCGTACCCAATTCATTGTTTTGAGACTAAAGGGAGAGGGGAGAAGGAACGTTCGGCAGTGCCTGGTATATAATTTTTGTTCTTCCGTTTCACTTCTGTTCACCAAACATGGCTAAAGCCATTTCAAGCATCATTCTCATTCTGAATGGAAACTAGGGCGATATATCGAGTATCCACTAGGGAGTAGCACTCTGATTGCTGTCGAAATGGGATCCCTGAAGTGTACACGAATGATGAACAAGAAAAGAAAGGAACGTATAGTTCACCATATATAATTTGCTGATGATGGGTGACTTACCTAGACACTCCATCCTATAAAGCTCGCGGAAATATGTAAAAATAATAACACTTGACGATTAGTGATTACATTTATTAAAACTGTTTTTCCCAAGTTTTTATTCAACCGCGACACGTTTTTAAATTCTAAGATAACATATGTGGTCGACTGGTACAGAAATTGCAATCACGCTTCCAGTTTACAATCGGAGCTTCTCGAAGTTCTGGGGTGGCCAGGGGGTGGAAAATAATGATACCGTTTTATAAATAACTAACTCACCACATAACTGACTCACCACAGGCGTTTAGATGGATTAGACATGTAGAGTGGATGATCTGAGAAAAACATTGCTAATGAACCCGATTTTAAAAAGAGAGAGAAAAAAAAAAAAAAAAACAACAACAAACAACAAACCATTACAAGCAAAAAAAAATAATATTCTATAGATTATTACTTATCAAGATAAACTTTAAATTCTTAAGATTTTACCATTTATTGATAAAATATAACAATAGAAACGAGGTGATTACAACCAGAGTGTCTTAAGTACCATTTAAGAAGGTACGAGAAAGGCTTTACTTTAAAATTATATTTATTTTTTATTTCATTTATAATATTGTTACAATGATTCACAATACAACGGCTTAAGAAGAAATAGTGAAATACATATTTTTAAGTATTTTTATGCCAATGAAGAGAACTACTCTTGAGTTTGATGTAGAAGTAAAGAAATAATATTATAGCGTTACATTAAAAACTATAAATTGTGTTTGAAATGAAGTTATTGCTTTTTGTTCAAAATATTAAGAATGTTCAGATTATTAAAAATAATTTTACTTTTTTCTTAAATAATACCAATTCTATTATTTTTGTACTTCTTCGGGAAGACTAAAATATTTTATCCCTTATATATTAATATAATAATATATTTTTTAAAGAAAGACATCATTCTCGGGTCACGAATAACCTGACAATGTTTTAAAATCTCCTACTGGCAACAAGCGGAAAATGTTACTGCCATGATGGAGGACTTAGCCAGCCGAAGAATTGAACTCAGACGCGATGCCAACTCAGCCACTGACCGGTCATTATTATGCATTTTTTGTGAAGAAAATAGAGTAATTTGGGTGTTATATTTTTGTCTTACTTATAAATTAAAAATATGAATGCTGTTAAAATGCATTGTAAATCTGTTTTGCTATGACTCAAGATAAATGAGGTAAAAGATCTTACAAAAAATGCAAAACACGATATTAAGGCGACGCTTCCCGGCCCAAAAAGAAGAAGATGGAGAGATATGTAATTACGAATGTTGGACAGAGCGCGCCAATATTTTCAATGACAAAATTGATGCGAAAATTGGGAAAATGCTTAATAAAACACGACTCGTTTAAAATAGAGCAAAAATCTCGTGGAAGGTATCTTAAGTATCATTTAAAGAAACATTGTGAATTTTTTCACAAATATAACTTGTAAAATAATAGAAATAGACTTGTTTTAAATAATTTTCGGAGCATACTTTGCGATTTTTTTCTATCGAGGGAATTTCATATAATTTGCGTTTCGGCGTGGAACGTATCTAGATATTATCTTCAAAAATAACATATATTTTTTTAAAAGCTTAAAAACTTCAAATGTTTGAGGGAGATATGTAAGAAATCGGTCTCGAAATTCGAATAGCGGCGGCTTAACAAAAGCATTTTCTCAATTTATGCAAATTGATTGTTCGGTTGGTTGGTACTTGAGCCCCCCTGGTGCTGAGAGCCTCAAGTTCAATTATGATTAAGAGAGATAGCAGCTTTTAAAAACATCATCAAAATCAAAATATTATTATGTAACGCATGAAAGTACGCAAAGCATATTTTTATCAGGATCGTTTAAAGGTCAGAAATGCGACGTCACTTGGAGAGGTTTATCAAAAGATTATTTTAAACGTATCATTCATCTTTCACATAATATTAATACCCAACTGGTGGTCCGATTGCTATAAGCTAGTTCTGGGGAACCTATGATGAAATTACATCTCTACTAATATTATCAATGCGAAAGTGCGTGTGTTTGTTTGTTATGCTTTCACGCCTAAACCACTAAACCGATTTTAAAAATTCTTTCACCAATAGAAAGCTAAATTATCAGCGAGTAACATAGGCTGTATATAATGGTAAGCTCTGGCGTTATGAAATTTGTATAAATGAAAATGTGTGTATTTCATACATTTTAGCGGCAGGGAGGAAAGGCAGGGGGGAGGTGGGGTTCGCGGAGAGAGAAGAGACGAGGGAGGGTGAAGGCGGGGAAGGTGGAAGGGAACGGGAACGCACGGAAAAGGACATTATGTATTGCTAATTTCTACAGTAATTTCCCCCAAATACCATGCGAGCAAAAAAAATTAAAAGCTAGTAATTTATAATTTGGGAGGCGGGTATCGGTACTGCTGACCCGGGAACCATTTATTGGATAACCAACTTCCCTGCTATAGGTCACCCCAAGTGGTTCGCTACGTTTGATGATTTGGCAGGGGTGCCCTTGCTCATGGGATGAGGTTTGTCTGGGTCTTTGCGGCGAATGCATTTGCTCATCTACTGCGTGGTGGGCCGGATTGGGTGAGACTGGTTGAGGGAGACCTTTCAATTTCTCCGGCCGAACCCTCTCAACCCATCGCCTTGCACCACAGTGGGAGGAATGGATTTTTGAAAAGTTTTTGACCGGTCAGAGGCTGAGTTGGCATTGCATTTGGGTTCCACCCAGGCGACCCGTGTTCGATTCCTCGACTAGCTAACTCCTCCATCATGAGTTCACGACTCAAGCAACATTTTTGGCTTACTCTGGGGGTAGTAGGAGATTTTAAAATATTGTCGGATTATTTGTGACCCGGGAATGTTTGTCTTTATTTTAAAAAATAAAATAAAAAATATGTCCGTCACTCCTGGATGCACTGACTCCTCATACCCTTTTCCTTTCCAGAATTTCTTCTCCTTCCTTTCCCTGAAAAGACTCAACACACAGCATCCCTAAAGATGACATAGACCCTGAGGGAAATTAGTTTTCCTCAGGGCCTCCTGTGTGGAGCTATTGTAAAAAATAAAATAAAACACCGGTGAATTTCACACACCAATATATTACATTGCCAGAATTACACACGGACGATATTACAAATGAATGAAATTCACAAAAAGATAGTTTTTTTAATGTCATGCGAAGCCAATCACTTTTGTTCATTAATTTTAAGATTCATAATAAACATGCAGCTGGTTTATTCGTGGTTTAATTATTAATAATTTTATTTGTGGTTAGCAGCTTGACATCAGTGAGAATTGAATGTAATGATTTACAATGTACTTAGAGTAGCGTTTATATAAATATTGATTGAAACTTCACAAAAGATTATGTTGTTTATTCAGTTTAATAATAATGGTGATAATGTTTTCGCATTTATTTGTTTATTCTACACATTACATACATTCTATACATTATGTCAATAGGTATTAAAATTTGCCTCCATTAGAGGGTGTGTCTTGGAGAACAGGTTCTCAAATTTTTGAGTACCTCGACTCATCTATATTTAATGACCCTGAAGGCGGAAATATGAAATTCATCTGAAAATCATTCCCAATGGATAATTCATAAGACCTTCGCACCACAGGGGATTTTTTGGGATAATCCTAGCAAATATGTATACCAGGGGACCAACCATTCGCTGGAAAAGAAAAATATTTAAAAAATATCCTGTGTAATAATCGTAGGTCCTGGGTTTAAGTCCTTGATGTGACAGTGTTTTTTTCTGATTTTTCTGTTTTCCGATTTTCAATTGAGTTTTGCTAATATCGTCTTCATTTTATTAAAATATTACAATTTGAGGTTTTACTCATTAAGTTAAAAATGAAAATAATTATTCATCCTATACTTACAGAAAAGTCAATAAATAATAAATATTAAAAATAAAAACGGATAAAATTTATCCAAGACACTATCTAGTTAGCATTTAGTTTGGGTTTGAATCTTGCAATTTTACACAAAGATAGCAGCCAATAAAAATATGCATTAAGAAAATGAAGATAATGTTGGTAGTTCTTAGTCGACGTACGATATAGTTAAATATGATCAAATCGGATAGGGATACATTAGCTCAGTTGTTAGAGGTCCGTCCGAGTCCCAGATGTGACCGTATCTTTTTCTGATTTTCAATTGTTTTTCGCTAATATTGTCTTCATTTAATAATAATGTGTTTGTGATTAGGCGAGATCACGAGCGACGTGCTGCGCGTGGTGAGCAAGGCGCGCGCGGGCTCCCTGGGCCCCTTCAGCCCCTCCTTCAACGTCCAGAACGTTCTGCTGGAGGGTCTGGCGCGCTTCCTGCCCGACGATGCGCACATCAAGGTCAGCGGCAAGCTGCACATCTCGCTCACCAGGGTCTATGACGGGAAGAACGTCATCGTCTCACATTTCAGCAGCAAGGAAGATCTCCTGCAGGTTGGTATTCTTTTTTTAAATCTTTCTTCCAGCGGCGGGTTGACTTGAGGCAGCTGGCAGTGTATGATAAAGTACATTGCAACAATAAACGGAACATGGAAAAAAAGTTAATAATAACAAACAACAAAATCGCACCTGTATGAACCTAACCTAACCTAATTAATGTTCTGTTTTTTGTAAGATTTAATGGTTAAAGCTCCATAAAACATTAAAAAAAGAAAAAGAAGATTACTGAAGATGATTTGAAAGGGAGATATTTAACAACTCGGCCTCGACCCTATTTTGATGGAAGGTCAAAATATTTCGGCTTTGCAATAAAATCCAAATAAATGGAATATTTCTGAATACATCCATAAACTAAAAATTTGTTTGTCTGTAAAATCGGTTTATGGACGATAATTTTACGTGATAATGTCACGAGCCGAACGTTTAAGCCGATCGTGCCTCTCTTGTTCCGCACTCTTGCTTGCACGCCCGGCTCAGGCGGAATGTGACAACGTGACAATGAGTCACGCTTTTTCCTGAATGCGGCCGGCGTTCATCGATTTATAAGACGTTATCACATCAAAAACTGTTTTTGAAAGGTGATGAAATACGCTTTCAAAATGAACATAAAAATTTTTAAATATAAAAATTTTTATTGCAAACATAAAAAAAAATTTAAAATAGTTCATCTTACGTTTTTTCTAATTAAAATTACTGATAATTTAAAAAATAAAAACACACATATTTTATTAGGCAAATGTATTATAAACGTTATCGTCAACTCACTTTTTTGTTGTTTCATGTAAAAATAATTAATAAAAATTTTATAATTTTTTTTTCAAATTGCGCTGGGAAACTTTGGATTCAAAAAGGTTTACATTTTAGTTACTTTGTGGATAATCCCCAATTCGGCTATTCTGTGAGGCTGAAGGGAGTAAGAGAGGAAGTAGATGGGAAATAGGAGAGTAGGAAAGTACCTGGCTGTCAGATGTGGTCACCAAAAAATGGATAAAGCCATATACCGAGAGTATTTACTGAACAAGAGTTCCATCTAAGACTATAGCATCCACAATGGATAGTTGTGTTTTTGACCGGACGGGAGGGAAAGAGGAAGATTGGGAATACCTGGCTGTTCGTATCTGGTTACTCAACACAGCTAATACCATTTCAAGAAAAGTTTTAGATCTGAATTGCATTCTTTCAAAAGAGCAATCTACTGCTCTGGAAAGTGCCGCAAGCATATTGTTGTTTGAAATAGCGCATATAAAATTAGTTTGCTCACACCGGGATTCGAATCTGATACCTCCGGATCAGGGTCAAGGACCGCTATGTCTCGGAGGTCATTGAATCTCCCATTCGAACAAGTTATTGAACTTTTAAGATTACGCACAATCGATAAATTGTATTATCTTTAATCAATCTTGATGGCCTTCTGGGTACAAGAGGCCACCAAATATCTTCCAAATATTGAATATATTTATATCTTCGAATTATTTTACACATACATTAGTAAATGACGTGTGTAAGACAGGAAAGCGATACTGATGTAAAGTCGATTCCGCTTAATTGGGACACATCAGGACCCAAACATTTTATCCCAAGTAATCGAAGTTTAAAAACTGGTTCACATTGAGCTATAAATCTGCGAGCAGATATCTGTTGATTCGCGAGCGCTTATCTTTTGTCCTTTCACACGAGGCTATCAAATATTTCTTCGTGTGGGAGGAGAGGGGGTCAGTCGAATTAGGGAGCGGCAACGGAACGCATATTTTTTGTACTGAAATCTGTCAACTTGACATCTGTCATCCACGGGTCTAGGCAGTTCCGTAATTACAATGACCCCCTCTCCTGTTTTAGTCAGAGAAGGGGAGAGTTATATTCTGACATATCGCCACTGAAGCGGTTACACCTCAGATGTGTATTGTCTATGATTGATCTGCGCTTAAAAACGCTTAGGTGTGAACGGTCTGAAGGGATTGTATGGAGAGCGTTATTTGGTGTGCTATGATCTTTTATATTTGATAGCTCAATGTGAACCAGCTTTAAGGGAAGCAAAAAAAAATTGTTTGTTGAGTTTTTTTTTTATATGTATACATACATATTACATTTATTTGAGTTCTCTCGAATGTGTTTTTAAACTCATAAAAATTTAATTATATCTAAATATAATAATATATTTTTTCAGAAGAGTAAAAAAACGGATTTTTACGAGACTGAGACTTCCATTTATTTTTTATTTATTTAGATATTATTTTGAGATCTAGTTCATTTTCAAAAAATCGGCATCCCCTTTCCTCACCTGCACCGCATACTGCATGCCCGCCCTTCTTACTTAAATTCCTTAGATATGTTTTGCATCGACTTGAAATCGGAATTAGTCCCAATTAAACAGAATGGTGTCCCAGATAACCGAAGCAAATTAGTGTTAGTTTCTTTATTTGGTATCTATCCCTTGGATTTTGTCCCAAATAACTGGCTGTCCCGATAAACCGGTATACCAATTAGCCCCTCAGTCTAATTTATTCAGTTTTCGATATAGGTCTCATAGAAATTGTTCTGTCTCCCTAACTATCATGATTAGAAATATGATCGAAATGGTGTTAGAAAGAGAAAACACCGCGCTTTATATTCAAATCTAAAAGTTAACCTCAAAATATTTAAATATTTAAATTGAAAAAAAAAATTAAACTTTGGGAAATTTTTATTAATTATTTTTGCGTGAAACAAGAAAAGCGAGTTGACTATAACATTTATAATACACTTGCCTAATAAAATATGTGTGTATTTGAATTTTTTTTTTCATTATCAGTAATTTTAGTTTGAAAAAACGTAAGGCGATCCAAAAACTTTTATATATTTATTGCATTCAAAATTTTTAGATTTCAAAAATTGTGTATTTATTTTGGATTATAAAATTTAATTTATAACCTTAAAACAGTTTTCAGTTTTCTGATGTATTCAGAAATATTCCATTTATTTGATCTTCTGACAAAATATGCCCAAGGCCTAAGGGGTTAAGCGGATCAACTGTAATTGAAAACAGCTAGGAGCACACTTTTTTAACCTTGTTGATTTATTTTTGTCTAATGATTTTACAAAGTATGCATTGCTTTAGGATTATATTTCAATTTATTTTATGACTTTATCTGTATTTTTGTATCGCAAGAATGAAACTGAAGTCGCTCGGTTTACAAATTTATCTTCTATGATTCTGTTTTTAAAAGTACCCAATTAAAGATCACCAGTGGGTCATGTAAAATAATGATCGATGGAACCAGCACTTTTATGAATGTTTTATCTCTTTTTTCATTTATAAATTCAATTTCTAAGGTATTTGTAATAGTGGGCAACTGCGCATTGGAGAAAGATTAATCTATTTCATATTGAACCCTGATGTACTTCACATTTTAATTGATTGATAAAGTAATCTGCTCATTATTGTGTAATGGCTTTTTATCTGACAAGATATTATCATTTTCTATTCTAATAGGTTTGCAATTTCCCATTTGTACGGAATATTCACAAAGTGAAATAATAATCGATCAACAGCGTTCGTAATCATTGCCTTAACCTTGAAGTGTAAATAAAATGACACACATCTCTACAGCAGATAAATAATAATATCGTTTCTACTCTAAATCATATTTCTTTTGCTGTAAAGATCCGGAAAGAATTTAGAGATGAGGCTGATGCAAAGCTGATTAAGATGAATGTATGCGCGTAAGTTCCTCTTAACCCATTGGCCACAAACGCCGGCGTCCTGCCGGGTGTGCAACTGAGATACTTTACCACAAATCCCGGCGAGCCGCCGGCCTAGAGTATGCCCGCCAAAAAACGTAAAATGTGCATGATAGTGACATCTTTGGAGAAAACTTTAAATGCTGAACGTTTTGTAGATAACAAACCATTCATTTGAAAGAATAGGCAATCATAATTTTCTTAGGTTTTTCCCCTAATATGTGTATTACAAGTTTTGTAATTAGCCAGCCGCCATTTAATTTCTTCAAAATTGCAAGTGGTTTTAAGCTTTTCGTAGTGACCCTGCACGTCCCTGATTGCTTTGAGGACTATAATACCAAATTATTTTATTAGTTATTAGTACACATGTATGTAAAAAACAAAAATCATTAATGTTAGATTTATGAATAATATGTTTTTTTGTAACTTTATGAATAAAAATGTGAAAAAAAACTTACGAAAAAAGAGAAAGTTATATTTTCATCCTTATTTACAAGTATTTCAATATTTTTAAAAATTTTATTTTTATGTTTTTCTTTACCTTAATCTAATATGTAAACCAATTTAAAGAAATTAATTCATTTGAATTTGTGGTTCAAAAGTTACAATAGATTTAGTACATCAATGCAGGTTTTCAATTTTTGGTATAAAATTAATTCAGTGGTGAAGGCCAATTTTTTAGCTCAATAATTCTGTGGCCAAAGGGTTAAGAAGGATACGCTTAGATGGTTTGGATAAGTACAGCGAATAAAGAATGAAGGGAGTGTGTGGAGCATATATTATGATGCAAAAGTGAATGGTAGAAGATGTTGGGTTTACAAGTAAGACAAGGAACAATCAAGTGAATCTAATACTTGAGTCGGTTCATGTTGTTTTGTTTTGAAATGAGAATGTGCATAGTTCTTACTGGGATGTCGTTTACCCATCAAATCTCACTAACCACATAGCCCTTCTGGAAAAGCTTTTGAAAATGAAACAATGACAAACTATATAAACTATATTTGTGATTGTGTTGTGTGCTCCTTCGCAGAAGTGGGAAGTGATTGGTTATCCTCCTTCCTTCCTTCCATTGTTTTTTCTTATTATCACCCAATTCCTGCCAACACCATTTCGTTCCGTTTCATTGTTAGTATTTACAGTCCATTTCCAAGCGCAACTGAAGCTGTAATTCGTAAGCAGTTTCGTATGCAACACATCGTCGCCTCAGTTCGTATTTGTCCAACAGACCATTTTAGTTTTTGTTCAATCTCCACTTCAAAATAAATAAAAAAGTATAGTTTTTCACTTAACTAAAAAATATTTAAACAAATGAGACCTTTACCTAAATAGCTTTATCCTAAACACCTTTCATAATGTTTCATTGAAATAATGAAAGAAAACCTCCTCTTTTTGTAAAATTTTCTAATGGTCTGTTGGACAAATACGAATTAAGGCGACGACATGTCAAGAATAATTATGTATGAGACGGTGTATGAATCTGAATGAAGCAAGGAGTGTGTGCAACGGAGTTGTGTAAAGTCTATCTGCAGAGAAACAGTGAGATTACCAGGTGTACGTTTTTCTCTGAACTAAAGAACCATGGTGACGCCTCATTTGTGTGCTTGCACGTATCGCATCTCCCGTGTTTATTTGTTTTTCTATCAATCTAAATTAATTCACTGGGAAGGGTAGTTCTACCTTTTATGCCGGTCCTACATGAATGCCTGGAAAGGCGTTGCTGTCAAAAAAATGTATATGAATACGTATTGTACGCCAATCGCTTTGTAAGGGTATGTAAAAAGCATACAATAATATTAAAAACATTTATTTATCAATAGACTTTTTCCAAATTTTATTTAACACTATTGACAAAAATTTCACTCTCACTTAACTTCTTTTTATGGAGTCCTATTAAAAAGTAGGCTATAATTTTGGACAATACTTGTATAGTTAGGGTGTGGCGAGTACTATAGAAAAAATTAATTCATTTGTACATATTGTTTTCAAAGATATACCGATTTAAAATAAATTCCATTTTCTCCAACGGGTTCCTTGTTTTTGCCCGCCTGAAGTGTATTGATGGTCAGTTAGTTAGTTAGTGAAGTAATTGTAATTTAAATTTATTTGATTTAGGCTCTGCTAGCATCCTGCTTCATCCCCGTGTTCTCTGGATTACTGCCACCGAGGTTCCACGGCATCCGCTACATGGACGGAGGCTTCAGTGACAATTTACCCATTCTTGACGAGAACACCATAACAGTTAGCCCCTTCTGCGGAGAGAGTGACATTTGCCCCCGGGACCTCAGTTCCCAACTGTTTCACGTGAGTTAAAGCTTTTTACTTATCGGACTTATCTTATTGTTTGTTTAATTTCTTCTGTTTATCAACCGTTGCCAAACATGTTTCTCCTGCGTACGATTTGAAGGACATTCGGCAGATGTGCGTCAGAAATCGTGTGATAGTAATAAATAATGTTATTCAACACTTCTTCCTTACTTCATATCTCTAATCTATATACATTGGCGTATAGGTACATAGCTTATATTTATTTATGATCACTGGCCTGTTAAACCTCAAATTTAACTAAATTGATTTTTGTACAATTTTTTCAGTAGATGCACTACACCAATGGCTTGTAATTCTAATGTATTTATATTACTTTTGGTAAATGAAAAAAAAAAATAACAAATAAAAAATTATTGTTCTAAATTAAAACTTTTTAGCAAAGTCAATCAATCAAATTATATATGAATCAAATTAAATATTTATGTATGAATCAAATTTACAAACTTTGAACAGATTACGCGGTAGTTTTATGTTTTGACCTATTTTATGTATAAATCAAATTTACATGATCAATGAACAAATACCACAGTAGTTGTGTCTTATGACCTACTTTTTTTATTGACTAAACTCCTATCAACATTTTCTTCTACGTTAAATATCAAAATAATCAGCAAATGTAATTACCCTTACGTATTAGTACCCTTTACACACAGAGTTCGGCGCGGGACGTGCCCCGCGCCACTTCAGGCCGCCGAGCAGAAAAGTAAAGACCGAAAGTAAGATAACGGTTTACTGCGCAGTTCACTGTGAGACTTTTCTGCGCGGCGGCCTGAAGTAGCGCGGGGCACGTCCCGCTCCGAACTCTGTGTGTAAAGGGTACTATTCTATAGTAGTCCCAGAGAAAGTTCGTAGTGACATCATCATTCTAGTATCTTCCGTCTTTTTCATTTTCATACAAGACATGTTAGAAGAAAGAGGATGATGACGATCGTACAAGCTTTCCTTTAACCCTGGCTGGACCCCTGCATTTGCAGTGTTGAAGAATTGTGCTGGAACGAAACCCTGCAATTACAATGCCGACCTTATACATTTGTTATGCCTTTGTTAGTTGAAGACAAAATAAAAATGTCACTTCATCTAATATGGTATTGTCTATGTATTAGCTTCAACAAAAATATCTTTTTATTTATTGAGTTTCTTGTCAGCCCCTACAGGTTAAGAGGAATATAAACGCTACAAATATTTCGATTCTCACGCCTACAAAATTTAAAATCACGCATCGTATTTGCACGAGGCAAGTAAGCGAAAAAGTGGTTTTTATTTATTTTGTGCATAATTTTATAAGAATGAAAAAAAGTTAGAACGTATAAAACCTCAAAAATAGCCTTAGCCATGAAGGGGTATTTTTAAAAAATTGTTTCTTTCTTCATAGTTAAGTCACGAAAAAACATTTTTTTTAGTTGTTTACGCTTGTATTTTTTGTTATGTAAATAATAATTTTATTGTAATTCCAATACATAGAAAAGCTAGTAAAAGCTTCAATTTATCCGTAGCATATTTTTTGAAGTTCATAATGTAAACCGATTCGTCGTAAAGATTAATCTAAATTGTATCTATATAGGATTTAACGTGTAGCTAATCTTAAGCTGTGATTGGAAAGTTTTTTTTTTTGTTAAAAATTTTTTATTCGGTATATTTTAATAGTTTATTACGATCTTTTAGTTTTTTCGACAACCAAAATAGGCACACATCCGAGTTGTGGTGGTCGATTTTTAATACAGAAATAGAAAAGCATACCAAAATACAGCAAAGCAATATACATAGATAAAAGATAATAACATTTTCCTTTTTAATAATAATCATAGATGTAATTAGAAGCTAGAAAACAAAGAGCTAAGATGAGGCATTAGTAATACCTCCCATATTTTAATGTATATCTAACAAATGAAAAGGGAAAACTAATGACAATTTGTTTAGATGAAAAATATTAAGTAATGCGTGTATTCCATGTTTTTTTAGGTGAATGTGGCCAACACAAGTATCGAACTATCAAAACAGAATATCAACCGATTTACCCGAATCCTGTTCCCACCAAATCCAGAAGTATTAAGCAACATGTGTAAGCAAGGCTTCGACGATGCCCTCCGATTCCTCCATAGAAACAACCTTATCTCGTGCACCCGCTGTCTCGCTGTCCAGTCTACGTTCCAGATACAAGAAGCCCTCGACGAATCGGTGGACTATGACCCGGAGTGCGTTGAATGCAAACATCACAGACAGGTGAGATTTGTCATTGCTATTGTTGCATTAATGCATCACTTCACCTTTTGAAATGTGATAGACTTTAGATTAAATTCTTACAGACTTTGAGCTTGTGATAAAAGGGTAATTTGCATTTTATTCTGAATATTTTTTATGTAACGTGATAAAAATAACACTGTAAAAAAAATTGCGGACTTTGTGTCGAATCTGTTCCCCATCTTGTATTGTGACAATTTTTTGTTATACAAGTAAAAGTATTAACAAAAAAATTACACAATAATTCTCAATCTAGAAATAAAAGCGAAACATATTTATGAAATTTCATAATTTCTTCAGATCTAATAATTTAGTCATAGACTCCTCTAGAACATCGAGAAAAATTTATAATAAGATCAGAAAGTTATAAAAATTACTTTTCTATTGTGAAGAAAGAATACGGATGAGCAGATAAATATAAATTAAGGGGGTTTTCTTATCTAGAAACATGAATTGTAGGTATTTTTTCAGGTGCAATAAAAAAAACCAATAATATTTTTACATGCCATTATTTTACCAAATATTGATTAAACATTAAAGAATACTAGTGGTCGCCCAATGGTCGAAATTCGACCATAATTGTAATGTTTTTTATGTTTGACATTCAGTAAGACCATAGACAAATAATATTAAAGACAAACAATATTAATCTATTCTCAATTTGACCATAGACTCAATAAACAATAGAGTAAAGACGCGAGTGTGTGTGTCAAAATACATGGTAGTGTGTGTAATGTTTTTGTTATTGATTTAATCTATTTTTATGCATAATTTTAAAAAAATATTAGCATTCTGCACTCCTCCTCCATATAAACTATAAGTGTGCGAAATTTCATACTCCTCCGTCCGCGCAATTTTCGTAAAAAGGGGTACAAAGTTTTGGCTTCACATATTAATATATTGATATGAAAAAAAAAAACGAAAAAATTAACAATTCAAAAAGTTACAGGGTGTTGAAGTGGGGGATCTCAAAAAAATGGCGCGCCCTGGTTAACATGATTGCAACTCTAGGAGGGTTGCAATCATGTTAAAAAAGAATTTTTTCTCAAAATGGTGGCTGTTTGAAATAAAAAAGACATTTTTTTTACCAGTTTTTTTGATCATCCAAATTTTTTTTAAATAGTAAAAATTGAAATTTTTTTATAGTTTTAGTTAGCGCAATAGAGTAATGTGTAGAGAAGGTTCACACCAAATTTCAAGTAAATTGGTTCAGTAGAACTTGAGATATTGTGTCAACCGTCTTGAAAAAAGTAGTTTTGAGAGACACGCGTTTTGCTCTATTTAGAGACAAAGTTTTGCTCTATTTAGGTTTTAGTTAGATTCCGTCCAAACCGGTCCAACTAAAATGGCTCTAACTTTTAAAATAATTCGAATTTTGAAAAAAATCCTTTTAAGGAGATAATTCTTGAATATTTAAACCATTGAAATATGAAGAATTTTTGTTTTTTCTAGACTAGAATACCCCCTAAAGTAACAAATGTACATGTGAAATAAAACTCTTCAAAACAAAAAGAAATTACTCTTTTCAACACAAATTTAGATTGTACAATATGTACATAGTCATACAAATAATGACTATGTTGATAGTGGACTGTTATCATGGGCAAACTACCTCTATTAGTGATTTCTTCATATTTGTTAATGTCATTAATCTTTACAAAATTGATATTTTGGTACAATTAAAGGATTTTCAATATTTGTGACTCAGATCTACACATTATGATTTCAAACATTTTCGCAATCACTTAATTTGTTGTCAGTTTTATCTACAATAATATTGATTAGCAAAATAAAATATGAAATTTATAAAATGAGCGTCATAAAATTGTCAATTAATATTCTAATATAACTCATACTAAACAAAGACCTCTAGTAATATATGAAGATATCTCCAAATTGTTTTTATTCTTCTTTAAATTGGGTTAAACTGACGATTGTTTATTATGTGATAACACTTTATTATCATTACAAATATTATTTAAATATTTTAGTTATTTGTTTCCTGATATGCGACCACCATGATTGTTTGCCCACTTTTATTTAGAACATCAATGCAAACATTCATCGGAGTTATCTGCCACGCGCCATGTTTAAAACTATACATTACTGTGCATTATCTATGTGATTTGTTTATAATTACATAAACTATTGCAGCAGAGTAATATTTAATTATGATTATGATTGCAGGAAGCGCTGGTAGCCAATTTGCCCGACACTGTGATCACAGTTTTCCAGAATGCCATAGATTCCGCAAACCAAGGCTTAATGAACTGGGTGTTTAAGCATCGCAGCATGAAGCTCCTCTCGATCCTGTCTCTCCCTTGCACCTTACCCGTTGACATTGTCTATGCCACATTCACAAAGTAAGTACTACTTAAATTTCTTACAACTATTTCTCAGGTCACTGAACCAGTATTTTTCATAACTCCATTGTTTTACATTTTGATGTGTGTAGTTGTTTGATTGTCCTAGATACCTGACGCATTGAGCAATCCAATAATCATTAGTAAACATTTGATTCAAATTGTGTCAATATTTTGTACATGATGTGCATTGAACTGAATTATGTCCCCAATTTATATTTTGTCATTGTGAATCCATCCCTGTGTAGGTCGTATTGGTCCACTTTCCACTAAAGGCAAGAAATGCTTTTTAAAAAATACATTTACTTGCTAATTTTTTTTTTGCTTTCTAAACCTACTCAAAGAAACTCTTTCTCTACAAAATACACTTGAAAACTGAGTGAGCATCACTGAGATTTTGCGCTTTAGTGATTTGTTTTAAAACTGTTCTCATTGTTGGATTTTATTTCTACCAGTATGAAATTATCAGTGCTGTAAATAGTTTTCGGGACGACTTTTAGCGGTGGTGGATTTGCATCGATGATTATCCGTCTTAATTTCAAACAAATCTATTATCGTCGCCGTAGATGTCAAGGGAGCCAAGACACAAATTCGGCGAAAATGACTGAAGTATGCAAGTGTTTTAAAACTTTCAAAATTGCCGTGGTTAATAGATTTGAGCCATTTAATATGATCTTGAAAATTGCCAATAGATCTAACACACGTAGATGAAAACAGTCAATGACTAAAAGTGGCATAGATCTTTTGATCTTCCGAATAATTTAATTCAACTTAAAGCAGTCTATGATGATAAGCCGCATAAATAACATCAAAAAATATCTATGTCCAAAGTTTCACCCTTCTATCTTTAAAAATAAAAAAAATATAACAAAAAAATTGTGACTTTTTTGTCACCAAAAATCTTTGAGGGCCGTTTTCTCAGCTTTATGGTTTTGTGGCTTGACTCCCTTGACATCTACGGCGACGTTATTTGTTTGAAATTGTTGTTTGCTAAATGAAGGTCCTTGTATGTTTAGTTTAATTGGTGGCTCAGTTGAGACTCATACTGTCCAATACAGGGTCGTATCCAATGTTGTGGCCTCTCGTCGTGGCTGTGGAATACACGTGAGCTATAGAAAGAGGTAAAAATTTTAACCAAAAATGTGTCGCCCAGGCTTTTTGTGACAGTGACGTCGCTTGGTTCAGGTTGCTCTGTATTGCGAAAACTCTTCATACATATTCAGTGACCTGCTATTTTTGTTCATATTAGGTACTTTGTATTCCCTGGTGTCTCTTAAGCTACTATTGTATAATCTTATTTCTTAGTGTAGGATTACGACAGTAAGCTGTTGTTTAACTATGCTTGAACTGAACCCTGTACCTCTGTATTATTTGTCCAGCACTTTACGACAAAAAATATCTACATAATTCCCATTGACGTGTGTAGCTTTTGTGTCGTTCAACTGCAGTGTGTTTCAATATCAAAAAAGCCTTTTCATCACTATCTTTTCATTGTGTTGCAGGCTTACCAATGAAAACATAGATATGTGATAATAATATAAGTTACACGCTTTGTCATAAATCTGTCAATTTCTTTGTCAAATATTAAGAACCTCTACAAATGATAAGCGTAATGTATACATTATTTTTATTTGTACATCATAGCTCAAAATACATATTTGTATATGATTAACATGTGTTCCTGTTATCAATATGTTAATGCGTACATTCTAAAGTAATTCTCTTTATTCTAATTATTGTATCTATTGATTTAAAGCTATCGTTAAAGATGTGCAGAATTCAAAACTAGACATTTTTATTATGCAAAATGAAGTCATTAAGATTATTATATGCAGATTATTTGTTATTGACTTATAGTTTGTACACATTATAGTGATAAAAACTTACAGCTGAAATTAAAATAAGATAAAAAAAACATTATCACATCTAATCGGCAACCTTAACAAATATGTGCAAGGTTTCAAGTTGTAATCACAAGTTTGCTAATATTTCAGTTAAGTTATCAATGAGATAAAATAGTTTATTATTTATCACATCGTTCAGTTATCAGCCAAACGCGTTCCCAACGTGTGTACACGGTTGATACTTGTCCACTTGAGAATGACTCGTTCTAGAGTTCGACAGCTCGTGTCTCCTTCACTCCTTTGCTTTCACAGCTTTGTGTCTCCTTCACTCCTACCTCTTCTCAAAAAAAAACCCTTCACACAGCATCGCCAAATGATGACATATGCCAAGAGGAAAAAGTATTAATTAAGATTGGTATCTTGATGTTTGAAGAATATCTTAATTTGCTGTTTTCAAACCAGGGCTACATTTTTTCTGTCTTTAATAAAACCTGTGGCTTGGTGTATTTCTTTTACTGCTTTTTCGATTTTCACATTGTCTTCATGTTTAGTTTTCATCAAGTCCATGCAGTGCAAAATTGCCTGCATTTTTAAGGCAAGCGGCAGACTAACCGTAGTCGCTTTTATATCCCGATTTATTAATTTTATGTGGTACAATTATTTACAATACCATTTAAAATATTCAGATTCAGTGTTTGCTGATCTGTGTGAATATACTTTTTAAAGCCATAATATTTTGCACTGGATTTCCTTATTACAGTAGTTATTATTGTAATTTTTAATTCTGTTTTTGTTTTTAGGATACTAGCCTGCAGACCCAAAATGACCCTATCTCTGTGGGCGGTCTGTCGCATACTTATGCGTCAAGCACAGGAGATGGTGTACTCGCAGAAAGCCTCCAACCCTCACAATTACCACCAGAAGCAAAATGTCGAACCCCACCATCACCAACACCATCCCCCTCTTTCTAAGTAAGTGAAAAAAATTGAATTCATTAAAACTCAATCAACATAAATTGTTACAAACATTTTTCACTCCCGTAGAAGGAATTCTATCTCAAACTTTAACGTTATTCTAAAGCTTATCTATATTCGAGCTGATTGGTTAACCTCTTAAATGCCAGGGAAGAAACTCGAAAATTTCGCGATGTTTTGACTTTGACGTAATATTTTGCGGATTTATTTTATGCTATCGTATATAATATTTACCGAAACACGTTCCCTGAACAATAAACTATGCTTACAAATAATATTACTTGCGTTTATTTGACAAATTGATAGTTTTATCGATCTTTTCATGACATGCGACGCTCAAAGTTTGACAGCTCAAATCGCAGCAGAAATGTCATTTCGAAAGTCATAGATATGTGCAAAGATGATTATTTGAGAGGCTAGGTGTGTTCCTTATATCTGTTACGTCAAGAACAAGAATGCCCCAAGCGATTCTGACCTTGTCCTTCATACATTTTCTTTATACATAAGGTTTAAAATCGCATCTCAAAAAAAAATATTTTTTTTATGGCGCGTCCTGGGCGCGCAATCGGCAAACCAGAGGTTAATCAATCTTTCTAATTATTTATATCCATATCATTCAATCAAATTAAATCTGTGATCGAGTTTTTGTTTTATTTCATTATTAACCACTCCGACCCCTAAGTGTGTTTGCACGACAATATAACGTGTTTCACATTAACGCATGGGTTCCCACAGAAATCGTTATAACTCCGTTATTGTTCTAGTGACAACCCTAAAACAAAAAATTAAAGATCCATATGAAATCAAGCTTCACATCTCTATTCAAAGTTATCCATAGAAACACATAAAAAATACTTATTTTGTAGAAACAGTTTTCACCCTCCAAATCGCTTACGCGCTGTTAGACATTGTTAATTTCTTATTAAATATTCTTGTATAAAAAATATTAAAGTGAGGTGAAAAAATGTTTATCATACATTTATACAATAGAATAAGAGGTTTTTTTTTACATAATCCGTGATTTTAGTACTGTTTTCACACAAAAACATTTTTACAATTTTTTGATGTTTGCTGTGATTTTATGATGTGAGTCATTTTTACAATTTTTTTATGTTTGCATTCTAAATTTTAATATTCACAAATGTTAATATTTATTTGAAATAATGCAATTTGAAAGCTTATTTCATAACCTTTCAAAAACAGTGTTTAGTATTCGGCTGCATTCAGAAATATTTCATTTATAGAGCTTTAATTGCGAAACGGAAATAACAAAAAGTTTTTATAAATCTTACATTTCATTTAAGACAAAAAACTTGCACAATGGCAAAATACCTAAGTGGTTAATTAATTAATTAATTAAAAATAATATACAGTTAACCTACAGCATGTTCCAGAGTCGAAGATACTCTCAGATCGCCCTGGTGTAAGACCACCATTCAGAATTGAAACATTGCTTGAAACGGCTTTTGCCATGTTTGGTGTCCAGATCTGATTAGCCAAATATTTCTCACTCATCTCCTTCCCCTCTCCCATACCTTCAGCCTCACAACATACCCCAATTAGGGATGTAATAATCTCATTTGCTCCAGATGGGAGCCTTTGGGACTCTTGTGCGGTATTTGTATAAAAAATTATCATTACAATATTTATGATTTTTTTGTTTCAATAGAAGATCTCACTCGACTGTATCAAGGCTGGGAATTGAAGAAGCGGAGAAAAGCACTTCTAATCTCAATGGAGTGGAAGAAAACTTGCCCCTGGATGATGATACATTTGAGCAAATCCTCCATGTCACCACACAGCATGATGCACTCATGGCCTTTTACTATACCGACAGCAATAACAAGGTATGAAAACGTTCATGTTAACGCAAAAGATTGAATGAATCAATTCAGTCTGATGATTTTTTTTTTACGCGAGCTCCACACAGGAGGCCCTGAGGAAAATAATTTCCCTCAGGGCCTATGTCATCTTTGGGGATGCTGTGTGGGGGTTTTTTTTAAGGAAAGGAGGAGAGGAGAGTTCTGGGAAGGAAAAGGATTTAAGGGGTGGGTAAGAATCGGGGGTTCAGTGTGTCTTGATCTTCCGCCTCCGAGACCTAGACATACCTCATCCCATGAACCCGGGCACCCCTGCTAAATCACCAAACATAGCGAACCACTTGGGGTGACCTATGGCAGAGGCGTTGGTTATCAATAGAGGTTCCCGGGGTGGCGGTACCCTTTCTGGCCTCCCAAATTGAATGATGACCTTATGATTGAGAGGATGGAGAGGAAGTTTTGGGAAGGTAAAAGGTATGACGGGTGATTAGGAATCTGGTAGTCAATGTGTCCAGGAGTGATGGACGTATGAATCCACCCCTCCCACTGCAGTGCAAGGCGATGGGTCAAAAGAGTCCGGCTAGAGAGATCTAGGTTAGGTTTCCTTCAATCAGTCTCTCTATCTGGCCGCCACGCAGTTGGTGAGCAAACGCATTCGCCGCCAAGACCTAGACAAACCTCACCCCATGAATCTTAGCATCCCTGCTAATTCACCAAAGGGTGACCTATGGCAGGGGTGATCCAATAGATGGTTCCCGGGGCGGTGGTAATATAGGCCAGTGGATATTTTTAGACCAAAAATTGATATTAAATTTATGCAGCTCATGAAATTGAGTAAAGTAAATGTTATTTTTTTTTTTTTAATTTTATTAATCTATATACAGAATGTTTACATTGGGTTTTTTTGATGCCTGTCTTACTAGGATATACCTGTGTCGAGACAGGCTTATTACTTTTAAAGGTCTTATTACTCAACAAAATTTCATATAATTCACACAAGTAATTATGTATGTTCAACTTCAATACGAACTACTGAATCTATTGATTTATTTACAGATATTTTTTTCTTATAAGTTTTAACAAAGTCATTAATTATAAGTTTCATTTTACAGCATTTAGAGTAGAAATATGTTATTGTGGGCTATTTCTTTTTTTTGTCTTTTAATTGCACTTGTAACATTCATTCTTATAAAACTTTCACAAATGCAATAATAACAGTGCAGACTGTTATTATGTTGTGGTTTTTAATTGATTTTTTTCAGTTACTCTTTTTAAATCCCTAATTTATATACACTTAAAATCTTCACTTAAACCATATAAATAAAAACAAAAAAATCAACTTTATACCCATACACAGGCATAGCCTTAATTAAAAAAAAAATTTAAAATTTCACTCACCGTTCTGAATTAGATTAAATTGATTCCCTGGTACAAATAAGTAAAAATTTTAACTGTGAAAATATTAGTAAAGAGAGCTGATTATGTTAGTTTTAATAATAATTGCTCCCAGAAGTTTTGAATTTAAGAAAGCGTTTCACACCTTGACTAAAAATTGTCATCTAAAAATCTAGAAAAAAATTTCTATATCATGCAATAATGGGTACCGCCGCTCCGGGAACCTTTATTGGATAACCAACACCTCTGCCATAGGTCACCCCAAGTGGTTCGCTACGTTTGGTGATTTAGCAGGGGTGCCCGGGTTCATGGGGTGAAGTTTGTCTAGGTCTTGGAGGCGGATGACCAGGACACACTGAACCCCAGATTCCTACCCACCCCTTAAACCTTTTTCCTTCCCAGAACTCTCCTTCCCTTCTTTTCCTTAAAAAAAACCCTCCGCACAGCATCCCCAAAGATGACATAGGCCCTGAGGAAAATTATTTTCCTCAAGGCCTCCTGTGTGGAGCTCATGTAAAAAAAGAATAAAAAATAAATCACATAAAATGTAAAAATCATGTAAAAGCAGGTGAGCCCAGGGTGTTTAATTAATTAATAAATAAATAGACACCATTATTCTGATAATTATAATAAAATGCTATTTATGACTAGTGGAAAAACCGAAAAAATTCTAACAGATAATAATTAGCAATCAAATCATCTTGTCAGCTTCATTTTAATAACATATATTTAAATGTGACGCAATTTTAAAGAATCATATGATTTGCAGCCGGTTAATAATGTAATCTGATAAATGCTGAAGCATGTCACTTAATGGAATCAAGCCGCGATGAGTTATAACATCAACTAATCTCACTGAGAGTTCAAACTCTAAATCCCCCCTGCCTTTGTTCTGAGTGTGTTTTGTAATAATATAATATCACAATGGCTTTGTCATAATTTTACATCTGATAAGAAATTATTTAGTTTTATTATTTCTTATTGAAATCATTTTCCTAAACCGTTATATTATAGTATTTGACTTTGATCTTTATTTATATAACTGAATCTAAAAATCGTGTATCACCTGAAGGAGGGTGACTAGGGTCCTCCATATATCGAGTGATCTTGTCTCTTAATATTTCTTTTGTCCTTTCTAGTAACTCAGACATTAATTATAATTTTTTTTTCCTGCTTTTTAAACAGACATCGCCTACCTACACCCAACAGGCAATAATTAATCCCTCAGGCTTCGACCGTGTTTTCCAATTCAAATTCAAAAAATTCCAATAAAAGGAATATTTTTTAATGTATCTGAAAACTAATTATTGTAGCTCTTTCCAGTACAATCCACTATTTACAACCTCACTCGTGGCTTGTTTGCAGCAAGAAATATTTTAAAATAAGTAATGGGGATTCGCGAGGGGAGGGGAGAATAATTTCGTCAGAATTAGATAGATTAAATACATATCTTAAGTAGTAATGGGATAATTTTTTTAAGTGCCAATCGATTATTGAATATGAACATAGTATGTGATATAAAAAACTTAGATATCACGCTAGGACTTATCTTTTAACCTCTTAAATGCCAGGGAAAAAACTCGAAAATTTCGCGATGTTTTGTATTTGACGTAATATTTTGCGGATTTATTTTATGCTATTGTATATAATGTTTACCGAAACACGTTCCCTGAACAATAAACTATGCTTACAAATAATATTACTTGTGTTTATTTGACAAATTGATAGTTTTATCGATCTTTTCATGACATGCGACGCTCAAAGTTTGACAGCTCAAATCGCGGCAGAAATGTCATTTCGAAAGTCATAGATATGTGCAAAGATGATTATTTGAGAGGCTAGGTGTGTTCCTTATATCTGTTACGTCAAGAACAAGAATGCCCCAAGCGATTCTGACCTTGTCCTTCATACATTTTCTTTATACATAAGGTTTAAAATCGCATCTCAAAATTTTTTTTTATGGCGCGTCCTGGGCGCGCAATCGGCAAACCAGAGGTTAAGAGCGTGTATTACCTCTCTTCATTGCCGAAGCATTAAATTAAGAGGTTGCGGGTTTGATTGCTGCCTCAGTGCATATATTATTTGTAATGTGTATTGTATCATGTCCTTTTACAGTAAGATTTTACTGTGATATTGGGATGGAGGAAATATAGTCAATACACTGTTATTAATCAGAGATGACAGGTGATGATGGAGAGAGACTGGGCGGACTACCTTGCACGCTCTTATATAACTACATTGTTGTTCCCCTTTCTTGTTGTCTCCCTCATACAGAACATCAGTTGCACATTTGTTAAATTACTGACATAGATTTGTTTGTGGGCTACCTTTCATATTTTGACGTCAATTAAGTTTAATTTACTTTGCAAAAGAAAAAATATTAATTTTCGGATGGTGAATTGTGTCAGTAGCCATCTTTCCTTATAGCTAATAATTTCAGATTGGTTGGAATTTGTGAATAATGTCATAAATAAGATATTGATTTTAATTTGCAGGTAAAGATAACAGAGATCTACGACGTCACAGATGCTGATGAGGAGGGCATCCAATCTCCCGCAGAAAGAGAGCTCAACAAGCAATTAGAATTTGACAATGATTGGGGAGATGATGAGATTAATTTCTATGACAACGGTAAGGATTATGTCTAAATTGTTATAATGATGGTCACTGCAAGGTTGACTGAAATGGTAAGATGAAACAAAACCCTGAAAAACAAAGTAACATTGAGTTAACATTGACTCATTGCCTTTAATTAATGGAATCATGCCTTTAATTAATTAACATGAAGTATACAACCTAAAGTTATTATCTTAAAATTTTAAATTAACCTTATCTATGCAGCTGTCCCATATAGTGACCGGACAACTCGGAATGAAATCAACTCAACACCTCCTTTGAAAAGTCATCAAAACGATGAAAAAAATAGGTTACGTTAGGTTTGGGTTTTTTTTTTTTTAAATTTCATAGCTTTTAATGACTTTTTAGAAGAGGTGTTGAGTTGATATGGAATTGTCCCATACATCCCATCAACGTATATTTCGCATATGTATTCCGTTAAGTTTCATTAAAATGTGTCAAAAGATGCCGCCTAATGGGAGAGATTGCTTTGAAAAGGCCAGCGTCGTATTCTTCTTTCGTGTAGTGGGGGGGTCAGAGGGGGACATCTAGGTCTGCGAGCCAGTCTAGGGCCTCAGGCATTGTCCTGTGGACCTCATCAATCCCGCCGGGGTATGAATGGAGCTCGTCAGCGTTATGTTTAAATGTATTTATTTTTTAAATTTCAGAGTTGGAAGGAATGTCGGAACTATCCATCGATGACTGTATTAACGACAAGAGTATATTCTCCGACCCGGAAAGCGAATGGGGTAGAGCCACGTCTCCGCCTTATTCCTCCCAGCAACACCTCACTGCAGACTCTGACAGACCGGAATCTGACCAGCCTCTATCCAACTTTATACCCTGCCCAGATCCTAACATGTACCAACTTTCCCAGTGATTGACTTTACCTCTGTTTGTTAGACCAATGTTTCTGACATCAAGTTTGTTAAAACAGTGAATAGCTTGGGCATCAGTTAACCCCTAAAAAAATACATCACATTGAAAAAGGCAGTCCAGTATGAGTTGGATAGATAGTAAATTGAGTTTTCGTATTATTTATGATCCCAAGTCTTGAAGAATTACTTTTGACTGTTTGGTATTCCATGAAATTAGTCTTTATTTTATAGAAACTTGGCATCTTGGCACACTTGGCAACTTGGCATACTTGGCATACTTGGCATACTTGGCATACTTGGCATACTTGGCATACTTGGCATACTTGGCTATGCTTCACATAATACATAATGCATAACACCGAATTTGTTGATTAATCCTAGATAACATAAAAAATTAAAAAGCAAACCAAAAAAATTGTGAAATAAAAAAGTGTGATAAATAAAGTAGATAATAGATAGGTAGGTAGCAGTGGCGGTCGGTGACTTTTAGTATAAGGGATGCTGAAGTATATATCTAATATCTAATATAAAAATCTATAGACTTGCCCATTAACACGCGATTACTGAAAAAAATAGTTTGTCAAATTAGCTCTATAAATCCTTTATGCTTCACATCAATTATTACAGTTCTAAAATTAAATTAATTAAATAAATATTCAAAAGATATTCAATCGGCTTCAGTAATTCAAAATTCAAGCCAAACTGGTCAAAATGGGCGCGCGAACAAATCTCTAATACATACTGAATTAATCCACGCATTTTGGTTGTGCTATTCTGTGCACTACGTCTATGCATATTAAGGTCGTTTCTGCGTGTTGGATGCTCCTATCAATGCGTATCCGGCTTCAGACGAAACTAGGCACACAGAACTAAATGCGCGAGCGTGAATATCTCACTTTTTCTAACATTATGGATACGAAATGAAGCAGAGAATCCACATTGTTCCGGAATCCTGTTGCTAGTGTTGGTGCGTTTAGGCGACGTTCGACACACAAGCATCGAGAATGGTATTATATAATATGTATTTTGCCCCAGTCCGTGCATTGCGTTCTGTTGTTTTTGGCCTCTAATATTGGGACAGTGTCATTAAATTGCAATATCTATTGCTGTTTACGGACAGAAAAAAATTAGCCCAAAGTTTTTTTTAATTCAGAATAAATAAATTATTATTATATTTATTGTACCGTGAAGGACCGCGCCTAGTAAGTAGTTAGATTGATTTCAAACAGAATTAAAATATGTTATACTGATAATTAGGAAAAATATAATATTTTTTATATCAATATTTATGTAACATTATAAAATGTGACTCTTAAATATAAATGGTAGTTAAATAATATTTATAACTAGCTTTTATGGTTGATAGGGTGTGGGGTATTCCTAACTAATAAAAAATAAATAACTTGCAGTTAATTACTCACAGAAAATTATGATTGGATCTTTGTTTAAATGTTCATAGCCCTTGTCACCTAAAAGTGACCTTACTCACAAGATCAGCTGCACTTAGAGTGCGCATCTTCTATGTTTGTATATTAGTAAATTCAAACTCGTTGTGGGAAACAGCAAAAAAAAAATCATTGTCTTTAGAAGAAAAAAATATTGTAACAACTTTAAGTTTTAATTAATATTTGAGGGTGTGTGACTAAATTCGGAGTGGGCAGTCAATAATACAAAAAAAATAGTAGATTATTGATATATGTAATATTTACACATAAATATGTCAAAGTAGGTACCTATAAATAAATCACGTTGTATTATATTTATGTATTTTAACGTAATATGTATTGAAGCCTTTGTGAGAGTTCTTTATTATTATTATAGTTATGTGTATTATGTTACCTCTATATTGTATTCAATCTGTCACAAAACCTACACAATTTTCCTGAATATTAATTTCTTACAAAACACGGCACCACTTGTGTTAGGCAAACATAGTTATTCTGACCAATTTGTTGTTAATGCTCCTAATTCTTGAAAGTTAACACTATCAATCATCTGTTGTGATATATATATTAAGCTCTACATTAAATAAATTATATTATTCTTGTATTAAGTTAGCTTTCTAGAAATACGTAAGATTGTAAACATGTATTGCTATTTTAACCTGATCAACATGACTATTGCAGTAATCGATCGGTGGCTTTCACATCACAACAAGACTAGCATTTTAAAGGTTAATAATTATTTATTTAAATTTGTATGATCATAATCACATTATTTAGGTTCAACGGAAATATTCTGAAGCTGTTAAATATATCTTACTTGTATTGTTAAATTAACCTCTTCAATATCAGCTATATTTACAATAAAAATGGGCAAATTAAAAGTACAGCTGACTCAAGTTTAGGGCAATATTTTTACTTGGTGATTGATTATCAAAAAATTAGATTAATAATTTAAACTATTTTTAAGAAAATTTACTATAACAATATTAGTATTTTAATTTTATTTTGTGATATTTCGATTTAAGAGGCAGGATTTCAATGACAGCTGCGTCAGATCTTATTTTGTAACCCATATTTATATAATGTCATTTGAAACATTGTTACAGAGTGCACAAATAATAGCTTGTTTATGTTATATTTATCTACTTCTGAATTAAAAATATATATTTTTATAAAAAAAACTTTACACGTTAGTTTAAATCAACACCCATTTAACCTTTTATTTGCCGGAAGGTGAAAAAATTTTTGTTTTTTTTTTAAATGCAATTTTAATCCTTTTGTATAAAGAAACTGTATGAAGGAAAGGTCAGAATCGCTTGCGCTAATATCATTCTTGACGTTTCATTAATCTAGCTCTAGAATATTTTTGAATGAATTTTCTATGCCTTGGCAGGTCATTTTTTTCAACTGTCAAAGGCGAAAAATCTAATTTTTACGTTCTTAAATGCGTATAAAGATCTTTATTTAATTGCAAACTCCTTTGAATTGTGTTTTTTCATGTTGGGTGTGTATTCAGATTAGTGTAGAAATAATAAAATCAGTTTATATTTTTGATATATTATTACTAAAATGGGAGATTTTTTAATCTTTATTTTAGTTAGTTAGCTATTCTGGAAAAATAATACACATGAATAATAAGATATATTATCTGGTAATCAGAAAACAATCGCTAAAAAAGCAATTCCTTTGTTTTTATATGGATATTTGACCCAAAAGCAACAAGATAAAATCTGCGCGGTTTTTCAAAATACGTCTGGTATTCAACAGATTAATTGTGTATTTTTTTAGAAGAAACAAACGTTTTTTCTTCTTCTATCTTGAACACAATAATGCAGGCTAATTCATCAGTTGAATGTAGCAGTTCCCGACGTTTTTTAGACCAGGGACCACCATGATATTTATTTGTTCTCACAGGGATCACAAGGTACAAGAATGAGCTCTTCTTGAACTTCTTCAGCTACCTCTCCAACACTAATACCAAAAGGATAACAAATCAGCTTTTGGAATTCTTTCGATTCGGTTTTGTAGTAAAATGAATTAATGTTTCGCTGACCATATTTTAGATCTCGCGGACAAGTTGGGAATCACTATTCTAAAGGAACATCCCTACGTCGTAACTTGCTTCTTGTAATATTGGGTAACAGTGACCACTCTTCTATAATTGACGGGACCTTCACAGCAATGGCGTAGCTAGAATGGGGGCACCCGGTGCGGATAATGTGGTGTCACCCCAAGAAAGAGTGGGATGTTTGTATTGACACCACAACGTATTGTTTACGAGGGGGGCGCAACGGGTTAGGATGGGGCGGGATGGGATATGGGATAGTGACAATATTCTTCGTAATTTTTTTTTTCAGGCTGTGTTGTTCCGCCGAACCCCTGAGACTGACTCACCGAACCACTGGTCTAGTACATTAGTATGATATTTTAAAATATCCTACTAAGTGACCCAGAAAACATCAACATTTTGTTTAATTCACTAATTTAATTGATTTGGTGGTGTTTATGAGCAATGTGAGCAGATAGAGGGACTTGAGGGAGAGGTCGATTCAGACAGTTGCTGATGGTTTCACCTCCTCCTCGCACTCGACGAATCGGATCGGTTCTATCTCCGACTTTGTTTTTGTTGCACATCAATGACCTTTTGTCATGTGCACCAATTCATTGTTACGCGGATGACAGTACAGTCCAAGATAAATTTTTGGTTGACAAGCCCCCAAAGGGCTCACAAACTCCAACGGCTCGGAGGGCTTTGAAGCAAAGAATGGACAGTTACCTCGAAAGTGTTTAAAATAATCTCGTTGAATTCAATGTTTTAAAGGCCCAATCATGTAAAAGAACTGAAAAGGGGCGTTGATCAATAAATAAATAAATAAAATGTCTGATTAAGTCTAAAAGGGATCAAAATGAAAATCTAGTCTCCTTCAACGGAAGCAATCTTCCCAACAGGCTCTCCAATGACATGCTTAGAAGTGATCAGCTCTGAAATGGGGGCTCCATCGAAGCCAGAGTTAAGTTAGCCTCTCAAAAATTGGGCATACTGTACAGGGCCTGCAGATGCTTTAATTGTACGCAACTGCTAACCCTGTACAAATCGCAAATGTGCCCCATGGTTGAATTTGGCAGCCACCTCTGGTCTGGAGCCCTTAAATACCTGAAAAAAAAACCTCGACTCTGTGTAGAAATGGGCAGTCTGTTTGATAGATTCTCCTAACTTAACAAACGGATTGCAATCTTTAGAACACAGGCGTTGGGTGGAAATGCTATCCATGTTCTACCGGTATTTCAATGGAAGATGCTCCAAGGAACTAGCGTCATTAATCCCTTCGACACCGGTGCATAGTCGGGAAACACGCTAAACGCGTGCCCAACATATGTCGGATGACATTTGTCACATGAGAATGGATCGCTTCTTCGACTCGTTCTTGTGCTCAACAGCTCGGCCGTGGAACGATTTGCCAGCCTCTGTGTGTCCTCTTTCCTACAACATGGGTCTCTTGAAGACCAATGTTCATTCCTTCCTCTCCTCAAAAAGACCCTCCTCATAGCATCTCAGATGACATATGCCTTAAGGGAAAAAAATAATAATAAAAATAAAAAAGCTATGTTATGGCATCAAATAATATTTATTTGAATTGCATAAAAACTACAATAATACATAAATCCAAAGAAACTGAATGGTTAATAGTTTATGATGTGATCTCGGCACTCTTCTGCTGGATGGCGGCAATCATCTTAGCTTCTTTGGCTGCCTTCTTGGCCAACTTTTCTATCTTCTGCTGCTGCTTCTCCTTTTCTTCGAGCATGGTCTGGAAGCGCTCATCTTTAGGATCCACCTTGAAGCCAAAGTGGCGGCGGACCTCTTCAACAAGTTTCTCCTTCTTGGCCTGGAAAGGTTACGATACAGGTAATTTAACAATTTTGATGTGTCTACAAATAAAGTCCTTTACAAAAGCAAATTATTAAGATTTATTTCGTAGAAAATTTGGAGTTCAATCATCGGTGTAAGTCCAATACATTTGTAAAAATGTCCAGGAGGAACAAAAAACTTTTTAGTGATATACACGCCTTGGGCCTATGTCATCTTCGGGGATGCTGTGTGAAGCGTCTTTTTAAGGAAAGGCAGGCGAAGAAGTTTTGAGAAGGAAAAAGGTAAGAGGAGTGGTTAGGAATCTAGGGTTCAGTGTGTCCAGGTCATCCGCCGCCAGATCCAGACAAACCGCACCCTACGAACCCGGGCACCCCTGATAAGTCACCAAACATAGCGAACCACTTGGGGTGACCTAAGGCAGTGTTGGTGATCCAATAAATGGTTCCAAGGACGGCGGTACCCATTCCCGCCTCCCAAATTGTATATACATATTTGTACTGTTTTTTTTTTACGTAAGCTCTCTGGGACTTTGTTTAGAAATTATTTATTAGAAACAACTGTCACAATAATAAAAACCAAAATACTTGCAGAACTTAAGACATAAAAACATTAATATATTTTATTTTCTGTAAAATTTTCAAAAAAATTAATGGAGTTCTAAAAATTAATCACAGCACTAAATATCATCTTTGTGTAAAACGGCTGCTAAACTAGAATGCAAAAATAATTGAGGTGCTGGATACAATAACAAATTATGGTGAAAATTTTAATTTTGAGTAAAACACATTCAAAGTTTTTTTCAAAAACATAGTCTGCACTTGTGACTAGTGTTCAAACTTTTGCATGTAGCTCCATCTGTGTAAAATCAACAGAAGTAATATTTACACAGCAGATAAAGAAGGGATTGAAGATACCAAAAAGGCGATGGGAGCAAAAACAGTTTGCGCGTGTTGTTGTTATTGCATTCATCTCCTCAATAATTGTCAACTGTTGCAACACAAAATTTTTGCTGAACAAATGCCAGACAGGACACCTGTAGAACACTCTGGTCCCAGGATGTGGCTCCCTCATAAGTTAAATACAGGGTCATCGAAAAATATTGCCAAAATTTAAAAAAATTATAGCACTTAAACCCTTTATGTTAAACGTGTAATTCTGTCACTGAACGCTAGCTGGTGAACGTAAGTTTGTTTAGGAAGTGGCGTGACCTTACCTTGCACACGCTAGATGCGCAGTAGCCAAGGCAAATCAAACCTACCACCGTCCTAAGCGTGCTGAATTTGCTAGATTTATGTTAAACTAAATTGATGATAATCCAAATTGGTTACAGAGAGTGTTGTTTACTGATGAAACTATGTTTCACATAAATGAAGCGTAAATCGTTACAATTGTCGTATGGGGCCATCCATAAATTACGTCACACGAATTTCATGATTTTTTGGCCCACCCCCCGCCCCTGTCTAACGCTGTCACATTTGTGAGACCCCCTCCCCCCTAGCGTGACATCACACGTTTTACAATAGCTTGTAGTATTTTGAAGTTTTTCATCGCAGTCATAATTACCACAACGGATGAGGCGAAATGGGATATTTTTGTGTCGAATGCAATCTCTACGAGGAGGGGCTATTTGTGATACGGAGATATTTTTGTGAATTCACTGCGTGCAGGGAGGGGCCAAACGGGAGATATGGCGAGATGTCAGCCTGGTTTTACAAACTCACGAGAATATGTATGGAAGAACACGGGGTTTCATTGTTGTTTTCTTTCATTTTGAAAATTCGTACACTGGTGTCAGGAAAATTTCTGTCATCCGGTAAGCCTAACTGCATGTGACATCACAAAGCTCATGACCCCCCCGTACGCCATGTCACACAATTTCACACTTCTCTGCACCCCTCCCCCCCCTTGAGGTGTGACGTAATTTATGGATGGCCCCTATTTGGGGATCGCTACAGCCTAAGGAAATCCACGAGTATGTTCGTGATTCTCCCAAACTCAATGTGTGGTGCGGGTTATTTCACAACCAAGTTATTGGACCTTTCTTTTTCGTAGAAAAGACCATTACAGGCCTAGTTTACCTGGACGTGCTTGAACTATTTGTGTTGCCTCAAATTGAACAACAGACTGGACAGCGAATTATTTTTATGCAAGATGGGGCACCACATCACTACCTTCGCGAAGTACAGGATGCATTGAACGCACGCCTTCCCAACGGCTGGATTGGTAGAGGAACCTCCATTGCTTGGCCTCCGAGAAGTCCTGACCTTACCCCTTTGGATTTATTTTTCTAGGGGTTCAAAAACATTGTGTACGCAGAAAAGATTTGGGATTTGGATCACCTGCGGGAGCGAATTTCTGAGTTACTCCTAAAATGATTGCACGTACGTGGCAAGAAATCGACTACAGACTAGACATCTGCAGAGCGACGAATGGTGCACACATCGAAACACAAGGTACGAAAAAAAATTATCTTTTTCAGCACATTTTAATATCAAAACTATTCAATTACCTCTAATAGATTTTTTTATAACAGTTATTTTAAATGTTGGCATTATTTTTCGATGATCCTATACATATATATGTAATAAATTGTGACTCACCTTAGCAGCATTGGCTACAGCCAGGGCCATATTTTGCCGTTTTACAAGATCAGCTTCCCAGGCGGATAATTTCATAATTTTACTCTGTATTTGATTATCTCTTTCAGCAATTTTTTTCTCTTCTTGGAATCTCTTTTCCTTTGCCATTTTAATCATTTCAGGGATAGTGCGATCCTCAGCCAAACTGTCGTATTCTAACTTTGATGCCAATTCTTCCTTATCCATCCAACAGATTCCTTAAAAAAAAACAATGAGTTAAGGTGACGGATACATACTTAAGATTGTGTGTATTAGCGCATATTTATGTACACATTTCTGAGTGATGTCCTTGCCAAACATCACTGATGAAAGGTAAGCTTCCACATTGAACGGATCACATCAAACGGATTTTCGAATTTCAAACAAAAAGCTATAAACATGATGCTTTGCTTGATATTTATGCAAGCAATGCATCAGTGTGAGTAGTGCGTGTGCGTAAACATTTGCTGCAAAACCTAAAGTATATTGTGTCACTGAAGCGACTCTTGTTTGACACCAGCTCGCATTGCTACTGTCTAGCAACCCAGAAGCGCACTTTTTTTTTTCAATATGAACTACTTCAAATGCCAACTTACAAACAACAATGGCATTACACATTGCGAGTACGAGTTACCAACACACTTTTGACGATGTGCGGGATAGAACGAGAAAGTGCTGAACTAACACTTACTGGGATCTATATTGCTGGCGGAACCGAATTTTCCATACCGTTTCCTCTGGTAGACTGTTGTATAATGTGACCTATGCCATGGTTCACTATATGGGGGGCGTCCGTGCATCAAATTGAAATGTGCACTTGATAGACCAGATTTATTCCTCTTTTTGTCTAAATCTCGTTTCCTTTTGGCAATGTTTTCTTCCTGGAGAACAGCATCGTCCACGCCGATGGGATCGAGCTCGGTTAATTCCTTGTTAGTAATCGTTCTAATACTATAAGCCAACCGAGTACCCAACGTAGAAATACGTGAAAACGGGACTTTCAACATTTTAAATTATTTATGAAAAGTATAATTTTTTTTTAAATTTTGCTACACATAACCTATATTTTTAAATCAAATCGTGAAATCTGACAGTTGGGTGTTGCCACTATAAACAAATCATAACGTTGCCACCGTCGCCAGCATGATATTTTGTACAACCATCGTCCATCTACATAAAGCCTCGATTACATGCGAGTTTACAAGCTACTAGCCGGCGAATTCACTATCTGAAGTAACTCGCTCAAATCCAGACGGCTGTGGCTCAGTGTAACCGTATTACTAGCTAACTAGTAGATTTTGAACAATCTACGAAAAAGTTGAAAGGAGGTCAACTTTGCTCGCTACTCGCTAGCGTGTACGGCGGATTGCAAGATGGCGGCCCGCGAACAGCTGATTTCGTAATTGTCAAACTACGGCTTGATCTGGATTATCCGTTGTACAATCTGAAACGATAAAATTGAAGCGAAAATTGTGAAAATGTTTAATAAAACACGACTCGTTTAAAATAGAGCAAAAATCTCATCTAAAATAGCATTTAAAGAAACACTGCAAATTTTTTCATATATATAACTGAAGTAAGTGAAATGATCATGTTAATAATAATTTTCCGAGCATACTTTACGATTTTTTTATCGAGGGAATTTCCTATAATTTGAGAACGTCTAGATATTATTTTCAAAAATAACATATATTTTTTTAAGAGCTTTAAAACTTCAAATATTTAAGGAAGATTTGTAAGAAATCGTTAGAAATTCGGGTAGTGGCGGCTTAAGTAGCTGGCAAGTAGCTACCAGCGGTGAGCTGGCTGCGAATATCTCAGGTTTCTACAAAATGTCGACAGAATGAGTTCGCGTGTGATGTGGGAGCCATAATTTTAGTTCAGCTTTTCGCTAGCTAGTTAAGCTAGTTCACTACTGAGCGAGTGGAACGTTTGACGTATCATCATCACAATCGCACTCGCCAATTTGCCCGCTTTTAAATTTACTGACTAGTAGCTTGTAAACTCGCTCAATGTAATCGAGGCTTAAGAAAAAAAATTGGTTGTCTGTAAAGTGGTTTACGGACGATAATTTTACGTGATAACGTCATATAATAACGATGGAGTGGAAGAGAGATAGATGCGTCATAAGCCGAACGCTTGTTCCGCGCTCTCACTTGAACGTTAGGCTCAGGCGGAACGTGATAATGAGTCATATTTTTCGTGAGTGCAGCCGGCGTTCATCGATTTATAAGACGTTATCACGTCAAAAACATGTGTATGGAAACAGAAGACCAAATACTAGCAATAGTCTCCCCCATACGTAAAGTTTGGATCGGGATGTGCCCCGCGCCACTTCAGGCCGCCGCGCAGTAAAGTCTCACAGTGAACTGCGCTGAATGCCGTTATCTTACTTTCGGTCTTTACTTTTCTGCGCGGCAGCCTGAAGTGGCGCGGGGCACGTTCTGCTCCGAACTCTACGTGTGGGGGGTACTATTGCATATCACAGCGATCAGTGTTGTCAACTCAAAATTTCCCTTCCCGCTAAAACCTGACGGATCATCGAAATAAAAGTGCGGCGGCTCGTGGAATATCTACTCTTATTTCATATGCATTTTTGCCAATTTTGGCAATTTTAATTCTTTTTTTTATACTTAGTTTAAACTGAAATGAAATATCGTTTTTTGGTAATATATAGGCTACTTTTGCCTATAAAATTATGTACTTTGTTATTTTATTGGATTCCACCAGGAAATCGGTCATCCTGTATATAACGTTAAACACAAAATTTTCCCGTTTCGGGACCTCCGATCCGCCAGATATGAAGGGAATGTTGTCAAGTTGGTCACTTTTGATCAACGGTCAAGTTGGCATCACTGATAGCGATGCTTTCGTCTGATAAGAGTACCCTTTACACACAGAGTTCGGAACGGGACGTGCCCCGCGCCACTTCAGGCCGCCGCGCAAAAAAGTAAAGATCGAAAGTAAGATAACGGTCTCACAGCACAGTTCACTTTTCTGCGCGGTGGCCTGAAGTGGCGCGGGGCACGTCCCGCTCCGAACTCTGTGTGTAAAGGGTACTATTGTTTATTTTACCAGAAAGTAGAAGATTACAACTCAAATAAAAATAAATTGGCCAGCTATCAAAATTTCCTAGATATGTACTGATTTCCCTTTTCCCTATAAAATATTTTTCTCCCCTAGATCTAGGGAAATTTCCCTAGACATCCCAACCCTGCTAACCAGGTACTTCTTCACCTTTCTCTTCCCCATTTTCTTCCCCTTCCCATAACGAAATAAACGTTTTCTTAATAGTAACTGCTATTGAATGAAATGTTTTAGGTATATTGTTTAGGTCTTGTGAACATCTGAGAAATGAAGAATAAATAATTTTCTTTACAACCTGCCCCTTGCCGTTCGTCCGCCGGCGTACCATCGGCGCAAGCCAAAATAATCACTAAAAAATAATTTTGTTATGCGATTTTAATCCTTATGTATAAAGAAAACGTATGAAAAAGAAGGTCAGAATCGCTTGAGGCATTCTTGTTCATAAGGTATAAGATACCGTGAACCCACCTAGAGCAGCGATATATTTTCTTTGAAATTGTTTATGACACGGCCTGGAACTTTTTCGCGCCGCTCGGCTGTTAAAATGGCGGCTGTCAAGTCTCGCGTCGCGGGCGATGAAATTATCGTAAAACGTATAAATCCATCAAATAAACGCAAGTAATATTGTTCTTATGTATAGTTTAGTATTCAAGGAATGAGTTTCAGTAAATATTACATAAGATAGCATAAAATTAACCTGCAAAATATTGCGTAAAAGTCAAAACATCGCGAAATTTTTTCGTTTTTTCCGTGGCATTTGAAAAGTAGTAAAAAGTATAAATTCATTGAATAAACGCAAGTAATATTGTTCTTATGTATAGTTTAGTATTCAAGGAATGTGTTTCAGTAAAAATTACATAAGATAGCATAAAATTAACCTGCAAAATATTACGTTAAAGTTGATGTTTTTTCGTTTTGTCCTGGCATTTGAGGGGAAGTCATTATAATTTTAATTTATAACATTTATTATACCATAAAAAAGAATGCTTTGTCTTTGTTAGATTCCATTTCACAAATTTCATTTTCGACCACAAGGACCTACGAAATCACACGAAGTCATGGGCACAGGCTTGCCCAAGCGGCTTGAAGCACGCGTCCATCACGCGTCAAGCGGCTAAGCATAGACAACAATAGACAAAAAAAATTTACGTACTTGCCGTCAAGCTGCATGATAGTCTACGAAGCCCTTAAGACTCGTTCCTAACAGTTCGGCTGTGGAAGATTTTCGTGTTTCCTCCCTCCTAAAACATGGGTCTCTTCAAGATCCGTGTTTATAATCTCATCTTCCTTAAAAAGCCGTCCACAAAGCATCTCCAAAGATGACACAAGCCCTGAATTTTTTTCTTGGCGGCTTATGTGTCTACCCTACCATGGCGGGCCGAATCGAGAGAGACTGGTTGAGGAGGTCTTTTGATCTCTCCAGCCAGAATCCCTCGACCGATCGCCTTGCACCGCAATTGAAGGGATGGACTCAAAGGTCCGTCACTCCTGGACACACTGGCCCTCAGATTCCTACCCACCCCTTATACCTATTTCCTTCCCAGAACTTCTTCCTTTCCTTAAAAAAACCCTCCACTTAGCATCCCCCAAGATGACACAGACCCTGAGGGAAATTATTTTCAGGACCTCCGGTGTGGAGCTAATGTAAAAAAAATCGTTTTATTTTAATGTACAGATTTATTATTTGAATACATTTTTTTAATATTCCGAGGCGCGCTTCATCATTTACTCATAAATTATTTTTAAAAAAACTTCATATCAGTTTAATTACATTGGGGAACGAGTATGTTCTATCAATTCGCGGAGAAACAAAATGATAAATTAAAAAATTTACTTCATGTTCACTTCTAGGCCGTTTTTTATAATCGAGAAACATTTAGGCCATTTTTTATAATCGAGAAACATTTAGGCCATTTTTTATAATCGAGTAACAAAATTATAAATTTAAAATTTTACTTCATGTTCACTTCTAGGCCATTTTTTATAATCGAAGTCACAAATAACGGCAGATGATTTTTGACTTAGTTTTTTTTTTTTTTTTTTAACTAAAAACCCAAACTTTTTACCTAACAACCTATTTTATAAAGTAGGTTCTTAGTTTTAAGTATATATCCATACTAATATTATAAATGCGAAACTGCTAGAGTTCGTTTATGACGCTTTCACGCATTAACCAATAAAAAGGCCTTGAAAATTCATTCACCAATAGAAAGCTAAATTATATGCGAAGACTATAGTCTGTATATGATGACAAGCTCTGGCGTTATGAAATTATAAATATTAATTTATTATATTTGTTATACGTTTTCTGTCGCTAACAAAAGCGAGTTATTTCTAACGTCAGAAAAAATGGTTTCCATGGAAACGATGTTGATATATTTGTGGGCTCTAAGCTGGTACTCAGCCCCCTGGTCAGCCACTGCTCCAGAAAATTCAAATATTAGAATATGTTTTGTTTTTTTTGGACAAGCTTCTGTTTTGGAATAAATGTCAGATAAGAGTTCCTACATTAAAAATATAATTCGTAACGATTATAAAGACTGAATAATAAATAGTGTAATTTTTTTATTATATTAACAAACTTCCAAATATTTAATTAAAAATAAGCATACGAAATGTTTGTAAGCGCATAAATTCCGAACGAATGAACAAAATTGGATAATTCTTTTTTTCTTTGAGCTATAGCTTTATGAAATTTAGGTGGCAGGCGAGATGTTTGAAAACTGAATGTAAGGGAATGGATGTATGGAATGCGGAAGGGGGTGGGGGTGGGGAGGAGGGGGGATAATTGATAAGTTCAACCGCTATAGTAATTTCCCGTAATACCATGCGAGCGAAGCCGCGGGGAAAAGCTATAATATATTGTGATTTTTTATTTTATTCAATAAAAAATTATAAGTAATTTATAAAAAAACATTTGACAATGTTAAAATAATACTTCACTGGCTCCACTCACTCCAAGGCCGTTCATCCATTCTCGTCGTATCTGGCGGGTTGGAGTGCCCTCGAAACGGGAGAATTTTGTATCCAGGATTTATAGGATGACGGATTTCCTGGCGGAATCAAATAAAAGAACAAAGAACATCATTTTATCGCCGAAAATAGACACCCCCTGCCTGCCAAGATGCGAAAATATTCAGTAATTTGTGTCAACACCGTGTGTTTGACGGGATTCTGACGGATTTTCATGCGAGTTTCAGCGGAAATGTAGATTCCAAAATAGAAACACTGCCCAAAACAGTCAAACGCAATCAAACCGCATCAAACCAGATGCAAAGCAGCACAAAACGGTTTCTGATTCACCCAAAAGTGTCCGCCTTTGTTTATCATGCTTCCGCAGATATTTAGAAAATTGTATTCGTCTGTGTTGTTTCATTTAAAAAAAATGGTAGCTAGAAATTAGCATTAAAGTTGCACCCGTAGTGTTTTAAATGGCTACCGTGTTCGATAATCCTTTCAATCGTCAACGCCTGTATCAACTTCGAAGAGAAAGTGGCTTTGCCGAAGACCAGAGGTTCGGAAGATGTGTCTCATGCGACTGTACGAGCTATTCATACTTTTTGCTGTCAATGGTGCTTTTTTCAGTGGGTACGGTGATAACAGTGCTAGCCCTCGATGATTCTATTTTTTATTTCAATTTACGCCACATGTGGTTGGTGGGGCTGATATTCATCTGCTCTGGTATGATGGTCGCAGTCAACAGCTTGCTTTACCTGCGGCGGAAAAGCGTCAAACTAACGCTGCTACACCGGCGAACTATTTTTGTAGTAAGTTGTCGATCTATCTTTATAATATCGTGTTTTTTTATAAAAAAACATCTGTTTTGTGAGCAAATAAAATCTCTAAAAGCTCCAGTAAAAAATATTATGGCTTTAAAAATATGTTCATATAAACCAACCATACTCAACCTGCGGCCCTAAACACATCTGTTAACAGGAACACGATTTTTAAAAATCTATCATTCTAAATTTCGTATACCTTGAGACTCGTTTCGACTTTGACGCACAGATAGTGACACCGTGACACCCGAAGAGGCATAAATATACCAAACCACCCACCGGAGAGGATTGTCATCAATGCCACCACCCATCCACCACCATAAATCATAAATATACCAAACCACCCACGTCACTGCACGTCACCATGGTGTGGTCCACACATAAATATACCAATCCCCACCAGATCTGGTATAAGAGTGTTGCTATTGCACACGCTAGATTTTTTCCCAAAAAAACAAATACTTGACAGACAAAGTACGTGTGCAAATAATTTATTAATATTGTTTTTTTTCCACATTGCTTGCATCACTGAAGACATTTTATTTTGCTTTTAATAATGTGGAACAATTGGGACCCTAGCTATTACATGCAGAATAAAAACGAGTCGAAGAAGCTACGGAATGGCTACAGGGACTGATTATCTTAGTTGTTTCTGTCTCACCTCTTTTATAAAAGTTTTAATCTTTTTTTTATTAAAGAGATGTTTCTAGAAACCACCAAATCAATTATAATTTATAACTGGTAAATATCAGCTGTTTAAAGCGACGCACTAGTGGTCAAGTACCTACTTGCAAATTTTAACAGCATTATTGTCTTCCAAAGTAATGTTTTGTTATAATTTAATTAACCACAATATTTCATGTTTCGCGGGGGGGGGGGGGGGGGGGGTTTCCGGCCCGCGTGACAACACATGTATGTATGTGGCCCGAAGAGAAAAAAGGTTGAGTATCGTTGATATATACCAGTGATTCCCAAAGTGGACCAGGTGGACCCCTAGGACCCCTATTGATTTCAATTCGTAAAGCTAAAAACATAATAATTTTAAACAATTTTTATACCACTCTCCCGTAAATAATATTGAAAAATATAATAATATAATAAACAAATAGTTCCACCTAAATAATGTTTTACTTATTGGATAATTTCATAGCTTCTTCCATACAAAATGACAACACCAGACCTGTTGAAAATAAATAAAACTTTTGGAGAGTGATGACGTCACGATTCACACTAGACACAGTGGTTTTCGGAGGATCTTGAAAAATTAAAACTTTGACAATTATTTTAACTATTAAAACTAAATTAAAAATACATATGCAGTTATTTAAGTTAAAATGTCATTATTCATAAAAAAAAATTGGATTGGAGTTCCTTATTATAGAGTGAAGCATATTGTACGCAAAATTATGCTTTGTTTACATTAACGCTTGGCACAGATATTTTAAATTTAAAATATGGATTTCAGTTTGCTCTTTTTATTGTAATGCAGGTGTTTTTTTGCGTTATATAGGTACCTACCGGCCGCTTTATACAAAAAAATGTTAAAAATATGCACCCACCTACGTATAATTCAGACAAATTTCATATCGACTGTGGTTTGGTAAAACCATTCAAACCACAAAACGAAAACTTTGCAGTTAAAAAAGGAAATTTACAAATTCGTAATACTAATAAAAAAGTTTATATGAAAATAACTATCTGTTTTGTTGATGTTACAATTTTATTTTTGATAGGATTGAGTAATTTCATCTATGGTTTTTTCGAAATGAGAAAAAAATATTTTTACTCACAAATTTAAGTTTTTAGTAAAAAATTTAAATAAAAATTTTACTCGTTGCACTTTGAAGACTACATAATATGGGTTGTTCTTTTTTTAACCTACATAACTTTTACCACTCTGTCACATTTTGTTTTTACTATAAATGAATCTCTCTGGATCTCAGAGGGGGAAATTGCAGCAAGGGGGGAAGGAGGCCTAAAATGCCTATTGGAGGTGACAAACACAAGCTGCGTGTATACCTATTTCGAATGACAACCCACGTGACAAAAGTGTCGTACGAAATAAAAATTGTAGGAGACAAGTTTTTGAAATTTTTAAAAATATTTAATTAAACTTCATTAAAAATAATAATCGCTGTTACTTAATAGGTTTAAAAATATATTTTTTTTTATTTTATGTCGTCATATCACTTTTTGTAACATTATAGAATACACGCAAGTCAAGGTGGCAGAAGACAACTGTGATTTGTATGAAATACACTTCTATCACGAGGAGTTACACCTCTGTCACGTAATTTTTACTACAAACATATAAACACATATTTTTTTAAAACGCACACAGTCGTTAGGTCTTTAGTACAATAGATTTTAAAGTAATTATAAAATAATAGTATTGGTAATTCTGTTGAATTTTTATCCACCAACTGGTGGAGACAACTTTAAGTGGGTTAAAAAGAAGAACGACCCATATACTACCTACATGAAACCATTAAAAAGTAAGATTCCAAAAAATGTGGCTTGAAGGGTTTTATCAAAACACAGTCGATATTTATTCTTATTGTATTTTGCAAGCTTATCATAAAAGTATAATAAGCAGTAATCTTGACACAACAATTTTTACCCAGAAGTGATAACAAATTTCAACAACACTTACGTACATATTGTTAGCGTCGGCGTGGGTGCTGACGCTATCGGCAGGGTTGGAGAAAGCTCCCACATATTTAATACAATTAGATGCTGGATCTGCCCCAAATAAAAACTAGCTCTGGTTCGGTGCAAGTATGTTTCTCTTAACCTCAAGGCTAGTGCCTGTGGTTCGGAACTTCACGCTTCTCATTCCCCCAGGGCCTCTTTCGACAAGCAAAACACGGTAGGTTATCACATAAATAGTTTATTCAATTCTAGGAGTCACAATAGTACATAAGAGGAACGATCCTAGCTGAAAGTTAGTTTGAACGTCAATCTCTGCTCTCTACACGCGTTGTTAGGGCTTTAAAACATTATTTGCACACAAAGGGTAAACATTGTATTGACTCACGTTTGGTTTATGGCCCAGCAGCGTCCATAAGCGGACACCGGAAATGCGCACCCGGCGAAACTGAACTCGTCTCGCACATGTTCACGAGGGACGTGGGATCGGGAAGCTCGCTGGCTGAAGACTGGCGAGCTTGCCGATGCTCTAGCGACGGGTCGGTTTGTCGCTCGCGGGAGGGGGTAATGCGCGCGCCTCTATATTGGCGGTTTATTCTTGAATCCGCGAAGGGGTCTATTCTCGAATACGCCACGTGACAATTTGTAACGTAACAATATTTATAGTACAATGTTTTTACACATAAATTTTATCTACGAGAGAACTGTACTTAACATCCTATGATTTCATACTATTATTATCAATTTACTACCTAGTTTCACAAAACTTTGGACACCCTTTTTCGACCATTGCAGGGGAAAAAAATTTTTTCTTCATATTTCCAAAGTTTAAATATTCAAAAATATCTCCATAAAAGGATTTTTCGAAATTCGCATTATTTTAAAAGTTATAACCATTTTAATGTCGCGGTTTAGACGGAATCTAACCAAAATCTAAATAGAACAAAATTTTAAACCCATTTTCTCCAAACCACTTTTTCCGAGGTGGTTTTTTTTAATTGCCGGCAACCCGGGCGTTTATTAAAGTAACAATATTATACTAAAAAAAAGTATGTAACCCGTCTCACTAGACGATGTTGACACGATATCTCAAGTTCTACTAAACCAATTTACTTGAAAATTGGTGTGAGCCTTCTCTAAACATTCCTCTATGGCGGGACTAGAACTATAACAAAATTTCAATTTTTACTATTTTTAAAAAATTTGGAAAGTCAAAAAAACTGGTACAAAAACGTCTTTTTTTATTTCAGACAGCCGCCATTTTGCGAAAATTTTTTTTTTTACTTTTCCTTAGTTCGGGCCATAGCCGCATTTGTTTGGATTAAGATTTTTTTTTAAGATTACTGGGAGGATTGCAATCGTGTCAACCATGGCGCGCCATTTTTTTGAGACCCCCCACTTCAACACCCTGTAACTTTCTGAATTTTTAATTTTTTAGTTCGACTCTTTTTTATGGATTTTTTAATGTTTAATAAATATTTCATAAAATAGAAGTTTGTAAAAATATTATTGTTTTTTTTTGTTGCACCTGAAAAAAACACCTACAATTCATGCCTCTAGACTAGAATACCCCCTTAAGGTTAATTTTGGGTTTGAGGCCAAAATATCCAATCAAACTGAAAAATATTTTTTTAGTCAAAAGTCATATCAAATATCTAGTATGGATATGAACTACTTTATGTACTTTTGTTTTAAATTATAAAACATAGGCCATTAATTTTTTTTATATTTTATGGCTTAAGAAGAAACATAGGCAGTTATTTTTGAGTAAATGAAGAAGAATTAAAAAAATTATTCTACTATAAAAAATTCATGAAAATTTGATGTAAAATATTTAAAAAAATTAAAATTTATCAAAGCAATCATTTCGATGGGTGTAAATTTAAATTACAAATTACCTGTTTATATAGGAAAAAAATGTGTCGTTTGTACATTGAAATTACTTACTTCCCGAAAAATGCATTATTAACGATGTTTTTTTTTTTCATTATATTAACACGGAAGATAGGGCACGATATGTTTTTTTTTAACAATCATAATTAACTCATAAAAATATCCCAAGTTGCTTCCAAAATGAAGCAAAACTGAATTATTTAATTAACTACACATCATCATTAAAAACAAAAATGAACATAGTAGCACATATCAAAATTATCCTGAAAAAACCATCTACATTTTCTACTGACAAAATCTTTTCAATATTCAAAATACCTACAATAGACAATATATTTAAAAAAATGTTCAATACGACAAACTTTCAAAGAATACAACAAAATAATTTATATTTCAATATATCAGCAAGATATCAAATCAATATTAAAATCCAAAAATTTAATACCAAGCACATTCAAAATACCTATCTGTACCTATAGGTCAGTGCAATAAGCGATCCGCGATCGGAATTATTCCGGTAGTCCCAATTTTTTTATATGTTTTACACACTCGTCTTCTGATGAAAAATCTGAGTCACACAACCTTTCTAATCATTCCTTCGTAACTCACTGTTGACTCAGTAAAGAAGATAAAATTATCAAAACCTTTACTTTTGATTACGCAGTTTTCCTTAACCAAAAATAATGAATGTTTTAATAATCTGTAATCATAATTATTTCTTCCTCAAATAGACATCTTTAAACATTGGTTTGGATTGAAAAATCATATTAAATCAGTGAATTAACAAGAGAGATACGTTCCCCAGAGGTAAAAAAAATGCATTGTATCAGAATATGGGAGAAGTTCTATTCACTTCAGATTTGCGTTTCTTCCCCCTTCTTGTGAAAACCTTTCAGACAGCATTGTAGCTTCCATCATCAGGGCAGATGTTGTTAAACAAGATAATACTAAATGTTGTGAAAATCTCCATTTCCCAAAGGGGTAGACAGAGATGATGGACCGTCAAGCAACTCGGTCTTTGCACACTTTCCTCGCTTCATTCACATTCATGCTTAAAAATAATAATAATAATAAGCATTTTTATTCTGAACTTTTGTTAATTATATGAATCTTGACGTGTTCTTATTTTTTTACAATAGATATATCCCGAAGCTCAGTTTGCCTCTTGGCCTCCTCTAACATTCTTGTTGTTAGAGGGTGGTGGTCTATAACTCCCGCGGGGACCAGCCGAATTGGGAGACTTTTTGTTAATTGGTTTTGATTTTTAATTTTAGTTGGTATTAATGTTGTTTGTTTCCGATTTTCCGAGACAATTATTAGTTTTTGGGGGGATTTAGTTGTGAGTCAGAACTTGCTCGGTTGACGTAGTTCAGTATGTTAGGTCTGATGGTCTTTTTCGTGCTAGCTTTGGGTAGAGGTTGTGAAGGATTGCTCAATATTTTGTTTGTATTTACTTTCTTCTGTGCTGATGACTTAGGAGAATCTGAAGTTTTTCTTTTTTCGCTATAGTTGTCCTTCGATTTTAGCACTATCAGTTTATCATATTTTATGTAAGTAATGTTTCCCTTCTTTTTCTCATCTTCTAGTTGAGGTTGTAGCTGTTTTCGTTTTTCCAGGATTTCCTTCGAGTAATTTCTTTTACATTAATATCTGAAAGGAGGTTTGTCTTGTTCTTGAGTATACGGTGTATTTTCCATTGGGCCGTGATAGAGGCTACAACCGGACGATTCTTGTTTTCGCTTTGTTTCCCTATTCTATACACGTTACTAATTTCTTGGCTGTTCAAGTGTACTCCCATGTCTACTACCAGGTCTTTAATGCAGTCTACTAGATCTCCTTCAGATTTTCCCTTCTATTCCGAAGAACACCAGGTTATTTTTACGTTTTTCTCTGTCTACTGATTTCAGTTTTTGTTCTAATTCTGATACTTTATTTTTAAGGATAATGTTTTCCTCAATAATTGTTGTTGCACATTCATGCATACTCTTCTATTATTTTGCCTCTTGATTAGACCTCGGGCATCTCCGACTTCTTCTGCCGTTCACATTTGCGACATATATTCTTCTTACACCCTTCTTTGTTCACCCACTATTCATGCCCAAACCATTATGCCTGAAATTGTTTTCCAATCTCCACATTTTTAATACGGTCATACGTAGTTTCACCACACACGCCTCAAGGATCTCACTTCCGGGGAATTAAGTCTCCTTTCAAATCTTAAATTGTATTATCTTCCAGCAGTAATGTATTTCTTTTGATTGTAATGTAATTTTGTTGTAGGATTTGGCTGCCGCTCAAGATGGGCAGAACTTCACCAACAGTCAGGTGAACCGGAAAAATGGCATATCCACCAGCATGGCCACCCTCCCCCCCGCTTACGACGCTCTCAGCATTCGGGGATCCTCGGTCCAGCAGTCCTCCTCCAGCACCACGGAGATCCCTCCACCGACCTACGAAAAAGCCATGTTCCTCATCGGAGATGAGAAGGTGCTCCCGGCCGTCTTTGAGATGAAGATATCCCAAGACAGAGAAAGTCAACCTCTGAGCCAAATCGCAGAACACTGAAATATTTGAAAAAAAAAACAAATAATTATTGTGATTTTTCGCATTCCAATGTATTCTCATACTGAAACCTTCTACCGAGTTTACTGCCAATTTTTTTAAGACTTTTCCATTTCGATTTTCTAGTCATTCTAGTAGTGCAAACAAAATAAAACAATTGAGTGGTTTATTTTTACTAAGGATGCAAAAAAATATGTTTTTTCGAGGGTTGGTAAAGGTTTCGCAAGCAGAGATGTTCACGCGGTTGCGGAGATTTTCAATGGAGCATACGTCTAATATTTTTTGTAACTTGTTATAATATTGGTGGGTGACAGTGACCGTTCTTCTATAATAGGGTACATGCAGTATAATATGTAATATAGTGTTTTCAATGCATTTTATAAATGTAAAAAAATTAACTTAACTCGAATATCGTACTTAAAACCCTCAAAAAATGTATTAAATTAATTATTTCACTTTTTTTTTTTTTTGGTTTTAGGCAATTCACCCTGGAGAGAGTGCTTTGTGCCGGTAATATTTAAAATGGATAAGAAATTTCGGTTAATCTAATGGGAAAATAATAAAACAAATTAAATATTGGACTCATTTAGATCACTAAAACAAATTAAATATTGAATTCATTCAGGTTAATAAACTTACATAAAGCTGTATGAACACGAGAATTGTTAAGAGATAAAAGGTATGAAATGTTAAGGGGGGACTGGTGTGTGATTTTAATAAGCCGGCGGTATATGTTCTTGAAAGATGAATGGTTTTTACAGTTAAAGAAAATGTGGTCGAGGGTTTCCTCTTCCACACCGCACTGGCAGAACGGATGGATCATCTAAAACTCTAATTCTAGACAAGTGAGATGCAATTGAACAGTGGCCAATTCTCATTCTCGAGATACATGAAATGAATCGTTTTGAAAGTTTTTTACCGTGAAACCATGGCTTAGCAGGGATATGGTTTTGAATTCCCGCATAGAAAGATCCAGTTCTTATTTTGGAGACTGCCCAATTTTCTTCCCAGGCACGAGTCATATTGGATTTAAGAATCGGAAAGACATCGGATATAGGAATTCTAAAATTTAGTGGGATAGTTCCGGAATCTGAACCAGATTTGGCGAGAAAATCGGCCATCTCATTACCCTCGATACCCAAATGGGCAGGGACCCAGGCCAATATCGTCTCAAACCCAGATTCACTAAGAGAATTGAGAAGATTTTTTATTTTACATATAATATTGTCTTCCGGATAACGTAAAATATTTGACCTAATTTTAGTTAGAGCACTTAGCGAATCAGTACATAGTAAGGCTCGATGAATGTTGAGAACCTGAATTTGATTTAGCGCTTGTTCAATTGCAAAACATTCGGCTGTAAATATGGAAGCTTCTTTCGGTAATTTATAAGTGAGATTGATGTTGAATTCTGGACTATATATATATTTTATTTTCAAATTTGGAACCATCCGTGAAAAGGATGGAAAATCCAGGGAATTTCGAAGCCACTATGCTTTTAAAACAATCATCCACATTTTGAAATTTATTTGGGGAAGATAAAATATTCTTCCGAAAGACTGATGTTATTGTGTTCGGCATAAAAGTGATTGCCTTAAATGGAATATTGTATATAGGAAGATTGGGAACTTCTTGAAGATATTGGAGGGAAGATGATAGAGAATTATAGAGATGAAAACTTTTAATTAAGAGAGGAAAACATTGTTTTTCTCTCAATCTTTTGTTAGAATTCAAATTAACACTTAACCCATTAAGACTTTGTTTAATAGGATGATGTGATAACGATAAAGCCTTGAAAATATATTTATTGGCAAGGAATTGCCTTCTGAAATATAATGGAGGCTCCACACATTCCACCTGAAGCGCATTAATTGGAGAAGACTTCATAGCTCCAATAATCATTCTGAGGGCTTTTGATTGAATTCTTTCCATTTTCTTATCTAGATATTTAGGGAGTGGGTCAAAAAGAAATGAGCCATACTCTGGAAACTGCTCGCATCATATTAAGTCCCTTTTCACACTTTGTAGAAATTATCTGAATGTGTGGAAGCCAGGAAAGTTTATGGTTCAAAAGAAGACCAAGGAATTTGATTTGAGTAGCGGTTTGTAGAGGCACATTATCAAAAGAAATTGAGAATTGGGGAATTTTTCTTTTGCGCGTGAAAGCCACGACCCTTGTTTTAGATGCCGCCAGATTCATCCCATTTATTGACAACCAGCTTTTAATATATTGTAAAGCCAAATTCATTTCCTTAGCTGCAAGAATAATATTTTTATGTAACAAATATATAAGGATATCATCCGCAAAGTAAAGACGCTTGATAGAAAAAGGAATTACTGAGTCTAGGTCGCTTATATAAATATTAAACAACAGAGGACTAATAACAGAACCCTGGGGCAAACCTCTCCATAGTTTGCGCCTTAAGCATTTAGAGGAAGACTCAATAATAATGGACCTATCTGAGAGCAAATTAATAATAAATTGGACTAATTTCGGGGGGATTTGTTTTTTAATTAGCTTTTCTTTCAAAACATTCAGTAAAACATCATCGTAAGCTGATGAAAGGTCAAGGAATGTGGCCAATGTATAAGAATTTAGGGATTGGGAAACTCGGATATCAGTTGTGAACAAACTTAAATTATCCATTGTAGATTTCTTTTTCCGAAAACCATACTGATTTGGTGAGATAATATCTTGACTTTCAACAAACCACTCTAATCTGTTCTTCATCAAACGCTCCGCTACTTTCATCAAACATGATGAAAGAGCAATAGGCCGATAAGACGAAATTTCAGATGGATTTTTTCCAGGTTTTAAAATGGGAATGATTTTTTGAGTTTTCCAATCATCCGGAATTAGTCCTGTTTCAAACATATTATTAATAAGAGATAAGAAATATTCAACCGCCATATCAGAAAATGATTTAATGAAACTATTAAGTATTCCATCGGGACCCGGAGCAGAGTCAGAAAGGGTTCTTATTACTAGTTTCATCTCATCAATGGAGAAAGGAGCATCTAGCCAGTTAGAGTGAGATGGATATGGCTTAATAGAAGGCATTTCTTCACATCCGGCCACTGATGGGGGGGCTATTTTATCCGCAAATCCTATAAGAATTTCTTCTGATATATGCTTGGTTCTCGGCGGAGAATACGATGATCCGAATTTTTTTAAGCTAGACCAAACTGAAGATTGGGGAGTTTCCGGAGACAGGTTCTCACAGAACTTCCGCCATCCTGCGCGTTTTTTATTTTTCAAAATTCGTTTGGTTTCTGCCTGGGCTTTTTTAACTGATAAAAAATTTTCTAGTGACATACACTTACGAAAAGAGGAAATTGCTTTTTTACGAGAGTTGACGGAGCGAGTGCATTCCTCGTCCCACCACGGAGTAGAGTGTTTTATTTTAATGTTCGCATTGCGTTTCGGGATGGATTTTTCTGCTGCATTTATAACCATAGAGGGAAACGTCTCACATTGCAATCTGATGTCTCCCGGGGACGATTTTTTTTTAAAAATTAATAAGGTTATCTAGTTCAGAAGAGAAAGTGCTCCAATTCGCATCATTTATTCTAAATTTGAGATTATTTTTAACTGGTGGAGGATAGGTGTTAGATTGATGTTGGAATCGGATTATAATTGGAAAATGATCACTAGAGAGGGGATCGTTTAGGATGTCCCAAGAGCATTTAGATGCTAACGAATATGAACAAAGAGATAAATCAACAGCACTTTTCCGTTGATGAGGGGGGGTGAATCTGGTTGGAGATCCGTCATTTAAAAAACATAGGTTATGGGTATCAATAAAATCTAAAAGATTGCGGCCAGAACGATTTGTTATTTTGCTACCCCAAGAAGGGGAATGTGCATTAAAATTTCCAAGGATCATAAAAGGGGAACAAATCTGGGTTAAGATTGGTGCCCATTCATTTTCAATAAAAGTGGTAGAGGGAGGAATATATATTGATAATATTGTGATATCAGATAAGACAGCTGCTATTATCTGGATATCGTCGGAGGGAGTATGTATATTAATTTGTTTAAACGGGATAGAATTATGGATTATCAGAGCCGTGCCGCCTTTACCATCCGGTCTGTCGTGTCTGAGACAATAATAACCCGGAATTCTTAAGTGAAAGGAGGGTTTTAACCACGTTTCAGAAATGGCGGCCACTGAAACGTCGTGTTCGTCGAGTAACTGAATTAGGTCAGATTTGTTAGCGAAGAGGCTTCTACTGTTCCACTGAAGAATTTTGTTCAGTTTCGAAGTCATTGGGGAGGCAAGATAATAAAGATTTAATGTAATCGGCAGCGTTGGACGGTACAGTATTGTTGTTTGTAAGGATAGAAATTAAAAGGGTAATTAAAGTTTGTATAAAAGAATTATTATTCAATATTTCGGGGAGAGCAGGAGGGGATGTATTACTATTAATGGCACACCCATTGGGGGTCCGAGATTTGGCATTCCCATTCGGGCTGGTCAAAATATTATTCAATTGTTTTTTATCAAGGTAAGGAGTATATTTTGGATTGGGTTTGACTGGCTTGAGAATGGTTTCTCTGTGAGAAGATGACGTTGAATTTAAAAAGGTGGTTGATTGGAAAGGAGCTGAGGACGATGTCATCTCTGCGAATGATTTTTTCGCAGGAGAGAATAACTTTGAGGCCTGGAAGTACGAAATGTTGTCGGTAGCCATTTTATGTTTTATGTTCCTCTGTCTTCTGGCTAGACTGACCGCGGTATGTGCACCCGAACAGTTAATGCAAATGGGATTATTGGAAGATTTTGGACATTGATCAAATGGGTGACCTTCTCCGCAAAAGTAACAACGTGGAGGGGAGCGGCATACGGATTTTGTATGTCCAAACCGGCAGCAATTGAAGCATTGAACAGTTGGAAATTTATAAACTTCGACGGGAAGCGAGGTATAATAAATAAACACACGAGACGGAAGGGATTGTCCCTCAAATGTAACAACAACAGATTGGGAAGGTTTCCAGATCGTGTTTCCATCATTAGAATCCTTGTAGTTCAGTCGACGTGCTTTTATTACTTTCGGGGTTCCTTGGGAATTATTCAAAGCATCAACAATTTCAGCCTCTGGGATCTCCGTGGGTATTCCTCGAACAAGACCCATTCTCGTAAGGTTAAATGACGGGATGAACGATTTATATTTATGGTTTGAGAGCGAGTCAATTTTTTTTACAAATCCATTTGCGGAAGCGGCAGTATTAAACTCGATAGATAATTTATATCGCCCTTCCGGTTTAATTGAACCGTTAACAATACCATGGTTATTATTTTTTGAGTCAAATAAGAATTTTCCAAAATCTAAAGGATGAATAAGTTTTCCTTGTTCAGTTCTCTGAACAATTACGATAAAAGGACCGGAAGCGGAAGCAGGATAAAGTAAGTCAGTACTTTTTGTATTATCGCTAGCTAAAGTACTTGTCTGGGTGTTACTATTGGGGTTAAGGTCGTTAGAGGTCGAGGTTTGTTGAATCGGCGGTATAGTTTTAACTTTCGATGGGATGTAAAGGCTATGCGATGGTCGTCGTTTACGAGATGGAAGCGTAATAGAAGCCTGGCTAGTGTTAGATTCCGAATCAGAAAAATTTAATATCGATCCTGGGTCGGGAGGTCTATCTTCGTCTTCCTCCATTGTATAAAAAAAACTTAACTTTTAAAAATTAAACTGAAAAAATAATACGCAGTCTATTTCATTGACTGTACAAACAAAAACGGATTAGCCGTAAGTAGGAATGCAAACAAATAAGTATACGATAAACAGAATTAAATAAAATGTAACAATAATCTCTTATCTGTATGAGGCACGGGAACGGGCGAACGGCACTAAGCAATAGGTAAGGTACACACAACCACTGTTGACCGCGGCTCGAATCGGACTGTTATTTCACTTTTAAAGTTGTATGAAAATTCAAATATCAAAAACTAGTCATTGTGACGTCACAACGCACCCGCCGAGTCCCACGTCAAGTTGTTTTTGTTCCTGTTACTGGTTTGAATTTGAATAAGTTTGATAGTCATAATCGTTTAGTTACGCAACCTAAACCCATTCGTTTGTATAAAACATATATTTAAATACACACTTTCATGACAGACAGTGGTTTTTTACAAGGACAGTCTGATAATTTTTAAAAAATCGACGCGATTATGGTGGCAGTTTTTCAATGCACCTTTTCATCGCATGACACCGCTTTTTACACATAATAACATCATTTGGGACGTTTATAAATAGTTTGTTTGGAGTTGAAGATGTTGTATTTGTACCTTTGGTACAATACAATATTTATAAACGGTATTTACGGACATTTTATTCGACAAACAAATGATAAACTAAAGACTGATTACTAATGGCAGCTGTCAAGAGGTGCGCAGTGACGTCACAAGCCAAAACCGCGCGAAGAAGGCGTTTTAGCCCTAATTTGAGGACTATTCCTATCGTAAAAAAAAAAAAATGTTTGAATATTCCAGTTTGTAATTTTTTTCTTTAATTTTTGGTAAAAAAAAAGTGATTGTAGACTATTAATGGGACCCTTACAATAGGGTATATATGTACTTGACTTACTTTAATCGGTGATTCCTGATATTATTTGGAGTGAAAAATGCAAATGAAATTTTGGTCTCCGATGACATTTTTTATTTTATTTTTTTTTAAAAAACATAAGGCTGAGTGGCCAGTAACGAAATGCAAAAAAATAAAAACCATTAACTTTGTGGCTCGCCATAATTTACAATAAAAACACATAAATTTATTGTAGACCACTATTATTTTTTTAAGATTTTATGTACTAATACCACTCGCAAAACGTTGGCTAAAGAAGATTTAGTGCATTGATTCTTAACCGTGTTCGATCGAACCTCAGGGGTTCAGCGAGTCAGTCTCAGGGGTTCGGCGGAACAAGACACAGCCCGAAAAAAAATTACGAAGAATATTATCCATATCCCAACCTGCCCCATCCTATCCCATTGCGCCCCCACCCATTGTGGTAAATATAGTCCAATATACAATAGCCCATCCTATCCCATTACGCCCCCCCCCATCCCTCCCTTGTGGTAATCCGCCGCCACTGATGACACACCCCGCTTTTCAATTAAGAAGGGTTCGGTGAAAGCTTATGAAACTGGTAGGGGGTTCAGTACCTCCAAAAGATTAAGAACCACTGATTTAGTGCTTACCAGGGCGGACCAAAGAAACACCATAAATATACCAAACCACCCAAGGAAACAAAGTGATTATAATTAACCCTTTGAATGGCAGGATCAGGATCAGATTTGTCCCAGCTCACATGCGTCTCGTATAAATTGCTGTAACCACATTACTATCAGAGTGAGAATTATATTCTAAAAAGTGTTCAAAAAGCAAAACATCACGCTTTATAGTCCAATCTAAAAAATAACGTTTATAAAATTCAAATGTATAACCTTTATGAAAACAAAGTTTCGAATCCCAATTTGAAAAAAAAAATTGAAACTTTGAGAATTTTTTATTATTTTTTTTTATATGAAAAAACAAAAATGTGAGGTGACAATAACGTTTATAATACATTTGTCTAATAAATTATATATGTGTTTTTATTTTTTTGTTATTAGAAATTTTAACTAGAAAAAGCGTGAGGTGAGCCATTTTTAAAACTTTTTAAAGTTTGCATGCAAAAATTTTATATTAAAAAAATTGTATGTTTATTTTGAATTGTAAAAAAGCGTATGTCATCACCTTTCAAAAACAGTTTTTAGTTTTGGGATATGTTTATTTTGAATTGTAAAAAAGCATATGTCATCACCTTTCAAAAACAGTTTTTAGTTTTGGGATATGTTGAGAAATAATCCATTTATTTGCATTTTATTGAAAAGCGGAAATATTTTGACCATCTGAAAAATACGCCAAAATTTTGAAGGGTTAATAGAATGGACTAAGGTGTAAAATGGAAGATTATTTTTTTTTATTTATAACTTTTATGAGTAAAACTTCAAATCGTAATATTTAATTAAATGAAGACACTATGAGCGAAACTCAATCGAAAATCTGGAAACAGAAAAATCAGAAAAAGATATTGGCACCTCTGGGACTCGAACCCCGGACCTCCCTACTTTCTGGGCAAGTGCTCTGTCCACCGAGCTAAGGTATCGATATACAATTCGATCACTTTTAACTGTACCAAAACTTCGACTAAGAACCACCCGTATTATCTTCATTTTCAGACACCATCTAGATTGCATTTAGTTCAGGTTTGAATCTTGCAATCATACATAAAGATGGCAGCCAATAAAATATGCGTTAAGAATGGGCCCAGGGCAACTTCGCGCGTAACTTTGAGAATTCGCTCTCCATTCAACATTCATATAAGGCAATTGATAGGTGATATATTTAATGAGATTCATAGATTTTATATTTTTCGGTAAGATATTATAAAGCAATTTTAGGCGATATAATTTACCAGTGCTGCACACGAGCACGCTGTGCAACCAGCCACCCTTGGTTGTGAGGCTGAAGGTAATGGGGAGGGGAAGAGGAAGGTGGGAAGTACCTGGCTATTCAGATCTGACCACCAAAAACGGCTTAAGTCATTTCAAGTAACGTTTCAATTCTGAATGGTGGTCTTACACCAGGGCGATTCTGAGAGTATCTTCCACTCTGAAACGTGTCGCAAATATACTATATATTATTTTAAATTAATAAATAATTGTGAAATAACACAAATTGATCAAATAAAATTTATTTGCCACGTCGAGATTCGATCCCGCGACCTTCAGAATGCGAGTCAAGAGCCTTACCGCTGGACTGCGCCGGCCGTCACTTAAAAGCACCGGCCGTCACTAAAAGTACTTATTTAAAAAGCATAAATAATTACACGAAATAGATGTAAATTGTTGTTCTATGTAGGAAAACAGACTTCGATATCCTACCAAAAGAACTGCGTGTATCAAAAAATACTTCGGAATCTTTCAAAAGAGCTATTCTCTAAGAGATCGTTCTCCCGCGAGATGTCGTGTCAGATTTGTGTGATTTTTTACAGCTATCAAATGAATACATAATCATGCGTACTTGCAGGAATTCGTGTTTAAAACGACCCAAATTAAAATACCTGACAGCTCACAGCTGAAATTTTGACATCGGCCGATAGAAAAAGCAAATAACAGCCGTAGAAAATCGCACAAATCTGACAGCCACCTCTCGGTAAGTTCGGGGATAAAAGAACGAATGACAATGGGAACAGAATACTTGAAGTATGTTTGGAGTGGAACCTTTTTGTGTCGAATACTTTCTTCGATCATAAAGGTATCCACCAATATACGTGGGAAAGAGGAAATGAAAGGTCAATAATTGATTTTGTAGTAATTGACTCTAGGTTGAGAGCCGTTACCGAGGACACAAGAGTGTTCAGAGGGGCTGAGGTTCAAACTGACCACTTTCTGGTGGTATCGAGAGTAAGCCTCTTTCGCGGCTGGCGCTCTAAGGTGAAAACGGTAACAAATCCAACAAGAGTCAAAATAGAAAAACTGCAAAACGGTAACATCAGAAGTAAGTATGAGAAGTGTGCAGAGATGAGATTGAATGAGAAGGAAATGGACGGTCTAAGCATAGAGGAAACATGGAACCACATAAAGGTGAGTCTGTACGAATCTGCTAAAGACGTGTGTGGGATAAGTAAGCAAGGCAGGAAGAAAGGTGACGCATGGTGGGATGATGAGATCAAAGCCCTGGTCTCTGAGAAGAAGAAAGGATGGTTATGTTTGATAGCGACTGGCAGTGCTCCAAGCGAAGAGAGAGATCGAGCGAAAGAAGTGTATAAGGTATGTAAGAAAAGAGTAAGTGTTGGAGTGAAAGAACGAAAGAAACGTCTGGAAGAGGAAGAGGGAATCAAAATGACACACCACTTCCAAGAAAACATCAAGTTGTTTTGGAAGGAGGTCAAAAGGTCCCGAAGTGGTTCAGAGAACGGAAGCATGAAAGTGATAAAATCGAAAGATGGACAAATGTTGACGAATGGGGAAGAAATAAAAGAGAGATGGATGAAATATTTTGAGGAAGTCTTTGAAAGCAACCCGGGTGATAGTGAGTCCAGCGTCGAATCGGGTATGAACGATGACGGAGTGAATGTTACAAAAATCAGCATGGATGAAATAAAAAGATCAATGAAATGTATGAAGAATGGTAAGGCTGTGGGTTTCGACAATATTGCTGCCGAATACTTTAAAGGGGATAGTCCTATTATTCTTACGTGGTTGTGCAAACTTTTTAACCAGTGTTTAGAGGAGGGTTACACGCCATTAGATTGGAGAAGGGCTGTAATCATGCCATTATACAAAGGTAAAGGGTCACGTATGGAATGTGGGAATCACAGGGCTATTAGCCTGCTTAGTTCAGTCGGCAAGCTATATGGTAGAATATTGATAGAAAGGGTAAGAATAGAAACAAAGGAAAAGTTTGGGATGTGCAAGGTGCTTTTATGAGTGGAAGGGGGTGCATGGACCAGATTTTCTCGTTGCGTATGCTCACTGAGAAGTTTCTTGCAAAAAACCAGAAACTCTTCTGTGCCTTTGTAGATTTACAAAAAGCATACGACCGAGTTGACAGGAAAAAGCTGTGGAAGGTGTTGTCCAAGTACGGAGTGAATAAGAATCTCATACAAGCAATTGCGTCTCTGTATGAGGGAAGCGTTGCATGTATTAGGGTGAACGGTGATTTTACGGGGTGGTTTGACATCACAAAAGGTGTTAAGCAAGGATGCGTAATGTCACCGTGGTTATTCAATCTGTACATGGATAATTGTATGCAAGAGTTGAAATATATGGGATTGGGCGCGAAATTGAGTGATCTAGAAGTATGTTGCCTGTTGTATGCTGATGATGCGGTGCTGATTTCTAACAGTATGGAAGATCTACAGTCGCTCGTGTCTAGGATGAACGAAGTATGTATGAAGAATGAGTTAATGATGAATGTAAGTAAGTCTAAAGTAATGGTATTTGAAAGAGAGAGTACGAAAACAATGTGCAACATAGTTGTGAACGACGAATACTTGGGGCAGGTGGATGAGTTTGTGTATTTGGGAAGTATGTTTACGAGAGATGGGAAGACTGATAGAGATATCGAAAGAAGGGTAAATGCCGGTAACTCCATTAATGGAGGTCTGAACGCCGTTGGCAGCAACAAAAAATTGTCAAAAGAAGCGAAGCTAGCCGTCCATAATGGAGTGCTGGTACCTACCCTGATGTATGGCAGTGAGGCATGGAACTGGCAGAGAAAGGATGAAAGTAGACTGAATGCTGTAGAAATGAGATCCCTGAGACGTATGTGTGGTAAAACCATGTATGTTCGTGTGAGAAATGTGGAGATCCGCAAAGAATGCAAGGCTGATGTAAGCGTAATGAATAAGATTAAGAAAGGGACGCTCAGATGGTTTGGGCATGTAGAGCGAATGAATGAGGAAAGGAGTGTAAGGAGAATAAATGACGCAAATGTGAATGGTAGACGAAGTCGGGGACGCCCGAGGAAGACATGGCACGACCAAGTGAATCAGATACTTGAGTCGGGCGATGTCAAGAGTCAGAATAACAGAAGAGCATGTATGAGACGATGTATGAATGTGAACGAAGCAAGGAGTGTGTGCCAAGATCGAGTTGTTTGGCGGTCCGTCCTCTCTGCCTACCCCTGCGGGGAAACGGCGTGATGGTTAGTTAGTTAGTTAGTTAGCACCTCTCGCGAAAAGCAAAGACCGAAAGTAAGATAACGGTTTACAGCGCAGTTCACTGTGAGACTTTTCTGCGCCGCGGCCTGAAGTGGCGCGGGGCACGTCCCGCTCCGAACTCTGTGTGTAAAGGGTACTATTGGCAATGTATGACGAGCAATGTGCTGAAATAGGTCAAGCCAAATAACGCTGGCGCTTTTAACGCTAGGTGTGACACTAGTAGTGTCAGGAATATTAATATAATGTTGCTAGAAAATCTAAGAAATCATTGGAAGTATCATCGATATAAATCTTCAACCGAGTGACATCACACGGCGGGACCAGTGGAAAGCTTTGTTATTTTATTAAAAAAAACTGTTGAATTTCTATTGTTTATGTATGTTTTGACGTCTGCTACGACATTACATTATGGCGGTTTATTTACACTAAGATTGCTTCCTAAATAATTAAATATCGGCGCGGTGGGAAATGAGCAGACTTGAATATATTGATAACTCGTGCATGTGCTTGTAGCTCAAACTATCGCGAAATGGTAAATTTCGCGATTGATTGCAAAATGTGTAAAATGACGCCGCACCTAGCCCACTTCTTGAAATCATGCAATTCTCGTGTAAACAGGATTCATTGTAACCAAAGTACAGGTACAAATACACCCCGATACAGGCGAACCCTAGTGGGGTTAATAATTACATGCTAAAATGAATAAACTTGTGAAGAAGCAATAAATCAATAAATAAAAATAAAATATATCTTGATTGCTTATATGAAATTCTAAGCTCCTTTCGTCCTGTTATTTTCTAAATGTGGAGTTTATTATAACGCATTTAATTACAATCATTTCATAGTGCAAGGGTACATTCATTTGCAGTGTTAAACTTTGTTTTCACGCATTTATTTTGTTTTATTTTGATCTGTCTCATGAGAGTTGTTTTGATTAATGTTTTCAGTTCGAAACACACAATGCCCAAACAAACAAACACCAAAATGACGGATATACAGCCCATTAGTACCCTTTACACGCAGAGTTCGGAGCGGGACGTGCCCCGCGCCACTTCAGGCCGCAGCGCAGAAAAGTCTCACAGTGAACTGCGCTGTAAACCGTTATCTTACTTTTCTGCGCGGCGGCCTGAAGTGGCGCGGGGCACGTCCCGCTCCGAACTCTACGTTTAAAGGGTACTATTGTCAGGCTGTCTACTTTCTTCCCTGTCAGCTGTCAGGCTGGTGCATAAATATACCAAACCACCAACGGCTGGTAGTGCTAGAGTTCACTCATTTCCTTGGAGTGCACGACCCACGAACGATGGCCCATACCCTGTCTGGGTATGTGTGCATTTTACTTTATTATTATAAATTATTACATAGGTAAAGATGTACGTATATTATAAGGATAAGCTCGCTTGATGGTGAACTTTATCCACCGGATACAGTATGACGATTTTAACATTTCTTAAATATTTTTATTAAAATTGACTTATTTTGATGCACATTTAAAAGCATTAATTTAGTATCTTAATGGTGATATGATTGTTTGTTGTAGGTACATAGGTGTCATGTCAGGAGATGTGAGAATTAAGAAAAGCCAAAAATATTAATAGTAAGGTAATTAACAATCAAATAAATTTAAATAATAATCCAATACTGAAGTTGTTCCCTATTGACAAAAAACATTCCCTTTTCTTACACAATGCTCCATCTACATTTATCCCTACTTCCTCCTCCACTCGAGTAGTCCAGCCGATTTTGTTTTAAACCATATGTATATTATCTATAACACATGTAACTTAATTTTAGTATTTTAGTAGAGTTCTGTACTGCCCAGAAGAAGCTACGGTGGTAGCGAAACCCGGTCGGCATTAAGTACATAAAAAATAAAAAGTGGTGTTTACAAAGTTGTTGTTTTATTTTAAATATTAACTGTTTACCTATACAACAAAAATAGGCCATTTATAGTTTTGGTATACCGGTCTTACCCCGTAAGGGGGAAGATGGGCACAGTGTTCTCAAAGTGTTTTGGAAACAAGATCTGAAAAATGTGTTTTTAAATACCCACTAAGTAGAAAATTATAAATCACTCCAACAAAAAATACATAAATAATTTCGTAAATCTGAATCTGACAGACAGTGGTGGCAAAACGCCGTAAAATGTCGATTTACGCGGTTAACATCGTCTTAATTCGTATTATTATCTTCTAAATCTAAATTGGTTAACATTGGAATGTCGTATTTTTACGAATTTTCTTCGAAATATTAATTTAACGTTTTTAGTTACGGCGGAAATTGGCTGCAAAATTTCGATTTACAAGGAAATTTGTCGTATTTTTATAAATTCACATCGATTATTCGAATTTTGAAGGGCCGGCCATGGCGGTAATTGGCGGCAAAAAATTGATTTACGCGGAAATTATCGGTATTTTCACAAATTTACTTCGAATATTTGAATTGGAATGGCCGGCTGCGACAGAAATCGGCCGCGAAATTTCGATTTACGCGGAAATATACCTAGCGTATTTTTATGAATTTATTTCGAATAGGTATCTGCATTTAGAGGACCGGCAGCGGCGGAATTCGGTTGCGAAATTTCGATTTACGCGAAATATATCGTATTTTTACCAATTATTTCGAGTATCTGAATTCAAAGGGCCTGCTGCATCAAAAGGCTGTGAAAATTCGTTTTAAGCGGCAGTATTTCACATTTTTATAAGTTTAAAAGGACGGCCGCGACGGTTTTCGGCCGCGAAAATTTGATTTAAGTACTCAGAAAATACCGTATTTTTATGAATTTACTTCGAATATGGGACCGACCGCGGCGCTAAAACGGCTGCGAAAATTCGACATGGAAATAATTCGTAAGAACTTACCCGAATTTGAATTTGGGGTCGAGAAACTTTTTTTTTTTCAAATTTCGAAATAGTTACGTGGGAATTCGTTAATTTTATTTTTGATGTCCCGTGGATTTCGAATTAATGGGGTCTACTGTATTTATATATATTTGTATGGTGTTTATACTTATAACGTATACGTATGCAAATTTCAGAACATATCCTCTAAAAATATTTCATCAGCCTTCGAACTCAACTTGTACTTATTTGTATGCACCCAAATTGTAACAACTAATTGTGATGTACCTACTTTACAATATTTTCAGCTCTCTCATTTCGAATATCAATGTTTTTAAACCAACTCTACGTACTTACCACCTACAATCAAATGCAAAAATAATACTTTTATTTCTGCTACATATCTATACCTGTTTTATATATATTGTATGTCAAATTTTAACTCTTATTCTATTCTTGTTCATTATATAGACCGGTTATCATGTATAAAGGTTTATTTATTTTTTTATTTGTAATTTAATTACTTAAAATAACAATTTATGTACCTATTTTTTTACAATGGCACTACTCCAAAATTCAAACACGAGAAATTCTTTCTCTTTTGAGTTGGGTAGTTTGTTTAACAAGAAATTAATATATTGTAATTAGTTTTAAGAACCATATTGTTTACCCTTAAATCTGTTATATGTATGTATTCTAAATAAAATAAAAAAATATAAAAAATGTATATTGTATATACATTTTTTTTATCAGAACAAAATAAATAATTTGGTCTTCCAAGAGTATCACTCTTTGAAACTGTTTTCCCTTAAACGCGGTCATGTAGAGTAGATACTGATATTCCACACTTCTGTGCTCTTCTTTATGTATGTCTTCAACAGCAGATAAAACATCGTCTTGTGCATAACATATAGCTCGCAGTGTTTTTCTGCAGTAGTTCCGCAGCATAACAACCTTGAAAATAATTAAAAGCTACACATTTTTAAATCTTTTAACTATTAATCATTTATATAAACAGTCTAATATGAATGATCTTGTTCTGTAGTCGATACTCGCGTTTATCGCATGGGTGCGGGAATAGCGGTATCCGCCCGGCTCAGCGCTGTTCCTGCACTAAGCACTACCACTATCACAAATGCGCCCGCACGAACCTCCCAGTTTGGGAATACGTGGCTATTTGTATGGAAACCGCAAAAGGGGTAAGATCGGAAGGATCATATTCCGATCTTCCCCCGGGAAATATGTCGAGGGGGAAGATCGAAAAGAAAGCTACAGCCGAAACCGAAGCAGATTAGGCATTGGGACCTTCCTAAACTATATTTTATCTAAAAAAATACACAATGAATTTGAAATCAATTCAGTAGCTTACCTGGATCCGCAGATATTTATGATGGGGGTAAGATCGATTATCTCACAATTTTCCGCGAAATTTCACCTGTTTAAAAAACGCGCCTCACAAGCTAACACTTTAGCTTCCGAGAGCCGACCGAAAGGGGTGCGATGCGTAATGAATTAGCGCTCCTGTAGAGGTATTGGCGCATATTATAGGGTGCCACGATACCGAGAAAATCGAGTTTTTCGATCTTCCCCCTTTTCCGGATTTACCCCAACTCACCCTATTATAATTTTTTGTTCTAGTTTTGATTTAAATTTATTGATAGAGAAAGCGATAAATTTTGTTTTTTCAGTGTTTTGTGCTTATATTGTATTTCCGGTTTATGTCTTATCTGTTTTTATATATAAATACATACATAAGTAAAAAACCAAAACATGTAATTCAGAGTTTTTCATTTTTCCGCTGAAACCATATTTCATTTATTTTTTAAATAATATTTTAGACTAAAAAATTGGGTAGGTACCGAAAGAGAATTATATTGTTTATGGTCGAGTTTTTTTTTGTTTCCTCTATTCTTGTCTATGATGATGATGTCACACGGCGCCGTATATATATGTATGTTGGCATATATATATATATGTATGTATATATGGTTAAATAGTGTCGAAACTTTTTTCTGTACAAAAAGCACGAAGTTATCAATCTAATGATTGGTTTATTTATGAGCAGTATTGAAAAATATTGGTTACTAGCAGCACTACGCAGTTTCTGATTCACCCAAAAGTGTCCGCGTTTGTTTATCATGCTTCCGAAGATATTTTCGTCGATGTGGTTTCATTAAAAATTATGGTAGCTTGAAATTAGCATTAAAGTTGCACCCGCAGTCTTTTAAATGGCCACCGTATTCGATAATCCTTTCAATCGTCAACGCCTGTACCGTCTTCGGCAAAGAGAAAGTGTCTTCGACGAAGACCAGTGGTTCGAAAGAGGCTCCTCATGCGACTGGACGAGCTATTCCTACTTATTGCTGTCATTGATGCTATTTTCAGTGGGTACGGTGATAACAGTGCTAGACCTCGGTGATGCTATTATTTTTAACAATTTAGGCCACATGTGGGTGGTGGGGGTGATATTCATCTGCTCTGGTATGATGGTCGCAGTCAATAGCATGCTTTACCTGCGGCAGAAAAGTGTCAAACTAGCGCTTCTACACCGGCGAACTACTTTTATAGTAAGTTGTCGATCTATCTATAAAATCGTGTTTTTTACAAAAATATCTTTCTGTTTTGCGAGCAAACTTAAAATAGCTTGGGAATTATTGAGTGAAGCATATTATATGCAAAATTATGCTTTGTTTATAATTATCGTTTGGCGCAGATTTTTTAAATTTAAATTATGGATTTCAGTTTGTGGTTTTTTGTTGTCATGCATATGTTTTGGTTGTTTAAAAAAAACGTGGTTCATACGTTATATACCGGCCGCTTTAAAAGCTGGTTCACATTACGCTATAAATCTGCGAGCAGATATCTGTTGATTCGCGAGCGCTTATCTTTTGTCCTTTCACATGAGGCTATCAAATATTTCTTCCTGTGGTAGGAGAGGGGGTCAGTCGAATTAGGGAGCGGCAACGGAATGCATATTTTTTGTACTGAAATCTGTCAACTTGACATCTGTCATCCACGGGTCTAGGAGCTCCGTAATTACAATGATCCCCTCCTGTTTTAGTCGGAGAAGGGGAGACTTATATTCTGGGATATCGCGTCTGGAGCGGTTACGTCCAAGATGTGTATTGTCTATGATTGATCTGCGCTTAAAAACGCTTATGTGTGAACGGTCTGAAAGGATTGTATGGAGAGCGTTATTTGGCGTGCTATGATCTTTTATATTTGATAGCGTAATGTGAACCAGCTTTTACACAAAAAATGTTGTTTGATATGTACCTACCTACCTACGTATTATTCAGACAATTTTCATATCGACTGTGGTTTAGTAAAACCATTCAAACCACAAAACGTAAACTTTGCAGATAAAAACGAAAATGTACAAATTCGTAATACTAATAAAAAAGTTTAGGTATATGAAAGTAATTATCTGTTTTCAAAATGTTGATGTTACAATTCTATTTTTGAAAGGATTGAGTAATTTCATCTATGGCCGACAGTCGATATGTAATTGTATTCTGCAAGCTTGTCATATAAATATTAAACTTATATAAGCAGTAATCTTGACACAACAATTTTTACCCAGAAGTGATAAAAAATTTCAACAACACGTACGTACATACAGTGGTGGACTAAGGGGGGCGGTGGGGGGGGGGGGGGCGCCTGCCCCCAAACGCCTCCACGTTCCCTTGATCAAATCCTAAACAAGGCTTTAAGGCACCAGGACACTGTAAAAAAATATAATTTTTTATTTCATTTTCTGAAAGATGCACTTGTTAAGAATGCTCTCACCAAATATTTTATTTATTTATTTATTAATAAACACCCTTTTTCAGGGCTTTTACATGTATAGCACAGTAAGAAAAATACATATTTATTGTACATAACTGAACTGCCTCAATAACAATAGTTTAAATTTGTTTAAAGATGAATTGAAGATGTTCACCGACTTGGTGTAATGTTATTTTGTAGGATTTGGCTGCCACCCAAGATGGGCAGAAATTCACCAACAGTCAGGTGAACCGGAAAAACGGCACATCCACCAGCACGGCCACCCTCCCTCTCAGCATTCGGGGAACCTCGGTCCAGCAGTCCTCCTCCAGCACCGCGGAGATCCCTCCACCAACCTGCGATAAAGACATGTTCTTCGTCGGAGATGAGAAGGTGCTCCGGGCCGTCTTTGAGATGAAGATATCCCAAGACAGAGACAGTGGACCCCTGTGCCAAATCGCAGAACACTGAAATATTTGAAAAAAAAAAACAAATAATTATTGTGATTTTTCGCATTCTGAAATTAGTAGAGTGTATTGCCAATTTTTTAAAGATTTTCCTTTTCGTTTTTTAGTGCAAACAAAATAAAACAAAGAAGTGGTTTATTTTTATTAAAGCAATAGCTGGTACCCGGCATGCGTTGCCATGCCATTTAATAAATAAATTGTTTTCTCCTGCGTGTCCTTTCCCATTCGTCCCGTTCCCCTTCCGCCTCCCCTTCCTCTCCCGCGTCCTCTTCCCCTCTCGCGTTCCCATTCCGCCTCCTCCACCTTCCCTCCCCCCTCCCAGGTTCCCCCTCTAAGATTCCCCACCCCCTCCCGGGTTTTCCTCCTCCCCCTCCCGCGAACCCCTTACCCGAATTCCCCTCCCGCATTTCATACATTCTTTCCCGGTACATTCAGTTTTCAAACAGCTCGCATGCCACCTTTTGCATATTTCATAATGCCAGAGCTCACCAGTAGTAAAATCCAATTTGGTGCAGTCGTTCGGAAGTCATGCGCGTAAGTACATTTCGGCGATTCATTTTTTAGAGATAAATATTAACTACGATGACTGAATTAAAAAATATATATCAACATGGTTTTCACGGCCACGATTTGTTTTGCTTTTCTTCTGACGTTAGCAGTAACTCGCCTTTTTCGACAGAAAACGTAAAATAAATATAATATTTTAATATTTATAATTTCGTAACGCCAGAACTTACCATTATATATAGCCTATATTACTCGCATATAATGTAGCTTTCTATTGGTGAAAAAAATTCTAAGATCGGTTTATTAGTTTATGCGTGAAAGCGTAACAAACAAACAAACAAACACACGCAGTTTCGCATTCATAATATTAGTATAGATTTAGAATTTTAGGGTAGGTACTTTCTATTACATAATTCAATTTACAAAATTCTGACAGAGGCATTTAAATACAATAGCGAGTTCCCGGCATATGCTATGCCACTTAATAAAGAAAAAAATTCGCTCTACTTACCCTTTCCCATTCGTCCCAGATGATGCCAGAACTCACTATACACGTATAGAAACCATCGCGGGCATGCACACATCAAATCCCCAAAGTTTTATCGCAATCGGATGAACGGTTAGCAATGTATGATAGCGATGCCAAAACTCACTATCGTATATATAAACCATCGCGGACATGCGCACATCAAATCCCCAAAGTTTCATCGCAATCGGATGAACGGTTTAGCAACGCAAAACATCTCACACACATAGACAGAAACCAACACATTTTCTATAGATCAGTAATTTTAATATCAAAAATGTCAGTTGAGCATTTTTAAATTTTTTTAAAGTTAACATTAAAAAATTTGTATTTAAAAAATGTTTTTGTAATTTCTAATAATACCATTTATTTAAGAGTATTTCATCACCTTTCAAAACCAGTACCTATTTAGTTTTTGGAAACGTTTACAAATATTCCATTTATTTGAATTTTTATTGCAAAGTCGATAAATATCGAAAAAATTTTACCTTTTGACAAAAAACGCCAAATTTTTGAAGGGTTAAGCTTTGAGCTTTAAGCTTTGAGCTTAAAGCTTTGAGCTTAAATCTTTGAGATTTATGCTTTGAAATTTAAGTTTTGAGCTTTAAACTTTGAGCTTCAAGCTTCAAGCTTTGAGCTTTGAGCTTTAAGCTTTGAGCTTTAAGCTTAAGCCTTATGCTTTGCGCAAAGCTCAAAGCTTAAAGCCGAAAGCATAAAGCTCAAATATTAAACTCAAAGCTTGAAGCTCAATCTTAAAGCTCAATCTTAAAGCTCAAGCTTAAAGCAAAAGTTCAAAGTTTAAAGGCCAAAGTTCAAGCTTAATATCAAAGCTCTAAACTTAAGTTCAAAGCTTAAAGCTTAAAACTCAAAGCACAAAGCTTAAAAATAAAGCTCAAAGCTCAAAGTTAAAGCTCAAAACACAAATCACAAAGCTCAAAACACAAATCACAAAGCTTAAAGCACAAAGCTCAAAGTTAAAGCTCAAAACACAAATCTAAAAGCCCAAAGCTCAATACTCAAAATTCAATATCAAATCTTAAAGTTCAAAGCTTAAAGCTAAACACGTAAAGCTTAACGTTGAATGCATAAAGTTCAAAGCTTAAAGCTCAAGAACCAAAGCTCAAAGCTTAAATTTCAAAGCTTAAAGCTAAAACTCAGAGCACAAAGCACGGCTTGCGTTGCAATCCAAAGAAATCAATTGATTCTCCTTGAATGTCCTTTCCCGTGCGTCCCCGTTCACCTCCCGAGTCCCCTTCCCCTTTCGCGTTTCCCTTCTACCTTCCCCGCTTTACCATCCCTCGTCTTCCCACCCACGTACCCCACCTCCCCCGTTCCCCTCCCCTCTGCCTTTCCTCCTTGCCGCTAAAATATATGAAATACGCACATTTTCATTTACACGAATTTAATAACGCCAGAACTTACCATTATAAATAGCCTATATCCTTTGCGGGCGTGCGCACAACAAATCACCAAAGTTTCATCGCAATCGGATGAACGGTATGGCAGCGCATAAAATACGAACAAATAAATTTTGATTTTTATATATAAGATAGGAAAGATTTGATTGTTTGTTGGTGTCCTCCCGTACGGCCCGTTTCCCAGTGACGCTTACATCGTATAATACTTACATTTTTAAACTCGTGATATCTTTTGAATGCGATGTCCGAATTGAATAATTCAAAAAGTTATATAAAGGCATTGAAGCAGTCTCGAATATAAAATAATTTATTTTGATAAGAATTAATATCAAGATACAAATAAAGAGTCTTTTCTAGCGGCGGCATTTCAATTAATTTTTTAAAATAAAAGAACACTCATTGTGGCATAACTATAATAGTTAGACATATGCCATAGCGATATTTTTTGTAGATAATGATGTGTTCTGCAAAGTCGTAGTACATTATTTTATTCTATGATCAATAGTTTTCGCAGCGCACGCGATGTAAAGAATATTTTAGGTAATTTTTTTACACCTTGTGTTACATTATTGGAGTTTTAGTAAGGATCCCTATTTAAAAAAAAAATATAATATAGCTTATGTTACCCGGGAATAGTGTAGCTTCTCAACAGTGAAAGAATTTTTCAAATCGGTTCAGTAGTTTCGGAGCCTATTCGATGCAAACAAACAAACAAACAATCAAATCCTTCCTCTTTATAATATTAGTATCTTGGTCGAAGATTAGTATAGATTAATATATTTTACGTATAACAATTTTAAAACTTTATAACCAGTTTTTCAACTATGTATAAAGTTTGCGGTAAGCACCAGATTTTATTTTTCTAGACGATGAATTAATAATTTCGGGAGGTATTCATTTAGAAACATCTTAAATATTTGTAACACGTTCTTCAGAATTAATTAAAATGAACGCGGCGGAAAGGTCGAATCTCCAGGCCCGCCAGGGCGAATTCGACCGTACGTTCGCGGGCGTACATTTGTTTACACGCTTTCTTTACTAACGTCGTTAAGATTTCCACATTATTTGTCTTCTTTTCTTTGATAGGGCAAATTCGACAGTAGGTCCGTCCAATACACGGGTCGCGAGTCGCAATTTGTAAACACGGCTTCTTTACTTACGTCGGACGTACTTGACTTACTTTATTCGGTGATTCCTGATATTATTTGGAATGAAAAATGCTAATGAAATTTTGGTCTCCGGCGATATTTTTGATAATTTTTTTCTAAATAACATAAAAATATATAGTAGGTGTTGAACAGTTGCGGGCGGGGTAAGGCTGTTACTCGGCCACTGACCAGTGAAGACCTGCAAAAAAAGAAAAAGCATTAACTTTGTGGCTCACCACAATTTAAAATAAAAACACAAATTTATTGTAGACCACTTTCATTTTATTAACATTAAGTCATCCATCCAGTGAACAAATTGTCTCAATTATTTTCCCAGCAATTCTGTTTAACCGACAATAAATCATTTTAGGCTCCGTGGGAATTGAAATTGGGCAGGGTAAATAGAATCTTATAAATAAGTCGTCTCAACGTGGCCTGGCCACAATTTAAAAAAGGCATTGAAAGCCGAAATTACTGTCATAATAATTTTAAAAATTGATAAAATTCTTGCAGAATTGGATGATTCTTGCAGATGGCCGGCTTGACGCGCCAGCGATGTTTAAGATATTGGATCCAAAAACACAATTCGTTCCGCTTGCTACCGGTTTGCACACGGGCCCGGGCAACTTCGCGCGTAACTTTGAGAATTCGCTTTCCATTCAACATTTATAGTAGGCATTATATTGATAGGTGATATTTTTAATGAGATTCATAGATTTTATATTTTTCTGTAAGTAATTTTAGGCGATATAATTTACCAGTACTGCACACGAGCACGCTATGCAACCAGCCGCCCTTGGTTGTGAGGCTGAAGATAATGGGGAGGGGAAGGAAATGGGGAAGAGGAAGGTGGGAAGTACCTGGCTATTCAGATCTGACCACCAAACACGGCTAAAGTCATTTCAAGTAACGTTTCAATTATGAATGGCGGTCTTACACCAGGGCGATTCTGAGAGTATCTTCCACTCTGAAACGTGCCTCAAATATACTATATATTATTTTTAATTAATAGATAATTGTGAAATAACACAAATTAATCAAATAAAATTTATTTGCCACGTCGAGATTCGATCCCGCGACCTTCGGAATGCGAGTCAAGAGCCTTACCGCTGGACTACGCCGGCCGTCACTTAAAAGCACCGGCCGTCATTAAAAGTACTTATTTAAAATAGATGTAAATTGTTGTTCTATGTAGGAAAACAGACTTCGATTTTGTACCAAAAGTACAACGTGTAGGTATCAAAAAATACGTCCGAATCCTGCAGGTTCTGACACCAACCAGCATTTGTAGGCGTTCGGCTAGTGTGGAATAAAATCGCCAAGTTTTTCTTGGTGGTATTTTGAAGTTTATTAGTTTGAGTAAGTCAGGACAGTCGATAACGTTATTGCAGATTTTATACAGGGTTAAGAGGTCAAGGCACGTTCGCCGGTTGAATAGAGTGGATACGTTATAATTCGAGAGATTCGAGATAATTACTTGTACATTCAGCGAAGTGATGTGACGTAGTCAATTAATATACAGATTACCCTACTACCCTATTGTTATTTTGTCCCGGGTTATCGATGTTTTTATTTTATTTTTTCTCTACTGTTCTGACTTGTCTCAAGTACGCCAATACTTAAGGGGGGTAGGGTTTTAAAGGCGAAAAAAAGGCATATTTTCATGTTTTTTTTTTGAGATATGAATAATGTTGGCTTATTTATTTTAAATACACCTTATAGTATGACATCTGAAGTATTTTTGAATTTTTTTTTTATTAAAAATATTAATAAATAAGTCCGTGAGAGCGAATCTTCGGAGGCGCTTCGAAAAAAAGGTGTTTTGCGGTGAACATCATAACTCGTTAACGAATCATTTTAAACAAAAAAAATTGAGATGGGTTTAAAAGGTGACATGTTTTTTCAGGTAGTGACGAAGCGTTTTTTTTTTTTGCAGCATGTTGAAGTCAAAAATGCAATTTTTGCTAAAATTTTCCGTGAATATGTTATTATAAAATGAAAAAAAATAGTAAAAAAAAACTCTCCGTCACTACCTGCAGATTTATGTGTGAAAATAGTTTGTAAAATTTCAAAAAGATCAGTCAAGTAGATTTTGAGTTATGATGTTCACGGACTAAAAAACATTATTTGCCAGAAAATCAATTTAAAGTTTTGTTATACTCGAAATATACTTGAATAGAGCAAGAGGGCCGGTCGCTTGAAATGCTGTAACTTCGTTAGTTTTGCTCCGATTTACGTGAAATTTTGGCACAATACTCTCCACATATTGTACATTTAGAAAAAAAAATATTTGAAAAATGAGTTTTAAAACCCGACCCCCCCCTTAAGCCTGGATCACACGCACCGAGTAGATGGGCGAGACAGTGCTCTCGGCCGAGTGCTCGGTACGGTAAATACGTGCATACATATAAATAAAAGAGAAGATAGACAAAAGAGACAAGAGGTATAAGATATACAAGAAATAAACGAAAAACTAGAATTATAAGGAAGACTAAAAAGACAAAAAATACCAGAACTACTTGATATTCAAGAGAGAAGATAGACAAGTGAGATAAAAGTTACAAGGAAGACAATAAATACAAGAAAGACTAGAAAGATAAGGACATGATAGACGAGAAAGAAGAAAGACAAGAGAAACAAAAAAGAAAAGAAATACGAAATATTAAAGATTTGAAATACATGAAAGACTTGACAGATAAGAGAGACAAGATAGACAAGAGAGAAGAAAGTTAAGAAGGACAAGAGAGAAGAAAGACAAGGAAGACAAAAGAAAAAAGAAAGAAAAGAGAGAAGAGAGGCATTACCGAGCTTACTAATTACTTAACTTACAATTGTGCGAAATATGATTTGTTTACGTCAACTATTTGTGACTATTCTCTAAACAAAAATACATGTGACAAACAGACACCGAGGTGATTCCGTTCCTTATTACCTTAGTACGGAATATTAAAAATCATAAAACTAATATTTTTAATTTTTTTACCAGTCATAATATTTTTTGTCTGTGAACGCTTTATTATACAAAATGTTAACCGTTTTATACAATTAAATTTTATGCTGTACACCTTTCTCTCACTGATTCTGTTTTTCTCCGTGATTCCGTTTTAATTTTAACCCTTAACACCACTCGCGGGGGAGTAGAGTCCCCCACCAAGCAGGTTATAGCAAATATTTCTTTTACTTTAATTTTTTTACTTGCGACTCCATGTATTCCTAGTATCACCCGAGAGGTCGCGGTGAGTGGGCGTGCACCAGGCTGGCGTTTTTGGTTGACGTGGTACGCATTTCTGTGGGACCTAGATCCCCCACGTGTGTAGTTACGTAAGTAAAATTTCTTGATTAATAAATATAATATAATAATTAAATTGCTCAAAATGCCAAAAAATGTTTGCCGTATACACTTAGGACGGGTTGTTTCAAAAAATTTGATGAGTTCATCAAATATTTGAAGTTAATTTTCAGGTTCTGTGTAAGTTCTTTTCGAGTTCTGTTTTTTATCGTCATAGGCCAGCTGCTTCACAAAACTGAAATCATCACAGAACTTGAATCGAACTTACACAGAACGTGAAAATTAACGTCAAATATTTGACGAATTCGTCAAATTTTTTGAAACAACCCATCCTTAGTCGATGTTAAAATTTGTGATAAATGTAAATAATAATGTAAGGTAATAATATTATATTGGTAAAACAAAAGATTGTCGTATAAGATAGCATAATGACCAGGTCTGATATTGTAAACAAAACTATTATGATTTTGCATGTTATTGAAGCAATTGAAATTTTTATTTTTAGTTATATGTATAATTAGTAAAACGACATATTTGGCTTTGGAGTTAAGTTTTTCAGTTTCATCTTAGTACTTAAAATAAAGTCTAAAAATTTCTTAGTTTAAAGACACTTTTTAATATAAATTCCAATAAATTCCACAAGTTTGTTTAAAAAATGTAATAAGCTAGTTTTCTTGGATTCATTGTATGTCTTTCATTAATTTTAAATTTAAAAATCCCCAAAAAAGTGCTTATTTCTATTTTTATGAAGCATAAATTCATAGGGCACCTAGGTCCCCCACAAGTGAATTTGTGTAGGCTGAAAATAGCGAGTGTTGCTAAGGGTTAAAGTATAGTCAGAGAAATCATTTTTTACTCAATTCCATCTTCTGGTGACATCTTCGCTTTTCTAAAAGGGCAATTAACTTCATTTGTAGAATCCTTACCGATAACAGACGGTCCGGACTTGCAGCTAAAAAAAATGGTTTTCATGGATAAGTAGTCCACAGACGGACCCCTCTAATCTTGTTTCTTTTGTAAATTGCTCTACCGAACCTACGAAATAATTAGGTTCCAACTGACAATTTGAGCTGATTTGAGTTATTGATTGAATAATGTTCCAACTACACTATTCTTTATTTATTTGTAGGCATTAACATCTTTGTTATTAAAATACAAATAACTTTGTACACATCACTTTATTTTATATACACTCTACATGTTCACTTCATCAGGAGAAAAAGTACACTGAAGTTACAAATTAAAAACAGATCACATGGTAAGGGGTAGAAGGAAGGGGGAGGGGTAAGAGTGGGGGAAGTTTATTGGAAATTTGGGATTACAATATCATTGGACGGGAAAGACCGGTTAAGGGGGAAACTATTCAAAAGAGGGTTCATAATTTTTTTTTGCTTATTAATTACTTATATCTAATTTGGTATTAACATTTTTCCTATTTTATAAGATTTCAAAACCATTTATCTGCGATTTGCCCGTTGTAAAATTTTAAATCAAATGTGTGATCATTACCTCATAAAAAAATGATCTGCGAACTCAGATTCGCTATAACCTTTCAAAGCTCTAAGATGTTCTTTTACTCTTACCTCAATATTTCTGTTAGTTTTACCTATGTAAAAGCAATTGCAATCCTTGCAATTGAGCTTGTAAACACTTGATTTTTTTTTAATTTTAATGTCGCTATCCTTGTCATTAAGTATGTTATTATGTATATACTGATTATTCGTATAAAATGCCGGTTGAATATTACCGGGCACGTTATTACTTATCATTTTTGCAGTATCATTATCAACAAATAGTATTCTACCCCATTATCTTTAACAGAAGGGTAGATGTACCGAAATAGAAAGTGTTCCAACTGCATCAGTTATTTACTGTAATTTGTGAAAAAAGGTTTCAACTGCACATGGAACCTTGTTACTCCGATGTGCCACTGAGGGTCATCTTCCTCCGTTGTCAAGTCCCCCCAGTCTTATGAGAGTGCAGAACTATCAGTGAAAAGAATACGGCATTACTTCTACATACCTATATCACTTCTGCATACACACTACCTACATCTTAAGTCCTGCTGTAGATAAATTAAGAAACTACTGAAAACATTTTAAGTCCTGCTGTAGATAAATATTGTTTTCATAAAAACAAGCCGATGATATATCTTTTCTTTTCCATATATTTTCTATCGAAAGAAAAAGTCGAAAATAACATTATAGTTGTTTGTTTATAATATTGCAAATAATCATTATTATTATAATATAACGTTAACAAAATAACATTCTTAAATTATATTTACATTAATTTAATAGAAAAATCGGATGGATTTCTTCTAATAAAACCCAAAAAATTAATATCTAATTTATATAATTGTTTTACATGATACGTAATATCTACAATCACCACTCTGGCACTCATCGTAATGTTTTTTGTCTACAGATACTTATTTGTCTATGCTTGTTTGTCTACGCCCAAAAATATAAATTCGCATCAAGCCTGCTGCCAGCACGTAAATTATTGCGCAATGCTTGAGACAAGCCACAAGCTTCCTCTGGAGACGGTTAAAAGGCTTGCCGCAAGTAAAAAAACTGTGTGCTTGTGACAAGCCGCTTGATAGTCTCCGTAGCCCCTCCGTAGCATAATGCTAGTGTCACATTTAGCGTTAAAGCGCATACATTCCCATTGGCAATGTATGACGAGCGATATGCTGAAATAGGTCAAGCCAAATAACGCTGGCGCTTTTAACGCTAAGTGTGACACTCGTGTTAGGAATATTAATATAATGTTGCTAGTAAGAAATCATTGGCAGTATTGAAAAATGTTGGTTACTATTTTTTTTGCCGTACTTTAAACAAAATGTTTCCATACCGATATAGCTATTGCTCCTGTTATATTTAGCGATTAATTCGATTAATCACCGATTCTGTTGATGTACCGATTAAAAAATATCGATTTATCTATATGTCTCGATTGTGCCCATCACTGTCGTCAGTGTTGGTTTATTTATGACTAGCTTTTCCCCGCGGCTTCGCTCGCATGGTATTACGGGAAATTACTGAAGCGGTTGAACTTATCAATTATACCCCCTCCTCCCCACCCCCACCCCCTCCCGAATTCCATACATTCATTCCCTTACATTCATTTTTCAAACATCTCGCCTGCCACCTAAATTTCATAAAGCTATAGCTCAAAGAAAAAAGAATTATACAATTTTGTTCATTCGTTCGGAATTTATGCGCTTACAAACATTTCGGATGTTTATTTTTAATTAAATATTTGAAAGTTTGTGAATATAATAAAAAATTACAGTATTTATTCAGTTCATTTATTCAGTCTTTATAATCGTTACGAATTATATTTTTAATGTAGGAACTGACATTTATTCCAAAACAGAAGCTTGTCCAAAAAAATAAAACATATTCTAATATTTGAATTTTCTGAAGCAGTAGCAATTGTTTCCATGGAAACGATTTTTTTCTGACGTTAGCAAAAATTTGCTTTAGTTAGCGACAGAAAACGTATAACAAATATAATATATTAATATTTATAATTTCATTACGCCAGAGCTTACCATCATATACAAAATATAGTCTGCGCATATAATTTAGCTTTCTATTGGTGAATGAATTTTTAAAGTCTTTATATTGTGTTATCCGTGAAAAGGTCATAAACAAACTCGAGCAGTTTCGCATTTATAATATTATAGTATAGTATAGTATAGTATATAGTATATAGTAAATAGTAAATAGTAAATAAACAACCTATTTCTATGGACAGATATTGAGGCTTGTGTTGCCAACTTGACGGATTTCCCGTCATATCTAGCGGATTGGAGTGCTCCGAAACGGGAGAATTTTGTGTTTAACGGAATTTACAGTATGACGGATTTCCTAGCGGATTCGAATAAAGTAACAAAATACAAAATTTTATAGGGGAAAATAGACTATATTTATGGATTTATGGAAAAATTTTTATCCCTGAAATTCTCTAGTCCCCCCCCCATGTCGGACCAAAATATGGGTGTCTGACGGAATTTTGACCGACGATCCGTCACGATCTAGCGGGAACGGAGATTCAGCGCTGGCAACACTGGAGGCTGTATATGTATAGTTCATTTATGGAGGTGACATTCTCAAAATATAATAATATTGTGTTATTCGGTCCAATTTGGCCAGTTTTACACGACTAATATTAATCGCCAGTTTATTTGATGATTCGCAACACGAAATATACTGTTCACCAGCTAATGGGTTTATTCAACAAGTGCTACAAGTGATAACCAATGAACATTGAAACTGGAGCAGAGAAATGAATATAAGTCGTCAGACATGGGCTGTAATTTATATCAACATTAACATCTTCGCTTCATTGTCAATACTATGTTTGAAGTTTGGGACTGCCGACGGTAAATAACTTTTCTTGTTTTTTTGGTGGTTTTCGTAACCATTCCAAACGTACGATAGTTGTTTATTTTACAATTCGTTTTGGGTTTCTTATCTTGTCAACAATTGTGAATGTTATGATTCCCCTCCCAAACATACAATACTATTACCAGCCTGCACAATGGCTGCTGTTAATTTATAGCTGCGAAATTTATGTCTGCAATCATGTTAAAAACATGTATTTGTTTGTCTCATTTTAGGTTATTCATCATCCACTGGTCCTATCCTTCTCTACACGACCAAAAATGATATTCGAATTAAGAATAGCACACAATCTTCAAAGTTTGTGACCATTGTATTGAATTTGCAAGACGGTTATGCAGTAGATTTCTACAGCGAAGGACAACTTGTCTGTTGGACAGATCAAGTGCTGGAAGCTATACAATGTGTCACTTACAACGGGACCTACACTGGGGAGAAGGTATTCTAATGCGCCATCTACAACTTAAAAACTAATTTACACCTAAATCTTAACAAATATTATTCTCTATTTTATTTATTTATTTATATAAAGAAAGAACATTATACATTGAAAGTAAAAAAATTGTGTTAATTCATCCGCCATGCTAGGGATGTCCCCGGCGGATGAAGTTTACAGATTGGATACAGTCATTTAGTTATGCAATTCAATATTTATAATAATAGTTATTAAAAGTTGTAATAATGCAATACAATTTAATTTATTAACAGATTATAATTATTATATTTCAATTCAATTTAGGTAGCAAGTTTTACATATCATAGTTTCTAAATGTAAGGATCCATTGTGATAATTGTTTATAAAATAAGGATCCATAGTGATTTTTTTTTTTACGTGGCCTCATCAATACAAAGGACTATCCCGTCAAAACCATGGTTTCAAAAATTCCCCCATTTTTCCAAAAAAGAAATTTCCTCTCTTATTCGAACGAGAATCGGACATTGTTCCGTTCCTTCTCACTTGTTTAAAATTCACTTCCTTGACTCCCCAGATTGTACCTTCTGTGGTCTAGATGTGGGAACTTTAGATCACATATTTTTTGGTTGTCCCTCTCTAAATAAATATCCTCTCTTTTATCAAGCGTTATCTAAAATTACTTCCCCTCCATACAACATCTCATCTCTTCTAAGTCTAAACTCGACTCCAATCTTCCATATAATTCTGAAATTTGCACATTTAAATAATATTAATTTATAAATTTACTTCTTCATTTGTATATAAATTTACCTTTCCTTTCTCTACAATTTGAAATGATGGCCTAGAACACCCTTGATTGGCGAAAGCCAGAAATAATCGAAAAAAAAAAACTCTACACAGGAGGCCCAGAGGAAAATAATTTCCCTCAGGGCCTATGTCATCTTTGGGGATGCTGTGTGGAGGTTTTTTTTTTAAGGAAAGGAAGGCGAGGAGAGTTCTGGGAAGGAAAAGGGTTTAAGGGGTGGGTAGGAATCTGGGGTTCAGTATTTCCTGGTCATCCACCTCTAAGACCTAGACAAACCTCACCCCATGAACCCGGGCACCCCTGCTAAATCACCAAACGTAGCGAACCACTTGGGGTGACCTATGAAGAGGTATCGGTTATCCAATGAGAGGTTCCCGGGGCGGCGGTACCCATTCCCGCCTCCCAAATTGATTGAGTGATAATTGTTTACAAATGTGCTATATGCAAATATCATAAAAGATGGTATATTTTTGTTCTGTAACTTAAAACTTACTATTTTCTTCAATAGGTGGAAGTTGTAACCACAGGCGTAACCACACCAAATTGTCTGGCTATTGATTGGTACACCCAAAAGTTGTATTGGACGGATGGAGAAACAACGAGAATCGAGGTTGCATCCATCAACGGCACTGATCGGAAGGTCCTGTTCTGGACGGACATTGACCAGCCCCGGGCCATCGCTGTGGCCCCTATGAGAGGGTATGTGTTCTACTACAGTTTTATCTTTTGCTAAGTTGATAATGCCAAACAACTGTGTATGAATTGATAAGGCAAATTTCCAAGTTATAAATGACGTCGTTTAATACTTGGGACGAACGAAATTTAGATATTCTAAATCAGGTTTGTCAACCTGCGTACCCCTTGTAATGAACCGTAAGTCCTCTACGCTATTAAATACACTAAAGAAAGGACATTTTCACGTTCAGGAGGGCCTACAAAGATTTTTTTTTTAACTTTCATAAAGAAAACGCATATCACAGGTTAAGAACCACTGGTCTAAATAATGATATTAAGATAGTACAACTGGACCATTTGGTTCCCTAGAACAGGCAATCTGCCCAGCTAAGACATAATATTAACCTGGCCAGAAATAATAGTACATTTTATTAAAATAAAATAAAACATTTATAATAATAATTGGATAGTTATTATTACCGTTGTTGTGAAAAATCACCTCATGGTTGCTGTACATTTATGACTACCTAGGCTCTATTTAATTTTTTACAAACATACTTCAGATTTCTTCAGGCTTCTCAGATTTGAATTTTGCACGATTTTGAAAATTTTACTTTTTTTACCTTATCTCGACAAATAATTTTCGTTTTGAAGAAGGGAGAGTCGTTTTGAAGAAGGGACGGAAGCTCTGGGAAGAAAAAATACGAGTGTGCTTGTTACATTCTATTTAATACTATGAATACATACGTTTTGGAGGTTAGGTGTATCAGGCGTAGCTCAGATTTGAGACACTATCTCAGCGCCGTGGGGAAAGGGTGATTTTACCTTGATAACTGGGGTGTCTTATAAATCAAAGATCGAGTTTCTTGAGAAACAAAAAAGAGCGTATATTGCACTTGTTATGATACAATTTTACAAACAATGTTAGAGATTCTTACCCCCATAACGGACCGTACTGAAATAAGCTAGCTAGCAAGACGTCGCGAACGAAGCGGGATTATCTCTCGGGAAGGGATCCATGCGGTCCTCTGGGCGGTAGGTCGGCCTATGCAGGGCCAGCGCTCCGGATGGCGTCGTCTCGGGGATCGTCCGATCCCGGTGGTCCAGTGGATGCCCCCACAGGGCTGATGAGGGACCGCTAGCGTGTGGATGCCCCCACAGGGCTGATGAGGGACCGCTAGCGTGTGGATGCCCCCCACAAGTTTGACGTGGCGTCCAGGGCGTGGAATTATCCCGAAAATACACCGGGCGCTCGACGCAATTATACTTGAGGACAGCTCCCAGCTATCCTGGGCTGCGGATGACGAGGGTTATCAGCCTGATTGCCTGGATTATTATCTTCTATCTCAGATATGGCCGACCGGCCCACAAAATCACGCGGTTAAAACATCGCGTCTTGCGAAACACTTTCGCGCAACTTATTGCAATATCGGGTCCGCGAACGCGGATGGAAAATATATTACGTGTTACTATATCACAACACACTTTATTTAAAATTTAATCATGGCACAATGATTGACGTCTCGTCAGAGTCTCTTGCCCGGTCCAGGCTCTGACAGGAAGTCCCCACCTTGCGGAAGAAACTCATTGTTGCCCGTGTAATATCCCATAGACAATCGAGTGATTAAAAAAAAAAATTAAGACCGTACCTATGTACGGTTTGGTAGGAAAGTCATTTTAGGTATAAATAATTTTCATAACATGCTTTAGACCACACGACTGAAGTAAAACTTCTATGTGAGGAAGAGAGAAAGAAAATGTGCACGCGCACTGCTCTCTCTTGCTCCTACAGTGTGATACAGACAATAGGCCTGCACTGTGTCTTAGATATACGAAACGTAACTGGCTATGAGAGAAAGAGAGGAAGAAAATGTGTGCTCGCACCTCTCTCTCTTGCCCCTACAGTAATATACGAAACGTAACTCTCTCTCTTTCTATCTTCACTAACTTATATCTCTCTCTCAACTTCCGTTTGCCTCGCCCGACACTATTCGTAACGCTCTCGTCACGTATTCACCATTTTACTCCCCAAGTTAAGCGTGCGTAAAGAAGTTTTACTGCCAAAAGGTATGGGATAGGTAGAAATCTGGGGTTCAGGATGTCCGTGAATCCATACTCTCAGTGCAATAAGGATAGGCTGGCGTTAGGTTAAATCATATATTCCATCAAAATCTTGTTCAGAATTCTTGCTGATGTATGTTTTTGTGCAATTTATCATTGCTATATTTAAATATAATTAGTTTGTAGGTGCCTATCAATCTCTTCGTTCATTTCTATTGTTTCTCAGTTAATGTTATATGCAGGGCCAGCCCTGAGCCAAAAAGTAAAAACCTCAAGGGTGCTGTGTTAGGTATTATCAGCGCCTGACTTTTTGGCTCCTCAGTGTCTCGGCAACTTGGCACCCAGAGCGGACTGCTGCTTACACAGGGCCAGCCCTGGTTGTATGCTGTGTTATTATTGGATAATTTATTTATTTACGGACAAATAGTCCATTAATAACATAACAATAACACGAATAAAAAAAAGAGATGACAATGAAAGGAAAGTACGTATAAATGAAGAGCATTGACGAATTATAATATAAAGAACATATAGAAGACTACAAGTCAAAGCTTGAAGATGGATTTAAAAGACTTTAAAAATTACACATTTCGTATCTACTGCCGAAAGTCATTTAGGCTAACACCAAAAAATTCAATGCTTTGACTTGCTTTAACAAGTCTCGACATTCTGGATAAAGGAGAATGATATCCATAATTAGTAGAATGTTGATTGAGGAACAGCAATTCATTATTTCGGAGTCTTCAGGAAGGGATGTTAAACTGGATGAGTTGTAACAAAGCAGGTGTGTCAGTAATACTGTTGATAATTTTGAATATGCCGATTAGAGTCCTTTCTACGTTTTTCTAAAGAAGAAATGTTTAAAGTTTGTTCAATTTCATCATACGAGCACTCGCATCTTTCAAGTCCTAATCTCCAAGCAATTCCTCGTAGGAAGCGATGTTGTACTGATTCGATGTGACAAATATGGACAGCATAGAAAAGAGACCAAATGATACTAGCATATTCAAGGTGAGGGCGAACCAGCGAACAGTAAAGAGTTTTAAGTTTACTTATACGTTTAAAGTCAGCGGTAATTCTACGAATGAAGCCGAGTAGTTTAAGTGATTTGTTTACGACGTTATTAATGTGATCACGGAAAGAAAGTTTGTAGTCTAGAACCCCTAGGTCCTTGATATATGTGACAGTAGAGAGACTAATATAAAAAAATTCTATTGTCACCTATAAGGTTCACATTATTTTGTTTCAGTTTGCTATTCTGGACGGACTGGGGAGACGTGCCCAAGATAGAGCGGGCGGGCATGAACGGCGATCCCAAGACTCGGCACGTCATCATCACGCAGAACATCTTCTGGCCGAATGGGCTCACAGTGGACTACGACACAGAGCGCATCTTTTGGGTGGATGCCAAACTCAAGTTCATTGACGTCATGGACTTTGACGGCAAGAACCGGCTCAACATCGTCAAGGAGGGCCTGGCGCATCCCTTTGCCTTGACCTTGTTTAGCAATAAACTGTATTGGACGGATTGGGAAACCTGGTGAGTACTTTCAATTCATTTCTCTGCTTAATATTGTGATGATACGCCCTGACTACGTGCACCAAATCGTGATGAATCTACCCTGGCTACGCTGTATCAAATATGTTGAGATTCTACCCCTATGTACGATCACGGCACCGAATGCGCTGTGTCGCGCCTACCCTCGTAGCTTCAATTTTCGTAGCTTTCTATCATGATGTACCTAGCCTATCATTTAGGGTATTTCTAGTCTAACTTTAAGTCATTCGCACTTTTGCGAAGACCTCTTCTCTCAACCTATTTTTCAAACTTCTACATTATTCTGAGCTAGTCTAACCCTATTGTTCGCAATCCCTGTGATAATTTCACACAGTAATTAAGATTTTTGAATTTTCGTGTACATTAACTTCGTATCCTGCATTGTGTAATTTTTTGTTTTAGGATTTACACCCATACGCGTAATAAAACGCATACAAATGTAAAGAGTATAATGTATGGTTTTGTGGTAACTTCGGTTCTTTAGAGTAAGAGTGAAAGAATTCTAAATTGATTGATTTAAATATCTTCTACCGCGTTTGATAAACTAACCCTGTCTTAGATTTTGTCCACACCTGATATTCATTTTGTTTATTTCCTCCCTAACACAGCTATATTTAAAATACAATTAAAAGAATAACAGTTAACAATTTATAACAAACATTTCATGAAAAGTATTTACTTTACCTGCGTGATATGACCTAATTCTAGGTCTCAGTTTTTCACCCGAAGTCTGCAAGCCTCCACCTAACATGAATTTTATTTTCATGGTTAGTAAACAATAGATTGTTTGGGGAAGGGATGTGTGTAGGGATTGGGACAAGGATAAAAAAAATTGTTTTCTGCAAAGGTTGGCTCCTCCACTAACCAAATAGATTCTGGTGACCGACTTTCAACAAGGCCTCTGTCAATGCACGGCTACACATACCCAAAGACCGGATTTTACCTTCTGCTGGCTTCCTTGCTTCGATGGAAGCTTTACGTACCAGAGATAAGTACCAGGTCTTCCGTCGTATCTCAGACCTATCCCAACCTCCTCACCTCCAGGTAGTTTAACTCGACTGATTCTAGAAGGGGTATTTCATTGCATCCCTTATCACGACTCTACTCGCGTTGAATGTGGTGCCACTGTTTTTGGCGTATCCATTCTCCCACGTGATCCGACAGAATCGCACTCCTGCCACCTCTTAGACCTGCTGCGATTGCGCCAAGGGAGCGTTCCAGTTGGCTCGCATCAAATCGAAGGTCGACAAGACTATGATATGCAAATGACTTAGAGTTTTCTTTAAGCGCCGCGCCAGCGTATTCCACGCATACGTCTTCTTCTGCCTCCGCATGCCTCCGTCTTGGCAATACCGTCACAGGGCCTAAAGTTTCTCTCTCCCTCATGGAACGTTTGACACTAACCTTCCCCAGAGACACATAATTGCATACAACAATCCGGAAGTCTAAATAACGTGGTTAAAATTTAGGATTTGGGACTGTATGTCTTCAATCACTACCAGTGCTTTTTAATGTGGTCACTGAGTCCACGTGTTTAGGTATGAAAGGATAGGGGATACCTATCCTATTGGGTAGGTATAAATGGAAAAGTGAGTTTTTGGTTTGGCTTTATTTTTATTGAGGAAGCCCTCCTCATGAAGTAGTAGGTATTCACCTAGATAACTAGAAAGGCAACGTTATTTACAAAGTTCTAATTTCAATTTTGATAAATTTAATTTTTTTATTTTAAACTTTCAGACCACAATTGATAAACTTATCCCTAGATTCTTATTATCCATTGATTCAAATGTGGGTTACCTGGTCACTATGTGACATTGAAAAATTCCTCAATCGAAGGTCACATAAACAGACCCTAATTTTGTTGATGAAGGAAGCGGCTATTATTCGTTTATATAAACATGCTGATACTGAAGCTCGTTCAAAATAAACAAAGTAAAAAGAATGTCAATGTTTTGTTTACCAATCTACGGTATGTGGGATGAATGATCTTTGTAATCAACCCTCATAAGTTCTCAGCACCTAATATGAATGCTAAGCGCAACGAATTTATATTCTGAGTATGTATTTGTCGTTGCAATTCCGAAGGCCGAAATACACAACTAGGTCATGGATTGATCTGACTTCTTGGATAGGTATTTATTTCATAACTCCCACGCATAGCTATTAGTAAGTATCATGCTGTTATTAAAATTGTTAGTTACCGAAATGCTCTGTTCGCAAATTTTATAAATAAGTGTGACTGCTTGCTCTGCATTATCTCCAAGAACATGTAAATAGTTTAGTGATTAAAAAACTTACCAAGATTCTGCAAACTACCTTCCTGCTGGGAGTTACAACAGCGGTAATTTCTTCCTCTAACAAAATACACGCTTTATAATTTAGTAAACTTGTTATTAGACGCTCCCGAATTATAATTCTATCTAAACCAAAACCATAACCTTTCCTACGGCGAAATTATTTTAGATATGCTCCAGATTCGCTAATTTCATAATATAGGAACCCATCCTAAATTTAAAACATCAACTTCTTAAAAATTCCAGAGTGTAAATTTTTTCTCAAATCTAAAATTGCCTCTACTTCGCTGAAATGGATAAAATCTCTTCCCCCTTTTTTTTGTTTTAAATGTATGTTATCTGCTATCTACGAGATATATTAAGTTGTCTTCCAACTATTTCCTCCCCCCTTTTCCCGCTTATGTCTGAAAATTATTGGCCACGGTTAATCACATCTCCCTTTGCCAAATATGATTCGTATAACCCACTATTAATTTAATTTATTTAATTGCATAAGTACTAATCAACTCTCCTGACTTTGATTTCTAGCATATTAGCATTTTTATAACATAAATATTTCACGCTGACTTTTAAGGTTTTAATTTTTCGATTTTAATTTTAATTTTTCTTATTTTGAATTTCCAAACATTGAGAGATTGTTTAACTATCTTTTACTGTTAAATAAACTCCGTTTATTTACTTAACAGTGGACCTAGTTGTGAAATCTTGATAATATAATTATCCATTATAATTTGTTCCAACCCGTCTATTCAGTCGTACTAACTTTTATAAGAATTCGAAGTTTTATTATTATTAATTATACAATATGATTTATTTGATTTATATATTATTTTTGGATACTTTTTTTTTTGCACTTTCCAGAGAGACAACTTTGAGGACTTAAGCGATTTATTTTTCCAGTTAGTTATTAATCCGCGACTTTAATTAATTTATTTTGGTTTGTATTAATTTGAAATCGAATTCGATTTTGAAGATATTATTTTTTTTTTTTTCACATAAGTCTTTACTTGAACCGAAATTTTAATTATTTTTAAGACACTGAAATTTTCTAAGTATTCACAGATCACAACTTCAATTATCACTAAGTTGAACAAAATATCGGAAACAATTATAAATACTAAATTCACTGGATTTAACACTTTAAAACCGTATTGATATAGAATATATTTTTATTAAATTAATATTGACATATTATATTGCACGGATCTTTTTTCTTTAATTGGTACTCAAAAATGTCAAACACTCCCGAATTCAAGTGAACATGAAATTTTCTAAGTCTAGGATGAACTGAATCTAGGTTAAAATTAACTCCAAAATCTCTAAGTTCAAGATTTGCACTTTAAATAAATACCAAAAATCACTTGTCGCGACGAACTTAGATTTCTCCCCGGTCTGAATATTCCTCCCGATTCCAAAAAACTGATCCCCTCTTCCTGAAATTTGCCATTTTTAAAGGCTTCCCAAATGCCCCGGGTCATAGCGTAATTGTTCTTATATCTCGTTATTTCCATATATCAAAAACTAGATTTGCTTACAATACTTACAACCTTTCGTTAAATGAAACATTTATATCGAAGTTCTTCTATTTCATTTCTCAGGGCCGAACTAAGTAAACGTACATTAGATTGCCCATATTAATTTCCTACGTTCGTTTCCAAAATTATAACTCATACGACACAGTTTTTGCGTCCCGTTTTTTCTCAACTTGGAATGTGTCCGTCTGTGACATATTGGATCTAAATTCCAAATTCACGCGGGCGTTTGCAAAACGTAGATATCTCCCTTACTCCGCCTTAATCAAGGCATTTTTATTATTATTTTCCTTAGAGGCATTTTCGTTTTCCCTCAAAAGTATACCCATCATATTTCAAGACCGTATTTTCGCTTTTTTTTGTCGTTAACTTGGTCTTCCTTCATTTTCACCTAAATCTCGACAATTTTGTCTGTTTTTCGAAACCTTACAAATTAATAACCCCGTTCGCCCCCTCTTATGGTAAAATTTAACACCATGGTTAGGCAGAGCTTGATCTGAGGCTGGAATTCCTTTCTACCACCCTCAAAACATCCTTTGTCGTGCAATTTCACTTCCCTTTTCCATTTAAGTAATTTTATTTAGATTTTCTCTATATTAATAAGTTGCATCCTTTGTTTCCCCAATTTTTTATATATTAATCACAGCACTTTGCCTGCTCATTTCCCAATACTACCCTGGGATTTCTGTCAATTTAATGGCTTCTTTGAGGGACCTCCCAATAGGGCATCCTTTTCTCGCATGAAAAGCGATAAATCTTGCCTAATTATAATCATCATTTCGATAGGTAAACAAATCCGAAAGATAAATCCTGTCTAATGGTCTGGCCATAAAAAGTAATGTATTTTTTCGAATGTAAATATTTCATAAGACCCATGTTAAATTTTATTATTATAAAAGTCGTTTATTCGCCCTTAATATTCAAAAATCATGTTCTTAAAAACTGTTTACACGATTAAATCAAGTCAAGCGATCGACAACCCTTATCTCGAATTCAGTTGGCCGTAATGTCTTACTAATTTTGCACATGTTTTCCTTGTTTTACGTACAGTTTTCACTTTTCTAATATCGCTTTAGTAACCTGCTTAACGGCCCTCGGTATTAAATGTTTTCAGCGCGAATTCGAATTTCGAACTAGCCGCAGTGGCAGGTGGCCGGTGCGTTCCATTCAAAATCAAGACACGTACAGAGCAAAACAAATTATTATTAATTAAAGATATTGTGATTATAAAAATTATCTTTAAATATATTTTAGAATGCAATGCAATATAACGATAGCTTGATTCATGGAGGAGATTCTCAGTAACTGAAAACATTTAATATAACTTTTTATTTGGATTTTTTTTTGACACACACATAGATGAAATAGTAATATAATTATAAAGGGTGACAAAAGGCTTGGCCTTTGTTCCAGCCTGGCTTTGTAGTGCGGCGGGGCACTGTTAATACTAAATTGTCTAGTTTAGAATATCTAGAATATCTTTTTTGTTACATGTAATTGGCCCTGAACCTGGTAAAACCAATAGTGAGAAGTATTGTAATTAATTAAGTATTAAGTGATAGTACCAGCATTTCTCCATTTTTGTTAAGTTTCCAAAAGGTAATTTTTTTGGATATTACTGCTTCATATATGAGCATGCTGCGTGCTGAAAGGACATTTAATTTCAATCACGGTGTCTTCGGAAGGGAATTGACAACCAATGGCTGTATATAGCTTGCTTTGGTCTCAAATTGTAGCAAATTCAGTCTACTTTAAAGTGTGTATACTGATTATACCGGTCAGACCCTTCCTTTACTGAAATATTGAGCAAAAACTAAAAAAAGTCCGAAAATTTCATGGTTTTTGGGGTCCAGCGCTACTCGCACAGCACTTTGGAAATTGCAAATCTATTTTTTTAATATAGGTCCTAACAACATATAAAAATTCAGAATGACTGGACCTTTTTGCAAGCAAAGATGTACATCTTGACTGGACTATAATGAAAAATCAAAATTTTCTATCTCGTCAGACCTCCGGATCTTGCCAAAAATCTTCTTTCTCACTTTGACCCCGAACAACAAAATTTTCTCCAAATATCATTCTATATTTTTTATTGTAGACTAAATTTCCTACAATTTGATATATAAATAGTCACAGTAGACCTAGTATTAATAACTTAGATTGTCGTTTGAATCTGAGAATTCAAGATACTCCATACAACGATTGAGATTGTTAGTAAGGAAGGCCCTTAATGCCATTTGTACAAATCTCCACCTACAACAGTCTTTGCGTCAAAATTGGAAGGGTTTTGGGTGCCTTAAGCCATCATCCCGAGCTTAAACCTTTTTTAATATCCTGGATTTTTTCTCTATAACTTTCAACTCCTATCACACCCCAGCATTGTTTCAATTTTCCTAACTTTAATTTCGCTTTTTTCATTCTTTTTTACTCTAATTTGCAAAATCTCTAAAGTTCCATACTTTTGTTACAGCAAATACTAGGTTCCTCGCGTCAATACTGCATTTCCCACGATTTTCCCATTCGCCCAATTTTTCTATTATTTCTGTGTGAAGTCTTTGTAACATATATGTTGTTTGTATTCGTCTTCCACTGGTTGACTCACTCTCAAAAATGCACTATTTTGTAAATAAAACAGAGGTCGGTGTCCGGACTGCTTGACTCGTAGGAAACTGTTTATTTTAAAGTTCAGTCACCTTTCCACCCGTGAGACACTTCAAGGTCTAAGGGTCATTAGTTATCTTCTTTATGACCAAGTTCAAAGTCCATATGAGCCGTGAACGCCCCTTAACGTCCTGATTAGTTAATATAAATTATTATCGGTTTTCTCTCACCCTGATTGGGTGCTTTTTCATTTTCTTTGTTCAAAAACTACGCCTTCGTGGGGAATTCCATTGCTTTATCCGTATTACAGATCCCTGTTATAGCTTTTATCCACCACTCACAGATGCCGCCGATATGCGTTTTCTTTATGAAAGTTAAAAAAAAAATCTTTGTAGGCCCTCCTGAACGTGAAAATGTCCTTTCTTTAGTATTTAATAGCGTAGAGGACTTACGGTTCATTACAATATGTGGTGGAGAAGAGATGGTAGAAGTTAAAGCAACAGTGATTGCAATGGCTAAAGTTAAGCGAGGCCCACATCTTCCGGGTAAGAGAGAACCCCGGTAGTCTAATAGTTGTGTCCACAACAAGGGTTCGTTTTTCATACCGGAGGTCTGCCACTGAGTTTGCCACGACTTTTTGTTTTAGGTTACATTTTATATCATATATCTATAACATAGTCAGTGTTACTAAATTCTCTTATTAAATTATTTTTAAGTTGTGAGATTTAAAAATAAAGCATTTTTGATGCAAAAGTGCAGTGTGTCTTGTTCTTAACCTCTTAAATGCCAGGGAAGAAACTCGAAAATTTCGCGATGTTTTGACTTTGACGTAATATTTTGCGGATTTATTTTATGCTATTGTATATAATGTTTACCGAAACACGTTCCCTGAACAATAAACTATGCTTACAAATAATATTACTTGCGTTTATTTGACAAATTGATAGTTTATCGATCTTTTCATGACATGCGACGCTCAAAGTTTGACAGCTCAAATCGCGGCAGAAATGTCATTTCGAAAGTCATAGATATGTGCAAAGATGATTATTTGAGAGGCTAGGTGTGTTCCTTATATCTGTTACGTCAAGAACAAGAATGCCCCAAGCGATTCTGACCTTGTCCTTCATACATTTTCTTTATACATAAGGTTTAATATCGCATCTCAAAAAATTTTTTTTTTTTTTTTATGGCGCGTCCTGGGCGCGCAATCGGCAAACCAGAGGTTAAGTGCGACATTGTTGTTTTGATGATATCAATCGTAGTAATAATTACCTTATCTGTGCAGTGTTTGTGTAGTTATTCAGTGATTTGTAACGAAGATACAAATATAATTTTTATTTTCTGTAATGATTATAGTCTGTTATTTTACGATTGAAAAATGTTCTCAAAATGACGAAAATGTGCAGGATTTTCGACAATTTAAGTGTTTTCTAAGAGAATAGTATTGTATTATGTAATTATCATGTCTAATTTAAAACCTTATTTTAATTTTATCACATAATACAAAACATGGAGCAAAATATCATGTAATAAGTCACAATTATTTTTAGACGCCGGCTTGCTGTTTTTTACATTGTCTAATACAATTTTTTTGACGTGATAACGTCTTATAAATTGATGAACGCCGGCTGCTTGCACAAAAAAGCATGACTCATTGTCACATTCCGCCTGAGCCGAGCGTGCAAGCGAGGGCGCAGAGGGCGTTCGGCCTAAGCGTTCGGCTTGTGACGCATCTATCTCTCTTCCACTCCATCGTTATTATATGACATTATCACGTAAAATTATTGTCCGTAAATCGACTTTACAGGCAACCAATTTTTTTAAATGAATAATTTAATTAAATAGAGCAAAAATCAAAATTATTTTTAATGAAAATTGTAGACAAAGAATGTATCTTTCTAATGTTTTACTAGTTTTTATGGTAAAAAAAATCAAAATTTAGTGCATTCAATTTTTACAGTCCGCAAACCGAAATTTAAAAAACTAATGAAGAAACTCTTGACGTGAAAAAATGCGTATTCTGATAAAAAATTATATCTGAGATTATCAAGTAATCATCATCATCATCAGTATATTAATACGTGAAGCAAAAACTTTGTACCCCTTTTTACGAAAATTGCGCGGACGGGGGAGTATGAAATTTCGCACACTTATAGTTTATATAGAGAAGTAGTGCAGAAAGCTAATATTTTTTTAAAATTATGCATAAAAAATACATTAAATCAAAAAAAAAATCATTACAATTATGGTTGAATTTTGACCATTGGGCGACCAACTAGTATTGCCTTAAATAAGTACTACATAGGGCAATTTTCAATGCTGAATTTACGAATCTTAAAAATATGAGATAAATGGTGAGATGTAGGTGAATTCATTAACTCTGTAGAATGTAGGCAGTTTATATGTCTCCATATTAAATTTCAGAAGTATGATTTTTTTTAATGAGCGCCGTCGAATCGAAACCAAATATTTGAAAATCTCTAATGGCAGCACTCAATGGACTTTTTTTTTGTATGTGTCTTGACACTCCAGTGGTTAATAATAAGTACTGTTTTACAGCATAAGGGATATTAGGAAGAAATCCTTAAAACTTGTTAATATTCTAGGTCTATCTATTCTTGGGATATTGAAACCAATGGCCCGATCAAGGATCTGATCTTTCCAAAGCCGGTGACCCAGAGCCACGCGACCAAGCCCCCTCACCTACTCACTCCGGTCGACGTGGTGGTGTGGGACGCTCGGAGACAACCTCCGCCGCTAACTCCTCACCCTTGCGCCCAAAATAACGGAAACTGCTCGCACCTCTGTCTTCTCGCCCCTGATCCTCCAGGTATTTGCGAATCTTGATAAAATATTTCACCAAACCCTTCCCTTGCTCGCTAGATGTAGATTGATCCATTCTCAATGTTCCAGGTTACTCTTGCGCCTGCCCCACGGGGGTGAAGCTCCTCAACAGCTGGCAGTGCGCTGACGGGCCGCAGTCGCAGCTGCTGGTGCTGCAGCGACGTGCCATCTGCCACGTCTCCTTGGACTCGCCGGACTTTACCAGCGTCATCCTGCCCATCAGTGGCATCAAGCACGCCATGGCCGTCAACTACGACGCCGCTGGGGGTTTCATCTACTGGACCGACGAACAGGTGATGTCTTCTTCTGACTCTCCCGTCTCGGCTATAATCGAAACAATCTTTAACCCCGCAGGATTGAGATTACTGAAGATGGTTTGAAAGGGAGATATTAAACCACTCGGGCCTCGACCCTACTTTGTCGGAAGGTTAAAATATTTCAGCTTGGCAATAAAATTCAAATAAAAGGAATGTTTCCGAACTTATCTGAAAACTAAAAAATGTTTTTGGAAGGTAATGAAACACGCTTTCAAATTTTGTTTTTAGAAATAACCATCTAATTTTTTAAATACAAAAATTTTGAATGGAAACTTGAAAAAGCTTTAAAAATGGCTCACTTTACGTTTTTTCTAACTAAAATTATTGGTAACAAAAAAAAAACCCGTATAAGACAAATAAATTATAAATGGTATCATCATATTATTTTTTTGTCATTTCATATAAAAATCAATTTAAAAAATTCACAAATATTCACATTTATTTTTTGAATTGTGGCAGGAAACTTTGGGTTCATAAAGGTGTACATTTCATTCTTTTGTGGTTAACTTTTAGATTTGAATATATAGCGTTGCGTTCTTTTTCCAATACCATTTAAATCATATTTCTCACTATGATAGTAAGGGAGACACAATGATTTCTATGAGACCTATGTGGGTTGTTCCGAAAAGCGAACAAATTATCCAGAGGGGTTAAAGCCAATCCTTACTAGTGATGTGTCAGTTCAGCTGGAAGGGGTCTTGAACTCGGGTCCTTTGCGGGAAGCGGATCCTACTCCCACTCCTTTTTAAAATCAACTACTCCAAGAGAACCTGGTACCGGACTCGAGCCGGGAACTGGAACTCGGACTCGGTCCCAAACCCGAAACTCGGAGCTGGGCCGGGAACCCGCATGCCTCCACCGGCGTCCGGTACGAGATGACGCACGATTATCGTTAATATTCTTTGATAAAATCATTGAATTATCTGTGTACTGTAAAGTTGGTGCTGTGTATTTTTGCAATTAAATTTAATTTATTTTTGGCCTTATCAATCATATAAAAATAATATCCTTTGTTCAAGTCCGCGAGCTATTAAAATAATTACCACTGTTTAACATATGTGGGAATTTTTATGTACAATTTTTAACTGGTAGACTTTGGTTAGTATTCGGGATAAGAAATACGTTGTTTAATTTAATTGACTTCTACTGCCCCTACAAAGCTCGAGCTGTCTTTACAAGCTGGACTCTACCTGAACAACTCAGGGATCAAGGTGTCCATGTGTGCCGGTGCCCTATAGAATTTATAGTATTTGTATTTGGACTCCACTTGCCGAGTATGGGTACCGCCGCCCCGGGAACCATTTACTGGATAATAAACTCCTCCGCCGTAGGTCACCCCAATTTTTTGCTATGTTTGGTGACTTAGCAGGGGTGCCCAGGTTCGTGGGATAAGGTTTGTCTGGGTCTTAGCGGCGAATGCGTCTGTCCACCAACTGCGTGGCAGGCCGGATCGGGAAGGACTGATTGAGGGAGACCTTTTGACCTCTTCAGCAGTTCGGAACATCGTCTTGCACCGCAGTGGGAGGGATAGATTTATACGCCCTTCACTCCTGGACCTGACCCTGAAACTGACCCCTTGATTCTTACCCACTCCTCATAGCTTTTTCGTTCTCAAAAAATCCTCTCCTTCCTTTCCTTAAAAGACCCTCCATACAGCATCCCCAAATTGACAGGCCCTGAAGTGAATTATTTTCCTCAAGGCCTCCTGTGGGGAGTAAAAGTAAAAAAAATATTTTTATTTATTTAAAATGCTAATCAGTCCCTCTGTCCATCGAATCATTTTTATTTTATTTCTTCAAACTGTCTTTATACATTCATGTTTGACAAACCACACATTAGTTATCGACTACTCCCAGAGACACCACCCATTAGTTATCGACTACTCCAAGAGACTCCGGTCCAGGAGCCGGAACCCAAATGCTTTCACCGGTTCCCGTGTTCACGGTTTGAGCTACTCGCGAGTCGAGAGTAGGTCCCGGGTTCGAGTTCTTTTGCGGGTTTCGGCTCCGAGGTCCGGCTCCAGCCGAAATCGTGCGTTCCGGTAGCTGCAACAGTAACCAGTACGCGCTGTGTACTACGCAATCCGCATCAAAGAACTCGGGTACTTTTAAAAGGAAGCGCGTCTCGGAGGCCTACGGCAAAATGCAGAACTTACCCATCTCTAATTCTTACAAGAATAAATATGAAAGTTTTGTTTGCAGGCGCTGACGATATCTAGGTCACGCATTGACGGCAGCAACCAGTCGGTGGTAGTGTCGGGCGAGCTGGGCAGCCCCGACGGAGTGGCGGTGGACAGTGTGGCCGGGAACCTATACTGGACGGACCCCAAGGCCGACACCATCTCCACGGCCAGGCTCGACGGCTCCAGCAGGAAGGTAAACCTTATATGTGTATTCCCGTTGCCATGGGATATAATCAACTTAAAGTGCTAACAGCGCGTTTATTGAATAGAGACTGTAATCACTGTGTAATAGCCACTAATAAAACTAAACAATTCTACACATATTATAATTCTCCTCGCCCACACACAGGATTGCATCCTGTTTAAAATTGAACTCTCACCCTTTAGAAGCCGGCAGGAAACGTCTCCGTTACTGCTAGTCTTCTGCTGTCACCCTCCAGTTTATTATACCTAAGGCTGAGGTCCACCGACCCATCCAGCCATTTAAGCTGAGGCCTATTGATAGTTGCTACTAATATAAATATCTACTTTTGCATTTCAGGTTCTGATAAATGAAGATTTGCACGATCCAAGAGCCATAGCGGTAGCCCCATCTCTCGGTTGGATGTTCTGGTCGGATTGGTTCGAGAAAGAGCCTAAGATAGAGCGGGCTTCCTTGGACGGGAGTGACCGAGTGCTTTTGGTGTCCGACCGCCTGGGCTGGCCAAATGGCATCGCCCTGGATATAGAAGCAAACAAGTTATATTGGGGCGACGCAAACACGCACAGAATTGAGGTAACTATTGAAAATCCTTTTATAAAACCATTAAAAGCAGAGCGATATCTACTTCTTATTCTGGTGCCGTTTCCTAACAGATGTTGACTGTCATCAGGGCAATCTTTACCTAGGAGACCGCAGCCCGAACAACTCAGCATGGACATGATTCGAACACTTCATTTTGTCAGAATAAGAATACAGTGAAACCCTCTTAAGAAGTTCTCTCTTAAGACGTTTCGTGGCTTAAGAAGTTTGATTTTTTCAGTCCCTCGGTCCAAAATTGGCCCAATTTTACCCACATATAAGGTTTTCCTGCTTAAGTTTGTTTTTCTAGTCCCTTGGAAAACTTCTTAAGAGGGTTTCACTGTAGTTCATTATGGTAGAAATAGAAACTGAAGGGATTATAAACACAAATATTGCATTACAGGTACCTTGTACTTATCTAGTTTACAATAGAATGTTATTGTTGTTATGTACTATAAATGCACTGCCCAGCTGTAATTGATGTTTAACCGCTCCACCTTTGGGTTATTTTTCAAAAAGTAGGTAAAAAAACATCGGGTTTTTTAAACGGTTATACAAACCGCGCTACTTGCGTAGAGAGTACCGCTGACTAGCAGCATTACTTGTATGGGAGACACAAAAGTACCCGTCCCATATCCCTTAGCTTCGCGATAGCACAGGAACAAACTTGATGTATGCAAACGTATCACGCACGCTTTGTGGGTTTCGGGTGTAATTATTTTTTACCTGAACGTACGTGATACGGTTTGTTGCATTCATATAATATTGCGGACGTATCACGTACGTTCGTAAGTGTAGGGCAGTTAAATAATTATATTTAGTGCTTCTTTTGCAGGTGTATTATTATATTTTTATGAGGTTTATATGTTTTTTTTTTTTTTATTCCACTATTGTAAAACTGCACATCTCGATACAGGAATGCCCTAGTGAGATGTGCAGTTTATGTTTTAATGTATTACTTTATTTTTCAATAAATAAATAAATTACTTACTACAGGTAAATTGCACTATGTTATTGTAATGTAATAATATTTGTAGGTTATCAACATGGACGGTTCTGACCGCAGAGAAATCTTGAGTGATAATCTTCCTCATATATTTGGCCTCACTTTGCTGGATGACTACCTTTATTGGACCGATTGGCAGAGAAGAAGTTTAAATCGAGTTCATAAAGTCACTGGTGAGTTTCGTATCGATAGTCTCTGTTACATCATTCGTTTTACTTACCGATCCTTCAATAATTGTTAGTTCCAAGATCACCCACGCTTTAGTCCTTATCATTCCTGTTTATGTGGTGTTTCAGGCGGAGATAGAGAATATATCATAGAGCAATTAGCAGACTTGATGGGACTCACGGCCTTTAAGCTGGGTGAACCAATTGGAAGCAATCCTTGTGCCTTTAATAATGGAAACTGTTCCCACCTGTGCTTCAATCGACCCAAAGACTTTGTTTGCGACTGTCCTGTAGGTATGTTATTCACATTTCCTTTGAACGTGTGGCCAACGACAAACTGCTCGTGTAGTCGCAATATTTATCTGCGAATAAATTTGTATTTTATTCACGAGGTGAACAACTGTAATCAATATTAATTTCGAAGTGACACAACTATGGGAATAGCTTGGTGAACATTGGAAATTAGGAAGGAATCTGGCTTTCCTTCATTTTTATCCTGCATGTTTTTGGTGAGAATCGATATTATGGCACTGAAGGATCACTGGATGGATTGCTACATAAGTTTCCTTAATAGACTGACTGGTCCAGTTGTTGGAAGGTCATTCAGAGGTCATTCAAGGTATGAACTCCACACTGTTAGACGGGGACAGGTAATGGATAACAGGTTGAGTAAAGGGGAATGAAGGAACATGTGTTAACCCCTCAAATGCCAGGAAAAAGCGAAAAAATTTCAACTTTAACGTAATATTTTGCAGGTTAATTTTATGCTATCTTATGTAATATTTACTGAAACACATTCCTTGAATACTAAACTATACATAAATATAACATTACTTGCGTTTATTTGATGAATTTATACGTTTTACGATCATTTCATCGACCGCAGCGCGATACTTGACAGCCGTGTCATCTGACAGCCGAGCGGCGGGAAAAAGTTCCAGGCCGTGTCATAAACAATTTCAAAGAAAATATATCGCTGCTCTTGGTGGGTTCACGGTATCTTATACCTTATGAACAACAATGCCCCAAGCGATTCTGACCTTCTTCTTCATACGTTTTCTTTATACATAAGGGTTAAAATCGCATTACAAAATTATTTTTTAGTGATTATTTTGGCCTGCGCCGATGGTACGCCGGCGTACGAGCGGCAACCTAGCGGTTAAAAGGAGATACATATAGTTGTGTCAACAGCTCACTTACCTCGAGAAGGACAAAATCGGAATGGAACCGCTTGTGTGGTGATCTTCTCAATGTGACGCATTTTTAGGGTGCCTGGAGCTTTACAGTGAAACCCAAACAGTTGAACTGAACATTTCCAAAGCCTTTGATAGGATTTGGCACTGAGGACTTATCAACGAACTTTGTGCATCCTTGTGTATGTGGATTGCCGACTTTTTGAGAGAGAGAGGTTGATTCAGTAGGTTGCTGACGGTTTCATATCTTCCTCACATCCAATAAATGCTGGCGTCCCAAGGGGTTAAAAAAACTAAATTATTTAACCGCCCTACACATACGAACGTACGTGAAACGTCCGCAATATTGTCGCCTGAATGCAACAAACCGTATCACGTACGTTCAGGTAAAAAAATAACTACCCGAAACCCACAAAACGTACGCGATACGTTCGTGTACATCAAGTTTGTTCCTGCGCTATCACGAAGCTAAGGGACATGGGAAGGGTATTTTCGTTTCTCCCGTACAAGTAACGCGGCTAATCAGCAGTACTCTCTACGCAAGTGGCGCGGTTTATAAAACCGTTTAAAAAACCCGATGTTTTTTTACCCATTTTTTGAAAAATAACCCAAAGGTAGGGCGGTTTTTATAACCATTAATATTTGATGATTTAATTAATATTATTATTGTATTCTGATTGCAGGTTTAGAATTGGGTAAAGATAAAAAAACTTGTTTAAAACCGTCCGCCTTTTTGGTGTACGCTAAAAAAGATAAAATAGTGCGACTGAGTATTGAAAATTCAAACAACGAGCCTTTCATCCTAGTCAGAGATGTCCTAGTAGCCAGGTAAGTCATTTTATCAAATGCAAACAAACGTTCATATTAAAAACAGTGAGCCAAAAATAAATCCCAACTTTTTATTTGAAACAATACACATTCAATTTGGGATCCCTTTATTGCATAACCAACATCGGGACTTCTTCAGGCGGACTCTCTCCACCCATCGCCTTGCACTGCAGAGAGAGGGATGGATTCATATGTACGTCACTCCTGGACACTGACCCCCAGATTCCTACCCACCCCTCATACTTTCTTCCTTCCTAGAACTTCTTCTCCTTCCTTTCCTCCTCCAGACCCTGAGAGATTTTTTTCCTCGTGGTCTCCTGTTTAGAGTTATTGTAAAAAAAAATCATTATTTAAAAAGAATTTTGAGAAAAATGAAATATCTATACAATTGAAAAAAAAAGTTTTCACATAGTGAAATGTCAATACTTACTTCTACAGAATTATTGTTTTTGCGTTGATTTTTTCTGAAGTGAACTCTGAACTCTGAGTGAAGTCTGAACTCTTTTTTTTTTTACATGAGCTCCACACAGGAGGCCCTGAGAAAAATAATTCCCCTCAGGGCCCATGTCATCTTTGGGGATGCTGTGTGGAGGGTTTTTTAAAGGAAAGGAAGGGGAGGAGAGTTCTGGGAAGGAAAAGTGTTTAAGGGGTGGGTAGGAATCTGGGGTTCAGTGTGTCCTGGTCATCCACCTCCAAGACCTAGACAAACCTCACCCCATGAACCCCTGCTAAATCACCAAACGTACCGAACCACTTGGGGTGACCTATGGCAGAGGTGTTGGTTATCCAATAAAAGTTCCCGGGGCGGCGGTATCCATTCCCGCCTCCCAAATTGAATGTGTATTGTTTCAAATAAAAATTTAGGATTTATTATTGGCTTACAACCGGTAACTCGACTCCAATCTTCCTGAATTCTGAAATTTGCACATTTAAATAATATTAATATATAAATTCACCTTTCCTTTCTCTTTGAGATGATTTTCTTTCCTTTCTTTGAGATGATGGCCTAGAACACCCTTGAAGGGTGAAAGCCAGAAATAATTGAAAAAAAAAGGTCCATACAAAAAGTGCATAAGTAATACCTATATAAAAGTTTTGATAGGCATTCAGAATTTTTTTTTTTTAAATATATTTGGGGGAACTACTCAGACACATTGAAATAAGATAATAATTACTCTTTTACATCAAATATCTACCTAGTTATTTCATATTTATATAGATGTAGTTATGTAGATTTACATTGTGAAAATGAACCTTTTTTATTACATAGAGCACGTAAATATGGTGTTTGTCTGTCAAATAAGAGTAGAAAATATAAAAAATGGAACTACAAAATTCGTAGGCTGGCAACACCAATTAACCTGCCAAATATTCTTTTAAAGTGCAATGACACTGAAAATACAGAACACTGTATACACATTTAAAAAAACATTTTTTGTTCAAAAAATAATTTTTTATCGAAGAAGCAATGTTGTTAAAGCACCTACTTAATGACATAAATTTGATTAAATTGTGTTTTACAAAGTGATTGGCTTTCTTTTAATTTAACATAAATTTGAATTTAACAGTAGGTAGAAAGGAAGAATCATTATTTATGGTGATTTTTAGATCTGAATGAGTTAAATATATTCAGATCTAAAATTAGAGACATGATATAAAACCCAGGCAATGCTAGGTACTTAACCCGTCTAATCACAGGAGACCCTAGTTGTCCCAAAACATCATATGCCGTTATAATAACAGGAGACCCAGATTGTCCCAGAACGACCGAGCGTCATTAAAAGTTAGATATCTCTCTTCCTGTCAAGCAAAAATTGTGATTTCTTTTATATTTGAAAGCGAAAGAAATATTGCTTCTTATTGCCGTAGTAATAAATGAGCTATATTGATCAGATATTTTACAAACCCGATCATAAGTGACGATTTTATTTTGCGCCAATGTGTGACGTAATAAACAATTAATTTAAAAATAAAATTGTATGAATGTGATAAAAAGTGAAGTGACAGTTTTATTACAAATTTTCTTAAAAAAAGGAATCTGTATTTAAAATTGTAATTTTCTTTTATTTTATGTTCTTTTTTGGGGAAACCCCAGGTACGTAATTTTTAAGCTAATTCACATTTTCAATATAAAAACTTTAATATTTCAAAACAAAAATCTTAATTTTTGATAAGTACATCGGAAAGATTATTTTATCTAGATTTTAGAACAATTTTTTTTTCAAAAAGATTAAAAAATAACCAATAAAAATGAACATTTGAAATGCATGGGAAGAACCGAGAATTTTTGCGTGCAAACTTTGACAGGCAAAAGTTCATAGATATTATTTTCTCATTATTCGAAAGGTTAACTAATATTAAATAAATGTGAGCAATTTCTTCAAAAAGTGCGCTTTATATTTTATTACAATATTGTTATTCTTCATTTAACACAAAATTGCAAAGATATAATAATAATATAGAGGCGGAGATCCTAGAAGAGACAAGAAGAAGCAAGACAAGACAAATAGAGAGAAGAAGAGCCGAGAAGAGACGAGAGATCCAAGAAAAGGCAAGAAGAGACAAGAAGAGCCACGAAGAGGCAAGAAAAGCCAAAAAGAGTCGAGAAGAGACGAAAATATCCAAGAAGAGACGAGAAGATTCAAGAAGAGGCAATGAAGCGAAGAACAAGACACAAGAAGAGGTGAGAAGGTTCAAGAAAAGCCGAGAAGAGTCAAGAAGAAGAAAGGCTTAAAAAAATTAACGCTCAATCCATTCCTTTATTCCTGCCCATCCCAAATTCCAATATTGGCTTATTAGATTGCCATGTATACCGGTCGATTAAACTCTAACCTCCTCCCTATCTTCAGAGCACGTGTTCCAGTCCTAACAAATCAGTGCCCCCTGGTGTACCGGTCTCACCGGGACAGGAGTGCTCCTGGCTGGGGTGGTACAATCGTATTGTATCGTATCGTATCGTATCGTATCATAGTACCTTTTTAATTTTTAGTATTGCCATTTAAACAGCAGTGGCGCCCTCCTATGTTTTCTACTCTTATTTGACAAACAGTACTTATTGATTTTTGAAAATCTGAATTAGCCACATCTTAAACACCTATATAGAGAATAAGAATTTAAAAAAATGTTTTGGGTAGATATTTCTCTTTGTGGAAATGCTCCCCATTATGGAAGCATTTAGCATGATAAATTTTCTTTGTCGATATCTTGCACGGCTCTCTGCTGGGATCAATTATGTATAAATTTGAATGTTTTATTGTTTCCGTTCCAGTGCTCTGGCAATACATGTGGCAGAAGGTCATCTTTACTGGGCAGACACAGACTCTAAGATGAAAAGTATAGGCAGATGCGCCATAAATGGATCCAACGCTGAAAAAATTATCGAATGGACAAATGATGTTGAAGGTGTGTATAAATCTATTTGTAACTTTATTGCCATCTTATTTTTGTTTTGCCTCAAGTTTTTCCCCTTGTCCTTATTCGGGGATCTTTCGCTTCGACGAGGTGCCTTCATGTTTTTTTTTATGTGAATACCTCACAAGAGTCCCAGCTGCTCCCGTATGGAACCAGTGAGACTATGGCATCCCCAATTGGGGCATGTTTCATACAAAATGAGGCTGAAGGTAGTGAGGAGGGGAAGGAGATGGGTAAAAGGAAGGTGGGGAAGTACCTGGCTATTCAGATCTGGTCGCCAAACATGGCTAAAGCCATTTCAAACAATGTTTGAATTCTGAAAGATAGTCTTACACTGGGGCGATGCTGAGGGTATCTTCCACTCTGGAACATGCCGCAAATATAATATATATTATTTTTAAATTAATTAGTTGTGAAATAACACATATTAATCAAATAAAATTTATTTGCCGGGATTCAATCCCGCGACCTTCGGACTGCGAGCCAAGAACCTTACCCCTTGACCATGGAGGCCATCAAGTGTGCCTTTTTTTTTTTTTTTTTTTTTAAATATGTTTATTCAGTTTTAATTTTACAAAATTTTATTTTACAAATCTTACGAAACTGATCAATCAGTTTGATTGTAAGAAATCTCTCATTTTTTTCTAATTATTTAATACAGTATACTTTTCAGTTTTACATAGTATATACTAAATATAATACTTAATATTAAAATACTAATTATTACGACAAACTAATTATTATAATGTTTTAATGTTTATGAATTGCGTTGTAGTAAAAATATTTTACACAGTACAAACATACGGTGAGAAAATAAATAGATAGGAACTATTTTATTTGATTTCATGTTCTACTTGGGCTATTTCATTGGCCTCCGTCCATTGCAGGTCCAGCCTCTCCTTGCACAACCTCTACAGTTGCTTTTCTTGAGAAACTGTAACTGCCATTTTTATTTTTGTAATTTTATTATTTAAATCAAATTTTGCTAGGGAAATTGTATTTATTTAAACTTGCACTCAGAGGGTTAAAACTGTTGACAATATGTTTTCAGGTCTAGCAATCGATTGGGCCGGCAAAAACATCTATTGGACTGACATCATGGTTCAGCGAATAGAAGTAGCTCGCTTGGACGGATTCAGCCGGAGGTCCTTGATATGGCAAGGACTGAGGAAGCCCAAAAGCATCGCTCTGGATCCTAATAAAGGGTATGTCCTTTAATTCTTTACCTTTTTATACGTCTTATAAATAAGAAGATTTACCACAGCACGTGCTTGTTTAACTTACAGCTGTCTGTAATATCAGAACCATTCATTTTATTTCTCACACTGAAAATCAACAACATAGATCGAAAAGTTAAAATTCATCATAAAATCATCTTCTTCTGGTGCTGTCTCCTTTCAGGGGTTGGCTGTCATCAGAGAAATCTTCATCTTGCAGGATGCAGCCCGGAACTGCTCTGGTTCCAGTCGCGTAGGTTTCTAAGTCATGAAGTAGGGCATCTTTGTCTACAACGCCTTCCCCTGGATTACCACTTGGGTAATCTTGTGTTTGTCCCCCACAATGTGACGACACAAGATTTCATATTTAGTACAATTTCTCAATTTTTGGCTGTTCAATACGAACTTCTAAAGTGATTCCCCTCAGTTTCCGGATGCGCCTATGCATACTATAGCATGTTGTTATGCAGTGCTTTGCTCAACAATGGTAATATAAAGCAAACATAAATTCAATCCAACTCCTAATGCCGCGGCAATAGTGGTTTGCGCACAGCCACTTGCCGGCATACATAGTTTTGCCAGCATACATTTGCAGACGCGCACGCATACAACGCTAGGTGACCATCTTGGAGTCGGCCATCTTCTCTTTCCCGCTTTCGCGCTGATATCAACACGCTGAGAGCAGAGGCTTGAAAGATGACTTGATGATTGTTACGGTTTAAGCGCTGTGTCATAATAAAAGGCTTGTGATCCTTTGAGGTACAATGTTACCTGCACGAATTATAGCGCGTTTGTGTGTGTGTTCTTTAATTTGCGAGAAGCGCCCCTGCTGAACCATCGAGGAGAAAGCCCCTGCCGCCCTCAGGCTACTTAGCCCCAACCATAAGTCAATCCAATCGCCTATTCCTGTTGTGTTGTACCATTCTTCCATTTTTGTTTGTGATACCAGTTGAGAGAAAGTTAACCCCTCAAACATCTAGCGTAGGAATCACTTGTTTGTACCTTGACTATTTTAATAAACTGTATCTTGCCGCATACAACTTCATGGCCGAGGATCCATGCCCTGAAGACCTCCTGCTCGAGAACCTGTTCCCTGGCTAGCCGAATCACACACACACCGGGAACATTCTCCTAACTACCGTGATGATTTAACATAACGAGTGACCAAGGTTTTTTAACCTAACAATTTGGCGCACAAATAGGGCCCTAACCTAACAATGTGTATCCATGTGTATTTATAATATTATAAATGTATTTAATTCTTCCAGGTATATGTATTGGACGGAATGGGGTTCCAAGTCCATCAAGCGGGCCGGCATGGATGGATCCCACCCGATCACTCTCCTGGACCAGGTGAAGGCTAGTGGTCTCATCCTGGACCTAGAGATGAGGAAGCTTCTTTGGACTACCCTGGACAATTCCGCCATTGAAATGGCCGACATGGACGGCTCGGGCAGGAGAGTTCTCATATCGGAAAACATCAAGATGCCATTTTCCTTGACACTGTATAACGACTACATTTATTGGTCAGATTGGGCATTAGGTATGCATATGTATTATTTAATTTATTATTTGGAATGCAAGGAGTCATGGAATTTTTCAAATATTTTTTTTCTCTATATACTCATGTTATTGTTGGTTCTCCCTTGTAAATGTATACAGGGTGTTATAGGACACTTGACTTACTCTAACCAGTGATTCCTGACATTATTTGGAGTAAAAAAGTAAATTAAATTTTCTTCTTTTTTTAATTTTTTTTTTGTATTTCGTGAATTTAACTATGTGACAATTTCTAGACATAAGTTTTATAACTGATATATACTGATAAGTTTTATTTTTCATGTACATTTGTTACTTACATTTTTTAATTTTTCTGCTACCGGTTTCAACACTTCCGTGTTATTCATTAGCAAACTTAAAAATTCTATACAAGTACATAGGAAAAAAGTGTAAGGAGAATATATGACGCAAATGTGAATGGTAGACGAAGTTGGGGATGGCCGAGGAAGACGTGCGATGTTAAAGGCCTCGTCAAACAGAACACGTATACGCGGCGTGTTGTATTGTACTGAACTTGTCTGAACCGGTCAAACAGAGCCGAGCGCATACAGTACGCTACGCTCTAGCGCGGCGCTAGGACGTCGGGTTGTATTTTTTTACAAGATTTTATTTTACGCCGGGTGTTCTCGCTCGACTGTGATAAAAATGATTATTGAAAGATTAATTGAATGTGTCCGAAAACATCCTTGTTTGTATGAAATGAGGAACGGTGCATATAAAAATAGTTCTATGAAGGCAAGATTATGCCGTCAAACAGAAAGCACGCGGTGCTAGGGCGTAATTTACGCCGCGTAAAATACGCCGCCTGTTTGACGAGGCCTTTAGAGTTAGAATAATTAAGTTAATTCGGGCGATGTCAAGAGTTCGGGCTTTAGTTATTAAGTCGGGCGATGTCAAGAGTCAGAATAATAGAAGAGCATGTATGAGACGATGTATGAATGTGAACGAGGCAAGGAGTGTGTGCCAAGATCGAGTTGTTTGGCGGTCCGTCCTCTCTGCCTACCCCTGCGGAGAAACGGCGTGATGGTTAGTTAGTTAGTTTACAAGTACAAAAATGATTAAATTAAATTAGGTGGGGATAGTGGGAGGGGTGATTTTGAGGAAAGGGAAGAACGGTGAGAGAAGTCAAAGTTACATGGGAACATTGTTAATAATTTACATTTGAACTACCCCCACCTAATTAAATCTAATCATTTTTATACAGCCATTTTAGTACAAAACATGGCTGATGCCTAGCGGTACTTAATGCGTTTTGAAGAGATAACCCCCTGGTACATACAAACTTTTGCTCATTTTTGATGCAGAGCAAGTGGCCCATGGCCACAAATAACTTTTGTGGCATTTAAGCCTTTAATTAGGATATTGACGATGGCACATGTAGCGTTTTAACATATTTACTTAAAAATTTTATTTTTTGGCACTTAGAGCTTTTTTTAATTCAGGTATTCATTTTTATAATACAGTCAAACTCGGTTATGTTGAGCACGAGAGAGACTGACTAAATTTGCTCTTTAAAACCATCACTCGTTATATCAGAAAATAGGTTTTTAAAAATAAAATGCAACTACCTGCCTACCTCTATAATCAATATATTCGCCTATGTATAGTAAAATATCATTGGGTAATTTCTCATTATAGCCATGAACTCACTATTCCTATTACTTATTGGATATGTTTTTGACCTTGAGATGATCTGTTTCTGATGTGCGTGTTTGTTACATATTTCTTGTGTTTTGTATTTATGATCATCTAGAATGTGTATATAATATGTTTTAGAATAATAATTATTTATCCACTGGAGCGACAGCGCAATTTAAAACTTTTTTCTCCGATTGCTCGACATTTTTTGGTGATCATTTTGAATATTTTCCACCCAAATTAAAAAAAATCATACCTCCGAATTTTAATATGGAGACATACAGACTGATTATTTTTATTTGTGGAGCTAACGTAAAAAAAGATGAGTTCTATATAGCCAATGAATTCACCTATCTTTTGTCGATTATCACATATTCGTAGGATTTAAAAAAAATATATTATAAAATCGTAAACTTCTATTTAACTACTTACAAATAAGGGAAAATTTGCCAAAATTGGCAGCAAAGCAATCCAAGATATTTTAAATAGTGCCATATTGTGGCAAAAAGCGCTCTAGTGGTTAACCTCTTGAAAGCCAGGACAGAAAAGAGAAAATTATTTTCTAGACTGTCAGAGAGGCTCCCCATTCATAAAATTGAAAGTGGAATCTAAAGTTTTATCAGCGCAGGCGATTGTGATTTTATTTCTTATGCATTTTTCCATGGCCCTCTGGAGAAGGAGACATCAAATTTAATATCCTCCATAAACGGCTGCTTGCACATATTTTTGTTTTTTTTTTTTCATCGGTATTAATTCTTACTGGGAGTAGACTTTCTTGATGGCTTTTTGGATTCTAATTAGTGAATTCGATAATATCATATTCTAACAGTGTGGTAGAGAGCCATGTAGATCTTCATCAGTAGAGGCACTGCTGAAAACCAGCAACATCCCAGGAGAAATCCTGAATTTATAGCCGAGCGGTGGGTGACCTTGGTGACCTTCTTGTCAATAGAATAAATGATAAATAAACAAAATGTATAAAGTTGTAAAAATCTATTAGGGGCCATCCATAGATTACGTCACACGAATTTCATGATTTTTTGACCCCCCCCCATCCCTGTCACACATCGTCACATTTGTGAGACCCCCTCCCCCCTAGTGTGACGTCACATATATTTAAATTTTACATTTTTTCATTTACATTTAAGTTTTGCGTTTTAATAATTTAGATTTTTACATGTGACATCACGTAGCTGATGACCCCCCCATACCCCTTGTCACACTTCTCTACACCCCCCCTCCCCCCTTTAGGTGTGACGTAATTTATGGATGGCAACTTATTATTGTTATAAATCTTTAAGAGTGAATCTTGATCCATGATTATAGGAAACCTAAAAATCGGAAGGTCGTTTCAAGACCATTTGATCATAAAAACTCAATTTTTGTTTGTTTGTTTTTATTTCAGGGAACATTGAGAAAGCCCTTAAGACGACAGGTGGAAACCGAAGCTTGATATATTCAGGCTTAGAGGAGATTTCGGACATGGTTCTGTACCACCAGTCCCAGCAACTGGAGGTAAACAGCTGTTCCATCAACAATGGGGGCTGCTCCCATCTCTGTCTGTCCATCCCCTCTCCCTCTTCAGGGGCCGGGGACCATCCTGCCGGCTTCAGGTGCGCCTGTCCAACGCACTACATTCTGAGCAAAGACAACACCACCTGTACAGGTAATTACATATAATATACTAAATAAACTGATTATCTGATTCACATCAGTAATGATAATTATGTACAATGTTATTTATTTATTTATGCCCTTAGGGCTTTTTTTTTATTTATTTATTTATTTTTATTTTTTTATTTTAACAATAATAATTACATTTATAATATAACCTAGGTTTACATAATAATTAATTTTATGGTTCTACTACTCCATAAGTTGAGCTCTAGGAGCTTGTGTTTATGGGAGGAGTATTTACATGCATAAAAAAAAACATAATGTTCTGAGAAGTATGTATACAATGATCAAAGACTTAAATGTCTTGAATGAAATAAATATACAAATACTTTTTGACATAGATATAAAAAACAATAACATTAATACATTTTTTTATTAGATGTTAATTAATTAAGGGTACAATATATCATTATCCAATTTCAGGGACTTAATTTGCTTTTTAAATTGTTCATATTTCAATGTTCCTGTTACATTTATTTTGTTTTTGGATAATAATATATTGTACCATCTCACACCTAAATATAAATAGTGGTGTTGAGCCGTGGTCGTTCTAAGCATAGGAATGGCTATTAAGCCATTAGTTTTGAATCTATTGCTTATGCTATCTGAGGGATGAATTTTTTGGATGAAATATTCTTTGTAGATTTGATATAATGCGTTTCTCTTATACAATTCTGTGATAGTTGGTACATTAAATTCCCGAAATATCTCTAAAGTAGGGAAGTCGTATGGTTTCCTAAGGATGATTTTAATAATTATTCTTTGTATTATAATTATGGGCTGTAAGGAAATCTTAAAGGCCCATCCCCAACCAATAATGCCGTACTGTAATAAGGACTGAATTAATGCATAATAGACAATTTTGATAGTGTTCTTGATTAAAATGTTTCTTGTTATAGAATACATAGATGTTTTCTTATTCTTTCCACAGTGAGATCTATATGATCTTTCCATTTCACATTTTTATCTATTAAGATTCCAAGATATTTTACATTAGATTTTTGATTTAGCTTAGCGCAGTCCGTATTACATGTACCGTCATTTGCACAATTTTTGGAATGGATTGTTATGTTAATTAAATTCACATCTTCTTGAAGAGAGAATGGAATATAGTATGTTTTTTCTGTGTTGGGTGATAATAAATTGTTATCGAACCATTTTTTTATAACCTTCATGTCCTGATCAGGCGCGGCTCGTCCTAACGTGCAATCGTGCGCCGAACCGCCAACAAAATTGAACAACATATTGCAGCCCATCGCATTCCTACGTAATATTTTTAATTATAAAATTGCGCATATTCTTTCAAAATTTAAAAAAAAATTGACTTTCAATCTAAATATACATGAATTTGCATTTAAAAGATCAATAATATTATATTGTAGAGAATAACTATCGCGGCCAAAGGCATTTGCTTCCCGCGCGCAATTTATATCGGCAAAGAACCGAGGTACATACTATTCCGCGCGTTTCAGTGAAGCGCCCCGTTTGGGAATTATCATTTTGTATGAAGCCCTCAGCAACATGTCCAGACCGTCAAAATACACAATCGTATAGAAAAAATTGCTCCTGCCGCGCGGCGCGCGAAGATGACGGAAACGCCCGAAGAATTCCGAAGAAATTGTTCCGACGAAACGACTGTTCTTACGTAGGGTTTGAATAAGATAGTAAATCCATTTTTTCGCCTGTAAAATGTAACGATGAGTCAACGGGTTTGGCATTGCCGTTATTAGTTTTAGTGACCTTTTGTTTGTGTGCATTTTTGTCACATATTGCAAAACTGATGATTACTCAGCAAACCCCGCGCCACAAAGAGAAACATTTACTGTGTGTTGTTATTGTGTTATTATTTATTATTCACTATATAGAAATATTCTGATATCGCTGTTTATAGATATAAATGAATTTCCTTGCCTTTTTAAAATTAGTGATGTAATAATAGATATGGACTATATTAACCGTTTGATTGCCGATCGTCGACTTTCGTCGATTTGTGTTTTAACGAAGATTGCCGATCGTCGATTTCCGTCGATTGCGTCAGTCGTGCTCTGATTCGCGCGTACGTCGGGTGTGGTGCTGCGGCGTTGGTAAATATTATTCTAATATTATCTTAATAGTTGTAAGATCGTAGTAAACCGTTTAAATTTCAGATTCATTTATTATTTTTTTAGAATTTATGGGGTTTTAAAAAAATATATAGTTTCATAAAAAATGATGTTTTTTTTTTGTGGCATTTTACAAGAAACTGTATGCATTTTTTGGCACTCAAACGGTTAAAAATAACCATAATATGAACCGTAAAAATAAAAGCGGAATTATAGCAACTGGCCCGCCAAAACTACATTTAATTATCAACCAAGATTGTAAATCCGCAAAGAAAACTTTTACACAAAATTGTAATAATAATAAATGTAATAATAATAATAAATTGCTAATAATAATTAATAATAATAATTTGTACAGTGCCCTTTTTTGTGAATAATCACCTCAAGGGCACTGTATGAGTTACGAGTTACTAGGCTCGGTTAAATTTTATTTTTATTTTTTTACCTACTTTTGTTTTACGTTTTTTATGAATTACTTGGTGAACCGCCAAAAATTTAATACACCGGCCGCGCCTGGTCCTGATTGGCTGCATTTGTAATATCGTTCCACGTCTTTTTTTCGATAATTATTGCAGTGTCGTCAGCAAAAGATATAAGTTTACCATTAAGTGTTAATTTAAACATTTGGTTAACGTAAATTATAAATGAAATCGGTCCAATAACAGTCCCCTGGGGAATTCCAAATGCTAAAGTTTCATCTGCACTTAGTGAGTTATTTAATTTTACCTCTTGACTTCTTTGAGTTAGGTAGCTTTGTAGCCAATACCTAACCTTACCAATAATACCGTTATCATTTAATTTATTAATTAGTTTTGTATGGGAGATACTATCAAAAGCCTTGCGTAAATCAATGAAAATGCCAAGGCATTTATTTTTTTATCCAATGCATTGTATGTACAGTAAAACTCGCTTAAGAAGTTCCCACTTAAGAAGTTTTCACGCTTAAGAAGTTTTGATTTTCGGTCCCTTGAAAATTCCATACAAAAAACTGCAAAAAACACGATTTTTTCCCACATAAGAAGTTTTAGAGCTAAAACTGCTTCCCGCTTAAGAGGTTTTAGAAATCCGGCGGTAAAATCAACATAAACGAAATATTGTGCCGTAAAATATCTAAGGCCTAGCGCGCACCACGATTGTATTTTTTGCGACACTATTTTAAAGTCGTGCTATAAGAAATCGCAAAAATAATACTGCGCGCATCGCGATGAAAAATTGTGATGAATTGTTGATTCTCAACATGGATTTCGTACAAATTGCTTGTATTGTTTTGCTTCTTCGGAAGAGGAGGAATAAAAGAAGGAATAAATACTGGACTCATCCTTTTACAGCATAAAGATATGTTAAAGGTTTCTTTTATCTGAAATACAATGATCTTCGACAATATCCAAAAAAGTTATTTGGCTATTATAGAATGACGATTCAGACATTTGACAAACTATTAAGAATTTTTGGACCTCAAATTGCATACAATAATACTAGATGACATGTTTATCCTTGCAAAGCGGAATGACAACTGAGCGGTGGCGCTGAGCCAGGTAGCGATTTTAAATCGTAGTGCGCGCGTGTCCATATAACTTCAAATGCTATAATTTTATTTTGCGACAATCGCGTCGCGCGCTGTCGCGGAAAAATGTGACAGATCACAATTTTAAAATAGCAACTATTTATTTGTCGTATATGCGCGCACATACTTACTAACTCATACGTTGCATTTCTGCGACAAAATTATCGTGGTACAGAAAATCGTGGTGCGCGCAAGGCCTTAAATGAACCTTTTTAAGTCCAAGTCATAAATTGAAAGACGTTGGCTTCACAGATTACGCGCGATCCTAGTACCTGAGACCATAAACAGACCCTTTGTCGGCGGCCGCCGGGCCATAAGCCGTAACCCCTAATCCCCTAACCAGGTACAATAGCAATTCGACATGTGGAACAAATATGCAATGCGGAATTATGTAACGAATATGCAAGCGTCTTTAAGGTTGAGTTCAATATAACCTTTCATGTATTTTTCGGCCTTAATGACAACGTGGGCTAGATCTACATTTGCCGTCTCCTTCAATAATCTTCCTTTTGATACTGAACATAGTGATGTTTCATAATATTATTGTATAAAATTTTTATTCCATCGAATTTGCAAAACACAAAAAACTTTTGATTAAATCTATCGGATCACGGTTAATACGGAAAATTTCACCTTCAAATAAATATATTTAGCTTTATTATTACATAAAAATATGATGAAATATGCCGGGGGAGATGGTAAAAGATGCATTATAATTAGGTTTTTTTAAATCAAACTTCAACATTTGCCGTGCATCATGTTTCAAGAGCCGGCCGCGGCGGTAATCAGCCACGAAATTTCGATTTACCTACGCGAAATATATCGTATTTTTATGAATTTATTTCGAGTGGGTATTCGAATTTAGAGGGCCGGCCGCGACGGGATTCGGCCGCGACTTTCGATTTACGCAAAATGTATCGCAATTATGAATTTTCTTTGAATATCTAAATTTGAAGAGCCGGCCGCGGCAGTAATAAGTCGCAAAAATTTGATTTTCGCGGAAATTTGGGGTATTTTTACGAATTTATTTCGAGTAGGTATCTGAATTTAGAGGGCCGGCCGCGAAGGGATTCGGCCGCGACTTTCGATTTACGCGAAATATATCGTAATTTTATGAATTTTCTACAAATATCTAAATTTGAAGAGCCGGCCGCGGCAGTAATAAGTCGCAAAAATTTGATTTTCGCGGAAATTTGGGGTATTTTTACGAATTTATTTCGAGTAGGTATCTGAATTTAGAGGGCCGGCCGCGAAGGGATTCGGCCGCGACTTTCGATTTATGCGAAATATATCGTAATTTTATGAATTTTCTACAAATATCTAAATTTGAAGAGCCGGCCGCGGCAGTAATAAGTCGCAAAAATTTGATTTTCGCGGAAATTTGGGGTATTTTTACGAATTTATTTCGAGTAGGTATCTGAATTTAGAGGGCCGGCCGCGAAGGGATTCGGCCGCGACTTTCGATTTACGCGAAATATATCGTAATTTTATGAATTTTCTACGAATATCTAAATTTGAAGAACCGGCCGCGACAGTAATAAGCCGCAAAAAATTGATTGTCGCGGAAATTTGGGGTATTTTTACGAATTTATTTCGAGTAGGTATCTGAATTTAGAGGGCCGGCCGCGACGGGATTCGGCCGCGACTTTCGATTTACGCAAAATGTATTGCAATTTTATGAATTTTCTTCGAATATCTAAATTTGAAGAGCCGCCTGCATCGGAAATCAGCAACGAAATTTCGATTTACGCGGTAATATATCACATTTTTATGAGTTTAACGGGATGGGCGCGACGGTCGCGGCCGCGAAATAGGTCGCGAAAATTTCGAATTTTTATGAATTTACTTCGAATATATGACCGACCGAAAATTCGATTTACATGGGAATAAGTCGTATTATTACGAATTTATTCCTAAGAACCTACCCGTGTTTGAATTTGCAACCGAGGAACCCAATTTTCGGCGATTTTTTTACGAATTTATTTTTCGTAAAATTTCGAATTATGTGGGAATTCGTTTTCTACTGTATATATATATAAATTCGGGTTCTACTGTATATATATATATTTTTTTTACCGCGTGGAGCATATAAGCTTGTTTTCACGACAATTTAATATAGGTAGTCATAGGAATGACGTATGCCCCGGACTCGAGTTATTAAATGGCTAAAATTGAATCCCACTTAAGAAGTTTTCCCACTTAAGAAATTTTTTTTCCCCGGTCCCTTGGAAAACTTCTTAAGAGAGTTTTACTGTAGTTGAGGTTAGTTCAGCAATGGCATCATGAGTGCCTAGTTTCTCTCTAAATCCAAATTGACTAGGACTAAGTATTTTATTATTTTCAATATAAAACATGAGTTGCTTTTTTACGATCTTTTCAAAAATTTTTGCAATGTTTGAGACGAGAGATATAGGACGATAATTTGATATTTCTTCAGAGCTGCCCGCTTTAAAAACGGGTGTTACGATAGATTTTTTATAAATGGAAGGGAATATTCCACTATTCAAACTAATATTTATAATGTGTGTAATAGGAAAGCTTAATAAGTTGTTGTATTTTTTCAATATTTCCACTGTGACTCCATCAAATCCTGGTGCAGATCCACCTTTTAATTCGTTTTTAATATATTTTTTATGTCATTTGTTGTTACCGGTTGGAAAACTGATAGATTATTTTGTTTAAGACAGTCCTTTTCGAAATTATCTACTTTATAATTTTCATCGATACGTGTAGCTAAATTTTGACCGACATTAGCGAAATATTTATTAAAGGCATTAGCACATTTTATCGGTTCTCTTATGGCATCAACAGAGTTTTTTCCAATATAATTTTTTTTAATTAGTTTTTTTGTTTTTTCTACTATTAATTTCATTTATTGTTTTCCAAATGTGTTTAACATTTTGTTTAGCCAGGTCAATTTCATTTTTGTAATAGTTTTCTTTAGTTATTTTTATTAAAGAGGTTAATTTGTTCCTATATTTTTTGTAAAATGTAAATATTTTTTTATCTGAGGGAAATTTCTTTGTCAGGCGATAAAACTCTTCTTTTTTTCTAATAGACACGACTAAGCCGTGTGAGATCCATAGTTTTATTTTTTTGAATTTTGCTTTAATATGTATAGTTTTAATATCAGTCGATGCTGTAATATAATTGCAGAGAATATTATCAAATATATTTGCGCATGTTTCAGCACATGTAGATTCTAATACGGGTCGCCACGTTTCCGTACTTATTTTTATACTTAATTTATTATGGTTTAGTGTCTTTTTTGTAAAAGCATTGTTTTCTGAGATTTTGTGATTATTAATATTAAGTTGTTGTATAGAGATACAGGTGTGATGGTCACTAATATTATTTTTTAATATTATCGTAAGTAATTTATCGGTACATTTAGAGTTGCACCATATGTGATCAATACATGATGGGCGTTGACCAGTAATTTCTCTAGTATAATTTTTTATACATAAAATAAAATTCATTTCTGACATAAGATTGATAAAATCAGATTTTATTTTGTTATTATTTTTGTTAGAAACATCTATGTTAAAATCGCCACATATTGTTATGTTCTGTTTATGTTTTTTTGATAAAATAATGCTTCTTAATTCATCCATGAATATATATTCATTGGATCCGTGCGTTCGGTAAATAGCGATAATATTAACCGCTCCCTTGCAGTTCGTCCGCCGGCGTACCATCGGCGCAGACCAAAATAATCACTAAAAAATAATTTTGTTATGCGATTTTAACCCTTATGTATAAAGAAGAAGGTCAGAATCGCTTGGGGCATTCTTGTTCATAAGGTATAAGATACTGTGAACCCACCTAGAGCAGCAATATATTTTCTTTGAAATTGTTTTATGACACGGCCTGGAACTTTTTCCCGCCGCTCGGCTGTCAGATGACATGGGTGTCAAGTCTCGCGTCGCGGTCGATGAAATGATCGTAAAACGTATAAATTCATCAAATAAACACAAGTAATGTTATATTTATGTATAGTTTAGTATTCAAGGAATGTGTTTCAGTAAATATTACATAAGATAGCATAAAATTAACCTGCAAAATATTACGTAAAAGTCAAAACATCGCGAAATTTTTTCATTTTTTCCCGTGGCATTTGAAAAGTAGTAAAAAGTATAAATTCATTGAATAAACGCAAGTAATATTGTTTTTATGTATAGTTTAGTATTCAAGGAAAGTGTTTCAGTAAATATTACATAAGATAACATAAAATTAACCTGCAAAATATTACGTTAAAGTTGACATTTTTTCGTTTTTTCCTGGCATTTGAGGGGTTAACCCCTGGTTTGCCGATTGCGCGCCCAGGACGCGCCATAAAAAAAAAAAAAAATTTGAGATGCGATTTTAAACCTTATGTATAAAGAAAATGTATGAAGGACAAGGTCAGAATCGCTTGGGGCATTCTTGTTCTTGACGTAACAGATATAAGGAACACACCTAGCCTCTCAAATAATCATCTTTGCACATATCTACGACTTTCGAAATGACATTTCTGTCGCGATTTGAGCTGTCAAACTTTGAGCGTCGCATGTCATGAAAAGATCGATAAACTATCAATTTGTCAAATAAACGCAAGTAATATTATTTGTAAGCGTAGTTTATTGTTCAGGGAACGTTTTTCGGTAAACATTATATACGATAGCATAAAATAAATCCGCAAAATATTACGTCAAAGTCAAAACATCGCGAAATTTTCGAGTTTCTTCCCTGGCATTTGAGAGGTTAATAGAATTGTTAATACATGTATACACTTTAATAGAAAGATGTGACGTACTTTATCAGGGCCTGCAGATTTATTTGGTCTTAAAAAAATAATTTTATTTTTAATATCAGTTTCATTAAACATATAATTGTTAAAATCAATTGAATCTTCAATTACAGTATCATGTAATGGGAAAACAGTTTTTGTGTCATAGACTTCACCAAAGCAAACGGCAAATAAGTTTACTAAGTTCTGAGAGTTGTAGGTTATTCTGTGTTTATCACTGGAAAGAAATCAGATTCTTTACTGCTTTGGAAAATTAAAACAGTTGCGAATTCACAATTGCTAACTGTTATAATTTGTTAATACAGTTCATATATATTTTTTAACTTGACTTCAGATCATGGAATTTAATGATATCATTAATATTCCTAGTTGTTTTTGTAAACTGTGTGAGCAATTTTCCTTTGAAAAATAACTTCAATAAATACTGTATATTATACTACTTGTTTCAGCACCTGCGGAGTTCATAATGTTTAGCCAGCGCAACAGCGTGGGGCGCGTAATGCTTGGGGGCTCCGAATGCCCCGACATGGCGCTGCCCCTGTCCGGCATGAAGAATTTACGCGCTGTGGAGTTCGACCCGCTGCACCGCCGCGTCTACTGGATGGGTGGGGGGCGCACGCATTCCATCCGCCACCTCGGCGAGGGAGGCCGGGGGGCCCCCGGGGTGCTGGTGGAGCACCTAGATAACCCCGTGGACATGGCCCTGGATGCCATCGGCAGGACCATGTACTGGACATGCGCCAAGACCAACACTATCAACGTGACCAGGCTGGACAATGTGTCTTCAATCGGGGTGGTCGTTCAGGGAGAGGGGATGATGCCCAGATATTTGGCTCTGCACCAAACTAAAAGGTATTCTAAATTGTATCTCTGTATGAGGGAAGCATGACTCAGAGTGAACGGAGACTTTTACAAAGTGGTTTGATATCACAAAATTTCCATTTTTTTAATTTTTCACCAACATTAAAAAAAAATCATACCTTTCGAATTTTAACATGGAGACATAAAAACTTATTATAGTGCTATGTAGACAGTGAATTAACCTGTATTTTACCGTTTATCTCATATTTGTAGAATTTATTAAAAAAATATTTTAAAAAATCTTTAAGTTTATAACCGCGCGAATCCTGCGTGTTTGTTACTTTGAAACTCCGTGAGTGGTACTTATTTGAGTCAACACAGAATATTTTCAATTTCTGTATATTATCTGTGGTATACTCTATAATGAAAGGTGCATATCTATAGAAAAATAACTTAATTTTAACCGTAAACAGCTGAAATTCTGCGTGAAAAAAATATTTTAAAATTTATTTTTAACTTCATTCTAAAATAGTCTACGAAGTTCGGATTTGCGACATCTCGTTATAGATAAAGCATTTCAATACCTTCGTTTTAAAATAAATGACTGGCCATGGAAATGTTTTAAATAATTACAATTAATATTTTACAAATGGTAGGAAAATGTGGTCCAATTTGGGACCGCTATCAATCGCAGAAAAATAAAAGTGGTCCATTTTTCAACCACAATCGCTCCAGTGGTTAAGCAAGGTTGTTTAATGTCAGCATGTTCATTCAATCTGTATATGTGTGGAAGAATTGGAAGGCGAGGGCATGGGTGCAAAAATGAACACCCTAAAAATTTGTTGTGTGCTCGTGTTGCTGTCCTAATTTCTCACAGTATGGAAAATCTACAGTCTCTCCTGTCTAGTATGAAGTATGTGTGAAGAATTAATGATGAATGTAAGTATGACCAGGGTTATGGTGTTTGAAAGAAAAATTACCTAAACAGTTTGCAATATATCATCCACTCGAGCGATGGAGTCTTTCATGTGTTCGGTTTTCCATTCGGCCATTCGATTGGGGTTAATTAAATACCTAAATTTGGGTAGCTATCGTTTGAGTGTTTTTGAAGTTTTGAATGATGAATACTTAGGGCAAGTTTGTTTATTTGGGAAGTATGTTTATGTAGGCAAGAAGTGGAGATATTTGATGGGATATTGAACAGAGGGTAAATGCAAGAAAGAACCTCTTGAACGTCAGAGCAGAAAATCATCCAAATTTGTATAAAAATGTATTTAAGCGAACGCACTGGGCAGCCAAAGATCGTCTGCTTTGGGAGCGATTTAGTAAGCATCATTGCTGCGGCAGCCTGCACTACTAGCTAAAATGTATGTGGTTGCCTCAGTCCTAACGTCGCTGCAGACAGTCAGTTTTTTGACATGCACAGAAAACTAATTTTGACATGCATAGATAAAATGTTTTCCAAGTCAGAGAGGCTACATTCACGAAAGAAAAAAGTAGAATCTGCAGTGTTATTAGTGCCAGCGATTGTGATTTTCTTCTCTACAGTTTTTCAAAACACAAAGATTAAAATCCCATCACAAGAATTCCGGCATGAATGATATTAGAGCATTCACATGTGAGCGATCACCGAGTATGGTCATAAAAACATTTTAATTAGTCAATGAAGGAATGAACGCGGTTGGCGTAAAAAAAATTGTCCGATGAAGCAAAATTAGCAGTTCACAATGGACTGCTGATATCAACCCTGGTGTACGACAGTGAGGTATAAGTGGCAGAGGAAGGATGAAAGTAGACTTGATGCTGTATAAATGAAATCCCTGAGGATGGTAAAACTGTTTATGACCGTGTTCAAAATATGGAGATGCAAAAAGAATGCTCGGCTTACGTAACAATTAGGAATGGGGCGCTTAGAAAATAAGAGGTAAGCATGTATGAGCCAATGCATGATGCTTGAATGCGAGTGAAGCAAAGATAGAATTGTGTGGCGAACCATCCTCAATGCCTTCACGTGTAGGCCAAAGCCCATGATTATTAGTTAGTTATTATAATTTAAACATTAAATTAATGGTGACAACTAGTTATTAAAGTGTCCCGAACTTTGTAGGCTCCTATTCTGGGCGGACGTGGCAGTGGGAGCCGTGTTCAGATCAGGAATGGACGGAGTGAAGCGAATGGAACTAGCCCGATCTCCCAACATCAGCGCTATCGCCATAGACCCCTACACGGACACTCTCTACTGGGCCGATGCCAAACAGATCTACTCCTCTAAGCTGGATGGAAATAATAAGTTTGTACCTTATCATATAGATCCTATTACATGTATACACCACTCCGTATTAATTATTATTAATGCCGTGAAGTCATCTTTCAGGCCGAGGTTCATCCAAATTTATAATTCTTATCATAAGTCCCCGGTGTTGCTCGGGCTTTATGCAAGTTTTTTTTTAAATCTCTTGTAGACAGTGAGCTTCATCTTGTTTTGAAGTTCAACCTCGGAATAAAACTTTAGATTTGTACAAAAATTAAATCTTCACCGCCCGCCCGGTGTCTCCCATGCGTATGCCCTCCAGACACACTTCTTTATACAAATAGATGCTCAACATTATAAAACAGAGTTTGCAATTCATAAGCGGTAGAAGTGAAACCTTCAGAAAACTAAAGTAGACAAGAGTGGGGAGGCTACGAAGCACCGTACAAAGACGGAACCGGTAGGCTACGAAGCACCACACAAAGAGGAGACCGATTATACTATCTCATTCTCTCGCAGGCTAAATCCTATAGAAATACATACGTGTTTGTCTCTTTTTAGTGTCGCTGTTTTTCATTTCATCCAGTTTCAAATCACAACGGTGCTAAAAAAGTTTTCACTTCAAAAACTAGCAGCCAAATTTAAATAAAAGTAATGCTCAATATAGGCCTTTCTAACATATTCATTTTGCACAACTGATAAACAGTTGCGTAAAATTTAAAACAAGTTTAATATTAAGGAAGTAATCTATTTAGCTGTCTATAAAATACAACACGGTCACAACCTAATTTTTTTTTCTGCACCTTTTCTATTACATATTGTCAATGTGTTACTTTAAGATTTATTACTGTGATACTTACGTTTTGTAGGTTAGTTTAGCCCTTCACCGGGCATTAGCTCAGATTGAGACCCATCTCAGCACCGTGGGGAAATGTTATTTTACCTTGGTGTCTGGGGTTTTTTTAAAAATCATAGATCAAAGTTTCGTGAGAAACAAATAAGAGAATATATTGTTAAGTTCCCATGTTTACAAAATTAACAATCTACGTACAAGATACCCCCTCAACAGACCATTACCGAAATTGGCTAACTAATAAAACGTACGAAGAACGAAGCGGATCATCTTCTTTTGGGGTTCCACGTGGACTTCTTGGTGGCAGATCGGGCCTAAACTGGGCCAGCCCGCTGGATGCGACGTCTCAGGGTCCGTCCGATCCAGGCGGGTCCAGGAGAATGCCCCCACAGGGCTGATGATGGACTGCAAAAGTGCGGATGCCCCCACGAGTTTGGCGTGGCGTCCAGGGCGTGGAATTTGCCAGAAATACTCCCCGCGTCCGACGTAATAATATTGGTGGATATCTTCTAGTTATCATGGGCTGCGGATGGCGATGAGAGTCAGCCCGATTGTCTGGATTATATCACGCGCTTAAAACATCGCGGCATGCGAAAACACTTTTGCGCAATCTGTTTCAATTTTGGGTCCGCGAGCGCGGGTGGATAATTTATTATCCAGGACTGGAGATTTAATTGTTACTTGTTCGCGAATTACTACCGCACAACACACTTAATTTAAAATTTAATCATGGCACAATCAGTGACGTCCCGTCGAAGTCTGTTTCCCGGACCAGGCTTTGACAGGAAGTGGCCACAGCGCGGAAAAACAGATTGTTTCCCGTGCAATAACCCATAGACAATCGGATGATAAAAGTAATTAATAAATTAAGACCGTACCTACGTACGTTTTGGTAGGAAAGTGATTTTAGGGACTAATAATTTTCATAACAAATGATGTTGTTAATATTATTTGAATGAATAATTTGAAGAATAATAATAATAATTTGCAGAAAAATAGTGTGGAAAGGAGGTGTGGTGACATCCCTGGTGGTACTGTCGGGTACCCTGTACTGGATAGACGGGGACAAGCAGCTCATGCACCTGCCCCTCAACAAGAAGGACGCACCAGCGCACCCACTCTTTGTGAAGCCGCGCATCACTCTGTCCACCGATGTCCTGGCGGTTTACAAGGTTCTCATTCAGACTATTCTATACCCAAATCCTCCAATAACAATCCTTGTCAAAGGTTACATTCAAAACGAAAGGATTGATCGCACAATAAGATTTTGGAGGTTAGATTTGTAATGAAACACTTGTGTTCATGTACTGGTAATGTATTTGTTGATTGCATATAACAGTTTAGATACATTATTGTGATGCTGGCTTTAAGAGGAATATAAACACTAGAAATATTTCGATTCTTTTGCCTTCAAAATTTGAAATCGAATGTCTTATTTGCACGAGGCAAAGTGGTTTTTATTTATTTTGTGCACATTTTATAAGAACAAAAAAAGGTAAAACATACGAAACCTCAAAAATAGTCTTAGCCATAAAGAGGTATTTTTGAAAAATTGTTTCTTATTTTACTTCATAGTTAAAGCCATGCAAAATCATTTTTTTAGTGGTTTATGCTTATATTTTTTGTTATGTAAATAATAATTTTATTGTAATTCCAATATGTAAAAAAGCTAGTAAAAGCTTCAATTTATCCGTAGCATATTTTTTAATGTTCATAATGTAAACCAATTCTTCGTAAAGATTAATCTAAATAGGATTTCACATATAACTTCATCTTAAGAAGTGGAATAGACGAGTTTTAGAAAGAGATTGATGACAAAGATTTCAGAATATGTTGACATATTTACTAGTAAAAAAGAGTAGTATAGACAAAACTATACAAAGACAAATTTGTTAAAGAAGACATAGACGTCAAATTGAAGCAAAGAAGTCCTTAGACGGAACTAATGAAGATGAATTACATAAATGACAGGTAGAAAATGTAAAGTTAAATATTTCAAAATAGGACGACACAACACTTAGAATTCTACTTTTTTTTTGGATTTCTTCCAATTATTGCTCATTCAATGTCATCCTGAAGACAATGCATAATAATTGTTTGATTTGTTTGTTGAGCAGGTTGACCAAAAGCACCCCTGCATGCGAGGTGGCGGGTGCGCGGGTGTCTGTCTGGATGGAGGCACCTGTGGATGTGTGCGGGGGCTCGGGGGAGCTCATTGTGACTCCGCCTCGCCCTGCGGGGACCACTTCTTCACCTGCACGCCCCCCGCCATGGCCGGCACTCACGATTGTATCCCAATCAATTGGAGGTTAGTTTTGCATCCCTAATACCCAGTTTACATTTACAACAATATTAATTTAGCGTCGACGCTCAAAGAGTTCACATCTTCTTATACTGTTTTAGATGTGATAATGAAGCGGACTGTCCCAATGGTTCAGACGAACAAGGCTGCAAGCGGTGTCCCGGAAAGTTCAAGTGTTCCGACGAACAGTGCATCGATCTGACACAGGTGTGTGACGGCGTCAAACAATGTAACGAAGGTAACGATGAAAGCAATTGCTGCAGCGGCCCCCACAACTTCCAGTGCCCTGGTACGGGGGTCTGCATTCCCGCCAAGTACCTCTGCGACAATTGGGACCACTGCGCAGACGGGTCTGATGAACTGCCCACCTTTTGCGCCCAACGCAGGAAAGACTCACAATACCCCCTCGGGGGCTCTAAGGCTTCCTACATCATTGGGATAGTGGCCGGAGTGGCGGGAGTCACCTTCCTGGTTTGGGGAGCGTTTTACTGCCGCCGAAGAATGGAGTCGCGCAACTTCCCTCCGGACGATCGAGCGTGCGACCCTCTCAGCCCCAAGCTGCACAGCCACAAGCCCGGAGGAAGCTGTCCATCCAACAGCAATGGCTCGCGACCCATGCTGCTGGAAGGTCACTCCAAATCTGCTTCGAAAGCGTCGGATGGGGTACGCATGTCGGCTCTGGGTATGAATAGTTACGACAGGAATAACATCACAGGGGCCTCCAGCTCGGTGACCAATGGGTCCAGCGGAGGGGGACGCTACCCGCGAGAGCCGCTCAACCCGCCGCCCTCCCCGGCCACCACGGCGCCCTCCAGCAGCGCCGCCTCGCGCCACCGCCCCTACCGCCACTACCGCCTCATCAACCAGCCGCCCCCTCCCACCCCTTGCTCCACAGATGTGTGTGACGAATCGGACTGCACCGTGTCGTACCCCCCGCTAGGAGTGGGGTTGTACCTAGAAGCCCCGCCCCCCACTCCCTGCCCGCCCTCCCCGCCTTCGCCATCCTCGCGCTCCTCCACCTACTTCTCTCCCCTCCCACCACCGCCCTCCCCCGTCCCGCCGCACTACGACTCGTAGCGACTAACCAAATTCACTTGACACTCACTTCACTCACATTGTTTTGTGATTTTGAGATATTAAAGAAAAAAAATATTCGATGGCTAAAAAATATCATTTTGACACATTAGTCTTTTGATAAGAGGTAAGCATTGCTTGTAATTTTACTTATGATGTGTACTCCTTTATAAGGTTCCCTTAAACGCCATCTTTGCAGACATCTTACATTTATTACAATACATACATCCTAAGGCTAGCTTTACACTCGTAATTAAAACTTATGGATTACGTAAGATTTTAACAGGTTACTCCCAGGAGCGTTTACATATGCATCTGACTTGTGGTAATTAATGATCACGGAAGTTTTTCGAAAGTTCGAACTGTGTAACTGCTCATGTGACCATTTACATCCGTAAATTCATTTGCGGTATGGTGGCTTCCTTTCAACAAAGACCCGCTACTGTCAAATTTACGCGATTTTGTCAATAAAGACGAAAATGTCCAAATAACGAATTTGGCTTTAATTAAACAATTCTCCACGCACCTTTGTGCCGTCAAAGGCGAAATTTAATTAATGGATTTCTTTCATTTTACCTGACGGCTGCTGACAGCAACCGACTTTAATTTAAAAAACAGAAACATTGAGATTAGAAAGGATTGGACCGATAATTGAATAGAAGGATGCTCATTTACAGAAAACTCAAATAAGTGGAAATAAATACTAGTTTTATAGGAAAAAATCCACTAAAAACTATTGTCTTTTGATTTTTGACATTTCGCAACGGCGCATTTTGGTACTATTTCTTACAGAAAGTCCCTCAGCTTATCAAACTGATTTTATTAGCTGTAAGAAGGCTGGGATTTCGCGCGGACGCGATTAGACCTGTCAAAAAACTTCCGAAAGAAGTTCTGTAAACTGCTTCAAATTACGTTAAGTGACTTTTGGTGTCGTTTACATTGGTAATTTGGCCATAAATCGCTTACACGAGCGAATTACGGGAAAAAACTTACGAGTGTAAACCTAGCCTAATAACATTGCTGCTCAGACATAATAAATATTTACTTGTGTTACAAATGTTAATTTGTGCCGTAGGAAATTATTTGCATGCATTTATTTAAAAATATTATTTATTGTAAATATTTTACATTTATTCTTCTTTCTTACTTTGTGAACTGTGCTAAGGTAATAATTTATGAATGATATTTGCTACCCAGTTTCACTATAAAATGAAGACTTTAAAAATATGTAAACTCAAAATTTGATAAAAAATATGAGCTTATTTTAAATACTTTTATAAATAGGTTTATTTAAAAAAAAATTTATGAAATAAAAATGAAGTGGTTACCACTTAACCATAACTGGCGAACGTATACCTGTTATAATATTACATAGACTTTATAATGATTAATTATATAAACAATTGCCTACAATAAGTGCCTATAAATAGTTGTGTAATTAGTATTCTAATAAGTTTAGTTTGTAAGATATAAATAAAATATGAAATATTTATAAAATTATTATATTTTATCGAAGATTTGTAAAAGTTCAAAGGGTTTTAAACACAGGCGCGCAATAAAATGTACGGTGAAAGCACTTTTTTTATTGTGAAGGGAACTTTCACTTTATCAAAGATTTACCATATAAATTGGTACTTAAATCAGTGTATGGGTTTTTTTGTGCAAATTAATGCATTTTCATGGTGAAATTACAATATTATGATTAAAAAATATATTCATTTCTTTGTTTCACTTATTCTAACCATTCTAAAGAAAATGGCAACAAATAAATAATTATAATAAATGTTTTATTATCTTGCCTTTTTGTAACAAATAGAGATAATGAAATCTTCACTGGGATCTCCTTCCCAATAGTGAATCTAGGTTATTAACTTTTTTAATCATAATATTTCTATGAAGTTTGCATTTCCAGGGAACAAAGCATACTTATATATTGTCAGTGAATAATAATATACAGTGAAACCTTCTTATAAAGTTTTCAAAGGGAAAATAAAACTTTGTGTGGGAAAACCTTATAAAATGCAGGTTAAATTAAGTTTTTTTTTTTATTATTTCTTGCATCAAGGGACCGTAAAATCTAAACTTCTTATCCACTGCGGCGACAGCGCAATTTAAAACTCTTTTCTCCGATTGCTTGAGATTTTTCGGTAATCATTTTGAATATTTTCCGCCAGCATTAAAAAAATCATACCTTTAATATGGAGACGTACAAACTGATTATAGTGCTATATAGGCAATGAATTCACCTATCTTTTGCCGATTATCACATATTTGTAGGATTTATAAAAAAATATTATGAAATCGTAAACTTCTACAATCACTTACAAATAAGGGAAAATTTGCCAAAGTTGTCAGCAAAGCAACCCGAGGTATTTTAAATAGTGCTATATTGTGGCAAAAAGCGCTCCAGTGTGAATTCTTAACTGCCCTACCTCTGGGTTATTATTCAAAAAGTAGGTAAAAAACATTGGGTTTTTAAACGATTATATAAACCGCGCCACTTGCGTAGAGTGTACCATTGACCAGCAGCGGCGTGACTTGTATGGGAGAGACAAAAATACCTGGACACATCCCTTAGCTTGGAACGAACTTGATGTGTTCGAACGTACCACAAACGTTTTGTGGGTTTCATGTAGTTATTTTTTTACCTGAACATACGTGTTACGGCTTGCTGCGTTTGGGCAATAATATAGCGGACATACCACGTATGTTCGTGTAGGACGGTTAAGTGAGGGTTCACTGTATTCTTCATTTTTTTAATGCTGATGGAATTTTTACATAAAGTACATACAGTGAAATTCTCTTAAGAAGTTTTCCAAGGAACCGGAAAATAAAAGTTCTTAATCAAGAAAACCTTGTATGTGGGATAAATTGGTCCATCCAAGCGACGGAAAAACCAAACTTCTGAAGCAGAAAACTTCTTAAGCGGGTTTCACTGTATTTTGGTTTGAATATAGGAAATAATTATAAAAACCTAAGAGATAAGAGAAAAATATACCAATTATCAGGTAGCTGTATAAAAAGATGTCAGCAGGTTTGAGAATACATTTTGTGGTAACAATATAATGCAGAATTGATCAGCAACCGGGAAGGATTAAATATTTTATTGTGGAAATAATGTTTTAAATAATTATTATTCTAATTTAATGAATAGTGTAAAATTTAATGTTGTTTACTGTAAAATGGGGTGATTGATCGATTTTCAACTTTGAAGCTAAATAACTTCCTTATATGAGTAAAATTTTCAAAATTTAAGTAACCCGCGACACAAAAAAGAACTGATGACCTTGAAACGCCTGAACAGATTTTCATGAATTGTAACTAAGAACCATGTCAATCACTTCAGCTTTCAAACAAACCGTAACATAATCGATCCATTTGTTTAGGAGTTACGATGCCACAGACAGACACACAGACGGCAGTCAAACAGCTAAAAATCATAATTAAGTTGAAAAATTAAAAAAAATATTGTACATGTTTGGGGAGTCAAAAAATAATATGAAAAGATTTATCAAAGTCATCTTTCGGAGTGGGGCTGGGGCGGAGCCAATTACGCCAATTCCCAAAAAATTTGTAAAACAAATGCTTGTTTGAAAATTCAAGTAGTTTGCCTAATCGAGATTTGAATTTCCAATATAAAGCTGTATATATAAATTTCAAATGGATTGAAAATCTACAAAGTCAGACAAGTAAATGAGGTGGAGGGCGCTGGGCTGTTGGCTAAACAGAACATTTATATCCATTCAAATTTGTGTGGAAGCACTTCTAGTTTTCTTCTTTATTCTATGATAGAAACTGACTAAATATACACTCTAAACTACATTGTATCGATGTTGGCCAAAAAAAAAAATGTTGCATGGAAGTGAGTAATTTCTGAGTAGTAGCGAGTTATTAATATTGAAGTCGCCCCATATTACAGTACATTTGAAAATTGTTTTAAAATCTTCCTAAAATGTTTTCGATGAATAGTTATTGATCACATTTAATAAATAACATAATAGTGGATATAAAAGGTTGCATTTATGATGATTTAACTATGAAACTCATCTTCCGTATAAGTTTAGTTTTACTAACAGACAATTTATGTGCAATATGTTATGTTGGATGTTTTGATAAAATGAAAAATCATATATTTTTCTAAAACAAATTTATTTTTAAGGATTTACAAAAATTGTTTTAATTATGTCATTTGTTTTAACCAGATTCTGCCTAAGAGCGGTGTTCCTAGACTTATTGTTTTTCCCTTCACTTCTCATTTCTCTACTGTTTTAACAAATTTTCCAAAGAATTAGCAATAAATTAATGTTTGTTTCGCAAACTTGGGCTGAAATAAACAACTGCATTTTAAATTGGAAAATAGACAACTTACTAAAAGATTATTCTTCAAGTGGCAACTCACAATTTAAATTATGAAATCATGTAATATCATTATGAGGCAAACGCATATCAATTCTGAGTAAATTATGAGTAAAATGCGTATCAAATCGTTACGAGTCAAATGTAATGTCAAATTATTATGACTCGAGTGCATTGTCCAATTCATGTGAAATCATTATGAGTCAAATGTAATGTCAAATCATTATGACTTGAGTGCATCGAGTCCAATTCATGCAAAATCATTACGAGTCAAATGTAATGTCAAATCATTATGACTTGAGTGCATCCAATTCATGTGAAATCATTACGAGTCAAATGGAATGTGAAATCATTATGACTCGAGTGCATTGAGTCCAATTCATGTGAAATCATTACGAGTCAAATGTAATGTCAAATCATCATGACTCGAGTGCATTGAGTCCAATTCACATGAAATCATTATGAGTTAAATGTAATGTCAAATCATTATGACTCGAGTGCATTGAGTCCAATTCATGTGAAATCATTACGAGTCAAATGCATGTCAAATCGTGAGTCCTATCACACACTTTTTTTTTTAAAATCTTTAAAAAAACATTATGTGCATCATGTACAATATTGTTTATCTCTATCGCATTTTAATTTATCATTTTGTACATTAGATTTCTTCATACTGTAATTGGTAGACCAAGCCTGCGACTTCAATATTGAATTAATAAGATAAATAAGTGCCTTTAAATATAATATACTTATTGGGTATCTGAAATGCAAAGAATTATGTACATGGTACTTTTTTACATTGTTCTAAGGAAAGGTCATTTAAATTTTATGAATTTCAGTTTTGGCGCTTACAAACATTAAAAATATACACCTAGGATGGGTTGTTTCACAGAATTTGGACAATTCATCAAATTTCGAAGTTAAGTTTCAAGTTAAGTCGTTACTTCAGTTCTGTAAAGCAACTGGTCCATAATGACAAAAAAACGAACTTGGAGATTATCTTTGAAATTTGATGAATTGTTCAAATTCTGTGAAACAACTGGCCCTCACACTACAAACAGTTTACAAAATGATGATCAGTATTGTGTATGTACATTTTTCTTGAATCTTGGGAATTATTTACAGGGCAAAATGACAGGATATTGTAAACATGGGAACTGGGGATGACATATACATGGCAACACACATCACATTTTTACACTAAGCATAATATTGTTACATTGTACATAGTAGTTATATGCAGACTTAAGTTTACGTCTTCAGTCCTCGACAGAGCATTAGCCGCCAAGTATGACCAATTGACAGCCTTGGATTCGCTTAAATTCTGTATGGATACTTAGAACGGGTTGTTTCAAAAAATTTGAACAATTTATCAAATTTTTTAAGTTAATTTTCATGTTCTGTTATTATATCATTAAAGGCCAGCTGCTTCATAAAACTGAAATAATCATAGTACTTTTACAGAATGTGAAAATTAACTTAAAAAAATTTATGAATTGTTCAACTTTTTTGAGACAACCCATCCTTAGGGCCAGTTGTTTCACAGAAATTCGTATGTAACATTGTCATCAAATGGCCATTTTGTTTTTTTTTTTTACATTTGAAAGGTCCCTGTTAAATGTGAATTCTATGTCCGGTTCAGCTTTCTATCAAATTGTGATCGAGCACAACATAGGAGTTTAAACAAGCATAACGTAGAGTAAAAAATTGATTAAAAGCAGAATCCTGAATCCTGAAATCGGCATTTAACAGGGGACTTTTCAAATGTCAAAAAAAACAAAATGGCGCTGATTAAACATTTGATGACAATGTTGAATTTGAATTTCTGCAATATACCCTACCTTAAGCCTCAATTACATTGAGCGAGTTTACAAGCTACTAGCTGGCGAATTTAATATCCGAGAGTAAACTTGTTCAGTGTAAAATCTACTAGGTAGCTAGTATATATGATTACACTGAGCGAGATTACTAGCGGATAGTGAATTTGCCGGCCTGTAGCTTGTAAACTCGCTCAATGTAATTGAGGCTTTAGATATGGTTAAACCATAAAATATAATAAAATACCTCATTAGAAAATCCTTCCACAATGGCGTGTAAATAAAACTTAGTCTGTTAAGCCTAAAGCGAAAATTCTAAATAATTGATTTGGAGAACTAATCGTCCATAGTAATTTATGAAATGTATTTAAACTTGTAATTATTTTTCGTTCTAGTTCCTTTCAATTGCCATGTCTTTTTTTTATCATTGCAAACTTGACTGATTATAGTAATAATCGAAAAATGTGTATATGCACCACTTGTGGTTCATTTGCCTTATGTTTAATGTATTAATTAATTTTTACAATAAATATTATAATACCTATACAAGATTATTCACTCATTTCTTATGTTTTTGTGTAGTGCAATAAATAAATAATAAAGTATTGCTTCTTACTTGGTAAAGGTAAGTTTGTGGCACTTGAAGTAGTCATGATTGTGTATGGTTTTTGGTGTTTCGTATGTGAGACAGTCAGAATGAATGTGAATATTATTTTTATTTTCTGAAGAAAGACAAACATTCCCAGGCTACAAATAACTTTGAAGAACTCCTACCACCATCATTATAAGCGGAAAATGTTGTTTGTGCAAGACTGAGGAATCTTTTTTTTGCTTTTAGTCGAGCTGTAAAACCATTTTCTTTATACGACGTGCCAATTAACAGTATGTGGAAAGTGTAGGTACTTTAAGTCTACAAAAATCTTTCATTCTGACCATCTTATGTAATTGCCCCTTAGGATGAAAAAATTCTATCTGACACGGCAGTGTTACAAAATAATGAGTGCGAATGAGCACAGATGCATTGCTTGTATCTATTTGATGCATTTAAACAGATGGAATAAACAAACACACTGAAAAAATTTTCAGATTGAAATTTAACCAGCGTATGTAAAACAACAACGTTATATAATAATATATAGACTCGCCAGTGTCTAACAAACTCAAGATGGAATGTAGCAAGTAACAAGCACTCTTGTGTTTTCCGTGAATTCTTAATTCAAAAGTTTTTCACATATGACAAAGATAGAAATTCAAAGAATATGTGTGTATGAACGACGTAGGTATAGGACTTGGCTTTGACTAGAGTTTGCCATGTAATGGAAACATTTTATCATCGCATATAAAGGCATTTTGGATGTTTTTTTATTGCAATTTACTTACAGTTAGGACACAATCTTACACGACGCATGGCAGTTGAGTACTAAAACTACGAAATCGAAGGCAAATACAATTGCCTTGTCTTTGGCTTACCACCTTTGGAATTTACCACTCGTCTATATATTATATATAATGTCATTGCCTAGATAGACCACAGCATTGCTGTGTCGGATGGAATCTTGCTATTCCAAGGGGTTGTAATAATGAATGTAAATGCATTGTTTACAGATGCAGGCTACTATGAATGAGTATTATGGAAATGAGTGATCGTTGTTAATGTTTACACCAAGAGGTTAATGTCCCTTACTTCCATCTGTTATGCGATTTCAGTCGATTCAAATTAGAATTGGAATTCAATGTGGCGTCTTCTTGTGCAGCCAATTCCTCATCCATCAAAAGCTCAAAGTTTCCCATTGCTTCATGAGTTGGCACTTTATTCCAACGGACACTGCAACCATCATTTTATTTGGTATACCATGTTAGTAATACAATTTTTTTTACAATGTTTAATCTTCTTTTTAATGACCTAGATTTTTTCCCTCCACATGTATGACAGCTGTCTATGTATTCATTTGTTTTAAATTCTAAATTAGAACAAAGGCATTTGAAATTATTCTACGGGTAAGAACTTTTATTTTTAGATAAAAGAGAGACTAGAAACATTCACAGGTCACGAATATTGAAAAACTATTACCATTATTATAAGCAGAAAATTTAGGTTACATATCGTTGACTTCCATAAAAGTGCATTCCCAACTTATCTATTTCATAGATTCTATAGGTAAATAAGTGAGAACAGATTTTTTTATGCCATAGAATGCCCGATAGGAATAGAAACTCAATGCTGAATCAACTTCTTCTTTCATTCTATTCTATATGGAATAGACCATAGAACGGAGCAAGTTTGAATGAAATAAAATAGAGCAAGTGTGAATGTGCAACAATTCCTTTCCATTAGCAAATGATTCTTTCTGTGCAATAGATCATATAATGGATCAGGTGGGATCCCATTTTTATTAAAACACAAATATCTTTGTACACATCACTTTTATTTAATATACACTCAACATGTTTCGTGAGCAATGCTCACATCCTCAGGAGTTAAAGTATACTCTAACTTTAACTCCTGTATACTTTAACTCCTCAGTATACTTTAACTCCTGAGGATGTGAGCATCGCTCACGAAACATGTTGAGTGTATATTAAATAAAAGTGATGTGTACAAAGATATTTGTGTTTTAATAAAAATAAAATAATGCCATCACAAAGTAAAACCCTTAATGAAGAAGTTTTCTTCGAAAAAATGGGATCCCATCTTTATAAATACTTACTCTGCTATTCCATCGGGTGGCATAACCAGGGATAGTATATTATCAATCAATTTATACTTCAATATTCTGTCGTTGACGGTAGTTGAAGTTAACGAAGGTGAAGAATTTACCTAAAATAAAAGCATTTCAAAATATTCATGCCGTTTTACCTAAAAATATAGACAATAATTTATTTTACATTCCAGTACCTCTACTAGCCATGGTTTGAGATTGTTATCAATAATTATGTCGTATCCGTAGCATTCAAAGCAATGTCTGAAACATAAAATAATAATTAAGTTACTTAACTCTTTGAGTGCCGGAAGTGCCTATCTGCCACAAAAAATTGTACCTGTTGAACGCCGCCGTGGCCGATAGGCACATTCAAAACATACTTTCTTTTCATGGGATTTTGCATCGTAAAAATGTTTGTATTTTACTAAAATAAATCTGCTTTGATTGGCAACCAAATAATGAATGAGAAAAGAGTTCTTGCTTTTCGTTTCGTAAAGGGCAGCCAAGGAACACTTAACTTGTATACATTTTTTCAACTACGAACATGGTATGCATGGGTCTAATTGGACTCGAATTCAATTATAAAGCATAAACATTGTATTGGGTAATTTTTCTTTTTATTTGTTTTCAAATTTATTGTGAAATTATATTGTAAACCAAATCATAAAATTATCCAATAATAAGGTTTTTCATACAATAAAACACAAGTATGCAAGAAGACATACTTGTATCGGTAAGGCCTCATGAGTTTATGTATTTTTTTTAATGAAAATCTTTTAAACCCAAAATAACTTCTCCAACTAAAATTAAAATGAAAAATGAAAAAAATAATCTCGAAAAATAAAATCACTTAATTTTTCTTAGTAAATCGAAGTAAAGAAAAAATAACAAACGTACTTTTTTGTGATTTTTTTTTAAACTAGATAAGAAAACATTCTTTCAATATGAGCCCAAAGTAAAAAAAAAATGGGAAGTTATGTGCCCCTCCAAAGCGCAGTTTGTGTAGTTTGATGTGCATTTTCCTTAGTATTTTCTTTATTTTTTTATTGTGAAAAACACATCTATCTTTATGAGAAATATAATTAAAGTTCAAGAATATTCTTAAACTTTATAAAATAGAGAGAGAGAAAAAACATTTGTCTGAATTTAAGAAGCTTTTCTGGGGAAACTACTTCTGGTAGATTACCAGCTGAAGTCCCTGTCGTTTCCACAGAATTTTTAAAATCAGACCCTTTTTAGGTCAAGTATGCATTTTTCAAATTTTATCAATCTCACAATAAAACTGTAGATTTCTATAAAATACAAAGAAGTGCGCTGTGTCCGACACTCTCCTATATATAAATTAATAGACAAACACATCTGGTAAAACGGTTCAATTTACAAAAAAATTCTTTTGCAAAAAACCGGTAAGTTATTACGAAAATAGAATCAGCTGGCAAACATGCTGAAAAAGCATTTAGCGTCGTCACACGACAGAGGTATTCAGTCGTGGGAGTTCGGCGTTCCAAAGGTTAATGGAATAACATTTTAAGGAACTGAAAAAAAAGACTTACCTATCGTTTGCCATTACTGGCGCCACCGCTTTCAGAGAGTGGACAATGAGCCATTGAATTGCGGAGAATAACTTCTCGGTGACAGCCTTTCCCCGAGTTCCTTCCAAATACAATCTTAAATTTTGTACACTCATTTTTCCTCCGTGAAGGCTATTATATTCACCCTGACAACATTAATCATGCATAGTATTTACAGTAATACACACATACTTAAACTTATGTTTACCTAAATACTCTTATATGATCTAGGCACTTAATGTATTTATCTCAAAATCTGTAAAGTACTTTACAAAAAAAAATATTCAAGTTTTTTTGGCATAGTTTTACAATTAATAATTCCTAAAAAGTTGATATTTAAATCCAGTGCTGCACATCCCTAGAGAACTGCTGGATTTGATGAATGAGAGCCACCTAGATTTAGCAAAGCCGAATACTTTTGAGGGGAAGTTAGATGGTTGAAGAGGAAGAGAATTTGCTCATCCAATCTGTCTATGTTAGTCACAACCCAATTTTTAGAGGGAGCAAAAAAGCTGCGAAGTTTTTACGCATTCTTGGCTCATTAGAGATACATATTATTAAATATTGCCAATTTCGAATAGCGTTTTTAAATTCACATTAACATGGTTTGTTTTTTCAGGATGGTTTACGATAAAACTACCCAAAGATCCCTATGTAACGTGACATAACATGTTTAGAGATAATATGTTTTATCACTTTATGTAGATACACAATTTGGGAGGCGGGAATGGGTACTGCCGCCCCGGGAACCTTTATTGGATAACCAACACCTCTGCCATAGGTCACCCCAAGTGGTTCGCTACGTTTGGTGATTTAGCAGGGGTGCCCGGGTTCATGGGGGGAGGTTTGTCTAGGCGGATGACCAGGACATACTGAACCCCAGATTCCTACCCACCCCTTAATCCCTTTTCCTTCCCAGAACTCTCCTTCCCCCTCCTTTCCTCAAAAAACCCTCCACATAGCATCCTCAAAGATGACATAGGCCCTGAGGGAAATTATTTTTCTCAGGGCCTCCTGTGTGGAGCTCATGTAAAAAAAAAAAAAAAGATAATCGTGATCATAATACAGATAGAGTATTAGGCAGGGTACATTTCTATAAAGATATTATTTTACTAAAGACATATACACACCCCTTGCTTCTGGACACTCACGTTAGTGAGATGAACGTACATGTTATCGAGCTCTGTTAAGCTTGTGTCATATTTTACAGTGCAGAATCTACAGAAGCCCAGTTTAAATAAATATGCCTTAAGCGGTCGAAAAGATGTCACCAACACATAAAGCCGTAAATCAAATTTCTTTCCTCCAATCAACAGAGGATTGTCAATATACCTAAAAGCAAAACAAGTACACGAATTGTTACAACAACAGTGGTTACTTCATCTTTTAGAATTAAAATTATTCTAAAAATAGACATTTACTTGGTGAGTAGCGTTTCTCAACGGCGGTGAAACAAATATAGGCATGATGCTAATCGGCAGTTTACTCAGAGTTGTTGGAAAAGATGTTGTAAAAATTGAGTTTTCCAGATCCTCACAAAGTTGAGTCTAAATAACAATGAATAACATAGATCGATGAAATAAATTTTTCTGAAAATGAATATGTACCTCGATATGACATAACTTTCTTTAGCGAGCTGTGGATGAAAGGGTGTTTTGGATTCCCTGGACCATTTTCTCAACTTCGAGAGTTTGTTTATCAGAAATATTCCGGCCCCTTGAGATTTTCCACAAGGCTTCATAATCCACGTACTCTGTGGTGACTTTCTATATTCCTCAACAAACATGTTGTAGTCTGAAATAATAATAAGCTGACAGCTTTACTTCTACGGAATGAGAGATGTTTGTCAGCCCCGGATCTACGTCTTTTTCAAACCGGGGCAGAAACTTGATAATGGCGCTCGCTCTCGCCAGCTTTTGAGAGGGGGCGGGGGGGGGGATTATTTGTTATACCTTTTTCTTTACCAAGTTATTTTGTATTTTAAGAGGAACGTATGCGCGGCCTAATTCGGCCGGTTTCATACAAATCTTAATTCCGGATTTGAGATCAAAATACCCAACCAAGCTGAAAATTTATTTTTGCAATCAAAAGGTATATCAAATATCTAGTACGGATGTGAGCTACTTTATTTATTTTTGCATTAAATAATAAGATATAGGCCATTAAAGATTTTAATGTTTCACGATTTTAGAGGTAGTTTGGGCAATTATTTGTGAGTAAATGAAAAACCATAAAAAAATAATTTTTCTATATTTATCATAAAAATATAATGAAAAATAAAATATAAAAATTAAACACTCTTAATAATGCATTCTTTGGGTAGTAATTTAAATATATAAACAACAAATTTTTGTTCCGCCGTAAATAGGTAATTTGTATTTTAACTTAACACCTATCAAAATATATATTTTTTTAAATTTTTATTTTTTATTTTATATTTCATTATATTTCTATGATAAATATAGTAAAATTAATTTTTAATTGTTTTTCATTTACTCACAAATAATTGCCCAAGTTGCCTCTAAAATCATGAAACACTAAAATCTTTAATGGCCTATATCTTATAATTTAAAGCAAAAATAAATAAAGTAGCTCACATCCATACTAGATATTTGATACAATTTTTGATTACAAAAATTATTTTTCATTTTGGTTGGGTATTTTGATCTCAAATCCGGAATTAAGATTTGTATGAAACCGGCCGAAATGGGCTGCGCGTACGTTCCTCTTAAGTACCGGATTGCTACTTCCTTCCTTCTTGTATCCGTGATATAGTATCAATTCTTATTCATAATAATGCATAATAAAAAATAAAAAATTTCAATTGAATGTAGATCTGAATGTAATGGAATTTTCATCCACTTCCCGAACTACCAAAATAGATGAATGACAAAAATTAACCAATACTAAAGTTTACTTTGCTTTATTAATATGTGTGATTAGCATTTTTTTTTGTCTTTTTAAACCATATTTTTTTTACCTGCCCAAGCCCTCACTGTGCCATCTCAACGCCCCCTAATTTTCTCTGGGTCTTCTATTGCCCCCCTGAAAGTCTCAAAAACCCACAAGGGGGCATTATTGCCCACTACTATTAATACTATTGACAGCTACAAAGGGTTCGGAGCATAAATGATAGAAATTGTAGAAATCCATACATTTTTTAATAAATGTATTTAGTTCTGCAACAACAATGGCAATCTCCATTAGAGTATTGCAGGGTACGGAACAAAGACAACAGTATCCCTTTGGGCTAATCAGAGAGACAGAACAAAAGCGGCCATCTCCATCTATTTATTAAAGATAACTAGATAATTTGCCATTTAATCCCAATAATAATAATGGTCTTTATTCCAGGAAATGGGGAGGTAAGTGCAATCTCATACCACCCATAAAGGGTATAAGTACATATTACTCAAAGTGAAAACAAATAAAGCAATAAAGTAGGTAAGGGGTATAACTAATGGAAACAATAACAAAAATTATGCTTTATTGTTCCATAGTACGGCGAAAGAACTAAAAATACAGTTTTTTGCATATTACTCAAAATGAAAATAATTGAAGATTGCCGTCTTTGTGTCATATTTACTTATTATAATAAAAAAATCTTCAAAGCAGAATATTGAATGTATAAATGTTCTGATATTTTGTCAATGGCAAAATATGCACATTAGATACCTATGTATGGAGCTACAATGTTTTGTATTTTATAGTGAAAATACTCACCAGCAGGCAGTACAAATGTTATAGGTATAAAGTCTAAGTGAACATATCTGCTTCCAAGTTGTCCATTGGGTAACACCACCTCCATCTTCTCAGCCAGCGAACTCCCGTCTCTCTCCAGCTCTTTTCGGTACCGCTTGATGTTCTTTACCAACAAGTCTTTTCTTGATAATTCGTAATGATTTGGGAAATGATTGATGATCCTGTAAAATTTGATTGTAAATTGAAAATATTTTTAAAATGTAGAATCAGTACTATTCCCTCTTTGTTTATTATCGCTTTAGTAGTGGGTACATTATAATGCCAAGGAACTCGGTAATGAAATTATCTTAGGGGGTTTTACTTTTCGTTGTTATACATTGTTGTATAACTATTTAATAATATCATCAATGTTCATTAAGAGAACTGTAGGTGTAGCCTTTTTGCAAAGTTGCAAAGTTCAGATAAAAAAATTTAAAAAAAAATAATAATCTAAAATTATCAGAATTAATATTTTGACATCTCAAAGTTGTTAGGTATTTTTTAAATATTGAATTTGTTGTGTTAAAATTTTGGATATCATTTGTATATTCGTTTGCTAAACTATGTAGGCGAGGAACTGGCGAATTTTCTTCATAATTTCGTTGTGAACAGTCACATTGAAATGATATAGAATACTTACTGATTATCATTCATTCGGTAGCCACTTTCCACACTAAACAGGCTGCGCACTGTTTGTGTTCCAGCCCAGTAAAAATTCCATTCATCGTCCGGCCCGACTTGCACCCAACCGCGACGTTCAAAATTATTCACCAGAACAGACTTGTCCAAATCTGTGCAGAACGAAACCTTTGTCCTTTCGACAGCAGGACCGGGTATCCTAAGGCACACAAATTATAAGAAGTAATTCTTTGAGATTCTCGAAGAACTAGGCATCCAAAGTATTATTCTTCAAGATTCTCAAAGACCTAGGCATCAACCAGGTTATCAACCATCCGACTACAACATGTCCAAAGATACTTTAGACATGTTGCTCGTACTTGAGGAAACTCATGGCCTCTGGCGAAATGAAAGGCATTAGAAACAGAGGATATTAACTTTGCAAAAGCTTCCAACCGAAACACTAAACTCAGCCAACAAAACCCTTGGAGCCCTTTACCCCATGTTATGTAAAAGAAATAAAAAATTGTCAACTAAAAATAAACTACACTTATACAAATCAACAACAAGGCCAAAACTAACTTACGCAAGCCCAATTTGGGTCCAATCCCACTTGAAAAATCTGCAAATATTTCAAAATATAGCCATCACAATAGCCATGGGAGCCCAAAAGGGTAAAAATCACATTCGTATTCCACCCATGAAAATGCGTCCATCAACTGGCTCAGCCAGTACAATGTTAACATAAAAATGACCCGACTTCTACCATTCACATTTTTTTGTTTGTTTTATGTGACACCTCACATGACATTTTGAAATATCCTGCTAATAACCCAGAAAACATCAACTTTTTTTATTTTTTACATTAGCTCCACACAGGAGGCCCTGAGGAAAATAAGTCCCCTTAGGGCCTACGTCATCTCTTTGGGTGCTGTGTGGAGGGTCTTTTTGGGGAAAGGAAGGAAATTAAGCCGTGGGAAGGAAAAAGGTATGAGAGGTGGGTAGGAATCTGGGGGTCAATGTGTCTAAGAGTGACAGACATATGAATAAATTCCCCCCACTGCGGGTAAGGCGATGTTTCGAGAGTCCTTCTGGAGAGGTCTACTCAATCAGTCTCTCCCGATCCGGCCTGCCACGCAGTTGTTGGGCATCCGACGCAAGATCCGGAAAACCTCACCCCATGAACCCGGGCACCCCTGCTAAGTCACCAAACGTAGCGAACCACTTGGGGTGAGGTGTTGGTAATCCAATAAATGGTTCCCGGGGCAGCGGCACCCATACCCGCCTCCCAAATTGAAATGCTTAATTCATTACAAGTTTTTCTGTAATGTAATTGATTTGGTGGTGTTTATGAGTATTGCACCAGATAGACTTTTACATATAACTGCACATTCAACTCAGATTTCAATTTTTCAGAGATGTCTGACTAATCAACTGGACAATTGATATGATATTAAGACAATATTTAGGTAGGAGTGAGACGTGAAGTAACCACCATACCTCAACCATCTGATTTCAATCTTTAATCATCACTCATAAAGTATTGATTTTTCAAACACACTTTTTCTACCTTTCCTTTCCATAGCTTCAGTTTCCTTTCTATCTATAACACATTTATCATCTACAATTACCTGCCGTATATGGTGGACAGGTTCGCTGCTGTATTTTTCTTTATTTCTGTGTTCATCATTTTATGAAAAAACACTTTACTGCAATGACACAAGTGAAATCAAAATGACTTGTTTATTAATTTCCATAGCAACTCCAAAATTATTTTCAATAGCTGTGTATTGTAAACCTATATCCACATGCTCAATCTTATTTGAACAAGTAAGCATGTACGTTAAGATGGCAAATGGTATACCGCACAAACGTAAATTGGCACAAGTAAGCATGTACATTTAGACGGCAAAACCGTATAACACACAAAAAGGCTCACATAGAATTCAAATAATTGCAACAGGTTTGCACAATCTGTTTGCACCGTGTACCATGTTTTTTGCGCAAACTGTTGTTGAGATAAGTCACCACGGGCGTAGCCAGGTTTTGATTTAGGGTGGGACAAAAATAAAAATCTGGAGTAGGCACCGAAAAAAGTAGGCTTCTTTTTTTTTTACATGAGTCCACACAGGAGGCCCTGAGGAAAATAATTTCCCTCAGGCCCTGTGTCATCTTTGGGGATGCTGTGTGGAGGGTTTTTTTAAGGAAAGGAAGGGAGGTGAGTTCTGGGAAGGAAACGGGTTTAAGGGGTGGGTAGGAAACCAGGGTTCCTGTGACAAACTGTGTCCTGGCCATCCGCCTCCAAGACCTAGACAAACCTCACCCCAAGAACCCAGGCACCCCTGCTAAATCACCAAACGTAGTGAACCACTTGGGGTGACCTATCGTGTTGGTTATCCAATAAAGGTTCCCGGGGCGGGGGTACCCATTCTCATCCCCAAATTGAGAGGCGAGAATGGGTACCTACCACATATTCGTGCTTTAGGCTCCATGAATACAAAGAATATGAACGGAAGAAGTAAAAACCATCCTACGAAGTGCTGTAAATTTGAAAACGCGACTCAGTCATGCATCAGTCATCCCAGAGGTCATGCATCGGCCAGCCAGGGTGGGGCAAACGCCCCACCTTACCCCACCGTGCCTACGCCCATGCAAGTCACCGCATGTAGACGGCCCTTGGCAGCCCCCAGATGAGAGACTAGTTGAGGAGACTGTTGCGTTGTAACAGTACAGTTACAAAAATCAGCTACGGAATATGGAGGTTTTGAAACTTTTTGAATTTGTATGAATTTTGGAATAGTTTCCAACTGTCGCCGCAACTAAAGACTCTCGTCTGCAAGCGGCCAAGTTACTAAGCTGTGCACTTTTACAAACTAAACAGGCAACCAAAAGAACTGATGAATTAAAAACCAACAACAAAATTATACTTGTGGCCCCAACGTAAATATGAAAACATTAGTTATTTATTACAATAATTTTATTTTGTAAAAATTATACAGAGCTATAAACTAAAGAACTATTACCATATATTTACATTTACATATATTTTACAATGCGAACCAGCCAGGCACTCCGGGTCTCTCGCTGTTTCTTTCCACATATTCTCTATAACCCTTTTTGCTGTCTTCTAGTGATTTTTCCTCATTTTCCAAATCCTTCTTATCATCTGGGAAAATGTCAGGGAATTCAAACGTTTCTCCTCGCGGCTGGAAAAAATTATATTTATATGAAAATTATGGAAAAAATTATTTAAATTTTCAGACAAGATTAATGTCGACGAAGAAACAATATACAGTCTAAGCAATATACAGTCCAAAAATCACTTTTTTATTAAAATCGATAGAGAAGCGAATTCCGCCTGTGTCTGTATATCTAGCTCATAACACAGCCACTAGACGCACAACAGCAAATAAGCAATACCAAACAACCGATATCGGCTATATTTTTAATGAAATACCGCACTTCTCTAATGCTCCCACCACAACATGGTTTTGATGTGATATGACACAATACTCCTCAAAAGTTTTTTGTTTCTTGCACAATTAGTTTGTTGGCTTTTGGGTGGAATTGTTTATTAGTCGATGATAATATTATAATATGCGAGGGGGTACCCAAAAGAAACCGAACTGATGTTGTAGTGGGCCGAGCTTTTATAGTACCGCATTCTGCCGCTAGGGGGCATATAGGACCACCATTCCCGAGTCAGTAAGCCATGCGTCATCGCTAAAAAAGGTTCCGTTCAGTTTATGTGAATTTTTAGTGGCAGTTGTTTTGTGTGCTCATCGTTTTTGCAATTTAAATACTTACGTTTCAATCTAAATGCGCATGAATTACTTTTATTACCTAATCAACCCAAACTAACAGCCTACTTTGTACATGTAAATAGTTGTTTCTTGTAGGTATTGTTGAAACAAAGTTTAATTTCCATAATCTGTGTCTAAAAGTGCGGCGGTTAGTGGAATAATTACCATATTTTCTTTTTTTTTTTTTTTATATATACCGCACAAGAGTCCCAACTGCTCCTGTCTGGAGCCAGTGAGACTATGGCATTCCCAATTGGGGTATGTTGAGAGGCTGAAGATAGTGGGGAGGGGAAGGAGATGGGGAAGAGGAAGATGGGAAGTACCTGGCTTAAGGTGGTCCAAGCCCTCAAAAAAATTTCAAATATAGGTGTCGCCACCCCCTTGATTTGTTACACGTACCATTTCTATTATGTGTAAAAAATTTCAGCCCCCTATCTTATATACAAGGGGGTGCTCATCGAATTAGAAGTTTCTGACAAAAGTTCAGGATTTTAAGTAAAACACGTAATTTAGGGTTTATTAATATTACAAGTATTTTAATCAAGTACGTATACTAAGTATTTAAATGTGAACCACATTTGGAAACAAAGCAATAATTTACATAAAATTAGTCATAATCTTTCAAAACTATGTTAACTCTTTTTGGATGTTTCAGTAGAAACGATTTTTCTATTTCGATCAACGATGTGAAGTAAAAATTGCTTTTCTTCCTCATTCCATATCGTGTTGTAATCTTTTAATAGTTTAACACCTCTCTCCGCTGTATCATTAACACGCAAATTTTTGACGCAGTTTTTGCCTTGAAGGTAATCAACATTGTCATTCCAAGTCTCAGGAGATAATCGCCAGAAAGAGTCCTTGATATCGAGAACTAAGAGCATTTTCAACGTTCTTTGTGTTGCAAAAGCTTCTAATGTAACCTCTGCATGCTTAGCAAAATCACCTCGTACCGAACGATTACCGCCAACAGAACTTATTTTTTGAACAATGGCCTGTTTCTCAGCATCAGACAGCTTGTCAGAAAATACGAATATCATAAGTGACGCTCTAAGATACCCCTAGCTGCTGTACTGATTTCGGAATCAATGGCTTCGTACAATTTTAAGCTTTTCCAAAATAGTAAGTCATTTACTAGCTTCATTAGCTCTTCGTAATCATCACAAACTTGATTCCCCCCAGATCCAGATGCCAGAGTGGTTGTAAGACTCTCAAGAGTATTTTCAGCAAACTGTTCTGCGTTCTTATTCTGGTCAAGACAATTGTGGTGTTTCTTCAATAATCTTTCTCAAATATAACTGAATCTTTTGAAAAGTGGGATTTAAGGAGAACTTGATGGCCCAAAACACAGAATAAATATTTTTGAAAGCATTATTTGAAATACATGATGGCGAGCAAGACACAGAAAATCACGTCCTGTCTTTTCTTCCAAAAGAGTGCAAGCTCCCTTTTTGGCAACGGTGTTAGAAGCAGTAGTGTCAAAACTCATCGCCCGGACTTTATTTGTGACATTCCACTATTGCATTGTGTCAAAAACAGAATCAGATATTTGTTCCACCGTTCCTGCAGTAAGTTTAGGTACTCTTAATAGTTTTTCACAACCATTACCGTCTTCTGAAATTTTTTATCAAGTTCAAAGCGCTTGCCTGAGCAATATCAAAAACTTTGTCTAGTTCTTTTGTAAACAAATACTCTCTTTTTCTTTGTGCTTCAGAATTTTTTCCTCTAATTTTCTTCAATAGCAGCCAGTTCTTATGAAACTGAATCAGTTTTTCAATGCGGTTATTTTGTTGTCTGGTCGGAATACTAGATTTACTCCAAACTTCTATAAGTTCTTGAATAAGTACAGGCACGCAATCTTTCATATTTTTGGATTCATATATGTGGTGATAACGAAGTAAAACTTGCCGAAGAGTAGGAAGTTGGTTAAGCCTCATCAATGGCTCAATATCTCGAACCCCAAGTAGAAAAATTTCGTCTTTTTTTTCGATTAAATGAACACATTTTATTACACTGATTCACTTCACAGTCAACTAAATAAGTATCAAAACTGTTTAAATTTGTCTATAAAACTCTTCATTGGTTTATTTTAATATATATATTTAATAGACCAGTCAGTGGTTGAGTGGGCATCGCGCTTGGGTCCCACCCGGGCGTCCCGTGTTCGATTCCTCGGCTGGCTAAGTCCTCCATCACAACACAAGCAACATTTTCGGCTTTCTGTGGTGGTAGTAGGAGATTTTCAAACTTTGTTGGGTTATTCGTAACCCGGGAATGTTTGTCTTTCTTTTAAAAAAAAAAAAAAAATAGTTTAACACGCGAAACTGTCATGTAATAAAAATTAAAAATTAAGCATTTTAAAAAAAAAATTCAAAAACAACACTCGATTGAGCACCCCTTTCTGCTTGTGCTATCTCGCTGAAATTTTACTATGTTATTATTATGAATACATGTAACAAATTCACGGGGTGGCCAAATGAAAAATATTAAAAAAAAAAATTTGTACCACCTTAACCTGGCTATTCAGATTTGGTCACCAAACACGGCTAAAGTCATTTCAAGCAACGTTTCAATTCTGAATGGTGGTCTTACACCAGGGCGATACTGAGAGTATCTTCCACTCTGGAGCATGCAGCAAATATAATATATAATATTTTAAATGAATGAATTGTGAAAAAACACAAATTAATCAAATAAAATATTTTTGCCACGCCGGGATTCGATCCCGGAACCTTCGGATTGCGAGTCAAGAGCCTTACCGCTGGACCACGCCTGCCATTCTGACTATGGTCAACATAAAATAAATTCAAATATGTCTAAAACATATTATACATAATAATAATATGATAGTTAACTATTTACTGACCAATGTGACATAGGCCATTTTTGTGTCATCTTCTTTAATTATGTACGCTCCCCCAACATTTTTTTTGAACTTCCCAAGATCAATTCTTGTGCGGACATGAACAACGGGTATATTGTATATCTTCTCCAAGTATTGCGCCACATCCAATTTGGTCATTTGCATGGAGCAAGCAAACTGAACCACATTCGGTGGCTGCCGGTGTGTTGGTTTTATTATTTTCATCCAGAAATTGGGTAAAAACACCCGCAGCTGTGGATTGCCTCTTTGATATAATGGATACCTGCAAAATTTAAGAATGGTTTGTTTTTATTTATGTTGAAGTATCCATTCTCGTGTTCGACTCACCACCTGTATGCAAAGAGAGGAATGGTCTAGTTTTGTGTTATTTCACTCCAACTTTAGCACACTAGATTGCGCTAAACTATAATTCAAGATGATTAAAGTCACATATTAGTTGCCAATGTTAAAAAAAAATTCTATATTTATTGCGGGAGGTGTGACGTTCTGCCATGATCATTGGTGAAGTATTTATGAAAGCAATATTTTGTATTTAATTAAGTTGGAGGACTGCAGATATTATTTGAAAACGAATATTATAATATTGAACAAACAATTAGAAGAATGTCAAATTGTAAAAGCTGTAGCTTGTTTACCATCTCGTTGACATATTAAATACTTTTTCTGGCGATAAAAGCAGGAATACGCGGATTTATTATTTATGTACTTGAAAATTGAAAAAAAATTAACCTCAATATTTTCATATGTCAAAAGTGTTGCCATAATCTGCTAATCTGATATTATTTGTTCAGGGACTGGTACTATCGAATCAAAAAATATTCTGTTTTTTACGTAATAATTTTGGAAATTCAAATTATTTAGGTTTTAAAATATATATTTTTTTTAAATATAAAACTGCTCAAGACTTTTATAACATCGGCGACGCTAAACTGGCAGCAACTGACAGTATCTACTCCTACGGAATGTGATTTGGTTTCTAATAATAATATTGTGTTATATGATTAAGGACCCGGTTTTATTCTTTATTGATGTACAATTTTCTGAAAAAAAAAAGATATACTTATTCCAACTATGAAGTGAATTACTATCAACTATGACGAATCCAAGATATCTGAATCCTTGCAAAATTGGTGTTAAATTGGCAGGTAGTTTGGTTAACCCGGGAGTCCAACTCGTATAAGGAGTTAATATATATTTATAAAACAATGATGTCGGTACCTACTGTATATATAAAATTACTGAATGTTGGCGTTGATCAGTTTTATTTATTTTTATTTGGTACACGAACCTCAAACCACAATTATAATGGAGTTTTACCTACCATTAACTCTTATTATATTGCCTTCCTCATCCAGAACATATTTATAATATATGTGAGAGATGACATGTCCATTTTTGTCCTAGTGGTCTAATTTGACTTCGGAAAAGATACTGTACGTATAAAATTACTGAATGTTGGTGTTGATCAATTTTATTGAAGTGAAACTTCTATAGCACGGCTGTGATTTCGGATGAAACTGAAATGACGATTGCACCTGCGACGCATCAACTGCGCTCATCGGCCGCTTTGATAATGACTTGGCCTTACTGATATATGAAACGGAAATTACGCGAGGTCTGCGCTCATTGGTCGCTTTGATTATGACCTCACTTTTCAAGTATTGGTTGAGATTGTTTTGGTAAAGTTTTGCTTCTACCGCTGCTTGTAAACTGTACCGCTTGTAAACGCGATTTTTTTTTATTTATGGGTGGTAACAAACCTCAACCCATGAGAATATATTTTATGCAAAAAAATATATCTGGGGAACATGATATCTTGCAAACATGTACCATTCACACAAATTTTGAGCAGACTATTCTTAAAATATGCATTGTTATGGTATCCAAAAATCGATGATTTGACTGAGCATATTTTCGAAAATTGAATATATCAAGACGATTTGATGTGTAAAGGTGGTGCAACTCCATATTTTTAAAACCCCCTTTTTCTTGCTTTATGGTATCACATCTATTCATATCAAGTTACTAGAAATTATTACAATAAACATAGAAACATTGAATGAATGTTTGTATTTTTTCCTCCACTTTAATATGCAAAAAGCTCGTTATTTAAAAATTGAGTAAAAGAGTTACACCACTATTACAATGAAGATACAAATCTGATTTCACATAAAATGCAATGTGTATATTGTAAAGCCATTAAAACATTTATTTAAATGAATAAATTATAAAAAATTTTGATTGCAGGTACGTGGAAACTAATAATTAAATGACTTAATTTATTTAAACAGCGGGATTTAATGTGTTAACATGGGTTCAAGTAGCAGGCGGGGGGGAGGGGTGGAGACATGCGCGCTCACAGGACGATCTCAAGTTGAACAGGGAATATATTGACCGGTCAGTGGCTGAGTTGACATCACGTTTGGGTCCTATCCAGGCTTCCCGTTTCAGGCAATTTCTCGGCTGGCTAAGTCCTCCATCACGACTCAAGCAACATTTTCGGCTTACTGTGGCGGTAGTAAGAGATTTTCAAATATTGTTATATTACTTTCTTTAAAAAAAATACATATATTTATATATACCTACCTACAATTATAAACCGTATATTTTATGTAACATTTCTTTATTTCAAGGAAGGATTACACAATTTGTCCAAAGAAACATCACTATCTCAATCACAATTATTCCTTCAAAATGCCTTCAGGCAGGTAGGTACTAAAAGGTAGCAGGTAGGTATAATTTTGAAAAATGCATAAAAGAAAGTCCAAATAAAAATAAACCCGACAACTTCACATTTGAAAAAAAGAATCTTTACCTTGAACCAGAACATACAAACAAATTTACAGGCAGACTCAAAGCATAACATAACTCTACCCCCATAACACGGGCATGTGCCTAGCATGGTGGTCGAAAAATCCTAAAATTCATGTAACAAACAATTCAATGAATAAAGAAAACTTAAAAAAAACAACGGCCGAGTTAAAACAGGACTTTGCTGCGTTCAGTTAATTAAAAAAGTATTTAGTTATTTTGCTCAATAATGTTTTTATTCAACCACATACATAAAAAGTAAACGTAAAAGTAATATGTATAAAAAGTAAACGATAATATGTATACAATTGCTAACCAAGAAATCAACAAAAATAATATGAGAAACTAATAACACATTAATTTCACAATGGATTCCTTTATGCCAATAATACTTAGTTTTAATGGCGTAGAAAGACACTTAACAATAAACTTTTTCTTGACTTTCACCCACATATATTTTAAACCTAGGACAAAAAGACTAAATATAGCATTTAGTAAGTAAATTCATAGTAAGTAAACAAGATAATATTTCATATTAAGTGAAGAATGTATTTCTAGTTTGTATTAAAACTAGACTAGATTTCAGTTTACAAAATACATTATCTATTTAAATTTAGGTAAGAATCTATCCGAGGCAGACAGCAATTGATTAAAAAATTATTTCAAGATGTGATTAGTTTTCTACATCATATATAAATATTATAATATCACTATGATGTATTGATAAAGAGTTATATTCGAGCAAATGCCTTGTTTTCATTCAGCCATTGCCACTGCTCCTCGATCTGCTGTATTTACTCCACAAAATAATTGTGGCAGCATCAAAGGAAGCTACTGCTTGTTATTACAGCTTCATACTTCTTCGCATCCCACCTCGTGCAATGGAGAATGTAGGATTAGTTGCAGCTTCAGCGCACTGCCTTCTGAGTTCATATATATCGAGAGAGCAGAATGCAAACACTTACTCACGCTTGCCCGGCCGTTCTTTTGACTTCTGCACAAAAAACTGCCAACGAAAGGAGTGCAGAGCGGCCGCATATTCAGGGCTGGGCAGTATTTGAATTACTTGTAATTGAAATACAAATACGTATTTTGTATTTGTATTTCAATTACTTCCTAAAAATGTATTTTGTAATTGGTATTTCAATTACCTGATGCTGAGGTATTTTGTAATTTGTATTTCAAATACTTGTGGCTTCAAAATACATTTAGCGATCTTAATAATGATAATGAAAAATGAACTGACATAGATAATACGTAGACTAAAAATGCTATAATCCAGAGCAATATATGTTAATATTTAGAGTTGTCAACACTGTATGTTAATGCAAGTATCTTGCCAATTATTGTTTTCATCGTTTCGCGATGAAAACTCATGTCGTTTTCATCACGAATTTATTCATGAAGACGTGAGTTAATCGATAATGGATGATCAAATTCCGTCAACGAAACTTTACAAGTGGAGCGGAGATGAGATGTGTCTTCTGAGCAATATGATTGGTCAATTTTTGCACGTCTGTTTCACTCTGCTCAGCTTTGCTTCTATAGAAACGCACCCTTAGATAAGGGCACTTACGACAATTTATTGCAACCAAAGGTTCTACCAAAACCAAATGTATTTTGTAATTTGTATTTGAAATTAAAAAAAGGTTAAAATACTGTATTTTGTATTTCAAATACACAACTTGAAAGTATTTTAAATACATGCGAAAAAGTATTTTGTAATTTGTATTTTAATTACAGCAAAGCATGTATTTTGCCCAGCCCTGTACATATTACATTCATGCTCACTCCCTCGAAAGTGGGCTGAATGTTAAAATGTCATTGGTATTTGAAAAACAGGACAGATATTGCAAATGGAAAACATAACCTAAATTATCTTTACCTACTTCGATTTTTATTTTGTCAACCTTTATTTGCAAAGCATTTTACTACTAACTTGTAGTGGACTTACAATAAGGAACTCCAGTGAAAAATATTATGGCTTTAAAAAAATATGTTCATATAGACCAATATACGCTGGTTCTGAATATATAAGTTTTATTACATAATATTTAACGTAGTTTTTAAAAAAATATTAAAAAGTTCATTTTAAAACGTGTCATTAAAACACCCTATTGCTGGATTTTGGCGGCGTGACGTCACCGCGCCGCGTCACCTGGGTCAAAGTTGTATAGAAATCAATAGAAATGAAGACGCAAGCCGTGATATTGGTTTATAGAGAATTGGACATATAATAGTTTTTGTTTTTATTGAAACATTATTTAGGCCTAAATAATTCAGTATCAAAAATAAAGTATCTCTATTAGTTTATCTATATTATTTAAAATATTCAAAAACTTTAACTGTACAAAAAACGATCGTATTGCCCAGTAATGTCTATGAAAACGCCCCAATGCTGAAATTCAAAATGGCGGGAGTCGAACTGATTCCAGTTCCCTACAAGGTTCATACTTCGTTTAGTCATGATGAAGTCACACTAGATTCGGTGGTTTTCGGGGGATCTTGAAAAATTAAAACTTTGACATTTATTTTAACTGTTAAAACTAACTATAAAAATAAATATGCAGTTATTTAAGTTAGAAGGTCATTATTCATAAAAAAAAAAAAAAAAAAATTGGACTGGAATTCTCTATTGCAAGCCACCCGACTTTATATCAAGAGGTAATTACTACAACTAGGTAACTCCAAAATCAATTTTTTTAATTTACAAAAACATACCTTTATTTCCTCACCCGTGTTTGCCACAACACATTATATTATAGAAAAGGAAAAAACATTTTTATGAACTCAAAAATGCTAATTCGGAGTTACCCAATTGTAGTAAATACCCAGCAATATTCTACTTAACTGAATCACAAACTGCTAATAAGTTTCTCATGGTCTGACTGCTCCCGCACAGCATTTTTTTAAAAGAAAGAAACATTCACAAGTTATGACAAAGCTAACAACATTTGAACTCCTCCTACTTCCATCATAATAAGAGAAGAACCTTGCTTGTGCGATGATGGTGGTTTAAGCTAGGGGGGGAATTGAACCCGCAACGCTGTAATGGGAACCCGATGCTTTAGACCACCTGTTAATATTTTATTTTGTTTTGTAATAACAATAAAACTAATTAAGCTTCTTTTGTAATGCTTTTCAATTAGTTTATTAATAACATTGGTTACAAAAACAAATATCTTAGATATAAATGCAGCAATAAAAGTTTTTCTTATGAAATTTAATAATAAAAATTTTGAAAAACAAAATATGTATCATTATCGTTTTTTATTTTTGGGGCGTTATGCCGTGTTGCGCTACGTCCTTCTGCAGCCAAGGTTTCGGTTCATCAAGGACAATGCAACGCTGTCCGAAACATTTGACTAAAAAAGGAGGTAGCGCAACACGGCATAACACCCCAAAAATAAATAACGATAATACTTTTGGTCGTGAAAATCTAAAATCTTTACATTCTAGATAAGTAGTTATCAGTTAAATTATGACTGAGAAGCTGTTCTACATCAATAAAGAATGATGTACTATCAATTATATAATTGTTTTATTTACAGATTGCGTTACTAAATGTTCAGACTAATATTAATAACACAAATATTATGTAATGGCGGATACATTTAACTTAAAACACACAAAATTGAACTCCAGCATTTTTCCCCTTGGAAAGTATTTTCAATATCTAGTTAATAGTTAAATTCAATTAATAATTCCGATATTAAAAAAGTGATCAAGCTTTAATTATGTCTGTAGAAGAATTAAAAACAGCCATAAAAATTATTACAAAAATGGTAGTACTTAATATTAAAATTTAAAAAATAAACTGATTTCATAAACACGATTCAAAAAATCATCTCAGTCAATCATGACTTCCAAAAATTGGGGTTCTGCTCCAATCTTCTCTCAAAGTTTTGATACCAAGTCTGCAGCACATTCAGAGGAACAAATATAACCCCAGGGGAAGGCTGCATATCGGCTTGGGTCACGGCAAAGCTTCCCGTGAAGTTCACAAAGTTCTCCAGCATCTTTTGGCCGAATGTTAAATAAGAGTTGGTGGAAACCTGAAAAAAAAAACATAAAAAAATTATAACAAAGTTACTGCTGCGTAATTCTTCAAAACACCCGCCTAACGGGCTGTTTGTGTAGTCTGTTGTGTTTCTTTATGTTATAGTGAAAAACACTTATTTAGCTTTATGGAAAACATAATAAAACTTCAAGAATCTTAGTGGCGGATGCATCTGCTCACCAGCAATGTAGATTGGGATTGGAAAGGGCCAGTTGAAGGAGATCCGTTGGCATCTCCAGCCGGATTCTGGGCCCAATCCCTTTGCACCGCAGTGGGACAGATTCATACTGACTTGGACCCACTGACCCCCAGATTCCTACCCACCAGGGCTGGGCAGTATTTGAATTACTTGTAATTGAAATATGTATTTGAAATACAAACATGTATTTTGTATTTGTATTTCAATTACTTCCTAAAAATGTATTTTGTAATTGGTATTTCAATTACCTAATGCTGAGGTGTTTTGTAATTTGCATTTCAAATACTTACAGCTTCAAAAATACATTTAGTGATCTTAAACTGACATAGATAATACATAGACTAAAAACGCTAGAATCCAGAGCAATATATGTTAATATTTAGAGTTGGCAACACTGTACGTCAAAGCAAGTATCTTGTCAATTGTCGTTTTCATCGTTTTGCGGTTTTTATTCATGAATAAGTGATAATTGACAATGGATGATCAAATTCCGTCAACGAAACTTTACAAGTGGAGCGGAGATGAGATGTGTCTTCTGAGCAATATGATTGGTCAATTTTTACACGACTGTTTCACTCTGCTCAACTTTGCTTCTATGGAAACGCACCCTTAGATAAGGACACTTATGACAATTTATTGCAACCAAAGGTTCTACCAAAACCAAATGTATTTTGTATTTAAAATTAAAAAAAAGGTTAAAATACTGTATTTTGTATTTCAAATACACGACTTGAAAGTATTTCGTATTTAAATACATGCGAAAAAGTATTTTGTAATTTGTATTTTAATTACACCAAAGCATGTATTTTGCCCAGCCCTGGTACCCACCATTCATTTTCATTCCCAGAACTTCCTTTCCATCTTTTATTTAAAAATACTCTCCGCACAGCCATCCCCAAAGATGTCATAGGCCGTGAGGGAAATTATTTTTCTCATGGCCTCCTGTAATGGCCATGAGATTGGCCTAATGTAAAAAAAGATAATATTTTCTTAATTCTTTAAAATATTTATCTTATAATGTAAAAGAAAAAAATCATTTCTTTGAATGTGGTAGATTGTATACTATTTTTATAAATACATAAAACACTTTATCTGGTAAGATGACACAATTTACAACATAACTTTCCAAAAAACAAGTTAGTTATTACGAAAATAGAATCAGCTGGCGCACAACGGAGGGAGGTATTATATCGCGGAAGTCTGGAATTCCAAAGATTGACTTAACGACCTATTTAAACACTGTTTGTGGTCATTTAATATATGCGTGTTTTAACTTATCAAATAATCTAGTTTACTTAACCTGTTAACCGAGCGGGACATATAAATAAACGTAAACAGTATCGGGTACGGGTAGTACGTATGAATACGTCCTTGAAATATATGTTGTGTCCTGGAACGGGTGGGACTTATATTTGCGAGCAACAAAAGTATTAGTTATCCGTACAGGTCTCAACATGAATTTGAGACACGGAGAGAATCAGTATCATTTCGCCATTGCGAGTGGTGGACGTGTTCTGGGTGGGCGGCGACGGCTACGTACTTACACTTACCTACCTATTAGTTTTATATATTATTTACTTATATTTTTTATATTTCCAACGTTTTATTTTAGAATACATATTTAGATTATTCATTTTATTTTAGAATCCATCAAAATGAATGAAAGCGATATCAGCGATGACGAAATCAATGTACCATGTATTTCATTGTAGTTTTGTATTTTCTTTTGTGATTTATATATAAATAAACGAAAAAATATATTTCATAGCCTTTTCATTTATTTTACGCATAAATAAAAAAAAATATAATAATATGAAATTATGTCCACCGGGCGTGACATACTGACACGCCCTAGTAAAAGAGTTCGTGACCGTCAAATGTTGCGTAATTTAAAACAGAACTCCCCGGTCAACAGGTTAATAACTATTTCTTTAACTTATTATGTAGAAAGAAAACAAACCGTTGCAGGAACTTGCAGTTGGGCGTTAATTTCTGGTTCAATGGAAACACCTATTTGGGCATTGTGACATATTTGTTGTTGGCCAAACGTACTCATGAAGCTACTGTCTCCACCTGAAAACATTCATTATTTAGTATAGATTAGTATTATAAATTGATAATTTCTTCTGCACAATTTTTATGCAAAACCACCTAAAGGAACAAAACTACTTAACTAAATTTATCCAGAACGGGGAAGCTGTACTAAAACTTTAATAAATTTATCCAGAATGGGGAAGCTGTACTAAAACTTTAATAAATTTATCCAGAATGGGGAAGCTGTACTAAAACTTTAGTAAATTTATCCAGAATGAGAAAGCTGTACTAAAACTTTAGAAAATTTATCCAGAATGGGGAAGCTGTACTAAAACTTTAGTTGATTTATCCAAAATGCGGAAGCTGTACTAAAACTTTAATAAATTTATCCAGAATGGGGAAGCTGTACTAAAACTTTAGTTAATTTTTCCAGAATGGGGAAGCTGTACTAAAACTTTAATAAATTTATCCAGAATGGGGAAGCTGTACTAAAACTTTAGTAAATTTATCCAGAATGGAGAAGCTGTACTAAAACTTTAGTTAATTTATCCAGAATGGGGAAGCTGTACTAAAACTTTAATAAATTTATCCAGAATGGGGAAGCTGTACTAAAACTTTAGTAAAATTATCCAGAATGGAGAAGCTGTACTAAAACTTTAGTGAATTTATCCAGAATGGGGAAGCTGTACTAAAACTTTAATAAATTTATGCAGAATGGGGAAGCTGTACTAAAAACTTTAGTAAATTTATCCAGAATGGGGAAGCTGTACTAAAACTTTAGTAAATTTATCCAGGATGGGGAAACTGATCACAAATTTAGGTATGATGTCACAGCCAGAATTTTTATTAATCTATTATTGATTGCCGATCACAGGAATTCTGTTTTGTATTGATTCAATTCGAGCTAGTTCAAAGAACTCTGTAACGGCAGAGAATAATTAAAAAAAACGTATTTTTTTAATTTTTGTATTTGAAAAATTTCTCCACTGAAATAAATAAATTGGGTAAACTTTCTGTACTTTGCTGACTTATAAATAATCCCAAATTATTGAAAAAACACTTTGGTACAACTTAATTAGAACAAGTAACTATGTACACCAGCGGAGATGGAAATACACGCACAAAATAGGTTATTAGTTTGGATTATTTAAATAATTGGTGCATAATATTTCGGACAATCACATCATTATTCCAAAAAGATCAAATGTGGCCTCAAAACACAGGAAATTGTGAAGTTCGAAAACAAATGGAACTCATCTTTTACCATCTCCCTCGATGTAAATAATTGTTTCTTGTAGTAATTAAGATGAAACAAAGTGTTATTTAAATAATGTATGTGTATTAAGAAGCGTGATCGAATCCCGGCGTGAGCAACTAAATTTTATCTGAATAATTTGTGTTTTTTCACAATTCATTTAAAAAAATAATGTATAGTATATTTGCGGCACATTTCAGAGTTGAAGACGCTCTAAGTAAGAGTATCTTCCACTCTGAAACGTGCCGCCCTGGTGTAAGACCACCATTCAGAATTGAAACGTTGCTTGAAATGGCATTAGCCGTGTTTGGTGACCAGATCTGAATAGCCAGGTACTTCCTCACCTTTCTCTTTCCATCTCCTTCCCACTACCTTCAGCCTCACAACATACCCAATTGGGGATGCCATAGGCTCACTAGCTCCAAACTTGTGAGGTATTCATATAAAAAAAGCGGGGTATGGATATTTTACCACAAATTGCTTAGCAGAAGAATTACTTATGGCATTCTTACCACTCAAATCACTTAATTTTTTCAAAGAAGATATTTTAAATATAGCAGATGGTTTGAGGTTAGAGATGTGTCCTAGAAGTTGCCAATTTGGTGGAGCATTTGGATCTGGCCAACTGTAGTACACTGGAATATAAGAAAATAATAAATTTAAATACAACTATTGTAAAAGAAGGAATTTACAGGATTTCATTCAGAAATTGATGTGCTTCAAAAAGGTCATTGTGCATTGGTAAATCTAAACAAGTCGGTGTTATTGGATCTCATAACTTACCCATTCCAACAGTTCCTTCTGGAAGTGCTATTGAACCAGTCAAAAACACTACTACGTGGTTAATATTGTCTGCATCCGTTATTGTTGTAAGGAACTTTGTTTCTCCTACTTGGCTAAAATCAGTTTGGACCTGTAAATGGAATGGTTTCGTTGTTTATTTTAGTAAACACATGCTTGTTTCCTCAAACCATACCAGCATAACAGTGGTGGTATACGTCACCGAAATGATATTATATCTGCGTTTCAAAATGTGTGTAATATATATATATATATATATATAAATAATGAAACACTGGCGAAAGGCCACATAATCGAAGACATTTTACAAAACTTTGCGGCATCGAGTTAGAAAAGGAAATAAATCAAAAATATGACAATTCACATGTGGTTAGTAAAGTATTGAATTAAATAAAAACGGTTATTACCAGGCGGCCCGAAACTATAACACCCAGCATATTTGCCATTTTTTTAGATAAATAAAATTGTTATAGGCCTAACCAGTGTCGGTGGTAGAGACGAATATTATTTTTAATCAAAACTAATGGGCGAAACCTATAGCCCATTACCGATATGTACAAGACTATTTTTTATAAAGATATTAGTAAGATTCTATTTAATGGAGACCCGTAAACTATTACATTATCACTACAGCGCCTGACACATTTTTCGAAACAACAAAGTTTCTATTGCTTTCTATTTCTATGTTTATTTATTTATCCAGATATCTAAAGAACATAGATCTAGAATAAACAGCGAGAAGCCATAGAACAAAACAATAACTGCAAAAAGTTTGCCATTTCAAAATATTATTTTTTAACCCTTTCGGACACGAATTTTAAAAGCATCGTTGGAAAATTCCCATTTTGCAAGTTTATATTTGAATTTAATGAAGATTCTTCATGACCTTTAATTTTCCGTAGGTTATATGTGTACAAGATAGTATCAAACTGTCCTCTGTGGTGGACATTTGGCTTAAAGGGACTCAAATGAAATAATTTAATGAAAATACAAAAATTGTTTATTCTTTTCTTTTACACTAAAATTATATGAAAATTCAGTCATATTACTATAATAATTAAAAGAGAGATAAAAAAATTTAAATGTGTGTGCAGTTCACGCGCGGTAGAAGTGAAACCGTCAGAAAAATAAAGTAGATAAGAGTGGGGAGGCTACGAAGCACCTCATGAAGAGGAGACCGATAGGCTACGAAGCCCCGCACAAAGAGGAGATCGATTATTCTATTCCATTCGAGATGTATGTGTTTGTGTCTTTTTAGTGTCTCCAAGACACAATGTCCTCTGTAATAGCGGGTGGGTTCAAATGGTTCAATTTTAATCGATAAACTCGATCTTTCATTTTAATGTTTAAAATTTGGGAGGCGGGCGTGGGTACCGCCGCCCCGGGAACCATTTACTGAATAACCAACACAGCTGCCACAGGTCTCCCTAAGTGGTTCGCTACGTTTGGTGACTTAGCAGGGGTGCCCGGGTTCATGGGGTGAGGTTTTTCCGGGTCTTGGTAACGGATGCCAACTGCATAGCAGGCTGGATTGTGAGAGACTGGTTGAGGGAGACCTTATCATCTTCAGCAGGACTCTCTCGGAAAATCACCTTGCACAGCTCGCTGAAGGTTGGATTCGTAAGTCCGTTAATCCTGGATGCCCTGACCCCCAGATTCCAACCCACTTCTCATACCTTTTTCATTCCCATAACTTCCCCTCCTTCCTTTTCTAAAAAAGACCCTCCACACAGCATCCCCAAAGATGACACAAGCCTTGGGGGAATTATTTTCCTCAGAGCCTCCTTTGTGGAGCTAGTGTAAAAAAATAACCTTATCAATATATACAACCTAACTCTGATTTAAAAAAAAAATGCCTTTTTACATTAGCTCCACACAGGAGGCTCTGAGGAAAATAATTTCCCTCAAGGTATGTATCACCTTAGGGGATGCTGTGTGGAGAGTTTTTTTAAGGAAAGAAAGAATAGGAAGTTCTGGGAAGGAAAGAGGTATGAGGGGTGGGTAGGAATCTGGGGGTCAGTGTGTCCAGGGGTGATGAACGTACGAATACACCTTTTCAACAAGGCGATGGGTCGAGGAGTTCCGGCTGGAGAGGCCAAAAGACCTCCTCAACCAGTCTTTCTTGGTTCGGTCCACCACGCAGCAGGAGGGCACACACATCGGCAGTCAAGATCTTGACAAACCCTTCCTCATGAACCCGGGCACCCCTGCTAAGTCACCAAACGTAGCGAACCATTTGGGGTGACCTATACCTCGACAATGCAAAACACAATAATAAATAAAAATAAAACCACGGCGCAGTAGAATTCACTTTTTCAGTCAGAAGCCAACTAAAAATTTTGTAGTGCAGTAGATTAGTCTGCGTCTACAGTGATCTACGAGTTTTCGCGGGTGCTGACATCTTTGTTATCGAAGCAACTAGTTCAGCATAGATGACAAATGCCTGTTGAACGCTTCATTTGACCCCTACCTATTGAAAGGCATCGAATTAATTGCTCCACTAAAATTGAAAAGTCTGAATCACTAAAATATAAAGAATCTAAACAGGTACCTACTGAAATTTTACAAAGTGCAACTTTTTCTCACTTCTCATTTTCTGTTTAATGGCAACACCAAATGTGGCGTCCCTCTCAAAAGCAAACTGCACAATAGAGGGGACGGGCGAGGGTAGTCTGTTTTCGACGCGACTCGACAGATTTGTTTCAATTCACGTTACGAACGCCTTATTTGTTATTATAATTAATTATGATTTGTTAAAGTAATTATGTATGTGATCACGTTATCTTAATACCATCGTGTGTTGAGCTTTCTGGGATATAATTCGAACGCGTAAGTTTTTAAATCAATATTATTGTATGGTTTTTTTTTATGAGTTTTACCGCCCTTAAAATGGAAACAAAATACGCAAGATGATTATTTGTTACTGTTTCTACTTTTCAGTTATTATATCAAATATGCATGCTCTTTCTAATATAATTTTTGTACAATATTTCTAAAATAACAATCACTATGCCAGAAACATATACCATTCCTTTGTTGTAAAATATAATTTAAATGCATCGATGCTGAAAGATGATTAATATATTGAATAATTTAAAATACACGCAATATTTTTCCGGTTTCTGGTAAAATAATTAGACGCCATGTCGTGAGTTTTTCATTGGCATCGATTTTGTCTAGACCGGGCAAATAGGGGTGGCTAGAGTATTGTTTCCGTACCTACCGGCTTAAGGGTTGAACCGTTGGAAACCCAATTTTAAACGTTTTGTTATTCAAATCCTGTTAAAATAACAAACATTATTTTGGTATTACGTACATGTTTATTATTTTTGTCTCCTCCTTTCTTCTGTAGGTACATTTTCATTCATAATTGTTTCAGTTCAAAGCGTTAACGAACAATAGACCGTTAGAGAAAATCAATAGATTTTTCTACAGAATACTACATTATATTTATATTATCATCAAAGTTAGGAGAGAAGTTTATATTTGCCATCACACATACTTACGGGTTGTCTGTGCTGTTGATGTGCGTAACCCTGCTTGAAATCTGGTTCAATGAACTCAAATTTGCTTTGAATTTAAGTGTCATTTTCAAAATTGAAACTGATTGTGCGAAGAATTCAGACAAGCAATAAAGCAGCGCCTCCCCTCTCCACCCTTCCGCGAATCCCCCTCCCGAGTTTCCCTCCTCCCTCCCGAGTTCCCCTCCCCCCTCCCGGGTTCCCATTCCATACATTCATTCCCGGTACATTCAGTTTTCAAACAGCTCGCGTGCCACCTATTGCAATTTTTTTAATACAAATTTCATAATGCCAGAGCTTACCAGTGTGTATAGAAACCACAATTATGAAATTTTATTACCCGTCGATTTATAGTACAAACCAATCCTCAGCAAGCGATAATATGTCTCATGCTTGTCAGAAGCAGGTGCATGACTTTTGGAGAGTCAAAAAGGGGCCAAAGCTAATTTAGGTATCGATGTGTCATTGGATTCGAGTCCAATCATTGAATTGAAAGTTAACTCAATAAAAAAACGACGAGGGTGCATGGCGCACATTCATATTAATTTTCAAAACAAAACCACGCCTTACAACATAATATAATCACATCATTTATACCCGTTTTATATCGAATGAGAGCGCGTTCACACACAGCTATAAAATATGTAGCTTGGCCTATTTCAGCATATCACTCGCCATATATTCTCACTGGGAATGTATGGCGAGCGGTATGCTGAAATAGGCCAAGCTACATCTTTTATAGCTGTGTGTGAACACGCTCTAAGTGAAAATCCTTATTTTCTTGAAATTTGGGAAAAGAATTTTTTTTTATATTAAACGTTTGCGTCTGCGTGGTTAAATTTCAGAACCCGGCTTCGAGTGTATTTCTGCCGCCGCGCCCTACGCGCCGCGCCACATAAACATCTGTGTACATGAAATTTCAAATAAAACTACCATTGTAATTCGGTTTCGAATTCAGGAATTCGTCAAAAGATGTCGCCACTTCCGTCAGCAGGTCGCATGGGGACGTGCCCCAGGCATGTATAAGTGCTACGAATTTGTGAATTTGAAATATCTCTCCGGATATGGAAAGATTGACGGTTATACTCAGTTGTGAATAATAGTATCGAGCGACTATTTATTACATATGACGTCATTGCCCGTCCCAGTTACTTTGTACCGGTGACTAGCTATCACTGAATGTTAGTGGATCCGAGGAACGGGCTATTTTTGAACAAGTTCCTTTTGGATTTACAAAATGGTCACCAACTAACGCGAAGCCGAACCTAAAGCCGCCCGCAGGGCCTAGCAGCAAAGTCCTGCGGAGCGGGTTTTATTATCATCTTAAATATTTCGTATTATTTTCTCATTTTTAAAACAAAATTATTTTGAAAATTATTATACACGAAACACCTTGGTTTTATAAACAATAAAAGTGGTAAAAACTTATTTGGTTTAATACTTAATTATTTTATCAATGAGCTTGAATATCTGCAGAAGTTATCAGACCGTAGTTACGGAAAAAAAGTTTTTCTGGCTCTCCTGAACCATTATCTTTTTGGATTTGCATCCATGGTACATGGTTGCTTCCCAGGTACAGAAATTAATAATGTGTACAATTCACTTCGGCGGTAAATACCTAGTTTTTATAGTACGCATTTCAGTGCGGTTCAAATTACGTTATGTGCTTATGGGGTTCGAAGAGATACCTGTGATAGTAATTTAAAATTAGCCGGAAATACGGTTCGTTAGCAGGTAAACTAGTCCCAGCGAGAGCTCGCACGGACGTCATCGACGTTCGTCCTCTTCCTTCTCAAGCGTCTTGTTTGAAAACGAAAAAGACTTCTCTTATGACCTTTTTCGCTGGGACTGGTACAGGCGTTTTTGCATGTATATCAAAAGTATCGGAATACCTGAAAACTATAAATACTGAGAAGTAGGTAGTACCTAACCTAACCTACGATATGTTTTTGGTACATGTATACCGTTTAAATTATTAAATAATTAAATAATAAATCTTAGCAAAATTAAATAGCAACTCGATATAAATAATATAAGGCTAGCTTTACACTCGTAAGTTTTTTCCCATAAATCGCTCACGAAAGCGATTACCAATGTAAACGACACCAAAAGTCACTTCACGGAATTTATAGCAAGTTACAGGAGGTGTTCTTTCGCGAATTTTTTTGACAGGTCTAATCGCGTCCGCGCGAACTTCCAGCTTTCTCACAGCTTATAAAATCAGTTTGATAAGCTGAGAGGAGAGACTTCCCGCAAGAAATAGCACCAAAATGTGCCATTTTGCTAGATGTCAAAAATTAAAAGAAAATTGTTTTCGTAGGATTTTTTTCCTATAAAACTTTCATTCATTTACACTTATTTTAATTTTCTGAAAATGAGCATCCTTCTAATCAATTATCGGTTCAATCCTTTCTATTCTCAATGTTTATGTTTTAAATTGCGTATTTGAATTCGAAGTAGGTTGCTGTCAGGTAGCTCTAGTCATTCGGATAAAATGAACCCATTAATTTTCGCCTTTGACGGCACAGAATAATTGTTTAATTAAAGCCAAATTCTATTTCAACACTCTATTTGGACCTTTTCGTCTTTATTTACAAAATCGCATAAATTTGACAGTAGCAGATCGTTGTTGACAGGAAGCCATCTTACTGCAAATAAATTTACAGATGTAAACGGTCGCATGAGCATTCACACAGGTCGAACTTCCGAACAACTTCCGTGAGCATTAATTACCACAAGTTGGATGCATATGTAAACGCTCCTGTAAGTAACTTGTCCGTAAAGTCGTAAATTTTACTTACGTCAATAGCAAGTCTAATATCATTTCTTATGGCCAGGAGTGATTTCCAACCTGCCGGCCGTTGGTTGATTTTTAATATTTTTATGACCTACTGATCTAACAATTCGACATACAATTTGCTCTTGGGCGAGAATCGCAACAGGGACAGGGACCGTTAAAAATGTCAAAAAAATCGAAATGAACGACCTGTCAATTTGTAACGATGTAACGGTTATCGTCAAGTATAATACAATAATTAACGGATAAACTGGCCGCCCTTGGTGACCAAATTACTAATTCGATTCGATTCTCAATTTTCCTACCAATTTTCTCTCTCTTCCCTACTTTCCTCCCGCCTCACTATAATATACTTCTTTGTGCGGCGATTGGATAAGAATTGTTTACGTAAATAATTTTCAACAGTTCTCAGTCTTATATTTTCGTCTATTATCATTCAAAAATCTATATTATACTTCTAATCATTTAAACATTTTCGTTTCTCTGTTATTCTTATCAACAATTTACAATTTGGGAGGCGGGTATGGGTACCGCCGTCCCGGGAACCTCTCATTGGATAACAACACCTCTGCCATAGGTTCGCTACGTTTGATAACTTAGCATGGGTGCCCGGGTTCATGGGGTGAAGATAATCTAGGCGTTGGCTGCGGATACGTCTGTCCACCTGTGTGGCTTTGGATTTGGAGAAACTGGAAGATCTTTTTACCCCTTCAGCAGGTCTCTTTCGACCCATTGCCTTGCACCGCTGTGGAAGGGATGAATTCAAACGTCCGTCACTCCTGGACGCACTGACCTCCAAATACCTACCCACCCCGCATAACTTTTTCGTTCCCAGATCTTCCTCTCCTTCCTTTCCTTAAAAAATCCTCCACACAACATGTGGCATAGACCCTGAGGGAAATTATTTTCCTCAGCAGTGTGGAGCTAATGGAATCAAAACGTCTCTCAAAAACTTAATCACCGATTCCTGATTGGAGCAAAAAATGCTAATGAATTTTAAAAATTTTAATTTATTCGTAGGCAACAAAACTAACACCCGGTCAGGGCTGGGCAGTATTTGAATTACTTGTAATTGAAATACGTATTTGAAATACAAATACGTATTTTGTATTTGTATTTCAATTACTTCCTAAAAATGTATTTTGTAATTGGTATTTCAATTACCTGATTCTGAGGTATTTTGTAATTTGTATTTCAAATACTTATGACTTCAAAATACATTTTCAAATACATTTAGCGATCTTAATAATGATAATGAATAATAAACTCACATAGATAATACAAAGACTAAAAACGCTATCCAGAGTTATATACATGTTAATATTTAGAGTTGGCAACACTGTATGTCAAAGCAAGTATCTTTTCAATTATTTGTCGTTTTCATCGTTTCGCGGAATTTACTCATGAAGTTGTGAGTAAATTGATAATTGATAATGGATGATTAAATTCCGTCAAAACCACAAAACTTTACAAGTGGAGCTGAGATGAGATGTGTCTTCTGAGCAATAAGTCAATTTTTGCACGTCTCTGTTTCACTCTGTTCAGCTTTGCTTCTATGGAAACCCACCCTTAGATCAAGGCACTTAAGACAATTTATTGCAACCAAAGGTTTAACCAAAACCGAATGTACTTTATATTTTGTATTTGAAAAAAAAAATGGTTAAATACTGTATTTTGTATTTCAAATACACAACTTGAAAGTATTTTGTATTTCGTATTTTAAATACATGCGAAAAAGTATTTTGTAATTTGTATTTTAATTACAGCAAAGCATGCATTTTGCCCAGCCCTGCACCCGGTATCTCCATATTGTAATACACCGTGATGTTCTCCTTGTAAACTGCCTCAGCACTTTAGTGTATGGAAGTACACACCTACCTAACTAATAGTAATAACCAGCTTACTACAAAAATGCCGTCTTGCGTTTTCCACGTAATTTTGTCCGAGGCCATACGTTACCTACTTAATGAAAGTAAAGTAAACGATTTAAATACAAGGTGTTCGGGGTGAGGTGCACTAACTTCGGGAGGTGATTGTATACGATATTGTAAGTAAAAAAGTCTAATAACTTTTTTCGAAATTCCAACGTTTTGCAGTAGTTTTCAGGTTAAAAAGTAAGGTGCATTAACGGGAGGTATATGATAGTGCAAGTAAAAAGTGTAATAACTTTTTTCGAAATTCCAACGTTTTGTAGTAGTTTTCAGGTTAAAAAGTAAGATGCACTAACTTCGGGAGGTTATTGTGTATGATAGTGCAGTAAAAAAGATCCAACAACTTTTTTCGAAATTACAACGTTTTTAACTAGTTTTCTGGTTAAAAAGTGAGTTGCTCTATTTCGGAATGTGATGTGATAGGGCAAGTAAAAAAAGTCGAATAACTTTTTTCGAAATTTCAGGTTTTGAAGTAGTTTTCGGGTTAAATAGTAAGAAGGTGCGCTAACTTCGGGAGGTGATTGATTAAGATGGTGCAAGTAAAAAAAGTTTAATAACTTTTTTAGAAATTACAACGTTTTAAAGTAGTTAGATAGTAAGGTGCACTAACTTCGGGGGTGATTCTATATGATTTTGCAAGCAAAAATAGTCTAATAACTTTTTTCGAAGTTCCAACGCTTTGAAGTAGTTTTCAGGTTAAAAAGTAATGTGCACTAACTTCGGGGGGTGATTGTATATGATAGTGGAAGTAAAAAAAATATTCCGTTTGGAATTGGTCAGATAATTTTATTCGGTAGAATTTGTGCTGGTATCCATTCACACGCTGAGAAAACTTTACTTTTGCAAAAGCATTTTGGATAGACTAGATTTTTTTGTCACGTTTGTAAGGTTTATCTAAATGGGTAGGTTCGTTAGATGAAAAGGTTTGGTACCGCAGCATCTCAGTGCAAGCAAGAAGGCAAGGGTCCTATTCATGTAATAATAGCTTGTTTTCTTTATGTGCGCCACGTCCTCTGCTCTCTGTGCGTGTGCGCATCGCCCCACCAAGGATCATGCTCTCATAGCTCATTATAACTAGTCTTGGTAGCTGCATAACATAACCAACTATATAACGGTTATTTAAAAATACCCACAACTACGCTAGCGGCAGCTCGGGTATTTGGTTATTTGGTTGTGGCGGTTGTGGGGGTTGTTGGTTGTTGGCGGTTGGTCAAAAACTACCTGATACCCAATACCCATTCCCACCACTGAAAAAACCAAAACCTACACAACCATGATAACCACTGATAACTAGAAAACTAGATAACTATCACAACCTCATACGTCATACATAACCAGTAGTTGGCAACTGGCAACTGGCACCCTAAGCCATCAGTTGTAGCTTCACGAGCCGGCGTGGCGTGCGGAGCTATATTCTTGTAATATTATACTATACTGAATTTCTTTCGAAAAATCTTACGATTGCGGAATTTTTTAGAAGTAAAAAATAGTGTTTAATTATTTTAGTTTATTGCTTCGCTTAGAATATTATTAGTATATTTAGGTATTTTTACATAAGTGTAAAAGTTTAATACATTTTGTTTATAATTTGTGAAAGTTTTGTTAAAAATTTGTGACATTGTAAATATTGCAGGCAATATTTGGGCCGATTTGACAAACATAACGTGGATAAAAAAGCGCCGTGTAAATTGTGTAAACTTGTTCTGAGTTATAAAAATTCAACGGGAAATTAAACTTCCCATCTAAAAACAACACATATTTCTGCATTTGCTGAATTAAATGCGTTTTCACCAACTGAAATCAAAAGTGCTACAGTGCCGAACGCCATTATTAAAGCGCCCAAAGCGTTTCACTTTATGATGCTCCATCTACTTCATCAGGACCACCAAAACCCAAAGGTAAATGGATGCATATAAACCAAAAAAGAAGAACACACAGCAAAAGGGAATAATCGACATGGGTTTGCTCACCGATAGTTTCCAGCCTTTTTGCTTGGTGGAAGAAAGTGTGTTTATTGTCGGAATTTCCCATCCTAATTGCTAAAGTATTTTAACTCCTCGATTTCCAGTAATTTGATAATTACTCTGGCCGGAATATTGTTCATAATAATAACTTTTTGCCAAAATATTAACAATCTATTTACTTGTTGCGCTTGGGAAATAACGTACATAAATATAATATTGTTTTGTAAAAATATTTGTAGTTGATATATGCAGGTTTGTTTCACATTGAAAGAAAAAATAATGGTCCGTTATAATAATAGAGTGATGCCGTAAATAAAATATTTCTGAAAGTAATAACTATGTAATAATGGCAACAAGCTATCTACCTTCATTTACATGTATTTCTTTCGAGAAATTTTCAGTTCTTATTTATTGTAATCTTTGTTGTGTATAGCAGTCGTGTGAAATTTCACTACATTCGATTTATCAGGCATTGCAATAAATTTACATTTTTACAAGCTTATAATATATTTTCCATTGGAGGTATTTATTTAAAATTTAATTTAACTTATTTTATTCCCTTCTAAAAAATTTCTGATTGCTGCCCTGCTTGTAACTGGTGATTATATTCGTTAAAAATCGACAGCGCCATACGGGTCACATGTTTTGTCTTTATTTTTCTTTGGTGAGGTGGAACGGTAATATTAGATAGTTCGCACAGCGTTGTCCCTTTTCGTGGGTCAAAAACTCACCCGATACCCAATACCCACGGACAAAACCAAATACCTCCATTACCTAGACAACTAGCGAGCATCAACTGTAACCGGCAATAACTGAGATAACCAAATAACCGTTTTATAACCAGTTATCTACATACTAATAACCAGTTGGTTATGTTATTGAATTTCTGGCCAGTTACCCAAGACTAATTATAACTCACTAACTGCCCAGTACCCAGTACCTACTCAGTGCTCTGGCGATTACACGGTCCATGCAGCGTCCTTATCTTCCCGGCTTGCAACTCGGACCTTGGCTCTGTGCTGACTGTACATGCCCTCATTAAGGTTATTACCGCCCTAGGGAGAATGCATCACCGTTACTAATTTAATTTTGCAGTTAAACGTGCTCAAAGATAGAAAATAGGGTTCTTCGGTCAGACATTATTTGCCATTACTTGTACTTATTGCGTGGGTTTATCTTGAATTATGAATCATTTTTGTAATACATTAGTACCTATTTTAATGTTATCTTTTGCGGTGGTGTACGTCTGACCGGGACACACAGGTCGTGACCCGTTTCAAGGTGACCAATATTTTTTTAACCTCTCAGGCTAATTTGTTCGGTTTTCGGAACAATTCACATAGGTCTCGTAGAAATCCTTATGTCTCCCTTCCTATAATGGTTGAGGGAGTCCCTTTGACTTATCCAGCCGTACTCTCTCGGAACATCGCCTTGCACCGCAGTTTGAAGGGATGAATTTTTACATTTGTCACTCCTGAACACACTGACCTATGTTACAGCCTATGTTACTCGCTGATAATGTAGAATTCTATTGGTGAAAGAATGTTTAAAATCGGTTTAGTGGTTTAGACGTGAAAGCGGAACAAACAAACACACTCACTTTCGCATTTATAATATTAGTATAGATTATAAAATAAAGTCCAAAAACGTGCGTCCCGCAAAAACTCAGAAACGAGTCCCGGTACGATCAAGGGAGTTATATGGTGTGGTAGATCTCTATCCCCCCTCCAGGATGACGGTTCCCGTTTTTACCTAAAGGGCGTGCTTTTGAAGATATAAGTGCTCGAAGTTTCGCCCTCTTGAAATTTCTAGAACAGTCTTCCGGAAAGTTCTAGAAGGCTCGATAGAGCTCTAGAAAATTCTGGAAGGAGTGGCGGGGTAATTCGTGGAATGTCCTGGAATAGGGAATCGGGAACATCATTGTGGAACATTCTCGAATGTTGTCCTGAGCGAAGCCAGCTAATATAAGTATAGATAAAAGTGAGTTCATTGTTTTTATTTAGTTTAATAGATAATACAGACTGATTTCTGATCTCAAGTGATTTTTGCCAAAAATTATTACACATATAATTTCCAAATGGTCAAATTAAAAAAAGGTTTTTTATTTAAACATATTTAAATTGTCCAATATATAACAATTTGGACCTCAAAATTTTCATGGATCTCTAATATATAAACACTAGCTTTTCCCCGCGGCTTCGCTCGCATGGTATTACGTGAAATTACCCCCCACCCCACCCCCATCCCCTCCCGCATTCCATGTATTCATTCCCTTACATTCAGTTTTCAAACATCTCGCCTACCACCTAAATTTCATAATGCTATAGCTCAAAGAAAAAAAGAATTACTTATCCAATCTTGTTCATTCGTTCGGAATTTATGCGCTTACAAACATTTCGGATGTTTATTTTTATTCAAATATTTGGAAGTTCGTTAATATAATAAAAAAATACTCTATTTATCATTCAGTCTTTATAATCGTTACGAATTATATTTTTAATACAGGAACTCAAATCTGACATTTATTCCAAGCTTGTCCAAAAAAAAAACGAATTCTAATATTTAAATTTTCTGCAGTAGTAGCTGACCAGTAGACTGAGTGCCTACCAGCAGAGCCCAAAAATATATCAACATTGTTTCCATGGAAAAGATTTTTTTCTGACGTTAGCAAAAACTCGCTTTTGTTAGCGACAGAAAACGTATAACAAATATAATATATTAATATTTATAATTTCATAACGCCAGAGCTTACCATCATTTACAACCTGTAGTCTGCGCATATAATTTAGCTTTATATTGGTGAAAGAATTATTAAAGTCTTTATATTGTGTTATGCGTGAAAAGGTCATAAACAAACTCGAGCAGTTTCGCATTTATAATATTAGTATGGATTTAAAGCAACGGGCCGCCCAGGCCCCACCTCAGAGTATACGGAAAAAAAAACACGTCAGTAGCTAAGGTTAATAAAAGGAACGTTTTGATTTCGAATGCTTCTCTTTTACAAAAGCCATATTATACTAAGATTTGAGAGTACATAATAATATTGCTACTTACCTAAAAACTTCGCTGAATATGTACTAGTAACTTCAAACACTTTGGTAAGTACCTGTTACAATAAAAATATTTACGTGATGAGCCATTTAGTCAAGTCCGTGTCTACCTACCCCGTCACGTAAAACATTTTTACACTGTAAAATAAGTACTTATCTTTTGAAGTAAATGCTTTGTAATGGCTTACATTACCTCGATGCCCTGATTCGTAAAAAATCTTGCCTGTGTTGGAAATATCCAATTATCTGGCGGTTACATCCGCTGGAGTTGCTTTGAAAGAGAGTTGTTGGTCCCAAGTACCAAGAGTACCAACTGCCATCGCGTGTAACTGTGCGTAGCGAATCGCCCCCCCCCCCCCCCCCCCCCCAATACAGACGGGGATATCTCGTTGGTGTTGAACAGAAGAAGTCGATAAAAACCATTTACAGTTTACATCATTGGTAAAATAGTAAATTTGGATTCCTGGACATGTTGGCTTAGTGGGTAAACGATATTGTACAATTCCTTGGCAAAACAAGGAGCGTCTAACCCTATTGTTACCCTCGTAAACCATATTCCCCTTTCTGATATTTTTTCCATCATCAAAGATAGATCCCGCAATGCTTGGGCAGAGTATTGGAACATTGCTAGTCAATCCAAGGGAGCCTGCTATGCCTCAATACAAAGGACTATCCCATCAAAACCGTGGTTTCAAAAATTCCCCCATTTTTCCAAAAAAGAAATTTCCTCTCTTATTCGAATGAGAATCGGACATTGTTCCGTTCCTTCTCACTTGTTTAAAATTCACGTCCTTGACTCCCCAGATTGTACCTTCTGTGGTCTAGAAGTGGAACTTTAGATCACATATTTTTTGGTTGTCCCCCTCTCAATAAATATCCTCTCTTTTATCAAGCATTATCTAAAATTACTTCCCCTCCATACAACATCGCATCTCTTCTAAGTCTAAACTCGACTCCAATCTTCCTTATAATTCTGAAATTTGCACATTTAAATAATATTAATATATAAATTTACTTCTTCATTTATATATAAATTTACCTTTCCTTTCTCTATAATTTGAAATGATGGCCTAGAACACCCTTGATGGGTGAAAGCCAGAAATAATTGAAAAAAAAAAAATACCATAGTTATTTTTAAATCGTAAAGCTTATATTTCACGGAAAGTAAACGAGTGGAACACATTCAAGGGATAAACGATAAACCCAAATAAATTTCTTGATCATTTTTCTGATACGCTATTAAGCCGCCGTTACCCGAATTTCTACCGATTTCTTACATATCTCCCTTAAACATTTGAAGTTTTTAAGCTCTTAAAAAAATATATGTTATTTTTGAAGATAATATCTAGACGTTCCTTCCCCACGCCGAAGCGTAAATTATATGAAATTCCCTCGATGGAAAAAAAATCGCAAAGTATGCGCCGAAAATTATTATAAACACGTTCATTTCACTTTAGAAGTCATACTTATGAAAAAAATCACAGTGTTTCATTAAATGCTATTTTAGATGTTCCCACGAGATTTTTGCTCTGTTTTAAACGAGTCGTGTTTTATTAAACATTTTCACAGTTTTCGCTTCAATTTTATCGTTTTAAATATTAGCGCGCTCTCTCCAACATTCGTAATATCTCTCCATCTTTTTTTTGAGCGGGGATACGGCGCCTTAACCCCTCGGGTTCACTTTTCGGAGCTCTTGCCATTGAAGTAAAATCATGTATGGTTTCATAGTGCTTTCACACAAACGAAGTATTGAATTCCGTAAGTCTTAACTTAAACTTTAGGTCGCACAGTTTACACCCGCGCTGTGCAAGGGGGTTCCCCACAGAGCTCCCCCATCCCAACTCATATAGGTATCATAGAAGTTGTTGTCTCCCTTACTATCATAGCGAGAAATGTAATTTAAACAGTATTGGAAAGAGAAAACACCACGCTGATTACACTATTATTATGTAAGCATATTTTTTACGCGATGCTTTTGAATATTTTTTATTTTTTGCTAAATAAATATTCAAATCTAAAAGTTAACCAAAAAATAATTAAAATTTACACCTTTAAGAAACCAAAGTTTCCAAACGCAATTTGAAAAAAAATTGATAACTTTGTGAATTTTCAAAAAAAAATTTTTCATGTAACGACAATAAAGAGAGACGGTGATAACGTTTATAATATTTACATTTATTTGTCTTATAAAATATGTGTGTGTGTGTTTTTTTTCATCGTGAGTCGTTTTAAAAACTTTTTAGATTTGTAAATTTATTTATTAAAAAATACATTGTTATTTCTACTAATAAAATTTGAAAGCGTATTTCATCACCTTTCAAAAACAGTTTGTGGTTTTTGGATACGTTCATAAGTATTCCATTTATTAGGATTTTAATGCACAGCGGAAATATTCTGCTCTACTGACAGAATATGGTCGTGGTCAGAGTGGTTAAAATTTTATTTTATTTTTTTAGGCTTAACGCTTATGTAAACCTCTTATTCTGTACTCCTTCCTCTCCTCAAAAATACCCTCTACACAGCATCTTCAAAGATGACGTAGGCCCTGGGAAATTATTTTCCTCAGGGCCCCTGTGTGGAGTTAAAGTAAAAAAAAATCTAATTTTCGTTATTATCTTCCGCGCGCAATAATAGATCTTTCAGCGGCAGGGTCGTATTATGAATTATTAGTCTTATTATTAGTAAACTACTGAAAACATTTCAATTGTTAATGGTTTCCCAGTCATCAAAATTCCTCTGAGTGATTCATCGGGGAGTTTGGAGTAGACCTTTTTTTATTGCTCCACTTCGAGGTCGAAATACCATTCCGCTCTGTGCTCCAAGCTCCATTACATAATTTCCAAGGCACCAAAGCCGAAAACATGGCTACTGAAAATTCTGGTGCAACCACAAAGGTCTGGGAAACTGAATATCGATGGAATGGAAGCAGACCGCAGTGCTGCCAACTATAAACAGCCATCAAAATTGAATCATTGACATTGTTTACGTTCCGGGCTCTACTATTCCAGCTTCAAGCCGGACCTCGAAATAATCAATTTCGGATGAAATTTTGTATTTACCTAATACCTAAGTGCGTAAACGTGTCTTACGTTAGTTTGTGTAGTTCTAGACCCGTAGAAGCGAAGCTAGCTGTCCATAATGGCTGGTACCTACTCTGATGTATGGAAGTGAGGCACGGAACTGGTAGAGAAGAGTTGTAAAAAGTTGACTTTTTGATGAAACTGAATGCTACCGATTTTTGATCCCTGAGGCTTATAAAACCATGTAAGATCGTGTGAGATATGTGGAGATCCGCAAAGAATGCAAGGCTGATGTAAGCGTAATGAGTAAGATTAAGAAAGGGCGCTCAAATGTTTTGGGCAAATTAATGGAATCATTGTCAATTATCACGGTAAAACCATTTATTGCTTGTAAAATAGTATTTTTACATAATTATACCACAATCATTATGCAAATTAATAAGAAATATATCCCCTTATGGCTTCAATAACTGCTTTCACTCGTTTTGACGTGGACTCCGCTAGTTTTCGATTTTCATAGATCCTCTCATCCCGAAATTAAACCTGAAAGAGCGTTTCTGCTATCTTTATTCTTGTAGTGCAGTCGATTTTGCGTACTGTATCTTCGCAAATGGCCCATAAATTCTCTACAGGGTTCATATCTGGTGTATTCCCGGGCCAATCTAAAACAGTTATCTCCTAATATTTCATAATTTCCTTCGACTTGGCATATTGACCAAACTGAAAAATAACCAAATGTTTCAATAAATAAATGTTTTGATGGTGTTTTTCATACATGGGGGTTGGATCTTTGGTGCCAAAGGCATGCACGAAGGCATGATGAACAGCCAAAAATAAAAATCGATGTTGAAATAGCATTTGAACAAAGAACTTGAAAAGTGCCAACCCCAAGGAGGAGCAAATCTCTAACAGAACTCTGCTCCCTGCCACTCACTAGTCGAAGGAAATTATGCAATATTTCCATGATAAGGAGATAACTGTTTTATTTTGGAATACACTAGATGACTAACCTTGATGACACTAACCCTTTGAGAATTTGTGGGCCATTTGCAAAACTAGAATTGACTGCACTACAAGAATAAAGATAGCAGAAACGCTCTTTCAGGTTTGATTTCGGGATGAGAGGATCTAAGAAAATTGTCAAAAACTAGCGGAGTCCACTCCAAAACGAGCGAAAGCAGTTATTAAAGCCATAATGCGTATCATTCCCGCAATGAGTTTATTAACTCCTGGGAGTACAATGCTTTATATAATATACTATATTCTGTATTGTATACTTTTGATAAATAAATAAATAAATAAATAAGGGGAGATATTTCCCATTAATTCGCATAATGGCTGTTACCAGCAAAAAATGGTTTTACCAGGATAATTGACAATGATTCCATTAATTTGCACAATATTGTAGGAGAAGTGGCACGATCAAGTGAACCAAAAATGGAGGAAGAAGTGGCACGATCAATTGAATCAGATACTGGAGTCGGGCCATGTCACGAATCAGAATAATAGAAGAGTATATATGAATGTGAATGAAGCATGGAGTGTTTGAGTTGGCGGTCCGCCTCCACACCCACCCGTGAGGCAAAACGGCATGATGATTAGTTAGCAGACTAGTCTTCTTTCATAGAACGCTTGGAAGGGAAATGGTTTGTTTACCAAATAATGAAGTAACCAACCCGTTAAACGGTTAAACCAATTGTTGCTTTTTGTTAAATATTTGTTCAGGGGCATAAACAAACAATAAAATTTTGCCTACTGTCTGTGGCATCTGTGGTCCCTGCCCAGCTATCCAGCTATGATCTTCATCCTGTAGTTGCGCGTAGGGTGATAATGATTATTATCCCACTATCAATGCATCTTTTATACCTCATAATTGAACGTAGGTCTGCAAACCGGATCCAACCCATAGAATGATAAAAAAATATTACAAGAGCTCCAGAATGCTTAGGTCTTTGCAAAAATATGCGTTGGTATGCAAATTGTAGAAAGTTTTGTTTTGAAAGATTTTGAATGATTTTGAAAGAAAGAAAGTTGACTAGTTTTTAATAATGCACCCCTTGGGGAAATCGAATCCACCGGTTTATTGTTATATTTAAATTTACATGTTACCGACACATAATATGATTCCCCACCCAACGGACAAAGGCATATTAATTATTATTATTTTTTTTATTTTAACTTTTTATGAGTAAAACCTCAAACTGTAATATTTAATTAAATGAAGACATTATGAGCGAAACTCAATCGAAAATCTGGAAACAGAAAAATCATAAAAAGATATTTACACCTCTGGGACTCGAACCCAGGACCTCCCTACTTTCCGGGTTGGGGCTTTTATCCACTGAGCTAAGGTGTCGATATCCAATTCGGTCACTTTTAACTGTACCGTACTTCGACTAAGAACCACCCATATTATCTTCATTTTTCTTAACGCATATTTTTATTGGCTGCAATCTTCATGAATGATTGCAAGATTCAACTCGAACTAAATGCAATCTAGATGGTGTCTGGATAAATTATTATCCATTTTATTTAATGTGCGACATCTATTGACTCTTCTGCAAGTCTAGGATGAATATTATTATTTTTTTTATTTTAACTTTTTATGAGTAAAACCTCAAACTGTAATATTTAATTAAATGAAGACATTATGAGCGAAACTCAATCGAAAATCTGGAAACAGAAAATCAGAAAAAGATATTTACACCTCTGGGACTCGAACCCAGGACCTCCCTACTTTCCGGGTTGGGGCTCTTATCCACTGAGCTAAGGTGTCGATAGTCGATATCCAATTCGGTCACTTTTAACTGTACCATACTTCGACTAAGAACCACCCATATTATCTTCATTTTTCTTAACGCATATTTTTATTGTTAATTGCCTATTAATTACTTTGAGTTTTCTATGCAAGGAATGAACGAGAAGTGGTAATTTTTAGTTAAACCAGAGTTTATATAGATTTATTCTTTTGTCCATTGGAAAGGGAAATAGAGTTCATTAAATAAATTTTTGAATCCGTCCTCCGTTTATCAGCAATTTGTGGGTTATTGAAAACTGCCAGTTATTTGCTGTACGAATTTATAATCTTAATCGAAACGGTGAAAGAGCAATCCTCCATTACTCCCTGTAAAAAGAAGTAGATACCTATTTAGTTACCTGTATCAAGCGTCTCAACTCAAACCAAGCGTGAATGGTTTAATTATTGTGTTTCGTAGGTAGTCGACTATTATTTCTTCAAATCCTTGTGTACTTTATATACTCGTAATCCAGCATCAAAAATGAATATCATTTGGCTTCCCCAATAGACCGACGTATTCCAGCGATTCACTCCGCAAGATGGATCGTAAATATCACAAATCGTAACCTTTTGTATATTATTATCGTATGGAGAAAACTGCTTAGCTTGGTATCATTTTTAAAATTAACTCAGATTTGTAAATAGTTGGAATTATGATGAGGGGTTGAGAATTGTGGGAAGGAACGCATCCTATAGTGCAGTGTTCCGCAAACTTTTTGTGATCAAGGTACATTTACCAAAATAAAAAAAATTTAGAGATACACCAAAGAAAAAAACAATGTTTATTTAATATTTAATATAAAAATCAATATAATATGAAAACATGTTTAATGAGAAATGTGAGCCTGCTTAACTGAGCACAGGCGATCAAAATTTGGAGCAATCATTGATAATGTTTCTCTCATCTCTTCGTTGATCGTCCTCAGGGGTTCTCTTTTTTATATCGTAGTGGGAGTTGAAAACCCCAATTCGCATAAATAGGTCGTGGCAAATGGTAAGATAATTGCAATACCACGCTTTGAATTGCAATACCACGCTTTGTGGATACTCTTTTTATGCGTAGCCAAAAATGTGCTATCTCTGTTTCGGAAAATTTTACTTTTAACGCCTGATCAGTTTTTGTCATCAGAATTCTTTCTGCTCGTTCGGTAAGTGTCCAAGGGAAATGCTATCTAAGAATGGATTTCGAACCCAGTCCATAGGTTGCAGGTCACGAGAATACGAGTTCATTTTTTCTGCTGTGTTTCACTAGCCTGTGCTTCGAGTGTTTCGCTATCAAAGCCTGCACTCTTTTTATTGAATCGGCAGCCATGACATTTGGGAACATTTCCTTACTATGTACCATTGGGCATGGCTGATCCATAACACCAACTTAGCGTTCAATCTTATCCGATGACGTTTAAGTATTAGAATTCTTGCCTTGCTTTTTTGGTTGCGCTTATTTAAATGGGCAAATATGTCCACCTGGCCTATTTTACTACCGATCCGATAGTCGGATCGCCTAAGCTGGCGCCCGTTGCAATGTTATTTTGTTACAATGTAGCATTGCGGTGAGGCACACCTAACACAGCTAACGACCACGGTACACCACTGTGCCGCGGCACACACTTTGCGGAACACTGCTATAGTGCTCAGTTCCGTCTTTACCCTAAGGGCACGCGCAGGGTACGCAGGGCACATTTCCAGGAATTATTTTGTTGTTTTCCTGTATGTTTTTAGATTTCAAAACGAACCTTCAACCGTAGTGCAGGGCCCCCAAACATAGTGCAGGGCCCCCAAATTCAGTGCAACTGCCGTGTGCGCACTTGCCAAGGAGCCAAGGCGATGTCCTGGAGAAATTTTTCTCTTTGAAATTCTCTAGCCACTAAGCCATCCCCCATTTTCATCAATCTCGTATTTCGTAAAAAAAATGGTTGTCTGTAAAGTCGGTTTACGGACGATAATTTTACGTGATAACGTCATATAATAACGGTGGAGTGGAAGAGAGATAGATGCGTCACAAGCCGAACGCTGGTTCCGCGCTCTCGCTTGCACGCTCCGCTCAGGCGGAACGTGTCAATGAGTCATGCTTTTACGTGAGTGCAGCCGGCGTTCATCTATTTATAAGACGTTATCACGTCAAAATATTTATTCCTTATCCATTTTATATTTTTCCATGTTTGGACTTATCTATCTTAAATTTTCGTGTGTTAGTGTTACATTTATAATATGAGTATATAATCTACCATAAATAATTTCCCCGTAGCTACCAATATTCAGAGAAATTATTTTTTTATTGCGCCTGTCGGCAACCGCCGCGCAAAGGAGGTCGCGAAGAATCTATTCGAGCACAATCGCGAACATCGGAGGACAGGATACAATAATTAATTAACCATTTTTATTTACGGAAATCCTGTAATATTTAATGTTGTGTTTCGGTAGCACAATGGTTAGATGCGTCCAAGATACGTCCCTCATAAATTACAGAGTAAAGGTTCCGAGTTGAAGTCTTGGTCGCGAATATTTATTTTCTTTGTTTCTTTCTTCAAGACAAGACAGACAAGATGATACCGGCGGTCATTAGTTGAACTGTTGATTAGTTGAACAATTGAACACGTGGTAGAGCTAATTAACCTCGGGCCGTGCGAAATGAGAAATGAGACAAATAATTTATTATAGCCTATTATTCACGTGTTCGGTTGCTACAAAGGAGAATCTCAAACCTGTCTGATTAAAAACCGTGACGAAATTCGAAACAAAAGATCGAGCTGCGAAAATTTGCAATCTCTTTCATCAGATGATCTTATAACATTTCCTAATTCCTGTAGATTGCTCATGAGCTCATTCAGTAGTGGGGCCATTGAAAAGAAAAGTTGATTAAGTGTGTTTTGGGCGTGTCATTGTGCGCAGGGCCGGCCCTAAGCAGAAGCAATTGGAGCAGTCGACTCCGGACGCCGAATTGCCAAGGCGCCAATAATATAACACCTAACATATCGCCCTTGAAATTATTTTTCAAAACGGGGCTACACAAACGTACAAATATTATTGGTTACAGTTTACAGTAATCACCTGCCTCGGATTCTACTGGTTTTGACAAGGGGCGCTTGTGCATAGAATAAGCAATTAAAATTTGATCAAACTCTTTCAAATAAGCACCAAAATTCTCTTGTTGTCTCTAGACTGGAATCCAGAAGTCTTAGGATGGGTTGTTTCAAAAAATTTGACGAATTCGTCAAATATTTGACGTTGATTTTCACGTTCTGTGTAAGTTCTATTCAAGTTCTGTGATGATTTCAGTTTTGTGAAGCAGCTGGCCTATGATGATAAAAAAACAGATCTCGAAAAGAACTTACACAGAACCTGAAAATTAACTTCAAATATTTGATGAACTCATCAAATTTTTTGAAAGAACTCATTTCTTAGAAAAATCGGACCATTTTTTATAAATCGGAAAGACGGGACATAATTTATAAAGTACCTGTAACGAAGTTCGCAGGCAATAAAGGAAGTGAATTTTATGCTACTTCCACACCAAAGCCAACCTTCCAACTCCAAAATGTCGGACATCGAACAGCTGATTCGGCGCTATATCTTATCATCATCCAAACGTTTGCAGTTGGAATTTGGCCCCAGCGTGGCAATAAAAGTGTTGCCAATATATATAAAAAATCAGTGTGAAATTTTACAAAATTAATTGAATATTATCGGAGACCGAACATTTTCATGTAGTGACGTCACGAGCCCAAAAAAACGGATTTATTTAATTAAAAGTAAAAAAACTATAAATTTCTAAACAAATTCTCTTAGTAGAAAAATCTATCCACACGATTTTTTCTAAGTCATTATGAAATCCATGCAAGTGGCCTATTGGCGGCATCAGATTTTTTACAAATATTTGATAATAAAAAATATGAACAAACGGCTTATGGGTAGGTCAGTATTGTAATTAATTTTTGCCGTAAGTAGTCTTATAAATAATAGCATGATGAAAATTACACGGCGAACTACAAAAAAAAAACATGACAGAAAATTCCGTGCAAATGTTATGGCGCCAGAGCTCACTGTTCGAGAGTTTTTTTGCTATTGTGGAATGTATGGTTATTGGTTCATCCACTCCTCTGTAAAAACCACCCCTCTGAAGATCCATTACATTTCTATTTTTAATAATACTGTTTGGTGACGCATGAAAAATACAGAATTGTCCCAGGGGACTCATAATTTCAATTGCTCATTCAGTACGTCATTCTGCCGTTCCTTTAACACGCCCCCTTTCCAGGAAGCAGGTGGGTCGTGGCTCGTTTAGATTATTTACATTGCGATTTTTTACATTCATTTTTGTGGTCCTAGAAAAAGAGGTAATTTTTCAACTTTTATGGACAAGTCCAGAAGTGTGTTTTTTTGGTGACCGGACAACTCGGAATGAAACCAACTCAGAACCATCTCAGATAAGTCATTTAGAGTGATAAAAATGGTTAAATAGATTACGTTAGGTTAGGGTTATCGGCTAATTTAAAATTATTTTTTTCATAGCTTTTAATGACTTTTCGAGGAGGTGTTGAGTTGACTTTATTCTCAGTTGGCATGGAACCATTTTTTTTCACCGACACAAAGTACTTTTTTTTTTTAAATGAACGTTTTTTCGTAGTTTAAGGAGGTATTTAGTCTAGAAAAAAAATTCTTCATATTTCGACGGTTTAAATATTCAAAAATATCTCCATAAAAGGATTTTTCAAAATTCGAATTATTTTAAAAGTTGGAGCCATTTTAGCTCGACCGGTTTAGACGGAATCTAAACTAAAATCTAAATAGAGCAAAACTTTAAACGCGTGTTTCTCAAAACTACTTTTTTCGAGACGGTTGACACAATATCTCAAGTTCTACTGAACTAATTTACTTGAAAATTGGTGTGAGCATTCTCTATATTACTCTATAACAAAATTAAAAAATGACCATTTTTTTTAAATTTGGATTCACAGAAACTGGTAAAAAAATTCTTTTTAATTTCAGACAGCTGCCATTTTGCGAAAAAAAAATTTTTTTTACTTTTCCTTAGTTCGGGTCATTGCCGCATTTGTTTGAATTAAGAATTAAATTTTTTTTTTTGTTTTTAGATTACTAGGAGGATTGCAATCGTGTCAACCAGGTCGCGCCATTTTTTTGAGACCCCCCACTTCAACACCCTGTAACTTTTTGAATTTTTTCGTTAGATTTTTTTTTATGTATTCTTTAATGTTTAATAAATATTTGTTAAAATAATGGCTTAAGTATTATTGATTTTTTGTTGCACCTGAAAAAATACCTACAATTCATGCTTCTAGACTAGAATATCCCCTTAATTAAAAATTTTCATTCTTCATTGATATAAGTGAAAAACCTGGCATGTTTGGTAATTTAATACAAGTTAAAAATTTATTCCAACTTTGACATCAGTCCAAATTTTATTATTATTGAAGTTTGTTTGGTAATTATAAAAAATGGAGCATTTGTCGCTCGATAAAAATTCACAGCAAGGCTAAGGGAGCATTTAACCGCCTTTAAGGGAGCATTTAAGGGTCTTTTTTTAGAAAGGGAAGGAAAAAGGTATGAGGGGTGGGTAGGAATCTGGGAGTTAAGGTGTCAGAAGTCAGCCCGCCACAAAGCAGGTGGACAAACACATTCGCCACCGAGACCTAGATAAATCTCACCCCATGAACCCGGACACCCCTGCTGAGCCACCAAACGTAGCAAACCACTATGGCAGGGGTGTTGGTTACTGTCCCACTTAAAAAATTCTGGTCAGCTGAAATACGAAAATGCATAACATAATGCAAGATGGTTTGGGCATGTAGAGCAGATTAATTAAGAAAGGAAAGCATGAAGAGTATATGACACAAATGTGAATAGTTGAAGAAGTCGGAGAAGCCAGAGGAAGACATGGCACGATCAAGTGAATCAATTTCTTAAATCTGGCCACATCAAGATTCCGAATAATGGAAGGTTATGCAAAAGACGATTTAGGGATGTGAATGAAGCAAGGAAGTTGTGTCAAGACCGTGTTGTTTAGTAGTCCAACCTTTCTGCCTACCCCTGCGGAGAAACAGCGTGCTGGTTAGTCAATTCTATTGATGTGACGTTAGTCACATGTTAAATAAGAGAGATTAGTTTAACCCGGCGCTGTTGTGGCGACCAAACAACTCAGCCATTGTGGCCGGGTATATTTTACCCGTGTAGATTATTGTACATACTAGTATTTCATATGTCAATATTAGTATTTTATATGTAGGAAAAGGTAGTTTGTACGTTATTTATGAAAATTAAACGATTATTTATTATAAAATAAGCATATAATCAAAAATTAAGGAACTAAACATTTTTCTCCTGAGATCAACTTCTTACAACATAACATAGAATATATATTTAAAAACAAAAAATAATAACAATTGAGGAACAGAACATCTTTTTAACACAGTAATATAATCAAAATTAATTTTGTTTTTATCAATAAACACGTTGTATACATAAATGTTACTTGTGGCCACTTACCATTACCATTATACCGTTGTGGCCGGGTATAACTTACCCGAGCGCTCTTCACAGACATGTAAAGTAAACACAACAACACTAAATAGAATAGCTAATACACTCAAACAGGTCAACGACCGACCGCAGGTACTGAGAGCGGCAAATAACGTGCATATTTGGTTTCAAAGTTATTAGGATTTTAAAAACTGTCGGGTATTAGATACCTGGCAACAATGATACCGAGTTAAATTAGTCATTGTTAACTCATTTTAAATGGTTTTTTTTTTGGTAGTGATTCTTCACATCAAAAATAACACATGATTCACTTTATTATCAGCCGTCCATTCAGGAACCATGTGGGCCCTAAATCTTCTTTTACTGCCTAATTGAAAGTCCAACAATGCACTACACGGGGGAGAAGAGCAATACAACATTTAAATCAGTTTTTATTAATTTTTCCCTAACCTCTGTCTGCCCAGTGTGAAAAATACTCTTGGAATGTCAAGACATATCCAGATTTTAAATTTCATTTATTTTTTATTCCTTCTTGGCATTGATTGAATAAAGAAAAAGCTTTATTATTACAGCATTTCTTTATTCACAATTTTTTTTAATCTTATCATTTTTATCAAAATTTGAGTTTTGTTGGATGGTTAAATGAGTTCTACATAATATGATAGTTTCTTTGTATAGGTGTATCTTCAATAATACAGTTTCTCGTTATTCATATTGGTTTAAAATCGAAAGAACCGTCACCTATTTGTGTCTCACTTTACACCTCCACATTAATGTTGAAAATTCCGACTAAGTTAAATGATATTCTTTTGCAGTTTCTTCAGACAAAATGAGCGAAACCGAAGTCATTGCTCACGAGGAAGAAAAGAAGAGTCTAGATAAGAAGGAAATAGAAGATGAGGAACGTGAGAAGATGCTCAACGCCGAGAACAAGCTCCAGGAAGAAATTCCCAAGATTGTCTCGGAGAGTATCGAAGAAGTCAAACAGGCGGTGGAACCCATTACAGATGAAGGGAGGGAGGTTAAACCAAAATTCATTCCCATCGGAGGAATCAAGATGCCAGGCTTCTTCACCAGGAGCAAGTCCAAGGAAAAATGCAAGGTAAAATATTAGTTGACACTTCCACTTGTAATCTACCTCTGTCAGGCTATTCATTATCCATAGGCCTAGATATGGATATCATTATCCATATCTAGGCATACTTGGGCGATAGAGATTTCAGAGATTTAGGGCCTATGTCATCTTTGGGGATGCTGTGTGGAGGATTTTTTTAAGGAAAAGAGAGGAGTGGAGAGTTCTGGGAAGAAAAAGGGTTTAAGGGGTTGGTAGTAATCTGGGGTTCAGTGTGTCCTGGTCATCCGCCTCCAAGACCTAGACAAACCTCACCCCATGGACCCGGGCACCCCCGCTAAATCACCAAACGTAGCGTACCACTTGGGGTGACCTATGGCAGAGATGTTGGTTATCCAGTAAAGGTTCCCGGGGTGGCGGTACCCATTTCCGCCTCCCAAATTGAAACATTGATTTGTATGGCACTTCAGCCACTCTTCCTTTCCAGCTGCACGGCGCTTTAGCCATTTTGAACAGCTTACTGCGGTTCAAAGCCAATTTAATTTCACCGTTTATCCCATATTTTAAAGTTTTACAAAAAATCATTAAATTTATAATTCATAAAAATCATCTACCCAAATTTAGCTAGCTATTGCTCGAGTAGTTTAGCTCTCTTGAGATACCCCTAAAACATCTAACTCATGCAAATATATTATTATTTAATATCCTGCAAATTATAATACAGGGCTAGATTAGAAGTTCCACTCATTCAGAACATCTTCATAATTGAAGCAATATATCCACTCGAGTGATACAAAATTCTTTGCTGCTGTTTAATATTTCAAGTAGAAGATTCTGTCTTAGTGTAATATTTCATTCATTTGATCTTGTACGTTATTGTATAAAAATAATTCTAATTGCCGGCTTAGAGAACTAAACTATTTGTGTTCATCTTCATTATTTTTAATGTAGCTTCATCTAGGCATACTTTATTATTTGAAGTAGTTGTGCTATATTATTTATTCCTGTTTTGCTAGCGCATGTGAATGAGAGCAACTCTTGATTTAATTAACCCCTCAGGCTAATTTGTTCGGTTTTCGGAACAACTTGTATAGGTCTCATAGAAATAATCGTTGTGTGTCCCTTACTATAATGGTTAGAAATAAGATCTAAAAAGTGTTAGAAAGAAAAAACACCCCACATTCAAATCTAAAAAATAACCACAAAATAATTAAAATGTGCACCTTTATGAATACAAAGTTCCCTGCCACAATTTGGAAAAAAAAAACGAAACTTTGGGAATTTTTCATTAATTATTTTACAAGAAACCATAAAAAGCCAATAATGTTTATAATTATTTGCCTAATAAAATACGAGGGCTGTCCATTACCAATAGGTTGTTTGTTTATCATCAGTGTTGATGAAAAATATTAAATATTACTTGTATAACTTAGGACGGGGATGACGGTGCTCAGGGGGAGTTGCTAGAAAAGCCTGCTGCTGAGTCTGTGGAAATAGCTGTAGAAAACGCCGGTGAAAAGGAAGTCACCAATGCACCCACTTTAAAGAACCGCTTGTCTTCAATCAAAATTCCTAACCCATTCGCCAAGAAACCAAAGGATGTCACCCCGGTTGCCGATGATGCTGATAAAGATGCTGCCAAAGATCCAGGTACGACATGAATCTCTTCAAAAATATAAGTAAGATAAGAATAACAAGTTTTCTGCAAACGTTAAGATTAATTATCAGACCGGTCAGTGATTGCGTTGAAAAATGCATTGGGTTCCCACCCGGGCCTCATGAGTTTAATCCCTCGACTGGCTAACTCCTCCAACATTGCACAAACAACATCTACCGCATAATATAATGATGTTAGTACAAAATTTTCAAACATTGGCAAGTTATTCGCAATCTGGGAACATTTACTCTTTTCTTTTTTAATTATTTAAAATAAAAAGTATATTTGGTTTATTAAAAACCCTTATATTGTATCGCTTAACAAACTGCCGCATTCCAAAGATAAAATACTACGTTAGTAAAACGTCTTCTTGATTTTTAGAAGCATCAAATACCGATAAGCCCGAAAACACTGCGCAAAAAAGAGGATTATTGAACGCTATCCGCCTGCCGATAGTTAACATGATTCCTCGCAAACTCCGGAGTCACAATGCTGCCCCTGGTGACGCAGAAGCCGGGCTCGACACCACCAAGCAAGCTGAACTGGCCTCCATGGAGACCCTCGATGATAACAAGAGCACAGAGAAAGTGGAGGCTGAAGACGGCATGGAAAACGTTAAACTGGACATTGATGTAAGTTAATCACTACTTATTCATTTGTCCAAGATGAATATTATAAGAATAGTTTTGCCAGATGGGGTGAGAAACACAAGAACTGTAAGACAGGTTGGAGGTCCCAATCCAAGGAGGCGCAAGACGTCGCTCCTTTCACCATGTGTGAAGGGAGAACGTTGTCTCTTTTGCCCGCTGTAGAACTAGTCGGAGATGATCTAAAGGCTCCTTCAGTATGACGTAGCCAGATCTGGTCCAGAGAGTGGTGGGGTAGTCCGTGGTCCATGGTGAGGCAATGGTCAGTAGAAAAACGAGGCGAGTAGATGCGAGGTCGGAGTGAGGTGGAATAGGCAGGCAGAGAGAGTTGTAGTCGATACGATCGTCGCTGGTTAACTGATTTGAAAAGGGGCTTGTGGCTCATATTTATAGGGGGTTTGACAACGGTAGCAGTCTATCGCTGCCATCATCCCTGGGCCCGATTCCTGGAACTCTCTCTTTGCATGCTTGTTATTTCCCTCACTCTGGCTTTTATTTATTTTTGACAATATTTATAATACAGTTTTACGCATTTGAATACATTTTTAAAGAGAAGACCTGTGGTTACATTGAGTCGTGCCTTGGGATCGAATTTTTCCGTGTGACCCCGTCACGGATTTTCTTTCACTTTTTTGTGTAGTGCATTTCTTCTACGAATGCAGTTGATGATTTATCCATGATTCAAGGGTTTAATTTTGTTGGGAATTTTTTTATCAAATTTGTGATTTTATTAATTATTTCATTTTTCAAAAAGTCGACAAAATATCTCCATGCATCATCTGATTTTTTTTTTATTTGGAAAAGCTCATGCCAAGTTTTATTTTTAATTACATTTTTTAAATTATCAAAATTTATATTATTGTATACGATTGACTGAACTTTTCTGTGTCAGATTGCAATGTGAATATTGTTGTGTAATGGTCTGTAATTGTTGATTTGTAAACAATGCTTTTGTTTATTACGTATTGACAGACGCACGGCAGTTCAGCTTCTGTGCATCTGTTAATAGTTATTGGTGCTTTGTTTAGTGTTTTTATCCTGTCCCCTAGTTTTATTCATTGTTGGTTTTTGCATCACTAGTATCATATTCATTTTGAATCATCATCATCATCACTTTTTGCATGCTTGTGGAAAAATTTAAAATCTCTAATTATCTATCCCTCTTTCTATGTTACAAAATAGATTTTAATTATAATCCTTGTTCTAAAGCAGCAAACCTTGGTGAAGTTTGTAAAATGTTTAATCAAAGAAACTTTTTTATTTCTAGGATAAAGCCGAAGAAAATAATAGTGCACCGAAAGAGAAATTACACTGGAGAGAGAGAATAAGGCAGCAGAAATTCATTATTGGTAAGATTTTTTATTTATTAGTTCACCGTGTCTAAATGGTAGTTAGTCACACTCCTATTGCTTTATGGTATTCTTGTGGATAGCTCTGCCAGGGTCCTAGCCCTTTCAAAAGTCACAAGTTGCTAATCCTTAAAACATAATGTGAATCAAAAAATGCTGTTTCACATAATACATATTGCACCCGAGGGATAACAGTGGCACAAGTCAAAAAAATGCATTTTTTGAGTTGTTCAGTATGCAGAAATGTTCCTGGATATCTGTTCTATCTTCGATAAAAAAGGCACAATTTAAAAAAAATGTTGTGACCTTAAAAGCAAAAATGCCGTTTTTATATAATAATGTTTTACTCGAATTCAAGCAAAAATAGTGGCACAATGATCATTGTAACACAATTATAATATTAAACCTGATAAATATTAATTTACTGCTTTTCAGCTTTTGTGAAATAATGTATTTATATTGGTTAAAAAACTGATTTAATACACTCAAAACGAAATATTCAAACTGCTCTCCTGAAAAAAAGTAGTTTTTTGAGTTGTGTCATTGTTATCCCCCGGGTGCGATATGTTAAATCAAACAATAACTTAAAATGTATTACATCACATTTTTAAAAATATACTGCTCCGATTTAAGAAGTACCGCTCCGACTAGGTTATATTATATTACATTAAAATTATTGGTCACTAGGAGGCGGAATGCGGAGGCAAAACTAAAATTCCAGAGCCGCTAATTATTAAAGGCAAAACAATTAAACTATCTTTATGTGACCAGTCTAATTTGTTTTATGGGGCCAACAGACTTGGCTATAAAAGATCATTTGGTTTTGGCCTATTTCAGAATATTGCTCGCCATATATTCCCAATGTTTTTGCCTCCACATTCCGCTTCCTAGTGATGACTAACTTATTACTTCAATTAAAACAATTTCAATAACAATGAGTGTGGGGTTTATTTTCTAGATGATCTGGCCATTGCTGGAGGAATCCTGATATTCATCATCCTGCTGATCATCATCATCGCTGTCACATGCGGGGGCGGAGCCCTGGAGGCTTCCCCTGTCAAGGACGGGCGCTTTGTCGATGCCGTCACTTCCTGTGGACTGGTCGAAGGGTACGCTCCAATTCTGCCATCTCAATCCTAATGCTGTTTATTGCTATTAATAGTTCTTTTCTTTATTGATTCACTTAAATTTAAATATCAATTTTATTCTCAGGGTGTTGGAGGATGGTGCTTTTGCATTTAGAGGGATTCCATATGCTATTCCACCAATCGGAGAAAACCGCTTCAGAGCTGCAAAACCGCTAGACCAGATCGAAGCCTGCTGGAATGGTACCCTTAAAGCTCACAGTGCCACCGAGACTTGCCGCCAGATATTGGGAAATGGAACTGACCAAGGCATTGAAGATTGTCTGACCCTCGATGTCATAACTCCGCACGTAAGGTATGACACTCCCCTGCCGGTGATCGTGCTAATCGGAAGCAACACGTTGACTGGAGGTTCCCCGGGTAAACTAAGGCCTTCTACCAGATACGCAAGGTCCAAAGATGTCCTATTTGTCCGTCCTAATTTTAGAGTGGGTGTTCTAGGATTCTTAGCCCTCGATTCCCTGTCAAAATCCACCCACCCTCCGACCTCTGGAAACTACGGCCTGAGTGATATTATTGCCGCTTTGAAATGGGTCCAGCTGAATATTAAACATTTCGGTGGTGATCCAAAAGCAGTCACCTTATTTGGCCACCGTGCCGGAGCAACACTAGTGACCGTGTTGACTAACTTGAAGAAAGCCGAGTTGCTATTTGCCCGAGCCTGGGTGTCCTCAGGAGCAGCCCTGTTCCCAGGAAAACCCCTTGAAGAGAGCGAGAAGCTTAATGAACGCTATATGGAGTTGGCCAAGTGCACCGATGCCAAGTGCCTTCGTGAGAGCAATGTCGATGACCTACTTAATGCAGTTCCTGATATTTGGAGGGGAGACTCCCCCGACCTTCCTTCCCCTACAGAAGAGCCAGATAAGAGGCACGAATGGCTGGTATTGGATGGTTCTATTCTTACCACTCACGTTCTGGAACCTTTGGCTGAATCTAAGATCCCTTTGGTAATTGGAACGACAGCTCACGTAGATGCCTCGGAGAAGCTCCTCCTGCGCCACACTAAATGGACACCCGAACTTGTAACAAAGCACGTTAACGACAGTAAGCTGGGTGAATTGCAACTGGCGGAAGAAGCTCTGCGAAGATATAACGCCACATATCAGGGATTAGCTGCCATGATATCCGACATCAGGACAGTTTGTCCTCTTCTCACCATCGCCCGCTCTCGCCCTTCCACTCCTTTCTATATCGTGACTCAACCGGGCGGGGAGAGCAACGTGGCTGATGTGGATTCTGACATCTCGGCTATCCTGGGCAGGTACGAACCCAAGACTCCGGAGCAGCGGAGATACGTGTCGGCCATGCAGCAGTTGTTCTACCACTACGTGTGGCACGGAGCAGTCCCTCAAGCCGACCCAAAGAACAGCTTATCGATCCTGCAAGTTGGTCAGGATGTACTTCCCATCAAGGAGTATCCTAATTGTGATTTATGGATCTCTAAGGATGTTGTCCCTCGTTATGCTAGGCAAGATTAAATTTAAAATGATTCTTAACCCTTGCAAATTTTTTTTACCACTTTGTGTACAATTAGCAATGTTGCTTCTGTAATTCAACAAATAGTTAATTTTAATGTGTCCATATACACACATAATAATTGATATACATAAATATACACAATAATAGTAATTTTGAACTTCAAAAGATAAATGTTTGAATAATTTTTTTTGACCAGTGACATTAAAATCAAATGTGATGTTACTTAGCCGAGGATTATTAGAGACAGGTACTGATAGAGTGTTATTGATTCAACGAGAGCTTATTGTGTATGGTGGGTTTTGGGGAATATGTAAATACGGAAAAGGTGGTGTAAAAACGGGACATTTTTCATAAGACGTGCCCTCAATAAACGGGTAAATTGGTTAAAAGTGTGATTATGTGAAGTGGACATTATATATTCGTCATTGGTCATAATGTGTATTATAACGTCTTAGATACTCGTAAATTATTACGCTTTTATATATATATGTATGTAATTCCACAGCCGAGCTCACTTAATAAAATGAGGGCCATAGAAATATTTTACAATCATATGAAAAATATTGATTTATGAACAAAGATTATACAGGTGAGGTCTAGAAAGTATTGCTGATGGACAAAATTAATTTTTGGATAATGAAAATTTTAAATCATGCAGTTTCCCTCTACACATTCCAAATTCGTGCACTAAACACGAACATGTAGAGAGCAGGTTTAGAGATAGGTTGCCTCAGTGCATAGAGAATGGTAGACACCACCTTAGAGTCCATTCCCACTTCCGTTTAAAACCAGACGATGGATGCCCGTTCACACCTCAATAACGAAATGATAAAAAATCAGATGTCGGACGCCCTGTTCACGCTTCCGTTTAAAAAATCAGATGATACGCAGATGCTGCGAGCATACTTCCTTGCAACTGGGAGCGGGCGGGTTGAGGGGTCGGGGTGTACTGGGGCTTAGGGGCCATCCATAAATTACGTCACAACGAATTTCATGATTTTTTTACCCCCCCCCCCCGTCCCCGCCCCTGTCACACATTGTCACATTTGTGAGACCCCCACCCCCCTAGTGTGACGTCACATATTTTGCAATTTTACATTTTTTCATTTACATTTAAGTTTTGCGTTTTAATAATTTAGATTTTTACGTGTGATGTCACAGAGCTGATGACCCCCCCATATCCCCTGTCACACAATGTCACACTTCTCTACACCCCCCCTCCCCCCTTAAGGTGTGACGTAATTAATGGATGGCCCCTTATGCCGGAACGAAAATGCAGCAAGTGTGAACAGCTTCATCCAAACCTATGAATGACCCAGTTCCGACATGAATTTTAAATGGACGCGCTGCACTGGCCACCCATTCGACAAAAGGTGCCGGATCTGTTTTTTAATTGTGTCAGACATGTGTGAACAGCATCACATATCTACTGCAGCCACTAGAGCACCCAATTTTTAAACGGAACGACGTCCGATTTTTTAACGGAAGAAGTGGGAATGGGCCTTCACAGATGTTTTCCTTAAATTTTGTTGTTTCTTTATCAAAAAATAAATTTTGTCTATCGGTAATATATTTTTATTTTATTTGCCTTCAAAAAAACCTGTATTTATAATTGATACAAAGTAAAATCTAGATTAATATTATTGAGGGAAGGATAGAGAGAATATAATATGTTTGTGACCTTAAATGCTAATGTTTGTATTGTAGTTTTAGTTGTTTTTCTTTTCTTACAAATTGACATACATAATTAGGAAATATTTTCACATAAGCCTGTGATCTATTTTATTTTTATTGAATTAAGCCAAACCAAATCTTACTTGAGACTGATTTTGCTTGTTGACTCTTCAACCTGTGTATTAGACTCCTCAAATCATTGAAGGTGTATTTCATCCCGCCTCTCTAACTTTTGTCCAAAAAAACAAGGCTGCTGCTGAAATATGTTATAAGATCATATTTCATATCAGTTAGAGATTAGATTTTCACACCATTCCAATCAATTATCAAATAATACATATTTATGTACCATGATACAAAGGATGAAACAAACAAAAATAAGTTTTAGAGCGGGTTAGGCGTAGGACAGTAGACCGGGAGAATGTCCCATCCCCTTTCTAGATGTCTCAACATCCATCACTTCTGAATGAAACCTAATAAATAATCTGTTTCAGTTTTTTGTAATAATTTTCAGAGTTACTGTAATAATATAGTGATTTAGTTCTCTTATAAAATAGATCTCAATTTTATCCAAATAGATACAACTGACAAAACAATTTTATTCTTAATTAATTATTAATATAACATTTTATTATTTAATCAATACAAGGTTTTACCAAAAACATTAATTTTTAATACTCTTTATGTACCTTTTTTATTTTATTATAATAATTTACACTATTTGCCCAACATCACACCATCTGCAATATTTTACGGTACCTATTTATTACTTGTAACCAGCCAGATTTTTATACTATAAAACGTTTCCATTCGCCAATATGTTATTAAAATTACTGTAAAAACACTAAACAGGAATCACAGAAATAATTCTACTAAACAAGAATTTATCAACTTTTGTGATATGTTTTCATTTTTCTTACAGTTCACATAAACGTTCAATGTTGTTCATACACATAAGTTTTCCACACTTAATTCTTGCCACTAGGCTTACTTACTTATCTTAAAATATGTGTAAACTATTTAAGCTGCTAACTTTTTGAATATTTTATTAATATTATTATAATAATAAAATAATTATCAAATCAATATTGAATAAGTGATATTTAGTACCTATGTAAATTTATTTATTGATATTCCTTTTTTATATTTAAATTTTTACAGCCATTTTTATAAAGTGAACAAATCAAAAAAATGTTTTTTAAGATTTTTATACATTGCATAGAAATACACGCTTACACATATGTGTAAACAATCTATAATGAGCATTACAAAAGCTGTGTTTTCAATTGGATAAGAAATACACTGTTTTCAAGCTTGATTGGGCGAACATATCGAGTCCCTTTTTGTTTTATGTCCGTTTGTAACAATAAATATATGATTGTGTACAACTTGTTTTTCATTCCATAACCAAACCACTCAATAGACCCATGAATGTTTTGTAAAACCAAAATGTAGAATTTATTTATTTTTATGTAAATACCGCATGGAGTTCCAACTGCTCCCAACCGTCTGGGGCCAGTGTGGCTATGGCATCCCTAATTGGGATACGTTGGGAGGCTGAAGATAGTGGGGAGGGGAAGGAGATGGGAAGTACCTGGGGAAGTACCTGGCTATTCAGATTTGGCCACCAAACCGGCTAAAGTCATAACCATTTATTGAATAACTGACACCTCTGCCTTAGGTCACCCCAAGTGGATCGCTTCATTTGGTGACTTAACAGAGTTACATATCTTACGATTTTTTCTATCGGGGGAACTTAATACAAATTACCGTTTCGGTGTGGCAAATGTTATTTATATTATCATCAAAAATAACACATATTTAAAAACTTAAAAGTGTTCAAGAGAAATATGTTATAAAACGGTAGAAATTTGGAATGCCGTGGCAATCTGTCGGAATCCCGATAGGTTAACTTTCAACCTTAATTGAAGAAAAGTGCAGCGGTTTTTTTTATTTTATTTTTTATTTTATTTTATTTATTCATACACGCCTTGAGGGCTTTTACAGAATCACATTATTAAAGTTACACATGTTATTCAGGAGTATAATTGTAAGCAAGTATATAACATTATAAACTGTAATTTAAGGATACAAACAGGTATAATATGAACATAGGTATGTAGTTTCGTTATCGTTAAAATTGTACAAAGGAGTTAAAAAGTTACATAGTGTAATAATGGTAAAACAGAAGAGTGCTTAAGATACTTTAAAAGTAGTTATTGAGGAACGTGTAGGTATTTACTATGTTGATTTTATTATTTTATTGAGATCTGTGTTAAATGTATTTTAAAGGTTTCCGTTTTACAAAATAACAAAAATTTTCTTGACGCAATATTGAAATTCCGAACGAAAATAAACCAACACCATTTATTGATTTGACCTTGAACGTAGTAAAAATTTTGTCTTTGGCTATTTTGCCTTCTTTTCGCGACTAACTTTTTTGAATCAACCGCCAAAATTGAAAGTACTTTAATGGTAGGGCCACACTGTGGCCAACTTCAAACGTTTGAATGACTGTATGGAGGGGTAGTTCGTGCATGGTTCGTGCGTTGGAAAGTTGGAGTTCGAGTTGGCCTGGGATCGCCTTCGAGGCGATCGGCGGTGGCTGGTTCGTGCAAGTTGTCAGCGAAATATTATTACGGGAGAGTGGTATAAATGTTTGAAATTACTGTTTTTTTAACTTTACAAATTGAAATCAATATTACGGAAACCGAATCATCGCCTGCACAATTGTAGGTAACTGATAAGATACAGCGCTGAATCAGCTGTTCGACATCCACCATTTTTGAGTTCGGAGTTTGGAGTTGGAAGATTGGCCGCAGCCACCATACGATCGGCCAACCTTCCAACTCCGAACTAAGTTTGGAGTTGGAAGGTGTTATGTTTCTCATGGTATTATGTAAAGCTGTACCCCCTTGCACAGCTTTACCACCGTGAGTTATATGTGTATTATATATAACAGTGGCGCCCTCCTATGTTTTCTTCTCTTATTTGACAAACATAGGAGGGCGCCACTGTTGTTCAAATGGCAATACTAAAAATATATACATGGTGGTAATCTAAAGCTGTGTAACCTAAATTTTTATTAAAAATTAAAAAGGCATAAAAGTGAAAAAAATATTTTTCATTGCAATATGGATACCCACTGATCTCAAAATTAAAATTGCATATAGGTATATTATAATTATACCTTTGCAATTTTGTGTTAACATAGCAATGAGTTTATTAACTCCTACCTACCGCAATGAGTTTATTAACTCCTGGGAGTACAATGCAAAATAAAAAATAAAAAAAATAAATAAAACGAAATCATGAATATTAATTTAGGACCCAAAGTAATACATAATGATGAATAACAATATTGTAATAAAATATAAAGCACAGTTTAGAAATTGCTCACATTTATCTAACATTAGCAAGTACCTAGCGTTGCTCGGGCTTTAGATCATGTCTCTAATTTTAGATCTGAATATATTTTACTCATTCAGATCTAAAAGTAGTATAAATAAACTCGCCATTAATGATTCTTCCTTCTACCTACCGTTAAATTAAATGAAAGCCAATCACTTTGTAAAATGCAATTTAATCAAATTTATGTCATTAAGTAGATACCATAACAGCAGTGTTTCTTCGGTTTTAATTTTTTTTAAGAACATTTTTTTAATGTGTATACAGTGTTCTGTATTTTCAGTGTCACTGCACTTTAAAATAATATTTGACAGGTAAATTGGTGCTGCCAGCCTACGAATTTTGTAATTCCATTTTTTATATTTTTTACTCTTATTTGACTGACAACACATGGTCGAAGCCGAAGCCGTGCGAGCATAAATAAACCACTGAGTGCGTGTGTGGGTCTTGCAAAATATATGACTGCAGAGGAGGTGTGATAGCGACTTCTTCATAAATAACTGAACCACAGACATCCCATGATTCTTGCATAGAAATTGTAACTGTCAAAAAAATGTTTGTTTTGATTGTTTATCTATGGTCAATACGAAATCCGAATCACGACGTTTGTATCGTTTTCGTTTCGTTTTGCTTATTTTGATTCGATTTCACTCTTCCGAATCCAGTTTAATGTAAAATATGTGCATTATAAAAATCACATATTTTTTGCTTTAATTATTATCTTCAAGGTTGCTGTCATGATGGACGAACTTAGAAATAGGTAAGGTTTTAGAAAACATACTTTTTTGTAGTAAAAAATTACCTAGTTATATCTCAACATTGCCTAGTTTCTCTGATTATTGAAAATAAACATATTCAATTCTCTAACATTATGTAAAATTATTATGATTTTCAGAAAATATAATAACTCAGAAAGAAACCAATTAATAAGTGATGGGTCACTCTTTGCACAATCTGCAACTTTTCGGATAATAAATGGATCTTTCACTAATCCTTTTATTAAAAAAAGTGACCTAGTTGAATGTGAAGACAATACCAAACAAAACTCCTCAGTACAACTCAAGATTTTTTCTCCTAGCCAACATCATGAAATAATAAATAAAAACACGGTAAGCCAGCCATTATTACTATATAGGTACCATTTAGTAAAAATCAGTAATATTAATTCCTGTATTGGGAATCTTTAATGATATTCTGTGTTAAAACATGTTTTAACCATGTCTACACGGCTCGCGCTTATAATATCAGCGCAATTTCACAAAAACACGAATTGTGTCAAAACATGATGGGATAAATTGCATTGAAAAGGCCAGTTGTAAAGGTTAATAATGTATAAGAAAAGAAGCTACTCATCAAAATGATTTTGAAAATAAAATCCAACCCTTCTTCAGCTTTCATTTATGGTAATAAAACATGTACCTATTTCAATTTTAATTTGTTTTTCAGTTCTCTAAAGGTGGCAAATTTGTCCCAGGATTTCAATTTCTTCCGCTGTTTCCAAAGTCTTCATCTCTAAATGCGGAGAGCCACCGACTTTGCCTAAAAGTGCTGCGTCACTTTCACAATTCCTGCATCTCAATGCCACCAGTCCAAATATCGCAAGATGAACTTATGAAACACAGGGTTAGTGTTACTAAATATATACTGCAGCATAATTGTCTACGAACTTGCCTTACATTTTCATCAGGAGGACATGAATCTCATAGAATACTAAAATATATTGAAACTAGTCTTTACGTGAAAGTTGTTACTTTAAAATTTTCTTCTTTAGAAAAACGTAGAAAGGACAGATCTAATTTGCATATTCAAAATTATCAACAGTATTACTGACACACCTGCTTTGTTACAACACATCCAGTTTAACATCCCTTCCCGTAGACTCCGAAATAATGAATTGCTGTTCCTCAATCAACATTCTACTAATTATGGATATCATTCTCCTTTATTCAGAATGTCGAGACTTGTTAACGCAAGTCAAAGCATTAAATTTTTTGGTGTAAGCCTAAATGACTTTCAGCAGTTGATACGCAATGTGTAATTTTGAAAGTCTTTTAAATCCATCTTCTAGCTTTGACTTGTAGTTGTCTTATATATGTCCTTTTGTATTGTAATTTGTCAATGCTCTTCATTTATAAGAACTTTCCTTTCACTGTCATCTCTTTTTTTTTATTTATTTGTGTTATTGTTTTATTATTAATGGACTATTTGTCCGTAAAATAAATAAATCTGCAAAGTCTGATACTCGACAATTCTAGTATCTTGGCAACTACTCCATACATCTGCACAGATCTTTGTACACTGGCACACTTTGCCTACATTTTTGCTGGTGTACTAGCCTGTGTAGATGTATGCCGGTAGTCACCAAGGTAATTCGTGGTGATGCACTTCGTCAAGACTTTTTAAATATGTTATCACTTGTGTCCAACATTTTGACACAATGCTTGTGCTCAATGCTGGTAAATATGATTGGTGACGATGCAAGTCTCGTGATTTCATTAACATTGTGTATGTGACAAGTTGATATAGCCTCGTGGATGAAGTGCCTAAGCCATAATGTACACATATTTCAAATTTAGAATTAAAATATATATTCTGGTGAAATATATTATAGGTAGGTACTTAATCGCTTGTCTGGATTTGAAACAATCTTTTTTATTATTTTTCTCGTCATTTTCAATTTCGAAAAGCTAATGCTCATACATACTCACACAATAAATTATTGTTTGCCAATTTCATGGTCACTTTGATTGTTATATTTTAAAAAACCTTTTAACTGTTGTGAGAAATGTTTGATCTATTTTACTAGATAATTTGAGTAGAATTAAACAATCTTTAGTAAATTCATTACTAAAGATTTCAAGAGTCTCTGGAGTAAATAAAAAAATAAATTAAATTCACCCAATTGAAATAAAAAAAAATTGTCCTTTCTTAATTGTTTCATGTTGATTTGTGACATTGATTGAGTTCTGATAAGAACATTTTTCAGTTGGTGGCATAATCTTACCCTACAAGCAGTTAAAAACCCACTCTGCAGGTTTTTACTGCTAGGCCCTGCGGGTGGCTTTTGGTTCGGCCTCGCCCAGTTAGCGTTGGTGACCATTTTATAAAACCAAAAGGAACTGGTTCCAAAAATAGGCTATTCCTTGTATTCACTGTCAACCAGTGATGGCTAGTCACCGGAAAAAAGTAACCGGGACGGGCAATGACGTCATGTAATATACAGCCGCTTGATACAACTAAGTATTACTGTCAATTTTTCCGTATCCGGAGAGTTACTCCAGATTCACAAATTCGTAGAACTTATACCTTGGGGGGGGCACGTCACTACGCGTCCTGCTGACGGAAGTGGCGACATCTTGTGACGAATTCTGGAATTCAAAACCGAATTACAACGGTAGCTTTGTTTGAAATTCCATGCCACAGATGTTATTTGTGATGCGTATGGCGTGGCGTCAGACATGCACTTGAAGCTGGGTTCTGAAATTCAACCACGCACACGCAAGCCTAATAATCTTACTCTATTCCAACTGTTTAAAATTCTTTTTCAGGAGCTTCTCGAGATTATGAAAGAAGAGCAAAAGCTGTTTTATGAATTTGTCAGCAATGAATGGAAAACAAAGTTGTGCGGCCGATTACTGAAGATGACAGAGGGTCACGAGAAGTTCATAGAAGAGGAGTGGGGCAGGCAACTGAAGATCATAGACAAATACCCACCCTTTTACCAGATGATCAGTATGCTCCCCATCGTGTATTTAAATGAGGAGAACCCCATAGAAATTGTGGAAGTTAAAAGACTTCAAAATGAGGTAAGAGGCACACACGCTCATGTTTTATTTTTTAAGTTGGATGATTTTGGATGATGTACCAACGTTTTGTTTGAACTTGTATGTTTTTCCTATAGCAGGGGGCCATGTAGCGAGAACCTATTGTAAATAATTATTTCATTAACTGGCTGCATTATTCTCTCAACGCTGGTAACACCGCGACCAACTTCGCGACATGGCATTTCTCCACTGATTGCACTCAACTCTCTTAAAATCGAATATTTCTGTAATTATTACATATTCAAATTGAGTTCACATTTGAAAATATCTGAATTTGAAAATTAGGGAAATAATCAAGGTTCGTAGAAAATGCTTTTAACAAGCTTAGATCATGCGGGCCTTTTTTTGAAAAAAAAACTCATCGGGCCGCTTTCGAAATTTCAAACGCATGACGTAGCTTGAAGTAAAACATTGCCATTTGTATTGCAGTTAATTCAACTCTCTCAGTGGAACATGGAGCTACGTCACAAAATTTTTAGCCAATCGCCGCTCTTCCACCTCGATGAGCTAACCTTGTTAAAAGCATTTTCTACGAACCTTAAGAAATAATCTTATTTGAACGCTTTTCTTTTCTGCTGTTATACGGGTAAGTAAAACTTTGAAATTTCTATTACGTTAACTTTAAAACCATATTTTAAAGTCTATGTAACATATTTTAGCTTTCAAGTTTGCAGTATCTCAAAAATGTGTATTGTGGTTTGGTGACTTTTGCCTGAACAGTGACGATATGTGCACTTACATTATTGTTTATAATCATATTTTCATTATGCTTCCAATATTGATGGCCATCCATAAATTAAGTCACACCTTGGGGGGGGAGGAGGGATGTAGAAAAGTGTGACAAGGGGTATGGAGGGGTCATCAGCTCTGTGATGTCACATGTAAAAATCTAAATTATTAAAAGGAAAAACTAAAATAATAAAAAATAAAATTTTGAACTACTGTTATGATTATTTTTAGATGTAAAATTGCAAAATATGTGATGTCACACTAGGGGGGAGGGCGTCTCACAAACGTGACGATGTGTGACAGGGTCCGGGGGGGGTCAAAATATCATGAAATTTGTGTGACGTAATTTATGGACGGCCCCTAATATAAAAAATATGGGTTACATATAAACATATATATTTTACAAAATATTATATTAAAGATCGTTTTTGGTCATGTATACCTTATCAGAAAAAGGGAGCTCTTGTGCCTGATAAGGGAGCCACGAACCTAAGTTATAATATTATGTTTTGTATAAAATATTTACTTTTTATTGTAAGTTTTTTTTTTTAAATTGTTTAATTTTATTTAATCGTTCTGATTGGTTGATGATACAGCACAATTCAGAAGGGAGGTTATTACTGTTTTTTATGGCTTGGAAAATATAATGATTTTGCATTTGAGTTGTTTTAAAATTATTTTTAATTGTTATATTATCTTTTCAGACATGCTCTGAGGCGAACATCCATATTCCCAAACTGGATAGAATTTATCATCTCCCGTTTACATACGATAAAATAATTAAAAGAAATTCATGGTACAAAGAACCAGAGATTCAAAAAGGTTATTTTATTTTTTTTTTGTATTAACTCCACACAGGAGACCTTGAGGAAAATAATTTCCCTCAGCGTCTGTCATCTTTTGGGGACGTTGTGTGGGGGGTCTTTTTGAGGATAGGAAGGGGTGAACATGGGTCTTGAAGAGAGAGGCCGGCAAAACAGCCTAGCTGTTGAACTCAAGAATGAGTCGTAGAAACGACCCATTCTCAAGTGATAAATGTCAACCGTGTACAAATATTGGGCGCGCGCTTGGCGTGTTTCCCGATTATCCATCAGTGCCAATGACGCTAGTTACTCGGAGTATCTTCCATCGAAATAGCGGTAGAACAAGACAATATTCCCACCTGACGCCTGTGCTCTAAAGATTGCAGTCCGTTTGTTAAGGTAAGGAATCTATCAAAGGACAGAGTCAAGGGTTTTGTTCAAGTACCTTGCGGCTCCAGACCAGAGGTGGCTGCCAAATTCAACAGTGGGGTGCACTTGAGATTTGTACAGGGTCAGTAGTTGTGTACTCTTAAAGTGTCTGCGGGCCCCGCATAGTATGCTTGACTCTGGCTTCGATGGAGCTCCCGTGCTTGAGCTGGTCACACCAAGTGGTTAGGTTCATAAATTGCAGTTCTGGATTAGCAGAACATAAAGTTTGGAATAGAATCACCACCAAATTACGACACATCCAAAATCGTATCTGTAAATTTGATAATTTGTGTTACATACAACTACATTATAGGAAATAGTTAAATTTTAATGTTATTTTTTTAACAGCTGCTGTTGATGGATGTGAAAAATATGCATTGGAAAACATGGCCAGTGTAGTTATATCAGCCAGCAGTCTGAAGTATCTAGCAAATAATTATCCTCCATTTTCTCAGTCGTGGATGCTCCCAGTCAAAGTGAAAGCATATAACATGGAAGGTAGTGTTACGCCCTTATACCATTTTTAATTTGTGTTGATGACCGTGCTACTGCTCTAGAGATAGTTATTATTATTCGTCCTATTATTCCCATATTTCTGTCTCTCGGTTACAACAAACCGGTTCCTTCGCTGTTACTGGAACCTTTAATGTTATTTCTAATTCTCTAGTGACTGGTTTTTTTCTTTTTGAGAAACTGTTTTCAAAAGTAACTGAATAAAGAATCGGTTCCGCATTGGTCTCCAGTAACTGAAACCGCAGTGACAACCCATTTGTATCAACCATCTCTCTACTGCTCTAACCACTGAGTTATTGTGACAACCATATATACAGTGTCCGTAAACTTAGTACAAATGGGAAACTGGTGATTCTACATACCATTTGGAGTTGATTTTGTGGTATAACTTTTTTGATTTCGGCTTTTGTTTTCTAGTAAATCAAGTACAAAGTTGGAATTTTTTAGGTCAAATTTAAAAAAAAATTAGGCTCTAGGGTTAATATCAACAGTCTTTTAACCTTAACCACTGGAGCGACCACGCGAAATAAATAAATTTTCCTCGATTGCTCGAGATTTCCAAAAGATCATTTTTGAAATTTTTTACAAACATTAAAAAAATCATATCTTTGAATTTTAACATGAAGACATAAAAAATTATTATAGTGCTGTATAGTTAAGGAATTAACCTGTATTTTACCGTTTTTCTCATTTGTAGGATTTATAAAAAAAAATAAAAAAAATCGTAAGTTTTAACCGCGCGAATCCTGCGTGTTTGTTACTTTGAAACTCCGTGAGAGTTACTTATTCGAGAACATAGAATATTTTCGATTTTTGTATGTTGTCTGTGGTAGGTGGATTTCTACGGAAAAAAGGACTTAGTTTTAATGTGCGTGAAAAAAATATTTTAAAAAGTTATTTTTAACATCATTCTAAAATAGTCTACGAAGTTCGGATTTGCGAAATCTGTGGTCATAATAGATAAAGCATTTCAATAGTTTTGTTTTAAAATAAATGGCTGGCCATGGAAATGTTTTAAATAATTATAATAAATGTTTTACGAATGGTAGGAAAATGTGGTCGAATTTTGGACCGCTATCAATCGAAGAAAAATAAGTAGTCAATTTTTCGACCATAATCGCTCCAGTGGTTAAGAGAGGCTGCACCGTGTACGTCAGTTAAAAATATGTAAAAAGTTTCTATGTACACACCAATAATTGCATAATATTCATTGGCCCCGCTGCTTTGATAGTCCGTAGTTTGGCAACAGTCGGCAGGCTTCCATAGCTTCAGACCTAGCTGGCCATTTAAAATTGTGATAGTTCGAGATATGTAGCATAGGCAGCTCTAGTTCTAGTATCTCATAAAGTTTATAAAGTTCTCCAACAAATGTCTCTAGTATATGTTTGCCCCTCCAGTCCAGAAGCGAGTTGAGCTAACAGTTAGGTTTCTACCAACAAAGAGAGATTTTGAAAGTATAAGAGAATATACATTAGTCTCCCGACTGTCCTATACACTCATTCCTGATTACTAGACATCGGATTATATGCACAAACAAAGTGCCAAAATATGCATGCAAATATGCACTAAAAAAGGCCGAAATATGCACTAAAAAGCCGCAAAATGCCCAAAATATGCACAATGAAAAATCAAAAGACCATTTTTATTTTCATATATTTTAATTAAAGACGGCACAAAAACAGCGAAATATTCTTAAAATTATGCATAGTTTTGGTGACAATATACAATTAAGTATTTTTCCAAATTTTCGAGCGCAACTTTGTGACGTTTGTCGCCCAGTACATCAATTTGTACCCCGAAAACGACCTCTCTACGTCAACTGACGTCATTGGACAAAATTTAAAATTTGGCGCCATTTCGGAGATACCTATTTATGACCTGTGCCGTTGATGTAGGCATTATGTTCTGCATGTCTTCAAGACTCGGGTTCTTAAAATAATAATTTAAAATAGCGTCTAACTTTTTAAGAATATTTTCTGATATTGCACTAAGATGGATAGTTCGGTCATTGTTTCCAGTATTTCTATTGATTTAAATAGAGGAAGGTTTTTTGTCTACAATTTTTTCTATGGCACCTGGTAACTTGTGGACAAGTGTTGAAATGAGGGCAATATTTTGTTTAATGGATGCGTCTTCAAATACTAGCTTGCTTGACTGAATTGCAATGGACCCAGAACTGTCAAATTGACCAACTACTTGTTTTACAGCCTCAAAATTTTCAGCAAAGAATAACATCGCCTTTGGCTAAAGGTACCCCATCAAGTTATTGTAGGTTCTGGCGGCAATGCTAGATTTGGCAATTGCTCTTCTTTGTAAGACTGCACACGCGACGGTGCTTTTAAAAACACTTATTTGTAGAGGAAATTAGTTTGTATGTATTCCCATACTCTTGCCTTATCTCTTCTGCAAGGCGATGAAACCGATCAGCTAAGCAGGCAGTGTGCCGTAAATTTGGAAAAAAACGTTTGCAGGGCTTGGCCAGCTTTCTCTATGTATGGCGCAACATCACGAAATATGCACGATCGGGGAAAAAGGCTAAAATATGCAATAACGCCGTAAGTAGAGAGATATATGCATTTGCATATGCAAATATGCAAATGCATAAAATCCGATGTCTACTGATTACATATAAGAGTTTTTAGTAAATAAGGACAAAGTGTTTTGTTGTGAAGGAATTATTTATTTCAAGAACCATTCATGTTAAAAATAATATTTGTTTTCTGTTGTTAGATGCAAAAGGTCGGCCATTCAGTCACACAATTGCGTATGTGGATTCCGCCTTGCCCCCCCGGAGCCTCTCAAGCCGAGAGAAAGCCCACTGGTGCTATAAACTAATTCTAAGAAAGGCTCTAGCCAGGCAAACGCAAAAGTACAACTTTGCAGATACGTAAGTGCATATTTTTATTTGTTTAACCAAAAAAGTATTGAAAAAATTATGTATTTTTTGAATTAATTAAAATTAATATTTCCTATATCAACTACCATACAATACAAATTTATGAAAATACTACCCACTGAGGAGATAAACCAATAGAAGTGTGATCTATGTAGTCTGAGGTAAACTTAATTTTTTCTTCTGAAATTAATATTTTATAATTATATATTAATAATTAATAATTTTCAAATATTGAAATTCTTTTAAACAGATAATCAATTTCTCTGGCTCGTCTGGGGTTTAGGATTTGAAAGGTCTTATCTAAATTTGTGACGTCAGTTTTCTTTCAAATCTGCAGGGATTGTCAATCAGTTCAGTGACAGTACTGCTAACACAACAAATGATGCTTAAAGAGCAAATTTCTTTATAACCAAAAGTGTAATTATAATTGACCCAGGCCTGATGCAGTTCACTCCAACTCTGACTATTGCCAATTTTGTATTGCCTTTGCCGAAAACTACATCAAATCTCCAGAAGCAAAAGATCTGGAAGGAAAGGATTCGGAAACAAAGGAGTCAGAAGCAATGAAGCGGGAAGCAATGAAGCCAGAAGCAAAGAGGCCAGAAGAAAAGGAGCTAGAAGCAAAAGAGCCAGAGGCAATGGAGGTAGGAGCAATGGAGCCAGAAGCAAAAGAGCCAGATATTGCTGAGACTAAGTCCGACCCGGAAAGCGATAATGAAGATAATTTAGTGATAGACGTTGATAACCTAGAGCCACTATCTCCCTTACAAAAAACTGCCAACATAAAAGGTAAATGAGTATAATTAATTAGATAAATCAAGTAAACTTATCATCCTTGTACTAGCTAAACAGGCTGTTCAATAAGGTTCCATGACAGTTGATCCCCCTGACGATTGGCCCCCCGGCATACTTATATTCAATATGCACTCGCTTTAGGAAAAATTCGGTATACCTATTTACACAAAATATTGCCAAGTGTCTCCAAAGGGATGTGCAGAGGATGTACCGCTGAAAACAAAAGTTTAGAACATATTTTCATTCAAATGCATCAAGGATAAAACTGTTTGTCTCTACACTGTTAAGCCAGCGAATAAGAACAATTGATAAGTGCAAGCGCTAAGTAATTTCCCGTAATACCATGCGAGCGAAGCCGCGGGGAAAAGCTAGTTAAAGATATTTTTGAAGTCGATTTTAGGTTTGAAATTGGTAAAAAAATTATAATTTTATAATAATTACAATTTCTGCTTTCCATCACTTGAGAAAAATCGAAATGCAGTTTATAATATTTTCTATAGCTGTTTTAACTGTTTTATATTAATTTCCTTGTAAGAAAAAAAAATCAAGTGCATGGAATTACAATGAGCTTTATAGTTTATTTTAAGGCTGCCTTTGCACTCGTAAGTTTTTTCCCGTAAGTCGCTCACGCAAGTGATTTATGACAAAATTACTAAAGTAAACGACACCAAAAGTCACGTAACGTAATTTATAGCAAGTTACAGAAGTTCTTCTTTCGAAGGTATTTTGACAGGTCTAATCGCATCCACGTGAACTTCCAGCCTTCTCACAGCTTATAAAATCAGTTTGATAAGTTGAGAGACTTGCCGTAAGGATTGGTACTAAAATGCGCCGTTGCGAGATGTCAAAAATTAAAAGACAGTTGTTTTTGTAGGATTTTTTTCCTATAAAACTAGTATTTATTCATACTTATTTAAGTTTTCTGAAAATGAGTATCCTTCTATTCAATTATCAGTCCAATCCTTTCTAATATCAATGTTTCTGTTCATAACATTATGTATTTGAATTCAAAGTCGGTTGCTGTCAAGTAGCTGTCGTTCGGATAAAATGAAAGAACTCCCTCAATTTTCGCCTTTGATGACACAAAAGCATGTGGAGAATTGTTTAATTAAAACCAAATTCTATTTCAACACTTTGTTTGGGCCTTTTCGGCTTTATTGACAAAATCGCGTAAATTTGACAAAAGCAGATGGTTGTTGACAGGAAGACATCTTACCGCAAATTAATTTTCAGATGTAAACGGTCGCATGAACTTGAACTTCCGACCTTCCGAAGTCAGATGCATATGTAAACGCTCCTGTGAGTAACTTGTCATAAACTTACGCCGTCATAAATTTTACTTACGAGTGTAATGTTCGATGGCGTCATAAGAAGCAAGCTAGAGTATGCTAGTGGTGTGTGGACTCCGCACCAGACTAAATATATTAATATGCTGGAACAAATCCAGAAAAAATTCCTTCGGTATGTCTAAATGCGAATGCACGGAACTTATCCGAGATTCATGCACCATATAGAGTTACTTGAGGCAACAAATAGATTTAGTTTTTAGACGTTATGCAGATCCTGCGATTCTTAGTTTTAACATAATCCATAACTATATTGACAGCCCATTCCTCTTGGAATGCTACGGTTTTTACGTGCCTGAAAACTTCAGTCGTAGTTCGACACGACTTGTTCAAAATACCGTATGGCAGAACAGATGTTCTAGCACAGCATAGCATGACAAGAGGAATGGTACTGTTGAAAGAAATATCAAAAACACTAGATATATACAACTCTTATTTAGATAGCCTTAAGATTTTTTTGTATAATGATCATCTTCTTAGGTGTTAAGATTGTCAAAATGAGAAAATTGTATGGTAATTGGATTATTAATCTGTTGTACAATTAAAAAAAAAAAAGCTAGCCTAATAACTTTCACAATCTTAAGATATTATTATTATATCACCTCAAAAGTAATGCAGATTACATTACAAGTCAAAAATTGGCAAATAACCGGGGACTTTCAAATGTATGAAAATGTGTGACAATATCAAATGGCATGGTCGCTCAAACACCTGGTCGTTGGTCTTCTTAAAGAAACCTTACTATTTATTTCAACCTCAAAAACTTTTTTGCTTACTTGTTTTTTTTGTTCTATATTTATGTAGGGGTCACCACCAGGGGAATGGCACGCAAAAGCAACGAATCACCACAGAGTAATAGCTCTCCCGGTAACAAAGACAGTGACCCGTCTCAAACAGATGTCACGTCACCCGGTAGGACCAAAGGCACGACTTCCCCAAATAAAAGGAGTTTGAATAGTGAACCGTCCCAACACATTACGTGCTCGAAACGAATGAAAGTTAAACAAACGGGTAAAAAACTGAAGAATATGTGGTCAGATTCTGAAGCAGATAAATGTACCTGCGGGAAGATGTTGAATCGATTGGCAATGGACACAGATGAAAACGTGGCTAAGTTTGTTCAACAAATACTTAAAGGGGACAAAACAGTTGGTGAGATAATTCATAATACATATTTTATTATTTTTAGTTGAACGGGAAAATTTGTTGATTCGATGAGTTGATAGATAGTAATAGTATGTCAAAAAATATATACACAAATATAAACTGATTTTATTTTTTCTACACTAATATGAATACATACCCAACATGAAAAACACAATTTAAAGGGGTTTGCAAATAAATAAGCATTTCAAAACATAAAACATTGAATTTTTCGCTTTTGACAGTTGGAAAAGTCGATCTGCTAAGTCATAGATAATGTATTTAAAAATATTCTAGTGTTGTTATATAAATGAAACCATTGGCTTCGTCAAGAATGGTATTGGCGCAAGCGATTCTGACCTTGTCCTTCATACAGTTTCTTTATGCATAAGGGTAAAATCGCATTTAAAAAAAAAAAGAACCGAAATTTTTTCCGCGCACGCTGGCCCGCTTCCATCAAATGACGGGTTAAGTTCAAAATAAAAATTGATTTTGATTTACATGATCGAAAACAACAAGATATTATCATGTTATATTACAATATATGAAAGGGAATTTAACTTATTTACTGACTTGAAACTAAACTTGTCTTTATATATGATATATTTTTTTAAATTAAAGATGAATTAATTTATATCTTTTTACTTTATAGTTGAACCAAATCAGTTGACTTATTCACTTTGGAAAATAGGCCAGTCACAGCAAGAGAGTGAACTTAGCAAAACCGCTGTTAAAAGTGTTAACTTTATTGTATGGAGTAATTCTGACGGGATTCGTGTAAGCATTTCAACATAAAATATGATTAATTATGACTCACGAAGCTTCGTGGCGAACTTAATGGCAGACCTTGAACTTGAAAAATATGCACTTTGTCATGGGGACCCAACTGTTAAACTGCCAGGGTTCTATCTCTCTCTCACTAAACCGCATCCGGTGCAGGCACAGTCGCTGCACAGATGTGATGCACAAATGGGGTCTAAAGGATTCTGAATTGTGTGAATGCAAATAATTACAAACACATTGTAAAAGAATCCTCCCTTTACCAATTTACCTGGGTCACACATGTTGTTTAGTATTGAAACAGCTTTGGGACTTCTCCATATATCTCAAGGTCCTGTTCAATGTATTGCCATCTCCCATTGTCCTTCTCCTTTCCTCACAAAGCCTTACTTGGAAAGCAGAGTAGAAGAAGATGACAAAAAACACTACCCACCTTTGCCGGTTATAACATGTTACATACATGTGATAAGATACCCACAGATTAGTTGAAATATTGTCTCGATAGTGACCACACCAGTTATTTGAAACTCTCGCAAAATCACTCTCATATACGTTTTAACTACCGGGTGTAAATGTGTCAAGTGAACAGTGGATGAAGGACCAAATCATCAAACATTTGAAGATAGGGCTTTCTCCCATTTCTTTTTTTTCACAGCGATAAAAAACGCAATGAATGTTCTTTGTTTTTGTTAAGTGTTTTACAGTCCACTTCAGTTGCCAATCGAGCATTAAACACATGTACTGAATTAAGAGGTGACCGGTGCCGTCGACTGGCTGAATATCCTCAGCATCACAATTTGACCTTCACCAACTCTCCCCCACCACACAAAGAAGAAATAATAGATAATATTTAAAATGTCTCTGTTTTCAGGAAGATGATCAAAAACAACCCAGCAAGGTTCTCATTGAACCAAAAATAGAATATCAATCGGACTTTGGGAATGAAATTATAACCCCCTCCGAGGCCGCCTTACAGTGGAATAACCTACAATTCACTCCAGATGCCAAACTATTAAGAAGTAATCATTTAATAATTGAACCATAATAATTAACACAAACGCAAAGTGGAAGATAATTTTTGGAATCATCCTTTTTATGTAAATACCCCATAAGAGTTCTAAATATCCAGAGCCAGTGGGACGATGGCATCCCTATTTTTTTATGCGTATTACAGATTTATTAATACTTAACAATTAGGTGCTGGATTCAATAACAACTTAGGTGCAAAAACCTGTTTTTTGCTCTCTTCGCCTTCTTGGAATCTCCAATCCCTTCTTTATCTGCTGCGTAAATATTACTTCACACACGGAGCTACAAACAAAAGACTCCAAACTGCTCGCAACCGTCTAGAGTCAGTGAGACTGGCACCCCAATTGGGTATATTGTGAGGCTGAAGGTAGTGGAGACTCATGAAAGCAAATTCATATACCTTAGAAACTTTTTGGAATATTTTCCTATAATTCTATGCATTTTTGCTGGTATGGGGGGCCCAAACAGCAGAAGCGTATTCTAGTTTTGATCTTGTAATGCAGTTGAACATCGATGTAATTGCTTGTTAATTTGGGGTGTTGTGGGATTGGGTTAGGAAAGAGGAAGGTGGGGAAGTACCTGGCTTTTCAGATCTGGTCACCAAATACGGTTAAAGCCTTTTCAAGCAGCATTTCTAGTTTCAATACCCAATCTTGGTGTATCACCAGGGCGTTACTAAAAGTATCAAATGTGAAATTGAACATATTGATTAAATAAAATTTATTTACACATGCCAGGATTCAAAACAGCGACCTCTGGATTAGAGATTATTGTCCTGAAGAGCTATTCTCTATCTTTTGTGAGATCGAGATAGATCTCAGGCGAGATCTCCTGTCAAATTTGTGTGATTTTCTAAGGCTGTTAAATGAATAAATAATATGCGAACTTGCAGGAATTCATGTTTAAAATGACCTAAACTAAAATATGTGACAGCTCACAGCTGAAATTCTGACATCAGCCCACAGAAAAAGCAAATAACAGCCGTAGAAAATCACACACATCTGACAGGGATCTCGCCTGAGATCTATCTCGATCTCACAAAAGATAGAGAATAGCTATTCTGGTGAGACCACGGTTCAGGATATATTTTGCAGCTAGATCTGAATAGCCGGGTAATTCATAACTTTCCATGATTTCTTTACACCTCACAATATGTATTCCTCAATCAGGTTTGTTTATTACGGTAAATAGTGAATTACCACTAAGAAAATAACACATAAATACTTCTACTTAGGGAATGGACCAATTTCTATGTGTTGAGTTATACACTTTGTCGCCTTAGTTCTTAATTGTCCAAATGACCATTAGAAAATTTTACAGGATGAGAAGGTTTTCTTTCATTATTTCAATGAAACATTATGATAGGTGTTTAAGATAAAGATATTTCCGTAAAGGTAAAGGTCTCATTAGTTTAAGTAATCCTTAGTTAAGTCATTAACTATCATTTTTTATACTTTATTTTTAATTTTAAAGTGGAGATTGAACGAAAACTAAACATTTGGACAATTAAGAATTGAGGCGACAACTTGGGTAACCGGATTAAATAGAACAGTGGCAAAACAGAACATTATAAAAGTGTGGGTTGTTTTCATCACTTTTTTCTCTAATCAGTCTTGTCATGGAACTGTACACCCAAAAAGACAACTTTTTTCTTTATTTCAGTGCGGATAAACAATCATTCTTCCGAAGTCTTCATGATTGAGGAGTTCACACTGCAGACTTTTGCAGGGGAATTGGCCAAACAGACCGTTTGGAAGCCCAAAGCAGCTCTGGGCTGCTTCTACAATGTGTTCTCGTGCCTGGCCAAACTCTTCCCCGGAGACTACATGCTTAGCCATAATCAGAAGCACGGAGCATTTGCCGTATTGTACCACGAGGTCCCCAAAAAGTAATAAAAATTGCTAGTCAATTTTAACCTCCTCGCAGCATGTTATGGTGCTCAAATAATCTGTACAGTGAAACCCACTTATTGGGTTTTCGTGCTTAAGGGTTAACTAAAAACTATTTTGATCTGCTCATTCATCCATGGAGATAATTTAATTAAATACACAATATAAATATAAAGTTTGTCCATATAAAAACTCAATTCTTTCAAGAAAAGGCATGCAAATACAATGTCAGATTGAATAACTGATACAATGTCGTATTTTGTATGCCTTTCTTCAAAGAATTGGGTTTTTGTTCAAACAAAATTATTTGATCATATTCATATGGCGTTTTTATAAGCGCAAAGAAACAAAAAAATCATTTACAGCATAACTTGCAACTAAGGGTATTTTCCTAAAATAATTAAATTACTGCCATCTATGAACGAGCAGATTATGAATTTTTTTAGAGTTTACCCTTATGAAGTTCTGTTTTTTAAGTCCCTTGAAGACAAATTTAAAAATGCCATAATTAACAATCACACACGAGATATGAAACTTTTGAAAACCTTATAAGAGTGTTTCACTGTACTGTCAGCAAATTTTGTATTTGTTTAAACAAGAAAATGTGCTATAGTAAAAAAAATGTTACAGCTGCCCTGTTGATGGACACTGTAACACTGTCCGAAACGTTGGCTAAAAAGGAAGTAGCGCAACACGGCATAACACCCCAAAAATAAGTAACGAAAATTCTTTTGTCGTGAAAATCTAAAATCATATCGCCTAGTTAAGTTTGAGCCTATAATTGAGTACCTCTTTTTGTCTCCCCCGACCAATGATGCCGTTTTGTTTAAAATCCCAACTGCCCGAAGTGCAATGAATTTTCACCAATTTATGTAAGACTTGTTGACTTCTAGGCCCAGACAGGCCATTGAAATTGACTATCTATTCTTCTCGAGAAATAATTTCGATATTTGAGAATGTTTTAATATCAATTTCACCAGAAATAAGAAAAAATCAGAGTGTGCGACTCACACGCGGTAGAAGTGAAACTAGAAAGTTGCTAGATGTCTCTTTCTTTTCTTTTGCCTGTTTTTAAAGTGGTTTGAAGATTGGATATTAATTTCACAAAAAAAAATGTTTATTTTTTTGGATTTCGTAGGATTCGAACTTCGTTCGTTGGATTTCTGTTTCTCTGGCCGCTTGGATTTGTCAGGCATCTTAGCCGCTGCACTACGGGATGTTCGAGTCGAGGCGCGAATTCAGAGTATTATATTAGCACCTAGCACCCTTCAAATAACAAATTTTAGTGACACACTTCGGTTTCATCTGAATTTCAAATCACTAATGGGGCTATAGAAGTTTTACTTCAAAAATTGAGCTCACTTTTAAGCCTTACCCGCAGCGCACTTGTATTCATTTATTTCTTCAGTGATTTATTTTTCAAAAACACTACAAAAATTAATATGTTGCAAAAGCGATTAAAAAAATTACAAAAAATATAGGTAGCATGGAAAATGTAGGACAAAAAAATTATTACCTGAATGTAGATACTAAAAAATATTACATTCCTACATGTAATCATATTATAATTAAAAGTTAAATGACACTTATGTGCTTAAAAAATTAAGGACGTGTAAAATATCCATATTTCCAGCAAGGCAGTTAATTTACCTAGTAAGTCTTCTCAGGAACATCACCACTGATAAGTTAGTTCTGCACCGGGGTGATCATAATCTATCATGATCTATTTCTGTTTCATCCTTACTTTCCAATTGTACAATCTAAACTTTTTTCAGGTGTGACAATGGTTTGGATTTACAGACGGAATTTAAAATAGATCCGACAAAAATTCAGTTGAACCAAACTGCCCCCTGGGTGCCCATAGACCCCAACATAGTGTCCCCCAGCTTCCTGGAGAATGGAGTCTTGCCGTGCATGTTCGCCCCTGGGGCTGTTAAACTGAGGAATCCTGGACTAAGTCAGTATACTTCTTCTTAATGAAAAATACAGTTAAACCCTCTTAAGTATTTATCGTGCTTAAGAAGTTTTGGCGTAATTTATCCCACATACACGTTTCCCAATTAAGAAAAAAAAAAACATTACAGTTCCTTGGAAAACCTTATAAAAGGGTTTCATTGTATGTATAACTTATTTCACTACATATTCATAAAATATTATGACTTATAATAAAAATGTTTTAAAAGCAGTGTAATAAAATAATATATTTTTTTGAAAGATTCTTAATTTTATTTAGTAGTTTTTCAATATGAAGGATTACATGATTGTTGTCTATGCATAGTGCGTATAGTATATAGGTACTTATTAAAAATATAAATATTGTACTTTGTATTTTTCAGAGGAAACCAATAAACAGAAGAGAACTGCAGCTAAAAACGCGGCTAAAAACGCAGCAAAAAAACGCAAACCAAAAAAAAATAAATCTAAAGCAGCAAAGAAAATGGTACCAATTGAATAATTTAAAAAAATTGCATTGTTGTATCTTGACAATAAATATATGTATTTAACTAATTTTAAAGTTTTTTTAATGTCTATAACAATATTATATCACGTTAATCCAAATTATGAATATATTAATTTACAAAGATTAAGCCGCTACATCGAAAAATCTGTCTAACAGCCCGGCAATCTGAGCAGAATTGTACTTCAAATATTTGTCAGGATTTTTGGAAAAAGATGTGTTGGAATATGTTTCGTAAAACAAGTTATACTTGGGCAGGAGGATCTCCTTATTGTCCCTTTTCAGGGATTCCCTCAGCTCTAGATCTGGTATGGAATAACTTCTCTGGACCTTGGCACACTCTTCCATTTCTTTGTTGAAAGTCTGAAAAAGAACACATAATATTTATCTATTTTTCATTTAAATGACAACTCGTAAACTATTTCTGTATAGGGTGAGTTGGGGTAAATCCGGATTTGGTGGAAGATCGAAAAACTCGATTTTTAGCGGTATTGTGGCAACCTATAATAAGCGCCAATACCTCTAGAGGAGCGCTATTTCATTACGCATCGCACCCCCTTCGGTCAGCTCTAGGAAGCTAAAGTGTTAGGTTGTGAAGAGCGTTTTTTAAACAGGTAAAATTTCGCGTAAAATTGTGAGATTAATCGATCTTACCCCCATCATAAAAATCTACGGATCCAGGTAAGCTGTTGAATTGATTTCAAATTCATTGTGTATTATTTTTAGATATGCTAAATTGCAATTTAGAATGAATGCCGGTCTTACCCCAAAAATTTCCGATATTACCCCACATTGAAAAATAATTTTTTTTTTTTTTGTTTTAGGCAATTCACCCTGGAGAGAGTGCTTTGTGCCGGTAATATTTAAAATGGATAAGAAATTTCGGTTAATCTAATGGGAAAATAATAAAACAAATTAAATATTGGACTCATTTAGATCACTAAAACAAATTAAATATTGAATTCATTCAGGTTAATAAACTTACATAAAGCTGTATGAACACGAGAATTGTTAAGAGATAAAAGGTATGAAATGTTAAGGGGGGACTGGTGTGTGATTTTAATAAGCCGGCGGTATATGTTCTTGAAAGATGAATGGTTTTTACAGTTAAAGAAAACGTGGTCGAGGGTTTCCTCTTCCACACCGCACTGGCAGAACGGATCATCTAAAACTCTAATTCTAGACAAGTGAGATGCAATTGAACAGTGGCCAATTCTCATTCTCGAGATACATGAAATGAATCGTTTTGAAAGTTTTTTACCGTGAAACCATGGCTTAGCAGGGATATGGTTTTGAATTCCCGCATAGAAAGATCCAGTTCTTATTTTGGAGACTGCCCAATTTTCTTCCCAGGCACGAGTCATATTGGATTTAAGAATCGGAAAGACATCGGATATAGGAATTCTAAAATTTAGTGGAATAGTTCCGGAATCTGAACCAGATTTGGCGAGAAAATCGGCCATCTCATTACCCTCGATACCCAAATGGGCAGGGACCCAGGCCAATATCGTCTCAAACCCAGATTCACTAAGAGAATTGAGAAGATTTTTTATTTTACATATAATATTGTCTTCCGGATAACGTAAAATATTTGACCTAATTTTAGTTAGAGCACTTAGCGAATCAGTACATAGTAAGGCTCGATGAATGTTGAGAACCTGAATTTGATTTAGCGCTTGTTCAATTGCAAAACATTCGGCTGTAAATATGGAAGCTTCTTTCGGTAATTTATAAGTGAGATTGATGTTGAATTCTGGACTATATATAGATGCTCCACATCTTTTATTTTCAAATTTGGAACCATCCGTGAAAAGGATGGAAAATCCGGGGAATTTCGAAGCCACTATGCTTTTAAAGCAATCATCCACATTTTGAAATTTATTTGGGGAAGATAAAATATTCTTCCGAAAGACTGATGTTATTGTGTTCGGCATAAAAGTGATTGCCTTAAATGGAATATTGTATATAGGAAGATTGGGAACTTCTTGAAGATATTGGAGGGAAGATGATAGAGAATTATAGAGATGAAAACTTTTAATTAAGAGGGGAAAACATTGTTTTTCTCTCAATCTTTTGTTAGAATTCAAATTAACACTTAACCTATTAAGACTTTGTTTAATAGGATGATGTGATAACGATAAAGCCTTGAAAATATATTTATTGGCAAGGAATTGCCTTCTGAAATATAATGGAGGCTCCACACATTCCACCTGAAGCGCATTAATTGGAGAAGACTTCATAGCTCCAATAATCATTCTGAGGGCTTTTGATTGAATTCTTTCCATTTTCTTATCTAGATATTTAGGGAGTGGGTCAAAAAGAAATGAGCCATAATCCAAGTGGCTCCGAACTAGGGAATTATACATTAATTTAAGAGTGGTAGGATGAGATCCCCACCATACTCTGGAAACTGCTCGCATCATATTAAGTCCCTTTTCACACTTTGTAGAAATTATCTGAATGTGTGGAAGCCAGGAAAGTTTATGGTTCAAAAGAAGACCAAGGAATTTGATTTGAGTAGCGGTTTGTAGAGGCACATTATCAAAAGAAATTGAGAATTGGGGAATTTTTCTTTTGCGCGTGAAAGCCACGACCCTTGTTTTAGATGCCGCCAGATTCATCCCATTTAATGACAACCAGCTTTTAATATATTGTAAAGCCAAATTCATTTCCTTAGCTGCAAGAATAATATTTTTATGTAACAAATATATAAGGATATCATCCGCAAAGTAAAGACGCTTGATAGAAAAAGGAATTACTGAGTCTAGGTCGCTTATATAAATATTAAACAACAGAGGACTAATAACAGAACCCTGGGGCAAACCTCTCCATAGTTTGCGCCTTAAGCATTTAGAGGAAGACTCAATAATAATGGACCTATCTGAGAGCAAATTAATAATAAATTGGACTAATTTCGGGGGGATTTGTTTTTTAATTAGCTTTTCTTTCAAAACATTCAGTAAAACATCATCGTAAGCTGATGAAAGGTCAAGGAATGTGGCCAATGTATAAGAATTTAGGGATTGGGAAACTCGGATATCAGTTGTGAACAAACTTAAATTATCCATTGTAGATTTCTTTTTCCGAAAACCATACTGATTTGGTGAGATAATATCTTGACTTTCAACAAACCACTCTAATCTGTTCTTCATCAACCGCTCCGCTACTTTCATCAAACATGATGAAAGAGCAATAGGCCGATAAGACGAAATTTCAGATGGATTTTTTCCAGGTTTTAAAATGGGAATGATTTTTTGAGTTTTCCAATCATCCGGAATTAGTCCTGTTTCAAACATATTATTAATAAGAGATAAGAAATATTCAACCGCCATATCAGAAAATGATTTAATGAAACTATTAAGTATTCCATCGGGACCCGGAGCAGAGTCAGAAAGGGTTCTTATTACTAGTTTCATCTCATCAATGGAGAAAGGAGCATCTAGCCAGTTAGAGTGAGATGGATATGGCTTAATAGAAGGCATTTCTTCACATCCGGCCACTGATGGGGGGGCTATTTTATCCGCAAATCCTATAAGAATTTCTTCTGATATATGCTTGGTTCTCGGCGGAGAATACGATGATCCGAATTTTTTTAAGCTAGACCAAACTGAAGATTGGGGAGTTTCCGGAGACAGGTTCTCACAGAACTTCCGCCATCCAGCGCGTTTTTTATTTTTCAAAATTCGTTTGGTTTCTGCCTGGGCTTTTTTAACTGATAAAAAATTTTCTAGTGACATACACTTACGAAAAGAGGAAATTGCTTTTTTACGAGAGTTGACGGAGCGAGTGCATTCCTCGTCCCACCACGGAGTAGAGTGTTTTATTTTAATGTTCGCATTGCGTTTCGGGATGGATTTTTCTGCTGCATTTATAACCATAGAGGGAAACGTCTCACATTGCAATCTGATGTCTCCCGGGGACGATTTTTTTTTTAAATTAATAAGGTTATCTAGTTCAGAAGAGAAAGTGCTCCAATTCGCATCATTTATTCTAAATTTGAGATTATTTTTAACTGGTGGAGGATAAGTGTTAGATTGATGTTGGAATCGGATTATAATTGGAAAATGATCACTAGAGAGGGGATCGTTTAGGATGTCCCAAGAGCATTTAGATGCTAACGAATATGAACAAAGAGATAAATCAACAGCACTTTTCCGTTGATGAGGGGGGGTGAATCTGGTTGGAGATCCGTCATTTAAAAAACATAGGTTATGGGTATCAATAAAATCTAAAAGATTGCGGCCAGAACGATTTGTTATTTTGCTACCCCAAGAAGGGGAATGTGCATTAAAATCTCCAAGGATCATAAAAGGGGAACAAATCTGGGTTAATATTGGTGCCCATTCATTTTCAATAAAAGTGGTAGAGGGAGGAATATATATTGATAATATTGTGATATCAGATAAGACAGCTGCTATTATCTGGATATCGTCGGAGGGAGTATGTATATTAATTTGTTTAAACGGGATAGAATTATGGATTATCAGAGCCGTGCCGCCTTTACCATCCGGTCTGTCGTGTCTGAGACAATAATAACCCGGAATTCTTAAGTGAAAGGAGGGTTTTAACCACGTTTCAGAAATGGCGGCCACTGAAACGTCGTGTTCGTCGAGTAACTGAATTAGGTCAGATTTGTTAGCGAAGAGGCTTCTACTGTTCCACTGAAGAATTTTGTTCAGTTTCGAAGTCATTGGGGAGGCAAGATAATAAAGATTTAATGTAATCGGCAGCGTTGGACGGTACAGTATTGTTGTTTGTAAGGATAGAAATTAAAAGGGTAATTAAAGTTTGTATAAAAGAATTATTATTCAATATTTCGGGGAGAGCAGGAGGGGATGTATTACTATTAATGGCACACCCATTGGGGGTCCGAGATTTGGCATTCCCATTCGGGCTGGTCAAAATATTATTCAATTGTTTTTTATCAAGGTAAGGAGTATATTTTGGATTGGGTTTGACTGGCTTGAGAATGGTTTCTCTGTGAGAAGATGACGTTGAATTTAAAAAGGTGGTTGATTGGAAAGGAGCTGAGGACGATGTCATCTCTGCGAATGATTTTTTCGCAGGAGAGAATAACTTTGAGGCCTGGAAGTACGAAATGTTGTCGGTAGCCATTTTATGTTTTATGTTCCTCTGTCTTGTCAATTCCGGACAGGCTAGACTGACCGCGGTATGTGCACCCGAACAGTTAACGCAAATGGGATTATTGGAAGATTTTGGACATTGATCAAATGGGTGACCTTCTCCGCAAAAGTAACAACGTGGAGGGGAGCGGCATACGGATTTTGTATGTCCAAACCGGCAGCAATTGAAGCATTGAACAGTTGGAAATTTATAAACTTCGACGGGAAGCGAGGTATAATAAATAAACACACGAGACGGAAGGGATTGTCCCTCAAATGTAACAACAACAGATTGGGAAGGTTTCCAGATCGTGTTCCCATCAGTAGAATCCTTGTAGTTCAGTCGACGTGCTTTTATTACTTTCGGGGTTCCTTGGGAATTATTCAAAGCATCAACAATTTCAGCCTCTGGGATCTCCGTGGGTATTCCTCGAACAAGACCCATTCTCGTAAGGTTAAATGACGGGATGAACGATTTATATTTATGGTTTGAGAGCGAGTCAATTTTTTTTACAAATCCATTTGCGGAAGCGGCAGTATTAAACTCGATAGATAATTTATATCGCCCTTCCGGTTTAATTGAACCGTTAACAATACCAAGGTTATTATTTTTTGAGTCAAATAAGAATTTTCCAAAATCTAAAGGATGAATAAGTTTTCCTTGTTCAGTTCTCTGAACAATTACGATAAAAGGACCGGAAGCGGAAGCAGGATAAAGTAAGTCAGTACTTTTTGTATTATCGCTAGCTAAAGTACTTGTCTGGGTGTTACTATTGGGGTTAAGGTCGTTAGAGGTCGAGGTTTGTTGAATCGGCGGTATAGTTTTAACTTTCGATGGGATGAAAAGGCTATGCGATGGTCGTCGTTTACGAGATGGAAGCGTAATAGAAGCCTGGCTAGTGGTAGATTCCGAATCAGAAAAATCTAATATCGATCCTGGGTCGGGAGGTCTATCTTCGTCTTCCTCCATTGTATAAAAAAAAACTTAACTTTTAAAAATTAAACTGAAAAAATAATACGCAGTCTATTTCATTGACTGTACAAACAAAAACGGATTAGCCGTAAGTAGGAATGCAAACAAATAAGTATACGATAAACAGAATTAAATAAAATGTAACAATAATCTCTTATCTGTATGAGGCACGGGAACGGGCGAACGGCACTAAGCAATAGGTAAGGTACACACAACCACTGTTGACCGCGGCTCGAATCGGACTCCGAAAAATAATTTACAGGAAGCTTTGATTGGCAGTTTTTGGGTGTTTTACTGTGGATAACTCGATAAATAAAAATTTACTCATATAGTTAAGAGCTAAAGGTAATATAATAAAATTAAAAACTTTGTGGGAACACCATGAATTCTTCATTAAAAAATTCCAAAGTGGACCAATGATCAAAAAAATTCATCTCATCAAAAAAGCGCACGGTCTTACCCCAACTCACCCTACTTATAATTACATTGCACTTTGAATCAAAACTCCACTTAAAGACAGTGAAATTAAACAGATAAACAATCTCAAGGAGTGAAATCTGGTGATGGAGAAGAATGGGCAGCCAGGCGCACCAATATATCGCTGTTGCATTGCTGTATTGAAAAAATTTAAAAAATCAAGGAATCGGGTCCAATCTCTGCTGTGTGCATTTGAGTACAAAACTGGGAAGTTTTTTGTTCCCCCTATAAAATTTGGTAAAATTCACATAGCCGGTCTTTCAAGCATAGCGATGGTATCCATTCTGGAAGACCTAGACGTCCAAAATAATCTGCCTACAATGTATTCTAAGACACTTTGAACACTTGCTAAACTGAGAGAAGGTTATGGTCAAAAGCAGAAGAGCTGATTCACCAGGTTCGGAGGAGCGGAGTCCTCGATTCCTCTAAAATTCGACCGTTTCCTAGCATTTGCCGAGTATTAGATTGATTGGTTGGATTAAGGAAATAAAATTACAAAGTGAAAAAGAGTTGGTAGAAATTTCGGCCAGCAATAAGCCTACCAATAGTACGTAATACTTACATATTGCAAAGTGTTTAAAATATATGTATAAATATAAAGCTACAAAACTTACAGAGAACTTCTCTTTGATAGCCGCCCGGTCTTTATCCTTTAATTTAGAAGATAACTCCTCATCACCCAAAGTGATGGTTGACAACAGCTTGTTCCAACTGTAAATAACACACACAATAACATTAAAGAATCAACTGTTACGAAGGAGATACAATTTAAAGAATGAATCTTATTACAATAATTATTTTGCACCTCTGTAGATAGCTGGCTTTATGTTCTTGGATCATTTCCCTGTAATTTTGTTCGCAATTCGGCTCTGATAGAGTTAAAACTTCCAGTAATTGCGATCGTTGTAAACCCTGAAATGAAAATACGATAAATTACTATAAATCTAATTAAATGAAGACACTATGACCGAAACTCAATTGAAAATCTGGAAACAGAAAAATCAGAAAAAGATATTTGCACTTCTGGGACTCGAACCCAGGACCTCTCTACTTTCCGGGCGAGTGCTCTTGACCACTGAGCTAAGGTGTCGATATCCAATTTGGTCACTTTTAACAGTACCATACTTCGACTAAGAACCACCCACCTTCATTTTTTAACACATATTTTTATTGGCTGCCATCTTTATTTATGATTGCAAGGTCCTGGGTTCGAGTCCCAGAGGTGCAAATATCTTTTTCTGATTTTTCTGTTTCCAGATTTTCGATTGAGTTTCGCTCATAGTGTCTTCATTTAATTAAATACATATTACAATTTGAGTTTTTACTCATAAAAAGTTAAAATAATAATACTATAAATCTACATAAATATTATGTACTTGTATTGGCGAGTATTGTTTCAGTAAGGCAATATTAAAACGAGTAACAATCTTCTCTATATACAAAGATTTTCTATATAAAGAAGAGTAGTGTCCCGGTATGGCTTTGTTTTTAATACAAAGGTACAGTTTTATTCTGAGACTGATAAAATTTTCCACACTTGATCTACAAAACAAGAGGAAGGACACAGTCTATAGGAGAATGACAGGATATAAAAAATGATAGCTTCAGCAGCTGTTTGGTTGTGAATGAGGTTATGAAAGCACTCTATAGTTTGAGGTTTTGAGAATTCAACATGATTGGTGGTGATGCAGGTCTTACGATTTCAGAAGCAACGTGTACAGACTGCGCGCGACAAGTTGTTTGCGACGTGAGTATGGGATACTTGCATATCCCTGTGGAACAAGGCCACATTACTTGCAACTTTTGTATGAAGATTAGCAGCGGGTTGATGCCAAGTACGCCTAATAGTGTAGAGATATTAGATATAGCTATTCTTACCATTAGTAAGTAGTGATTATTATTCAACCGGAACAGAGCACGAAGAGCCGAGTCCCCGTATTGTTCACTTTTACTTCTCAGGGTTAAGTTCAATTGCACTAAAACTTTCCCTGTAAAATGTGAAGACAAATAAATACAAAACAGATTTGGATTTTTAGCATGTTTATTAAAAAAAATTATTAATTAATTTCCTTACGAACATAGATGGCGAGCAGTGCTCTAGCTTTTGCCTCTTTATTTGAAGCAATCTGAGTATAGCACGGTAATAAGGCTAATGAATTGACATAAACCATTTCTTGAGATAAAACACCACCTAAAATCATATAAATCAAATGCAGTGTGTAATATTTTATTTAGTATTTATAGTAATAATGGGTGTTTTTTTTTAGAGGTTTGAACTATAAAAAATCATGGTGATGTTCTTGGTATTTGGCGTTATCGGTTGGATAATTTTGTGCTGTTAGTATTTAAATATGACCTTGAGCATATGGGCACCGCAGCGAGCTCAAATAAAGCACAATCTAGAAATCGTCACATTTTCGTATCGTCAATAACGCGGCGAATGTTGACTTCCAAATCATCCATCTCTCATTCTGGAGTAAAAAAAATCCGCAAGCCATTATTCCGCAATTAGATGGCATTGATGTGGAAGAACTTTGGTTTCAACAAGACGATGCAACATGCCCAACGTTGCCACAATCAATTTACTGATGAAAACATTCGTTGAGTGCATAATTTCGCGTAATGGGCCTCCAACATCAGGTGATTTAACACCTTTGGATTGTTTTCTGTGGGAACATGTGAAGTTGCTAGTCTACGCCAGTAAACCAGAGAGGACGGACAACTTGGAAGCCAACATTCCCTACGCTTTTGCCGTTATACGGCCCCAGCTCCTCAAAAAAGTGGTCAAAAATTGGACTTACAGATTGCGCTTTATTCGAGCCAGCCGTGGAACCCAGACGCTCCACGTCATATTTAAACACTAATGGCATTAAATTATCTATCCAATAAAGCCAATACCACAAATTTTATGTCCTTTATTTCAATTTAAAGTTCCAACCTCTAGAGAAAACACCTGTTATTTAAGTATTAATATTTTATTTATCAAGCATTTGTCCGCAGGGGTTAGCAGAGAGGATGGACACAGAACTCTGTTTTGGCATTCATAGAGTGATAGATACAGATTCGAAAAGTTGCTTGAAATGGCGTTAACAGTGTTTGGTGACCAGATCTGAATAGCCAGGTACTTCCCCTACCTTCCTCTTCCACATCTTACTGCCATACATCAGGTTTGGTATCAGCACACTATTGACACCACGGCTTTATTATTGGGATTGTATTAGTTATAGAACGCTCACCAATAGTATCTGCGTAGTCCAGTAGCTGATCGAGGAAAACAAGAACATTTGTGGTTAACTCGTGAACAGTTCCGTCCACCGGCAGGACTCCACTGTCTGACTTCACTCCATCAATGAAATCTTCAAGAGCCTTGACTCCCTGTGAAATTTTTTATTTTTATTTATAAAAGTCTTTGGTTTCCAAAATTAGTAGTTGTGCATAAGGTTCGTAGAAATGCGTTTAACAAAGTTAGCTCATCGAGGGGGTAGAGCGGTGATTGGCTAAAAATTCTTGATGTAGCTAGGAGATTTGAATTGACTGCAATACAAGTGGCAGAGTTTTACTTCAAGTTACATCAAACATTCGAAATTTCGAAAGCACCCTGACAAGTTTTTCTTTCGAAAAAGGCCCATATGGAACCTTGAGATATAGATGCATAGTTTAGTCAGAACCATAGACTAAATATTCTTTTTTAAATAATTTAACGTCGGAAGAAAAAAAGAGGGATGATAACATTATATTATTTTAAATGCACATTTACAGTTAACACAACCAATAATAAACATACATTATATTTAGTTAAGAAATAATAACATTTTTAAATATTTGAACATTCAAGGAATTACCAATGGTGAGTTAGTTCTGCATCAGCATTTCAAAACATAAAACGTTGTATTTTTCACTTTTAACAGTTGGAAAAGTCGATCTGCTAGGTCATAGATAATGCATTAAAAAATATTCTAGTGTTGCCCTGTGAATGAAACCATTGGCTACGTCAGGAACGGTATTGGTGCAAGCGATTCTGACCTTGTCCTTCATACAGTTTCTTTATACATAAGGGTTAAAATCGCATTTAAAAAAAAAGCTGAAATTTCTGCTACGCACGCCGGCGCGCTTCCATCAAATTCAAAGTTCAAAATAAAAATTAATAAATTGATTTTCATTTACATGTTTGAAAACAACAAGATATTATTATGTAATATTACACAATATATGAAAGGGAATTTAACTTATTTACTGACTTGAAACTAAACTTGGCGCGCTTCCGGCAAATGACAGGTTAAAAGAATAAAGTTAATTTTGTTTATATACATATTTTCGAGCTTACCGTTGTGTGCAATGTGGTTAATATAGAGGTGAACTTAGATTTAACATTGATGTCACAATGTTCTACGGTGCGTTCGAACTCTGGCTTCAGCGCCAGTAGTTGTTTCAATATGGGGAACACAATCAGGACGGACCCAAAGTCATGACGGCTCATACACTTCTTGGCCCTCGTTGCAATATTCTGGAAACATAAAAAACGAGTAGCAACATTAATTCAAGGAAGGTATTTAGCCTCCTCTGTGCAAACTATTAAGCAACTTTAATCACAGATAAATAAATAAGGTACCGCCTTATTAATTACCTCGCCATCTTGGACAACAAGATCTAAAGCATCTCTCACAATGCTCTCAAAAACAGTGTGCTGCTGCGCCAGGGGGACTAGACCAACGAGAAGCATCTGCTCCGCCTTCATCAGCCTGTGGAGTCCCATCACCAGCTCCAGGTACTGCTCCATGTCTTGTTCGGCGCCCCCTGTCCAATCGTCACCTTCTAAAATTATGGACAAAGATTTCTTGAATTAGTGGTTTGTCTTTACATACACTATCTCAAGTTCTGTTATAATTTCAAATATGTGAAACAACTGGCAAATAATGATATAATAACAGAACTTGAAAATTAACTTCGGAATTTGATGAATTGTTCAAATTCTGTGAAACAACCGTCGTAACTAGTTTCGACGCTACCCGTGTCATAATCAGAGCATAAAAAATAATTTAAATAATATTTTATAAACAACAGCTTAACATAAAAGAAAGAAATATTACAAGAAAAGGTACCTAAATGTGAAGCACTCCTTCTTGGGCCCAGAGTTAGTCCAGTAGAATGCTCTAAGGTCTGTGATGCTTTCAAAAACATTTTATTTGCTCGTTTCTCCAGTCTGAAAATAAACAAATGAAACATTAAAAAACCTTGTGAAGTATTTACACACCAATCTAATTTTTATAAAGCTAATAACACAGTTAATGTTTCAATTTGGGAGGCGCCACCCTGAGAACTATTCATTGGATAACCAACACCTCTGCCATCACCTCAAGTGACTCGCTATGTTTGGCACCTTAGCACAGGTGCAGGAGTTCACGGGGTGAGGTTTGTCCAGGTTTTGGCAGTGGATGAGTAAGCTTGATCTCTTTCCTCTCCAGCCAGACTCTCGAATCAACGCCTTGCGCAACAGTGGAGGAGGGAATTCATATATCTGTCACCCCTGGTCACACTGACCCCCAGATTCCAACACACCTCTCATACCTTTTTCCTTCTCAGAACTTCCTCCCTTTACTTTCCTTTAAAAGACGTGTAGAGTTAATGTAAAAAAAAATCTATATGTATGTATATATATTGCCATTATTTTGACTTACGCCTTATGGATTCGACTGGAAGTTTTCCTGGCAGTGCTTTCAGTGCGGTGAATCAACTTCGTTCTCTGAAAAATGAAACAAACATCAATTTAGTGATATATGGGTTGTTCTTCTTTTTAACCTACATAACTTTTACCACTCTGTCACATTTCCACCACTCCGTCACATTTTGTTTTCACTATAAATGAATCTCTCTGGATCTCAGAGGGAAAATTGTAGCAAGGGGGGAAGGAGGCCTAAAATGCCTATTGGAGGTGACAAACACGAGCTGTGCGTGTACCTATTTCGAATGAAAACCCACGTGACAGAGGTGTCGTACGACATAAAAATTGTAGGAGACTAGTTTTTGAGATTTTTAAAAATATTTTATTAAACATCATTAAAAATAATAATCGCTGTTACTTGATGAAAAATAGTTTTATATTTTATGTTGTCATATAATTTTTTTGTAACATTATAGAATACACGTCACATAATTTTTACTACAAAAATATAAACACATATTTTTTTTAAACGCACAGTCGTTACGTCTTTAGTACAGTAGATTTTAAAGTAATTATAAAATAATAATATTGGTAATTCTGTTGAATGTTTCTCCACTAACTGGTGGAGACAACTTTATGTATGTTAAAAAGAAGAACGACCCATATACAAAATACAATGACAAACATGACCCAGTTTTTCAGTTACTTCTAAAGCTCGGCGTAATGTGAGTGTTAGCATGTAATCTATGATTTACAGTATAATACAGGAACGTGCTTCATGATGCAAGACGATACAAAACTAAATTCATTGAAGCATTAACGACGCGGATTACTTTTATAAATTTATGAGCAAATCATTCTGGTATTGGTTCATTATTGTACGTATAAGATAACCACTAAATCAGTTCACATAAACTCATGTGTAATTACACATCTGCCCTGATGATGTACACTGTAACGCTGGCTAAAGAAGGAGGTAGCGCAATACGGCATAACATCCCAAAAACAAATAACGAAAAGTAATTATAAATATTATACATTCTGGGATATTTTTTTAAAATGTTATTACCAAATACTAGGATTAACTAAGTAAGAAGTAAGCCGAGCTTTAGAAGTTATGAGAACTTCCAGCGTTGGATCAATGTTTCTTACCGGCATTGGTGAATGAGTCTGGAATGATCTCTGCATGCTTCCCAGGCTGTTGCATCTCTGGTGTTCCTTGAGGGCGGTGAGAGACTTGTACACCACAGCGCTCCTGACCGTGCCAATGAGAGAGGTATAGGAATTCCTCCCAGCGTTGTTGAGCCACTGGCACATGGACCTCAAATCTTCCAACGCGGCAATGGGCACTCCTAGACTTGGAGGGGCACTCTCCACACTGGAATCTTCAATACATCATTTAAATTATTTGCATACGCCCAAATAGGTCTTCAGTGCGGTTATTCTTGCTTTCAGTATAAAGAATGCAAATTTTCTTTTTCGGATTATTACTAATAAAAAAATGTCATTTTTATGTTGGCAACATTGAACTTTTTCATTTGGCGCATATGCGGATCCGCCATGTTTTTTTCATGCGAGCCAAAATTACAGTTTTGATATATGAGGGGCGATTCATTTTTTTGTACATAATTGCTATTCTAAATTCTTTTAATTGCGCAAAAATGATCAAACCACTAAATAAATAATTGTGCAAATTCTTTAACGACATCATCGTAAAAAGATTAATAGTGTTTGCAGTGTAATGGAAACATTTTGTCATCATACACAAGGGCATTTTGGCACTCATTTACGCAATTTGGTAGATACCTAGCACCCAACCTCACGCAACCCCTGACAATTTAGTTCTAAAACTACTCAATCAAATGTATGACAATTATTTTATCATTATTTTTTATATAACTTTTATGAGTAAAAAAAACCTCAAATATATTTAATTAAATGAAGACACTGAGCGAAACTCAATCGGAAATCTGGAACAGAAAAATCAGAAAAAGATAGATAGAAAAGTCAATAGATGTCGCATATTAAATAAAATGGATAAAAATTTATCCAGGCACCATCTAGATTTCATTTAGTTCGGGTTTGAATCTTGCAATCGTACATAAAGATGGCAGCCAATAAAATATGTGTTAAGAAAATGAAGATAATATGGGTGGTTCTTAGTCGAAGTATGGTACAGTTAGAAGTGACCGAATTGGATATCGACACCGCGCTCGCCCGGAAAGAGAGAGGTCCTGGGTTCGAGTCCCAGAGGTGCCAATATCTTTTTCTGATTTTTCTGTTTCCAAATTTTCGATTGAGTTTCGCTCATAGTGTCTTCATTTAATTAATTATTTTATTGTTTGCTTGCCACTTCATCACCTTAGTTCTTAGTAATTATCCAAACGACCATTTTAGTTTTTGTTCAATCTCCACTTTAAAATGATAATTAAATTATAAAAAATGATAGTTAATCACTTAACTAAGAATTATTTAAACTAATGAGACCTTTATCTTTATGAAAATAGCTTTATCTTAAACACCTATCATAATGTTTCATTGAAATAATGAAAGAAAACCTTCTCCTCCTGTAAAATTTTCTAATGGTCGTTTGGACAATTAAGAACTGAGGCAACGACTTTGAGATCTTTACAACGTGTAAACATATATGTTTTGTAGTCATTGGGTAATGCGCCGACAGAATATTGTGAATATGTATTTACTGAAAATAATGTATTATTTACCTTCTTCCAAGGCAATGAGATCCAATAAAACAATTGGCAGTAAAGGTTTGCTGTGTTTAACCAGCTGATCTTTCAATTCACTTTCCAATTTTGCAGCACCGGTGAAATACAAAGTGTTCTGTAAACAAACAACAAAGAAAACATAAAAATAAAGGAAACACAGTCACCGCATTTCAAATTATTGCAAAATAAATTAATAATATGCTAAACTTACAACATTTTCTAGTTCCACGCTTTGGGGGTTATTTTTATTAAAATAAATTTGGGCCTCAGATAGTTTATTCATTGCCTGCAAATAAATGTAATAAAATGTATTGTTTTTCAAACTTGATACATAATTAATATAGATTGAATCTTCGGGACCATTTATCAAACATGACGAGTAGACATTGGATTGCGTATATGTATGTGCTTCTTCGTATTTTACTTACAAGACCAGACGCTTATGAATGTTGTATTGTCCAATTGATTATTGTACAAATAACTGTTTAATTTATAGTTAATTATCCAATAAATAAACTTGGAATATAACGGCCACGACCACGTTGTAGTCTTGTCAGTTTAACCTTATCTATGTGGCTGTCGCACATATGATCTATCGGCGGCTGTCCCCACATGCGGGCGTTACATATGTGATCCATGAAGTTTCACTAAAACACATGCTGATCAAAACATGTCGCATAATGGGGTAGTAAAAATGGTGGCTTGTGCTATGAAAATGTATAAAAATAGAAATGAAAAAGAGAATAAACCCAATTTTCGTATTACATTCCATAGGTAAGCATTATTTTACTTTATATTAAGCTTATTCAAATCACATAAAGTGATCAGTTTTAGTAACATATACATTGTTACGATACGCACTATGACTTCACAGTTCCTACAGCTGCGTGCGGGACGCTTCCCCCCTGCACAAACAAACCGCATACTCCCCCCCGCGAAGCCGCCCGGGCAACAGAGCCGCCTACGCTTGCGCCACTCTTCCGCGACCCGTTCTGAGAGCTGGCTGTGTCAAGCCAGCACGCTCTGCAAGTGTTCGCGTCGGCATCAAAGATGGCCAGGGCCGACCACAACCTGCCCACCACTAATTTCAAGGCAATGGATAGCTGACCTGAGGCTGTTACCCTCGCAGCTACACCTGCTCGCTGAACACCGCTGTGAGTAGATGCTACTTCCTCCCTGTTATTTAAATGTGTCCGATCATTAGAATCCCCCGTGTTATAAACACTGCGCTCCCAGAGGAACTGTTAGAGAGAGAACTTTTGTTAATAGGAAATAATTATGTAGCCGCCCTGCTCGTATGTGTGATTTATGTAATGTACTTGCCCTGATGATGTAGACGTGGTATTACTGTCAATATAATTATGTTTCCCCCATACCAACCTGTTTCATTTGATCGGGGACACGGGGTGGGTTTGGCAAATAACATGTACCGAGGTAATTTTACCTACCTACGACCTTGAAGAGGTGGGACTCTCCTGCATGCCCGACGAACGTGAGCTAGCCGCCGGCATAAGGTAAGGTGAGCCCCCATCGGCCACTAACAATATATGTAGGCGTTTCTCAAGTGTGCTCGTCGCTGTTTACTGGGGTAAGTAAATTATGAAACATTTGTAGAAGTGTCTAAACTAAATACAGCAACAAAATATTCGACTCTGAAACAGGCGAACTTTACTTTGCCTTTTTCTAAGAACTAAATGGTGATATTATAATGCGAGATGTCTATATACTGTCAGATTGATTTATTGACGAATCACATATCATCACAGTCATCTTGTCCCTCTGCGTTCCGCTATAGTTGGTTTGTACCCCTCTCTTATCTGTTCTCGTCTACTAATATTCATATGCTATGAGTTTGTAAGAAAATAAGTAATTTTTTTATTTATCTATATAAAGTTTTTTACATGTGATTTTTCAATGCCTGTCTCACTAGGATGTACCTGTATCGAGACCGGCGTAGGTAGAGATACATAAAAGTATATAAACATTACATTGAATACATTTTACTTTCAATACAATCACAAAAAAAGATAAAGGTGTGGATAAATCCCATAAAGAGTGTGATCTTACAAATGTAGGAAGAGATGAAGTAAAGTCTAATCTAATCTAATCCTATCAAATCTAATTATGTAGTTAGATTTGACAGGATTCTATTTTTTTATTTTATTTTATATGGGTTGGGTCGTAAGTAAATTGTTATTTCTGTCAAAGTGTAATTTATTTTACAGGTGTTTGCAATAGTGTGACGCCCTGTACTTGCAATCCATTTCTTTATTTCGTGTTTGAATTTGTTATTGATTCTGTTTTTCTAATCGAAGTTGGTAGTGTATTGCGTAGTTTGCAAGCTATGTATTTAAAATTTCTTTGTCTAAAGGTGGTTTTAACAAAAGGAGTTTGGAGAAGTTCTTTGTTTTTGGCTTGGGTTTTGTGTATCGTTGTTGTTTTTTTGTAAATTAACTAAGATGGATCTTGCAAAGAGCTGTTTGTCCTTTACGTTGGTTCATTTTTGTGCTGTAATAATAATCTTCAATGGAAGAAGGATTTATAATCTGATGTTTAATAATGAGTGTAATAATGCTTACCTGAAGAAAAGTATTAAGATTTTCTCCTGATGGGCCAGCATTGACCACGTCGGAAACCTCATGGGCCACAAAGTAATAACTGATCACATGGTCCAAAGACTGCAAAGTTCTCTCCAGATCTGTGTTTCGTAAATTAAAGAAAATACTCACAAGTAGTTAAACTCTGCAACTGATAATGACACACTTTTGGTGTGTGTTACAAATTAAAGTTGATCATCATGAAAAATAAGGCAACTTTATGTCAAATCTGTAGTACTATATTTCTTCCAACATAAACTCCACATTCCAATGCAACTATTCAAACCGCAATTAAAACCAAAACCTCTAAAACGATAACACATACCTCACAAGGGCAGAGAAACGATAAGAACTACGCAGTAAGTATCAAACTATATAATTGCACAGCACTGGATTATTCACAAAAAAAAAAAAACATCATGGATCAAAAAACAAGGTATTCACTTTACTGAAAACATTATAACACCTAAGCAATCATAACCCAACCCAAACAATTAAAAAATAATGTTAAAATTTTTTTATATATTTTGTGTGCAGTTCACACGCGGTATAAGTGAAACCTTCAGAAAACTAACTTCGAGAGAATGAGACGAATGCAGAGTATCAGGAGTAGGATAATTGTAAGGTTTACTTATTATAATATTGTTACCAAGTTTGAAAATTATTTTACATTTTATTCTACGAAGCACCGCACGAAGAGGAGGCTAATTAGTCTATCTCATTCTCTCTCAGGCTAAATCCTATAGATATATGTATTTGTCTCATTTTAGTGTTGTTCGTTTTCATTTCATTAAGTTTCAAATGATAACGGTGCTAAAGAAGTTTTCACTTCAAAAACTTTGTTTCGGGACAGAAAATATAACCACAATATTATTTATTCCAGTGGCGTGTGGTCCATAGAAAAATATTCCTACCTGCTTTTCAACATAATTAATTATTAACTGCTACTAATCTAAAATATATGTATATGATACTGCCGCCATGGGTCGATTCACAGTGCCCTTCTTGACAATATCAAGAAGGATAATGTGTTTTTACTTATGCCGACAGAATAGCACATAATCCTAAACATGTGGTTCTTCCAGTGAGGTGTTCACAAAATGCTTCAACTAACCTTTTTACATATTACAGCTACTGAAAATAACATTTTTGTACTACTCTATAAACCACTGTAGGGTGAGTTGGGGTAAATCCGGATTTGGGGGAAGATCGAAAAACTCGAGATTTTAACCAACCTATAATATGCGCCAATACCTCTAAAGGAGCGCTATTTTATTACGCATCGCACCCTCTTCGGTCGGCTCTAAGAAGCTAAAGTGTTAGGTTGTGAGGCGCGTTTTTTAAACAGGTGAAATTTCGCAGAAAATTGTGAGGTAATCGATCTTACCCCCATCATAAATATCTAACTTTTGGCAACAAAAGGTAAGATTTAGTGCCGTTTTTGTAAATCTAACGGCTAATATGCTTAATTGAAATTTTAGAATGAATGCCGGTCTTAACCCCAAAAATTTCCGATATTACCCCACATTGAAAAATAATTTACAGGAAGTTTTGATTGGCAGTTTTTGGGTGTTGTACAGTGGATAACTCGATAAATAAAAATTTATTCACATAGTTAAGAGCTAAAGGTAATATAATAAAATTAAAAACTTTGCGGGAACACCATGAATTCTTCATTAAAAAATTCCAAAGTGGACCAATGATCAAAAAAATTCATTTCATCAAAAAAGCGCACGGTCTTACCCCAACTCACTTAATCATTTGTAAAATGTATGTTCAAGAATAGATATAAATAAATAAACAAAAATGATGGATCTGAGCTGGAGCTCAATGTTTAACCTATACGCTGCAACAAATTAGGTCGAAAATCCACCCTGTTGGCTTTTCTTCCAAATTGTATACAAGGACATCAGTCCCAGCTAAAGGGGATAGAAAATGGCAGTAATTTTGAAAGGATACTTTGCTGTTTGCGTTGTAAATGCGCAGTGTCATTATAAACCGGGAGAATAGTCTGCTCCAGTTTGGCCAATCTGTGTTCGAAGGAATCGAGGATTCCAACAATTGATCCGGTAAGCTGGGAACTTTTATCCACCCGTTCTTTGAGCAGATTTAAATTTGACATTTCCTGAAAAGAAAACAGATTTAAATTTGACATTTCCTGAAAAGAAAACAATACCCTGCTATCTTTCGTTGAGAGTCTAATTCATGTAGATTATCAGGAAAGATGTAAATATTTTTATTGCGTTACGCCCACAATGACAAATTACCGAAATAAAGTTTATGGTAAATTCTACAGCTCTTCAGTTTTTATGGAATAGAGCGGGGCTACAATCGAATAAATATGAATGAATTCAATAAACTAGGTAAACTATTCAATCCATTGTTCCTACCTTCTCCAATTTGGACTCGATCTCGAACTTTTTCTCCATCGTGAAGAAACTTTTTTTTTAATTGTTCAACAACTAAAAATCATTACACCATCTGAGCAATTAAAAATGAAAACATTGTTGAAATACAAAATCACTAATAATTATCATTGTTATTTCGCTGCTCAAAATTTATTTGACATTTGACATGACGATTCTGGATTCTGTCATTTTAGTTGAGTTGCCATATCTAGGAAAAGATCCCTAGATCTAGGGAAAATCAAAGAGTTCAAAGATAGAAGGGAGTTTATGAATAAATTATGTAATTATCCGTCTGGGAAGCTGATCTTGTAAAGCGATGAAATATGGCACTAACTACTGTATCCAGAGCTGCTGAGGGAGGTTGGGGGGATAAATCACCAAATTAACGGGTCCGTGGTTTGAAATCACCAATTATAATATTTTCATCGGGCCTTGGGCAGGGCCGGATCTAGGGGTAGGCAACCCGGGCGACGGGTTCTAGGGGGCGCCAAAATCGTAATTAATTTGTTTGATGGAAAAAAAAACTGATTCACAAAGCACCTGGTATCCAGTGTACGTTGTTCTATCGATAATTCATTTGATTTTTAAACGCCCAGTTGGTTTTTGAACACATCCTTAGTTGATTTATGAACGTATCCTAAGTCAATTTTGAACGCGTGTAAAGTTTACGTCACAGATTCTCAAGGTGGGCGATAGCCCCACTTTGTGGGCGTTTAAGACTTTCAGGGGGGCAGTAGAAGCGCCAGAGAAAATTAGGGGGCATTGAGATGGTACAGTGCGGGTGTGGGCAGGTAGAAAAAAGGTTTACAAAAGAAAAAAAACACGCCGATAAAACAAAGTAAACTTTAATATAGGTAAATTTTTGTTATTGAACGTATTTTAATAATTTTTATCACGTGTGCAAAAATTGGTAGTTCGGGAAGTGGATGAAAATTAAATCAAATTGAATTATATGAAAATTGAAAATTTTTATTGTCTTGTTTTCTTTCATATTTTCATTTAGATTATAAGTGTTATCTTCTTCTTCAAATAAAATATATTTTTAATCGAATTATTGATTCCGTGACAGTTAGGAGTTCATCTGTTCACGCATGAAGCACCCATGATATGATTTTTACTTGAAACATAATGCGCCATTATAATATTGCTGTCATGTACGACTGTACTTTACATTCTGAAATAAACTACCTTTTTTTTTTTTTTTTATGTGAAATACCGCACAAGAGTCCCAACTGCTCCCGTCTAGAGCCAGTGAGACTATGGCATCCCCAATTGGGGTATGTTGTGAGGCTGAAGGTAGTGGGGAGGGGAAGGAGATAGGGAAGAGGAAGGTGGGGAAGCACCTGGCTATTCAGATCTGGTCATTTAAACACGGCTAAAGCCATTTTAAGCAACGTTTCAATTCTGAATGGTGGTCTTACACCAGGGCGATACTGATAGTATCTTCCACTCCGGAACGTGCCGCAAATATACTATATATTATTTTAAATGAATAAATTGTGAAATAACACAAATTAATCAAATAAAATTTATTTGCGCACGCCGGGTTCGAACCCGCGACCTTCGGATTGTGAGTCGAGAGTCTTGCCTCGGGACCACGGAGGCCGTCAAAATTAAAGTAAAGTAGTGGCAGTGATGGTATGTCTAGGGAAATTTCGTTAAATCTACGGGAGACAAAACTTTTTCTAGGGAAAAGCAAAATATCTAGGGTTATTATACCCATATTTTGCCAGTTTGCTAAATTTATCAACCCCGTATTACAGTATAATCTAGTATGAAGCATCAATAGCACCGCCACACGGACACTTCTGAGAGACCATAAATATACTTATCCCGGAGAGACCGTGCCCCGCGCCACTTTAGGTCGCCGCGCAGAAAAAAAAAACCGAAAGTAAGATAACGGTTTTCAGCAAAGTTCATTGTGAGACTTTTTTGCGCGGCGGCCTGAAGTGGCGCGGAGCGCGGCCGCTCCGAAGTGTACGTGTGAGGGTGCTGAAGGAAACGGGTGGGAATTAGGATATTTGGAAAGTATTGGTTTATTTATGGTTGGAAACAGGTTTATTTATGGTCAGAAACATCATATCTATGGAAATGGAAACGTCAAACGTCAGACCTAAAATCACTGACGTCAAATCAAAATAAAGCGGGCATACGAATTTTTTGATTTAAAACGGTAAATGTGGGTAGTGTCTAAAATAATGACATACTAATTTTCTGAACAGAATTCACATCGCGAGCACCCAGCCCAGCTTCTGTGATAATATAACCTAACTTTATATCCGTTTTTCACTTTTTCAACTTTATATCCCGTTTTTAGAATACTACAAATAATATCATTTACCGAGCTTAGTACAATAAGCGACAATTTGTACAATAACACAGATGTGATATTATATTTCTGCAGACAAAACTTATTTCCTTTTATATCGTTTTAAATTTACGCCATAATTAAAAAATAAACTTTTAACTTTGTGAATGAAGACAGAAAATGTTGCCTTTGATCAATTTATTCTTCTTAAATATTGCTTTCAATGTATTAATTATTGGCGGACTGATTAATTTCTTTGAGCCATATTTACCTTCTATAATTGTTCATATATTTCGCTATGGGAAGTTTGCCCACCAAGGCCCGAGTGTCATTAAAGCGATAGAGGTGCCTAAATCTTCCTTTAGACACTTCTACGCTCTCGCCATTGTAATATTTTCTGTTACGAGTGCGACCGTCTTGCAGATATATTACACAACATTTCATGTTGCTCCATGGATCATTACAGTCTTGGATTTTTTGTGCGGAGCTGAGAGGAATATTTCATGTAAGTAGCTTTATAATTAAGGTTATTTGGTAAGATTTTGCTCATGACTATCACACACAATATGCATAAGAATAGGAATACCATAAAATATGAACTCTGTGATAACGCGCCAATCACTTCCTTTTCCGAACGGCGTCTGGCGCTAGTAAAAACATCAAGGATGCTGAATTTTTTTACATTAGTTCCACACAGGAGGCCCTGAGAAAAACAATTTCCCTCGGGGCCTGTGTCATCTTTGGGGGTGCTGTGTGGAGGGTCTTTTCAAGGAAAGGAAGGAGAGGATTATATGGGGGGTAGAGGAAGGAAAAAGATATGAGGGATGGATAGGAATCTGGGGGTCAGTGTGCCCAGGAGTGACGGACGTATGAATCTATTCCTCCGTTTATTGAGTATTATCAGCGCCTTGGCAAGTCAGTGCAGTGTCTGGAGCAGATTGCTCCCGTTGCGCCTGTCCAGGGCTGGCTCTGTATCTACCAATACTGATACAATCTTCAATACTGTCAAAGTTATGGACATAAAGCAACTCTTTGCGAAAATCATTCTGGTTAATTTGCACCAAAGCACACTATACAAATCAACACAAACTATACACAATACCTGAGTCAAAAACTGAGAACTTCTCCTAACTCCTTTTTGCTAAAACCATCTTTGGACAAAGACATTTTAAATACTTATCTTGTAAACTGTACAATACACTATCAACTACAATGAGAAAATGACCAAATTCAAACACAAAATAAAGAATTGGATTGCTGAAATAGGTCATCCTGCAAATCTCTGTAAAACACAAAACACATAGATGTGAATATTAATTTACATACAACCTAACCTAAATAATATAATCTTGTCAAACTTAACTTCCCTAATTATTATTACCATATCTATTTGATTTCATATTTCTTTCAACATTTGTAATATTATTCTCTCTTATCGGATTAACAACCCAAAATTATCCTATCAACCTCAAAGAAATAATGTTAAAATGTACTTACCATTAACCTTAGTATGTATGTATGTTTGTATGAACTTATGTACCTCCTATGTCTGTCTCGACACAGGTATATCCTTGTGAGATATTGTAAAAACACAATTAATCAAACTTTACATAGATAAATAAATAAATATGTTTACAGAGATTTTGAATTAATTATAGACCTGTCAAACTAGTTGAAAGCATTGTGAAGGGTTTGGTACAAAATTATGATGATTATAAGAAATCAAAGACAGTCAAGGAAGGGTTAAATAATAAAAAGGGCGCATAATAAAACTTCAAATATTTAAGTTCGATGACCACTTGTTGGTCTCTTTCCTGCTAATAAGATTAGGAAGGCGTAAGCAAGACACAAAGCTGTTGGAAGGGTACATTTATATGCACCGATACACACAATCCACAGTATGTAGTATTTTGTTGTCTTTTCAGGTACTCCAGGAGGAACACTGGTAGCTCTGTTTCTGCTCACCATGCAATGTTATAAAAGATTTTATGAAACATTTTTCATTCAAGTTTTTGCCAAAACAAGTAAAATAAACTTCTTTCAATACGTCATTGGACATTTGCATTATATTGGGTGCATCGTTGCTATTCTTGGGCACTCTCCTGGCTTCATAAATTCACAAGGTAAGAACACCAAAAATTGAGGAGCGTTTTTCAGAGAAATATCTACCCCAAATGGTTTTTTTTATATTCTTATTCTCTATGTAGCTGTCTACAAATGGCTGATTCAGATTTTCAAATACCAATGTTTTCCTGCTTTATGTGAAATAGAAAATTATAAATTTTCACAAACTGAGTCATTTATATACTTACCTACATTTACATAAAAGTGAAATTACTAGGTAGGTGTATAATGTAAAAAAAACCATTATTATCTTATTTCAATTACATTATAATCAATTAATTTATTCATCAACATCATACATGTATACCATTTGAAAATCACCATGTTGTTGCATAAAATGTTGTCGGTATGTTTCTGCTGACAAACTACCTAAGTAGTTTAGCAGCTTTTAAATGTTAATAACTTCTCACTTGCTTAAAATTCACGTCCTTGACTCCCCAGATTGTACATTCTGTGGTCTAGATGTGGGAACTTTAGATCACATATTTTTTGGTTGTCCCTCTCTAAATAAATATCCTCTTTTCTATCATGCTTTATCTAAAATTACTTCCCCTCCATACAACATCTCATCTCTTCTAAGGCCCTCCGTTCATGGAGATACTTACAAACTACGTGATTGTGACACAACCACAAGTACCCTGCCGATGTACTACTTTTTAATGCTGGTTTCCGTACACGGCGCTCCCCGAAATATACTGAACTTGATCATTTTTCACGTGCAGCCGTGGAGTTAACACAATGTCAAGCGATGTCAAATGACTTTTTCTCCAACATTAATCCATGCCGTCTCCACTAAATCCTTTCTTACGTATTCTGGTAAAGTAAAGTTATATAAACATGCATTTTTTCCACTTCCGGAACAAATCTAACACTACATATTCCGGCGCCATTTCTGTCAAACGTCAAACGATAAGTAGCAGACACGAATGCCGCAACGCGTAGCGCGCTACCAGCACCGTCGGTAGCGCGCTACCGACTTCAACCCGACATCCGTCGCGTACCGCCGTGTACGAACACCAGCAAAATTGTATGGTGGGTACCCACGAGCGGGTGCGCGTGCTACGCGCATCGGGCTCAAATAGCTTGTAAGTAGCTCCATGTATGGAGGCGCTAAGTCTGAACTCAACTCCAATCTTCCATATAATTTTGAAATTTGCTCATTTAAATAATATTAATATATAAATTTACCTTTCCTTTCTCTGTAATTTGAAATGATGGCCTACACCCTTGAAGGGTGAAAGCCAGAAATAATAATAGAAAATAAAAAATGTTAATAAAAAAAAACATATAAAACATTTCAAACTCCCTCACATTTGATTACCATTTCTGACATTTGAACTGTTAAAGACCGATTCTCTGCCCATTTAAGCTTTTGATCAAATTGTCAGCTAATAAGAATATTTTGATCATTATGCTTGGCAAATTATACCCAGCAAGTTAATCAAAAACTGAAACAGACCGAGAATCGAGACTGTTCAAATGTAAAATTTGAGGGTTATATGACGGAGTTTGATATTTATTATTTTCTTTCTCTTTTTTATTTATTATTTTCAAACTTTTATGATCAGTAATTATAAATCTTACATTTTGGCAGAAAGCATTGAAGACTTCATCATTTTCGACTCTACAACTGTAATACTTGCTGTTCCTACAATCGCTCTATTCACCGTGGCGTGGCTCAAGCAATTGCAAAGTAACATAATCCTCGCCAACTTGCGGAAAGATAAGAAGTCTAACAAGATCATCACGGATAAGCACTTTGTCCCCAGAGGAGGCTGGTTCGATTATGTGTCTAGTCCGCACCAGCTCTGCGAAGTGTTGATGTATCTTGCTCTGACTCCGCTGCTGGGAATTAATTCCTCTTGGTTTTGTGTCGTATTATGGGTGCTGAGTAATCAGGTAATAACAACTCACTTTTTACAATTTTAATTATTATTTCCTTTTGTTACTTTCTTTCAATTTTAATAGTAATTTGTTACAATTACTTTTACAATTAGTTACTGTTGCAATTTACTTTGTTACAATTTTAATCATTACTTCCTCTTTGTTACATTTTTAATAATTATTTGTTTGTTGCTTTCTTTCAATTTTAATAATTATTTCCTCTGTTTGTACATTTTTAATAATAATTTCCCCTCTAGTTTTTTTTCCCTCTTAATTACCTTTTTACAAATCTGCTGCACTGTTTCTTCTTTAGTATCCATTTGCACTACTGAACAGATAATCTCCAGAAGTGTGATGTACACTGATAAGAATTTTTAATTCCTAGGTTTTAGGCTTTCTACGAAAATGCTTATATGCTCTGAAAGTAGAATAACAAGCGAGTAATGCATCTGTGCGAGTAATTTGTTTGACTCAACCATGATTGCGATACCTACTACGATATAGTGACGTAGTATCCCCCAAGTGAATTTGTTCACGTTTCAAAATTATTTGAACTCTTTATTATGTTATTCAGATTTTGTAAAACTTTTTTTTGTTGATATTAATTTGTTATTGTGATTTATTTTTGGGGTATTATGCCATGTTGCGCTACCTTCTTCTTTAGCCAACGTTTCGGACAGTGTCCACCATCAGGGCAGATGCGTAGTCGATAATGGATGCTTATGTATGAAGACGCGATGTCGTATTCTCCAATCAATCCTTTACAAACTGGTTTTACAGTATAATTTAAAATGTGTTAATTTTGTTTAATTAATATCTTTAAAATAAATCCAACAATACTTTTGGTTGTGAAAATCTAAAATCATAGCTTATTTTCAGATTGAAACATCTCTGCTGTCTCATTGGTGGTATAAGGAAAACTTCTCCAACTATCCCACGACGAGGAAAGCCATAGTGCCTTTTGTATTGTGAGGATTAAATATTAATGATTTACGAATTAAAACTATATATTTTTATAAATTGGTGATGGAAGAATTTTTAAAAGTAATAATTAGTGCACCATAATCTAAAAGAAGGAGTGAGCAGGAGTGCCCGGGTTCGTGGGGTGAGGTTTGTCTAGGTCTTGAAGGCGGATGACCAGGACACACTGAATCCCAGATTTCTACCCACCCCTTAATCCCTTTTTCTTCCCAGAAGTCTCCTTCCCTTCCTTTCCTTAAAAAACCCTCCACACAGCATCCCCAAAGATGACATAGGCCCTGATGGAAATTATTTTCCTCAGGACCTCCTGTGTGGAGCTCATGTAAAAAAAAAGAAAAGAAGTTGGGAGCATTTTTGTAGATTAGTACTTTAGTACCTATATCAATCTGATAGTTATAAGATGATTAGACTGTTTTCTATGTTCAAAGTTGTGCTATTTTATATATAAAATATTTATTATTATACAGTTTTAATTTTGGTCTTTTATTTACAATGAGCTGTTGGATATGGAAAACCTGCCTCTGAACTTAAATTATAGATTTGAAAGAAAACTGATGTTGAGACTTCTCGATTATAAGGTCCTAGAGGCTGATGAAATTGGTCCAAGAAAGAATTTTGATATGCATGATATGACTATGGTATGATATGACCTTTAGTACTAAACTGCCACGCGTCGAGTAAGGTTGTGTCTTACCAGTAGGTAAGTTGCGTTTAAAAAGCGCCAAAATACCCTTCTGTGATGAGAAAATGTTTCGATAACACGGCAAACATGGAAAACAAGAGTGTTGCTTACTTGCCACATTGTATCTTGAGTTTACTTGCTGATACTGCCCTGAAGATACGGTAGTAGCGAAACCGGAACCTGGTCAGCAAAAGTATAAAAAATAAAAGTGATGTTTACAGTTTTGTTTTATTTTAAATTCATTAATTATGTCATCAAAAATTAAAACCAAGAACTATTCTTTAAAAAATTTAAATTATTTGCTTCACTGTGTGACTGCTTCGCCCGAAGGTTATGTAATTTTTATTTATTTAGTAGTATTTTAAGAAACATGATAATAAGTAAATCAGATTAAAATAATGCGACATTTAATAATAAAACATTTATTAGTACGGTAATTTTCATACAACACGTCCGTCCATTCACATAATCTTTCTATTAATTAAATAGTGACTCTTTCTAAGTAATTTGTCCACACCCCCGGCTTTATTTGAACAGGAAGCTGAAAAAAAAGAAAAAAATTAGAAAAGTAATTTTATAAAATGGCCATGAAATAGTGACAACTGTTACGCACATTTTATCCCTAATAAGTTTTCCTTCATTAACATTAATTTACGAGGTAGCATCAATTATTGTGCCACATGTGTTTGGATAATGGAAAATAAAAGGTGAAACAAATTGTATGTAGCAAGACATACATTTGTGATGATAATGGTATTTAAATATGAAAAGAGAAAATACTCTGAAAATACAAATATTGTTATGACCGTGTCTCGAGTTTAAGTCTCGGTTGCGAACAAATCTTTTGTGAGATTTGTCAGAATCTTAGCGGCGGATGCGTGGCAGGTCGGATCAGGAGAGACTGGTTGAGGGAGATCTTTTGACGTCTCCGGCAGGACTCCCTCGGAACATTGCCTTACACCGCAGTGGTAAGGATAGATTCATACGTACATCATTCCTGGACACACTGGCCCCCAGGTTCCTACCTACCCCTCATATATTTTTCCTTTCTAGAACTTAATCTCCTTTCTTTTCCCAAAAAGACCCACCACACAGCATCCCCAAAAATGACACACCCTGAGGGGAATTATTTTCCTCAAGGCCTCCTGTGTCTATGTAAAACAAAAAAAAAATGGCATTTTGAATCTGACAGTAGTTGAACATTTTCACGAGGCACAGTGTAGTTATTCACTTGAATTGGATGGTGTTCTAACTTTGCCTTGCCACGTTCTGATGTGTTAAAAAGTTATTTTAGATTAACATATTTTAAAGGAAAATATTTAATTAGTATGTTCTAAAATGGTAAGAATATTTCCTATTTAAATATCTCCTTTAAAATATGTTTTATTAAAATACTTTATACGAGATTTAATCTTAAAATCAGAAATTGGTAAGTAAAAAGAATATGAGAAATCGTCCTCGCAGACTTTGACACCTCATATCTCAGAACAAAGTCAAGTTAGAACCCTGTCCAACCAAACACATGTATTCGCATCATAAAGAAATCACTTTCATCGCTTGAAATTCTATTACCATGTAAACTGCAAATTTCAATGTGTGTAAAAACAGAATTGACTATGTATTTGGTAATTGACGTTAAACTATTGTGATCTGCAATTGCATACATATATAAATTCAATAATTCAATTTATTTGACAACCAACACCCCTGTCATAGGTCACCCCAAGTGGTTCATTACGTTTGGTAACTTAACAGGGGTGCCTGGATTCATTGGGTGAGGTTTGTCTAGGTGTTGGTGGCGAATGCGTTTGCCCAACTGCTGCGTGGCGGTTGGATTGGGAGACTGGTTGGGGAGACCTTTTTATCTCTACAGCCGGACTCACAATCTATCGCCTTGTAACAACACAGTGGGAAGGATGGATTCATGTCTGTCATTCCTGGATACATTGACCCCCAGATTCCTACCCATCCCTAACACCTTTTTCCTTTCCAGGACTTCCTCTCCTTCATTTTTGTAAAGAGATCCTACAAACAGCATCCCCAAAGATGACAGGCCCTGAGGGAATTTTTTTTCCACGAGGCCTTCTGTGTGGAGTTAATGTAAAAAAAAAGAAAGAAAGGAAAAAGAAAAAAAAAATTGTATACATATATCAAGGTCTGTAGCTACCTGTAGGGGTATCCTTGAGCCTTTGCCCTGAACACGGAGAGCAGCAGGGAGAAGAAGACGCACATGAAGGCGAGCCCCACCACCGCCAGGAGTCGCTTCTTGCGACTATCCCCGCTGGGCACCGCCGGTCTCTGCTCCCGGTTGGCGTCCACCTTGAAGCCACCGCCCGCTTCGGCCAGGAGGATCATACCAACAACCACGGCCGCGTCTGATATTATATGTAAGGAAGGGTATTAAAACGCAATAATCAATGGAAATATTTTGGTTTGTCAACTCGTTTTGAGTGCTCTCCTCCATGCTAATGTTAAAATACAAAATAAAATAATGTAAAAGACAAAAAACTTGCGTATTATATCATTGAAGAAGATAATACTAATAAATTAAAACGAAAATATGAAAAAGAACAAGATGTAGAAAAATAAAAAGGTAACGGTCGCAACTGGGACTCGAACAAAGGATCTCTTCTCTTACCGCTCATTGCTGCACTAGGTTATAATTATTTTGCATGTGTTATCACTGGGATACCATAATTCCGCTGGGAGCTAAGGGCATATCTGCTGTGTCTAAAATAATTTAAAAAATCGATATTCTTGAACTAATCAATTTCATCGACCTGTCAGGGACCATCGATAGATCACACTTCTGTGGATTCTCTGTTCAGCGCAGTGGCAGATATGGTGATATCCCAAGAGCCGCAAACGCTCCCCACTATCCAGGGCCAGTGATATAGCCAGTATACTATACACCCCTAATTAATTAAGTTTTCTCACAATTACTACAACTGTATTTATAAATTACTTGTAATCAATTTGTAAAATTTTCATGTAAAAGCCCACTAGGGCGTAAATAAATAAATAAAATGTTGTGAGGCTGAATGGTGGGAGGAAGGGAAGGAGATGGGGTAAAGGAGGGCTGCTATTCAGATCTGATCTTAAGGTGATTGTCAAAAGAATTCGTATTCTACTCTTTCATAGATGGCGCGCGAATAATTATTTTATGGAAAAATGCTTTTTAGAAGTTATGCTTTAAAATATTAAGAATAATTAATTGTTCGCGCCCGTACATATGCAATATGAATATGAATAAATAGTTTTGTCAATAAAAAAACTCAAATCTTTCAAGAGAGGCTGACAAATACAATATTGGATTGAATCACCGATGCAATATTGTATTTGGTATGTTTTTAGGTTTTCACGGCCAAAAAGTATTTTTGTTATTGTTTTTGGGGTGTTATGCCGTGTTTCGCTATCTCCTTCTTTAGCCAACGTTTCGGACAGCGTTACAGTGTCCATCATCAGGGCAGATGAGTATACTACTCATCTGCCCTGATGATGTAACGCTGTCCGAAACGGCGTAAAGTATACTACTCATCTGCCCTGATGATGGACACTGTAACGCTGTCCGAAACGTTGGCTAAAGAAGGAGGTAGCGAAACACGGCATAACACCCCAAAAACAATAACAAAAATATTGTATTTGTCAGCCTCTCTTGAAAGATTTGAGTTCTTTTATTGACAAAACTATTTATTCATAATCATATTGCGTATGTACGGGCGCGAACAATTAATTATTCTTAATATTCTAAAGCATAACTTCTAAAAAGCATTTTTTCGTAGAATAATTATATGCGCGCCATCTATGAACGAGTAGAATATGAATTCTTTTGACAATCACCTTAAGCTATTTCAAGCTAAATTTCGATTCTGAATGGTAATTTTCTACCAGGGTGATATTACAGAAAGTATCTAACACTCTAGAAAACTTGAAAAGTTTGTTAGTTTATTTGAAAGGATACTGAGCCCCATGATGATGTAAGTCTCTAGAATGAATTGTCCCTGCGACGAGCCGTGGATGTACGAGATGGCCCCGTTCTGGCCGGTGTGCACAAACGGGGGGGCCCTGATCTGGTTCCACATCTGACCCGAAATCATGGTGAAGCAGAAGAACAGCGCCCCCACAGCCCAGATCTGCTTGTTGTACAGGAAGTCCAGGTTGTTCCTCCTCAGGTACAGGAAGCCTCCACACAGCAGGACCAGCATGACTATGGCCACTGTCCCCGAGTAGTTGGGCGGCCTGAACACTCTTATCTACAAATAAGAAATTACAAAATAATTAAAACTAAACTAACCATCATGCCATTTCTCCACATGCTATCTCAGAACACATTCATATATTGTCTCGTACATACTCCTCTATTATTCTGACTCTGCTCTTCTACCAGGCTCAAGCATTTGCTTTTTTTTTACATGAGCTCCACTGCGCTGAGGGAGATGCTGCGTGGAGTTTTTTTTTTAAGGAAAGGAAGGAGAGGAGTGTTCTGAGAAGGAAAAAAGTTAGAGGGGTGGATAGGAATCTGGGGTTCAGTGTGTTCAGTGTGGTCATCCGCCTCCAAGACCTAGGCAAACCTTACCCCATGAACCCGGGCACCCCTGCTAAATACTGTTGACACCTGAAGCCAAGGCTTCACATAAAAATTCAACAGAACAATAATCTCTTTAGAAATCGTACGAGGCAACGACTAAAATTATTAAAAATAATAATTTCAGTAATTATCGGTTCTAATTAAATAATTGTAAATGACTAAGGACCAGTTGTTTCACAGAATTGGAACAATTCATCAAATATCAATGTTATTTTTCAAGTTCCGTAAAGGCGATTTTCAAGTTCTTTTACTATATAATTATTGGCCAATCGTTACACAAAACTCAAATAACAGAACTTTTGGAGAACTTGAAAATTAATTTCGAAATTAGATGAATTGTTCAAACTTAGGCATCCATCGGACGGCTTGTTGCACAGAATTTGAACAATTTGTTAATTTTCAAAATTAAAATTCAATTTTATTGAAAGTTCTGTTAGTACTTCATCATGGGCTTGTTGTTTCACAGTACTTAGATAATAACAGAAATTGTACAGGACTTTCACAGAACTTGAATTTTAGCTTTAAAGTTTGATGAATTGTTAAAATTCCGTGAATCATCATGTCCTAAGAGTATGGAATATTCTCTTTCCAAAATATTTTTTTCTCATTAAACAATTGAAAATATGTAACAAACGATAGGTTCACAGAATTGAAAGGAATTAATTAGTTTTCTTACTTGAATGTCAGTTCGCTCCTGGATCCATTTAGCAATGGCTTCAGCAGAAATTCCCACTCTCTGGAAATCCATAGTGTCACCGGGCTTGGACTTTCCCTTGGCGGGGAAGTGCATTATTACTGGGGCGGTGTTTAAACGTAACTAAAAATAAAGCATAAATATCAAAAAAATGGACAGACATACTGAGTAAGACTCAATATTTCACGGCAGGAGAAAATACATGAAGCGGTCACAGACAGCCTTCAATGTCTTATTGATCGGAGAAACTTTCCCTACTCTGTTTAATTCTTAATACACACAAATTATTTATCTAACACATCCATTCAACTACATTACAAGAAGAAACAACTATTTATCTCAGCGGGGATGGTAAAAGTTGCATTTTTTTTTCAATTATTTCTGGCTTTCACCCTTTAAGGGTGTTCTAGGCCATCATTTCAAATTACAGAGAAAGGAAAGGAGAATTTATATATTAATTTTATTTAAATGTGCAAATTTCAAAATTATATGGAGGGTTGGAGTAGAGTTCAGACTTAGAAGAGATGAGATGTTGTATGGAGGGAAAGTAATTTTAGATTACACTTGATAGAAGAGGATATTTATTTTGAGAGGGACAACCAAAAAATAGGTTATCTAAAGTTCCCACATCTAGATAACAGAATGTACAATCTGGGGAGTCAAGAACGAAGGAACAAAACGAAACAAGTGAGAAGCAAGTGAGAAGGAACGGAACAATGTCCGATTCTCATTTGAATAAGAGAGGGAATTTCTTTTTTGAAAAAATGGGGGAATTTTTGAAACCACAGTTTTAAAAGTTCCATTTTTTTTCATCAGAGTTCAAAATTTACAACACAAAACCAATGGTATTCGGCATATTTGATTTTATTAGTATGATGTGACGTTTGCTGGAAGGTTCCGCATCAAGCTAATTACATAAAAATTATTTATAAGTCAACCTAATAACGGACCTTGTGCATGTTTTTACATCTCCCCAACGTAATAGTTGTTTCTTGTACTAATTATGTTGAAAAAAGAGTTATTTAATTCATTTGGGCAAATTTATAAGTAGAATATGGAAATTTTACCTAAATTATTTTCTATCATGCAGTAATTGAAAACCAAGGTAAATATTTACAATATAGGGACACGCTTAAAATAACAAAATAAACAACGCTCACCAGTTGGAAAACATCTGATCCTTCATCGAAATCAACCATCACGAAGAATAATTCATTGGAATAGGCTTGAGAGTACCTAAACGAGCTCGCTACGATGCTAAACTCATCATGAACATTGCGACAAATGGCGCACTGCCTGCTCGGGGCCATGGCAGTGAAGATGACTATCACAGAATAATTTCTAGGAGTAGACTTCACATATTCACGGAATTTATTTCCGTTAAACCTGAGGATCGGTTTCTTGTTAGCCATGTCGGTAAGTTGTTGAACTTTTGTCTCCATTGATGTGGACTGAAAAAAGAATAATTACAATGTGATGATGTGTTAGACATGTTTTTTGATAAGCGTTTGGAAGGGAAAATCTTACCGCTTTTGCCTTTGTTTGCCCGTAAGCTTCATCATATAAAACTGTGGCAAATACAATTAATAAAAAACAAAGTTTAGACTTCATGGTGAAACCGAAATTATCTTAGTTTATAAATTATTTCCAAAACAAGATTTTTTTCGATAACTCCACGAACACATCAATCTGACACGACCGGCTACCATAGACAACAATCAAGATCATAGACAATTGACAATTTACGTATTTAATAATTTGTTCCAAATCGAACGAGTTTGTCTATAGCTTCTCTTGAGTGATTGGCTTGAAAAGTATTCATTCATCAGCCATAATGTTATGGTATTTTATTCGCTCGTTGCGCAAATTGAATTTTTTCCGTTAAATTTATCTATGAAGTCCGTTACACAAATTACGACAATTGCGCGAAAATATTCACGGCTGTTGGTACCTAAGTAGTTTTTGTTAGGGCTTTTATTTATTTTTGTAGGGTTTATCTCTAGGTTTTGAAATGTTCTCCAAGGCGCAAAGGTTTAACAGCAAAGGAGGTAATATTATTATATAAATCGGTTAGTTTGCGAGTTTATTTTTCAGGATTTCCTGAGACCTAACTATTTGTTTTTATTGTTTTCAGTCGGATGCGGAGCAGATGCGGCGTACAATCCAAAGGATTTGGATAAGCCCATTGGAGGGGTCATCACCAAAGGAGACCGCTTCGACTCGAAGTCTGACACAGAATCTTTACATAGTGAGAAGTCGTCTCCATTGTTCCGAACGGTAACTTGTTTGCTAACCGTCACACCGTATCTTCGAAGGGGTAGAGTTTATCTTGGCAGACACTCCTTCCTCCATTGATACAATACATTATATTTATTACTTGATCATGCTGTCTTCTTCGGGCACCAGCATACTATTGTCAACTGCTGTTCTCACTTTTTTTTTTGTTAGCGTTTCAGTCCTTCCCGAGTTCAGATTCTTCAGAGTTCCCTCCATTCACATATTCTTCCCGAATACACAAACTTAACCACTTGCTCCAAGTGCCCATTGTTTTCATTTGTGGGTTTTAGGTTTAGAGTTTCCCTGTATGCATTACCTGTGTGTGGATTTTCGTTTCCAAAAAGCCAACTCTTAGCGAATTCATACATGGAGCTACTTACAAGCGACTCAAGCATCATGCGATTAACACTAGTCTTAGTAGCTGCATAACATAACCAACTATATAACGGTTATTTAAAAATACCCACAACTACGCTAGCGGCAGCTCGGGTATTTGGTTATTTGGTTGTGGCGGTTGTGGGGGTTGTTGGTTGTTGGCGGTTGGTCAAAAACTACCTGATACCCAATACCCATTCCCACCACTGAAAAAACCAAAACCTACACAACCATGATAACCACTGATAACTAGATAACTATCACAACCTCATACGTCATACATAACCAGTAGTTGGCAACTGGCAACTGGCACCCTAAGCCATCAGTTGTAGCTTCACGAGCCGGCGTGGCGTGCGGAGCTATATTCTTGTAATATTATACTGAATTTCTTTCAAAAAATCTTACGATTGCGGAATTTTTTAGAAGTAAAAAATAGTGTTTAATTATTTTAGTTTATTGCTTCGCTTAGAATATTATTAGTATATTTAGGTATTTTTACATAAGTGTAAAAGTTTAAAACATTTTGTTTATAATTTGTGAAAGTTTTGTTAAAAAATTGTGACATTGTAAATATTGCAGGCAATATTTGGGCCGATTTGACAAACATAACGTGGATAAAAAGCGCCGTGTAAATTGTGTTAACTTGTTCTGATTTATAAAAATTCAACGGGAAATTAAACTTCCCATCTAAAAACAACACATATTTCTGCATTTGCTGAATTAAATGCGTTTTCACCAACTGAAATCAAAAGTGCTACAGTGCCGAACGCCATTATTAAAGTGCCCAAAGCGTTTTACTTTATGATGCTCTATCTACTTCATCAGGACCACCAAAACCCAAAGGTAAATGGATGCATATAAACCAAAAAAGAAGAACGCCCAGCAAAAGGGAATAATCGACATGGGTTTGCTCACCGATAGTTTCCAGCCTTTTTGCTTGGTGGAAGAAAGTGTGTTTATTGTCGGAATTTCCCATCCTAATTGCTAAAGTATTTTAACTCCTCGATTTCCAGTAATTTGATAATTACTCTGACCGGAATATTGTTCATAATAATAACTTTTTGCCAAAATATTAACAATCTATTTACTTGTTGCGCTTGGGAAATAACGTACATAAATATAATATTGTTTTGTAAAAATATTTGTAGTTGATATATATGCAGGTTTGTTTCACATTGAAAGAAAAAACAATGGTCCGTTATAATAATAGAGTGATGCCGTAAATAAAATATTTCTGAAAGTAATAACTATGTAATAATGGCAACAAGCTATCTACCTTCATTTACATGTATTTCTTTCGAGAAATTTTCAGTTCTTATTTATTGTAATCTTTGTTGTGTATAGCAGTCGTGTGAAATTTCACTACATTCGATTTATCAGGCATTGCAATAAATTTACATTTTTACAAGCTTATAATATATTTTCCATTGGAGGTATTTATTTAAAATTTTATTTAACTTATTTTATTCCCTTCTAAAAAATTTCTGATTGCTGCCCTGCTTGTAACTGGTCTTTAATATTCGTTAAAAATCGACAGCGCCATACGGGTCACATTTTTTGTCTTTATTTTTCTTTGGTGAGGTGGAACGGTAATATTAGATAGTTCGCACAGCGTTGTCCCTTTTCGTGGGTCAAAAACTCACCCGATACCCAATACCCATGGACAAAACCAAATACCTCCATAACTCCATTACCATGATAACTAATACCTAGACAACTAGCGAGCATCAACTGTAACCGGCAATAACTGAGATAACCAAATAACCGTTTTATAACCAGTTATCTACATACTAATAACCAGTTGGTTATGTTATTGAATTTCTGGAGAGTTACCCAAGACTAATTAACACACGCGTCGCTCATGAGTACCCACCATACTATTTTGCTAGTGTTCGTACATGATGCTATGCGCATCGTATGATAAATAGTATGGCGGGTTCATAGAGCGACGTGTATCCTATGCGCATGAAGTTCCGGTTGCTTGTAAGTAGCACCATGTACGAATGCGCTTACAGTACGATATGGTGTCAAAATGGATCCACAGCTTTCTACAAGAAACCAGAATAAATAAATAATTTCAATTTATGATCACCGAAAACTGCAAATTAAAAATTTAATTTTACAGGAGACAATTTTTTTAATGAATATACTTATGAATTCCAAACTTTACGGCAAATTTTAGTCCCAACTGCTCCCGTCTGGAGCCAGTGAGACTATGGCATCCCCATTTGGGGTATGTTGTGAGGCTGAAGGTAGTGAGGAGGTTAAGGAGACATGGTAGAGGAAGGTGGGAAAGTACCTGGCTATTCAGATCTGGTCACTAAACACGGCTAAAGCCATTTCAAGCAACGTTTCACTTCTGAATGGTGTTCTTGCACCAGGGCAATACTGATAGTATATTCCACTCTGAAACGTGCCGCAAATATACTATATATTATTTTAAATGAATAAACTGTGAAATAACACAAATTAATCAAATAAAATTTATTTGTAAGAATTTGAGTCAAGAACCTTACCGCTGGACTACGCCGGCCGTCTTACTCCGGCTTGTGTCTTACTCCGCTTATCGGACTCCTAGTACGGAATATTTCTTATTCAAACAGTAAAATTTAGCTTTATTATCAGGAAAAGTGAGTATTTATGTCGGAGGAGATGAAAAAATATGTAAAAAATATGCATGTTACATTTTAATTTTGTTGTCTATCATTATCATACATGAATGACTTTTGAAAAGAAATTATTGAAAATCGTTGAAAACAAAAGAGTGTTTCTTACTTGCCACATTATATTTTGAGTTTGTGAGACAATGGCCAGTCTATTTATATAACGTCATTGGTTTTTACTGTCCTGTGCTAAGAAATGAGCCAAAAACTAAATCAGTTTAACTGTTTATCGTAAGCGGCACAATAGTAGTTTACGGTAATTTTATAGATCCTCACTATGTTTTGCCTAAACCAAATTTTAGACTACCGTGACAAACAAAAAAATTGATGTAAAAATAATGTATAAAAAAATAAATAAATGTGTAATAGTATCCATTTTGGGCGTGATAATTTGGTATTTTTAAATATTATAACAAAAAAACATTTGGTTACAATCTTTTAACGATAAAGGCTCGAATTTATTCAGGTCAAATAAATTTGTACGATTTTTAATGAAAACCTTTCGTTGTTATTTTTTTTAGCCGAAAGCCGTAAGACCTCTGGGTTTAGTTGCCAGTGCCAAAAAACAACCTGCAAAGAAATTAAACAGTGCTATAAAATCATTTTCAACAGATAATTTAACAAGAGATATATTGGAAACTAAGAATGTTGAAATAAGGTTTGTGTTTAATATTTTTTCTAAAAAATAATATACTTATATTTTATCTATGTATTCTGATATATACAAGTTTGACATCTTATTGATCTTTCTGATAGACTTATCTTTGTCTGATCACTGATTCAAACATTGTCCGTATCCGCAATATAATGTTTTAATAATAAAACAATCATGAATACTTATAATATGACATTCGTGTCCAACCATCCCTGCAGGTACACAGTCAGCTCTTTTAGTTAAATTACTTCTTTGATTTCAGAAACAAAGATGAGACAATATCCGAGTATGAACAGCAAATTAAGGAGATGATTCATATGAAAAACAAATTGAATGAACAAATTATGAATCACAAATGTGATAAAGACAAATTGAGTGAAAATATAATTAGAGCTGAAGAACAAATTAATAAAATGCAAACTCAAATTGACAACTTGAAAGAAAATCTTCAAAACAGCGATCAGAATGTTCAATCTAAAGAAATCCAATTAAGAGAACTTCAATCAAAAGTGCAACTCATTGAGGAGAGTTCCCTGAAACACTTCAACGAAGTGCAGAATTTGAATTTACAAATAAAGACAATAAATGAAGAAAATAACCAATTTTCTCTCACATTAAACACCACCCGTAATACCCTTGAGTCACCCGGCCACCGGCTGCGAGCTTCTGATGAAGAAATAGAAAAACTTAAGTCAGAACTGGAGCAATTGAACTCGGCGAAGCAGTTATTAGAAAGTGAACTAAAGCAGGCAAGAGAAGAGTTGATAAACCACAAATCTGAATACAATCAACTTTTGCTTACAATTATCAACTCAAAAGTCGCATTAGATGAAAGCCACAAGGCCATTCTCAACAAGAATTCTCAGTTGAGGGATGACCTGGTTTTAATGGAAACTGAGTTTGTTCAGAGTATTGAAAAGATCAAAAGTGAATTGGAAAAAGATATTTCCATGTTTAAACAGTTGGCTTTAAAACAAGTCAGTGATTTAGAAAATAAAGTAGTTTCTGAGCATAATTTATACTTAACTATGAAGAGAGAATGCGATCAAGCCTACAAAACAATCAACGAGTGTCAAATTATTCTTTTTAACGCGGAATGCCAACTGGAAACCAAGGAGCAGGAATTTAATGAATTAGCAACTGAAAATGATCGACTCTCCGGAACATTGGCTGCCGTGGATCAAGAAAAGAACGAACTGCAAGTCTTGATCGACGAATTTAGAAATCTCGCTCAAGAAAAGGACAGAAAGTTATATGATTACCACTCTGAACTTTTCAGCAGCCAGGAAGAGACATATCACTTGGAAGAACGTCTGAAGAAGATGTCGCACTTCCTAGAAGCCACTGAATTTATCGTCAAAGAAAAGGATTCCGAAATTATGAAGTTACACGAGGAATTAGAAAAATACAACGCAAATAATGACTCCTCCGAAATAGAACAAAACGAGATGTCTGTAAAGAGTAACTATTTAGAAAGGGAGAACACTTATCATGAAATTATTAACTCTAAGGATAAACTTATTACTGATTTACAAAACAAAGTTTGCAATTTGGAAAAGAAGGTAAGTTAATACAGGAATATGTTTGTACTACATAGTGTGGGGACACCGTTAGATTTATTTTCCGTCCAACTGGAGATTTCTCATTGTCAAATCAGAACTACTTTATTTTTCATAACTTTAACGTTAAAAGTTAATTACCTATAACTAAGTTTTAAAAGTTAATTGCCTATCTGAACAATGTTTTCTTCAACTTTTATAATCTTTGGTTTTACAGATATTCGATTCTGAAAGCCATACCTGCAAAGAGGACCTGCTTCTGCAACATAACTCCAACTTGGAGAGAGAATTGGCCGACATGACATCTAAGTATACAAACCTCCTCGGACACCAAAATAATAAACAAAAAATCAAGCATGTCAATGATTTGAAATCACAAAATTCAACACTGAAAGAGGTAAATACAATTTTTATAGTAAAATTATTATCAACATTTTCATCACCGGTCCCGTACAGGACCGTTGGGCAATGAATGACTGGGCGATCTAGAGGTTCTTTTAAATGCTCATGCCCCGCTTGCAATAAAGGTAGCCCACTGCCCGAGCATTTTTTGTGAAGTATTCATACTGTAATCACCGGTCCATTCACCAGTTAAAAAATGGAAAAAGAACACACTTTTACCTAGTACTATGTAATTGCCCTAGTTATCTCGGATGTGGGATTTTTCGCACAAAATAGCCGCTCGAGTATATTCGGGGGTAGTCTTTGTGGTTAAGATTGATGAAAAAAAAAAATTAAAAAAAGTTGGTTAACCTTTAATTAGTTGCGTGGGGTCCGATGGTTATGGGCTATTTTTCAATTATTTTTTTCATAGCTTTTAATGACTTTTCTAAGAGGTGTTGAGTTGACTTGATTCACACCCGTATTCAGAGTCGCTCCTTAACTTTTGTCTAAGTAAAGGCTCGACCTTACCTTAGTAAAGGAAGGAACCGTCCTTACCTTTAACGCCTCTATGCAGAGTCCACACTTTGAGCTTCCTTTCCTAAGGTAGAGACCTTTATGTCTACGCCGAAAAAAGTTGTGACGTCATCCGAAAATTGTCGATGTCCCGCTCCTATTGGAACAACATACCCCGTTTTGTGACAAGCTGTGTGTTTAAAATTCGAAATTCAAAAACTCAAAAGTTAAAAATAACACCGGCCTGTCAAAAGTCTGCGTATTGGTTTGTTTATGCTCCGTTGACATTTGTTTCGCATCGCATTTCGACAATAAATTCGAGATTGTGAATTGCTTAATGATAAACAATGTATATTATACTTATAAACAAATATCCCGCCATATTTTTTATTAAAGCGTAATATGCAAATAAGAGAAAAATTAAAAGATGCATCACTGTTATTTTTTCAAGCTGATATCGTTCTTTAAGTTGGCTGTCCCCAAGCTTCGTAGAAAATGCATGTAAAAACATTTTCTACGAACCCTGGGCTAGAAAAATCGTGCGTTATGAGCGGCGAAATTCAAAAACTCATTAATCATTTCCACAATAATATCCATCTCCGTTGTTTTGCGTCTTTGACAGTAATAATTGGGAACAAATCACCGACTTTGAAAGGCAAAGGTACCCTTATTACCAACCTTGAGTTTTGACAGTTAAAATTCAAGGTAAGCAAGAATGCGCGTGCGCAGTGTCGTAGAGACTTTCGTAGAACTGTCTCTGAATACAAATATTTTAGAAATCTTAAGGACGGTAGCTTCCTTATAAAGTGACGTCACACCGACCTTAGTAGTGTCTCTGAATACAAAACTACGTTTTTTAAAGGAAAGGAAGACTCCTTGAACTAAAGTATCGACTCTGAATACGGGTGTCAGAGTTCGCATGGAATCATGTTATACATATTTTGACAAACTCGATTTTAACTTCTTTTATTGCAGGAAAATGAAAAGTTATCCTTCAAACTCCAAAGGAACACATCCACAATTGAGATACTAAAGAAGAAAATTACCGACATGGAGTGTAAATCTCCTCTGCCGTCGAGGAAGCAGATTCTCGGAAAGGAAAACAGCCCTATGGGAAAGTCTCCCAAGTTAATGGGTAGCCCCAAACTGACCGAGAGGCCCCTAACTCCCCTGAGAGATCTGAACCGTTAATACATTATATCGACCGCCCAATTGATTAGTCAGACCTCTCCGAAAATCTGAAATTTGAGTTGAGTATGCAGTTATATTTAAAAGTGTACCCTCTCTTCGGTACAATACTCAGATTTCTCATGAACATCACCAAATCAATTAAAATGCAAAAAAAACTAATGGTGAATTAAAGAAAAAAAATTATGTTTTCTGGGTTATTAGTAGAAAATTTCAAAATGTCGTATTACATAATGTGCCAGACCTTTAAGCTTCCAGGCGTTATTTTATAACATATTTAATATTTAAAACACAGACACGCGTAAATAATTGTAATAGCACTTGTAATAATTTATTCATTAGTGAGCATTCGAATATTGTTTTCCTCATTATCTCAAAACTTAGTATTTGGAGATGTCTGACTAATCAACTGGACGATCGATATACCAGTATGTTAATCAAAAACCAATCATCGTTATCCAAAAGTACAATCATCGTTATCCAAAAGTACAATAATCGTTATCCAAAAGTTCAATTGTTTTTTTCAAAAGTACAATTGTTATCCAAAAGTGCATTGAGAAATTCCAGTTATTAAAAAAATATATATGTTTTCAATTATCGTTTTTTGGTTTAATAAACCATAATATTCAATAAATTTTATTGGTAATCAACAATTTTTTGTACCTTTTGAATATTATTTTTAAAAATTCATTATGTTTTTTAGTGGAATTTCTCATTTCTGTTATCCAAAAGTACAATAATTTATCATTACAATTAAAAGTACAATAATTTATTATTAGGATTGTTATGTAAAAGTACCTGTTTCTGATCAACAGAATATTATTTTATTAGAGGGCTAGATTTTGCCTCCAGGCAGCTCAAAATTTTAAAAACTTTTATTACACAGCTATAAGTGTATTTTAGAGAAAGTTTCCAATACTGTTAAATTAGTGGTATTTTTAAATTGAATTATTTAATAACTAATCGGATGTTATTTTTACGTTAACGTCTGTAAGTTTGAAATTTAAGAATCCGGCTAAGAATGCAAATCTGACCCTTATGCCAAGCCATGTTCATACTGAAAAAGCTACTTTTGTAATTAGGTTTCGAATCTATCGGTCAAAGGATGGCGCCATTTACGTTAGCAGATCGCATGAGGACGTGTCCCCCCTAGATATAAGTACAACGGATTTGTAGAATTTGAGTATCTCTCTGGATATGGAAAGATTGACGGTAATACTTAAGTTTTCAATAATAGTATCACACGCAGCTATGTATTACATAAGACGTCATTGCCTGTCGCGGTTACTTTGTCCCGGTGACTAGTTGTCACTGGATCACAGTGGATCCGGCTATTTTTAAAACCAGTCTATACAATGGTCACCAAACTGGACGAAGCCAAACCAAAAGCCGCCCGCATGGCCTAGCAGCAAAAACCTGCAGAGCGGGTTTTTTACTGCTAGTATGTAGTTATTGCTATATGTAGTGCATTTTTTAAACAAGTTTTCTTGCCTTAAATTACAATACTAATGATTTCAGATTTCAATGTTGTGCAGTAATCAATACATAACCCACCATTTTTATTGTAGTATTTATGTTTACTATTTTGAATGTACTATTAATTTATTTGAATGGATGTTATTTTGGAATTAGTTATAGGTATTTATTTAATTATTGTTAATGTTGATCGATATTGAATATGATTAATAAATTTTAGTTTTTTTAATTTATATAGATTTGTAATGATTGTAATGAATAAAGAAAATAAAGCATAATTAAAAATTATTAAATAATTTGTACAATTGGGCAAAATTCAGTGTTTAAATAAATAACATGGCACCTACCGGTAGAGATCTGCAATTTGTTATTGTGAGTGTTGTTTATGGGCAAATGTGGTGTTTTTTAAAAATTTTATGTGAAAAATGCAAGGTCAGAAGTAAAACAGTTTACTGAGAATTAAAGATATAATAATAATTTTGACTGCATCGTTTTTTTGTGAAAAAAATCACCTCAAAGGCACTGTACTTACATAAAAAAAGTGATTTGTACTTGTGAAACTGTTTATACCAACCAAATTATAACCAAACTTGAAATAGCCATTGTGCCGAATTTTTTTTGTTACTCTCCGGCACCAGCATCCATATTGCTAAATATGCTGCGCTTTTGCTCTCCTTTTTTTTCTCCAGAAGCAATTTCAGTTGCTCTTTTGTACGTGGTACCTACGTCTCAACCTCTTACAGCTTGACTTTTCATTTTAGAGACAGAAAATAGTTTTACAACTTTTATTTAATTTTAGATTACTTACAACATTTTTTTGCTTATTTTATAGTTTGGTGATGTGGTATCATATTACGTGTACTTCATTCATTTATGGACCAATATTTTTTTTTCATAATAGTCAATTATAAAAAATTATCCATCAGAAGTCAAACAAATATATCGCGACCGTGCTTTGGTAAAAACCTTCAAGCCACATTTTTTGGAAATATTACTTTTCAGTGGTTTCATGTAAAAGTAGTTGTATGTTGAAGTACAACATGGTAAAACATTTTTTTTTGTAAGGTGATGCACTACTAGGTACTGTAAATCTATAAATATAGAAATATTTTTAGATGCTTTGATTAAATACTGCACATAATTCCTTTGAAATAATCAAATTTTTTTTTTATTAGTCTTTTTATAAGCTCAGAAAAAAAGAAAGTATCAGGCTTATAAAATCTTCTACTAACCCCTTTTCGGTTATGGTTTTATTGTATAATGTGGAAAATTAAATTCTTTAGAAAATTATTGTAAAACTTTAGAATATTTGTGCCTGAACTTCTCAAAATAAAATGAGACGCTTTTTGGCGATGTTTTTTTCTCGAGTAAATCAAAACAGGCGACTGGTGTTAAACGGGAATTTAAGCTTTATACATGAGTGTTATTGTTAGTGGCCTGATCCCGAATTTTACACAATGTGGTGCGCTGCCACATTTTTAATAAAATTAAAAATAAAGTTTATGCTTATTTTTTTAGGATATTGAAAAAAAAACCATAGGTGAAATTACTCAATCCTCAAATCTTTCATAATTATTATTATTGGAATTGCAATAAAAAATAAATATTTTGTGAAATTAGGTGTAACGTATTTTCCCTAAAGCGACTACATTATATATAAATATGCCGGGGACCAATTGTCGGCGGACCAACTGTCATGGAACTGGCAAAGGACGGACCACCAAATAACTTAGGTCTTGGCACACTCCTTGCCTCATTCGCATTCATACATCGTCGCATGCATTGCTTTTATTGCAATCGCACAAAAAGCAAGTCTCTACATAATTGATCTAATCTAATATCCAAAAAATTCTTGGAAGGTAGTCAATGTAAACATTATATTGTTTGTTTTATGTCTGGTAGTGTGTTTTATTAAACAAAAGAATCTAACTGACTTTTTTTATTTTCCCGATTACCAGTAGTTAGTTCTGTGGACAGTAGACCTCGGCCAAATAAGTATGTCTTCCGTTAGCTCTGGAGGCTGTGTTTTCATTTTTCAAAATCAAAATGACTTGATTCTATTCCTGATGAAAAATTTTTAAAAATATTGTAGATGGGTTTAAATACCGTGCCTACTTACAAATCTTATAATTTCAGAGGAAATAATGGTTTCTATTTATTAAATAAGAGAAAAATTAGAAACATACTACATATTTTGAACACAGGCTCTGAGCAATCCCATTTTAACTCGACTGTTTGGCATTTCCTTTTTGGGGCCATCCATAAATTACGTCACACCTTAAGGGGGAAGGGGGGGTGTAAAGAAGTGTGACAAGGGGTATGGGGGGATCTTCAGCTCTGTGACGTCACATGTAAAAATCTAAATTTTAAAATGCAAAACTTAAATGTTAACGAAAAAATGTAACATCATGCAAAATATGTGACATCATACTAGGGGGGAGGGGGTCTCACCAATGTGACAGGGGGGGGGGGGGGGGGGGGTAAAAAAATCATGAAATTCGTGTGACGTAATTTATGGATGGCCCCTTTCTGTAAATTTATTTTCTATGTTCTGTTTCCGGTTTCGAAAATCTGCTTTACTGCATCCACTTTATTATTCAAACAGACTAGATGGCTAACTTTAACTGAGCTTTTCAATATTATGGTAAGTACGGGATTGGTTTATTTATGGTGAGTACCTAACCTACGTGTCTGAAGAAAGTTTGCATAAAGAATTGCCATTGAGATAGTAATGTTTCTTTGAACAAATTGTATAATTCTTTATTTAAAAAATGGTTCATAAGAATTATTGTATGGTTTATAATTATCGTAGGTGGGTATTTAAGTATCTACTTATCAATTATATAATTTCTGAGGAAATACTAGTTTCAAACAGAGGGTCAGAATACCCCTGCTCATATTCGTGTTGAGTGGCGTGTTCTCAAGGTCTGGTGCAGAATGTGGTAGAAGCCCTCACAAGGTTCGCCCGAAAAATACTTGCCAGTGGGATTTATTTTTCTAAATAAAAATAATTTGTAAACAATTGCAGTTTTTCTTAAAACTTTACATTTCTTTAATTTTTTAAAGAATTTTTTTTTAACATACTTAATGATATTTTTTTTATACATATAGATAGATTTGTGCAAATATTCTTTTGAAAAATAATTTCACATTGAGAAATTTAGGCTTAAATTTGTGAATTGTCCAATGAAATGTATAAATAAATTTATAAGACTTAGAAATTACATTCTTGGCCTAGAAAACCTAAAAACTGTGTACTATGCAATTGTTCAATTTTATGGTAGAATTCCATCTTTTTCTAATTTTTTGATTTTTTTACGGATAACACCTTTCATCCACTTTGTTAAATGATCGGACTGATAATTGTTTTATTATAAATTACCTACTAATTGTTCAGCCATTTTTGACGTGATAACATCTTATAAATCGATGAACGCCGGCTGCACTCACGAAAAAGCACGACTCATTGTCAGGTTTTGCCTGAGCCGAGCGTGCAAGCGAGAGCGCAGAACAAGCATTCGGCTTGTGACGCATCAACTCTCTTCCACTCCATCGTTATTATATGACGTTATCACATAAAATTATCGTCCGTAAACCGACTTTACAGACAACCAATTTTTTGATGGAAAAAATTATGAATGTTATTTTTGATAAAAAAACTTTAATGTATCAACTTATTTAAATAGTATAAATTATAACTTAAAGATGTATGTCATGAAAATAATGGTAGTCAGAATAACAAGACGTATGTAGAGGACAATGTATGAATTTATATGAAGCAAGGAGTTGTGTGGCGGTCCATCCTCACTGCCTATCCCTATATTAAAGTGATAAAAATCTTTACACATAAAAAAAGTAAAACACGTTAAAGTGTAAAAAACTTGTACAGATTTTTTTTTTAATATGAATACTTCACAAGAGTCCCAGCTGCTTCCGTCTGGGGCCAGTGACACTATGGGATCGCCAATTGCGGTATGTTGGGAGGCTGAAGGTAGTAGGGAGGGGAAGGAGACGAGGAAGAGGAATTTAGTCAGATCTGGTCACCAAACACGGCTAAAACCATTTCAAGCAACGATTTAATTCTGAATGGTGGTCTTACACTGGGGCGACACCGAGAGTAACTTCTGCTCTGGAATGTGCCACAAATATAATATACATATTATTTTAAATGCGGAACATTTGCAGAGGCCATCAATATTTTTTATAACAACCCGTTTTTTGTATTAATTATTCAATACAAGTAATACCTAAGCCATGTTCTCAAGTTTCCGGTAATTGTTTGGTTTCAGTTTCCTCCTAATTGTATTTTTAAACGCAAACTGCTTTCTGTTAGTATATTATATTTTAGTTTTAAAGTTCTTGTTTTGTCCTGTGCTACAAAAGCACTGTTATTGTTTATTATTATTGTCCTGGGCGTGCCATGTCAGCACTGGTTTTGTTAAATTTTGTTTTCTTGTCATTGTTTTGTAAATACTGTATATTCTTTATTTCATATTATTTTATCAATATTTTGTAATGGACTCGTAAGGAGCACTGTAGGATTATTATTATAACTGTTTTTTAAATTTATTAAGTTAAACTTTAAAACAGTAAATTAAATAGGTTTTAATTTTTTTAAAAGAAACTTAACTTATTACTTTAAAATAAATGTTTTAGAACTTTTTTAGAACTCAGAATCCCAACATCCGAACAATAAATGCAACATATAACTAGCGGAAAACGCCCATTACTGTATAACTGCCTCGCTCCTTCGCCTCTGTGATACGAGCTATCCGATCTTCTGTGATCGAGCTGTCACATATTAGTAAGAATGAAACAAATAATATGACACAATAACATAGAGGACTTGCAGAATGGTATCGAAACACACACAATATTCATGCGCGTAACGCGATTTGCACTAATTTTCATGAAAAATAATATTTTTCAATGTGACTATACTGGAAAACAAAAAAGTGTTAGTATTTTTCAGGATTACAAAAATTATGAATTAAATTGTACTATTAATTTATTGTACTACTAGCTTTTCCCCGCGGCTTCGCTCGCATGGTATTACGAGAAATTACTGTAGCGCTTGCACTTATCAATTATCTCCCCCCCACCCCACCCCCATCCCCTCCCGCGATCCATATATTCATTCCCTTACATTCAGTTTTCAAACATCTCGCCTACCACCTAAATTTCACAATGCTATAGCTCAAAGAAAAAAAGAATTACTTATCCAATTTTGTTCATTCGTTCGGAATTTATGCGCTTACAAACATTTCGGATGTTTATTTTTATTTAAATATTTGGAAGTTCGTTAATATAATAAAAAAATACTCTATTTATCATTCAGTCTTTATAATCGTTACGAATTATATTTTTAATACAGAAACTCAAATCTGACATTCATTTCAAGCTCGTCCAAAAAAAAAACGAATTCTAATATTTAAATTTTCTGCAGTAGTAGCTGACCAGAGACTGAGTGCCTACCAGCATAGAGCCCAAAAATATATCAACATTGTTTCCATGGAAAAGATTTTTTCTGACGTTAGCAAAAACTCGCTTTTGTTAGCGACAGAAAACGTATAACAAATATAATATATTAATATTTATAATTTCATAACGCCAGAGCTTACCATCATATACAACCTGTAGTCTGCGCATATAATTTAGCTTTATATTGGTGAAAGAATTATTAAAGTCTTTATATTGTGTTATGCGTGAAAAGGTCATAAACAAACTCGAGCAGTTTCGCATTTATAATATTAGTATGGATTAGTTATCTTGCAAAAAGTGGATCAAGGTGATTTTGTTAAATAGGCTGGGTTAAATAATAATAATAACAGATTATTCCATTGTATTATTCGATTGGCATAGTCTCTGCACCATAAGCTTCCCATGTGGTGGCGGAGAAGTGATCTGAAAGGTGCTCTCATCCCTCCAGGAACATTTCCGTAGCGCTGCAGTATCTCGGTAGGCAGAACTGTTGGCGATAAGCATTATTATAAATGACTTTTAGCTTACGCCATCGATATGCAGTGAAATCTACCCATAGTTCTGAGGTACACAGCAATTTGCAGAATGCGTTGAATAGTATCTTTTGGATGTTTGTGTAAGAGTGAAAACGCCTTGAAACATACCTGTCCAAGAGAAATACATACTTTTTGGGATGCAAGGTCTACTATTCACACAACCACTGTTTATCAGGAAAATAAAACCAAGTCAGTTAGATTCTCTTGTTTAATAAAACATCCCACATTTCAGGATTATTAAAAAAAAAAAAAAAATAACTTTGCCACAATGGCTATTTTTAATTTTGACTTACATTATAATTTAGTTTGTATAAATAGTTTCACATATCACATATAATAATAATAACACCACTTTTGCCCAAAAATAACACAGAAAATAATAAATTGGAGGTCTCCTACTGATGCCTTGTTATTTAATTATTAACACCGAATTTTGCCCAATTGAATAAATTATTTAATGCCTGATTTTCCTTCGTTCATTACAATCATTAGAAATCTATATATTTTAAAAACTCCTAAATTTTATTAGTCATATACAATAATGATCAACATTAATTAAATAAATACCTATAACTAATTAACAATAATTAAATACCTATAACTAATTCCAAAATAAATAAATTAACAATGGCACATACAAAATAGTAAACATAACTAGTACAATAAATGGCAGGTTATGTATTGATCACTGCACCATCCATTGCCACGGGAATAAAAACTTATTGGAAATCATTGGTATTGTGATTTAAGGCAAGAAAATGTTTAAAGAAATGCATTCAATATAGCAGTTATTAAATAATTCAATTAAAAAATATCATTAATGCAACAGTTTTGGAAACTTCATCTAAAATATTCTTATGTCTGTGTAATAAAATTTAAAATTGTTTCGAGCAGCCCAGAGGCAAAATCTACCCCAAAATAAAATAATTTTCAGTCGATCAGCAACAGGTACTTTTACATAACAATCTTAATAATAAATTATTGTACTTTTAATCGTAATGATAAATTATTTGTAGTTTTGGATAACAATAATGAGAAATTCCCAAGAAAAACATCACAAATTTAAAAAAAAAATCATATGGCACAATTTTTTTTTGATTCTCAATAAATTTTATTTAATATTATGGTTTAATATTAGGCTGCCTTTACATTCGTAAGTTTTTTCCCATAAGTCACTCACGTAAGCGATTTATGACCAAATTACCAACGACACCAATTCACTTAATAACGCAATTTATAGCAAGTTATAGAAGTCGTTCCTTCGCAAGTTTTTTGACAGGTCTAATCGCGTCCGTGCAAACTTCCAGCCTTCTCAGAGCTTATCAATCAGTTTGAAAAGTTGAGATACTTGCCGTAAGAAATGGTACTAAAATGCGCGAGATGTCAAAAATTAGAAGACAGTTGTTTTCGTAGGATTTTTTTCCTGTAAAACTAGTATTTATTTATACCTAAAATATGATTAGGTTGCAGATAATTACCCACCTAATTAAATACCGAAAACAATATAAAAATAACACAAAATAAAAATCAAATTAGCACTAGGTACCCATGAAAACATATGGAAAGAAACTTTTCTGATTCCAAAAACCGAAGAGATATCATTTATTTTTCAGGTGGAAAAAAGTTTTCTGAAAAAGAGCATCCTTCTATTTAATTATCAGTCCAACCCTTTCTAATCTCAATATTTCTTTATACACGTATTTGAATTCGAAGTCGGTTGCTGTCAGGTAGCTGTCATTCGGATAAAATGAAAGAACTCCATTAATTCCATCTTTAATGGCAGAAAAGCGCATGGAGAATTGTTTTATTCAAGCCAAATTTTATTTCATCATTTTATTTGGGGCTTTTCGCCTTTATTCACAAAATCCATCTTACCGCAAATAAATTTACAGATGTAAACGGTCACAAACGTCGCTATGAGTATTTGCACAAGTTGAACTTCCGTGAGCATTAATTACCACAAGTCGGATGCATACGTAAACGCTCCTGTGAGTAACTTGTCAAAAACTTACGTTAAGTCATAAATTTTACTTACGAGTGTAAAGCTAGCCTATCGTTAATAAAAACATTTTAAACATGATTTTACTGTGAAAACATGTTTTAGAAAGTCAAAAGTTAGGCAGTAAATATAGTAAGATTTTTTTTCTGTACTTTTGGATAACAATAATTATTGTACTTTTGAAAACTGACTATGAAACTATTGGATAACAATAATTATTGTACTTTTGAAAACTGACTATGAAACTATTGGATAACAATAATTATTGTACTTTTGAAAACTGACTATGAAACTATTGGATAACAATAATTATTGTACTTTTGAAAACTGACTATTGAACTTCTGGATAACAATAATTATACTTTTGGATAACGATGATTGTGTTTTTGATTAACATACTAGGTATATAACATATTAGCGGTTCAGATCTCTTAGGGGAGTCAGGGGCCTCTCGGTCAGTTTTGGGCTGCCCATTAACTTGGGAGACTTTCCCATCGGGCTGTTTTCCTTTCCGAGAATCTGCTTCCTCGACAGCAGAGGAGATTTACACTCCATATCAATGATTTTCTTCTTCAGTTTCTCCATCATGGACATGTTCCTTTGAAGTTTGAAGGATAGCTTTTCATTTTCCTGCAATAAAAGAAGTTAAAATCAAGATTGTCAAAAAAAAATAACATAGTACAAAATAAGTTCAGCATAGTTCAGCAAAATGAACTACATAGTATAAAATATGTTCAGCATAGTATAAGATATGAGCAACATAGTATAAAATATGAACAACATAGTATAAAAAAAGTTCAGCTTAGTATTAAATACGAACAACATAATATAAAATATGTTCAGCATAATATAAAATATGTTCAGCATAGTATAAAATATGTTCAGCATAGTATAAAATATGAGCAACATAGTATAAAATACGAGCAAAATAGTATAAAATATGTTCAGCATACTATAAAATATGAACAACATAGTATAAAATATGTAAGACAAAGTATAAAAATATAGTCTTCGAATCTCAAAACAAAACTTTCCGATTTTAAAATTCATTACTCCATTTATATCATTATTTTTTTTATTAAAAGAAAGACAAACATTCCGGGGTTACGAATAACCCAACATTTGAAAATCTCCTACTCCCACCACAGCAAGCCGAAAATGTTGTTTGAATCGTGACAGAGGAATCGAACACGCAAAGCCCGGGTGGGACCCAAACGCGATGCCCACTCAACCACCGACCGATCGATCTAATTATTTTTTTAGTTGTATGTATATATTATATACATCAACTATGTAGAATTTATCCCATAATAGAAATGATATTGCAAGCCGAAAAAAACAGTGCAATTTTAAATTAACAATAAATTATTATTTATTTGTTTTAAAGAAAGACAAACATTTTCGGGTTTCGGGTAACGTGATGATATGGGAAAAACACCTCTTACTGTCACTTTAAAAAGAAATGTTTGCTTATGCAATGATGGAGGACTTAGCTAGCAGAGGAATTGAACCCACAACTCCCAGACGAGGACCCAAAGCAATTAACCATAATTATTGCTTGTTTTATAGTGCTAAAGAAGCATCAACTATATAATTACTAAGTTCAATTGATTAAAACACAAATCTTCAATCAACTATGTGGAATTATTGAATTGAGGTAGCTTAGTTTATTACAGATAAGTCAATGTGTATAGGACACAAATTTAAAAAAATACAATTTGATATTCCATTCGACCATTCCAACAAACCACGGATTATCAAACCAAGAGCATGGAAAATATTTAAGAAAAACATATCTAGCAAAATGTAGAAAATAATATTTCAGTATACAAATAATTTTTACCTCTTTCAGGGTAGAATTTTGTGATTTCAAATCATTGACATGCTTGATTTTTTGTTTATTATTTTGGTGTCCGAGGAGGTTTGTATACTTAGATGTCATGTCGGCCAATTCTCTCTCCAAGTTGGAGTTATGTTGCAGAAGCAGATCCTCTTTGCAGGTCAAAATGTGGCTTTCGGAATCAGATATCTGTAAAAATAAAAATTATAAAAGTTGAAGAAAACATTGTTCAGATAGGCAATTAATTTTGTATTAACCACCTAACCAATACGCTTGTTTTCACAATAATTTATTGCTGCCAGACATACGTATGATGTAGAAGGCTGACTTATTAAAGTTATGAACAATAAAGCAGTTCTGATTTGACAATGGGAGATTTCTGGATGGCGGGAAAATAAATCTAAATTACGTAACAGGTATCCCCAGCCCACGGTTCAAATTTACTGCGCAAGCATTAGGGTTGCACTCCTGGTAGGCTCAGCGCCAAGTTCAATTGATCGGAGCAGCCAACACAGCGAACTCCCTTCCCCGGCCTGCCCCGCCACTTACTAAGTGGCTGCCGGCTCAAACGAACGCACCCGTGAACGAGCCCGGGCTGCGTATTTCCTTTTCCGTGTTCAATACGAGGCAAGCATGCCTCGAAACCAACACGGATTTGTAACGCTATTTACCTCCCAAACCCGTGTTCAATAGAAGGCAAGCGGCATCCAATAGCGCACGGGTTTGTAACGCCAATTCTCTTCCAAATCCGTGTTCAGTACGAGGCACGCGTCCTCGGCGATGCATGGAACATACCCACGAAGTTCGCACGCTTACCTCGCACCGTTTCGTCAGTCACATTTTTTCTTCATTGTGCAGTGTGCAGCGTTTGACGTTATAATATAAAAGACTGCGTTTCATTGCCCATTCATCATATTGTGAGTATACACATACACTTACTTTTTTATGCTTTACTTTTTTTACTTACTCTTTCAAAATAATAGTACCTACTATAACATTATATCCAATCATCGTATTATTTTGCCATATTTCACTAAATGTTATTATTTACATTTGTGTTGTTTTCTTACAATTACATTTTTTCATTGTTTGCGTTTTATTGTCCATCCATTATATTGTGCGTACACGCACACACTTCCTTTTTTATGTTATACTTTCTTTTACTTACTATTTCAGGATAATAGTATCTATTATATTATGTATATATGTATAGTACCTATGTATTATATTAAATCGAATAATCATATTATTATTTAGCTAATTTGCACTAAATTTTATTGTGTACATATGTTTTCTTACAATTACAAAATTTTCATGTTAAAGCACACTAGGCACACTAGCACATTAAGCGTTCATAAATAATAAATAATGAAAAATACAATATTTAAAAAATAAATATAAAATACTTAACGCGTTTTATTGTCCATCCATCCACAGAAAAAAATGTCTCGAAACACACAGGGATCTGTAGTGCTCAATCAACGCGTATAGTAATTATAAAGCCTTGCACGTTTGGAGGACGCATGCCTCGTACTGAACACGGATTTGGAAGAGAATTGGCGTTACAAACCCGTGCGCTATTGGATGCCGCTTGCCTTCTATTGAACACGGGTTTGGGAGGTAAATAGCGTTCCAAATCCGTGTTGGTTTCGAGGCATGCTTGCCTCGTATTGAACACGGAAAAGGAAATACGCGCCCGGGCTATGGAATGCAATAAGGCATTCAAAATGGTGTCGATTTCCGACCGGCGTGGGTTAAACTCTTGCTAGAATGGATTTCGGATCGCCCCGGCCGACTGCCTGAGGTATCGGCCTCCCACCCTTGCAACAATGTACGCAGTAAGTAACCTACTCTCCCCCTGCGCCTTTTAAAAACTAGTTAATTGATCAGCGTTTCTTCTAGAACCGTATGCAAAGAGAGACGAAATAGGAGAGATGTTTGTTCCACAAATAACTAGGAATCAATTAATATATATATATATATATATGTATTATGACAAACTAGCGTTTTATTTGGAGATGTCTGTGACGAGAGTTGCTGATGTTTTGTTCCCCCAAGTAAAGGTTTCGACCAACCTGCTCCTGAAGTATTTGCAGAACCCCAGGCCTATTTTGTTTTGAGCTCAGCCAAAGGCAAATGGGTCACCTTTTCCTACCCAAACACTGGCACCAACTGCGCCAGATTCCTACCCTAACACTGGCAACAAACATAATCCTCTGGCTTGCCCCCAACGTGTCAGATTCCTACCCAGGTGCGCTGGCCCCCTTCTCCACCTACCCTAACAGTGTTTTCCCCTCCCTTTGAAGTCCCACCCTGTGTAATATTTAAAAGATACATATTCCTGTATTAACTAACCTTGTTTTCCAAAATGTTAACTTTGTGTTGTAAATCTGTAATAAGTTTATCCTTGGTGTTAATAATTCCATGGTAAGTGTTCTCCCTTTCTAAATAGTTACTCCTTACAGACATCTCGATTTGTTCACTTTCAGACCAGTTATTATTTGCATTGTATTTTTCTAATTCCTCGTGTAACTTTATAATTTCGCAATCTTTTTCTTTGACGATAAATTCAGTGGCTTCTAGGAAGTGCGACATCTTCTTCAGACGTTCTTCCAAGTGGTATGTTTCTTCCTGGCTGTTGAAAAGTTTAGAATGGTAATCATATAACTTTCTATCCTTTTCTTGAACAAGATTCCTGAATTCGTCGATCAAGACTTGCAGTTCGTTCTTCTCTTGATCCACAGCCGCCAATTTTTTTTTTTTTTTTTTTTTTATATTAACTCCACACAGGAGGCCCTGAGGGAAATAATTTCCCTCAGGGCCTATGTCATCTTTGAAGATGCTGTGTGGAGGGTGCTGTTGAGGAGAGGAAAGAGTGAACATGGGTCTTGAAGAGACCCATATTGTAGGAGGGAGGAAACACAGAAGCCGGCAAATCGTTCCACAGCCGGGCTGTTGAACTCAAGAACGAGTCGTAGAAACGACCCGTTCTCATGTGACTAATGTCAACCGTGTACAAATGTTGAGCGCGTGTTTGGCGTGTTTCCCGACTATGCACCGGTGCCGAGGGGATCAGTGACGCTAGTTCCTCGGAGCATCTTCCATTGTAATACCGGTAGAACAAGGACAGCATTCCCACCTGACGCCTGTGCTCTAAAGATTGCAGTCCATTTGTTAAGTTAGGAGAATCTATCAAACGGACCGCCCGTTTCTGCACAGAGTCGAGGGTTTTTTTCAGGTATTTTGGGACTCCAGACCAGAGGTGGCTGCCAAATTCAACCGTGGGGCGCACTTGGGATTTGTACAGGGTTAGCAGTTGTGTACTATTAAAGTATCTGCGGGCCCTGTACAGTACGCTCAGTTTCTGAGAGGCTAACTTAACTCTGGCCTCGATGGAGCCCCCGTACCTGAGCTGGTCACTTAGAGTTACACCAAGCATATCAATGGAAGGCCTGTTCGGGAGATTGCTTCCGTTGAAGGAGACTAGATTATCATTCCGATCCCTTTTAGACGTAATCAGACATGATTGGGTCTTTGAAACATTAAATTCGACGAGGTTATTCTTACCCCAAGAGAAAACACTCTCAAGGTAACCGTCCATTCTTTGTTTCAAAGCCCTCCGAGCCATTGGGATTTGTGAGCCCTTTGGAGGCTTGTCAAACAAAAAGCTATCATGGACTGTACTGTCATCCGCGTAACAATGAATCGGTGCACATGTCAAGAGGTCATTGATGTGCAACAGAAACAAAGTCGGAGACAGAACCGATCCCTGTGGGACGCCAGCATTTATCGAATGCGAGGAAGAGGTGAAACCATCAGCAACCGCCTGAATCGACCTCTCCCTCAAAAAGTCGGCAATCCACGTACACAAGGAAGCGGGAAGTCCGTAAGAAGGCAGTTTGTTGACAAGCCCTCGGTGCCAAACCCGGTCAAAGGCCTTGGAAATATCCAGTGCAACGGTTTGGGTCTCACCAAAGCGTTCCAGGCACCGCCCCCAAACATGTGTCACATACGCGAGAAGATCACCGCACGAGCGGTTCCGCCGGAATCCGTATTGACGGTCGTTAATAATTTTGTTCTTCTCGAGGTATGTGAGTAGTTTGTCGTTGACCACACGTTCCATCACTTTTGACAGAACAGATGTGATCGCTATGGGGCGGTAGTTGGCCGGGTTAGAGCGGTCACCTTTCTTTGGAATAGGGTGAATGATCGCTTTTTTCCAACCAGAGGGCACAGACCCAGACTTCAGGGACATTTTGAAAAGCTTCGTCAAAATTGGAGCTATTTCTGCAGCGCACCTCTTCAATACCAGGGCAGGTATTCCGTCAGGCCCACTAGCTTTATTAACATCAAGCCCTCGTAAGACTTGGAGTACATCCCGATGCCGAATCCTCAGCTTTTTCATACGAAAACCGCAGTGAGGAACCGACGGTGGGATAGCACCTTGGTCATCGAGGGTCGAGTTTTCCGCGAACATTTTGCCTAATAAGTTAGCCTTTTCGGCGGCGGTATTTGCTAGAGAGCCGTCAGGTCTGGTAAGAGGTGGCAGACTGGGTTTGCAGAAATTGCGACCTATAGAGCCCGCAAGCGACCAGAACGCTCTGCTACCATGCGGGCAGGCAGCCAGCTTTCTGCTGACCTGCAGGTCGTGCTCGAATTTCGACCTATTGATGATTCTCTTACTTTCCTTTGCAATTTGGTTGTATAATATTCTGTTTTCGGACGTTCGAGATGTGTTGTAGGCTCGGTAAGCCGCGTTTTTTCGTCGCACTGCTTCAGAGCATTGTCGACTGAACCACGGCTTTGAGCCCACACCAGTTTCCTTAATAGTGGATTGGATGAAGCCATCCATCGCGGACGTGATGACTTCACCAATTTCCTGGGCACATCTTGAGGGATCCGAAGTCCGAAAACAGACAGCTGACCACGGGAAAGCATTAAAATGTGCCCGCAGACCGAACCAATCTGCAGACCTATAGTGCCACACTTTTCTTTTCAGCCTCTCGTTTGGCGGTCTGAAGGTTAATGCCTATGCCTGAATGCCAATGTTCCGGAGAGGCGATCATTTTCAGTTGCTAATTCATTAAATTCCTGCTCCTTGATTTCCAGTTGGAATTCCGCATTAAAAAGAATAATTTGACACTCGTCGATTGTTTTGTAGGCTTGGTCGCATTCTTTCTTCATAGTTAAATACAAATCATGTTCAGAAACTACTTTATTTTCCAAATCGCCGACTTGTTTCAAAGCCAGCTGTTTAAACAAGGAAACATCTTTTTCCAATTCGCTTTTGATCTTCCCAATACTCTGAACAAACTCAGTTTCCATTAAAACCAGGTCATCCCTCAACTGAGAATTCTTGTTGAGAATGGCTTTGTGGCTTTCATCTAATGCGACTTTTGAGTTGATAATGGTAAGCAAAAGTTGATTGTATTCAGATTTGTGGTTTTTCAAATCATCTTTTACTTGCTTTAGTTCCATTTCTAATAACTGCTTCGCTGAGTTCAATTGCTCCAGTTCCGACTTGAGTTTCTCTACGTCTTCATCAGAAGCTCGCAGCCGGTGGCCGAGAGCTTCAAGCATATTATGGGTGGTGTTCAAAGCGAGACAAAATTGGTTGTTTTCTTTATTTGCTTTCTGTATTTGTAAATTTAAGTTCTGCACTTCATTGAAGTGTTTCAGGGAACTCTCCTCAATGAGTTGCACTTTGAATGAAGTTCTGTCAATTGAATTTCCTTAGATTCAACATTCTGATCGCTGTTGTGAAGATTTTCTTTTAAGTCGTCGATTTGAATTTGCATTTTATTATTTTGTTCTTCAGCTCTGATTAGATTTTCACTGAACTTATCTTTATCGTATTTGTAATTTGTAATTTGTTCATTCAATTTGTTTATGATGTGATTCAGTTCCTTAATTTGCTCTTCATACTCAGAGATGGTCTCATCTTTGTTTCTGAAATTAAAGAAGTAATTATTTAATTAAAAGAGCTGAAATGTCACATTATAATGCATCCATGATTGTTTAATTATTATAATATTGTATCATGACTTTGAACCATGTTTGGACCTGTGCAGGACTTGTGGTTTGCATAAAGCTGCGGGTAATTATTTTGACAAACTGATATAACTAAAGCAAGGCAGATTTAGAAAGGGTTGTTTCAAAAAAATTTAACAATTCATCAAACATTTTCACATTCTGTGTAAGTTCTATCAAAGTTCTCTTATTATATCATTACAGGCCAGTCAGTTGCTTTACAAAACTGAAATAATCACAGAACTTGAACAGAATGAGAAAATTAACTTGAAATATTTGATGAATTGTTAATTTTTTTTTAAACAACTCATCCTTAAATTTGATTTGTAGCAATATTCACGGCTCCCGTGGTAATAAGACATCAATATATAAATAAAAGTAGATAAATAATTTTTTGAAAAATAAAACAAACCTAATTTCAACATTCTTAGTTTCCAATACATCTCTTGTAAAATTATCTGTTGAAAATGACTTTAAAGCACTGTTCAATTTCTTTCCAGGCTGTCTTTTGGTGCTGGTAACTAAACCCAAAGGTCTTACGGCTTTCGGCTAAAAAAAATAAAGCAACAACGGATTTCATTAAAAACTTCACAAATTTGTTTGACCTGAATAAATCAAGGCATATTGCCAAAAGATTGTAACCGACCATTTTTCTTATATCATTTTTTTGTAAAAATATTTGAAAATACCAAATTATATTCCCCTGTACACTTTATTATATTTCACATTAAACAGTATTTATTAATATTTCATAAATTATCAGATTTGCCAGCAGCCATTTTCAGATTTATACGGAAATAAATATGCTTACTAGAGTTTATAGTTAATATAGTTTATAGTTTAGTGTTAATTTTATTGATACCATCCACCTTACATTATGAAAATCGTTAAATTTGTGCTGCTTTGGGGATAAATGGCAGTTAACATTGTTTTTCCCGGCTATTTAGTGATACATTTGTTAATGGTAAACTTTCAAAATCACTGGACATGAATATTTATTAGAAAATTTCTGTTGATTCACTAATGGCTGGTTATAAAAGACAGCTATTTGCATTCGGAGCGATGCAAAATTTGAAACATTTAAATTTTTCATACAAATTCAAATGTTTCACTCAAATTCATAGCAAATTTTGAATGCAGTATTTTCCGTCGCCCCGAATGGAAAAAGTTGTATTACAATAAATAAGGAGAATCAAAAGGTTTTTTCTAAAAAATATTTGCTTCAAGGGTGTCCAGTGATTTTGAAAGTTTACCTTTCATTATTGTCAGTTACGGTCTTTTGGCGATCATGGCGTGAAATAATTTATTTATTACTGTTTCCTGTAGAAAGCTGCGGATCCATATTGATATGGTACCTACCGTACCATAAGAAATGGATTTTTGGAAATGAAAATGCATATAAAAGTAATACAACACAGAGGAAGTCAAAACCCGCAACGCATGAACAATTGGCATTTGGAGCAAGTGGTTGAGTTTGTGTATTCAGGAAGAATGTTTACAATTGAAAGAAGAGTGAATACAGGGAACTCTATGGAGGACTGAAACGCTAACAAAAAAAGCGATTCCCGAAGAAGACATGGTAGGATCAAGTGAATCAAATACTTGGGTCGGGTCATGTCAAGAGTCAGAATAATGGAGAATGTATTGTACAAATGGAAGAAGAGATGCCAATGGAGAAACAGCGCGATGGTTCTTTAGTATAAGTAAAGTTACCGTTCGGAACAATGGAGACGACTTCTCGCTATGTAAAGATTCTGTGTCAGACTTGGATTCGAAGCGGTCCTGCTTGGTGATGACCCCTCCGATGGGCTTATCCAAATTCTTCGGATTGTATGCTGCATCTGCTCCGCATCCAACTGAAAACAATAGAACAAATTAGAAAACTTGAAAAATAAACTCACAAATCAACCGATTTGTTAATATTACCTCCTTTGCTGTTAAACCTTTGCTCCTTGCAGAACATTTCAAAACCTAGAGATAAACCCTACAAAAATAAATAAAAGTCCCAACAACAACTACCTAATCACTGACACTATCATAAATAAATCAATCAAGCTGTGAATATTTTCGCGCAATTGCCGCGATTTGTGCAACGGATTTTGATGGCGGATAAAATTCAATTCAATTTGCGCCAGTGTTGCCAGTTGCCATGTCCTAAAAATGAAAAACCATGTTTCAGGGATAAATAAAAACATGTTTTGAAGGTAAATAACAAGGTTAGCTCGTCGAGGGGGTAGAGCGGTGATTGGCTAAAAATTCATGACATAACTTGCAGTAATGTTCCACCGGGAGATTTGAATTAACTGCAATACAAGTAAAAAAAAAAAATCATTTGTTTCGGGACTTCCTACTACGTCACGCGTTCGAAATTTCGAAAGCGGCCCGACGAGTTTTTTTTAAAGGCCCGTATTTACGAGGATGACAGTACAGTCCACGATGGCTTTTTGTTTGACAAGTCCCCAAAGGGTACAAAAACTCTTACGGCTCGGAGGGCTTTTTTTAAAATTTTATTTGGGAGACCAACATTTTACAATAATATCAGAGCATAACAGTAATTGAGTTACAATAATTGTACCATTAACAGGTTTCCACACGGGTATTATTTACAAGTGATTCGACAGATAATAAAAATTATATTACAAGAAACATCATTACAAGATATTTAGGTGAGAATAGGTAGGGGGTAGGATGAGGGGGGATCGGTTAAGTTGTGGTAAAGTATTAAAAATATGCAAAGCAAAAAAAAAAATTAAAATTAAAAAAAAAAAAAAAAAATCGTTTTTGTGTTTTTGGGGTGTTGTTGTATCAAATTCTGTCAATTACACATCTGCCTGATGATGGACACTGTAACGCTGTCCGAAACGTTGGCTAAAGAAGGAGGTAGCGCAACACGGCATAACACCCCAAAAACAAATAACGGAAATCACCTCGAGAGTGTTTTCTCTTGGGTTAAAAATAATCTCGTTGAATTTAATATTTCAAAGACCTAATCATTTCTAAAAGGGATTAAAATGAATATCTAGTATCCTTAAACGGAAGCAATCTTCCGAACAGGCCTTCCATTAGTAATTTTTTTATTATCTCTATAATAATGTATATTCTTTTAAAGTCGACGTGAGATTTTTATTGACCCCCTCAATTAAAATGAGATTCGATGAGATTTTACTCGAGCCCTCCCCCCCATTTTGTGCTCACGTAATTAATGTATGCTCCCTAAGCGATTCACACCACTACGTTAAGGTTTTTGCCGTTAAGGCAGTACGACAGGGGGGGGGGGGTGTGACACTGTTAAAATGGCTACCATTAGATGTGATGACTATTGAGCTTTCAAAATATATATTTTTTGGAACAAAGATAGAAGCACCCCGCACACGGCCACTTCGGAGCGACGTAGAAAAGGTAAAGACTGATAGGCTTACAGTGCAGTTAACTGTGAGAATTTTGTGCGCAGCGCCTGAAGTGGCACGGGACTCGGTCGCTCCGAAGTGAAGGGGTGCTAATGTTTCCGACTCACGGCCAACTTACTTCAAAAGTATCGTTTACACACAGAGTTCGGAGCGGGACGTGCCCCGCGCCACTTCAGGCCGCCACGCAGAAAAGTCTCACAGTAAACTGCGCTGTAAACCGTTATCTTACTTTCGGTCTTTACTTTTGGCCTGAAGTGGCGCGGGACACGTCCCGCTCCGAACTCTGTGTGTAAAGGGTACTATTGAGATGCTCGTTTATGCGACGCCCCAACTAGCCCCTATATAAATATTTGACGATCTACCGACTTTTTCAAATCTCGTATACCGATTTTCATTTTCGCGGTATGGTATCACTGGTTCGTGTCAACAAACGTCAAAAGAACACGTCGAATCGTCAGTTGATTTTTCTTTAATTAAACGAATAAGGAGTGGCAACAAGTGTCAGGTGTGTAAATGATTTATTAATTAATTTTATTGAAGTAGAGATATATATATTTCGATACAAATATATGTTACTATAATACTTTACAGGAATCCTACAGCCATGTCTCAGTTCACTTCTCCGATGCCGAGTCGCGAGTTTTTGTGGGACGTTTTTCAAAGGTTTGTTTTTTTTTGTACGTTTTTATTCGTTACTGATTTTATAGAAAGTTACGCTTGCGACTATTTCAATCCAAGATATATTTCCGGAAACGATCTTACTTCTCAATAGTGTTTTTCGCAGCCACAATAAACACTGCTGATAATTACATGATTCATGATCACAACTTGTGAGTCAACAATAAACATGCTATCTAATATTTCATCACAATATTGAGTTTATCATCGTGAATATTTCAATTTAATAGTGTAGGTTAATATTACCTTAGCCAGAAATTTATAATTTTACAATTTATTTCCATGGAAAAAATAGTCAAAAGTGTAGTAAAATGGATTGGCGGGGAACAGTAATTATATTTGTATTTATGATGGTAGTCTTATTTTAAAGTGTTGGAATATTTTTGTAATGTTCTATTTTTAAATTTTAGGGTGGATAAGGATCGCAGTGGATTTATATCTGCCGATGAACTACAAACAGCGCTGTCCAATGGAACGTGGAATCCATTTAATCCGGAAACAGTTAGACTTATGATTGGTATGTAACACTTCCAAAATAATTGTTCACAACAGCAAAATTGAAAAACTTCAGGGTTTTAAACTTGTAAAATGTGAGCTCTGGTATCATATTATTTTTTTTCTTTTTGGAATTTCTAGATAATCTATTTTCAGATTGCAACATAGTTTCCAAGATGCGCTTTGGAGCTGTTAATCAGCAAAAAATTACAATAAAAGTCTATAATTATTGTTTGTACCATATTTTTCAATTTTAATTTATTGTTCTTCTCGTGATAAATTGTAGGTCAAAATATTTTCTTCAAGGATTTGTAACTAAGGCAATGCCGGGAGTAACAACTATTGGTTTTCTCCTTAGTTTGATAGTTTCACTTATAAAATGATACCATCTTATGAAAACCAAATATGTCTAAAAATGGGTTTATATTTGTGATGTGTCATGTCATAACGTGTCCGAACGATATCGGTTTCATAAATTTAGTATCGAATCAATACGAGCCATCACAATACTAATACAAATCTCACCATACAAAATGTACGGAACCGATACCGTTCTGATGCGTCACGACACGTCAGGCAAGTTTAAATCCGCCATTAACCTTGCCAAGGCTAGTATGCTTTTGTTTATTACAATTGTCTACGTATTTGAAAAATTCTACAAATTCTACACAACCAGGAGTGATAAAAATCATGTTTTTTTTTTAATCATAAAAATCGGATTTATTTGATTTTAAATCAGATTTTTTTTAAATTTAAATCAGATTTTTTGATTTTTTTAAATATTTCTTCTATGTTAACTCCGAAATCGGTCCTATATTTAAAAAAACCAATGTTGTTGTTCATTTTCATTATTAATTTATAAATTTCAAAATCAATATACCAGTCTTTCCAAAATGTCATATTTTTATTTATTTATTAAACATTTTACTGTACACAAACATTTTTGAACATTGTAACATTAAAAAAATTAACACAACATACCAAAAAAGAGCACAAAGGGTGGGGGTTTGTCTTTTAAAGAAATTTCTTCTAACTCACCTGCAATAGGAATTGTGCTTGGAAAGATTATTTTTTTTAACACCAGCAATAGTATTTGCTTATTCAATAAAAAATCAACAACTAAAAAAATGAAAAAGACATAAGTAAGAATATAAACAATGAAATTAAACCATTTGGGTATCTTGTTTATATTGGTTTTGTGATTTGTCCAAATTTAGTCTTTTCATAAAGAAGACTAATTTGCTCGCCTTCTCATTGCCTAATCTATTTCTTATTTGACTGTGCACCAAATTGAAAGCCGAAAATATTATTTCGATCCCAGCAGAAGAAGCAATTGCACTTAGCAGTTGCTTGATTATTTCCAATTCTTCTTCAGTTATACATTTTTTTAATATTATATATTACTAACCACCAATCAGCAGGTGCGCTTTTCTGTATGACTTGTTTAACGACCAATACCCCAGTGAAAGGCTCGACTTCGGCGTACAAACGAGTAATACTATTCATCAAACTAACACGCACACACTGTGAAGACAGTTATAGCATTGTACGTGGGTGTGCACCATAGTTTATGCCGGGGAAGTCCCTTGGCAATTTAGGCGGGTGATTTGGTTGCAGTAAAAATGTATAGTTTTTAATCATTGATTTAAAAAAAAAAATCAGTCGATTTTAATCCTGTACACAACATATTCTAAATTTTGTTTAGTTGCCAGACCTAGATTGATAGACATTAAACTACATAGTAAGAACCCTCCACATATAATAAAGTTCGATCTGTTATATTATTATGACCAAGCGATGTCCAAAGTGTTGCTTCTCACTGCGACTTGCGGGTTTAATCCTCCGCTAACTAAATCCTCCATCACTGAACAAGCAATATTTTCTCCCCACAGTGACGTTGGTAGGAGGAATTTCAATATTGTCAGGTTATTCATACCCTGGCAATGTTTGTCTTTTTAACTTATGTAGCGGTCGCATATGAAGGGTAAGCGGAAAGAATCAATGTCACTGAAAGTTAGTTTTGATAATCAAAAAATAAAGCTGTCTGTCTTTTTCGTTAAAAAGGTTTGTTGTATTCAAACTTAACATTAGCATTGTTCGTACATTTTGGCACCGTAACACTAAAATAACAAGCAAATTGTAAAAAATAATTAAATAAAAAATCATTGTCTATGGACTATGTTCTTTTTTCAATAAACTTTCAGGACATTGATCTTTATTTTGAATTTCGACATTTTATTTAAACGCTCACAGAGGGAGCAGCGATTTTTAAATTTTTTGTTCGAGTATGCCAGTAGAGCTTTAAAAAAATCTACCAGATGGCATTAATAACTTTTTTTTGCCCTGACATGACATTGATCTTTATTTCTGCTTACCCTTCGTGTGCGATCAATGAAAATTTAGTAATGTGTCAAAATGTGCCGCTTGATGGAATTGAAAAGAGAAAGAGGTAATCCTGAAATTAGTGTTATTTTTTAATTTCCAGGAATGTTTGATAAACAAGGCCGTGGTTCAGTCAATTTTGAAGATTTTGGTGCTCTCTGGAAATACGTGACGGATTGGCAAGGATGCTTTCGCTCTTTCGACAGAGACAATTCCGGGAACATAGACAAGGAAGAACTTAAAAATGCCCTTATCGCCTTCGGGTACAGATTGTCTGATAACATAGTATCCATTCTTGTAAGGAAATTCGACAGGTACGGAAGAGGGACTATTCTGTTTGATGATTTCATTCAGTGCTGCATCATTCTCTACGTAAGTATAATGTTTTTTTTTTGCTTGTATTTTGCTTATTTTGTACAGATTGTATTTCAGTTTTATTAAAAAAAAAATAGTGTTTTTTTTTTTTGCGTGTGAGTACCTCACAAGAGTCCCAACTGTTCCCAGCTCTCCGCAACCCTAGGGATTATGGCATCTCCGATAGGTGTATATTATGAGACTGAAGGGAGTGAGGAGGAAGGCTGGGAAGCACCTGGCTATTTAGATTTCATCACTAAACATGGTTATTGCGATTCCAAGCAACTTTTCGATTCTGAATGGTGGCCTTTCACCACGGCGATATTGATAGTATCTACCAGTGGCGGTTCTTCAGTGGGATAATGGGGACGATCCCCACATTTTCAATAAAGAGAGTCTTCTGTTGCATTTCTCAGGGGATATTCAGAGGTGTCCCTTTAACCTGTAGGAGACAGCAAGAAATTTCAGTAAATAAAAAGAGATTTTTGTTAAAGCCAATCCGTAAACAATATCATTTTTGATAAAATGACATTTTTATTTTTATCTTTAACTAACCTAGTAGAGGTAATATCCAAAGACAAAATGAATATATAAGGTTGACACTGCATTTGCAGGGCTAGAGGTGGGCGTTTCTGTTCTTTTTAAAAAACGAAAACGAGCTGTTATTTGTAAAACGCCAACAGTTTTCCCAAACTGTTGGAAAAAAACGGGTTATTTTTAAGGCAGTTGTATGAAATAGCAGTTAGCACTGTTACTGTTAACAGTTTAGCAGTAGCGTTTCTGGGGGTGTATCCAGAATCTGTATCTGTCCATGGCAATAAAAGTTCATAGCAATAAAACCTGACCCTGACTATTGCCATTAAAATTACATTATGTGAATGGTATTTTAAAATATTTTTCAAAGCGGCCGAATTCATTTATCAGAACATTATTCATTTACCATGTTTACCCTGATATGTAATTAAGAGCTCTTGGAAACATAACAAATTTTTATTTCATTAATAATAGGTAAGAGGGCTAATGTTATTTCCTTAAAATAACAGTTGCCGCTACTGTTCTGAGAACAGAAGAGATAACAGAAAACAGCGGAATACCTTTGCATTATTTGATTTCAATTTTTCAACCTGTTTAAAAATAACAGGTTGCCTTCTCGCTCTTTGCCAGTATGCCCCTTCAGTGTGAAACGTTAAGCTAATGTTATTTCCTAAAATAACAGGTACCTCTACTGCCTCTTCTCACTCACACATAATGTTAATGCGCTAGTGCGAGAGGGTAAGATACTATTTTTTATTGATGAGGTACTGTTTTTCTCCTGCAACAAATCTATCTCACTCTCACATATTATTACGATGTTAGTGCGAGAGGGTAAGATAATGTTTTTCGTTTGGAGCGGTTCTGTTTTCTGTCTCATTCACTCTCGCGCTTTCGTGATATAAGATAGAAGAGTCGACAAAACGGACAAACTGTTAGTCCGGATTATAAATAACTGTTTGGGCATTTTTAAATTCCAAACGTGTTTGTCGTTTTCGGACTCACCACTATGCAGGGCTTCACACTGCGCATAGGCATGATTCTTTAACACTTCAATTGCAGGACTCTGGCTCCTAGGGGTTCAGCATTCGGACACATTCCTTGAATTTATTTTTCGATCTTAGTCAATCTGTGAAACCATCCCAATTGCAACTTTTCTATGAAGAGTAGCAAAGATTCAATGAAGGCCACCTCTGATCGTTAAACTTCTCGTACAATTCTCGTAATTTCCTTAAAACTTTAAATGTATTTACAAATTTTTTCTTAGATATTTTATTATGAATGTTTAAATTGTTAGAACCTGCAGACAAGCTGCTATATGACAGCTTTGTGGGTATACTCTAATTCTTGTACAAAATGTTTTTCTGTAATTTAATAAATAAAAAAAAATCCCGTTTTGTAACTCCTGCCACTCTCAAAAATCTCATTCTTTTGCCTTTTTGTCTCCTTTGCCTGGACTCTGATTGCTTTTGTTTTTTTTTGTTTAACAGTAGTAAAACTGCCTTACCTATCTATCTAAGATTCCCGTTTGTGCTTATCTTTATAAATAATTTCTTTTGGCTTAATTAATATTATTTGCTTGGTGTTGTTTTTGATTGTGTTTTGTTTTTATTTTTCAGACACTAACATCATCTTTCAGACAATACGATACGGACCAGGATGGAGTTATTACTATTCATTACGAACAATTCCTGGCAATGGTTTTCAGTCTTAAGATTTAATTCAAGGGAAGAACAAAACTTATTAAATGCCCTTTGAAAAATATTAAAACCTGCCTTTATTGATTCATCAACTTAATATTTGTTGAAAGATACTGATTATATGTTTATATATTAAATATTTAATATTTTCCTGCTGCTGAAAGTAAAATGCATAATATTATGTTTTAAATAACTGTAAACGATCTTGTTTGTACTTTTAATTTTTTCACATTCCCACCAATATTTTTAAATGATATTTTAGTTCTGATTATATAACAAAATAACACTTTCTTTCTTGTATAATGCTGATTTATTGTATACATAGCTATCCTAGTATATCCATTGTATACATAGGCTTTATATTATAAGTATTAACATTTATTTTTTCTATTTGATTCTTGCCTGAATCTTGAATAAATAAATAATTATCATTCTTGTAGCTGTTTATTTTCTGTATTAAAGGAGTCAAATTCATAAACCACGGTAACTTAGTTATAAAGAGTGTTGTATTGATCAAACACAATATCGTAACGTATAACAACGATATTTGCACTCAGTCTAAGAAAAATGGTCTGCTGTTGTGTGTGCTTCCGTTAAGATTGGAGACGCATCTTTCTATTTATACAATCAGGATCTTTGACCAACATTATAAAAAAAGGTCAAAGATTTAAATAATGTCGAGAAAAATTGGCATGATGTTAATATTTAGGTAAAAAAATTAAATGTTACTAAATTATATATTTATTTTAAAGAAACATTATTGTTAGCGCACATACTTGGTTATCACGGTTTGAACGATGAATAATTTAAGAATCGAGTGCACCATTCTTCAAGGCTATGGTGTTACTCTGAAATACCAAAACTGTTAAAAAAATTTACTAATCCATTTTTTTTAATGACTAGATAATTTTGTTTGAGATATAAACTCAATAACTTCAGCAGTTGCTTAGCACTTAAGTATTAAACTGTCATAAATATCTCAAATAATTCTTCATATTACAGCTCAATGATAATAATTATTATCAATATTTATTTCTTTGGATTTTGATAACAAGTAATAAAATGTTCTTTTGGTGTTTCATAAATATATTTTTTTCTTTATGCGCGCATTCTCCCACTCATTCTTTACTGAAAGTGTAAAAATTTCATCATTGCTGAATACGACACAATAATTATCATGTGTATTACTTGATACTTTTAATTCACAAAAGATAAAAAAATATCCATACGTTAATCTCAAAATAAAATTATTTGTGTGTTATGTTGTTTGTGATGTACATTATTTGATTATGTTGTTTGTCATGGATATTATTTGAATGTAAAATAAACTCCCAATAAGTTAGTTTATTTTGAAGTTACAAAAAGTGTTATTGAGTGCAAAAAGTTTGATTCCCATTGCATGGAAAAATATGTATAATATTTATTCACAAGTAGGTTTTGTTTTTTGAATATGGTTTTATGATTGTCTTTGGTACAACTCCCAAAATATGGTGATGGCTTAGGTAAATAGAACTGTTATACGTGGTGTCATGAAACTAGTGATACAAGCGGGAAACCGGTGATCTACATCACACTTGGAGTCGATTTTATAGTACATCTTTTTTGATTTTAGCTTTGAAGATCAAGTAAATCTAGTCCAAAGTTGAAATTTTTTAGGTCAATTTTGAAAAATATTGGGTTATTACCAGTTTCAACTGTTTATTATCTTTTGTTTGAACTGCGTCATAGAGTAGATTAGGCTCTAATTTTTTTTAACCCTTTAGTTGCAAAAAAGAAGGTATAAGAAATAAAGTTTTTTTGGGTTCTCTTTTGTGATGCAGATTCATTAGCTTCCCGTTTATACCACTAGTTTCTGGACATGTATAGGAATAAAAAATATCTAAAAACATATTCACAATCATTCTTCATGATTTCAAATCATTGCTCATTAATTATTTAGTCAAAAGGAAATTTTTTGTTTAAAAAAAAAAAATTGTGATTCATAATGAAAGAAAATAATTGATGTTATTAATTATATCTTTTAAATTCAATTTCTCTCTTGTTGCCAATATTCACATTTCTTACAAATTTATTATATTTATACATCCTTCGTGTTATGTGCGTTAATTATATGTAAATAGAAAAGACGCCGAGTGGAATGCATGCCGTGGTGAAATCCAATACCCTTAACAACTGACTTCCAGATAGAAAAAGTTTTAACTAGAGGTTGACGGATTTTTTGTTATGTTTTAATGTAAGGTACGATTCCGAGGTCGGCACCAGACTGCAAACTGCAGCAACAGACCGCAGACTTAATACAAGAAATGATAATAATAATTATAACCTTTAGTATTAAGTCTGCGGTCTGCCACTGCAGTTTGCGGTCTACCGCCGACCTCGGAATCGTACCTTAATGGTTCCCGAAAACCCATTGGATGACATCGCTGTATACATTGCATTTAAATATTTAAGTGTTCAATTCCCACGCCGCACGTCAGCAGCCAATATTATATTTTTAATAATAACTCACGACATGAATCTAATTTAAAATATTAATTGTGAAAAATAAAATGTGATCAATGGACAAAACATATTGTAGTAGATGCCTAAAATTGTTTCAAAACAATTTATTGTTTTCTTAAAGATTTTATTTTATGTTGTAAAATTAATGTCAGGGAATTTATGCAAATTGTTACATTATTAAAATTATGTACTGAGGTGTTGAATGTCTTTTCCAGGTGTTGACCCAAGCATTTCGTCAATTTGATACCGATTTAGATGGAGTTATCACAATTCATTATGAACAGTTTTTGTGGATGGTTTTTTCCTTGCATATATGATAACATTACGGTGGCAGAAGTAAATGTTTATCTATTTTTAAATGGATAACATAAATATTAAATTTTCTATCTACTTATAAACAATAAGCTTTATTATATCCGCTAGGTTAAAGATCTGAATTTTTATTGTTACATTTAGTTTTGTACTTACATGCATACCTATTCTATTGAATTCCTTAAATTAAAACATTCTTCTTACAAAATTTGTGTTTTATTTGTCCTCTTTACAATGGCCCGATTCATTGCGGATCCTGATAATAGTCAGGTTCAGATCCCGAACATTGCCTTTGTTCATTTTTAAATATGTGTATTTGATTTTCACTTTATATTCTTGACCGAATGATTGCCGCATAATCCTTGAAGTGAAAATTAAACCACTTGATAGAATTGTTGACTCCAGTTCCTGGGTAGGAAGGTTCAATTATCTGTTTTCAAGACATTTGAATGTACAAGTTGGTGCAAAAGTTGTTACCCGATGTTCTTTGGCTGTAATTTTTTTATGAATGAAAAAATTTGGTTCTGCTTTGTTTGTGTTTATTTGATGTCTTAATTTTTTTTCCATTAAGTCGATAAAATGATATCGGCCAAGTGGCCGCAGCCAGAATTGATGACCATACGGGCCTGATTTATGGCATTATCCGTCACTCTTTCCAGAACTTCCGGGGATAGGTTCTCGCGTCCTTGGCGGATGTTCTCTTTGAGTCTGAGGCTTGTTGACATAGACTTGTGACTTCAAGAAACTCCACAAAAAGAAGTCTGGAACGGTTAAATAGGGCGATCTTGCCGGCCAGTGCAAATCACCAAAACAAGAGATTAGGCAACCCGGATATTTAAAAAAAAATTTTTTACAGGAGGCCCCGAGGAAAAAAATTTCCCTCAGGGCCTATATCATCTTTGAAGATGCTGTGTGGAGGGTGTTTTTGAGGAGAGGAAGGAGTGAACATGTTGTAGGAGGGAGGAAACACAGAGGCCGGCAAATCATTCCACAGCCGAGTTGTTGAACTCAAGAACGAGTCGTAGAAATGACCCGTTCTCATGTGACTAATGTCAACCGTGTACAAATGTTGGGCGCGTGTTTGGCATGTTTCCTGACTATGCACCTGTGCAGAGGGGATCAATGACGCTAGTTCCTCGGAGCATCTTCCATTGTAATACTGGTAGAACAAGGACAGCATTCCCACCTGACGCCTGTGCTCTAAAGATTCCAATCGAGAATCTATCAAACGGACCACCCGTTTCTGCACACAGTCGAGGATTTTTTTAGGGATTTTGGGGCTCCAGACCAGAGGTGGCTGCCAAATTCAACCGTGGGGCGCACTTGCGATTTGTACAGGATATGCATTTTTTCAAAAAATTTCCGCATTCTTGAGGAGTATAGCAATTCATGTCTTGTTGACATGTATTTTGTGTCTGCTTACTTCACAAATGTCAAAGCAGAAATGACATTTGCCGCCATTTGCAAAAATTATGGCATCTTCCTATAGGGTGATGACTTTTCTACCACCTTGTCGATATTATAGTAAAAAAAAAATGTTACGGGCTGATTTTTTATAGAGCTGTATAGACCTGTGAGAGATATCAGGTGAAATATATTTTAACTTTGTAGGTATAACATTCTTCTGTAGAAATGTACTAAAGTCGTGTTGATAATTCAACAAACATAGGGTCAGTGGCTGATAAACATTCTTCATGCACAATGCGTATAATATTGCTACTTACGTGAACATAGTATGTTCGTGCATTCGTGCATGTGGTTGAATATAGGTACGGTTAGGAATATAATTAAGATAATGCTGATATGTATTTAAATAGATGAATATGATTACTACCAAGGTAAGTAAACATTAGTTTTTATGAAGAATATTCATCTTGAAAAATCCATCCTACACTGATATCATAATCCCGGCCTATAGTAAATAGGTTAAAGGGGCTCAAACTTCACATTTAATGATCATTAAATTGTTTTTATTTTGAATTTTAACCTTCCAGCGGGCGCGCTGAGTAATTTCCCTTGAGTGGGCGCTTATCGTAAATTTTACATCATCAAGTTTTCTCCATGTAAATGGTGTTTTCTTAATATAAAAGATAGGGAATTGCTGTAAGGTTATGATAAATGACGGTACTTTAAAAAGTATATATATGGCTTTCTTAAACAAAAAGCGAAACAACACTCTAAATCAGTGGTTCTTAACCTTTTGGAGGTACTGAACCCTCTACCAGTTTCATATGCATTCATCGAACCCTTCTTAATTGAAAAGCGGGGCGGGTCATCAGTGGTGGCGGATTACCACAAAGGGGGGGCGTAATGGGATAGGATGGGCTATTGTCACGACTATATTTACCACAATGGGGGAGGGCGCAATGGGATAGAATGAGGCGGGATGGGATACGGGATAGTGACAATATTGTTTGTAATTTTTTTTTTCGGGCTGTGTCTTTTTTTTTTTTTTTTTATTTATTAGGGAGAAAACACAGATACAGATGTTGATTGACAAAAATTTTCTCAAGACGACAACTAGACAACTCACCTGCATCCAAACTATTCCTCACGAATTGACATTAACAGCAGATAAAAACATGTACAAATATTTTAACATATAAATAGGGAAAAACATAAGAATATTTTACAAAAATAAAGATGAGAGAAATGCGCAATATCCCTACAAAAGTTTAAAAACTATATTTGCAGAAATTGAGATGGTAAGACAACAAGAAAAAAATAATAACACAAAATACATAAATAGATAAAAAATAATGTCATACAGAATTTAAAAGAAAAAAAGTACTTAAAATCATAAACGAAGTATGTCTAAAAGAAAATAACTTAGAATTATAAACGAAGTATGATGTCTAACTTGTTGTACTTTGTAGGAAAACAGCCTTCAATTTTCTACTAAAAGTACAGTATGTATCAAAAAATATGTCGGAATCCCTGAGGTTTTGATTTTGATTAAACGATTCGCACATTCTTCTGATTGGATCCCTAACACCAGCATTTGTACGCGTCCGGCTAGTGTGGAATAAGTCATTAAACCTTGTTACTCTGGGTGGTATTTTGAAGTTTATTAGTTTCAGTAGGTCAGGACAGTCAATAACGTTGTTGCAGATTTTATATAGAGTCATGAGGTCAAGGTATGTTCGCCGGTTAGATAGAGTGGAGACGTTATAATTCAAGAGCATATTTATGTACCCCCGTTTAGGTGCGCTCATTCTGTAATTGAGGCATTGCAGAAATTTCTTTTGAATACTTTCAATATTGTCTTTATAGATACCGTAATGTGGAGTCCATATGGAGGTGCAGTATTCGAGTTGAGAACGGACCAGCGCGTAGTAAAGAAGAAGATAGGTTTCAGGTTTTCGAAATTCGCGACTGTTTCTGATGACAAATCCTAGCATGCAGTTAGCTTTATTCACAATATTCTCAATGTGCACATCGAAATGGAGTTTGGAGTCAAAAAGTACGCCTAGATCTTTTATACAGTAAACGCGCTCGAGTAAATAATTACCGATACAATAATTGTGTATGATAGCGTTGCGACTTTTAGTAAAACTTATTTGTTTACATTTGTTGTAACTTAAGTAAATTTTGTTTTTGTTGCAAAATGCTTCGAACCTTACTAAGTCGCTTTGGATGAGCAGACAATCGTTTAAATTCCTAACAATGGCAAATATTTTTATGTCATCGGCGTACAAAAGAAATAAACAATGCATGAAACATTTAGTAACAGTGTTAATAAAAAGTATAAATAACAGTGGACCCAAGATTGATCCCTGTGGTACGCCAGAAGTAACGGGTTCCCACGTAGAAATATGTCCTCGTAATGATACAGCTTGCTGTCTTTTTGTTAAATATGAGACAAACCAACGTGCTCTGCGCTGAACCCCTGGGGTTCGATCGAACACAGGTTAAGAACCACTGCTCTAAATACAGGGTGTTACAGGACGTACCTGAGGGATTTTAACAAGCGATTCCTGAGCATATTTGAAGTAAAAAATGTATGCGTCATAAAAAATATTTTTCCATCACACGTCGCAACTGACTAGTTAAAATATTAAGTGCATTTATAACCTAGCGGACACTTGATAAGCGTTGCGTTTCGTTCCAACAGCATTATTACCACACAAAACTGCTGTATCGCTCAAACACGTCACGGCAAGATGTATCCCGCATAGCGATAGGAACAGTAATGCGGTGTAATTGAAAAACATTTTTTGTTTTTAATAGAAAAAAATGTCATCAGACAGCAAAATGACATACACATTTTTTACTCCAAATATGCTCAGGAATCGCTGGTTAAAATCCCTCGGGTACGTCCCGTTACACCCTTTATATTAATATTTCAAAATAAAATACTTTATCGACCTATTAGTCAGAATCAATATTCTCATCCTTACAATCATTGTAAACCATCTCAACTGCTGAATGGTTCTTGCATGTAAAGGACTGGTAATGGCAACACTTCATTTATGCCAAGGATCTTTTCTTCTCCAGTGCATAAGACCAACAATTTGGATGGCTTCTTTTTTCTTCTTCTGTTATCGGTTCAACTTACCGACCGTAATTCACTTTGAGAAAAGCACTTGTATCTTGCGGTAAATGTTTGATATTTGATCTGAAGATAAGATGCTCTTTCATCATGGTCAAAGCCAATTTTTTCAGGACAATTCTTCGATGCTTTGGAGCCTTTCCTTGACAGGTAAATTAGTATAAATTTTTAAAATAATAAAATCATAAAATTTACGCTCAATGGAAAATTCCAAATATCAATGAATAACAAAACTTCTAAGCATACCCGGTATGTCTGTAGTTTAGAGAGACACTGATCCTCAAATAGTTCAGAGCTCGATGCTTGCGACTAAATGGTAAGAGTGGGGGAAGCGATAAGGCGCATTTGTCTAAATTTTGAGACAGCGCGCCCGCTGGAAGGTTAAATAGTTTTACTGCATTCTTTAGCAAGATGTCGAATTCTATCGACTAATAAAAAAATATTAATTATTTCAAAGGCAAATATTATGTGTTCTACTCGCAGTATTTAATTAAAGCACCTTTTAATATTTAATTAAAATGTTTGTAAGCAATCTAATTTTTAAACCGAAATCACATGATTTTGCATTGCTTATAGTGCATCACCTAAGTACCTTGGACTTTCAGGTGTTCGTTCTGTATTCTTTAGCAATATGTATTTGTGTAGTTGTGTTATTTTTTAAACTTTTTTAAAAGTTTTTATTCTGGCTGGACTAGTGCAATCTCGTCTGTTGTGTTAGTCTATGTAAGTTCAATATTACATACAAACCAATGATTGCAAAATGCGTTTTCTTGGCAATTTCAGTTGAATAGCACCAGCCGCATTGATTGTTGCTTTATAATTTTAAAATTGGCCAATAGACTGCTGGTACTTGGTTAAAGTCAATGCCGCGAATGAACCATCCCCAGTACAAAAGCTAGCAAGAGCGCATGTATCCCTAGATAATTTTTGTCCCTCCTGAACATTTTTACAAATGATTGTTCCACAGTATTGGACTCACACCTCACACCAACGATATAATATGTACAATTATTACATTTAAAGAGAAAAATAAAATAATATAAAAAAAGAAAATAAAAAAACAAAACAAATAAATCAGGGGTGGGGAAACTGTGGCCGAATATTTTGTGTGGCCCCCAAATCCTTTTGGTGAACACAAAAAACAAATTACATCCAGAATGTGAGAAAGGTTATTTTTCACGGTGTGTCAGATACATTTTAAAGTTGGTTACTTCTTCGCGTTTTCATTTATTGTTTTGGAACATTTACAGAATTTTAATATGATATTACGTTAGTAAAATTAGATTTGGGAAGTGAGTAAGTGTTAAGAATCCATACAAAAATGTTCCACAGGATACACAGGATATACAGGATAGTGTGATTTATCACTAGGTACAGTTTGTCAAATAAGAGTAGAAAACATTGGAGGGCGCCACTGTTGTTCAAATGACAATATTAAAAATATAACTCATGGTGAAAATGTAAGGCTGTGTAACCATCGATCAATGGATAAACAACGTCAATGTGTGTAACCTACATTTTTGTAAAAAATTCAAAAGGCATTAAAGTGAAAAAAATATTTTTTCACTGCAATACAAAATAACCAGTGATCTCAAAATTAGAATTGCATATAGGCATATTATATCTTTGCAATTTTGTGTTAACATAATGAAGAATGACGATATTGTAATAAAATATAAAGCACAGTTTAGAAATTGCTCCCATTTAGCATCCTAGCATTGCCCATTTAGATCATGTCTCTAATTTTAGATCTGAATACATTTAACTGATTCAGATCTAAAAGTAATGTAACTAAACTCACCATTAGTGATTCTTCCTTTCTATCTATTGTTAAATTCAAATTTATGCTAAATTAAATTAAAGCAAATCACTTGGCAAAAAACCATTTAATCAAATTTATGTCATTTAGTTGGTACCTTAACAACAGTGCTTCTTTGATTTAATTTTTTTTTCTTAAAGAACACATTTTTTTTTTTTTTAATGTGGTTTACTGTGTTCTATACATTCAGTGTCATTGCACTTTAAAATAATATTTGACAGGTAAATCGGTGTTGCCAGCCTACAAATTTTGTAGTACAATTTTTAAAATTTTCTACTCTTATTTGACAAACTATACCTCTGGTATATTTTTAGGCTTTCAAGGTCAAAAGTATTTTTGTTATTTATTTTTGGGGTGTTATGCCGTGTTTCGCTACCTCCTTCTTTAGCCAACGTTTCGGACAGCGTTACAGTGTCCATCATCAATGGCTCATTTGCCCTGATGATGGACACTGTAACGCTGTCCGGAACGTTGGCTAAAGAAGGAGGTAGCGAAACACGGCATAACACCCCAAAAATAAATACCAAAAAAAACTATACCTCTTTTTTTATTACCCAACCAGCAATTTTCCGCGTTCAAAACCCGAAAATCATTATGTAAGCATAACACATTTTATTTATTTTTTTTTTTTTTTTTTGATTTTTTAAACTTATTAATTCATTTTCTGACTCGCCCCTGTGAATGTGCAACTAAATTAATGCAATAAATAGTGCCTACCTTCCAAGCAATATTTCAATCAGTCGGTTCATTAGCCGTATAATCAGTAATGCCTTTGGCTATTGCCAATTCGTGAAGAATTCCCCAAATTGTGGAAAATTTTAAAGTTTTTTCATTAATCGGGTATTTTGCCGGCAACCTTTTGTTGGGAAAATATGGGTCTTCTGGGAATTTATTGATTTTCCTACCATATTGAAAAATAATATTAACATGATTGCGAGAATGTAGTATAATTCCGTTTTCTTTCACAACAAATTAAAAAAAAAATGGTTGTCTGTAAAGTCGGTTTACGGACGATAATTTTACGTGACAACCTCATAAGAAAACATTAAGAAGACATACGTCATAAAGTCGAACCAATGCCAATATAAGAGTAACACTGAAGACCGGCTGTGACCGAACACTTAGGCCAATCTTGCCTCTATCCCTTGTTCAGCCCTCTCGCTTGCACGCTCGGCTCAGGCGGAACGTGACAATGAGTCATGCTTTTTCGTGCATGCAGCCGGTGTTCATCAATTTATAAGACGTTATCACGTCAAAAAAATTATTTCTCAGGCCTTAATGAAAGAGAACATCTCAAAATGACCAGATATGTGCATTTTACGCGATAACGTCACGAGCCGAGCTCTTAAGCCGAACGCTTAGGCCGATCGTGTCTCTCTATCGCTTGTTCCGCGCTCTCACTAAACGCTTAGGCCGAACGCTTGTTCCACGCCCTCGCTTGTACGCCCGGCTCAGGCGGACCGTGGCAACGTGACAGCGTGACAATGAGTCACGCTTTTCGTGAATGCGGCCGGCATTCACCGATTTATAAGACGTTATCAAGTCAAAAAAAATATATTTCTGAGGCCTTAATGAAAGAGAAAATCTCAAAATGACCAGATATGTGTGCATGTATATGTGTGTGTGTGAATAAAAATATATGTATGTGTATGCATATGTATATGTATGAATATGGGAATTCATACATGTACACATTTTTTTAATTAAAAAAAAAATTACCGAAACTACTGCAAAATTAATCACATTGATCTCTATATTACTACTTTTAGTAAATACTACATTTTATAAAATTTTATTACCACCATTCTAATATCCATATACTATGATACACACACACAGGCTTCGCCGTTGTGGATTTTTTTTTGTTACTCTCTTATATTTTATGTTTCTATGTATGTGTGTGTATCAAAAAAAAATCAAATAAATATTAAATAAATGTTAATTTTAATAGGATTTTTTTTCATTTTGGAGGTAAAGGAATTTGTGGGGAATTTGAACATCTATTGTGGGTATTGGCAACCCAGAACCCAATGACAGGCGACAGTATTTCATATATTTTGACTTTGACATTTTGTCCTTTACTCAAACGTCAGACGTCAGGCGATACCTTATAATAATATATGCACATATATGCATAAACATTAATCCCGAAATACGGGCGGCCTTTGACAGTATTTAAGTAAACAATTGATTAGGTAAAAACATCACGGTTACTTATCACCTATTTTTTCTCGGAGCACAAAATTTATTGCATTAATTTATTTGAAAAAATATTTAGTTCTAGTTCATTCAATACTTTTGTGTATTCAGTATTAACCAATAACAATTAACATCTAACCATTTAAGAACAATAATCTTTATCTCTTCTTTCGTATCTATTAATTACAGATAATTAGACTATCATAATGTCTGTCAGCGGTCTTGGGAAATTTCTTCGTCAGTTTTCTATGAAAACGGTTAGAATTGGCAATCATAATTAGTTAGCGAACGCTAGAATTATTTGGAAGATATTATGTCATCTTTGCGATAATAAAATAATATAAAAATTTTGGAATAATAAAAAATTGTTTTATTTTTTTATTTTGTTGTTTTTATTAATCTTAAATATAAAAAAACTAAATGCGTTAAAATGTTTTAAAAAAATATGTTTCTAAAGGAGGATAAGTCTTTTAAGAACTGTTTTTACGGTTGATGAAAAATAGCATAAAAAGTGAAATATTTGTATTACTTTATTAAAAAAATGTTGAATTTCAGATAATGTCTTGTAGAGCAGCATCTAACTTAGGAGCCGGTTCTAAGGAGGAGGTGAAACAGTTCTTGGATTCTGTGGATACCATATTAACAGATTGTGACGGTATGTTGAATGATTTTTTTATTTGTATTCTTATGAGGGAATAACCAGATAAAACTGGAAATATATCATTTTTAAATCAAATTTTAGACGTATTGACTCCTTTCCACAAAAAATTATAAATTGATTTCGAAAGACTGTTCTTTTATCTAATAAACCTATTTTTTGAATTTTGAGAAAATATGTTTATTTTTAGTACAATAAGGTTTTACCGTAGGTCATTGGCAGATTTGTTAAATTTTTAAACAAAATTTTGTATTATACAACATACATTTTAAATCATATAATCATGCAGTAAAATAAATCAATAAATTATTTGGGTAAGCTACTTTTCAGAATTTAAATTTTAGTTCAAACAAAATCATAAAAAAAAGATCGGCGCCCTCGTTTTGTGATGAAAATACTTCAGTTTGTCTATTTATTTACGGTCTTACAAACTAATATATTTAAAAATTACATTCTTATTTTGTTTAGACATTATTGAAAAATTAAAAATACTTATGATCAAAAAATAATTACAAAAAGTACATAATTTTAATTGTTTTATCATCACGAATTTGAGCATTTTTGAATGTGGGTATTTATGAAAACAAATTTGGAATGAAATAAAATCGATATTGAGTTATTATGTTAAAATGCTGGTATGGAGAATAATTAATCTTTCTCATCGGAACCGCCCTGTACCGTTGCAAGGGTACGATCGCAAGATCATCGTTTGACGAAATTTAAATTCTCGGCCGCTGGTTAATGGCTCTTAAGTACTATAGTTTTCTCTTTGTTTATATTTTGGTCTTAGTTGAGAGTCGAACCAGGGAGCAGTGGCCCTGAGATAGCTTGATATTTTTGAAGCCAATCTTTTATTAGTTCCACCTATTTGACATTGTCTCTCTTACCAGCGAGATTCTTGGATTTTTTCTTTTCAAAGATCTTCATCTTCAGAATATCTTATCTTATCACTGTTCTGCAAACAACATGGTATTTTAATGTATTTTATTTGATTGACTCCAGGTGTGTTGTGGATAGACCAAGAGGAAATTCCCGGAGCTTCTAAAGTTTTCAATAAATTCAGGGAACTTGGAAAAAGAGTATTTTTTATTACAAATAATTCAACTAAAGTAAGAGATGACTTTGTCACTAAGGCAAATAAAATGGGATTCATCGCCAATAAGGTAATTAAATTTTATTTTGGTATATACCATATTGGAAATGGAAATTATTATATATATATGTTACTCTTTGTCGTTTGTCAGCAGGGTAAATTTAACAAATTTTGTAAAGAAAATTGTTTTTTATTTTTTTTAAATTTTGCTTTTCTCCCTCTTCCCCTCCCTCTCCCCCCCCTCCTGTGTTTTCTATCATAAAATCAAGCTCTTTGTCCAAAATTATTTTTTAATAACTAAACTGAATATTGTAATTTTTCTTTCTCTCAGGATGATATATTGTCAACAGGATATTTGGCGGCCAATTATCTGAAGGATAAAAACTTCACAAAAAAGGTTTACGTAATTGGATCAGCCGGCATAACCCGGGAGTTGGATAATGTTGGCATAAGGCATATCGGAACTGGGGTAAATATGACTTATTATTTTTTCCCCTTTTTGTATTTTTGAGAGGAGTGACGTGAGTATAAAATGGAGTTGAGTGAGAATCTCAACTATCCGAAATGTCCTTAGCATTCAACCCCTTCTACTCTTCATAGAAAAGCTGCAGATAAAGTGACTTGAACTTGTACTTAGAAGAATAACTTCCGCATGAAATACTGGCAGCAATTCTAAAAGGAAGACGTCTAGTGGACCATCTCAAGAAAACTTGGGGAAAGCAGCCCTAGAGACTGTGCGAGGATAGGCTGGGCCTGTTATGGACGAACGCTGCTGAAGTAGCTAAAGACAAAGATACCTGGAGGCGCCTTGTTAAAGCGATGGCTTCCCGGCCCAGCTTTGACAAGGGGAAGAAGAAGAGATATGTTATACATGAAACAAACTTTTGAAAAATGAGTCAGCGAATTCATCAATGCTATGGATTTCATAACGATGCAGAATTTGTGATTATTAATTTTTTTATCATTGAAAAAGAAGAAAATATGTATTAACAATGAAATATGAAACAGAGAAGATAAAAGAAAATTAAAAAGGTAATGTCAGACGAAATATCAGATTTGTAAAAACTTTTTATTTCCGTTCGCAATGAAATATTTCTGAATGCAGCCGAATACTAAAAACTGTTTTTGAAAAGTTATGAAATAAGCTTTCAAATTGCATTATTTCAAATAACATATTTGTAACATATTTATTAACATATTTGTAAATATTAAAATTTAGAATGCAAACATAAAAAAAATTGTAAAAATACTCATGTGATGTTTTATGTGACAACGGTATTAAAATCACGGATTATGTAAAAAAAAAACACTTATTCTATTGTGTAAATGTATGATAAACAATTTTGTCACCTCACTTTTATACTATTTTATATAAGAATATTTAATAAAAAATTAACAATGTCTAACGGTGCATAGGTGATTTGGAGGGTGAAAACTGTTTCTACAAAATAAGTGTTTTTTATGTATTTGTATGGACACTTTGAATAGAAATGTGAAGCTTGATTTCATATGGATCTTCTACTATTTGTTTTAGGGTTGTCGCTAGAACAATAACGGAGTTATAACAATTTCTGTGGGAACACACACGTTAGCGTGAAAACACACTTATTGTACTTGACTGCTATGTTATATGTATTGTCGTGTAAACATGCTTAGGGGTCGGAGTGAAGAATGAATAAGTAATAAATATCTTCAACCAATTCCCATATTATTAAGGCTGCCATTTTTATGAATGATTGTAAAGTTCTAATTTAATTGCAACCTAGATGTCATGGATCCAATTTCTTTTTGGACTATAAGTGTTGATTTTTTATTTTCTGTACTTTTCCTTTTCTATTTCATTGAGATTTGTTCAATGATTAAATATTACATTGATGTATAACTTCGAAAGTTGTTAAAATAAATTGAAAATCAATGTTTTATTTAATTTTAGCCTGATGTAATAACCCAACTGAGCTCGTTGGTAAATGTAGAAACTGTTTTGGATCCGGAAGTAGGCGCTGTGATAGTCGGCTTTGACGAACACTTCAGTTATCCTAAGATGTTAAAGGCCGCTTCTTATTTAAACAACCCTGACTGCATATTCATCGGCACCAACACCGATGAAAGGTTTCCTATGAAGACGGGACTGGTGGTTCCCGGAACGGGCGCCATTGTGCGTGCGGTGGAAACCTGCGCTGAAAGAAAGGCCATTTTGATGGGAAAACCAGAAGAATATCTGGCCGAAGCCATTTCCAAACAGTTTGGCGTCGATCCGCAGAGAACATTAATGATCGGCGACCGGTAAATATTATTATACTGTCGTTTTTTTTATACAAATCAATTTTTTTTATTGGTTTTCCGTAGTAAGTGATGAATTATAAATTGTGATTAAAGATTTTACCTTCTCTGGAGCGATTATGGTCGAAAAATGGACCACTTTTATTTTTCTGCGATTGATAGCGGTCCAAAATTGGACCACATTTTCCTACCATTCGTAAAAAATTTATTGTAATTATTTGAAACATTTCCATGGCCAGCCATTTGTTTTAAAACAAAGTTATTGAAATGCTTTATCTATTATGACTATAGATGTCAATAATCCGAACTTTGTAGACTATTTTAGAACGATGTTAAAAATAAATTTTTAAAACATTTTTTTCATGCAGAATTTCTGATTTCGGTTAAAATTAAGTCCTTTTTCCATAATTATGCACCTTACATTATCAAGTATACCTCAGACAACATACAGAAATCGAAAATATTCTATGTTGACTCGAATAAGTAACTCTCACGGAATTTCAAAGTAACAAACACACAGGATTCGCGCGGTTATAAACTTAACGATTTTTTAATATTTTTTTATAAATCCTACAAATATGAGATAATCTGTAAAATACAGGTTAATTCAATGGCTATATAGCACTATAATAAGTTTTTATGTCTCCATGTTAAAATTCGAAGATATGATTTTTTTAATGTTGCGAAAAATTTTAAAAATGAACTTCCGAAAATTTCGAGCAATCAAGGCAAATTTATTTATTTTGCATGGTCGCTCCAGTGGTAAAATGATCCCAATCCGAATATAAGTGATTTATTAATAAGATATCAGTTTATATCATCATCATCTTCCTCTTTTGCAATTTGGGTCGGGGACCCATCGCTTCAACAAGTTGCCTTCAAGTATCCCTAACCTGTGCTTCTTCAGCGGCTTCCATCCACATCATTGTCCACACTGCTTACCGATTTGAAGAAACACCTAAAATATTTCAAATTAGAAACATTAAATCAAAGCTGTTACAAAAATGACACCAAATTTCATTTCAAAGTTATAAATAACCATGAAGAATCTTTTCTCATGTCCACAATCAAAATCGACAGTCCCGAAGAACAGTGTCTAATGTGCGATTTTGTAGTTTTGCAGTAGAGCTGTTTAAAGTTTCATTTTTGCTTTTTGAGATTAAGTGGGGAAATAGGTGTAGGACGGTGTATTTTTAGTAATTTTCATGAATTTTTTTAACAAGTAGGGAATATATATATTTTATTTATACTTTGGGTTCATTTTACACATATATTCAAAAGTATGTTCTAAAATTTTCAAATATTTTCCTCAAAAAATAACGGAGATACCAGCTGCCGCGCAATGTTAGTCGCCATCCAGCTGGGCAATTTGTGTAACTCCTGGAAGTCACAATTTACACATGAAATCAGATTTTCAAGAAAACTTACTTTTTTTAGAAGTTTCTTCTATTTGAACCTCACTCACGATTTTTTACCATTCTTTTGTATGTTTTATTTGCAATTAAAAAAATTGTTAAAATAAAGATACTGTTTAGGATTGAGGTTCAAATAGTGCGCATTTATATAAAGAAACTATGTGCTGAGTTTGATAACAATTGATTGGTATTTATTCTTTATAATTTTTTTAATGTTAACCCTCTCCCGGCTGTTTGGAGTTGCTTTCCTAAACTTTTTCTGTGGCGGCGAAGTAGACATCTTCCGTATGGAATTGCTGCTAGTGCTTTATATGAACCACAAATGGCGGCAATTCATACAGAAGAACAACCATAAGAAAAAATAAAATAAATGTTTAGCCGACCCCTGGCAAACATATTTAAAAAAAAATAAATATTTGTATTGGAAATGCATTCACACAGTGATAATTTTTTTTTTTTTACCAAATTTATTGATATGTTATTTTACTTCTTTAGGTGTAACACTGACATTCTCCTTGGCACGAGATGTGGATACAAGACCTTATTGGTCTTGACCGGAGTCACCACTCTCGAGGAAGTTAAATCTTGGCAGAAGGACGGGACCGAGGAACAGAAGAAACTCGTACCGGATGTTTACCTCCAGGGGATCGGAGACTTCTTACCATTTTTAAATGAAATTTAATCTTAATGATCTAGGACAAATTGATTTTTTATTTATATTTTACATTTAACTAAATGTACTCTTTTATAAATTATTTTTATTAATATATTTTTTTGTTCAATGTTTTTATACTAATTGCCTGTCGTAAGCGAATGCGTGATTTATTTTGTAGGCAATTTATTTAATTTATATATACTATAAATGTATGATGGTCTTTTGTATGGCAAAATAATGCTGCATATTATGTTTTTAAATTTAAACTAATGGTCTTGTGATTGTGATGATAATTTAATTGTTGGAACAAAAGTAATATAAGTATTAACATAATTATCTTTTGATAAAAATATTTATGTGATCTTTATTTTTAGTTTTGTATTGATGTTACAGTTGTTGTGATTCTTTTATTAAATTAACTGCAAGTTGTTAGGATTATTGCTGTTATTGTAATCAGAGATATTCTGTATTATTATTTACTTGATTGTTATGGTCAAAGTTGAGATTTTTTTAAATGAATATCTTATTAATATTAATGATGTACAAAGTAGAAATATTCAATTATACGAAAGCTGTTACGATTAAATTGCCTGGATACGAATGACTCAATTTTTATCTAAGAACTAAGTGATGATTAAAATTCTTGTGATAATTTCATCAATTACTTTTATAATTGAATTGTTTCAATGACTTACAATCATTTTTTTCATCTCGATTATGCTTGTGTAACAAACGCAATATATTACTTGTTTTCCAAAGCCTGATAACAGAGTTATTTCATTCAGAGTGAGGTTGTACCATGATCTACAATATACTCTTGTACGTAATCTTACATGTACTTACGAGGGTCATTCAAAAATTATTTATGTGTGCTGCTATTAATCACTTTTCGTGTCCATATTTTATTTGTTTTCATCTTACTAATTTATTCTTCTACCTCTTCTAAGCATTACAATATGCTAATACTATGCAATACTTCTAAGCATTACATCCATGCTTGAGGACAGGTGGCGTCGCCGGGAGAAGTTGAAATTACCGTCGTGTACTGCCATCTGTCAAACGATACCATACTAAGTTTCAGACTGATTCATAGGTTAGTTTTAATTTGGTAGCCAGTTGTATCAAACATGTTTCGTGTTTTTCGATAAAATGGAAAAAGAGCAACATCGATCCGTAATTCGCTTTTTATTTTTGGATGGAAAAACATGCGAGGAAATAAAAAAAAATTTGAATGCTGTTTTTGGGGACCCTTCACCATCTAAGGCAACCGTGAGATAATGTTTAATGTCTACCCCATTCTTTGCGAATTTCATTACCATTTTGTGCGTTTTATGAAAAAGAGCATTTATTTATTTTTTTGTTTGTTTTTATATCTTTCAATACTATAAAAGTTAAATTACTATTACTATTCAAAAGAAACAAAGTTTGCGAACAGAAAGTTCGCATAATGACTACAGTAATATGATTAAAGGACATTCTAGCATCTTCTGTCTTTTTCATTTTCATACAAGACATGTGAGAAGGAAGATTTTCAAAGGACGATCTTCGATGACGTGCATACGGTCTCTCCCTGGCATTAGTATACAAATGTAATTTGTCTTATTAATTAAGAATGATCCTTTGCATTTGAAAATGATAGGTTCCGTGTTATTTAACAGTGTAAAAAAAAAATAAATTATTAAATGTTTATATATAAGAATAAAACACATATTTTTTCCTTGTTAAATTTATTTCGTATTCTATCAAATGTGTTGTCAAAGAATAATGGAGATTAGGGGACATCCAATTACGTCACACAAAATTCATGATTTTTTGACCCCCCTGTCCCTGTCACACATTGTCATATTTGTGAGATCTCCCCCCCCCTAGTGTGACGTCACATATTTTGCAATTCTACATCTAATCCAGATTTTTACATGTGACGTCACAGAGCTGATAACCCTCCCATAGCCCTTGACACACTTCTCTACTCCCCTCCGCCCCCTGAAGAAATGATGATGTAATTTCTCCTTATTTTATAATTTTTGAGCTGAACGCTAAACACTCATGAATAATAAATAAAACACAGACAATATTGTTTGACTAAATATTTATTCAAAAATATATTTTTCTATCTTATGTGATATCGCACACATTTCATTCTAAAATATTTTTGTTTGTAAATTTGGTTCTAGTAGCCATGCACTATTCTTTCCAGAAATTGTATACTTTTACAAGAGCATTATAGTGTTCTAACTTTTGTTTACAAAAAAATAATTCGTTTAACCTTTGAAATGCCGAGCTCCTGCGACCTAATACCTCTGTGGCGTGCCGAGGGTTAAAATCCCATGAACAAAAAGTATTGTTTTCAGATTACCAATTGGATACGCCGGCGCTCAACGTATACAAATTTTTCATATCCGAATTAACTTGAGAAGTTAATCACATTTAATACATATTTTTTATGATTTTTTGTATGTGGATTTGATTCTTTCACTTCTGGAAAGGTAGGTGTACCAGTAAAATAGGTTGATGGTTAGGAATAGTAGTGGGAACACCACTCTTGAAGCTCTGTCAATCTTGGAAACTGAATTGTATCTCGGCGTTCTCTTCTTTTTCTTTTTTGTGTTTGCAAAGCCTTGAAACGACAGTCGATGCCCTGAAAAGAAGTTTTGTTAAAACATATTTTCCAGGGTTTGTTAAATTTATAGTCACTGACAGGCTGTCCATGCATAAAGGAAAGCAAGAAAGAAAGTTAAATGCAATAAATTTATAAAAAGAGTTATTTTTCCATGCAATGAAAACTCTTCTTTAAAAATTTATTTTCCTTTTACATTTTCTTAGGCATGCCCAGCTTTACAGCCTCTACCTACTGTACGCTCCTGCCACGGTTGGGAAATGCAGCCCATGATAACTATTGAATAGTAATATAGTTTATGATACCATGATGTCCACAGCTTGGGCATTAAATCTCATAATTCCCATGGTTTGGTAACCCACGATACCTTTCGGTTAGGACTTCTTAGGAGTCTATGTTACTATGATGCCCATTGACATCATGATATTATAGGCTACATGTCCTAATGCGTGATTATTACTTCAATAATGTCAGCCTGAGATGATAAACCTACTACGGAGAGACAAAGACCATCCTTTGGGATGGTCCGATACTCTGATTCGAGTCTCTGTCTGATTCCCATGTTTTGGTAACCCACGATATCTTTCGGTTAGGACTTGTAGTCCATGATACCGTGATGCCCATTGACATCATGATATCATAGGCTACATGTCCTAACACATGATTATTACTTTAATACCGTCAGCCTGAGATGATAAACCTACTACGAAGAGACAAAAAACATCCTTTGGGATGGTCCGATACTCTGATTCGAGTCTCTGTCTGATTCCCATGGTTTGGTAACCCACGATACCTTTCGGTTAGGACTTGTAATCCATGATACCATGACGCCCATCGACATCATGGTATCATAGGCTATATGTCCTATTACATGATTATTACTTCAACGTCAGCCTGAGATGATAAACTTACTACGGAGAGACAAAGACCATCCTTTGGGATATAGCAGGGGTATAGCCCTCGATATCGATATATGGCATACAGCCACTTAAGGCACTGAAGCTCATGAATGAAGAATGATCCACTCGGAACATGTAGTGGAAACTGATCTCATAATGAGTAGCAATCGTAGTTGATATTCCTGGTTAGGACATGCAGCACATGAAACTCATGCTTAAGACATAATGAACAAAAGACCATCCACTGTTGAACTTGAAATGAAGAACGTGAATGCAGTGGAAACTGATCTCCTAATGAGTAGTAACCCATAGTTGATATCCACGGTTAGAACATGCAGCCCACGGCACTAATGGCTAAGACAGATGAATGAAGGATGACCCACTCTGTGCTTGAGTTTGAAATGAAGAACCTGTTGCGGATGCGGTGTTGATCCCGTATTGAGGTGATGACGGTTGCCGCCCCAGACAAGGCAGCCCCGTCCAGCTGAGGGAACTTCTCCGCATCTGGGAGGGTAAGGTGCAAGCTCGCAATGGAATTACCTGGGAATTAATTAAATTATGTATTTGTCAGCAAATTTACAAATTTCTGTTTCGGAAATGCTTAATTTCATTAGGTGCGATATGCTGATTATCGGCACTACAATTTATTGCCTTTGCCGTGTGTCATTGTTACCTGCTCATTCGATATTGGAAATATTACAATTTCTTTGGTTTAGTTAAAAGTAATGAGTAACAGCAAACGCACCCAAAGAGTTGGATTCCCAACTTATCTATTCTAGTTCATAGAATATATGAAGTAGTTCAGTGATTCTATGAACTAGAATAACTAGAATTTGACGGCCGGCGTAGTCCAGCGGTAAGGCTCTTGACTAGCATTCCGAAGGTCGCGGGATCGAATCCCGGCGTGATTTTATTTGATTAATTCGTGTTATTTCACAATTTATTAATTTAAAATAATATATAGTTTATTTGCGGCACGTTCCAGAGTGGAAGATACTATTGGTATCGCCCTGGTGTAAGACCACCATTCAGAATTGAAACGTCGCTTGAAATGGCTTTAGCCGTGTTTAGTGACCAGATCTGAATAGCCAGGCACTTCCCCACTTTCCTCTTCCCCATCTCCTTCTTCTCCCCACTACCTTCAACCCCACAACATACTCAGCAGTTGGGACTCTTGTGCGGTATTCATATATAAAAAAGTGAGAACAGGCTTTTTCTGTTTAGAATGCCCGGTATAAATTGATCTTGTATCGACTTCAACTTTCGTTCTATGAAATAGATCATCGAATAGATGAGGCAGTAACCCGAACTAGGCGTAACTAGCTTCAATATAGTTTTTTTTATCTTTAAAACACTTAACCTCTAAAAGAAAAACATCTCTTCGATTTTTCTTGTCATTGGAATTGTTCCCATCAGAGGTGGTCCCCGCAACACTGTTTTTCCTGGAGGCCGCTTTGGGCTCAATCACAGGCTCCTTGGCGGGCCGCTCCATGTGAGTCCGACACGTTGGTCTGCTGTTCTTGGGTTCATCATCGTCACTGCTGGTGTCCGAGTCCAACTCTGCACTGAAATAGCACTCTCCGGAGCCGTATTTGGTGAAGTAGTGAACAACTGCAAACTGTCGTAAGATTTCGTTAAATATTAAAAAAAAAATCCTAGTGAACTAGACATAAGTCTGTTATTGTGTCTAAAATATTATGTATAGGTACTAAAATATAATCTAAAATATTATATTAGGTACATATTCTTGTGTATATGAGACCATATATGAAAGTGATTGAAGCAAGCAGTGTTACCGAGTTTTTTGGCGGACAATTTGGGAAGCAGGTATGAGTACCGCCGCCCCGGGAACCATTTATTATATAACCAGCACCCCTGCCTTAGGTCACCCCAGTGGTTCGCTACGTTTGGCGACTTAGCCAGGGTGCCCGGGTTCATGGGGTGAGATTTGTCCAGGTGTTGGCGGCGGATGTGTCTGCTCACGGCGAGAGAGTGGTTGAGTGAGTCCCTTTGACTTCTCCAGCCTACTTTCTCGGAACATCGCCTTGCACCGTAGTGGGAGGGATGGATTTATACGTCCGTCCCTCCTGGACACACTAACCCCCAGATTCCTACCCAGCCCTAATACCCTTTTCCTTCCCTGAACTTCCTCTCCTTTCTTTCCTAAAAAGACCCCCCACACAACATCTTCAAAGATGATGTAGGCCCTTAGAGGAATTATTTTCCTCAGGGCCTCCTGTGTGGAGCTAATGTAAAAAAAAACCATCCTCTCTATCTACCCCTACGGTGAAGCGACCTGATGGTATTAGAATTCGTTGCCATGACTGAAATGGTAGGTATAAGCTTATATGTATAAGACGACATATGAATGTGATTGAAGCAAGCAGCATGACCGAATTGTTTGGCGGTCTATCCTCTCTGCAAATGATATGAGCTTTGTAGATGAAAAAAAAGAAATATTTAAATAAATGCACAAACAAAAGCCACTATATTACTACTACTGTCCTCACCGTGACAAAAACAGTATAGAATTTGTAGATAATTTTGCTCAAAAACAAACTCTCCTAACCCTACTAACTCTAACAACCCTACAAACCCGCTAATGCGACTGAAATGGTGTAGGTTTTGTAAATACGCAGCTGGGTAACAAAGATAGTTATTAAATAGTAAATTAGTTGGGCACCTGTATTATAGTTGCAAAAATAAATCCAAAGGACAGAAACACGAAGAAATCCAGCGCCGTGGGGTAGGAGACCTTCGGCAGATCAGTTCTGGCCTCGAGTCCCAGGAAGGTCATGGTCAGGACGGTGGTGATCCCCAAGGAAACTCTGTCGGCGGTGGCCTCTCGGTTGAGCCAGAAGGACACCCAGGACAGGACGACCAGGAGGATGCAGGGGCCGTATACCTGGATCAAGAAGTTACCCATGTGGCGCTGCAGGTGAAAACTTACCAATAGCATCGAGTATTCACCTGGAAAATTAAAAATTGGACTAATAGTAATCTGATGGAAAAATGGTAATACAGAATTAACATGTACCATAAAATGGAAAATCTAATGCAAAAGACAATTGTAAGATTCTGTAGGTCCCGAGAACTGCGATGGGCTAGGTGTGTTGAAAGAATGCTAAGTGACGGGACACCAAAAATCATGTTGGAGGTGGTTAGCCTAGTGGAAGTTACCTAGAGGCAGATTGTGGAAGAGGTGGATGGACTGCGTGGAAGAGCATTGGAAAGCATCTGCATAGCCAAGTCCTTAATTAAATCGGCTACTTAGGGATAACATAATCTAACCGGACAGAATCTTGAAAAAAAAAACCACAAGCATTAATAAGCGTCATTTGACATAACAACCTAATGCCCCCTTAGCTCTTCCTTTGATTTGTAAGTTATGATTACTTGGATACTTACTGATGTAGGAAGGGTTCTTTCCATCCTGTGTGTACGATTTGACCACGGTGTTAGTGTGGTTTGCCGCAGGGGTTGCGATAAGGTCAAACTGGGAGAGCTTCATGTCGTCCGATATGGCCACCTGGCGGTCTATATTCCAACGGTAGATCACGTCTACAGTGGTATACCCAACTGGAAAAACAATAAATTATTAAAAAAACTCCCATAGGATAGGTATATGAGAAGACTCTGTTATTTGCAGAAAACCATCTTTACAGAGAGCACTTTAAAATGGCGCGTAAATGGTCATCAAATTAAATGTGTTATTTTAAAATAATTTACAATATTTTGATTAGCTTGAGTATTCGAAATTATGAGTGCAGTCTAAAACAACATAATATATTTACAAAATATTAGGAGCAAAAGAGCTTGAAGAAGTTAATTAATATTAAAATTTATTTATTGTATGTATGTACAGTCTTGCGCATGTAACCTTACAACTCTGGAGTCATTTGAACATTTTGTACCAGGAGCCCAAAATGCTGAAGTGGTACCTGCATTCATCACCTTTCTTAGTAGGTGTAGGTAGGTTGGTACAAAAATATCAGACGCCGGAGAGGTAAGCAAAATATCAATTATTATTAGAAATTCATTCAAACAATGAATATTTTTTTAACAATCTACCAGGAGCATAAGAGCTTGAAGAGGTAAAATAATATTGAAAAACACACGCCCGGTGCGTATCATATTTGTGCAATTTTCACAACTCTGGAGCTGTAAACATTGCAGAATCGTGTTCAAAAGGCGTCAAACACGCGCAATGGAATTCAAGCAAAGTCGTAACTTTGATGTTAAGTGGATTTCGTTGCGTTATAGATTTGCGTCCACAAATGCCTCAACCTTTTAAGCTTCTGAGTTTTACTCTTTGTCCTTTGTGATTTGAATTTTGGCCTTTGCTTTTAACTTTGAGCTTTGAGTTTTGAACTATTGAGATTTTGACCTTGAGTTTTGAGCTTTGAAGCTGTATGATCTGGGAAATCTATCCTCGACAGGCACCAAATACTCGCCTCATGTATTTAATGTACACAATTCTCACACCTCTTGGGCTATGAAAACTGCAGAAGCATGTTTAAAAGGTTTCCAATACGCACGCTTCCGATGATATGGAATCTGCGTGACTATGAAGTTGTGTGGATTGAGCTTTGAACTGTGAGCTTTGAGTTTTGAGCTTCGAGGTTTGAGAGAGCTTTGTGCTTAGAGTCTTCAGCTTTTTTTGTTAATTAAAATTGGGTTATCGTATGTACTTTTTTGTGAGTTTTTGTTTGTTTCTAGCTAATAAAAATACCTACATAGGCGTAAACAAGGGAACAGCGGTTCCTCATTGACGTTTTGATTAAGATGGACGGTCGGAAAGGTATTATATGTACGCAATACTCATCAATACACACATTCCTGCGTAAGTGTGCATTGTTTGAACTGGTAACTATTAAATGAATTTAAAAATGGGTTTACAAATTTTATTGATAATAAGGTTAGCAATTTCGTGACAAAATTGTTGAAATAAGCTCGACTAGAATATAGGCCTGGGAGTGAGACTGCCAAATTACAAAGTCAGTGCTGTCGCTAAGAAAAATTCAATGTTTAAAATAGTCGTATCACCTTGTTTGATTAAAATGCTTGCAAACGTAACAGAGAGTGTCAACAACAATCGTCGCCATTTGCGAACTGTCGTTGCTCGATGGCACTGACTTGATCACCTGATTCGTAAGACCTGTACCATGTATTGTAGACTGCCTTCGTTGAAATACTTCCCAGATAGGTATTTGTATCTTTGCCTTGTAGTTGCTTGACTTTTAAAAATAGTTTTATGCTTGTTTCGAATTTCTATCGTAGAGGGAAGCCGGAAATCCGGCAGGCGCTATGGTAGCGATCTGCATTTATCACAATTCGACCTTTCCAAAGCTGGGCTAAGGTTCATTTTTTTGTTTTGTTTTTAATTTCTGCGCTAGTGAAGAAACTTTATAAATTTTGTGATACTCACACGAGCCAAATTTTAGTGGACACCTCTGCGTGTCCATTGGAAAATCTGCTAAGTTCATCGGACATCCAGCCTTGATGGTCAATCTGAGAAGATGAAACATTTAGGTTTTTATATCATTGAAGAAGAAGATAACAAAAATAATCTAAACGAAACTATGGAAGAGAACAAGACACAGAAAAATAGAAAAAGACAAAATGGTCCAACTGGGATTCGAACCCAGACCTCTCGTCTAATCTCTCGTCTAACCGTGTGCATTAACCAATTTCGCTTTTGCCGTCTTCTGTCAAACAGTCATATTTGTCAATCTCGTATTTCGCTAGCAAAGTCCATCTCTAAAAATAACCAAAAAGTTTTCAAATAAATAGATTTTTTAGTCATTAACTCCACACAGGCTCTAAGAAAAATAATTTCCCTCGGCGTAAATCTCATCTTTGGGGATGCTGTGTGAAGGTTTTTTTAAGGAAAGCAAGGAGAGGAAGTTCTGAGAAGGAAAACGGTGTGAGGGGTGGGTAGGAATCTGGGATTCAGTGCGCCCACGTTTAACGTGCAATTCATCCCTCCCCCTGAAAAAATAGCCCCACCAAAGTTGATGTTTTCTCTCCCTCTTTTATGTTATCTATGAATACACTGTAAATATGTAAGTAAATATGTTTTTATATAAACCTGGTAAAGGTTCAGGATGAATCGAAACCGGTTAAACCGATTAAAGATAAATAGAATAAAGTGGTATTCAAACTAAGTTATTTTTTTTTTATTAAATAAAAAAATAACTTTGTGTACACCACTATTTTATTAAAAATATCAACATATTTGCGAATTTTGAAGAAATAAGTTATTTTATTTTATTTATTATTTTTTGAAATAATTGTAGTTACGAAAGACATCCAGATATTTAGCCAGGTACCTACCAAACATCCTCTTTCCGGCCTCCTTCCTCTCCCACTACCGTCAGCCTCACTTTAATGTCCCATTAAGTATCATGTCAAGCCTACGGTTAATCTGGCACAGCGACCAAAAAACTAAAGATCTGATAAAGTACATTAAAGTTAGGCACTTTGCTGCTTGTCTGGATTCGAAAGGATCCTTTTTTTATTTGATAATTTTTTTCAACACATCCATCTCTTCCAATTTTGAAAAGTTCACGGTCGTACGGCCGTGCCTACCCACAAAGAAAATGATTATGTTGGAAAATAGCAAACCTAACATTGAAGTACGTGATTTCTAAGGCTTGAAAAACATAACGAACCTAACAGCAAATATGTAGTATGTGGCCAACCCGTGCAAAAAACACTATCTGCTGAAACGCCCCACCTGAATGGGAACGTACGGACTCCGGAGAGATATGGAAAATCGGTGAACATGTTTGCATTTATTCAACTGAAAATAAGTGCCTCTCGAACTTGCTCCTAGAAAACACATATTGAAACAACTCTGCGATGCGAAATAAGCTCCACATTCAACAAAAATCTTTTCAGAAAGAATCCGCTTCTCATAGCTTTGAAACTAATATTTTTGAGCTCCCTGTGCTCTTTTTTAGTGATGTAACAACTGTAACGTGTGTTTTGTTTATTGAATGTTTTAATTGAAATCCCGATGTTAAAATAAAACCCGGTTTAGCATTTTTTTAATAGGATGATGCATTTTGGGTACACTGTTGAATTAAGATGAAGCTATACGTGAAGTCCTATTAGATACTGTTCAGATTCATCTTCACGACGAATCGGTTTACAGTATAACCTTCAAAAAATATGCCACGGATAAATTGAAGCTTTTACTAGCTTTTCTATGTATTGGAATTAAAATAAAATTATTATTTACATAACAAAAAATATAAGCGTAAACCACAAAAAAGAAGTTTTTTCATGACTTAACTATGAAATAATATAAGAAACAATTTTTTATATACACTCCTTTATGGCTAATACTATTTTTGAGGTTTTGTATGTTCAAAAATTTTTTCATTCTTATAAAATTATGCACAAAATAAATGAAAACCATTTTTTCGCTTACTTGCCTCGTGCAAATACGACGCGCGATTTTAAATTTTGTAAGCATGAGAATCGAAATATTTCTAGCGTTTATATTCCTCTTAATCATAATAACAGACTCTAATTTAAATTATACTTAAATATATGTATAGTGTTGCGATCGTTTTTTTTTACACCCATGATTACCGTATTGTTGAACCAGTTTATTGGTGGCATCATTATCTATTATCTTATGTTTATAATCTACCAGAGTTTGTGTTTTAATTCTGTTGATTCTATTGAAATGCTTTAGGATAAACAATATTTTTTTTCTGTCTGGAATTACACAGAAGGTTTTTTGATGCGTGAGCAAGCCAGCTGTTCGTGTGAGAAGCATCTAGAAACTTTTGCAGGGGTGCGCACAACAACTCACCAAAGTTTCATCGCAATCGGATGAACGGTTTAGGAAATGATAGGGGACAAAGAAAGAAACATTCATTTTTAAATATAAAGATTATTTTTTGAAGCTCTTGCAAACGGTTCAATGCCAAGTGAGAATAAAGTCAACTCAACACCTCCTTGAAAAGTCATTAAAAGCTATGAAAAAAATAATTTTAAATTAGCCGATAACCCTAACCTAACATAACCTAGGTAACCAATTTTTTCAGACGATCCAAAATTAATTTTGTCTCCTTCAGAGTAACAGGAAAAAATATTTACTTCTTCAAACTTCGCAAATCCACTTTGTGGCGTCATTGTTGATTTAATGAAAACAAATAACTTTGTATACACAGTTATATTATTAACATTATCGACATGTTTCAAAAACTACGTTTTCTTCATCGGGATATATTAATTTATTGAATTTCATTTCATATTTCATGACTAAGAAAACATAGTTTTGAAACATGTCGATAATGTTAATTATATAGTGGTGTAAACAAAGTTATTTGTTTTCTTTAAATAAAAAAATTAAAGAAAAAAATATTAATTGATCTTTGAGGACCTCAACAAAAGACAATAAGGCTTCACAAAAATGTAGATAAAGTTTCAAAAAATTCTCGCGAATTATTCTTATAATTCTCGCGGAGGGGAAATACCTACATTACCTCTTTGTTTTGGTTGAGTTCTGTTTTCGGTTTTAAAAATTTTAGGTCATGAAGTCGACGGTTTTTGGGTTCCTATTTTCATTACAAAACTCGAAAAGTATGGATAAGACGTTTTGTTGGCTTGAGAAACAAGTCGGGTATCGAAAAATATCGAAAAAATTGAGTCCCTACCTACATGTTCACGTTTTAAATCATTTTCAAAAATGTTTTGTTGAAAACATTATAAATACATTCAGATGTTTCTTTTTTACTGGAAAGATATTAAAAAAAGGTGAATTGGTACAAATGTACTGTGTAAGGTGGAACTTGAAAAACATATTTTTCTCAGTGATAATTAAATATTTTCCTAAATTCGAGAGCGCTTATATTGCAAACTCTGCAAAAGTCTAAATGTTCAAATTTAATTCAAGCAGATTCATTTTTGAAAGTAACGAAGCATTCCTTAGATATTTAGGTAGATTTTTAGTTCCCTTCCACGTTAAAAATATTGTAAATTGACAAAATATTAATTGTTCAAAAGAGCGAAAAGAAAATAAAAAAAAATCGTATTTCCTCTTTTTGTAAACCTATAATAATGAATTTTAGTTGTTTGTTTTTGGGATTTTATGCCGTGTTGCCTTACCTCATCAGGGCAGAAGTGTGATGGGGCTGATGATGGACACTGTAACGCTGTCCGAAACGTTGGCTAAAGAAGGAAATAGCGCAACACGGCATAACACCCTAAAAACAAATAACAAAAATACTTTTGGCCGCGAAAATCTAAAATCGTATCTAAAATTTTGATTTTTTTTTAAAAAATAACTTTGAATAGATCTTTCAGATCACTTAATTTTTTTTGTAAATTTCAATATATTTTATTTTTAATCTTTTATAAAATTAATCTTTTTAAAATTCACGTTGCAAAAGACACACTTATTTTTCTAGAAATATTTCGACGACGCAGATCTAAAAAGAAAAAAAAAACGGAAAAAATGACATTTTTAAAGGTACGCCTCATACGTCATTCATATGTCTGGTAATGCTATATTATCTTGAAAACTGTTATATTGGATGGGGAGGAGATCTTTGCGGGTGGATTATTCCCTTTGAATAATTACTCTTGAGGTCCGAATAACAGATATATTTATTTACACACGAGATACACAATACTTTAGATGTAACCTAAGAGCTAGCTTGTGATTGAGAGAGGGAGTCCCTAGCTGACAATGCTTTTTAATACCTCCGGCATCTGCCATCTCGCTCTAACACCTGCGTGGTCAGGTTGGCTACTAAAACACTTTCACAAAAACAATCTTATGGGTCCGAGTGGATAACTAATTTTTTGATTTATTGTCCTTTCAGATTTCAGATTTCTGCCATCGATATGTTCTAACCAGAATTTTATTAAATCATCTAAAATATTTTTAAAATTTTCAAATCAAAATCACATGATTTTGCGTTGCTTGGTAGTGCACCACCACCTTAAAAATTAAGCGTCCATTCAATAAAGCTTCTCGTTTCCGTAAGAAACGCTTAGCAAGGTAATTGTCTTACTTTGATTTCACTTTCTGACAGCTCTACGATCTGTTGAGTCTCGTTTTATCTGCGCTTGAAATTTCGAAAATAACTACCGAAGGAAGAATGGCGTCGTCAGCATTTTCCTCACAGTTATGGAAGCAGATTTCTTCGCTGATTTGATAACAGGGGGCTAAAGAGATATTTTCTTTGAAAGTACCTTGTAGCATAGATTTTTTTCTCGGCTTGTATAAAATATAGGACAGTGGAAACGACAGACGTGTAAATATAATGCTGTTATAAAACTGTACTAAAGCAGATATATGTTCCTGCTATTAATTCGTCGATGTATGTCGTATTTGGAATCTGATTTTAAGTAGGTGCAGTCAGTGCAATATGGTAGCAAATTTAAGATTACGAGTTGCTTCTTCAACATTCAGTTCGTCATTGTTAGTTTTCTTAGTGTTTTATTTAATAAGCGTTTTTTAAATTTTTTTATAGAATCCATTAGGGAAATAAAGGGCATGGGAAAACGGTCGGGAAGTATCCAACTATTTAGGTTTGGTCATTAAACAATATATTTAGAGCGGTTTCTGGTCACGTGACACATCCTACGAATTTGATTGGCCGAAATGGAGAATGCTGTGTTTGCTTTTGAAAGGACGTGGAGATTGCTGTCTTTTGCTTTTAATGCGTATTTTCAAACTCGGATTTTGATGGGAGGAAAGTGAGTTTGCAACTAACCATTGAATTTATTAGATGCACAATTTGAATCTCTATACTATAACTGCATTCACATTTTTTTTTCGATATTTTGAGATTGGTGCCTTTGCATCTATACACCTCATATTATGGTCACTGAAGCCATTTCAATCAACTTTTTGGTTCTGAAATGTCTTTCAATAAGGCTATACTGAGAACATCTGGGTCTAAGGCATCGACCAAATATAATCTATTGATCGAAGATCTAAGGTAATTGGGACTCTTCTGGTATTCACATTAAAAATATATATAGTCCTGTTTGGTTGCTGTATGGATGGGGTTGATTCTTGATTGTAAATCTAATAACATTCGTAAAATTGACATTTTGCTTGCTGTCAACATAAAACATAAATTTGCCATCTTTTGGTAGCAAGCCGCGGGAAGATTAGCTCCGTCCACATGATGCCAGCAAAACGCACCCAGCCAAAGAACTAGCAAGTAGGTTAAAAATAGTTAAACATCAATGCGAAGGCTTGTACACTTTACTTTGCCCGATAACTTCTAAAAGGGATCGAAATGAAAATCTAGTCTCCTTCAAAGGAAGCAATCTTCCAAATAGGCCCTCCATTGATGTGCTTGGTGTAACTATAAGTGACCAGCTCAGATATGGGGGCTCCATCGAAGCCAGTGTAAAGTTAGCCACTCAAAAACTGCGCGTATTGTACAGGGTCCGCAGATACTTTAATAGTACACAACTGCTAACCCTAAACAAATCACGCCCCGCGGTTGGATTTGGCAGCCACCTCTGGTCTGGAGCTACAAAATACTTGAAAAATACCATCGACTCTGTGCAGAAACGGGCGGTCCGTTTAATAGGATCTCCCATCTTAACAGACGGATTGCAAGCTTTAGAGCACAGGCGTCGGGTGGGAATACTATCCTTGTTCGACCGGTATTTCAATGGAAGATGCTCCGAGGAACTAGCATCAATGATCCCTTCGGCACTGGTGCATAGTCGGGAAACACGCCAAACGCGTGCCCTACATACATTGTTGTTGACATTAGTCATATGAGAACGGGTCGCCTCTTCGACTCGTTTTTGTGTTCAACTGCTCGGCTGTGGAACGATTTGCCAGCCTCTACGTTTCCTCCTTCCTACAACATGGGTCTTTTCAAGACCAATGTTCATTCCTTCCTCTCCTCAAAAAGACCCTCCACACAGCATCTCAGATGACATAGGCCCTGAGGGAAATTGTTTTCCTCAGGGCCCCCTGTGTGGAGTTAAAGTAAAAAAAAAAATTTGCTAGTTGGAAGGAGCTTTGAACCTTGCGGGGTTTTGTGTGGACGAAACTAATGAATCTGTTTAGCAAGCTAATTCTATCCTTTCTTCGCGCTTTGTGCTTTTCTCTGCTCAGTTCTATGCGCCTTGGCAGAGAAACACTTCTTAGGTAAACCACTTTCTCCCCTGTACTAAACTGTACTTGGATCTGCATCCCTTTGAATCAAAAGGAACCGAGTTTCTCTTACCCAGCAATTCTTTTCTCCCCTTCCAACCTTGTCATACAACTTTCTTCACTTGAGAAGGTGACAATTAAAAAATATCATGTTCCAACGACTGTAATAACGTTGGAATATACCTACTGTATAACGTTGGTTTTTATTTCTACAGGAAAATACTTATTGCGGCAAAGAAAAACGAAATTTGACAATTATGTTATGTTCTTACCTATTTATTAAACAATGATATGAACATAATATGTTTACATAAAGCAAATCACGGCCATCTTGATACTACTTTATGTCTTAGCAGTATTGAAATAAATGTCCCCAATTACCATTGTTTAAGACGCCATAACATTTTTCACATGAATACATTTAAAAATAATATCGCCTACTTTAGCCCTCTGAGCCCGACGTGTCGACTATATAACAAGATAGAGTGTGCTGAAGTAGATATTTTCATCGATAATTTTTTTTTTTTTTACATGAGCTCCACAGCTCCATCTTTGGGGATGCTGTGTGGAGAGTTTTTTCAAGGAAAGCAAGGGGAGGAGAGTTCTGGGAAGGAAAAGGGGTGGGTAGGAATCTGGGGTTCAGTGTGTCTTGGTCATCCGCCTCCAGGACCTAGACAAACCTCATCCCATAAACCCGGGCACCCCTGCTAAATCACCAAACGTAGCGAACCACTTGGGGTGACCTATGGCAGAGGTGTTGGTTATCCAATAAAGGTTCCCGGGGCGGCGGTACCCATTCCCACCTCCCAAATTGAATTGTACGGATTCAAAAAAAAAGTTCTGGCGCTGTTAAAAAATACTAAACTAATTATATTGCGTCAATTGTCTCTCGATGCATGCCTCGAGTATTTCTTATGTCTTTTGCCACTCATTGTAATGTGTTACTTGTGAGCTTGTATATAATTCTGTATTTTTATTTATGATGTTTTTGTTTTTATAATTGTACGTATCTGTATTTAATTGTAGATTTTTGTAATTGTGTAATAACTGAGTTTTTATAACTTGATTGTTCTCACGAAAGTGCAAACATCTGTAAAACCTAGTATAAATAAATGGCTAAAACAATCATATTTACATTTAGTTTTAACTATCGCAAGAATAAAACGCATTTGAATTAATGAAGAGGTCACGTATTTTAACTCTCTGTTTGCGATCACCACGCGTTTTGCTACGTAGTCTTAAATCTTGATACGACATTTATTTTCCCACATAAGAAAGCCGTAATTTTTACGCTGGCATTAACATATGGATTTAGATTCTGAGATTCTCGCCCCAGGGCTGAGGCTAAAGGTGAAGGTAGTTGCGGGTAGTTAGGGGTAGTTGGGGGTAGTTAGGGGAAAGTGCCACCTCGGGTTATCCACGTTTAGTCGGATCAAGATAATGCCCATTCTCAGTCACGACAGTTAGCCGGCCTCCCGCAGAGGTACAACCCTCTCTAGGTAGCGCTCGACAGGAAAAAGTATAAAATGAATAAAATGGAATATCTTTTTTAATACTATGGTGATACCAATTTCATGTTATCAAAACTGGTTATGAGTTAGTAAAAAATAATAACCATTTCTTGGAAATGGAAAATGTGCACTCCCTTGAAAAATGGAAAATGTGCACTCCCTTGAAAAATACGAAAACCGACTTTACTTTTCCAGATTAACCCCAAGAAAATTGATCAAAAGAAATACACATTTCAAATATGTATAGTTTTTATTATTAAATTAGTTTTCTGGTTAGTTAAAAACCATATTATTATAAAGAGGCTGGTGCTTTTTTAGTAGTTACGAAATTGATGCGAAGAAAATCTGGAAAAAAATATTATTTTATAGGTAGGCACTTTTTCAATATTTTTTTGTATTTCTTGGGCATTAACTATGTAACAATTTCTAGATATTTTGTTTTGAAGAGTTTTACTTTCCATGTATATTTGTTACTTAAGTTTAAACTATGGATGTCGAAACCGGTAGCCAAAGGCCTCTGTGGTCGAGGGGTAAGGCTCTATCTAGACTAGCAATCCGAAGGTCGCATGATCGAATCCCGGCGTGGGTAAATAAATTTTATTTGATTAATTTGTGTTATTTCACAATTAAATAATTTGAAATAATATATAGTATATTTGCGGCACGTTCCAGAGTGGAAGATACTCTTAGTATCGCCTTGTTCCAAGACCACCATTCAGAATTGTAACCTTGCTCGAAATGGCTTTAGCCGTCTTTGGTGATCAGCCAAGTACTTTCCCACCTTCCTTTTCCGATCTCCTTTCCCTCCCCACAACCTTCAGCCTCACAAAATTGGAGGTATATGCAATTTGGGGATGCCATAGCCTGCCATGCCTGGCTCCAGACGGGAGCAGTTGGTAATCTTGTGCGGTATTCACATTAAAACAATATTGAAGTAACAAATGTATAAAAACTCACCAAAAAAATGTTTAAAGGTACACAGGATTTTATCAAAAACACTTCAACGCATGCGTATTAGGAACGGAACATGATTGATTTTAATCTATTAATTAAACATTAACTTTAACCCGTGTGTCGATTCACATCAATCCCAGCGGTGTTAATACAGATGATGTCAGATGACAAGCATTATGTTTGACGGCAAATCGTCACTTTGTTTAGATAGGGTTCTAACTTTAACCTTGTTCCGAAATACGAGGTTTTGAAGTTTGCGAAGACGATTTCTCATAACGTATTTACAAATTTCTGATTTTGAGATTGAATATTGTGAAAAGAATTTTTAATTAAAATTTTTTTAAAGAATTTAAATAGGACGTGTGTTTACCATTTTTAGAACAAACCTAAACATGCAGATAGTACCACATACAACCAGATAGTGCATAGTAATTCATCGCTTAAGGTTTGTAATGTATCGTAACGCTTCTGTCTTGTAGAGACAGATGGCGGTAACATCAGGTATCGGTAGAATCCGCTAGATGGCAAGCCGTAGTGCTTGAGTTCTCCGACAGGAGGTCTTTTTAATGTTCACACAGCAGAACCATTTTAGCCAGCTCTCAGTTAGGTTGACTAACGTAGTCCCACCTGTATACGCGAAGTGTAAATAAAACCAGATAAAGAACCAGACTCTTTTATTGAACGAAGTAATCTCCATCCAAGGGAGTTGGAGAATCTGACTGTGTGTCTGCAAGTTAGCAGAACATTACAAGGTTCTAACTACATTTCCCAAATGTCATTCCAAGATAGTTCCACGTTCTACTGAATACTTTCCTTAAAATATGGTAAACTAAAATACTTTATACAAGATTTAACCTCAAAATGTTAAATATATTATGAGAGGTCAGATACAAACAAAATAGTAACTGCAAACAAAAGGTTCAAAGTGAGGTTAGAACCTTGTAAAATAAATGAAACCATAACTTCTTCTTGTAAGTATACACAGAAATACAACACTTAAAATTATAAAAAAACTGAAAATTATTTTGGCTTAAGAATTGAGTGAAAGAAACGGTTTTGCATTCAAAGGTCATTTTTGAAAAAAATGTCAGCTAGAACCAAGTCCAACGACAAAATATGTAATGACTGTTGTTTGCAACAAATAACAACCCAACCTTGGATGCCATGTAGAATCAATGTACTTTCGGAAAGTATCACCAGTATGAAATTTTTATAAAAAAACATATTGTACTTAAACCATACATCCTTATACTTTTGAACCATCGCAGCGACCTCTATTTCTTCACATTTAATTGTCAGACTGTAGGATTGTAGGTATAACGACTGCCATCGCCAAACAGGAAGGCTCTGCAGAAAGAAAAAATGCCTCGGGCTGTTAAAATAATCCTTACATCCGCATCTGTTGGAGGGTGGAAAGAACAAACTTATCTAAGGCTCGAGGGGGTAGAAAAACACTATTTGAATTATTCGAAATGCACGGAATTAATATAATAGAATGTGAAAGTTTAAAAAATGCTTTAATTTTAATTTAAGCCCTCAGGCCTCGGGTCTATTTTGTCGGAAGACAAAATATTTCCGCTATCAAAATATTAAAATCCAAATAAATGGAATATTTCAGAACGTGCCCAAAAACTAAAAACTAAAAGGTGATGAAATACTCTTCTAAATTTTATAATTCGAAGTAAACATATAGTTTTCGAAATATAAATCTTTTGAATGAACACATAAAAATGTTCATAAAATGGCTCAACTTAAGGTTTTTCTAACTAAAATTACCGATAAGGAAAAAAAATACTCACACATATTATTGGGAAATGTATTATACCTAAAAATTATCGTCAACTCACTTTTTTGTCGTTTCATGTAAAAATAATTAATAAAAAATTCTCAAAGTTTCATAATTTTTTTTCATATTACGGACGGATACTTTGATTTCGTAAAGGTGTATATTTTAATTATTTTATTGTTAACTTTTAGATATGAAAACAAAACGTGAAGTTTTTTCTTTCTAACACCGTTTAGATTATATTCCTAACCTTGATACTGGGGGAGACACAACGATTTCTATGAGACCTATGTGAGTAGTTCCGAAACGAAAAAATTAGCCTGAGGGGTTAAAAATCATTGAAAAATACCAATCTAAAAGAAAACTGACCTCACCAACATCTTTCGACTCCTAGGCCTCAGACTATAGCATAAAGAAGAACACGAGAAATGCGATTTAGGCGTGTTTTGTAATCCAAAAGTTAGACTATTCTTTGCTTAAATTTCCAAGACAAAACTATGGTGCATCATCATCATGAAATTCATATAGTACGGCGATGTATGATGTCAGGCAAGTTAAAGATAGTCAGAGGGCGTGCTATATGGGTTAGAAGCAAAAGGTAGTATGTCGGTGACCACATTGATTTCCATTAAAATCTGCACGGAGAGCATTTCCAATCTTTGATTACCATTGTGTTTATGAAAAAGGTTTTATTTATTTTTTTATATGAATACCGCACAAGAGTCCCAACTGCTCCCGTCTGAAGCCAGTGAGACTATGGCATTCCCAATTGGGTTATGTTGTGAGGCTGAAGGTAGTGGGGAGGGGAAGGAGGTGGGGAAGAGGAAGGTGGGAAGTACCTGGCTATTCAGATCTGGTCACCAAACACGGCCAACGCCATTTCAAGCAACTTTTCAATTCTGAATGGTGGTCTTACACCAGGGCGATACTGAGAGTATCTTCCACTCTGGAACGTGCCGCAAATATACTATATATTATTTTAAATGAATAAATTGTGAAATAACACAAATTAATCAAATCAAATTTATTTTCCACGCCGAGATTCGATCCCGCAACCTTCGGAATGCTAGTCAAGAGCCTTACCGCTGGACTACGCCGGCCGTCAATTTTACCAGATGTAAAAGGCAAGTTCAACTTCTTTCAGGCGCACCGACACGCCCAGAAGATGGCGGCTTATACCTTCAGTGGTAAGAATGCATCATTGTATAACAAAAATAATATTTGAATGATTTGTATAGCACCTTTTTGTGAAAAATCACATCAAGGGAGCTGTACAAATTTACAATATGTTTCTACAATCTTACTTCTAACTACAGACTAGTCAAAACGTTACAACAACTTATGACTAAGACATACTTACCTGGTCCCCTAGCACGGTCGATCGATAAGGATTGATAGGATAACTTTCGGTAACTTCTCATCGTTCCCTAGAACAACTGCAGATCGCTAATATACACATTAGAGTTGACCTCGACTATATAAAGAACACTTAATCACTGTGAATTGTTACTTATTCGTTGGCGATCTGCAGTCATGCTAGAGAACGATGATAAGTTACCGAAAGTTATCCTATCAATCCTTATCAATCGACCATGCTAGAGTAGGCCAGTGCAATTAGCGCAAAAAAAGGGGTCGCGATCGGAATTATGCCGGTAGTCCCAATTTTTTTATATGTTATAAGCACTCATCTCCTGATGAAAAATCTGAGTTTTAGACCTTGGCGCACTTGAGCTTTCGCCGCCATTTTGAAAAAACCAGCCGAAATCACGCCAAAATCTAGTTTTTCTCAAATATCTCGGTTTCAATAAAATTTTTGACATGAGATTAACATTGTTTATTTAGAGAAAATAACTGGGAACATTTTTTATTGGAAAAGCCATTATTTAATTCAGATATATATTTTAATAATAATGAAGTGTTTGGGAAAGCATAAACAAAATTTTATGATGGGCGGTACAAACGTTGAGGATTTGATTAGAATACATACGTATATAAGTATCTACATCAAAACTGGGCGTACTGTACAGGGCCCGCAGATACTTTAATAGTACACAACTGCTTACCCTGTACAAATCGCAAGTGCGCCCCACGGTTGAATTTGGCAGCCACCTCTGGTCTGGAGCTCCAAAATACTTGAAAAATACCCTCGACTCTGTGCAGAAACGGGCGGTCCGTTTGATAGATTCTCCCATCTTAACGAACGGGTTGCAATCTTTAGAGCACAGGCGTCGGGTGGGAATGCTATCCATGTTTTGACGGCCTCCGTGGTCCCGAGGCAAGACTCTCGACTCACAATCCGAAGGTCGCGGGTTCGAACCCGGCGTGCGCAAATAAATTTTATTTGATAAATTTGTGTTATTTCACAATTTATTCATTTAAAATAATATATAGTATATTTGCGGCACGTTCCAGAGTGGAAGATACTATCAGTATCGCCCTGGTGCAAGACCACCATTCAGAATTGAAACGTTGCTTGAAATGGCTTTAGCCGTGTTTAGTGACCAGATCTGAATAGCCAGGTACTTCCCCACCTTCCTCTTCCCTATCTCCTTCCCCTCCCCACTACCTTCAGCCTCACAACATACCCCAATTGGGGATGCCATAGTCTCACTGGCTCCAGACGGGAGCAGTTGGGACTCTTGTGCGGTATTCATATAAAAAAAAAAAAAAAATGTTCTACCGGTATTTCAATGGAAGATGCTCTGAGGAACTAGCGTCATTGATCCCTTCGGCACCGGTGCATAGTCGGGAGACACGCCAAACGCGCGCCCAACATATGTACACGGTTGACATTTGTCACATGAGAACGGGTCGTTTTTTCGACTCGTTCTTGAGTTCAACAGCTCGGCTATGGAACGATTTGCAGGCATCTGTGTTTCCTCCCTCCTACAACATGGGTCTTTTCAAGACCAATGTTCATTCCTTCCTCTCCTCAAAAAGACCCTCCACACAGCATCCCAGATGACATAGGCCCTGAGGGGAATTATTTTCCTCAAGGCCTCCTGTGTGGAGTTAATGTAAAAAAAAAAAAAAACATTATAACAATAAATAATAACTTCGCAGGTAGGCAGGTAACCTACAAATAAATTTGTGTTTCTCTAAACTGAATCACGTAATTTTTTTTCAAAGCAGTTACCAACACTGTTAATCCGCTACAATATAATTTGTAGTTCCCCAATGTTTTCATGGATCGCTTTTCGAGCCTGGGGCACATTTAATCAAGTGCAGTAATCAATTATTTTGCTAACAACCATGCATCATTTCTGCGGAACACACTCCGAATCCCTCTGCATCAAACAGGCAGAGGCGTGTGTTCTATATTGGTACAAAAGCATTACCAATCCTATCTTACTCCCATAAAAATAAAAACAATATTATAATATAATATTTACAAACTTGTAGCAAGAAATCAATTTATACTTTGAAAGATATGCGATAATTTACAGCTAAGATCGCATATCTACACGCGGCGCACCGTACCGACCACACACTACACTAAGTCAATAGTAGAAACAAAGTATGCGAAATGTCGCCCACTATATAATATTTAATGAAATAATTTTTTTTATGTGAATATCACACAAGAGTCCCAACTGCTCCCATCTGGAATCGGTGAGACTATGGCATCCCCAATTGAGGTATGTTGCGGGTATTAGAGAGCAAAAGGAGATTGGAAAGAGGAAGGTGGGGAAATACCTGGCTATTCAGATCTGGCCATCAAACACGGCTAGAGCCCTTTAAAACATCCTTTTAATTCTGAATTGTGGCCTTACACCAGGGCTACACCGAATACTATATATATTTACTACTACGTGCTGTAAATGTAGGGACTATACATTATTTTAAATTAATTAATCATAAAATCACACAAATATTCAATAAAATTTATTTGCGCACGCCGGGATTTGAACCCGCGATTGGCAGTCAGATTGCCAGTCAAGAGCATTACCCCTCGAACACGGAGATCAATTATGTATCCAGTAATTGGCTTTTAATTTGTATATATGTTCGATTTGGCTTATGAAAACCTAACCGGCTGCACACAATAGCTTACCCATTCTTAGCGAAAACTTGCAGGAAGGGAGTAGTATTTGCGAAAAGCATTTTTTTCAATGAATTCGCTATTTCTCCTTCTGCCTAAATTGTGTGCACGCCACTGAAAAACAGGGGATGGATTGTGGTTTTGAGCATCGGATTAGCGGTCCAAACAGATCCCATCTAATTTTGAAATATCACGTCCTGAAAATATGAGATCCACACTCTGCGAAATGCTCGCCATTACGACAATGAGTAAAAGTAATGGCGGAAAACGATGGAATCTCTTTTTCTATTTTACAGGTTTTATTGCGTCGGGACGCCCCCAAATGATGAACATTACCGCTAAAGGATTGCCAGACAACTAGGCACTTTCTTTTCGTTTAGGAAAAAGATAAAAAAATGAGGTTATGAATGTTACTCATCGTTATGTGATAGCTCCATTCAAGAGATTCGAGTACTGAATGATATGGCTGTTAAAATAATGTAGTTGCTTCGTGAAAAAACATGTCAATATCATTATAATCGGAAAAATTTAGGGGTGATCCGACAGTTGATCCCCAAAATTATAATAATTAAAATTAAATTCAATTTGTGAGGCGGGTAGGGGTACCGCCGCTCCTGGAACCATTTATTGGATAACCAGCACCTCTTCCATAGATCACCCCAGTGGTCCGCTACGTTTTTGGGGTTATGGCTGAACAACCTTAAAACAGTATCAAAGCTAAATTTTACCGACTGGTATCCCTGAGAGTCGCTCTCTGGTCCAGTGCATGATATTGAAAATTTATTCCGGTTCCGCGTTCGCCTAGTTCGGCTGTTTTGCTTTCCCTCCCGTGTCACTCTAGTTGTTACGATTTTAATTTTGTATCAAGTTGATTATAAAATATAACGTTACTTGTAAATATATTTGACCGCATAATCAAGAGTTCTTATTGGCAAATTTTCCCTACACACGCATCTCAGTTTACAGTGCTCTGAAAGGCTGTAAGCTGCAAATCCAAATCAGAATAAAATACACAATTCAACACCTTTTCCAAGTGTCTTAACAGGGGTGTCCGGGTCCAGAGGGTAAGACTTGTCTAGAAATTGCGTTTGGTCACCTACTGCTTGGCGAGCCTGATCGAGAGAGTTTGGTTGTGGGAGTCCGACTGGACCTCTCCAGTCGGAGTCTCTCGACCTACAGTCTTGCACAGCAGTGGGAGGGATAGATTCATACGTCCATTGACCCTTAGATTCACATTGGCCCCCAGATTCCTTTGCACCCCTCATACCTTTTTCCTTCCCAGAACTTTCTTTCACTAAAAAGATCCTCCGCACTGCATTCCCAAAGACGTCGTGGGCACTGAGATTATTTCTTTTTCTCAGGGCCTCCTGTGTGGAGCTAATATAAAAAATATATTGTGCTATATAATTATTTACCAATAATTATTTTATTTCATACCTAAAATCAACTTCAAATTTGGCAAGGATTTCAAACTAATTTATTTACTAGCTGACACGGCCACGCGTTACTGTGACGTGAAATCGAAACACAACGCCATCTACTTGATGGTTACCCAATTTAGATAACCAAATTAACTCACATCGTTGATAAATTAACTCACATCGCCATTCGCCATCTGTTAGAAAGTATGGAACTTAAAATAATTACAAAGCATTTTCCTATAACAAACATTTAATGAACATTTAATTCGCAATAGTAAATATTGAGGTCAATAATCTAGATAAAAACTATCCTATCTTTTAAGTTAGACCAAATTACACACAGTAAGCTAAATTTCATCAAAATCGGTTAATTAGTTTCGGAGTTCATCTCGAATAAACATCGTGACGCGAGATTTTTATATATATATATATATATATATATATATATGTTATGGTTAAGGTTTTCACGGGTGTAAGATGTAAAACAATTGAGAAAACTGTTTTAACAAACCGAGAAAATTGTTTTACATATATATATATATATATATATGTATACTAGCTGACCCAGCCACGCGTTGCTGCGGCTAACAAAACACAACACCATCTACTGGATGGTTACCCGACCTAAATAACTAAGTGTTGTGTCGATAAATTAACTCACACCGCCATCTGTTATAAACTTATTGAACTTATAAATAATTACAAAGCATTGTACTATAATAAACATTTAATTCGCAATAATAAATATTAAAGTCAATAATCGAAATAAAAACAATCCTTTCTTTTAAGTTGGACCAAATTACCCACGGAAAGCCAACATTCATAAAAACCGGTTAAGTAGTTTTGGAGTTTATCTCGAACAAACATCGTGACGCGTGATTTTGACAAGCAATAATGACCCACAAACAATCACGATATTACTTTTGATCGTTAAATGGGCGCACACCAAAGTAAAAAACCTAAACAACGAAAAAATATTTTTTAGTATTACACAAAATATGTTTTTAAAGAAATAATGAGTTCTAAAAAAAAGCTCTTGAAAACCTCTTCAAAAACTGGTTCACAACTCCAAGTCATTCCAATTAATCTTTCAGATTGCAGAGACAATTATTATTTTTTTATCGGAGTTAACAGTGAATATCTTTGGAAGACCATTTTTGTTAATCGGCCCAATAATAAAACCCATCGGCGGCAAAAATATAAATTTAAAATGCAGATCGGTACATTTACAAGGGAGAGAAGAGAGGCTGTAGGGTGTAGGGGCCCGGAAAGCTCTTCAAATCATCCCAGGCTCAAATATGCAAATAGGTCAGAGACAGATTCTTACTTAATACTTCAATCAGGAATTGCTGACTGGTTATATCGGTACACCACGAGACAGGCAGAGTGATAGTGACATATCTTGACCTGTATAACAGCTACTTGAGGGTCTGGAAAAGTATAATCTACGTTGGATACACGTGGAACGATAGTTGCCTATGTCATTATACCTACAAGTTATATTGGGTAGTTTGTTTTTCGGTGATGTGGGTAAGACCCCAAGTGGCATTAAATGAGACATGCTTATTTCAAAAGGACAACGAATACATTATACTTCTGTTATTTGACTTATTTGTTTTTTTTGTGGGTTTGCCTGTTTCTGGTCTGACAGTCTCTGTGGTAAAAGGGTAAGGCTCTCGACTAGCAATTTTATTTGATTGATTTGTGCTTTTCACAATTTAATCATTTTACACAATATGAGGTGTATTTGCGGCACGTTTCAGAGTGGAAGATATTTTCGGTATCGCCCTGGTATTGGACCACCATTCATATTTGAAACGTTGCTTGAAATGGCTTTAGCCGTGTTTGGTGACCAGATCTAAATAGCCAGGAACTTTTCCTTTCTCCGCCTTCCTCTTTCCCATCTCCTTCCACTCCCTACTATATTCAGCCTCACAACAAACTCCAATTGGAGATGTCGTATGTCTTGTGCGGTATTCATATAAAAAAATTTCGTCAATCTTGATGTTTTTACAACAATTTTAGTCTTGTAATATAGTTATTTATTTTTGAGCTATTGTGCCGTTTTGCGCTACCTCCTTCTTTAGTCTAAGGATTATTATTATTGATTATTTATCATTACACAGATCTCTGCCCTGATGATGGACACTGTAACGCTTTTCCGAACGTTGGCTAAGGAGTTAACGCAACACGGCACAATACGCCGAAAATAAATAACTTTAATGCTTTTGGCCGTGAAAATCTAAAATCATGTCTTGCAATGTTCGTAATATCGTCGTCTCCCCAATAAAGTTATAGAAAAAAAAATATTTAGAAAATCTAAATTGGCATCTGTCAATAGAAATAATTTGCAGAAAACGTGAACTTTTCAAATAACATATTTTCTCTTTTTATTTGTTTTTCCTTCTATTTTTTCAGATTTATCCGTTCATCTATGAAGATGACAAAGAAGGAACGAAAAACTGTTAAAATGGTTTCCACAATATTTACAGCAGCTATGCGTACGCACCACCGTTTTTTTTTGTAATATTTTAACTATTTTAGGTAAATCTTTACTACAAATTGGTTTACAATATGAATATAAAAATAATATACTTTGGATAAATCAAAGCTTTTATAACCGTTTCGCTTGAGTACAATCAAAATAAAATCATTAATTATTGTATAAAAAATATCAGAGTAAGCTACTAATTAATTTTTTTTCATTGCAACCGCTTCAGCGGACAGTTTTTTTGTTGGCGCCAACGTTCAGTCCTTCATTGAAGTTACCTGCATTTACCCCTTCTTTCAATTCTCTCTCTTAAAAATACTTCCCATCTCTCGTAAACATACTTCCCAGATACACAAACTCATCCATCTGATCCAAGTTTTCATTATTCACAACTATATTGCACACTGTTTTCGAACTCTTTCTTTCAAAGACCTCGACTTTAGACTTACTTACATTCATAATTAACTCATTCGTCATACATACTTCGTTCATCCTAGGCACGATGTAGATCTTCCATACCATTAGAAATCAGCGCCGCATCATCAGCGTACATTAGGCAACATACTTACAGATTACTCAATTTCGCGCTCAATCCCATGTCTTTCAATTCTTGCATACAGTTATCCATATATAAAATGAATAACCACATTGCTCCAAATAATCTAAGAAAAAAACTCTAAATGTGTTAATAATAATAAATATCTTTGATATTGCTATTCCAAATTCCTGTAATATTAAAAAAAAATGTTTCTGAAAAAATTAGAAAATAGGTATACAGATTAAGGAAATGATATTAGAAGAATTTGGCATTCTCAGACTATAAAAATATTACCATTTGTTATTTCGGCTACTGGCATTATACCTAGCTCTCTCATTTAAAATATAGGCTTATTAGATTTGTTCTATATATAAAAATGCAAAAATCAGTCAGATTGTAGGATTACGAAAGATTTTTTAAAATATTTATATTGATGGATCAGTAGGATTTATCGGTCCAGTTAGGAGTTCTTTCGAGCCGAACCCTCTGATATGAAAATATCTGGAGTCGGTGAATTATTTTCCCATTTGGTATCTGTTAGGTTGACATGTTGTTCTTGTATTGTTTTGTATTTATTATACTTATATAGTGCAATTGCATAGCGTGGATTGACTAGATGATCATTTGTGGAGAAGTGTGTGGATATAAAGTCAAAATAACAAGAAATAATAGGATAATTTGTAGAGCGCCGTTTTTGTGAAAAATAACTTCAAGGGCGCTGAGCGTTAAGTAAATAATAAGCCCCAATCTTTGTACACAACCGGTTAGATATTTGAAAAATATAGCTGCGTAATTCCGATATTAGCATCGTAATTTGAATCCAAACAGTAGGTGCAAACCCTTTGAATATTTATTTGCGTCAGTTGACTCCACTCGAGTTTCCTCGACCTCTTTTATTTCCTTCCCCCTTCTTTCCACGGCCCAACCCTTCCCACCCGCCCCTCTATCCGGGGTCCCACGAAGCCGACTGTATTATTGCTGACTTGAACAACGGCTCAACTTTTCAAAGGCATCTCGCCTCGACTGCGAATTCGAATTGCTCGCATAGTTACCTGTTATAAAATATACTCCGCAGCTGTTGGTTCCGATTCTTAACATTATTTTGCAAATTAATGAATTATTAATTATACGCGATGGAGTACGGTGACGTACCAAACATATATTTACGTACGCACATATACTAAATACTGATATTTTTATAATTTATTTTTCTCGACAAGTTTGTTGATTTGTTTATTGTAAAGTCTCGCTGTAGATCTCTACAGAGATATTGCATTTTATTAGTACTGACCAGTATCTGAGTACTTGTATTAATTGAAAGAATTATAGTTCTTTAAGATCAGAGTGACTTTTTATGGCTATTTCGTTAATATATAAATATGTTTTAAGAGAAAACATTCGGAAGCTAGTTTTTGTTTGAAGAGTTCTCGCAAAATAATGACTGCCTGTCTGTGTTCGACTATCTTCGACACACATCGTAACCGACACCATGTGAACGAATATAGCTTAGACTTAGACAACGGGAAACAATATATTAAAACTGATCATAGGCTAATATTATCATACATTACATTTATGTACATAAAGTTTTGTAAATGTTGTCGCGGTTCTACAGCACGATGTCAAACAATTTGAAATAATAATTCCGAGAATTTTATGCCTCTCCTATTTGTTTTCCGCAATTCACACTTAATGACTTAGCCTAGCAAACCCTGTTTTCATTCGATCACTTTGCATTTGTCTGTCTGCAAATTTGTTTACACGTTCAAACAAAACAATCCTGTCAAGATGGTAACTGTATTCGATAGTACCTTTTTATTCCATCAAGTCGGAGTAATCATAAGAACATTCTACGAATCGATTGTATTATATTTGTGTCCCTTAAATAATACGTTCTTTTCCAAAACACAGCTCGAGAAGACTTTTTTTTGCTTTCATTAATTACATTTTAAACGTAGATACGCTCAAGGAAAATGTTTCAAGAAATGCCTTCCCCAATTTCGTCACACTCGGTAAATTGTAAACGGATTTCAAATCGAAAATAAAGATCCATTCAAACCCTAAGGATCCATCCAACACCAGCCCACTTGTCCTTGATGAGATATTTCCCCTTCTAGGGCCGGAAAAACAGAAGTTAGTTCTTAGACTACAACTAATTACAAAATTAGCGAAAAAATATAGTGAGAAACACAATGTCAAACTTTAAATCCTTTCGAACATCAGAACTTGTAAAGGACTCATTAACATTCCATAATTTATCAACTTTAGAAGATAAAAGAAATATATCCAACCAGAATTTTTGACACAAAATCGTTAATAACGTTGTTGACAACAACTATCTTCTAGAAAACATTAATTTCCACTGTCCAACACGAAATACAAGGTCACACCAACTATTCTACATCTCGCACTCAAAAAAAAATTACACCCAACATTAATTTCTCAGAAGGACGTGCACAAAATATAATAACATCTTTTCAGACGCTGATATTTTCCATGACTTGGAAGAGGGGAGAGGGAAGGAGGCGAAGGCGGAGTGGGAACGCGTGAGGGGAAAGGTACGTGGAAGGGAAAGGGGAGTCGGAAGGGAAACGGGACGAATGGGAAAGGGCACGCAGGGAGAAACATTTTTTTATTAAGTGGCATTGTAACGGATGCGAGGAACTCGCTAGTAATTGAATAAAAATCACTGTCTACGTAAGTAGGTAGTACCTTAAATAATTGAATGTTGTACATTTATTATAAAATTAAAGTACACGTCTATAACTCACAAGTCATTTGCGTAGATGCCCGCGATGTTACATGGCGAATAACGATTACCTGAAGAACGGTACAATCATAAACTTGTAGCAGCCCTAGCGGGGCCCGGTGCTCCGATGCTCCAGGGTGACGATAAAGTTTTATTGGAACTTAGGGATGCAGGTATTTTGTATTTTATCGAAAAAAAGGTCGTTAATAAAACATTGAATTTTATAATTAAATGCAGTAGGTTTTGCTTTTGGGTCGAAAAGAGAAAAACAAATAACTTTGTACAGAACCTCTCGTTTAACCAGGACGTTTAGGTTTACCAATTCCGTCATCGCTACCTACTGTCAAACCGTCATATTAGTCAATCTAATATTTCAAATTTTAGGATTAATGGGTCGCCCTGGTAACGTATCATTGGATAACACCTCTCCCATAAGTGATCCCAAGCGGTTCGCTAAGTTTGATGACTTAGCAGGGGTGCCTAGTTTCATGGGGTGAGTAGCGGGCCGCATTGGGAGAGGGTGGTTGAGGGAAACCCTGTGACCTCTCCAGCCGGATTCACTCGACCTTGCACCACAGTTGGACGAATGGATTCACTCCTTCACTTCCGTCACTCCTGGACATACTGATAACCAGAATATGTACATTTTTCCTTCCCAGAACCACTTCACCTCCCTTTTCTTAAAAATACCCTTCTAAAGGTGACATATGCCATGTTTTGAATTAATGTACAACAAAATACGACTACTAATTAAAGGGTAAATATGTTTAAATACCTTGAGGAGTAGAGAACCCGACCATTCTGAAAAAGCCTCACAAACTTATTAGGGGTAGTGATTGTGTGGAGATAGCTCTGCTTCCCGTTGTAGAAGTAGGTGTCCGGCTTCCAGATCTTCTTCAGCATGGAGATACTGAGGGCAAGCGTCTCGTTGGCCTCGTCGTGGAAGGCCAGCCGCCTGTCCACCCAGGACTGCCGGAAGTAGCAGTCCATGGAGTAGGTCTGGACAATCAGGAGTATCAAATTAGAAGCTTGGACATTGGAGGGTTTAGAGTCGTTTAAATAAATGTAGCTTCGTTAAAAAAAATAGAGTCGTGACGTGTACGGTGAAGGAGGAAACCATATGTTTCCTTATAACGCCGCTGAGAAAGTGGTGGGGTCCCCTCCAATGAGATTAGAAGCTTCGAAGTAATTAAATTGGGGAATGTATCTACGGACAAATTAATTTTTATTTATATTAACGTGTATTTTAATACAAAGTTGTTTTTGATAGTCTTCCTCACTAGGGATTTCTGTTTCGAGGCGGACTTAGGCAGTTGTTTTAGTGTTACATCATGACTTCCTCGTCTTTGTGTTTGTTGATTTCTTCACCTTCATGTTTGTTGACTGTGGGTTGTGTCTGTGTTACTTCATTACTTTTTTTTTGGTTTCTTCATCTTCATGTTTACTTAGACACATTTCAATGTTGTTTTTAAACTTGTTTATCCCTATGCTATTTTGTACCAATTTGAACAAATTTGTGGTTTTTCTGGTCAAAAGATGTATTTAATATGAGGTTTTCTTCCTTGTGGTAAAGGTGTGTTGGTCACTTAGATACCTACTAATTTTACCCTTTAAATTTAAGTAGAGCATTTTTTAGTCATGGTAAGGCTATTAAGCAGTAATTGACGAAGCTCCTGAAATACTTATTTTAATTTTTTATTCATTGTTTTAACATAATGTCCTAACATAGCCAAATATTGCTTCACCATAAATTTAATTATTCTGATGTTTTCTTAACTTCATTTTTGAATCTTTTCGTCTTGTTTAATTTCATGTTGTAATTACCAAATATCTTCGTAGCATCATATCATGTATTTCAATGAAATGAGAGTATTTTGAGGGGAAACATATTTTACAGGATTAGTGAAAGATGGCATTTATATGAAGTACACTGTCTATTTTAATACGCTTCTCAATGGTTGCTCTATACACGGTGTTAAGGGACGTACTTGACTTACTTTAACCAGTGATTCCTGACATTATTTGGATTAAAAAATGTAATATATTTATGTTTTTTTCTACAAAATTTAGTGAATGTTGGATAGTAGGGAACGGGGTAAGAAGTTTGGCGGTTATTCGGCTGAGAGACCAGTGACAAAAAAAGTCTTTGGAAACATCACCGGAGACCAAAATTTCATTTACATTTTTTACTCCAAATAATTTCAGAAATCACTGGTTAAAGTGGGTCTAGTACGTCCCTTAACATCTTGTAATATTTAGAAACAGGCAAATTAAAGATGTTAGGTTAGCTTAGATTGGGTTAGGTTAGCATCCAAACTCAAACCACCACATTATGCTCTCAAGGCCGACTAGAGTACAAGCCCGGGCGCGCAACCGCCATATAACAAAGTCAGTGCTGTCGCTAAGTAAACTTCACTATTTAAAATCACTTAGTTTATTTAACATGCGATCGGTGAAATAATACACAAACCAGCAGTAACAACAAGCGATCAACGACAATCGCCGCCATTTTGCGACATCAACTCGTTGATCGATGGTACTGACTTGATCACGTGACATTTCAAAATCACGAGCGCATAATGTCTCATATTTTCCAATGCAGTATAATATATTATATAATCAATATATTACGGATATAAATATGTAACTGTGTACATATTATGTACAAGAGAAGTTTATACCAGAGAGAAAATGTAAAAATTGGAAATTCATGACATACGTTTGATATCAAACGGAGAACTTCAAAGATATTGAAGGAATTAATTAAATTTCAAGGGATAAATTTTCAAACTTCCGACCGAGTTATCCCTTAAAAGAATAAATGCACCAATCACCAGGTAGACGAAATGGTTCTGCGTATTTTCATCCCGAGACAAAATATCATACGGACACATCCCCCAACAAAATATCTACTAAAACCACCTAACCTAACCTAAGCCAATCTAACCTTACAAAAAATTGGACAAAAATAATACAAACATCATGTAAAGAGAATAAATTATTGTTGTCTGCATTATTTTTGTCCCATTTTACTATTTTTGAACATTTATTGTCTTTACATTTTTTGTCTTTGTAAAGACAATAAATTATTATTCAAAAATAGTAAAGTGGGACAAAAATAATAAGACGACAAAATGTATTGTCTGTACGTGATGTCTGTATTATTTTTGTCCCACTTTTTTGTTAGGTTAGGTTAGATTACAAAAAAATGGAACAAAAATAATACAGACATCATGTACAGACAATAAATTATTGTCGTCTTAATATTTTTGTCCCACTTTTGAATAATAATTTATTGTCTTTAATAAATTAATTAATTTAACAATAAATTATCGTCGTTTTATTATTTTTGTCCCACTTTTGAATAATAATTTATTGTCTTTAATAAATTAATTAATTTAACAATAAATTATTGTCGTCTTATTATTTTTGTCCCCCTTTTGAGTAATAATTTATTGTCTTTAATAAATTAATAAATTTAACAATAAATTATTGTCATCTTATTACTTTTGTCCCACTTTTGAATAATAATTTATTGTCTTTAATAAATTAATTAATTTAACAATAAATTATTGTCGTCTTATTATTTTTGTACCACTTATCTATTTTTGAATAATAATTTATTGTCTTTAAAGGATATCTGTATAAATGGAAAAGCACATTTCCAGAGGAAATACATTCAAATCGCATGAACGTGAGTTATTGTTTAAAAATTCTTTCGTATTCTGCATAATATTAACAAAACTCCATTAAAACTCTTAAAAAACTAATCGACGAAGTTTTACCATATGCCATGTGTGTATTTTAATAAAATACGTGGAAATGGTGATCAAATATCCCACAAGTACTACAAAGTAATTTCCACAAGCCAATCACAATATTACAAGGCACTCATAGGAATATAATCACACGCTTTGTGAAATCATTATTATTATTTGTTTAGTAAAATAGGCCGCACGCCCGCGCCGGGTGTGTTATTAATAATTTTCAAATTTCAAATTATTATTCCTCAAAACACGTATCATGTGAATGACTTGACAAACTACACCAAAACATGTTTTCAATGGCAAGTAATTGATAATTAGTATATAATAGCGTTCTGAGAGAGCAATTATCTTTCTGTACATAGACTGAGTCAATAACTAATCGACAAAATGTCAGATTCTTCAAAGAAAATAAGAGGCCTTCCAAAATATATAACACCGAGGAAAAACAAACGAAAAAAATATTTATAGAACTTAACCAAAAAACCATCACACCGTGGCAGAGAGGATGGACCGCCAAACAACTCATTTTTGGCACACACTCATTGCTTCATTCACATTCATACATCATCTCATGTATAGGGAGTTAAGGGAGGTACTTGATTCAACTGACTTGGTGTTTATGTAATTATTATTGGTATAACTACTTACCATATCAACTTCAGAGATTGGTCCCATACTTCTGACCTCAATGTTGACCTCGATGATTGCAGGTGGGCCTGAAAATAAAAATGAAATAAAACACCCTTTTAAGAAATACCATTTCCACGTGTTTATCTGTCCGTAATAATGTCTTTGTTTGCTGAAATGCAGATTTTAAGGTTTATGAATAATTATTTTATTTAGCAGGTAAAAATTATAATATGAAAACTTCAATAGTTCTATTTGAATATTATAGATGGCAGCACTCCCGTTTGTATCTATTAGGTGAAGCGAGTTTGTACGACAGATGTTAGCGTATTAATAATGTAGATATAATGCAAAAATCTATTCATTTTTCCAAAACATATTTATTTTGTCTCTTGCAATTACCAGAATATTTGGCAAAGCCAATCGATAATGGATTTATCGATAATGTCCGATAACTTGTCATCATTCCCGAGCATGACTGCAGATTGTTAACGAACAATCAACAGTTCACGTCAAATAAAGTAACGACACTTAGTTACTGTGAACTGTTGTTTGCGTGTTGGTTTTTTTACATTAGCTCCTCACGAGAGGTCCCGAGGAAAACAATTACCCTCGGGCTTACGTCTTACTTTGGGGATACTGTATGGAGGGTCTTTTTAGGGAATAAAGAAGAGGAAAAAGGTAAGATGGGTGGATAGAAATCTCGGGGTGAATACGTCCGGGAGTGACGGACGTATTAATCATTTCCTCCCACTGCAGTGCAAGGCGATGGGCCAAGAGAGTCCGGTTGGAGAAGACAAAAGGACCCCTTCAACCAGTTTCCCGATCTGGCCCGCCATGCCGTAGGTGGGCAAGCAAATCCGATACCAAAATCTGACAATCCTCATCCCATGAACGCCTGGCGAGTCACCTAACTACTTGGGGTACCCGCCACTCAAGTTTGTTGGCGATCTGCAGCCGACCTACATTATCGATAAAACCTTTAACGATCAACCATACTAGATACCCAGGCGTTCATAAAAGCGAAGAGATATCGTTAGAAAACGGACAGAGTGAAAATAGTCTTCAGTTCACAGTGGCGTATCTTGGTTCCCAAGAGCCCGGGCGGGCGGTGGTATTTTTCCCAGAGACGGTAAGTAAACGCTCACAAATCGTGACGAGGAATGGGGACGCTACAAAAATACCGAGATGTTTGGTTTCGTTGATCCAGATGCGATGCTGATTGAAGTGGTTTATTTTTATTCGAGAATTTTCTATTAGGCGCTGAGAAAATATGCCTGCCTAGGATGGTCTGCTGTCCGCCATCTATTTTGTATACATTTATCGTGGATCAGCTTGGCTAATTAATTGGCCTATTTTGATGAAAAAATACAAAAAAAAAATCGTATTTATTTCATTTACTTAAGGGTCTACTATTCGTATTTCGATCGATTTCTTACATATCTCCCTTAAACATTTGAAGTTTTTAAGCTCTTAAAAAAATATATGTTATTTTTGAAGATAATATCTAGAAGCGTTCCACGCCGAAACGCAAATTATATTAAATTCCCACGATAGAAAAAAATCGCAAAGTATGCTCCGAAAATTATTTTAAACAAGTCTATTTCTTTTATTTTACAAGTTAAATTTGTGAAAAAATTCACGATGTTTCTTTAAATGATACTTAAGATACGTTCCACAAGATTTTTGCTCTATTTTAAACGAGTCATGTTTTATTAAGCTTTTTCGCAATTTTCGCTGCTATTCTACGACTAAACATATTCGCGCTCTGTCCAACACTCGTAATTACATATCTCTCCATCTTCTTCTTTTTCAGCGCTGTGCGTTTCAAGAGTGCGGCCTTAAATATACGATTAAACCACTGTTATACGATATAACTTTAATTGCAATGATATCTTTTATTGCAACCCGAAAATATTCATTCAACTCTTTCCACAATTCCTTCTCTATTATAATTTTTTCTTCCTGTTATTTTCATTAATGTTATAAAAAGAATTACAAAAGAATTTATTACAGTAAAAATTAATGTACAAAGTATTGAAGCTAAATTTTCATAACGTTTTTTTTATTTGGTTTGTTTTGTGAAGGTCTTGCACGAAGCCAAATAAATGGATGTAATTCAATCCTTTGGAAATGAGTGGTTTTCGGTAGAAAATTTAGTCGCTTATTATGTTTTTATTAATGTAATGCGATACTTCTAGATTTTAAAGGGCAGAATTGTTATATAAATTGGAAAATCAAATTGATTTGGTAGTACGTAGACAAAGTTCAGTTAAATTTGCTTACATAATTAAAAATAATGGTAAATTATTGGGTTTTATGTACATTGTAAAAAAAGCCATCATGATACGTAGGTACCTAATTTAATCAAATGTAAGATAAAAGACACTGATGTCTACTGTAATTAAATTTTCTGCATAATATTTGTTGTTTTTCCAAAACCGGTTGGCTGTTTAACCCTCAGGCTAATTTGTTTGCTTTTCGGAACAACTCATATAGGTCTCATAGAAATGGTTATCTCCCTTATTATCATAGTGAGAAAAATGTTCTAATCGATGTTAGAAAGAGAAAACACTAAGCTTATATTCAAATCTAAAAGCTAACCACAGAGAAGTAAAATGTATCTACACCTTTATGAATTAAAGTTTCGGATCGCAACTTGAAAAAACATTATGAAAATTCGGGATTTTTTTTATTAATTATGTTTACATGAATTTATAAAACAATGAGATGACAACAACTTTTATAATAGATATGTTTGTCAAAAAAAAATGTGTACATATTTTCATTAATTTTAGTTAGAAAAAAAGTAATGTGATCCATTTTAATTTTTTTTAACAAAATTTATAAATTAAAAAAATTATATGTTTATTTCGAATTAGAGATTTTGAAAATGTATTTTATCATCTTTCAAAGGCAGTTATAGTTTTGGGTACGTTCAGAAATATTCTATTTATTTGGATTTTATAAAGGGGAAATATTTTGCAGCATTGACAAAATATGGTCGAAGCCTGATAAAGGGGTTAATATAAATGGATTAATTACAAAACTATTTTTACAAAACAATAAATTTAAAAATCTATGAGATACCCGTATGCATTTGCATCTAGGTCATAACGAAAATAATTTATACATTTATTTGAAGATATTGGAGATGTCAACATTCAACATTCCATTTTGATATATGTTGTCCATTACTATCGTATCCATACTAGTAGATCTAAAAACAGTAGACCTCGCGTCCAAAAAGCATGTTTCTAAATATAGCGTGTTTTAATTTAAAACCAAAATTTCCTCTGAAATCATAAGGTTTTTAAGTAGGTATTTGATTACCTATTTAATTAAAAAAAAACGGCGATATCACATTGCCGGCCTTGGTTGGGGATAAGGCTGTCGACTAGCGATCCGGAGTTCACGAGTTCGAATCCCGGCGTGCGCAAGTACATTTGATTGATTTATTTCGCAATTAAATCATTAAAAATTATGTAAGGTATATTTGCAGCACGTCCAAAATCCAGAGTGGAAAATACTCCCAGTATCGCTCTGGTGTAAAACTACCATTCAGAATTAAAATGGCTTTTACCGTGTTTGGTTACTAGATCTGAATAGACAGGTTCCCCACCTTCCTCTCCCCTATCTTTCACCCCCCCTCACTTACCTTCAGCCTCACAACATACCCCAATTGGGGATGCCCTACTCTCACTGGCTCTAAGCGGTTGAGAGCAGCTAGGACTCTTGTGCGGTATTCACACAAACAAAAATGAATCTTTTCTGAACCATAACGGCCACCATCTTGATCCGGAACCGGAACGTAATAAAAAAATGTACAAATGCCAAATGGTCGAATTAAAACAGTACTTCGTTATGCTCAGTTAACAAGATGTTTTTAATGTAAAGTGACATTTTGTAACGACCATGCAACTGTATGAAAGAGACAGCATTAGAGAGCGAGAAAAAAATAAGATAAAAAGTGTCAAGGGTTGTGTAATTTCTCTTCATCGTCACCTCTTACTTGAGATAATTCTGGAGGTAATTTTTCACACACGAGATTCTGAGGAAAGGAAGGAGAGGAAGCTCTAATATGGAAAAAGATATGGAGGGTATGGTAGGAATCGGGGCGTCAATCTGTCCAGAAATGACGGACGTATGAATCCATTCCTCCTACTGCGCGCAAGGCAAGGGGTCGAGAGTTTCCAGCTGGTTATATCTCCTTCAACCAATCTCTCCCGATCCGGCCCGCCATGCAAACAGTTGACAAACGCATTCGCCGCCAAGACCTAGACAAACCTCACCCCATGAGCCCGGCACCCCTAAAACCCACAAAACCCCCAAACGTATGCGCCGTGGGTGACCATGCGCAGCGGTATACCTGTATCCCAAATTTATTTCATTCTACTGACTGTTAATATTTGCTATCCCAATTATACATTGAATGGACATTACACATTTACATTCATTTACATTTGTCATTCGTTCAAAAAAATATGCATTAATACAAGATGTTAGCAACTAGGCGTTAACGAAAATAAGTTAACATAATATATTATAATTATTTGGACATATCAAACATGTAACATCACGTGAGCGTTCAACCATGTCTTCCGCGTCAATTCCACCGTGTTCAAAATATACCCGTTATACTCGTGTGTTTATTTTTCTCAAAGTGCAGTCACCAGTGACTTGGCAATATTTGCAATGTCGTGTTTGGTTTTGCGAAGATACATTCCCGCGGGAGCCGATTGTTGAAACGAATTTCTATAAGTGCCAACAATGCGCAGGGAATATCAATTTAAAGAGAGTCTAATGAAAATTGGAATCGAAGTCGGAGATTCGGTTCGCTTGCTAGGAAAAGCTTTCATAAGGAATTCTAAAATTTTGATGCTATATCAGTACAAACGTATACGTCTTTTTAAGTTTTTTTTTTAAAATATGAATTCCGCACAAGGGTCACAACTGCTCCCAACCGCCTATGACAGGAAGTGATGGGAACGAGGTGAGTGGGGTAGTACCGGGCTATTCAGATCTAGTCATCAAACACGTCTAAAGCCATTTCAAGCAACGTTTTAATTCTGAATGGATGTCATACACCAGGGCGATACTGAGAGTATCTTAATAGGTACTACGAAAAATTACGATCTTACTAAAAATAAACTTTTTAAATTTTAAAAAACTGATCTGCTGTTATTTGTCAGCGCCCTTGAGATGATTTTTCACTAAAATGGCGCTAAAAAAATTATTCAAATATTTTTTAAAATTATTGTTATCAGCTCTATAACATTTCAAACACGTTTAGTATAAAGCCGTAAAAAAACACGTTTTGTAAATGTTTTTATTTATTTTTTATTGTTTTAAGTTCAATTTATAAAACTCCATATCAATTTTATTTTTTTTTAATTTATAATAAAACTAATATCTAATTTAAAAAAACAACTTTATTTATAAACAATTTAAACTGTTAAAAAACATGTGATATTATTTTATATAAAAACTTTTAAAAAGGTTAAATTTATCCAATGTTCTATATAAAAGAAGTGCCGTTAAGGTGATCCCCTTGTCCTGGAGAAATTCGATATCGGAATCCACGCCGCTTTTTGAGAGAGATTTAAAAATTATTTAGAAGAAGTTTTGGATTGAGAGTTGTTTTTCGTAGGTTGATTTAATAGACGTCTGTAAAAAAACATAAACTCGTTTTTTACGCACTGTCTATTACAATAACAGGAAATTTAAAATCGATTACACGGAACCAAGCGACGTGGAGTCCAGAGACGTCCACACACCCTCGTGTAGAGTCGGTAACCAATACAAAATGTACATGTAGTCTGCGGTGTTTATGGTTTAATTCTCAAATCCTAATTCGTTGAACACCCACCACTTTGATTCATGCCGAAAACAACAGCGCGAAATTGCATTGTTTTGTTTTATTTTGTGAAATTAAGACACAAATATTAAAATGTTAAGGAACTTACTTCATTAGTTGGAGATTTTGGCACTCGAAAGTATTTTTTACAGGCCTGATACTTTTTTTCCAGCTTAGAAAAGGACTTATTAAAAATTACTCGATTATTTTCAAATCCAAGATGTGTTTTACTTGCAGTATTTATTGAAGTATCTATGCCCAATATTTCTAAGCCGTCAAATTTTCAAACCAAAATCGCACGATTTTGTATGATTTTGCATTATTTCGCATGGTTCTGTGTATAAAAAGGGTCACAAAAAGTAAGCAGCCAAAAACACGCATTTACCTGCTTTTTAGTTCGATCCTGAAATAATGTTAATTTGTCCGACCCTTTTCAGTACGAATTATTGATCAACGCAACTATTTTGGGCTGCCAACCTAATTTTTAATGATTATTGAAATATTATTTAAACTGCCTTATAAAATAAACTAGAACAGATTTTCACAATTAGCAAATGTACACTTTTCAGAAATTTTTTAAAGCGGGGTTAAGAGTTGATGTTTTCTTACCTCCAAAATCAGGTCTAACACTGTTGTCATATCCTCTCAGTAATCCATCCAACAGGTCCGAAATGTTCTTGTGGTCGTTCATCTGCGCCGGCGAAGCGGGGAGAGGCATTGACAACAGAGCTGCGGCCGCTACGAGCAACGCCGGGCACGTGCTGCATCTAGCGCGCCGCATGTTGAGAACTATTGAAAAAATAAGGCACATTTTCATAACGTATCGAAGGTAACAAACATTACACTTTTATTTTTAATTCGCTAAATTTCTAGTTTGTTAATAAAATTTCGAGTGGATATTCTTTCGTTATTGAAGGGATAAACCGTTAAAATTTTTCGTATTAGAATTATTCGTATTAGTAAAGAATTCGATACAAATTTTTGTCGGGACCCTCGCAGAAGTGGAATGCGCTTATGTAAAGCGCACACATCAGTTTTCTTTCAAATCAGTATGGTAGTTGAAGTTCAAAAATACATTTTTACGGGAGGTAGGTACACAATTTTCATAAATATTTGTTTTTTGGTGAATAACTTTCCAGCGTTTATAATTTAATCAAAATTTAATGAAGTCTAAGAAATATTATTTAGTATAGTAAAATGACGAACGATGTGGTCTACGTGTAAGGCTTTTGACTCGCAATCCAAAGGTCGCGGGATCGAATCCCGGCGTGGGCAAATGAATTAATTTGTTTTATTTCACAATTCACTCATTTAAAATAACATATATGCGGCACGTTTACGAGTGGAAGAAACTCTCAGTATCGCCCCGATGTAAGAGCACAATTCAGAATTGAAACGTTGCTTGAAATGGCTTTAGCCGTGTTTGGTGACCAGATCTGAATAATCAGGTACTTCCTCACCTTTCTCTCCTCCATCTCCTTCCCATTCCCGCTACTTTCAGTCTCACAACATACTCCAATTGGGGATGCAATAGTCTCCAGACGGGAGCAGCTGAGACTCTTGTGAGGTGTTCACATAAAAAAAGTACGTCTATACAGATTCGTCACATTCTCGGGAACATTGCTTACGTTGGAGGACCCACAAATGTCGAAATCAATAAATATATGTCCTACAATAAATAACAGTAAAACACGAAACATCTTCGATCTCTCGTGTGTAGGATGAACGAAGTGTGTATGAAGAATGCGATAATGATGAATGTAAGTAAGCCTAAAGTCATAAGTTTGAAAGAGAGAGAACGAAAACAATGTTGTGAATGATGAATACTTGGAGCAGGTGAATGAATTTGTGTATCTTGGAAGCATGTTTACGAGAGATGATGAGAAAAGTTTAACGGAGATTGAAAGAAGGGTAAGTATATGCATGTAACTCCATTAATGCAGGATTTCTTGCCGTTGGCGTTAACAAAAAAAACTGTCCAAATAAGCGAAACTAGCAGTCCACAATAGAGTGCTGGTATCTACCCTGATGTATGGCAATGAGACATTGGTTGATGTATGGCATTAAGAAACTGGCAGAGGAAGAATGAAAGTTGGCTAAATGTTGTAGATATGAGGCGCGTGTGCGGTAAAACCATGCATGGTCGTTTGAGAAATCTGGAAATTTGCAAATTGAGTGGAAATGTGCAAATAATGCAAGGCTGATGTAAGCATAAGTGAAAGCAGAATATATGATGCCAATCTGATTGGTAGAAGAAGTCGGAGACATCCGAGGAAGACAAGGCACGATCAGGTGAATCAGATACTTGAATCGGGCATCCGATCAAGAGTAATTTTTTTTTATTTATTTATCTTCGCATGTTTACATTGGGTTTTTCGATGCCTGTCTCCCTAGGATATACCTGTGTCGAGACAGCCTTAGAGGTACATAAATAGACATATTAAAGGAACATATTTGGTAGTTTCAAGAATATTTAAGGTTAAATACATATTAATTTGAATACAATAAAAATAGAAATCAAATTTGACATGATTCTATTTCTTAATTTATTTTATATGGATTAGGTCATTTGTAAATTGTTATTTCTGTCTGTGTGATTTATTTTACAGATGTTTGCAGTAGTGTGGCGTCCAATACTTACAATCCATTGCTTTGAATCTTGTTTATGGTTAATAGAAGAATATGTAGGAGACAATGCATTAATGTGAATGATCCAAAGAGTGTGTGCCAAGACTGAGTTGTTTAGCGGTCCATCCGCTCTTCCTACCCCTGCAGTTAATGGCTTGATGGTTAGTTAATTATTTAGTTACATTCCCAATGAGTTAAAACAAACTCATTGCACGCTTTTGTTTGTATTTTCTTTTATTTCTCCATTGCCCTGTTCATTTTCCAATGTGATTTGATTAAAACTCAATGTTGTAAGTAGTGAATGAAAGCATTTAGTCTCTATTGTGTTTTGCTTTGTCTCGAACAAGTTTCAATAAAACCAGATTCACAAAGAATAACGCTTTAATCAACGATAGTTTTTCCTTTCGGTTTCCGGCGGGACAATAGACAACTGAGCTAACTAATACCTTTGTCGATGGCGCTTTGTGAAAAATTAGTTCAAGTGGCACTTCCAGTTGGTTTACTTTATGAAATGCACGCCATTAAAAGCGGGAAAGTCCGCCATTGAACGCTAATTTGAAAAGAAAAGCGAAAAGGTTGTGCGAAAGAAAGAAGAAATAATAAAAATTAGTTTTATGTAAGTCTACACCTGTAATAATGTGTAAGTTAGTATTCTTGACTACGGAGGTCGCGTGTTCAAATCTAGGGGTGGGAAAAAATTGATCAATTTGGGTTGTTTAACAATTAATTTATTAAAAATAATATGTTACAAAATATATTTCCGACACATTCCAGAGTAGATTCTTTCAGTATTGTTCTGGTGTAATTTAAAAAGTAACGTTTTTTTTTATTTATAACTTAAGAGTGAATAACCGGACAAAACCGAAAATATGTCATTTTTAAATCAAATTTTAGACGTATTGACTCTTTTTCACAAAAAATTATAAATTGTTTTCGAAAGACTGTTCTTTTATCTAGTAAAGCTATTTTTTAAATTTTGAGAAAACATGTTTATTTTTAGAACAATAAGGTTTTACCGTAGGTCGTTGGCAGATTTGTTAAATTTTCAAACAAAATTTTGTATTATTCTTCAGGCAGAGAGGTAGCAAAATTATAAAAAATGCGAATAAGAAAGTTCAAATAAACAAATTTGTGTAAAGTTAAAATACAAATTGCTTATTTACGGCGGAACTAAAAATTGTCGATTATATAGTTTAATTACTGCCCAAAAATGCATATTTAACGATATTTTATTTTTTATTTTGTTTTTCATTGTATTTTAAAAATAAATATAGTAAAATAATTTTTTCATTGTTTTTCATTTACTCACAAATAATTCCCCAAGTTGCCTCTAAAATCGTGAAACACTAAAATCTTTAATGGCCTATGTCTTATAATTTAAAGCAAAAATAAATAAAGTAGCTGACGTACGTACTAGATATTTATTACACCTTGTGATTACAAAAATAATTTTTCATTTTGGTCGGATATTCTGATCTCAAATCCAGAATTAAGATTTGTATGAAACCGCGGTATGAGGCCGCGCAAACGTTCCACTTAAAACTGACATTTACAAACATATTTACAGACAGACAAATTGCAAAACGACGGTTAAAGTTAAGACAGGACTTCGTTACACTCAGTCAATTACTTTCTGAACCACCAGCCAATCAAGACTGTTTATATTCCTCGCCTTGCGATTTGCGACATCCCACGGAGTCGGCTGCGACTGTAGCAATCGTTGGTGGTATTCATAGCTTCGTGGGTCCCCCCGTACCCCGGCAGTGCGTGATAATTGAGTTAAGCTGAGCTTACGAAGCCATATTCCTCCGTTGATTTGTTAGCGTAGGATTCAAGAGTGACTTTCTAAAGCAAATTAGTCATGTGTATTGCAAATTAGGCTACACGCGGCTTCCGCTAGGCATTTCAAATGATTTTCTCGTAATTTCGGGTAATTTTCGGGAGATTTGCTTGACTTACCATGGAAAAGTACTAGTTACGAGTTACGAGTAGTCGCATTTAAGATGATATTCAAAAGAATTCATAATCTACTTTTTCATAGATATCATCCAGGGTGTAATTATTTTAAGGAAAAACGCTTTTTACAAGTTATGCTTTAAAATATTAAGATGAATTATTTGATTGCGCCCGTACATATGCAATGTGAATATGAATAAATAATTTTGTCAATATACAAACTCAAACCTTTCAAGAAAGGCTAACACGAATACAATATTACATCGGGGATTCATTCCCAGAGAAATGGAATTTATGTATGTGTACTGACGTATTGGATCAGATATGCTTTGTGTCATTAAGAGATAACGGATCTCAAATTTTTGCGACATTAATAAATACTCTTTGAAAGTATCATTATCACATTTGTGTACTATAAATATGATATTATAATATCAAATCACACTATCACTCCTGATCATGGAAAAAGTATCTCACTCCTGATTGGAAAAAGTATCTCATATAAAATACCTGGGGGTCCTAATTGATCACCATCTTCGTTGGGATCAGCACTTAGCCAGTCTAACTCCCCGAATTCGCAAGCTCTCTTATGTTTTTCGAACTCTAAGAAATATACTTACTCCTATAACACTAAAAACGGTTTACTATGCTCTCTGCCAATCCCAGTTAGCATATGGCATCATAATTTGGGGCGGCTGTGCTCTTAATTTTATTGATCCTCTGCAAAAAGCCCAAAAAACGATTTTACGTGCTATCAACAAGCGACCAACAAGATATTCCTCCAATAGACTCTTCACAGAATATAATGTCTTAAACATACGGCAACTTCATCTAAAATTTACACTAACACATTTCATGTTCAAATACAAGAAAAAAACTCTTTTACATCACAGTTACACCACCAGAACAATAACCAAACGACACTACAATGTTCCTACACTACGCACCACATCAGCTCAAAGACATTTCATGTACCTAGCTCCTAAAATGTTTAACCTTCTCCCCGAGAACCTAAAATCCGAAACCCAACCCCATATCTTTAAAAAAAAATTATCAAAATGGATCCTTACATTCAGTAACGATGATGAGTAAAAATTTGATATTTTAATTGAATTGTAATATAATTGATACAACTTGTAACATAAATTAATTTAATGTGTTAATTAAATTACTAACTTAATTTGTTACTAAATATGTTACTTAAACTACTTAAATGAATTGCATAAGTTAATAGCTGTACACTGTACCTACACAATCTGTAAACTTCATCCGCCATAACACAGGGACATCCCTAGCATGGCGGATGAATTAACACAATTTTTTGTTCATTGTATAAACTTCTTTTAATAAATAAATAAATAAATAAATAAAAATCATGTATCCTGATATGTGAATGTTTAGTTCTGAAACAGCTTATAAACTAAAACCCATTTTCCCAAAGTCCTTGCATCTCTAATCATCTCCAATTGTCTTGGTCCTTCCATGAAAGGCCCTACTTAGGATAAAAAGAAGATTAAGATGATGCCTACCTACTTGCTAATGCTCAGTATTATTGCACAAAATCGAAAATTACCCACATTTAATTCACTCGAAAATCATCGTGAAACTGATCATATTTCGCTTTTGAAATCTCGCCTAAAAGTCGTAAAACCTTACTAATTAATACAAAAGTGACGGTAAAGTGTAACCACCTTTGTGCTATCATCTTGGAAGACCAGCCATCATCAATATTGGAGCATCTGACCACAGAAAAGATAGGGCTTTCTCCTTTCAAATTGCCGAATCCTGTGACTGATTTTAAAGAACGCTATCAATTGTCTTGCATCATACAAAATAAAGATTTACAGTCCATCCTCTCTCGTATCACAATATCGTTCGTTGACAGTGAGATTGGCGCAATTAATATTAAACAATTTTTGGTCTTGTCAGACATTTAAAAATAGTGTTCTTTGTTCAACTCCATGAGGAGGTAAGGATGATATAAAAATAATTACGCATATTGAATACGTGTGGGGAATTTAATGTATAATTTTTGCACAATAAATAAAGAAGTAACTTGTACAATCAATCTACGATAGTAGATATTCGGGAAAAGTAATACGTTGTTTTATTCAATTGACTATATTCCCACCACTCCTGCAAAGCCCTCACTGCTTTTACAAGATGAACTCTACCTTAACAACTCAGGGATTAAGGTGTCCATGTTTGCCGGCGTCCTATTGAATTTATAGTATTTGTGTGGGCTCCACTCAGTGGCGTAGCTAGCATGGGTGGCACCTGAGGCGGATAACGTGGTGTCACCTCAAGAAAGAACGCGGTGTCACCCCCCACCCCCCATTAAAGTTGAATTTGAGATATTCAAAACGCAAATTTCAACTTCATAAAAAATAAAAACATTATTAGCTTGTCAAATATGTAAAACAAATTTTCGAATTCCTCAAAATTACTTTTTATTTATTATTTTTCCTTCATTTTTTATTTATGTTCACATAACAATGAAATACTGAAAAAAAACCCTTCAGATGATTGATCATTTTTTCAGCCAGTTATCGATCGATTCTATTTTATTTGTATGCGGGTTTTGCGTTTATCAGTTATCGTTTATTAAAAAAAAAATTAACTATCCAATCCACTTAGGTGCCTTGTTTTTCGAAAGACGTCTTTCAACACTTTTAAAAGCACTAACAAAATAACAGCTTTTTCAACAACCAATAGGTAATAATTCCCTTCACGAGTTCATGTCAATCACAATGTACAATAGAAATAAGAATGACACAGGTGACAAGCGAGGAATATTTCAGGGAAATTCCCGACCGAGAAATAGGGCTAGGAACGAAAATAGAACAACAGAATCTTTGGGGAATCCCTGACCGACCAAGCCATAGCGCTACGAAAATATAAATAACAGACCGTGTTCACGTGTAAAATATTTGTGTGACAAAATTCTACCTTCGTAATTTTTTCCCACGGTCGCGGGCGGTCCGGGGCGAACCGCCCCCGCCGCCCCCCTTAAGCTACGCCACTGGCTCCACTAACTTGTCCCATACCACATTGATTATGGATAATAAATAAGATAATAGATCTAGCAAGAAACCAACTTAAAAAATTGTACTTCATTTTGATAGAATGTATCTATGTTCAATTATTTAAAAAAAATGTTACTTTTTTACAATATTTCATTAGGTAGCACTATTAATTCAGTGTGTAATATGAATCGTATTCCATTGAAAGATGAAAACTCTTTGAAATACAATTGAAAGCGAATACTTACCTGCAGCAGATTGCAACTTGACAGAAACTAATTAAAAACAACTCTAATTGGTTTCTTTGAAACTTTAGAGAACTATTTCCAGAAATATAGATATTCTGTTAACCTTGTCTTTATTAAATTTAACACAGCATGCTTTGGTTTATGCCAGTTCAAGTGAAATTAAATGAAAACATCGTAGTAAATTGTAGTAATCGTAGCCATAAAATTGTATTTTTAAAAGACGTTTCATTCATACATTCCTAGCGAAAAAACGCATTTTTTAGTAGTTTACGCTTACATCTATACTAATATTATAAATGCGAAACTGCGTGTGTTTTTTTACGCTTTCACTCATAAACCAATAAACCAATTTTAAAAATTCTTTCACCAATAGAAAGCTACATTATATGCGAATAATATAGGCTGTATATAATGGTAAACTATGGCTTTATGAAATTATAAATATATTTATATATTATACGTTTTCTGTCGCTAACAAAAGCGAGTTATTGCTAACGTCAGAAAACAAATCGTTGGCGTGAAAACGATGTTTTGTACGCGCATAACTTCCAACCGACTGCACCAAATTAGATAATTCTTTTTTTTTTGAGCTCTGGCATTATGAAATTTAGGTGGCACGCGAGCTGTTTGAAAACTGAATGTACCGGGAATGAATGTATGGAATGCGGGAGGAGGGAGAGGGGGATGGAGGGGGGGGGGGTAATTGATAAGTGCAAGGGCTACAGTAATTTCCCCCTAATACCATGCCAGCGAAGCCGCGGGTAAAAGCTATTTTTTTATAAAGCAATTAACACATTTATTTTAATTTTACTCATGCGAAACGATAGGAATAGTTTTTACAAAGTATCTATTTCGTATTAATAATCTGAAAGATTGATCGAGTTAATGATTTCATATTAAGCTTCGCTTTAATAAGTCCAAGAAATAATTATTAACGCCAGAGAGGATCGAGTAAAAACTTTTATAAACGGAACAGATTTGTCGCTAGAATTGCCGCCATGTTTAATCTTGTTATGAAGTGACTTTTGCCGGAAGATTCCGCTTCGAATGATTTAAATTTGTTATTAGGTCATTAGTATGGCTGATTTAAAAAAATGTAATTATATCTGTTAAAAATTAGTTGTATTTGCATTGATTGTGTCCTGCCATACGATATCAAAATGAAAACATGCCGTTGGAACTTATAGCATAAGTTAAACGAAGCGTTATTTAAATAATTTAAGCGCATTACGAAGTAACACAGTAGGGAAGTTTTACCATATTTTGGATCTACGTATTTTGTCCTTCAGGCTTGAAATCAAGTAATGCTCGCATGTTGACTTCATTAGTTCGTGTGAGAAGAGATACGGATTGAGTTAAATCCCGAGCATTGTCATGTCATAATTACCTGCATTCTGTTGAAACTTCTGTTGATCTGACTACAACTCGACATCTTAGCTGGCTTCGTGTGGTAAGGTGATAAGCCTGTATTCCTTCACATAGTTAATAGTATCATATCTTGTTTGGCAAATCCATGGACAAAACATTGTATGACTTTGAATGGGATGGTCCGATGCTCTGTAGGTAACCCGCCTGCACAGCGCGGTGTAAACTGTGCGCCCTAAAGTTTAAGTTAAGTCTATTATCTCTATTTTTATGTTACATATTCAGAAGAATTATTCCACGGGCTGCTACTTCTATTAATCTTTTGTATAATGTTAATGTAAGTACTTGCATACTGCTTACTATCGCCGTATGCATGGACATTGGAGGGTCTAGAGTCGTTCATATAAATGTAGATGCGTTCAATAAAAAAAGTAGAGTCTTGACGTGTGCGGTGAAGGAGGAAACCATGTTTCCTTATAACGCCGCGCGCCGCGCCGTTGGGAAAGTGGTGGGGTCCCCTCCAATGCATGACTTTGAAATTAATCTACGATTGTTATATTCACAGAAAATCCAAGTTCTAGTGTTCATTGAACCGGAGTTACACACAGTATCAAAATAGAAATTAGTATTTTTAATAAAACACACAGACTTCACCGTAAACGAGGCTTTTTCTATGCATTATTATGTATTTTTTATACCGGATTCCTCTTGGACGTACACAGGATAAATTCTAATGTTTGAATAATATTTAAGAACTAAAGAATATGCAGGAAATAAAACAAAATCAAAAATTTTTGTGTCGCAGTATTCCTATCCTATCTGTTAGCTCTAAGAGATGCAGCAGAAATGAACCAATTCAGCAAACAAACTGGGGTTACGCTTTGTCTACGCGAGTCTAGATCTTATTCACCCCGTCTGATAGTATTGATGCTACCGCTAGTTTTCTGGCAAACTAGATTACCGACACTGTGCGAGAATTAGTGCCTAGTTTCGAGTCTGGCGCGCCTCCTGTTCCTTGAACCAGGGTTGGACTATTCAATGGGCAAATGGTGTATTTTGGTAGACAAGAAATTTCTATAAATAATCGATTGCACTGCTTTCCAGTAGAAATAAATCATTAATTTTTAAATAATTCTTTTCATCATCTAATTTATGTTCTTATTTAATATTCCTATTTTTTTTAAACAACGCCTGTCCCATTTCAGTCACGGTGACAATTGTAATAGTGTAGATTTGTGCAAAATTATTAACGAAGCCTTTATCATTTCAGTCCAAAATCTTTATTTTAATAAGGAGATTGTAGGTTAGAATAACACTCTATAATTGCATTACGCTAGACTTTGATTAGACTAATCTAAGTCTAGCCTAATGCAATCTAGAGTTTAGGTTAGGTTAGGTTTACACAAACAAAAGCTAATCTATTATAATTGTCACCATGACTGAAATGGTATAGGCTTTGTAATTGATTTTGGACAAACACTTTGGGAGGCGGTATAGGTACCGCCGTATTGTATAACCAATACCTCTGCCTTAGGTCACTCCTGGTGGTTCGCTACGTTTGGTGACTTAGCAGGGTGCCCGGATTCATGGGGTGAGGTTTGTCAAGGTCATCTGCTGCGCAGCTGGCCGGATAGAGAAAGACTGGTTGAGGAGGACTTTTGACCTCTCCAGCCAGAATCCCTCGACCCATTGCCTTGAACCTCAGTTGAAGGGATGGATTCGTCCGCCCGTCACTCCTGGACACGCTGACCCCACCTATTACCTACACACCCCTCATATCTTTTCCTTCCTAGAACTTCCTCTTCTTCCCTTTCTTAAAAAAACCCTCCCACACAACATCCCCTAAGATGACATAGGCCCTGAGGGAAATTATTTTTCTCAGGGCCTCCTGGGTGGCTGTAAAAAAAAAACTAAAAAGCAGTTTTATTTTTTTTTATATGAATACCGTACAAGAGTCCCAACTGCTCCCGTTCGGAGCCAGTGAGACTATGGCATCCTCAATTGGGGGAATGTTGTGAGGCTGAAGGTAGTGGGGAGGGGAAAGAGATGGGGAGGAGGAAGGTGGGGAAGTACCTGGCCATTCAGATCTGGTCACCAAACACGGCTAAAGCCATTTCAACAAAGTTTCAATTCTGAATGGTAGTCTTACACCAGAGCGATACTGAGAGTATCTTCCACTCTGGAACGTGCGCAAATATACTATATATTATTTTAATTGAATTCATTGTGAAATAACACAAATCAATCAATTAAAATTTATTTGCCACGTCGGGATTCGATCCCGTGACCTTCGGATTGCGAGTCAAGAGCCTTATCGCTAGACCATACCGGCCGTCATTACGTTATTGCAATAGTTACGCTTCACAGTGACTAATGGTTAAGTCTTTGTAAATACGAGGCCGGGTGGTTAAGATCCGACTTGTTTGTGGTAAACAAATGGAATACAGTTATAAAGGTTTTTTTTATCAACGTTCCAACTTTTTTATTTCCCACACACTTTTCCTCCTCACTTCCTTTAGCCTCAAATATACCCCAAAATGGAATGTCATGGTTCCACGGGCTCCGAGCCGCCAGGACTTGTGTGGTATTTCATAGAAAAGTAAACAGCAAATTAATTCCCAAGCCCAGTAAAGTTTACCAGTCCCTCTCAGAGTCTATCCGCGCCAGCCCGCGCTGCACCTCGGTAATTCGCGAATTGTCTAATTCCATCAGGCCTTCTTCGAGAGGGCCGACCTATATCTCATATTTCCATCTGAATAACTCTCCAACTCCTCGCGGAACTATCAGCAGGATTCCACAGATCGGGTTTGTTCAACCCAACCAAATGAAATACACTGCAAAGTAAACTAGTAAGTAGTACTGTGAACTATAGGCCTCGCGTTCTTCTAATTTTCTCTTGGGGTTTTATCTTTTCTTGTAAAGCATTATTTTTACTTAAATTTATCTTTGTACCATTCAAACGATGTTTATTTTTTCAAGTTTATCGTTTGGTTTAGTTTATCACTTATCATGTAAAAGCCCACCAGGGCGTTGAAAATTAATAAATAAAAAAATAAAAACAGGTAAGTTTTTAGGTTTTCACGGCCAAAAGTATTTTTGTTATTTATTTTTGGGTGTTATGCCGTGTTTCGCTACCTTCTTCTTTAGCCAACGTTTCGGACACTGTAACGCTGTCCGAAACGTTGGCTAAAGAAGGAGGTAGCAAAACACGACATAACACCCCAAAAAAAAAAAAAAAAAACAGCATTTAAAGAAACACTGTGAATTTTATTAGGCCGGATCGGGAGAGACGGGTTGAAGGAGAACTTTCGATTTCTCCAGTCGGACTCTCTTGACCCATTGCTTTGCACCGCTATGGAAGGAATGAATTCGCACTTCCATCACTCTGGACACATTGACCCCCAGTTTCCCTCTCATACCTTTATCCTTTCCAGAACTTCATCTCCTTTCTTTCCCCGAAAATACCCTTCACACAGCATCCCCAAAGATGACGTAGGTTTCGAGGGAAATTGTTTTCCTCCTGGGCTTACTGTTTGGAGCTACTGTGAAAAAATCTACTGAACAATGTATGCATTAAAATTACTTGCGTTTTAATTTCGATTCCATATAATATTTACTAAAGTCTGCATACAAATAAAATATTATGGATCTTTATCATCGATGTACCTAGGCGCTTATTAATACCTCGTTTTTAAAATAAATATTTTCTATAGCAAAGGTCCCATATTACCCATTATCTGTTACACATATTAGACATATTACACATGTCCCATATTACCCATTAATATTATAAGAAGCAAGTTACAACGCAGTCCCCTTCGAATGCTCCATGATGACGTAGATACGAGCTATGCCTGGGAATACTATACTAAATTTATCATTAAAATAAAAAAAAGTTACAAGATCATCAGGGGATGTTACATTTTTGTATGTTATTCAAATAAAAAAGGATTTAAATTAAATTATATGAGAGTTCGAAGCAGCTTTCGATACGTGTTAAGAAAAATATTTGTTTTCCTGAGAGCAACTTTCCCATAAATTTAAATGATATTTCAACATGGCGTCACGTACGTCATATTTGATCCCTCAAGTAACCCGGACAACTTGAGCAGATTGTTCCGGCGGACAGGGATTATCCTAAGCTGCGGCCGCGGCCTAATGCTGGCCATTGGTGTACCGTACAATACAGAACAACTCAACTAACCCATATCAGCCATAATATCACTGCCTAGTGGCATCCAGTTGTCATTCAGTTGTTGTAAAAACGGGTTTCTAATTATGATAAAATATCTTTCAACACAATCATGTAGGTAGTAGGTAGGTGTTTACGTTTATTTCCGCACTTTCCTTTTCTCCATCTCCCTCCCCTCCCCACTGCCAATATACACAATATATATTCACAATATACCCCATTTGGAGATGCCTTAGTCTCACTGAAGACGGGAGCAGCTGGGATTCTTGTGAGGTATTCAAATAAAAAGGCGTGGTTTAGATGATGTCGGTGTATATGTTAGTAAAGATAGTTATATTTAGCTTGTGAGGTGTCTCAACAGATGTCAGTTAAGTCGGTTAGAAGAGTAACGACTATCGTCGTTCGTGTCTAACGCACGAACGGTCACGGAAGTAACCTATAATACACGGTGGACAGCCGGAGCTCAGTGTCGGGTTTCTGACTTCAGAATTACTTAGAGTAGCGGCTGTCAACCTTTTTGAGACCGCGTACCCCTTGACTCCTACTACAAATTTACCTAATACCCTCTATCTATCTTGTGTGCACGTGTAATGAAAGACGAGTTTACGGCGAGAAAGACGTATAATCGGTACCCACATAAAATATATTTGGTGTCATCGAGCTGCGAAAAATGTCTTTCAGAACAATGTGAAAACTACCTTATTATATATATATGTACTTCAATATTATATATGTTAAAGTGAGTGTGTTTGTTTGCTTCACGCCTAAACCAATAAGCCGATTTTAAAAATTCTTTCACCAATAGAAAGCTACATTATCAGCAAGTAACATGAGCTGTATGTAATGGTAAGCTCTGACGTTATGAAATTTGTATAAATGAAAATGTGTGCATTTCATATATTTTAGCGGCAGGGGTTCGCGGAGAGTGAGTGAGTGAGTGAATTAATAAGTGGTATTACCACCTAATACCATGCGAGCTAAGCTGCGGTTACCCGCTAGTTAGCCAGTTTTAATAATAATTTGTAAATGTCCACGACACACTGATTTTTTACATGGATATTAATTTCTCGATAGGGTTTTCAAAATTCGAATTAAAAATATCACTATTTTTACTATGGTCATTAGGCACATGCAGAATTGGCTAGTTGAACAAAATGACTTGATTCGAGGGTACCAAATAAATAAGACAATATTCAAATCCCCATGAGATAATAACAGTCATGAGCTTCTACGTGTAAATGAAACAATTGTATCTTTTCTTAAAATATTCCACAGACGCACTTGAGTAAAAAAACATTGCTAGTAAGCAAGATTTCCGGATTTGCAAATAGGGGTTTCCGGAAACCAGCTTGATTATATCACTACCCTGGTTACATAAGATAACTAATAGAAAGCAAACCTCCGCCGTGTTTGCCCATCTGATGCGCTCCATCAGGAATTGATTGAAATGGTGCCTAAACCAGAAACCACACATTATAGTTTTAAGTTACGGATTTGCCCCGAGTGACCCGAGGAAATATGAAATAAATATATCAATTTTAATTGACGTACTGCAATATTGTATTTGTTTGCTGGCTCGTTCACTGTAAATAAATCATGAATGTAACTACTTATTCTGGAAAATTATTCGACTTTATGTCCGGGTTAAATCTTTCCCACAGGAAAAACTAAACCCTTCCACACACTTTTCCACAAAAGACTATCTAGTCAATCCACGCTAGGCGAGTGTACTATATAAGTATAATAAATACAAAACAAATACAAGAACAACATGTCAACCTACCAGAGACCAAATGGGAAAATAATTCACCGACTCCAGATATTTTCATATCAGGGGGTTCGGCTCGATAGAACTCCTAACTGGACCGATAAATCCTACTGATCCCTCAATATAAATATTTAAATCTTTCGTAATCCTAAATGTATTTAATATGACTGACTTTTGCATTTTTATATATAGATTCCTTGACAAATCTAATAAGCCTAAATTTTGAATGAGAGAGCTAGGTATAATGCCAGTAGCCGAAATAACAAATAGTAATATTTTTATAGTCCGAGAATGCCAAATGCTTTTAATCTCATTTTCTAAATCTGTATATTTTCTAATTTTTTCAGAAACGGATTTTTGAATACAGGAATTTGGAATAGCGACATCAATGATATATGATTTATTTTTTTTATGTTGTCATGTAAAACTATATCGGGTCTATTATGACAAATTGTTCTGTCTGTTAGTATAGTTTTATCATAATATATTTTATAAAATTCATTGTCTAAAAATGAATTTGGTTCGTATTCATAATATGGTACTACATTACGGCAGTCAATCACGTTATGTTTAATTACCAAACTTTGGTGAATTATTTTTAAAACCTGATTGTGCCTAAATGTATACTCGGATGGCGCTAATACAGAACATCTTGATATAGTATATGCTCTATAGTTTCCGGAAAAGCCAAACATTTTCTACACAAATCATCAATTTGATTTGTATCTTTGATTATATACTTCCTGTAATTCTTAGCATTAATGACTCTTGTCTGAATGGCAAGCATAAATCCTTTCTGCGCTCAATTCTCCAATACTCAACCCTTTGTTTGACGAAAGTTTGTCAACATATGTTTGGTTGAGATAATTGAAGTGTTTGGCGTGAATAATTTTATTTGACCAGGAATCTAATAATTCCTGGTTGGCATTTAAAAGAATGTTGGCATACTCGGCGCATAAATTGAATATGATATTTTTAACTATTATTATTATTATTAATAACTTTTGTTGTAATATTAACTCACTCATTTTCGGAATGTCGTGCTTTGATTGATATACTCACCTAAAAGCGTTTTTTTCCCAACAGTTTCACTTACTGCGGGTAGATTTCCGCTACGGTCCTGCGACCCATCTTTTACACTCTTTCCTTCCCGGAACTTGTTTTTTATTATTATTTTCCTATTTATTATTTTATTATTTTCCTCTGGACTTCCTGTGTAGTGCTAATGTAAAACTAATATCTGGGTGTTACTGAAAGGGCGATAGGAATTTTGTAGTGACCTAGTGACCCCTTCGGATGTTACGTATTTTTTTACTTTCATGTACGTTAAGAGAACGAGAGGGGAAGGAGAGGGGAAGGAGAGGGGAAGGAGAGGGGAAGGAGAAGAGGTAAATAAAATTTGGTTAAAATAAGTTTTTAATCATCTACCGGAATGAACAAAAATTCCAGGAAAACTCAACCTTGGTATAAATTTTACAGAATTATTTCCTTTCTAACCATTTATTATTAGGTATCTAAGTAGTTATATTTAGGTAACTACCCATCTCCGGATTACCCGGAAATATTTTTGAACAGTAACCCCCCAAACAGCTTACCGCAGAAAGTCTAAAATATTTTAAATAAGGTATTTAAGTTATCGGGATCAAGTTTACCCGACAAGAGAAACATTTAGAAGCATTATAATAATTTATGGCAGATCTCTAAGGGCTTTTGGTCTGGTCCTGGCGGCTTAAGAACCAAATCAAATGATTTGTATTGTTATAATCGAAATATTATATAAGTAATAATACTAATAACGTATAGGCTTGTATATACTTAATACTTAAGAAAGGAGCTAGTTGGACTAATAACCAAACAAATATGATTTGTGACTTGTGATTTTGACGTCCGAAACAATTATCGTGATTAATTTTTGGGTTACTATGCTGTTTTACGTTTTCTTATTCTTTAGCCAATATTTCAGATATTGTAACAAGGTCCATCATCAGGGCAGATGTGCGTATTATGGTGACGTGTGTATTTTTGTAGTGAAAAGTGAAAGTGAAATAATTAGTTAAATCAATGCGGTTTCAATTACTGATATACGGTAATTGACGGCTACACGAAATCTAAACGAAAAAAAAAAACATTAGAACCCAAAAATTTTCTCGATTATAAAAAAGAAGTCCTCAAAAAGCAGCTTTAAAGAGTGGAAATGACAAATTGCTTTAGAAAATTCTAAAATGATGAAGAAACACGAACTATCGTGCCAATGAACCACCCTGTTGGGAAGAAAGGTCATATAGGTACCTACGGAGCCAACACGTGGAACCCAAACCTCTATTTTCTTATTTGTCATTTCATGTATCCTCGTCTCATCAAATTTTTTGAAGTAAAACTTCTTTACGCATGCTTGACTTGGGGAGTAAGCTGGTGAATGCGTGACGAGAGCGTTACGAAAAGTGTGGTCGGGCGAGGCGAACGAAGCAAAAAGAAGTTTTACTTCAGTCGTGCTTTCTAAAGCACACTCGTTTTTTAAATTTCTTTGGAACTAGTAAGCCTTAGTCCCACTGGCTCCGGAAGAGTACATGTGTATCTGTTTGGTTGCATAACACAAAACATATTTTATAGGAAAACTACCGAGTATCCGGCATGCATTGCAATGCCACTAAATGAAATGAGGTCTTTGTGTTTTAATTTTGAGTACTTTTTGATATGCAATATGTTTGTTTATTCCGTCTGGTGCGTACACGAATAAATCAGAAGGTTTGCCGACGCGTGAATAGGCCACATACAGCTGTCCTTGAGAGAAACATGAATTTACAAATTCCTGCTATCCCTACCGCTACTATGTCTCCTTTGCAAACTTTGGAATGCATACAAGATAAACAAAGAAACATTAATTTTATATATAACTATTAGATATTTTTCTTCTTTCCAATAAGTTTTTCCAGAAATACAGAAGGGACCTCTTGTTTACTAATGGTTAGGAATTCAATTTAATAAACGGCGCCGGTGATAAAAAGTCTGAAAGCTTTTTCGTTTTCCTGTCAAATTGTATTATTACCACTTACCTGTATTTTATTATTCTGTCGATTGATTTATTTCTTCTTCATATTACTTATAGATTAATAAAGGAATTAATATTGCTTGTGATATTTTTCGATTATATTATGACTACATACTAATTTCAGTTGTCTGTGATGTGAAATATTTCTGCGAAATAATGCGTAAAATAATTAATTTTCAATGAACTTTAATGAAAACGTTCAATGTAATTATTCTTGTTAAAACCAAGTCATAACATAGGTACCAACATTATTTTATTTTAATAATTATTCCACATTGGACATGTGACTTTCTATGCTTAAAAACGTTGACAGACATAAAATGGAAAAAAATAATTCTAAGTGATTTGAGATTTTTCACGGCCAAAAGTATTTTACCGTGATTTATTTTTGGGTTATTATGCAGTGTTGCGCTACCTCTTTTTTATATTTTTTATTTTTTTTTATTTATTAAATTACAGAAAAACGTTTTGTACAAGAATTTGTATACCCACAAAGCTGTCATATAGCAGCTTGTCTGCAGGTTCTAACAATTTAAACATTCATAATAAAATATCTAAGAAAAAATTTGTAAATACATACATTTAAAGTTCAAATTTTCTTTAGCCAACGTTTCGGATAGCTTTACAGTCTCCACCATCAGGATAGATGTATAATAGAAAAATGTGTGTTTGTATAAAGTGTGTTTTTTTTACAGTGCCGCACAAGTACCCAACTGCTCCCGTCTGGAGCCAGTGAGACTATGGCATCCCCAATTGGGGTACGTTGTGAGGTTGAAGGTAGTGGGGAGGGGAAAGAGTTGGGGAAGAGGAAGGTGAGAAGTACCTGGCTATTCAGATCTGGTCACCAAACACGGCTAAAGCAACAAACAAGCAACGTTTCAATTCTGAACGGTGGTCTTACACAGGGCGATACTGAGAGTATCTTCCACTAACAGAAATTTGTTTCTATAAAGTGTGTGCTTATGTATGTAAATGCGTGTTGCCAGCTCCAAACCTATCACAGGCAACACGCATCAACAAGAGGTGCCCACCAGCTGCATGGCAGGCCGGATCGGGAGAGAGTGGTTGAGGAAGTACTTTTGATTTCTTTAGCCATTCTCTCTCGGAATATCGCCTTGTACCGCAGTGGGAGGGATGGATTCATACGTCCGTCACTAATGGATACACTGACCCCCAGATTCCTATCCACCCTTAATATCATTTTCCTAACCCAGAACTTCTTCTCCTTCCTTTCCTAAAAAGACCCTGCATACAGCATCCCCAAAGATGACATAGGCCCTGAGGGGAATTATTTTCCTCCGGGCCTCCTGTGTGGAGCTAATGTGAAAAAAAAGTGTAGCTTTCAATTACCGGATACCAAGAACTATTGAGCTTAGCCTCATCGTCTTTCTTAATATTAATGGGATTTTGTGAATTTCAATTGCCTCCGTAAATAGGCGTTTTGGGTCTTTCCTAGATTTAAGGAACAACTCCATAGTAATGGCCGGTTTCAATTAAATGCTCGGCAATTGCCGATTTGTCAGGACGGCCGAGTTTAATTCGATTACACACCTGCTCTGATGACGGTACATCTGACGTCACATTAAACATTAAACACCTGCCCTGATGGACTGTAATGCTGTCCGCAACGTTGGCTAAAGAAGGAGGTAGCCCAAAACGGCATATCTATATCTGTACTTCTATACTAATATTATAAATGCGAAACTTCGAAACTGCGTATTTGTGTGTTACGCTTTCAAGCATAAACCAATTAACCGATTTTAAAAATTCTTTCATCAATAGAAAGCTACATTATAAGTAATATAGGCTGTAAATGGTAAGCTCTGGCGTTATGAAATTATAAATATTAATATATTATATTTATTACGCGTAGTTAATATCTATCTCTCGATATAAATAAAAATTAATCTCCGAAATGTTTGAACTTCCGAACGAATGCACCAAAGTGGATTATTCTTTTTTACTACTGAGCTCTGGCATTATGAAATTATGTGGCACGCGAGCTGTTTGAAAACTGAATGTACCGGGAATGATTGTATGGAATGCAGGAGGGGGGAAGGGGGAGGGGGGATGGGGGGGATAATTGATAAGTTCAAGCGCTACAGTAATTTCCCCCTAATACCATGCGAGTGAAGCCGCGGGTAAAAGCTAGTCAAAAATAAATCACGATTATGATTTTTAAAGTTTACTAACGGTGTTCATTCGAAAGTTAATTTTGATCATCTGTTTCGATCAAATTCACAATTCAAATACATCAATTTTTCACCATCTGCGTTCGTTCTAAATATATTTATTTTTAATGAAATTTGAATTGAAAGTTCTCTCTTTTACTGGAATAGATATTGTATTTTTTAAATATAATGATCCATTTTTTGGGAGATAAAATCTCCAACGAGTGTCATTTTCCATAAAGAGGCGTTCGAAGGTTGAACATGAGGCGAGAGAGTGGCCACCCTAACCCCCGGTCCGGCCCTAACCCCCGGTTCGGCCCTAACACCCAGTCTGGCCCAGCAGTACCCTAGTAATGGTGTAATTGCCAACCTCTTGAGAGTTCAAATCCAATTTTCATCTTTTAAATCGCACGATCGAAAGAAATATCTAATTCGCGACCGTAAAACATTTTCAAAAATCATACGAAAATTTTGGTAGATACTTTTGTGCTTAGGGGTCGTCCATTAATCACGTGAGGCTCGAAAGGGGGGGAGAGTTTCGGAAAAAAATCAAGGAATATCACAAGGAGGGGGGGGGGGATATAATGAGATATCACGTGTATTTATTTTTCGTTGAACGCAAGATTTCTAAACCAAACAGCGGCGCGTGGCCTTGACTCACCGTTACCAGGCAATGATTTCGAGAGGTTGCGACAACCTCTCGGCTAACCAGTCGCGAGTAAGTCTGTGATTTTGACGCCGAATACATGCGTAAATCGTTGCCTTAAAACAGTATTCTGAAAATTTCAATATACTTTGTACTCAAAAATACACGTGATTTTGGGTATGGAGAGGGGTAGTCTAAAACCTCACCACATATTATCAGGGGGGGTGGGGGTTAAAAAGTTGCTAAAAAACATCACGCGATTAATGGACGACCCCTTATTGACATTATATTATTTCCCCTTATTTCATTCTGTCCGGGGACCTATCGCATCGACGAGGCGCCTCCAGGCGTCCCTATCCAGGTCTACTTCAAAAAACAAATAACTAACTAACTAACTAACCATCACGCCGTTTCCCCGCAGGGGTAGGCAGAGAGGACAGACCGCCAAACAACTCGATCTTGGCACACACTCCTTGCTTCGTTCACATTCATACATCGTCTCATACATGAAATGCAGTATCAAAAACATATGAATCTTTTAAAATGTGTCAAAGCACATTTTTTAACTGAAGTAAAACAATCACTTTGTTTGTAACCACGATTTATTTATTTAATTTTTTAGTACCGACCGGTTTCGCGTAACGCAAGCATCTTCAGTGTATAAAATTAAACAGTTTAATATTATACCGCGAAGACGCCTGTGTTAAGCGAAACCGGTCGGTATTAAAAAATTAAATCGTGGCTACAAAGTAATTGTTTGTAGCCACGTTAATGTGTCAAACCACAAAGAGACTATTTTCTACCAAAATAGATTTTTTTTAGAAATTTAGTAAAAATGTTAAAAATGCTCAAACACATAAAATTATGTACATGAAATTTACCTTCTGAGAAGCTTTCGACATTCTTGGAACTTTTTGTACAGAACACTCTTAGATTATACAGGGTGTCCGGGGGAAGGTGTAGTAACTTCAGGCGGTGATACATGATTGTGGAAGTAAAAGAGATATACACCTTTTTTGGATATTCCATTGTATTTTGAAATCTATTTATTATATCTGAAATGCTCATTTGAAAAATTATTTATATTTTTTACTTGGACTTTGTACCTTATCAAAGTTAGTGCATTTTTCCTCCAAGACACATTGAATAATCAAGAGATTGGAATCGTATGAAAATTTTACATCTAAAATTTATTCTGATGTGATTTTAGATTTTCACGGCCAAGAGTATTTTAGTTGACGGCCTCCGTGGTCCCGAGGCAAGACTCTCGACTCACAATCCGAAGGTCGCGGGTTCGAACCCGGCGTGCGCAAATAAATTTTATTTGATTAATTTGTGTTATTTCACAATTTATTCATTTAAAATAATATATAGTATATTTGCGGCACGTTCCAGAGTGGAAGATACTATCAGTATCGCCCTGGTGTAAGACCACCATTCAGAATTGAAACGTTGCTTGAAATGGCTTTAGCCGTGTTTAGTGACCAGATCTGAATAGCCAGGTACTTCCCCACCTTCCTCTTCCCTATCTCCTCCCCCTCCCCACTACCTTTAGCCTCACAACATACCCCGAATGGGGATGCCATAGTCTCACTGGCTCCAGACGGGAGCAGTTGGGACTCTTGTGCGGTATTAACTGTAAAAAAAAAAAAAAAGTTACTTATTTTTGATATAAAAATATTTTAGTTACTTATACCGTGTTGCGCTACCTTCTTGTTTAGCCAACGTTTCGGACAACGTTACAGTGTCCATCACCAGGGCAGATGTGAAGATGATGGACACTGTAATTGACACGAAACGTTAATTAGTTAAACTTGATATTACGTTTAAATAAAATTTTAACACCAGTAATCCAATCAGTTACTCCGGTTAATTTAAACTATCATAAATATTGATATTGGTAGATATAAATATTTAATATCAGTGTAAACAATTATTGTGTCGTTCCCATAATATAGGATAAAAGCCGAATACTTGCCACAGTGGGATACATGCCCCGGTTTTGAATACACTATGTTAGGAATGTTGGTGGCATAAGTGCTTTACTATAATTAGAAGTGCTCTTCTTGCAAGTCTCAGTGACATGTAAACCGTCGGAGTAGGCGCACGCATCTTGTTTGTGTGAACAAAAATATTCTGGGGTGAAACTTTGATTGCATGAAACTTGTACAACATTCGAAAACCATTACATGAGATGTGGAAAGTTGAAAACCCTGGCTTCTTTTGATAAGAACGATACGGCAATTAGCTTTTGATTAATGCTAATGTCAAAGCTAATTGCCATATCGTTCTATCTTTAAGGTAAATAAAAATATTTAACTAATAACTTATGTAACTTAAAGTTTGAAGGCTATTTTTGTAGTATTTTCATAGTTTAAAACGTTAAAACTTAAAACTATTTTATAATGTTGAATAATATTTTGATAACTAGTTAATAAAGGATCTCAGTAAATAAAGACTGATTACTTGAATTGATTTAAACTTATAAATTGAAATAACACAATAATTTTGTTTGTAACCACGATTTATTTAATTTTTCTACGACCGACCGGTATATATATATTATACCCTGAAGATGCTTATGTAAAGCGAAACCGGTCGGTCGTAGAAAAATTAAATAAATCGTGGTTACAAACAAAATTAATGTGTCATTTCAATTTACAATATGTCAAACCACAAAGTTACTGCTTTCTACCAAAAAATGATATAAATTTGTTTCTATCTAAAAATTCACAGTGAGGAGTCTATCACCGGACGAGGTGCCTATGTATCCCCCGAAGCATTTTTAACGTTAGGCTACTATCCGCTACAGTAGGCAACTATCCCCCTTTAGAGAGGTCAGATAAAACAGGATTTAGTCAAAACCTATACTAATTATGTTTACAAAAATAATTATGTTTACAATAATAGGCTACTATAAAAGATTAAAGATCTAAATTTTAATATATATGTTGCATTATTTTTAGTAAGAACATATTTTTTTAATAATAAAGCTTTTTTGAAAAGTGGCGCAACTATCCGGCTTTTACCCTAATATAAATACATAAAAAATAAAACATTGTTATATGAATCCAATCAAATTTACCTCTGAATCTTCCTTTATCAAAATTCGTTCTTTGAAATAGAATCCAGCTTATTGGCGATCCTTGAAAATGCTTGATGATCAAATCCTTAATATTGAATCTTGAAATGAGGATTTGGAGGAGGCTATGAAAGATCAAAAGGAATCGGTACGATGTTTGCGAATGAACAAGTAATGTAAAATTATTAAATGATTAGATTCTCTACGACCATCATTATAGTGATTTTGGCAAGTAGCAACATCATAGGACACCAAGCAATTTCTTATAAAAATTGCGGAAGTATGAGAGGCGACTTTGCAAAGAATTCTTCAACAGTTCACCCAGAACAAACCAGTTGGCGCTGCTTCCGTCTGCGGCTTGCACACGGATGTTTACACCTGTTCAAATGCGATGCCATTGAAATGACAGCGATTATCCTTTAAAACAAATTTTTTTAAATTAATAAAACTATGCTCAACTCCCAACATATTTTCCACTACGAGAACTTTGAAAAATCTTTACATTTATAATTTTATTCGATGTCCTCTGTGGTCAAATGGTTACAGTCCTTGGCCTCGAGCCTGGAGATCTCAGGCTCAAATCCCGGCGCGGGCAAATAAATTTTATTTGATTAGTTTGTGATACAAAATTTATTAATTTAAATTAATATATATGTAGTAAGTTCATTTGAGTGAAAAACATTCTCAGTTTAATCCTGTTGAACTACCACCATTCAGAATCTGAATTGAAATTGAAACTGAACCGACTTTAGCCGTGTTTGGCGGCCAGATCTCCAGGTACATCCAGGAACTTCCCCACCTTCCTCTTTCCCATCCTCACTTCCTTCAGTCTCACGACATTCCCTAATTAGGCTTACCGTAGTCACATGAAGCAGTTGGGACTGTTGTGTTTATGTTAACAAAAATAAAAAAGTTGTCAAAATCAAAACGAGATGCTGAATTCTTTATTACTTGCTCCCGTCTGGAGCCAGTGAGACTATGGCATCCCCATTCGAGATGTATTATCAGGTCGAAAGTAGTGAGAATGGAAAGGACATGTGGAGGAGGAAGGTGGGAAAGTACCTGGCTATTCAGATCTGGTCACCAAACAAGGCTAAAGCCATTTAAAGCAACGTTTCAATTGTAAATGGTGGTCTTACACCTTTGCGGTTCTGAGACCGCAATTACATTATATATTATTTTAAATAAATCAATAGTGAAATAACATAAATTAATCAAATAAAATTTATTTGCGCACGCCGGGATTCGATCCAGCGATTTTCGGATCGTGAGTCAAGAGCCTAGAGCCGCCTAACACTTATAATGATTTTTTCGTCTAGAATACTTAGCCGAGGGCACGAGGTCAATACGTAGGTGATAGTGTTCACAAAAATGCATAGGTAGGTACTAACGTTCTCAAAGTATTGTATACCAATTAAAGGACAAATGGACAGAGATATAATAACTGTACGGTAAGTGAGATAAATTATAAATCAAGAGATAAGGTAGTCTTTTTAGCCTTAATTTAAAAAAAATTCCAAATCTCATGTTGTGCCGCATGTCGGAAAGTTCGCAACAATTTTTCACATGCTAAAAACATGAATATTCATATTGCGCCAAAATGGGAGTAAAATAAAAAAGATATTAAAATTAAAGCGCGGCACAAGCGCCCCGTATTATAAAATCTCACAAAGGAGAGATGAAGAACCACTTGGGGAAGAGAAGGGAAAGGGAAAGGTGAAGCCTCCCCGTGTTCGTGTATTATCAGGGAAAAATTCACAACCCTTACGAGATGAAACTTAAAGGAAAGTTAATGAAAAAGTATGAAAGAAAATCCAGGCCAATTTTATGCCTTCCCTTGCTCAGACGCTCCAGAAATAAAATGACAATAGTAGGAGATGAATAAATAACACGAATACTAACTTCGAGATCTAATTTTGATTTGACTTTGAGGGAGGTTCTACCAGGTAAAATTTTTTTTAGGAAACATCTTGATAGACTCAAAAAAATTCTATAAATTTTTATTTATTTGATGTTTCCGGTATTGCCCTGTTTCATTTTATTTACAAGTTACTTTAAAAAGGTGCATGCTTTACAAGGAAGTTGTTGAATTAAGCAAAAATTTCAAGTTTGTCAAACGAGCGAATACAGTATTAATAATTAAAACTAGCAGTTAAAAACCCGCACGGCATGTTGGTGACCATTTTATAAATCCGGAAGGAACCGGTTCCAAAAATAGCCGGTTCCTTGGATCCAGTGACAGCTAGTCACCGGTATGAAGTGGCGGCGACAGGCAATGACGTCATATGTGTAGACGCGTGGTAAATATCACAACGTGTTATTATTATTCACAACCAATAATCATACATTCCATCTCTCCAAACTGGTTAAAAAAATATCCGGTAAAATACTTTGTGACAAAGTAATCGCGACAGGCAATTACGTCATATATAATATATAGATACGCGGTATTATTATTCACAACTGCCGGTTACAATAATAATCAAATTATCGTCAATCTTTTCATATCCGGAGAGATTACACATCCAATAGTACTTACGCCTGCCAGGCGATGCTCCTCATGCTACCTGTTAACGTAAGTGGCGCCATATTTGGGCATTGCTTTAATTTGGTTTTATTACGAAAGTAGATTTGTATACAAGCTCCACGAACGAAAACGGCTTTGCGTAAGGTGCAGCGTCAGAGTTGTGTTTTTAGTAGAATTCTTTAATTTCAACCATACAGTCGCTAGGTTATGAATACTGTTTGATTACAGCATCAAGTGCATCAACTGAAATGTCATTTATGACTCTTTAACCCAATGAAATAATATATCTATTGTCTCACAAACTCAAATTTAAATGTGGCAAGTGAGGAAAACTCTTCTTAATTCAAACGGTATTCATATGTGACGAACTTAAGGCCGACCAACGTAGGAGGTCTGAGCACCAAACGGATTTTGAGGTGTCAAGAGATAACGCAACAATAGAGCAATTACAGTTTTTCAAATGTCATCGACTGTAACTGTACTAGTTGTTACTGCTGATTTGAATGTTGTTTTACCGCAACCATATAAATAAACAGAGTGACTGGATTTTTTCTTTTACAAATTCAATAATATTATTATTGAATTTATAAAAACAGTTTATTAATAATTAACTGGTATGTAATTTTTGTTACGCATGGCAGCTGTTTCACCTTCTGAAGGCATCAAACTGTGGTCATGCCACTTACAGACGATGTATTTATATTATTTCTATACAGGTATTTACGACGATTAATTTCTAATTTCTGAGTAAACTGACTGAAATTATTAATGATTATTATCATACTTCAAGTTTCCCCAATTACTTGCATTGTTTAAATTCGACTGAAGGTTGTTATGAACTCTAATCATAATGTGAATTATTCCCAAATGATAACTCATGGTTTTATTTTCTGGCATAATTAAGTTTTTTAAATTGGCTTGAACATATCTAACAGCGGTGAGTGAATTATATTTGTTTGTTCATTTATCAAAATAGCTTTAGGATTATTAAAATGTTTGTTAATTTCTAATTGTTCTAAAATATTGAGTTGGCGCCCTATATTTTGTATGTGTAAAGGTCTCGTATTAGAATATTAATAATGCAATACATCTATTTACAATTTTCGGGCTATCTCTTGTGCCAGCTAGTAGCCAATTTCAGAGAAATGTGTGTGTGCACAAATGCGTAAACGTGAGTGTCACCGACATAGAGTCTATCTATCGAGTTTCAGCTTGTTCGAATGTCGGAAGTGGGTTAATTTCTACTTCCTAGATTTGCATTCATTCATTAAAAAAAACCAAATCGAAATTCAAATAGATTTAATTAAAAATTCGATGCTATATGAATCAGCACCAAAAAGTTCACAAACAACACATGATCAAAGATTTATTATGCAAACAATAAAATTAATTATGTACCCACAATACAAAATTAAAGGCAGATAGATACTTAGATACCTTCTTAAAATGCTCTTTTGGTCCAATCCTACGGTAGATATACCAAGGCTACTAGGTCTACTAAAAATAACAAACCCACCCTTCCATGCGTAGGATTCTTGTTCATGGTATTTAGGTACAGATTTTCCAACAAAACGTTCAGCTGGAATAAGTCAGTTTTGCAAAAATACACCACATTTCATGTGTATGCAGAATTTTCGCTACAGACGTCAAATTAAATCAAAACGTGACCCTGGCACCTTATATGGCTATTCTTACTGGCGTATTTGGCATAGTTAGGTACATAGAATAGACAAAATGTTTTTCATTTAACTATGCCATATACGAAAGGTGCCAGGGTACATCGATAGTTTAATTATTTAAAATTAGAACATAGGATAGACATAATGTTTTCCATGTAACTATGCCATATACGAAAGGTGGCAGGGTTCATCGATAGTTTAATTATTTAAAATTAGAACATAGGATAGACATAATGTTTTCCATGTAACTATGCCACATACGAAAGGTGGCAGGGTTCATCGATAGTTTAATTATTTAAAATTAGAACATAGGATAGACATAATGTTTTCCATGTAACTATGCCACATACGAAAGGTGGCAGGGTTCATCGATAGTTTAATTATTTAAAATTAGAACATAGGATACACATAATGTTTTCCATGTAACTATGCCATATACGAAAGGTGGCAGGGTTCATCGATAGTTTAGTTATTTAAAATTAGAACATAGGATAGACATAATGTTTTCCATGTAACTATGCCATATACGAAAGGTGCCAGGGTACATCGATAGTTTAATTATTTAAAATTAGAACATAGGATAGACATAATGTTTTCCATGTAACTATGCCATATACGAAAGGTGCCAGGGTACATCGATAGTTTAGTTATTTAAAATTAGAACATAGGATAGACATAATGTTTTCCATGTAACTATGCCTTATACGAAAGGTGCCAGGGTACATCGATAGTTTAATTATTTAAAATTAGAACATAGGATAGACATAATGTTTTCCATGTAACTACGCCATATACGAAAGGTGCCAGGGTACATCGATAGTTTAATTATTTAAAATTAGAACATAGGATAGACATAATGTTTTCCATGTGACTATGCCATATACGAAAGGTGGCAGGGTTCATCGATAGTTTAGTTATTTAAAATTAGAACATAGGATAGACATAATGTTTTCCATGTAACTATGCCATATACGAAAGGTGCCAGGGTACATCGATAGTTTAATTATTTAAAATTAGAACATAGGATAGACATAATGTTTTCCATGTAACTACGCCATATACGAAAGGTGCCAGGGTACATCGATAGTTTAATTATTTAAAATTAGAAAATTGAAAAATAATTAATTAAAATTCATCGGACACACGTTTCCAATATTTTTCTAAGTTCGTCCTCAAACAGCATACAAAACAAAGCTGGCATACTTGCCAGCCTCGCCGAGACACATGCATATAAAACAGGAAATGCAATTTGACTATCTAGTTTCCAGTTTCTGGTATGGCAATGTAATGCAATGCATACAAACTACACAAATATTACGTTGCCGCATTCTTCGCCGAAATCTCTTCCACGGACGAATGAATAAATTCATCTGCTTGCGGTTGTGCACTTGTCCTAAAAAGACAAAAACTGCAGTACCTGCTCGTAAGCTTTCATTTATTTCCCGTATCAGCGCCATTCGGTACGTACTGATTCGGCGGTTTATTCCCACGTGAACTGTGAACTTCCACGCGAACAGAGCTCCCAGCTGATGGGATAATCGCCGCCATTTTACAAACATCCCGCCAAAATCCGCTGCTCACCCGCCAGAAGCACATCGGTAGCCATTGTTGGCGGGCTCTTTTGTTTGCGTATTGCCATGCATAGAAATTTGTTGCCATACTGAAAAAATACCAATCAAAATGTACAAGTGATTATCCTGCGTGTTTAGCCTATTAATCAGGACAAAATCAAACAACACACAGCAATTGCAAAAACTGCTAAATCAAATAATTTTCTGCCTAATTAGACAATAAAATATTTGATTTTTGATGTAACTATATTACCTACGATACTTGATTTGCAGGATTGCTGTATAAGCGGTACAGGTACTTATTTCACTAGGAAAAACAACAAAGTGTTAATTACTTATTGACTGACGTTGTTGTTGCATCCGTGGATATTATATTATACTAGCTTTTACCCGCGGCTTCGCTCGCATGATATTTGGGGGAAATTACTGTAGCATTTAGCTAATAATGTTCAATTAATTGTAATTAGCATTTAATGTCCTTTCCCTTGCGTCCCCGTTCCCTTCCACCTTCCCCGCCTTCCCCTCCCTCGTCTCTTCCCTCTTCGCAAACCCCACCTTCCCCTTGCCTTTCCTCCCTGCCGCTAAAATACTTGAAATACACACATTTTCATTTATACAAATTTCATAACGCCAGAGCCTACCATTATACGCAGCTTATGTTACTCGCTGATAATGTAGCTTTTTATTGGTGAAAGAATTTAAAAAGTCGGTTTAGTGGTTTAGGCGTTAAAGCGTAACAAACAAACACACTCATTTTGGCATTTATAATATTAGTATAGATTGTAATGTGATTGGGTGAGAGATGCAACGTAACATATTCGGTAAAATGCTAATTATTGAGTGACGATTTAAGTTTATCATTTAATACTGTTTCGTTTGATGTGGCTCTGATTCGATAGCTTTCTCTTGTAAACATACATATTATAATATAAAACAAGAAATCAAAAACAACGTATTCACTCTACCCAAAACATTGTAACCTATCCAAACAACCCAAAAAAAATAACTCAACCCAAACAATACTAAAAAAAAAAACTTTGTTTCGGGACAAAAAATATTACCACAATCTTATTTATACCTGTGGCGTGTGGTTCAAAGAAAATACATCTACCTGCTTTTCAAGATATTTATTTATCTAACTTTTACTGCCGCCATGGGACGACCCATAGGGCCCTTATAGATAATATCAAGGAAGATTCTGTATTTTTACTTATTTCGACAGAATCATCATCATCAGTATCAGTCAGTATATTAATACGTGAAGCAAAAACTTTGTACCCCTTTTTACGAAAATTGTGCGGACGGAGGAATATGAAATTTTGCACACTTATAGTTTAAATAGAGAAGGAGTGCAGAATGCAAACATTTTTTTAAAATTATGCATAAAAAATACATTAAAAAACATTACACATTAAATTAATTATGGTCGAATTTCGACCATTGGGCGACCACTAGTAACACTTAATTCTAAACACGCGAAAACATCACAGATTCTCCGAGGGTGTTCATAAAATGCTACAACTACCCTTTTTACATACAGCTACTGAATATTAACATTTTTTGTACTACCATGTAAAGCTCTGTAATCATTTGTAAAATGCGTGTTCAAGAATAGATATAAATAAAAAAACTGATATGTACGTCTTTACATGGTACATCAATCCAATCAGAGGTACCAATTATTTTTTAACCAATTAGTTTAGGGGGCAACTGAACTAGAAAAATGTCTTTGACTCTGCACCTATTATATTTAGATTGAAGATTGTAGGTGAAAATGATTCTACATCCATGCAAACTATGTAAGAGTAGATACCTAGGAGCGGTTTCTTGAAGTATATGTGTGAAAGCATTTTTCACAATGCTTTTTGATTCAGAAGTATCGGACTATTATTTGTCAACTCAACAATCCAGCTGTAGCGGATTCGAAGAAAAAGTTCTTTGACGCACTCGAACACGTGAGTACCCACGTAAAAACACCATTGAGCAAACAATCAAAGGAACTTTTGTGTTTTCAAGTGGACTTTAAAAAGTAACGAGCTGTTTTTCTGTTATTTTTTTTTTTAAAAACGTTTTTAAATATAAATAAAATTGAAGGTATTTATATTGAACTAACTGAAGTCCCTGGCTTTGCCCGGGCTTTACCCAGAGTTTTTGGAAATTGGACGGAGAAAGTAATTTTCCTCCGAGAATTTTAACCGCTCTGTGGTAAACCAACCAATCTACTCATCAAAAAATCTTAGTTCCACACATGAGGCCCTGAGGAAAAGAAATTCCCTTAGCGCCTGTGTCATCTTTGGTAATGCTGTATATTGGGACTTTTTAGGCAAAGGAAGAAGAGGAAATTTCGGAAAGGAAAAAGGTATTGGGTGTGGGTAGGAATTTGGGGATCAATGTGTCCAGGATTGATGGATGTATGAATCCACTCCCCTCTGCGGTGCAAGGCGATGGGTCGAAAGAATCCGGCTGGAGAGGTCTAGGTTATGTCTCCTTCAACCATGCAGCAGATGAGCAAACGCATTCGCCGGCAGGACCCAGATAAACCTCACCCCGTGAACTCCTGTCAAATCATCAAAGGTAACTAACTACTTTTCGACTCGGACCCATAAGCTTGTATTCACGATAATTTAACATTGCTAAACATACGTATAACGTATGAGGGGTACCCGACTTATTAAAAGGCCACTTAAAACGTTATTGCAAATTTTTCCAACAGTACGCATGTGTCAGTGAAGCCGTGACGGCCATTTACTATATGTGTTGTTTCATACATCATTCCTAAATGTATATGTCGTAGGCCGATCGTAAAATCAGGCAAATCATGCTGCGCCTAGCCACATCATGATCTGCCGCATCGTGAAATGGCGAAAGATCGTGATGTGCCTGAGATGCATCATGATCTACCTGATTTTACGATTGACCTGCGACGTACTCGTATACATTATAAATCAATAAATATTTTAATAATTTACGACAGAAAACTGTGTTTAATTAAATCTTCAAATTTTGCACTCTTATTGAGACACCTCCTATTTGAACAAGGTCAACGGTCATTTTGATATCAAGGGCATTTAAATAAATATGTAGTCTAGGACAAAAATGCAACGCAATTAAAATATTTCTTCGCTTAGAATAACAAGCGCCCGATTCAAGGCCTAGTCGCTTAGCCTCGACCGGAAAATTCAGGGGTTGTAAACGTACGTGGAAGTACCACATTATTTTGAATGAAAAACTAAGTTTCGCCAATCAAATCAATCAAATTGTGAACAAAGGTATGAAAACACTAGACTTCGTATTACGAACAACTAAAAACTTTAATTCCTTAAAAGCCATTAAACTATTGTACGTATCTCTAGTTAGAAGCCTCATCGATACAACTCGGTAGTTTGGTCCCCATCTTACAAAATTCACGTTTATAACATTGAGCGAATACAAAAAAAAATTCTGCGTTTTATAAATTTTAAATTAAATATCCCAGTAGAAGACTTAAAATACGATTTCTTATTAAATACTCTAAAAATACATACATTAGAAGACAGACGTAAAATAAACGATTTAACATTTTTATTCAAAATACTTAACTCTAAATTCGACTGTTGTGAACTCCCGCAAATCATTAACTTACGAACACCCACAGTAACAACACGACAAAATACAATATTCTACAGCAGCACTCATAAGCGTAACTTCATTGCCCACTCTCCGATACAACGACTTCGCACCATGGAAAACCAGTACTTGGGTGATGTTGACATATTCAATATCAACTTGGCGAGTTTGGTGGATCATCTAAAACATTTGTTTCAACACTATTAATAAACACATCTTGTAAACCTATAAAGTAGCTGTATTTTTTTGTTTTTGTTTTTGTGTTTGTTTGACTTTGATTTTTTCCTATGGATCTGTCAAATTAAAATTATACTACAAGTCATGTAAAAGCCCCTCTGGGCGTTAAATAAATAAAAAAGTATCCAGTGCTGAGAATTCAAAATGGCGTTATTTAACGAAACTGAGAAAAATGTTAGGTTACCGTTCGTCAGCAGCGAATACTGGAAAATAATTCGGTTTTCACTTAATCTATCTTCTTCTAACAAATCGCTTATTGACAAAAATTATTTCAAAAATACACCTTTCCATAGTGATCATTTATGTTTTTTTTATATGAGTACCGCACAAGAATCCCAACAGCTCCCAAGGTAGTGGGGGGGGGGGAAGGGGTTGGAGAAAGAGGAAGGTGGGGATTTGCTTGGCTATAACTCACTGACAACAAACACAACAACTATTACAACAACTGAATGTCTTGTGTGGAGAGTCTTGGAAGTGGAAAAGGAAGGAGAGGTGTAGAGAGAAGGAAAGAAGTATAAGGAGTGGGTAGGAATCTGGTCAGTGTGTTCAGGAGTGACGGGCGTATGAATCCATCCCTCCCACTACGGTGCAAGGCGATACAAGAGATTCCGGCTGGACCGGTCTAGATTAGATTTTACCCAACCAGTCTCTCCGATCCGGCCCGCCACGCAGTAGGTGAGCCATTTGTCACCAAGACCTAGACAAATCTGACCCCATGAACTCGGGCATCCCTGCTAAGTCACCAAACGTAGCGAACCACTTGGAGATTTGGTCACAAGTTTCGATTCTGAATGATGGACTTTCACCAGAGCGAGCGCCCACTGAACATATTTATGTATGTACCTCTCTAAACCTTGTCGCAAATACAAACATCAAACGGAATTTACTTGCGCATGCCGAGGATCGTAACCATTCAAACACAGAGGTTGATTTGCCTCTAAAATCATGAAACACTAAAATCTTTAATGGCCTATATCTTACAATTTAAAGCAAAAATAAATAAAGTAGCTCACGTTCGTACTAGATACTTAATAAACCTTTTGATTAAAAAAATAAGATTTCAGTTTGGTTGGGTATTTTATCCCAAATCCAAATTTAAGATTTGTATCAAACTGGCCGAAATGGGCCGCGCATACGTTCCTCTTAAAGCGGCGCTATTCGGCTGAAAAAAAAGAAGATGAAGAGATGTGTAATTACGAATGTTGGACAGAGCGCGCTTATATTTTAAGTGATGAAATCGCAGCGAAAATGGCGAAAAAGCTTAATAAAACATGGCTCGTTTAAATAGAGCAAAAATCTCGTGGAAAGTATCTTAAGTATCATTTAAAGAAACATTGTGAATTTTTTCACAAATATAACTTGTGAAATAATAGAAATAGACTTGTTTTAAATAATTTTCGGAGCATACCTTGCGATTTTTTTCTATCGAGGCAATTTCATATAATTTGCGTTTCGGCGTGGAACGTATCTAGATATTATCTTAAAAAATAACATATATTTTTTTAAGAGCTTTAAAACTTCAAATGTTTAAGGGAGATATGTAAGAAATCGATCGAAATTCGAATTGTGGACCCTTAAAGCAAATTTTTATTTTTGAGAGATGTCTGGCTAATCAATTGGACGATCGATATTTTCAAAATGATGTGATGCCTGTATTGGAATCAGAGAGTTTCAATTCAGGGGTGGATCAAATCGTGTTGTAGGTTTTAACTCCGCCCCTGCGATGTTGGATCGCGATCTTGGTATTAGCATCTCCCTGGGTAATGTCTCTGGCCACTCCGGGATTTACGTGATCAAGCACATTTTTGTCGCTCTAATGGGCCGCCGCCGTCGATGATGAGTCGAGAGTCACCACAAACGGATCACCCTCCCACCCCCTCCCCTAACATCCCCTCAACTCCCTCCAGCTTCTCCATAACTCCCTTTCAACCCCATTGCCTCCATTTTCTCTTCTCCTCACCGACACGTCATATAATACAACCCCATCGTGGCCTGAGGACAGATAGCTCTCCGTGCAGGATTTTTTACACTGATTAAAAAGGGCTTTTACAGCACACCATTTAATGTGCGGCTAATTGATGGCGAAGTTCTCATATTAGGGCAGAATTCAAGCGCTTTCAAGAGATAAATGTTTTTAAAATTTTTTTAAAACGAGTCTTTTTCATTTTTCTATGCGAGAGTCCCAATAACTTCAACTGTCTGGAACCAATCAGACGATGGCATCCTAAAATGTGGGGTATACTGTGAGGCTGATGGTTGTGGGTAGCGGCGAAAGATGTGAAGAGAAAGGTGGTGAAAATAAGGTTATTTTATCGGGAAAATCCAGATCGGGTCACCAAATACGGTTAAAGCAATTTGACGGCCGGCGTAGTCCAGCGGTAAGGCTCCTGACTCGCAATCCGAAGGTCACGGAATCAGGTCAACCTCACTCCATGAATCCGGGCACCCCCGCTAAGTCACCAAACGTAGCGAACCACTTGGGGTGACCTATGGCAGAGGTGTTGTTTATCCAGGGAATGGTTCCTAGGGCGGCGGTACCCATTCCCGCCTCCAAATTGAGAGTTACCTGATCTAAATATTCAGGTACTTCCCTCCTCCTCTTCCTCAATCCCTTCAGCCTCACAATGCACCCCGAACCTTAATGTCATAGTCGGTTCCATGCCAACTGAGAATAAAGTCAACTCAACACCTCTTTGAAAAGTCATTAAAAGCTATGAAAAAAATTATTTTAAAATAGCCCGTCACCCTAACCTAACATAACCTAACCTAACCTAACATAACCTAAAATGATACTTAAGATACTTTCCACGAGATTTTTGCTCTATTTTAAACGAGCCATGTTTTTTTAACCAATTTTTTAATATATTTTTTTCATCACTCTTATTGACTTTTCTGAGGTGGTTCTGAGTTGTCCAGTCACCATCATAGTCCCACTGTCTCTAGACAATTGGGAATTTTGTACGGTATTCACACTAAAAATCTTTCCTTCAGAAATCATAGTAGTTCTTTACATTGATGTAAACATTTTGTTTTTCAGCTTTCCAGAAAATTCCAAAAAATTAAAAAGTTTTTAAAAAGGTGACGATTTATTTTATACCTGAAAGGTAGGTCAATTGAGTTATCTCCAATTTCCATAATAAACCACGCTGTCAAAATTTGTTGTACTTTTAATGACATGCTGATTTGTCGGCGAGCGTCAAAATGCATTTTGCCTTTTTAATTTGATGCAAATTGTCAGCCAGTCCGATGTTCGTGCGCAGTTTTCCGGATTCATTGGCAATGATTATAAATCACACCGCACGCCCGATCCGAATGTCCAATTAAATCAAATTTGACACCTCCACCGTTACTATGGACGTTGGAGACTTGTAGGTGGTCGTTTCATAATAATATATTACCTCATATGCACGTGCTCCAAGGGTATAATGTGTTACTGTTGCTGTCCCAAAATAATATTATTTTGAAATACTGGTTTGTCAAGGAAAATGCACTGTCTGTACGCGGGTACGCCACATAATAATTTTATTGCCCTTCTATATTTTATTCCAGTTTTTATCATTTTAACCTATTTCAGAACGTAAACTGCCTCCTAATTTATGTGCTTTTGCGCTACCTTGTACACATGCGATCTCTGGGCTAATTCAAAAAGAGAACCATGGAAAGGCATCGGGTGCAATACAACAATGCATAACGTTTGATCTTCGGAACTGGAATTGCAGTACCCCCTAAATGCTCGCCGAAGGGCGATTTCCTGGATCTAGCTCTATTAAGAACCATCATTGCAGGACTGAGAGGAAAGACTAACAACTCCAAAAATATCCTCATCATAGAATCCCGTCTGATTTCAGGATCGAGTGCAGAAAAACGTTGGAAAAAGATATTGGATTTCACAATCTCAGATCCGGTGAACGAATAAGAACTCAATAAATGATTTTATTTAAAAAGTATTATGTATATTACGTTATAAATGTATTATCTAATGATACTACCCTCTTTTTTTGCTTTTTTCTCTGTTTTATTTTTCTTTCTTTCCTCTGTTTCTTTGTTTTCCTTTTATATTCTTATTTTTAGTTTTGACTTTGTTCTATCTTTACGCTTATTTATAAATATCTATGATTTTACTAAATGTTCTTATTCAATTCAATTCAATTTATTCACTTTAAAAACATAACAAAATTAAAAATTCAAATCGTTTTTAAAATAGAGAAAATATTAAGATTAAAGAATATTTAAGCAATTTAAATATTATAAACAATTCAAACAAATTATACAATATAAACATCAATGAACAATTTAAAAATCAATGAAGCACAATCAGACCAACAGCAATAAAGCTTGCTGTCTAAATTGTGCTTCATTGATGCTAAACATGTCGATATTCAAAGTGATTCTATTTAACAACAAGACTGCTCTCCCGACTGGCATAACCATTGGCAAGTTAGTTCTGCAAGCCGGGAGATAAAACAGTCTATTCTGTCGGTGACGGAGATAACCATCGGGAACATAGAAACTAATGCTCTCCATAATAGCCAAGTTTCCGAACCGTCCACGAATCAGTCTGAAGAAATGTGTTATAATGAGCACATCCCTTCTGACCCGTAGACGGTTTTAGACTGACGTAGATTTTTAGACTGACGAAACTATTTATTCACATGTATATTGCGTTTATTTGGGAGGAGGGAATGGGTACCGCCGCCCCGGGAACCTTTATTGGATAACCAACACCTCTGCCATAGGTCACCCCAAATGGTTCGCTACGTTTGGTGATTTAGCAGGGGTGCCCGGGTTCATGGGGTGAGGCTTGTCTTGGTCTTGGAGGTGGATGACCAGGACTCACTGAACCCCAGATTCCTACCCACCCCTTAAACCCTTTTCCTTCCCAGAACACTCCTTACATTCCTTGCCTTAAAAAACCCTCCACACAGCATCCTCAAAGATGACATAGGCCCTGAGGGAAATTATTTTCCTCAGGGCCTCCTGTGTGGAGCTCATGTAAAAAATAAAAAAAAAATACGGGCGCGAACTCAAAATATATCATTTTAAAACATAACTTGCAAAAAGTATTTTTTTCTAAAATAATGAAATTAGTGCCATATATGACAGAAAAGATTATGGATTCTTTTAAGTATACCATTAAGTAAGGATTTTCGAATCCGTTTTATTTTTTGCCAAATTTTGCATTTGAATAAAATTAAAAGGATTTAATTTTTTTTTTTTAAATTTTCCACGACGCTATTTAGAAACCTGGCGTAGCGTTAGAAAATTTAATTTATTTTAGTTAATTTATTTTAGTTAATTTATTATATTAATTAATTAATTTCCGATTGTAGCCGCCTGGCAGAAAAAGGTCACGATGGTACACTAAAGAAGTCGGTACCGTTGAACAGAGTCCGTAACCCTATCCTTATTTGCGGTTGAGAAGAAATCATTGACACAATTATTCAAGCTTGAAACATTCGCGTGATAAAAATTTTATGGTTCTGTAAAGCGAAGTGTTAATTCAAGAATACCGAAATATAACTCCACTATCATTTTTATTTACAGTTGTTGTCTCTTGGTGTAAAGGTATTGACACTTAGCTTCCAATCAGGAGTTCGCTGGATAAAAAATAATTAAGCGGTACACAACCACAATAATATTTGTGTGCTCAAAACTCACGTTTCAATCATTTCCGGCAAATTCGTAACTATAAAAGCTTTTTTACCCCAACAGACCCCTGGGGATGTAAGTTCTTTATATTTTAAAAGTAATAAAAACAATACCTTACCATTAATATATTTTATGTGTAACTATGCTTCAAACTTTATAACCAGTTTTTCAACTATAAAGTTAGCGGTAAGTACCAGATTTTATTTTTCTAGACGATGAATTGATAACTTAGGGAGGTATTCATTTAGAAACATCTTAAAAATTTGTAACACGTTCTTCAGAATTAATTAAAATGAGCGCGGCGGAAAGGTCGAATTTCCAGGCCCGCTAGGGCGAATTTGACCGTACGTTCGTCTAATACGCCGTGCTGCGGGCGTATATTTGTTTACACGCTTTCTTCACTTACGTCGTTAAGATTCCAACATTATTATTCTTATTCTTCTTTTCTTTGATAGGGCAAATTCGACTGTAGATACACGGGTCACCAGTCGCAATTTGTATACACGGCTTCTTTACTTACGTCGTTAAGATTCTGAATATATTTTAGGGTATATTTTCGTCTTAAGTAGGTACCCATTATGGGATTTTAACTCAATCCATTCTATCGAGTGTCACCATCATCGTGCATGATCAAAATGATAACTTACGGGCTTAACAATATCGGCTTGACAGACTAAACTTACGATGATTTTATTCGTTATCTCGAGCATGGTTGAGATGCCGATAGCCAAACCGATAATCGTCACACGTCAAAGTACGAATAAATTAACAATATTGAATTGAAAAATTTTTGCTCCGCCGCAAATAGGTAATTTGATTTTTTAATTTTACACCCATCAAAATGTTTTTTTTTTTAAATTAACTTTTTTTTTTATTTTATATTTCATCATATTTTTATGATAAATAAAGTAAAATTATTTTTTTATTGTTTTTAATTTACTCACAAATATTGCCCAAATTGCCTCCAAAATCATGAAACATTAAAATATTTAAATCTGCAAACAACTTGCACATTGCATTGCCCATTTCTCATGTCTCATGCAATGACATAGGTACATGACAACGGAACACGCTACATCTTCACGTTTTAGCAAATATCACACGCGATTGAAGAATCAATAACGTAGATTCGTGAGCAAAATTTACTGTACACTCTAAGTTTTTTCTATGTTTTGTCCAGAGCTGTTAGTAAACAAAAATTGCGTACTTCTAAATAGAAATCTTAATTTACGTGACGTAAAAAAGGTATTTAGACGCATAGAATAAAGAAAAACCCCAGCAAATGTCATGTGGACGTGTTTGATTTAAAAGTCTGTCCATTCTTCGCTTAGTATTCATATTATGCAGAAATCTGTTTTGCCAACATTATGAAATTCAAATGAGAAGCCGATCTACGATGTGAGGCAAATGTGAACTAGAATGCACTAAGTCGGTGGTGACGTTGGTTTCTATTCACATCTACGTGGAAAGCATTTCTAGCGTTCTTCTTTATTCTTTGTTTAGACACTGCGTAATTATTTATAATATTAACGCCTTTTAGGCTTTTACATAATAAAACATACTATCAGGCATGTAGCTGCAACATGAAAAAGACAACTCTAGTGAGCTTATAAAACAGCAAGAAATAGAAATCGGAAGTTGAGAAAGACATATGTAGTTGTCCATATAACAAATAAGGTTCCATGCTAACTGAGAATAAAGTCAACTCAACACCTCCTTGAAGTCATTAAAAGCTATCAAAAAAATAATTTTAAATTAGCCGATAACCCTAACCGAACGTAACCTATTTAACTAATTTTTTATATTTAATTAAATGAAGACATTATGAGCGAAACTCAATCGAAAATCTGGAAACAGAAAAATCAGAAAAAGATATTGGCACCTCTGGGACTCGATTGAGTTTCGCTCATAATGTCTTCATTTAATTAAATATTACAGTTTGAGGTTTTACTCATAAAGTTAAAATAATAAATAATAATATTCATCCCAGACTTGCAGAAGAGTCAATAGATGTCGCACATTAAATAAAATGGATAATAATTTATCCAGACACCATCTAGATTGCATTTAGTTCGAGTTGAATCTTGCAATCATTCATAAAGATGGCAGCCAATAAAAATATGCGTTAAGAAAAATGAAGATAATATGGGTGGTTCTTAGTCGAAGTATGGTACAGTTAAAAAAGTGACCGAATTGGATATCGACACCTTAGCTCAGTGGATAAGAGCGCCCAACCCGGAAAGTAGGGAGGTCCTGGGTTCGAGTCCCAGAGGTGCCAATATCTTTTTCTGATTTTTCTGTTTCCAGATTTTCGATTGAGTTTCGCTCATAATGTCTTCATTTAATTAAATATTACAGTTTGAGGTTTTACTCATAAAGTTAAAATAATAAATAATTTTTTTTTATATATATATTTGAGATGGTTCTGAGTTGGTTTCATTCCGAGTTGTCCGGTCACCAACAAATCAAACATTAAAATACTACAATATTTAAATATTACAATATTGTAATAAAAAAAAACATATTTTTATTATATTTATATATAAATAACTTAAGGCGGCGCCTCCCGGCTCAAAAAGAAGATGATGGAGAGGTATGTAATTACTACGAATGTTGGACAGAGCGCGCTAATATTTTGATAGTGAAAGTGATAGAAATGAAGCGGAAATTGCGAAAATTCTTATAAAACAGGACTTTTTTAAAATAGAGCAAAAATCTCGTGAAAGGTATCATAAGTATCATTTAAAGAAACCTTGTGAATTTTTTCACTAATATAACTTGTAAAATAATAGAAATAGACAATAATAGACAATAAATAGACAATAAATAGATAATAATAAATAAATAATAATTTTCGTAGCATACTTTGCGATTTTTTCTATCAAGGGAATTTCACATAATTTGCGTTTCGGTGTAAAACGTATCTAGATATTATCTTCAAAAATAACATATATTTTTTTAAGAGTTTAAAAAGTTCAAATGTTTAAGGGAGATATGGAACAAATCGGTCGAAATTCGGATAGCGGCGGCTTAACTTAAAGAGGCACTTTGGAAGTGTTTGATGGTAGGTAAATAATAAGTAAAATATATTTCAAGTTGAGAAGATTTCTACATATTACAGGAAATAAATCTTATTTCCAATGAAACAATAAAATTAAGAAAATCTGTGAACAACATAGTAAGAATAGCCACTTTGTAAGATGGTACCATTATTTGTAAGTTGGCAAAAATGATGAAAAGAAAAAAAAAGGTTTTTAATATTGTAGACAGATCACGTGAAAGGAAACTAATTTTCATATGTTTAATATATTATCTACCTCCATATTGCTTTGGACTGAATATACAATAATTCGGTTATGGCATGTCATATTCCTAGATCAACACCTTCCTGTATTAACATAATAATGCATTAATTACGGTTATGTACCATGATTCTCAGGAAACAGCTTTCTGGTGCATTGCTTGTACAGGCTAATTTTCTGACACTTACCTCGCTTCTTCCATTCATTTTACAGCTTTCGCGTGTTATTGCCATATTAGAACTGATAATCTTCTTTATATTTTATACAAATAAAAGAAAATTAAAAAAATATTTAAAAAATTTAAGAAAACGTAAAAGAAAACTAAAAGAAAATTATTTTCATGCACAGTACGAGTTTAATGAACAGTACATGATTTTAAAATGGATACTATCAGTATCGTCCTTGTGTAAGGCCACAGTTCAGAATTGAAACGTTGCTTGAAATGGCTTTAGTCGTATTTGGTGGCTAGATTTGAATATCGAAATACCATCCAATCATTTTTTATTTTTATTAATATTATTTTTTTTTTTTGATTTTTTTTTGGATTTTTTTTTGATTTTTTTTTTTGACATTTTGATAATGCCTTCAGAAGGCGAAACAGCTGTAACGTGTAATAATAATTACCTAGCAGAACTTGTTTATAAATAAACTGTTTTTATAAATTGAATAATAATATTATTGAATATATATAAAAAAATTTAAAAAAAAAACCTCCCAATCATCCTCCTTCCATATCCTTTCCCTCCTCACTTTCTTCAGCCTTACAACATACCCCTTTTAATTTTTTTATGAATACCTCACAAGAGTCCCATTTAATTGATTGTGAAATAACACAAATTAATCAAATAAAATTTATTTGCGCACGCCGGGATTCGATCCCTCGACCTTGGGATTGCGAGTCAAGAGCCTCCCCCCTCGACCACAGAGGCCGTGGCTCCAAGCGGGAGCAGTTGGGACTCTTGCGCGGTATTCACGTAAAACAAAACTCACAAGTTGTATAAATATTAATAATTTTAACCAATTGATGTATTGATGATTTTAAGGTGGTTTTCCACTCTAGAATTTTATTTTTTTTTAAATTTTCATCTTTCGAGGGTTTAAATATTCAAGAATATCTCATTTAAAGAATATTTAAAAATTTGAATTATTTTAAAAATTAGAGCCATTTTTAGTTCTACCGGTTTAGACGGAATCTAACTAAAATCTAAATAAAGCAAAACTTTAAAAGCGTGTTTCTCAAAACTACTTTTTTTGATATTTTGATATCCCAAGTTCTACTAAACCAATTACCTTGAAATTTGTTGTGAGCCTTCTCTTTACGTTATTATATCGCTCTAACTAAAATTATAACAAAATTTAAATTTTTCCTATTTTTTTTAAATTTGGAAAGTCCAAAAAACTGGTAAATTTTTTTTAATCTTTTTATTTCAGACAGCCGCAATTTCGCGAATTTTTTTTTTGACTTTTCCTTAGTTCGGGCCATAGCCGCATTTGTTTGGATAAAGAATTAATTTGTTTTTCTTTTTTTAGATTAACTAGGAGGGTTGCAATCGTATCAACCAGGGCGCGCCATTTTTTTGAGACCCCCCACAACAACACCCTGTAACTTTTTGAATTTTCGTTTTTTTTCATGTATTCTTTAATGTTAAGTCAATATTTGGTAAAATAATGGCTTGTAAAAAAATTATTGTTTTTTTAAGTGCACCTGAAAAAATACCTACAATTCATGCTTCTAGACTAGAATTCCCCTTAAGATTCGAAAACACCGATGATTTTAAGGCCGAATCTAATTCATCGCTTAACTGAATTTAGCATAAAACTAAGTGCAGGTATATATTATAATTTAGTGATGGGCAAAACATCGATGATTTTAAGATTCGAAACATTTCGAATCTAATCCATCGTTTAACTGAATTTAGCATAATACTAAAGGGTTCCTGCTTATTTAGGATTTTTCGCTCTTCCTGGTATTCCCGGAGTTCTCCCAATCCGCCCGCACGAACTCTGCTAAGTAAGCACAGCCTAGCAAATATTATAACGAATAGAAAATTTATTCGGAAGATTGTGGAGACGTGAAAAGGTGCCATCCGAACAACTATTTGAAAATCGGAAAAAACCATAAATCTCCCCAGATACCTGATATAATAATCGTGGTTTGAATAGGAGTGAAACATCAATAAGAAAAAAGAGTTTCTTCAGGGTACCTACTGAATCTGTTTTTTAGTGAACAAGAATCGCCCGCGCCGTTGAGATAGGGGTGAAAAGTTCACAACGAAATGGAATAGAAGAAGACTTAAAATAAGATTAGACGGCCCGCGTAGCCCAGCGGTAAGGCTCTTGGCTCGCATTCCGAAGGTCGCTGGATCGAATCCCGGCGTGGCAAATAAATTTTATTTGATTAATTTGTGTTATTTCACAATTTATTCATTTAAAAATAATAAATAGTATATTTGCGGCACGTTCCAGAGTGGAAGATACTCTCAGTATCGCCCCGGTGTAAGACCACCGTTCAGAATTGAAACGTTGCTTGAAATGGCTTAAGCCGTGTTTGGTGACCAGATCTGAATAGCCAGGAACTTCCCACCTTCCTCTTCCCCATCTCCTTCCCCTCCCCAATACCCTCAGCCTTACAACATACCTCAATTGGGGATGCCATAGTCTCACTGGCTCCAGACGGGAGCAGTTGGGACTCATGTAAAAAAAAAAAGATTTCTTATTAAATACTCTAAAAATACATACATAAGAAGACAGACGTAAAATAAAAGATTTAACATTTTTATTCAAAATACTTCACTCTAAATTCGACTGTTGTGAACTCCCGCAAATCATTAACTTACGAACACCCACAGTAACAACACGACAAAATACAATATTTTACAGCAGCACTCATAAGCGTAACTACGTTGCCCACTCTTGGGAAATAAGTACTTAGGTGATGCTGACATATTCAATATCATTTTGGTGAGTTTTTTGGATCATCTAAAACATTTATTTCAACGCTATTATTAAACACATCTTGTAAACCTATAAAATAGCTGTATTTTTCTGTTTTTGTTTCTGTGTTTGTATGACTTGTTGTATGACTTTTATCTAATGTAGTTTTACTTTTATTATTTCATAAGTTTCAAAGTATCTGTCAAATTAAAATTACACTACAAATCATGTAAAAGCCCTCTGTGCGTTAAATAAATAAAAAAAATGTGGGTACGTAGTGACTTTGTATTTAGAATATATTTTGTGTCCAATAAGTGAGTATGAAATAGTTGTAAATGAGATGAAGAATACTAAGGACGGGTTGTTTCAAAAAATTTGATGAATTCATCAAATATTTTAAGTTAATTTTCACGTTCTGTGTAAGTTCTATTCAAGTTCTGTGATTATTTCAGTTTCATGCAGCAACTAGCCTATAATGATATAATAACAGAACTTGCATAGAACCTCCACAGAACGTCAAAATTAACTTCAAATATTTGATGAATTCATCAAATTTTTTGAAACACCCCGTCCTAACTCTGTAATTTTAAGTTCTTAGACATTTTAGAAGTTTGCAAAGTAGAAATTATTAGGTAGAAAGTAAATACAGATTTTATAATGTAACCTTAATCTTAACACTAATATCAAGAATTCATCGTTTTTTTTTAAGTAAGCTCTAGGCAATATACAATTTGGGGGCGGGTATGGGTACCGTCCCCCGGGAACCATTTATTGAATATCAAACACCTTGTCCATAGGTCACCCCGAGTGGTTCGCTACATTTGATTACTTAGCCGAGGTGCCCGGGTTCATGGGGTGAGGTTTGTCCAGGTCTTGGCAGCGGATGCGTCTGCCCACCTGCTGGGTCGAGAGAGACTTTTTGAGCCCCTTTACTTTTGTCCTTCCTAGAACTTCCTATCCTTTCCATTCTTAAAAATACCCTCCACACAGCCACACCTCCACACCTCAAGATGACATAGGCCCTGAGGAAAATTGTTTTCCTCAGGGCCTGTGTGGAGCTAATATAAAAAAAAGGCAGGTGGCCCTGAGGAAAAAATCCCTTAGGGCCTAAGCCGTCCTATAAGATGCTGTGTGGAGGGTCTTTTAAGGGAAAGGAAGGAAATATAGGGTGTGCTGGGAAGAAAAAGAGTAACGGATGTATGTTCCCACTGTGGTGCACAAGGCGATGGGTGGAGAGAGTACATCCGGAGAGGTCCAAAGGTCTCCCTAAAGCAGTCCCTCCCGATTCAGCCCGCCACGCAGAAATTGTGCAAACGCATTTGCCGCCAAGACTTGACAAAACTCATAAACGTAGCGAACGTAGCGAACCATTTGGGGTGACAGATGGCAGGGGTATATCCAATAAATGGTTCCAATGCGGTGGTATCCATACCCGTCTCCAAAATAGAACAAATAGCCATTGAAATTCAAACAATGTAACAATCATGCATTAGTATGTGCCCACAAATTTTTATCGTTTTTTTGTGTGATCGACACGGATGATAAAAAAAAATACTATGATATTTCTGCGTAAAAGTTACTCTCATCAAATTTAACCAAATGGATCATTCGTGATACACTAACGAGATATCTAAAGATTTTCTAAATAAAGTAAACCATGTTAAAATTTATCTAATTGCGCTATAATAAAACTATTAAGCATATCATTACATAGGTATCTACATGTTTAGAGGTACTATGCCTGTCCCTGCCTTCAACTTTCTAAACGTTTTGTCACTCGGTGCAATTGAAGGGGATGTATCGGGGTTAACAGGGGCGTGTGTGATGTGTGAGGTAAGATTCCACTCCTGTTATAGCATAAAGTATTCACTTATCTCCCTCTCTACAGTGGCGTGAACATGATGAATAGTGGTTCAGTCAATGGCTGCACCGTGATGCAGGGCCATCAGTAGACGTCGGTTTAAATACCATATCAAAATGAGAAAATTTGCACCGTCAATGCCAAAATATACACTAACGATGCCAATGAAATATGCACCATCGATACAAAAACTTGTGCCTGAATTATAAGGCAGCAAAAGCAATACAGGCAACGAAATAAGGAAGTTGAGTTCATTTTAAAACATTTTTTTTATCAATGTTCACATTCAAACTTAAATACTAGTATTTTTTTTTTTTAAGTTCGTTTTCATAATTAAATTAATTCTCAAAGTTAAAATTTTACTAAGCCCGCCAAAATGAGCGGAAAGAGGTGGGGTGTGTGTGTGTGTGACGTCATTTGGGCCCTGAAAAACACGTTGCTTAGGCATTTTGTATGGAGATTTTTAAAATTCTTCAATAAGGAATTCCAGTATTTTTTTTTGTATTAATGTTAACCGTCTATCAGAATTAATGGTATTTAAAAAAATATATATTGATCAAGATTTCATAGTTAAATTAATCTTTTAAGTTAATTTTTGTTTCTCCCCCCACGGGAAGAAACAAAAATTACTTTTCCCAGCACGGTATTAGGGAGATTGAGAGTAACTGTTGTTGTCACGCATTCCATGGGCATTTCGAATCAGCTGTTCGACGTTCGCAATTTTGGAATTCAGAATTGCGGAGGGTTGCGAGTACCTAGCATTACGATTATTTTAGTACAGTTTTAAGTTTCTGACATGATATGTAGTTTTTTAAACAGATTTAGTATTATTATTTTGTATTTATTTTTATATTATGATCACTTGCTTAAACTAAAAAGACTCGTAACAAGATAGCAAGCAAAACTGTTTGGGGTATACCTCTCTCATCATAAACAAACCAGCTCTCATGTAATAGAAAGAGATGCACCATAGACCTTCCAGTGACCGTACAAACCGAAGTACAAATGACGTCAGAATTATTTGGAGCAACCATGGAGCGTTTATTGTGTAAAGCTTTTTAATCATTTTTCGATATTTTTTGATCTACATGAACATATATGAATCGATATTTTTTGATCTACATGAACATATTTTCTTCAAGTCAAAATATTTTTTACTCAACTTCCTTATTTTGAAGAATAAAAACAGGTTTCTTTAATAATATCTCATCCCAATACTTTTTATAAAAAAAATCCCCTCTTAAAAAACCGGTCCTAAAAAAACACAAGAATATCGACCATTTCTAACTTCAAAAGCTTGTATTAAATTTTGAAGGTAGCTTTCAAGTACGGAGGTTCATGATTATAATCAATATTCCAAATCACAGATCAGATTACTAAGTCGCGGCATTCAGAATTTCTACCGTTTTATAACACATTTCTCTTGAAGACTTTAAGTTTATAAGTTCGTAAGAAAATATATGTTACTTTTGAAGATAATATCTATACATTTGTCATGCCAAAAACGTGATAATATGAAATTCCCTTGTTAGAAAAAAATCGCAAGGGATGCTCCGAAAATTATTATAAACACATTTTTGTTGTTATTTTACAAGTTATACGTATGAAAAAATTCAAAGTGTTTCTTTAAATGCTATTTAAGACATTCCTCGTGAAATTTTTGCTCTGTTTTAAACGAGTCGTGTTTGATTAAACATTTCACAACTTTCGCTTAAAACGATCATTTTTAATATTAGCGTTCCCTCTATCATTTGTATTTGCGTTTTTCCCCTTCTTCTTTTGAGGGCTTACTACCGGGCCTTAAAGAATAATTCATTGGAACCTTATCTTATTTAAAAAATAACGTAAAGACGATAAAATATTACAGAGTATAAATTTTTTTTATCCATAGCTACTATCACCTTATTTTTAAAATTTGTAAGTAATAATTGTCATTAAATATGAGAAATAAATATTATTTTTTTTACTGATTTTTTTTGCTAACATCACTATAACAGCGAACATAATAGTGATATTGGCAAAAAATAATAAATTGGCAAATTAATCAAAAAGAGCCTATTGAGACTTTTCTTCTCTTTACTTACGTATTTCTTTCTTGTGTATGAATGCATATACGTACGCAACAGTGTACGCTTGTTTTCTTGATTTAAGTAAAGCCTTCGATCGGGTCTCTCACGTACTGCTTTGGAAAAAACTAAAAGAAAAGAAGGTGCCAGGTTCAATAATTAACATTCTGGCAGTCTGGCATCATCAACAAGAGAACCAAGTTATTTGGAAAAACAAAATGTCAACACCAGTGAAAATGGAATGCGGTGTCAGACAAGGAGGAAGCTTATCACCGATTCTATTTAACGTCTATATGAACAATTTAAGCGATAAACTCACCTCCGCAAACGTAGGCTGTCACCTGGGAAACACCTGCGTTAATAACATTGCTTACGCAGATGACATGGTAATTTTGTCACCAAGCATTAAAGGAATGAGAAAGCTGATAAAGATTTGCGAAGAATACGCTGCTGAATATAACATGGTCTACAACCCAACTAAATCTGTGTTGATAGTATTCAAATCAGGCGCAGGCACCATAAAAGTATTACCCGTCAGCCTAAACGATACAAGCGTAGCTGAAAAATTCGAGGTCAAATACTTAGGACACATCATAACAGCGGACCTCAACGATGACTCGGATATTGAGCGACAGAGAAGATCACTGTGCATTAGGGCAAATATGATTTCTCGAAGATTTAACAAGTGTAGCCCAGGTGCAAAAAGCCAACTTTTTAATACGTACTGTACGAGCCTATATACCTCGGAGATGTGGACCAACTTTAAGAAAGCATAACTAAAAAGAATGGAAGTACAGTACAACAATTCATATCGAACGCTTTTTGGATTGTCCTGGTACTGCAGTGCCACCGAGATGTTTGAAGAAGGGTGCGTTCCCGGATTCCGAGCACTAATGAAAAAACGGATCACCAACTACAGAACGCGACTAGCCTCGAGCGAAAATAGTATTGTGATGGCAGCATTCCACTTCTTGCAGGGTCCCATCTACAAGCGATGGATCCACTTCCTGAGGACATAGATTAAACAAAAAGTTTTTTTTATTATTATTATTATTTTCTTTTAAATTTCTTTAACCATGTAAATATTTTTTTTTATGTATCCTTTTTATATCTTGTTTATCATTACTTGATTATTATATATGTATAATATGGAACTCGTGGGACTGCACCACCCTCCCCGAGATCTGGAATAAATGATTAAAAAAAAAAAAAAAAAATAGAGTTTTGACGTAGGGCAGGGATGACGGAGGAACGAGAGAAGAGCAGAGGGAGGGACTGCAGAAAGGAGACATAGTAGCGGTAGGAGATAGCTGGGGTCCGGGACGGGGGATAGCGAATTTATGCTTCACACACATACAGCTGTATGAGACCTGCTTACGTCGGAAAACTTTCTGATTTATTCGTGTAAATGAAACAAAAAAAAATTATATTTAAAATCACATAAATAAATAAGGCATCGTAACACATTCCGGGAACTCGTTAGGTATATTATTTTATTTCTGTTTTTCCTTAATAAATTACCGATTATTATTAAAATAATTGACCGGTCAGTGGTTGAGTGAACATCGCGTTTGGGTCCCACATGGGCGTCGCGTGTTCGATTCCTCGGCTGGCTAAGTCCTCCATCACAACACAAGCAACATTTTCGGCCTTCTGTGGAGGTAAGAGGAGATTTTTTTAACATTGCTGGGTTATTCGTAACCCGGGAATGTTTGTCTTTCTTAAAAAAAAAAAAAAAATAAAGTTCTTTGAAATAACTGGCAGATGCAGAGCTTGAATAAAAAATAAAAGAACTGGAATATTTACTGAATCAAATGAAGACACTATGAGCGAAACTCAATCGAAAATCTGGAAACAGAAAAATCAGAAACAGATTTGGCGCCTCTGGGACTCGAACCCAGGGCCTCTCGCTTTTCGCCCGGATTTTCGATTGAGGTTCGCTAATATTGTCTTCATTTTTGATTAAATATTATAATTTGAGGTTTTAGTCAAAAAGGTTAAAAATAAAAAACAATAATGGAATATTTACTTTGACATTTAATTTGATGAATTTTTCAAGTTCTGTGAAACATCTAGAAAAACTTGCTGAAATTATTTAGTGATATTTGCGTTTATCTAGTTGTATTCGTCATTTTTCTTAGCAAAATACAAAGATCGCTCAATTACAATAAAAGTTTGTTGTATTTACAGAGGTCTTTTTTCACACAAAAGTTATAAAATATATTTTTTACAAAAAATTCTGCAGAATAAATCTAAAGTTGTCATGAAAGTTATGATACATTTTATTTGCATAGCGGAAAATGTTGGCATTTGCATTCAGGAGCGGATATTTAATATTATGTATTGCAATGAATAAAGTTGAGAGCGACTGCAATCCAACCGCGAGCCACTAAATGCATAATGCATTGGATGAAAACTAACTTCAGCACAAAGTTTTTTTTCTTTTGTAGTTTCTGCGTAACTTGCATAAATCAAATTTTCACATTTTACCAAGAAGCGGAAATCTTATTTTGTACTTAAAGCCATTAACCAGCGGCCAAGAATTTAAATTTCGTCGAACGATGATCTTGCGATCGTACCCTACGGTACGGTACGGTACAGGGCAGTTCCGATGAGAAAGATTAATTATTCTCCATACCAGCATTTAATATAAATAAATTTTATTTCATTCCAAATTTGCTTCGATAAATACACACTTTCAAAAATGCTCAAACTTGTGATAATAAAACTATTAAAATTATGCACTTTTTGTAATTATTTTTATCAATAATATAAATTAAAATAATATATATTAATTTGTAAGACCGTAAATAAATAGACAAACTAAAGTATTTTCGTCACAAAACAAAGGCGCATATTGTTTTAATGATTTTATTTGAACTTAAATTAAAATTCTGAAAAATTGTTTTCTCAAATAATTTATTGATTTATTTTACTGCATAATTATATCATTATATGATTTAAAATGTATGTTGTATAATACAAAATTTTGTTTGAAAATTTAACAAATCTGCCAACGACCTACGGTAAAAACCTTATTGTACTAAAAATAAAGATATTTTCTCAAAATTTTAAAAAAGGTTTACTAAATAAAAGAACAGTCTTTCGAAATCAATTTATAATTTTTTGTGGAAAAGAATTTATAAATTTTAGTGGAAAAGAAACAAAACGTCTAAAATTTGATTTAAAAATGACATATTTTCGATTTTGTCCGGTTATTCCCTCCTAAAAACCGACTGTTGCAAATTTGATTATTTCACGTACTGAACAGACAATGCCAAGACGATTTGAGATGTTGAGTAAGTTTGATCAATTTCAATGGGAGTTTGGTGTGATTTCGGAACACAAACACGCCCACAATACACTTCCATAGGCTTATCTCGGGCTCAGGCTTTTCGGTGCACGCGTGCGTGATTAAAATTGTATTATTGCATAAAGAGTTGAATTATTCAAGTTTAATAAACTTTTAATTTTCAAAATTGGAACGGATAAGTTTAAATCATTTCAGACATGGGTAAATTAGGTAACAACATTACTTTATTAATAAAAAATCTTTATTAAAATGTGTGTTATTAATTCTTTATTAAAATTCTTTTGTTTACATTTTTTACAGATACTTGATGGATGTTGTAATTTTTTAAGTTCACTAAGGCCAGGTTGTTTCGCAGAAATTTACGCGTGACAAAGTCAGCATGTGGCCAGTCAGACACTTAGTTCATGTCTTCCTCTGGCGTCCCCGACTTCTTCTACCATTCACATTTGCGTCATATATTTTCCTTACATTTCTTTCCTCGTTCATTCGCTCTCCATAGCCATCTGAGCGCCCCATTAATTTTACTAATAACGCTTACCTCATCGGTTCATGGGGTAAGGTTGACCTGGACACACTGAACCCCAGATTCCTACCCACCCCTTAAACCCCTTTCCTTCCCAGAACTCTCCTCTCCTCCTTTTCCTTAAATAAAATCCTCCATACAGCATCGCCAAAGATGACATAGGCCCTGAGGAAAATAATTTTCCTGTGTAAATAGGCCCTATAATGTGGAGATCCGCAAAGAATGTAAGGCTGATGTAAGCATAATGAGTAAGATTAAGAAAGGGACCCTCAGATGGTTTGGGCATGTAGAGCGAATGAACGAAGAAAGTAGTGTAAGAAGAATATATGACGCAAATGTGAATGGTAGAAGAAGTCGGGGACGCCCGAGGAAGACATGGCACGATCAAGTGAATCAGATACTTGAGTCGGGCCATGTCAAAAGCCAAAATAATAGAAGAGTATGTATGAGACGATGTATGAATGTGAGTGAAGCAAAGAGTGTGTGCCAGGACCGAGTTGTTTGGCGGTCCGTCCTCTCTGCCTACCCCTGCGGGGAAACGGCGTGATGGTTAGTTAGTTAGTTAGTTAAATAGGCCCTAAGGGAAATTATCTTCCTCAGGGCCTCCTGTGTGGAGCTCACGACACAAGCAACATTTTCCGCTTAGTGTGGTGGTGGTAGGAGATTTTCAAATATAGTTGGGTTGTTCGTAACCCGGGAATGTTTGTCTTTCTTAAAAAAAAATTAACAGCTTTCAGATTCGCAAATCCTACAAACATCATATCGAGTGATTTTTCACAGGTTTGCGCTTCTATTTTACTAGTTTACTACCTGACTTGGTCCGTGATTCAAGCAGCCTGTTTTCGAAATCTTGCTACTTGTTGAAAAATTGAAAATATGATTTCCGCCAAGTTATAACATATGTCTTTGGATCTTCATAAAATGTGACGAACTTAATTATTATTCAGTTTAATGTTTGTATAGTTGAGTTAGATAATCCCAGGTCCGTTTCTCTCAAACATAATTAATATTTATGATATTCATTAACACGTAATTGAAACAATATTGAAATGGATGCTCGTTGATGTCATGTGGCGCCATGGCCCCGAACCATTTAGCACAAGGTTAAAATATATTTTTCATTTAAATTCTTAGATAACATAGCTGAATGAACTCAGTTCCCGTATAATTAACCATTTTAAATGTGCCACTTGTTTGCTCTGCTTAAGTGGAAAGTTTGCGCGGCTCTTTTCGGCCCGTTTTATACAAATCTTAATTTTGGATTTGAGATCAAAACACCCAGCCGAACTGAAAAATTATTTTTGTAATCAAAAGGTATATTAAATATCTAGTACGGGTGTGAGCTGCTTTATTTATTTTTGCTTTAAATTATAAGATATAGGCCGTTATAGATTTTAGTGTTTCATGATTTTAGAGGCAACTTGAGTAATTATTTGTGAGTAAATGAAAAACATTGAAAAAATAATTTTACTGTGTATATTTTAAAAATACAATGAAAAATAAAATGAAAAATTAAGCATTGTTAAAAATGCTTTTTTTGGGTAGTAATTTTAATATATGAACGACAAATTTTTGTTCCACCGGTAAATAATTATTGTATTTTAATAAGTAATTTGTATTTTAAATTTACACCCAACAAAATGATTTTTTTTTAAAATAATTTTTTTATTTTTATTTCATTATATTTTTATGATAAATATAGCAAAATTAATGTTTTTATTGTTTTTCATTTACACACAAATAATTGCCCGAATTGCCCCTAAAATCATGAAACATTAAAATCTTTAATGGCCCATATCTTATAATTTAATGCAAAAATAAATGATGTAGCTAACATCCGTATTATACATTTTGATTACAAAAATAATTTTCCAATTGTAAATGGCTTTAGGCGTTTTTGGTGACCAGATCTGAATAGCCAGGTACTTCCCCACGTTCCTCTTCCCCATCTCCTTCCCCTCCCCACTAATTTCAGCTTAACAACATACCCCAATTGGCGATGCCATAGTCTCAATGGGTCCAGACGGGAGCAGTTGAGACTCTTGTGCGGTATTCATATATAAAAAATATAAATTTAATGAAAAATATAATTTTCTTTAATTTAATTTAAAGCAATGCCGATCTTGGCTCGTCATTGTGACTGTATGTATCATGGACTGTCGACTCGATATTTTATAGTCTATGGATAATTAAAATATAGTAATAATAATCTATGAGCTTAAAGCAAATTGATAAGATTAATTTCAATAAATAAAAGTAATTACTTTCGTAATTGTGATTAAGGAATCGACATTATAATTAATAACATTAAATGTCGTTTCTTTCCTTAAAGGTAAAGTTTTGTTACTATTTAGTAAAAACAAAGAAAAGTATCTACTTTTCTTTGTTTTTATTATACTTTTGTTAGTAGATTTAAATCTTGTGAGATTAACAAAATAAACCTCCATCTTTCCTTACAGAGAAACTCAATTGTGTTTTAATTGAATGTGTCGTCCTAATCACGAAGAAAGTATCATTATATATGTACAGAAAGAGACAAACATAAAATAAAAGAACAGTGAGAAAGTAAGAAATTAAAATCTTACTTAAAATTGTAATTTGTCTCTTTCTGTATGTATGTAGAAGCACACACACAATGTATTTTTGATCAGTTATTTTATATCTTGAAGATGCTAGTGTGTATAAAAAAAGTTTAATAAATAAATCCTGGTTACAAACAAAGTAATTGTTTTATTACAGTCATAATATTCTTATAAAAAATGCGAAAGAGTTAGTTACGTGTAGGGGTTAATCAAACGTTTTATTTACCAACGTGTCCAACATGTTTATGTACATAGGCACTCCTAACATAAAGCGAAATATAATTCTTCCTAATGTCCTAATACCAGTGAATTTTGGCACTTAGTAATAAAGTAAAGAAATTGGCAGGCCTAGCGTAGCCCCTGAAGCTAGAGTATTCGCTTACACAGGCAGAGCTTCGAGGCAAGTACTCGATCACTGCCGATTGTTCACATTGTCACAGGGGTGAAGAAGACCTTTCTGAGACATACTCGAAATTATTAAAAAAAAACTTCGGGAAATCGAATCGAAAATTGGTTTATTTTTGTTTTCATAAAAAAATTATTTAAAAATATATATGTTCTTTTAATTATTGTCACTGTAGAGAACCGAACTCCGGATAACTTCTTTGAAAACGAACTATGCTGGTCATTACTACATACTATAGAATAGTGTTGTAGCACTTCCAACTTCTAACATTTCATATACCTGTACTCTGATGGCAGTGTGCTACACTAGTGCTTCCTAGCGGCGTGAGTTGTGCGGGTTGCTTTTCTTTTATTCATTTTATAGGAGTTTATCATAGACATATGAATATACCTAGACCTGCCCTAAGTGATAAAAAGCGTATTATTTCCCCCTCCCCATACCGGTTCCATTTGGAATTTGGAACTGGCTGGGCTCACGAATGGCCTCGAGCGAATCTAAAAAATGTTACGTCATCATTCTTGTGCGAACCAGCGTCGAGCTTTCATCGGAACATTTTACGAAATAACACTGCAAAAATGGTATGAAAACGTAAAAAAATGGAAATGAAAAAGAGAATAAGCCCAATTGTCGTATTACATTCCATAGGAAAGCATTATTTTACTTTATTTTAAGTTTATTCAGATCATGTAATATGATCCGTTTTAATAACCACCTATACACCATAACAAATGTACGCATTTCTCAAGTGTGCTCGTCGCTGTTTACTGGGGTAAGTAAATTAAGAAACATTTGTAAAAGTGTCTTAACTAAACACGGCAACAAAATATTCGACTCTGAAAATAAGTGAACTTTACTTTGCCGTATTTGGACTTCGCAAATTTGTTCATAACGTGGCGAGCAATTCGCGCTCCCATGTAAAAAGGTCTATTCATTCAAAAGCAGATTTTACTTTTAAGAACTAAATGGTGATATTGTAATGCGAGAGGCCTATATACTGTCAGATTGATTTATTGACGAATCACATATCTCACAGTCATCTTCCCCCCTTCGCGTCCCGCTGTATTTGGTTTGTACCCCTCACCTGTCTGTTCTTGTCTAGGTATATTCATATGTCTATGGAATTTATGTAAAACATTTTCTTTATTTTAAGTTAAAAAATTACAAACATCGGAACTGTAGAACTTATTGCCTTTTTGCTTATCCTTAAAAATATTAAAGCGACTAATGAGCGCTTTTCTAATTACCTTGACGATTCACGATTACGGTACCGTGACGGCATAAAAAAGGCAAACAACATATACTATTTATTATAACAATAATGCTGCAGCTCTTTCAAAAGATGAGATACACAATGTACGTAGGTCTTTTTCCTCCAAAGGTAAAAAGTAATCATTTTCTTGCATCTCTCTCACACACCGCACCGTGACGTCTCCGTAGACCCCTACAAGACTCCCAGCCGCGACGATAATTTTAAAAGTATGAAATATAGTTACAAGGATAATAATGCACTGATGGTTTTGCTTTTGTTTTTAAACATATAATGCTGCAACTCTTTCTTACATACTAAATGACAACCGCGGAAAATGATTAGTTTTCACTTCGAAAATGATATTAATCAATCCAAATTAATTTCCTAATAAAATCATAGGTAGGTACCTACCTAACTACTTACTTATTGAATTTGAATATAATATAATGCGGAGCGTAATTAAATTGAAAGGTTTGCCACAACCGTTTAACCTTCAGCAATGTAACAAGGGATCTCGCCACACCTTCTGAGGTCAGTTACTGGGCCGAGAAATGATTATTCTTTGATCCGTCACGTAACGGCGCCGCTCTGTACAAGTGCCCGGCGGCCTGCCGTGCCGGCCTCTAATACCAACACCACCTCAAGCCAGGTCAGGACCCTGAATTAAATCGGCTTAATGTAATAAGACATTCTACCTTATATTCTAGACTTCACGGTCCACATTCAACAAACTGTAATTAAAGGTATGAAAATATTAGAATTTTTATGAACAATTTGAAACTTTGAATCGTTACAAATCATTGAACTGTTATACATATCCCTTGTTAGAAGCCTAATGGAACAAAACTCCATAGTCTGGTCACCCTTCTACAAAATTTATATTCATAATGTTGAAAGAATTCAAAGAAAATTTCTAGGTTTTGTAAATTCTAAACATAATATCCCCTTAGAGTTAGAGCATACAAATTACCCGTTCTTAATGAATATTTTAAATATTTCAACTCTAGAAAACAGACGAAAAATAAACAACCTAACCTTTTTATTAAAATTATTAAACTCTAAATTCGATTGTTGTGAACTCCTGCAATTAATAAATCTTCATGTACCTACACGAACGACCAGACAAATATTAACATTTCATATACATACATCTCATTCCAACTATAGTTTGCATTCTCCAATACAGCATTTACACAGTCTTGGTAACAAATATTTAATATGGATGTATTTGATAATAATTTGAATTTGTCAAATTTCACACGATGTATTTATTTTTTATTTATTTATTTTTTGTTATAAAAATACAAAAACATTACAAGGAAGCTTTTGACTGTCCAACTAGGAAGGACTCCCGTTCTAGGACAGTCAAATTGTATGTGCCAACTATTTCTTCCTACTTCATAAACTATCTTTATCCCTATTTTTACTTATCTTATATTTTATGTTACCTACTTTGTGTCAACTCTTATATTTTATGTTACCTTTATTTTGTTTCTTATATGTTATGTTATTTCCTGTATTTTGTCAAAAACAAGTATTGCACTATATGTAAAAGCCCCACGGGCCTTTAAATGAGTAAGTAAATATAAAATACTACTTTATTAGTATTTTTAATGTCGATTTGATTTAGTGTTCTGGCTTGGCTTGTGTTGGTTTTGATATTACCTCCTGCTCCTACCCCTACCTCCTGCCTGGCAACACTGAAATGAAGATCTCGGTTATCTAATATCTATAATAGATATTATTGAAAATCGGAAGGTTTTGGCCAAACAGTCCAAAAATGGGGTATCAATCATACATAACCACTGACAAGATAAAAAATTAGAAATGCAAATTTTTTTACTTACTGTTACTTCTGTCGAAATTGGTCATACTTCTTGTTCAATCTTCAATTTGGAAGGTAGGTACTGCCGCTCCGGAAACCATTTATTGGATAACCAACACCCCTGCAATGGATCACCCTAAGTGGTTTCTTATGTTTGGTGACTCAGAAGGGGTGTCCGGGTTTGAGGTTTATGTAGATGTTGGCGGCGGATGCCTCTGCCCACTTATTGCGTGTTAGGCCGAATATTAATCTATGTTTAGCTTTAGTATACGACATACTGATTTTTTTGAAGAAAGACAAATATTCCTGGATTACAAAAAAACCCGAATTCATTTAAAAATTTCCTGCTGCTACCATATTAAACCGAAAATGTTGCTTGTGTTGTGATGGAGGCCTTAACCAATCGTGGAGTTAAATCCATCCCGTGGGCAGGAATCAGACGCGATGCCAACACGGCTACTGACCTGTCAAATTGTTTTCGAAACGAGTAGATTTTATATCTAATAAAGTGGCGTAAACAGTTCCTACATAATTTGATTATATTTCATTAATTTAAGTCATCACAAAGAAAAAAACTTATACTTAGAAGAACATTTTTGGAAATATAATATAGTTTACACGTAAGTTATAAAATAACGGCTAAGCAAACATGAAAATGAGGAAATCATAAACATTATGAAGTAACATTAACGTAACAAACGTGAAGAGTGGAAATCAACACACATGAAGATGAGGAAATCTACAAACATGGTCAACAAGCACGCTGATGAGGATATCAACAAACATGAAGATGGGGAAATCAACAAACATGAAGATCAAGAAACCATTATGCAACACCAACACAGCTACCTACAGTCCTACAGTCCGCCTCGGAACAAGAATCCGTAGTGAAGAGGACTGTGAATAAACTACATAGTATTTTTTATGAGAAAAACTCTCTTTTTATAACTTTTGAAGGTTATTCCCATCAACGTAATATATCATTGAAGAATTATTCTTTCATATTTTCATTTAGATTATAAGTGTTATCTTCTTCTTCAATGATAAACTACATTGTATATAAATGGTCATCAATAAAAAATATCTACTTTTCTTTTTAACTTATTCGCTTTTCTAAGTAAATCGATTTTTTGGCCTGTTTTGGAACCCAGGACCAGATCGGTACAGAGTTGGTACATTTCTAGAGATTTTCATTTCACTGGTACATTCATAACAATATAAACGTCACTGAGTATGATATGTAGAATATATTTGGACGACATTTGGCTTTTCGCTCAACTTCACTCAAAGCATCGAAGAAAGACAGATGATACCTACTTTATCGCTATCAATCATCATAGGAGATACAAGCCTTGGACAGTCATGGATTCTGGCTGTTTCTAGAAGATGCCTTCACCCCTGTCTATCACCGTGCCGCGCCGGTGTCGTTATATCAAAGAGTGCGTAGTTCGCCTTTTTATATGAGAGGCCGGCATGGTCTAGCGGTAAAGTTCTTGACTTGCAATACGAAGGTCGCTGGATCAAATCCCGGCGTGCCAAAAAAAATTATTTGATTATTCTCGTTTATTTGATAAAACAATATCAATTTTATTTCATTCAAAATTTGCTTTAATATACACCCACATTCAAGTTAGCAGTAAAAATACTCAAACGCGTGATGATAAAATTATTCAAATCATATAATATTTGCAATTATTTTTGATCATAAGTATTTATAATTTTTCAATAAAGTATAAGGAAAAGCAAGTGTGTAAAAAAATTGAAATATATTAGTTTTTAAGACTGTAAATAAACAGACAAACTGAAGTATTTTCGTAGCAAAACACGTGCGCGGATTTTTTTAACTAAAATTAAAATTCTCAAAAGTAGCTTTCCTTGAAAATGCATTGATTTATTTTACTCGCAAGATTTGAAAAGTGTGTTGAATATACAACATTTCGTTATACAATTTTCGTGAAAATTTAACAAATCTGCCAACGACCAACGGTATAACCTTTTTTTATCTTCTTCGTGTGCCCTATCGGGTCCCCCGACGTCGGTGATCGCTATGGAAAATGTCTCCCTGTCTTGCGCTCCTCCACACTTCTAATACTACCCTACTAGTCTACTCGCGTACATTTCGCAGCCAAGACATTTGTCTCCTACCAGGCCCTCGGCGACCCTCTATTTTGCCTTTAAATATTAATTGGAGCAAGTGATACTTCTCTCTTCGAAGTATGTGTCTCAGAAATGAAATTTTCCTGACTTTTATTAATGTGAGCAGTTCTCTATTTGCTCTAGCCCGCCTGAGAATTTCTCTGTTGGTTATCATGTCGGTCCATGGGACTTTGAGCATTCTCCGGTGAAGCCACATTTCAAAAGCATCTAGCCTGTTTATGGTATTTACTTTCAAGGTTCGTGTCTCACATCCATACAGCAAGACCAACCGCACATAACATTTTAACATTATTTTCATTAGTTTTAAATTGATATTGTGATTGCAGAAGAGGGATTTCATTTTACTGAATGCAGTTCTTGCTGCTTCAATTCTGCACTTAACCTCTACATCTGAGTCAAGAGTCTCCGTCAGAATACTTCCGAGGTATCTAAATCTTTCCACCTTTCAACCTTTTTATAATAAAAATAAATATATTTAAAAAAAAAAATACAATTTTACTAGATAAAATAACATAGAATTTGATATAAAAATGACAAATTTCCGATTGTGTCTGGTTATGCCTTTTTAAACTGAGTTTTGCCCTTCTGAAAAGCAATATATTAGTACTTAAAATAATAAATCCTCTTCCCTTAGATTCATTAGATCCTTAAATTTTATTACGAGTTTCTTAGAGTTAATACTCAATATCTTGGCAATGAAGGCACTTGGATCACATTTTAATCCTCAATATTACTTGAAAGGGTTATTTCAGCGGATGGTTACTGAACCAAGATCCATTGATTAAAGTCGACAATGGACAGAATTGGTTTATTCCTTTTAGTGCATTTAGACCTTCTAAAGGTCCGACGTAATCATCAATTACCTTTTTGGCTACTGATAAGATATTATAGTCGCTGGTTGAAAAGAAATGAAATTGTGTGTAATTGTGGGAATAATAATAATAATTGTCGAAATATGTAAATGTGGATGTAAATATTTATGAGCGGGTGGTATGTGTGTGCCCATGTATTTACACGTGTACGCATGTATACATATAAAACAAGAAAAAAGTATTATGTATATTTACATGATCTAATACTTGCGCATGTCTTTTCTCTTTCCTATTTTTTATGACAAATGTACTAATTTTCATTACAATTTTTCTATAGTGATTTTGCCAATTTTAAGCATGTTTATATATTTAATCCAAATGTTAACACTCGACTTCAGAAAGTATCTATATTCCATTGTCACTATGACACAGGCGGCCGCCTAGCGTGGGGATTTAATGTGTCATATATATGTAGACGTTTTATTGAATTTTATAAATAAATAAATACTGCAAAAGTCTCCACTGCTTCCAACCGTCTGAAACCAGTGAGACTATGGCATCCCCAATCGGGGTATGTTGTGAGGCTGAAGGTAGCGGGGAGGGGAAGGAAATAAGGAAGAGGAAGGCGTGGGGAGTAACCGGCTATTCGGATCTGGTCACCAAACACGGCAAAAGCCATTTCAAGCAACGTTTCAATTCGGAACGGTGGTTTTACACCAGGGCGATTCTTCCGAGTACCTTCCACTCTGGAACAGGCCGCAAATATATATAACATATTATTTTAAATGAATAAATTGCGAAATGCCCAAATTAAACAAAAAAAAATTATTGCGCACGCCGGGTGTTTGAACCCGCGACCTCCGGCAAGTCGAGAGCCTTATCCCTTGACCATGGAGGCCTATTGTCGTAAGAGGTTGTTTTAAAGTTAGGTGTTATAAATTGGTTTCTATTTCTCATAAGTTTGTAAAATTTTTGGTTTTTTTAAACATTAAGAAAACAGAAACTTGCCTTTATATCTTCAAACTGACAATCTAAAAGTTCATTTACACCACAAGGTTTAAATAATTACTTAAATAAATTAGGTCTACTAAATGTATGGCCCGGTAGTAAGCATTCAAAAAGAAGAAGAAAGGGAGATATGTAAATACGATTATAAGAGGGAGCACGCGATTTTAAAAACATATAATAGAGCAAAAATTTCTTGACAAGTACTTATGTTGCATCTAAAGATACACGGTAAAAACATCTCATAAGGAGTATAATGTGGCTACGTATCTTCATATTATATATTTTTTAAGGTTTCTGCACTATAGAGCTGCTCATAAGTAACATTTTCCCGTAAATCAGAAATTCTTATTTACAAAAATACGATATTTTTAAGCTGATAGAATACGAAAATATTTTTACCTTGTGTTTAAGAATATTAGCGTTAAATTACAAGTTTAGCATTTGAAATAGATCAGCCTATCTATTCTTTACTCCTATAAAAACATTTTTTTGGAAAAAAGTCTTATAAATTTATCACCGAAACATCCGTCTACTAAACGACGCCATACAAAAATGTCACTGATACGTAAGACTAACATATGTTTGACTAACTTTCACAGTATACACAATATTAAGTTTAATCCATAGGTGACATACATATTGTGGGTTAAAAAATCAACAGAAAAAAAAGCAAAGAAAATTTTGAAGATTGAAATTAAATGGATACAGGAGTTCACAAAATGATAAAAAAATATTCTATCTTATTTTACCAATTTTTATTACGGACTTTTACTTTCACGTTCGTCCTTAATTAGATGCCGACTTCCTGTTGAATTTTGGCTCCCCGCAAACGCCTTTTTTTCAGTTCTTTTTTTATTTCTTGGAGTTCGTTGATTGCTTCCTGTTTAAAATACTAGGTTTCAAATTAGTACTACAGGGTGGACCATGCTTTGCATTTGTGTATGACTGTCTCCCATTCCTAACATTTACGATTTTTTAAATTTATTTTACACATTAGCTCCACACAGGTGCCCCCAGGAAAATAATTCCCCTCAGGGCTTATTTTATCTTTTGGGATACTGTGTCGAGGGTGACGGAAGTATGAATCCATCCCCCCTACTGCGGTGCTAGGCGATATTCCGAGAGAGTCGTGCTAGAGAGGTCAAAAGGTCTCCCCCGATTCGGTCTGCCACTCAGTTGGTGCACAGACGCATCTTTTTTTTTAATATGAATACCGCGCAAGAGTTCCAACTGCTCCCGTCTGGAGCCAGTGAGACTATGGCATCCCCAATTGTGGTATGTTGTGGGGCTGAAGGTAGTGGGGAGGGCAAGGAGGTGGAGAAGAGGAAGGTGGGAAGTACCTGGCTATTCAGATCTGGTCACCAAACACGGCCAAAGCCATTTCAAGCAACGTTTCAATTCTGAATGGTGGTCTTACACAGGGCGATACTGAGAGTATCTTCCACTCTGATATCTGCCACTCTGATATATGGCATCTGCCACCAAGACCCAGACAAACATCATCCCATGAAACCTGGGCACTCCTGCTAAGTCACCAAACGTAGCGAACCATTTAGGGTGACAGATAGAAGATAGTTGGTTATCTAATAAATGGTTCCCGGGGAGGCAGCACCCACAACCGCCTCTCAAATTTAAATTGCAATGCTACAAAATTAAAACGTTCCTAAGCCACTAATTTAAAAACTCTAGTAGAGAAATATTCTCAGGTCTAACTGGGGAACTGGTTTATTTGATAATATGTAAAAATAATAAAGATACAATATAATTTAAATAAAGTAGGTATATCTTAATATATTTATATATTTCTTCTGTCCGTGTGTATGTCACTGAACTCCTCCTAAACGGCTGGACCGATTTTGATGAAATTTTTTGTGTGGGTTCAAGGGGATTCGAGAATGGTTTAGATTCACAATTTGGTCCACTGGAAAATGTTCTTTTAATTATTTTTTTTTTTATTTCTAAGGAGTTGTTGATTTTGTAATGTTTTACATTGGATCCGGCAGACTGCGCTACCATCGCAGTATCGAATATTCAATATTATTCTATTTTAATTTTAGTTTGTCCCGACAGTTGTGTACGGGACAACGTCTGTCGGGTCTGCTAAAATAAATAAAATAATTTGTGGAACATTCCAGAACACTCTCGAATGTTGTCCTGAGCGAAGCCGGGTAACCCAGCTAGTATACAAAATAGTTTAAAAATAGAAGGTTTAGTTACAAAAATATCCAGTATCTGAAATATTAGAAATATTTGAGAATAAATGAATAAGTGACAAAAAACAGAAAATGACTGCTTGCAGGATATCATTTCTTTAACACGAGTGAGGGAGATGCGAGAAAATTACTCCTTTTTCCTTTGGAGGAAGCAGACATACGAACATTGTTTGCCTCACTATTATTTATTGTATAAGAAGAACTTCACTTTTTAAAGGAACATGCGTTTATTGCCATTTTTGTGCCGTCGCCGTGCTGCAAGCGCGGGAAATATAAAAGCGCTCAATAGTAAAAGAATAGCAACGGGATACATCTGAAAATCATCCGTAAAATATTAACAAATAGGTTGGTTTGGGATTCAAATGTAACGTCGGTTTTATTTTAATTTTAAAAAGCTTTTCTCACCTTTTATTACGGTATTTTATTACTGGTCAATCGTTAAATAGCTTTGAGCCTAGGTTATTGCAATCGTGCAGCTGTCGGGTTGCAACTAGTTGTTGTAGTCAGAAATTAGAGTTAAAACTTACATTAGAATGCCATTTCTGAAAACCCAAAATTTTTATAAAATAATGCAACTTGAACAATTTATACCGGTTATTAGCAAAAAAAAATTAAATAAAATAGAATGGACAGATGCGTCTGGTTTCCACCTAGACGTGGCGAGTAGACGGCTAACGTTTTCCTTAAAAAATGACAACCTCGATAAAGGAGGATAAAGGAGAAAAATAGACCACCACGGTCAAAGGTCACGATTTAAAAAATTTCTTATAATAAATGCCAATTCGGAATCGAACGGCTGCTTTCTTAAATTAATAATTACAAACACTGGTTATGCATTATAATATGTTTTTTGTTCTTTGTTTGCTCGAACAAATAATTAAATACATTTATATCACAAGAATGGTGATTGACACACTCTTTGGACTAGCAGGGACACTGAAATGGTTCGGAAAACTGCTAAATTATCATGGTCGGCTACAATGGATCAGAGATGTAGCCATTTGCCAGTTAAAAAGTGCAGTGTAAAAATTTATTTATTTTTAAAAATAGTATTGGAACAAGTGAAAATAACTGTCATTATCTGTTTTTTGAATATTTTGCTGTTTTTATCGTGAATTCTAATTAAGATGTTTTAGGTTGACAACTGGTTTGAACTGAAAATTACAAAGCTTTGAACTGATCTGAAGTTATAGATGAAATAACGGGGAAGCTTTCCACGTTTGCAGAGAACAACATCAAAGGTTAGTGAAACTGTTTTTTCCACTGAGAATTTGTCAGGTCGCCATTGCTTGTGATATTTTGTTCGCGCAAGTTAGATTCATAATCAATAATATATTTTTGAGTATTAAGCTCAGAGAGTCTGGAGTTATTTACACACCCCGGCTCGCATATTTTAATACAAATACTTAAAAGTCGTATGTAAGTAAGTAAAACTGCAGAACGATTTTAGTGCATCTTTCATCGTGGCGTATTGCTGATGAGCCAGGTTGAATTAAGGGTAAGCGGAGAGCATAGCTGGGGGTAATATAAGCAGATAAGGGTTGCCCGCTGCACCCATTGTGCCCTACTTGCCCCGGTTATCTCAATGGTCCCCTACCCCGCCTCTACCACCCGCTGCCCTTTATAGTCCCGTGAGGTGCATTTGTCAAACAAACGTCACGGCTTCGTTCTACCCTCTACCCCACTCACCCCACTCACCCCACTCACCCCACTGCACTCTATTCTGAGAAATGCATTTTATAATTTAGAAACCCGATTAAAAACGCTGACAATCGTGCTTACATATAAGAAAAAGGATTGTTGAAAGGTTGTAGGTCTGATTACCAAACACTGATAAACATTTTTGAATGCCAAAAATTGAATTGAACGTTTCGAAGAAAGAAACATAGAAAAATTTATCAAAACGTCTCAGTGTATGCCCGCGTTAAATATTATTATCTAATCAGGTGGTACTGAAAACACCTTCAAGTTTTGTAAGAATTTATTGAAATAATACTTTTTTTTTACTCTTTTTCAAACGACTTATATGTAAGTACTTCGCTGGAATTTGAACCCACAATTTATGGGTCAAATGTCAAAATACTTATCGTGAAGCTTCTTACATTATTTTTAAACTAAAATTTAAACTTTACACAACTTATAAGCTACATAAGTCTGTTATATAATTAATGTTTTGATAAACATTAATAAATGATTTTAATGAAACAAATAACTTTGTGTACACCACTACTTAATTAACAATATCGACATGTTTAAAAAACAATGTTTTCTTCGTTTCAAAAACATTGTTTTTGAAACGAAGAAACGTAGAAACAAGTACATTTTGCGCTAAGTACATTTTAATTTAGGGTGGATTCATTGGGCTTACTGACCCCAGATTCCTACCCACCCCTCATATCTTTTTCCTTTCCAAAACTTCCTCTCCTTCCTTCCCCTAAAAAGACCCTCCACACGACATCCCCAAAGATTACAAAGCCCCTGAGTGGAATAATTTTCCTCCTGCGGAGCTAATGAAAAAAAATTGCGCTGAGTACATTTTGTACTATGTTCATTTTGCACTGTGTTCATTTTGCACCAAGCTATTTTTTTTTCACTAAGTTTATTTAGCACTAAGTTCATTTTGTACTTGATACATTTTTTTACTGGGTTCATTGTTCATTTTGTACTAAGTTCATTTAGTATAAGGTTCATCATTTTGTACTACATTCACTTTGTACTAGGTTAATTTCGCACTAAGTTTATTTGGTACTAGGTTCATTTTGCACCGTGTTCATTCTGCACTCGGTTTATTTCGTACTATGTTCATTTTGTTGTTTCATAAAACTTGAAAAAATGACCAAATTTAAATTAAAATGTAAAAATACTCAAGTCCTCCGAAAGATCTATTCGAGTTCTGTTACAATTTCATTGTAGGCCAGTTATTTCACAAATACTTGAATAATAACAGAACATTAATTAAACTTTCACAGAACTTGAATATTAACTTATATTTGATGAATTATTCAAGTTACCGCATAACAAATAATTTAAATAAAGAACTTGAGACAATTGAAAAAATCTTTGAAATTTGGAAAGAAAGATTTCTGACTTTCACGAAAGTAACAGCATATACGCATTATTGATACCACGCAAGTTTTCCTCGGTGATTGCAAATTTTAATCTACTTTGAAACGCACATACTGTGACTGAAAAGGTCGGTAGCAATACAAATTTCTTAACTTGATACTCAGAAAAACCAAAAGTGATTTATACAAGCATTGGCCCATCAAATTGCGATACACGCCTGGTTCTGATGTTGATTGAAGGGAATTAACATTCGTACTTGAATTGTGACGAAGAAAATTAATTACAAAGAAATCAAAAAAGCTTTTGACGAAAACTCGTGAGATTGTAATTGTTATTTCGTAGTTAATTTAAAAATCATTTTCTAGTCTCGTGACCTTAATTTAAATATTTCCAAACTAAACGTAAAAAAATGTTTGTCGATCTTTTACAGATAAGTGTGCTGTATCAACCATTTCGCAAATCTTTCATCTCTTTGAAATATTGAAGTGGGTTTGGAGGGCTTACTTATTGATTTGTTTTGTAATTAGTTGAGTAATCTGATCTCGACTCAATTATATTTTCAGAATGTTCTTCTTGCTTATAGGAAGTGGACAGATTGGGTGGCATAGTTTGGGTCTTGGTATTAGAAGTGTAGTGCAGTAAAGTTGTGTTAAGAAGTACCTAATTGGCTATACAGATTTGGTTAGGAAACGTGGCTACAGCGACGTTTCGAACCTAAATGGTGGTCATTCACCAGGGCGATATTAAAAGATGCCTAACCAATGATAGAGTTGATGTAGAACATATCATTGTCGTTCGGAATGTAATACCGCAAATTCCACATGACGCCACTGCTCTAAAAATTGCAATTAGAGGAATCTATCAAACGGGCTGCTGGTTTCTGCATAGTTAAGGATTTTTTTCCCGTGCCTAAACTGGTCACTTTTGTAGAGCGTATCAATGGAAGACATATTGAGAATACTGCTTTATTTGAATAATTACATTTTTTCAGTTCAACTCGAACATTTATCATTCAACATAACTAGTTTGTTATGCCTCGACATGAGAGCCTTTAAAGAGTCCTTTAAAACCAATTCATTATTTGGAAATTGAATATTTGATTGAAATACTAGTTGGTTGACAGTAATTATGTCAATGCAATCATTATTAACGTAATGTGAACAGTGTCAAATGTGAAGTGTTGGAAATGCATCTATATAAAACTTCGATAATAACGCGGCAGAAAAACTATTCAACAACTTAACAGAAAACAACTCTTTAACGTCAGGCGAATTTGTTCAGTTTTCGGAAAAACCCATTTAAGTATCGTAGAAATAGTTGTGTCTTCCTTACTATCAGTTAGAAATATGATCTAAACGGTGTGCGAAATTAAAAAAAAAAACACAATGCTTTATATTCAAATCTAAATACATTAACAGCAAAATACTAAATTAAAATGCACACCTTTTTGAAATTAAAGTTTCCGGCCGCAATTTGAAAAAAAAAAGATTATGGAACCTTAGGAATTTTTTATTAACCATTTAAATACGTACATGTTTATAATTTTTTTTTTCTTCGTTTCAGTAATTTTTGTTAGAAAAAAAACGAAGTTGGGCCACCGTTAAAACACTTTTATATCTGCATTCATAATTTTTATATTTAAAAAAATATTAGTTTATTTCATATTATTAAATTTGATAGCGTATTTCTTCACGTTTCAAAAACAATTTTTAATTTTCGTTTGCGTTGAGAAATATTCCGTTTATTTGGATTTTTATGCAAAGCGGAAATATTTTAACCTTCCAACAAAAAAGGCCCGAGGCCTGAGGGGTAAAATAATCTTTTTTATTGAATAGTTTAATACAAAACACAAAATTATTTTATCACTTATTCATAAACAGCATTTACTTTGTGACTTCCCATAATTGTACTATAAACACATACATTTATTTTTAATTAGCAAGTATTTTATTGCTCAAATTCATTGATTTTAATCCCTTAAGAAAGAAAGTAACAATACTTGGTTATTTAGTTTATGTAGATTATGGTTCTCTACCCCTGCCAACAATTCATTATTTACACAATATTTTGAACTTTTAATAAATACCTACTTTTTACGAAGTTTTATCTCGATTTTATTTTAAATATTCAATAATATTATTATTCCATTGATAAAAACAGTGTTTAATTTAAATTAGCTAAGGCTCACACCTCTCCAGACATTTCGATTTGTTGGTTTGTTTAAAGTCAATTAATTAACAAATGAAATTATCAATAGATGTCAGGAGACGCAAACTCTCTTCAGACAAGACCGATATAAAAGGCCTGTGTTTAGGTTTTTTCCTTCTCTTTTCACCATCCTAACTTCTTAATAAGTAACAGTAAAATCCTTGGTCTGTCTTGGGTAGTTTGGGTCTCCGGAATTATTCACAATGTAATTGGGAATAAAGCAAAATAAAATGTCACGAGTCCTTTGAAAGTTTCCTGAAGCGGCCTTATTATTTTATGAAGTTCCTTCTTCCAAAACAAAACATATGGTCCTTCGAGCCGGATAATTTAACGCGAGTGATTAAATTAGTAAAGAAGAACCAGCACTGAAAAAAGGAACAGCCAACATGCAGTTTCCAGCATCCAGTAAGCAGCAGAGGCCATCAGCGATAAAAAAGGGCAAGTGACCAATCCATATCCATACTATCTACCTTACCATTAAAATCCTTAAAAGCAAAAAAAAATCAATGACATCAATATTGTGCATTACTCAAAAAAAATTGTTGCAAGCCGGTATGACAAAATTATTGACAAAATTATTGATTATTGACAAAAACTACAGCAATGTTTTTAAATTTCGAGATTTATAAAGTTTGTTTGAAATTTTTATTTTAAATTAGCCGCGAAGTCAATAAAGCAGTTTTTGTTGGAAATGCTCTATGGGCGATTGAATAAAAATCAACGGGATTCATCTATGATTAACGACGTTGGTAAATTATTATTATTGTTATTGTTGTCTCGTGACAGTTCGTGAAGTAAATAACTAAAATTTGGGAAGTTATCAGTGCGTATATTATATGATTAATAGTGATTAAACGGTGATTGCGATAAAATAATTGGATAACTCTGTAAATTGTAAGTACACATCTGATTAATCAAAATGGATTTAAAAACGCTGATCGCTCAACGGGGCGTTTGTAAAGGCAAGATAACAAGGTTCAGAGAATTTTTAAACAAAGATTCACTGACGCAAAGCGAACTAGAATTGCGTATAAAGCGTTTCGAACCTTTGCTAGATAATTTTGAAGAAATTCAAGATAGAATAGAGGCATTATCTCCAGACGATGTTGAAGGCGACCGAGCGAGCTTTGAAAATGATTATTTTTGTATATTGGCCAGCGCAAAAGAGAGGTTAGCTAAAAAGGATTCTGCAATCACGGCGAATAACAATATTAAATTACCGATAATTGAATTACCGAAATTTAAAGGGGATTACTGCGAATGGATGCAGTTCCGGGATGCGTTCATATCTTTAGTAGACAGCAATCATAACCTGGATGCCGTTCAAAAATTTTATTATCTGCGGTCTTGTCTGAAAGGGGAAGCGTTTAAACTCATAACAGCGTTACCGATATACGCGGATAACTACGTTACGGCTTGGGAGATGCTTACGGATAGATACGAAAACTCAAAAATAATTATAAATAATCATGTAAACGCATTGTTTAAATTACCGGACGTAAAGGCAGAAAATCACGTCGCAATAAGGAATCTATTGGACGAGGCGCAATTACATTTAAAATCACTAAATAACTTAAATATAGCTACGAAAAATTGGGATGTAATATTAATTTATTTGTTATCAAGCAAATTAGATTCAAATACAAGGGCTCATTGGGAACAATACCCAACAAAGAATAATTTACCTACCTACGAAGAATTTATTAGTTGTTTGTATACAAGGGCCCAAGTACTAGAAGCCTCGGCAAATAACGAAAAAAGAATTAATCCGGGAAAAACGAATCCGCATAATTATAAAAAGGAAGTTTTGGTGTCGTTGTCCGCACAAAAATTAAAATGTTTACATTGCAACGATAATCATAAAATTTATTATTGCCGCAAATTTTTGGAATTAAAACCGAAAGAACGAATTGATAAAATACACAAATTAGGCGCTTGTTTAAAATGTTTAAACCCCGGTCATAAATTGAAGGATTGCAGGTCTAAATTCAATTGCCGTAAATGCGATGGTGAAAATCATAATACTTTACTTCATGTTAAGAAGGAGGAGGAATCAAAACACGAAAGGGCATCAACATCTTCCGCGAAGGAGGCGCCTTTAGTATCAAATCATGCCGCGAAGGTAGAACAAAATTTCGTGTTATTGTCAACTGCCATCATCAACATAAAGGATGATGCAGGAAACTCAATTCAAGCAAGAGCTCTATTAGATTCTGGAGCTCAAACGAATTTCATAAGTAAGGCATTCGTCAAGAAATTAAATTCAAAAACGAAAAAAGTCAACATTCCTGTCACGGGAATCCACAATAAAATTTTAAATATAAGATCTAAAGTGGGATTAAATATAACTTCAGGATACTCTGAGTACGAAAAGAAGATAGAATGCCTGATTATACCTGAGGTGACCAGTAATCTGCCCCAAATTTCCTTTCAGAGAAAAGAAGCGGAGATCCCCAGCGGTCTCCAATTAGCAGATCCAAACTTCAACATTACCAGCCCGATAGATCTACTACTAGGAGCGGAGGTATTTTGGGAAGTCTTGCATAACGATCGAATGAGGATTGGAGATGCGGGACTCACGCTGCAAAGGACCGAGCTAGGATGGCTTGTATCCGGGCCTATCTCCACTCCGAAACCAAAAAGAAAGCACCAGTATGCATTAACAGCCGACATCGAGAAGATGTATCGTCAAATATTGGTGCAACCTGAGGATAGAGATTTGCAGCGCATAGTCTGGAGGGACTCTCCGGAGGAAGAAATCCGACACTACCAACTCAATACTGTCACCTACGGTTTGGGACCATCATCCTTTCTGGCTACCAGATGCTTGGAGCAGTTAGGAACGGAAAATCAGGAAGCATACAGAAAGGTCAGTCAAATCCTAAAATACAATTTTTATATGGATGATTTGATAACTGGCGACGAAAATGAGGCAGATTGTCTCACTATTAAGCATCAGTTAAGCAGCATTTTGGCATCTGCTGGGATGAATTTACGAAAATGGCGATCGAATCTACCCTCTATAGGTTCGAAATCAGAGAATGATGCAGATATGATTATTACTGATAACCCCAAGGAAAAGAAAATTTTAGGGTTGTCATGGAATAACCAGCAAGACTATTTTCAGTACATTGTAGAGCCCTTAGAAGCGTGCGTTAAAAGCAAACGCCAAATGCTATCATGTATCGCCTCTACCTTTGACCCATTGGGACTGATAGGCCCAATAACTTTAGTCGCAAAATTGATAATGCAAGGTTTGTGGCAAACTAAAATTCAGTGGGACGAGGATGTTCCATCTGAGCAGATGAATGCATGGAATTCGTATATAAATGAATTACCTATTTTGAACAAGTTAAAAATACCGAGAAAAATAATTTGCAAACATCAAGTTAAACTGCATCTGCATGGATTTTGTGACTCGTCAGAAAAGGCCTATGCAGCTTGTATATATATAGTGTCTACTGATGAATCAGGAAACACAACTTCTAATTTAGTCACATCAAAATCAAGGGTGGCACCGTTGAAAAGCATATCACTACCAAAGCTGGAGCTTTGTGGTGCTGTTTTACTCACAAAATTAGTAAACTATGTCAAAATAGCTATGAACTTAAATGAAATAGATACAACCTACTGGTGCGATTCCATGATAACGATTTTCTGGATTCGTGGACAACCAGCCAGGTGGAACACATTTGTGGCCAATAGGGTGGCTGAAATCCAGGAATCCAGTCAACCCGCACAATGGAAGCATGTAAGATCGGAGGATAATGCGGCGGACGTTTTATCCAGAGGCACCACAGTCTCGCAACTACTTAAATCTGACATTTGGTGGCATGGGCCCACCTGGTTGACTTCAGGCGATTACCCGATTACTTGCAGTGAAATTACGCCGTTGGATTTACCAGAAGAAAGATTGAAACTAACGTTAATTTCAGCAGTAAAACAGGATTGGGAAATATTCTCCAGATACTCTTGCTTAACCAAATTGCAAAGGGTGACAGCTTATATTTTAAGATTTATTTTTAATTGCAGAAATCCTTTGTCAAGGCGTGACGGAGCGTTAACTGTTTACGAATTGGAGAATTCACTTCACATATTAATATCTCGCGCACAATGTTTTGCATTCCCGGAGGAGACGAGGGCATTGAAAACCGGGGTAAATGTGAGAAATTGTAGTAGATTAAAGTCATTAAATCCTTATTTGTTTAAGGATTTAATCCGGGTGGGGGGTAGGTTGTCCAACGGAAAAATGATATCGGAAAGTCAACAACACCCCATAGTACTACCTTCACATCATAAACTAAGTGAACTTATTGTCAGGCACTACCATTACTCATATTTACATGCAGGAACGCAGGCATTGTTAGCGTTAATAAGAATGAAATACTGGCCAATTATGGGTAAAAACTTAATTAAAAAGGTTCTGAAATACTGTATTGTATGTTTTAGGTGTAACCCGAAAACAGAGCAACAGCTGATGGCGGACTTACCGACCGAAAGAATAACGGAAGGTCGCCCGTTTCAATTATCCGGCGTGGACTACTGCGGACCCATTATGATTAAATCAGGTGTCAGCCGTAAGACTCACAGCGTAAAATCTTATATATGTCTATTTATATGTATGGTAACCAAAGCTATACATCTAGAAGTAGTAATGTCTTTAAGCACTGATAGCTTCCTAAATGCGTTTAAGCGTTTCATCTCGCGAAGAGGGAAACCCAGTAAAATGTTTTCAGATAACGCCACGAACTTTCGGGGCGCGAATAACGAATTGAGGGAAATCTATGAATTTTTGAAGAATTCAAATGAAAAAATCGATAAATACTTAGCCAATTTATCCATTCGGTGGCATTTTATACCCGCAAGGGCTCCGCACTTTGGGGGACTGTGGGAAGCAGGGGTCAAATCAGTAAAATACCACTTGAAGAGGGTGGCAAATGCTTCATTACTAACATATGAGGAATTCAGCACTGTGTTATGTCAAATTGAATCATGCTTGAACTCCCGTCCTCTCTGTCCGCTGTCCAATGACCCCCAAGACCTAAATCCTCTGACTCCTGGTCACTTTCTCATTGGAACGAGTTTAGCAGCAATCCCGGAGCAGAATTTGCAGAATGTGGCAGTCAATAGATTGAATCATTACCAAAAATTAAATCAACTAATACAGTCGTTTTGGTCGAGGTGGCGCAAGGAGTACTTGGCTGAGCTGCAGACCCGGACGAAATGGACTGGCAACCACCAAAGGCAGCTGCAACCAGGCCAAATGGTCATTTTGAAGGAAGATAATGAGCCTCCTTGCTTTTGGAGGCTAGGACGAGTGCACGCTGTACACCCGGGGCCCGATGGAAGAGTACGAGTAGCTACCATCATCACAGGACAGGGAACGGTTCAGAGGGCAATATCAAAACTATGCCTGCTGCCAATTGAGGACAACAAATGCGGAGACCATCTACCCGAGATGGACCAAGGAATATAAGAAGCAACCCGGCAGCGCCTGTGCACAGTGCGGCGCCCACAAGCAAAGGAAAATAAATGGATGGAGCTGGGTGTTTGTTTTTTATAATCAGACTTTAATGATAAATTCGCTTTTGTGAATAAAAGTGAAAGGCAATAATAAATTCGCTTGTGTAAATAAAAGTGAAAAACAATAATAAATTCGCTTGTAGAAAAGTGGAAAAAACAATTAAAAAAAAAGGTGCAAAATAAATAAAGATGGTGGAGGTCGTGACCTCTTGTGAAAACTCATATGAAAATTAAAGGTCATAATCTAGCCAAAGGAAAATGAAAGAACACTGCAAGTGCCCATTTAAATGTATATAATAAAATTAGCTGTCCTGGAAGGAAGACCTGGTCCAATCCGCATGGCATTGTGTTTGTCCTAAAATTAAATGTTTAATAATTGTAGAACTTATTGATTTTTAATGTTAATCGTTAACTTAATCTTTAGCTTTAATGTTTAACTGGAGCATGTAAAATATGAAATGGTTAGTTAATTTAATCTGGTGTGAAGCAGTTAAAGTTGTTTGAGTTATCTTTAGTAGTATAAGTGAGATATTTTAATTATTATATTCTATTTGTGTAAAAAAAACTCTGGCCTTTACCGTTTTTTGGGCGGGAATATGTTTAATTTAAATTAGCTAAGGCTCACACCTCTCCAGACATTTCGATTTGTTGGTTTGTTTAAAGTCAATTAATTAACAAATGAAATTATCAATAGATGTCAGGAGACGCAAACTCTCTTCAGACAAGACCGATATAAAAGGCCTGTGTTTAGGTTTTTTCCTTCTCTTTTCACCATCCTAACTTCTTAATAAGTAACAGTAAAATCCTTGGTCTGTCTTGGGTAGTTTGGGTCTCCGGAATTATTCACAATGTAATTGGGAATAAAGCAAAATAAAATGTCACGAGTCCTTTGAAAGTTTCCTGAAGCGGCCTTATTATTTTATGAAGTTCCTTCTTCCAAAACAAAACAAACAGTTTATTAATAAAAAAAGTTCTGCTATGAAATTATTATTACGCATGACAGCTGTTTCGCCTTCTGAAGGCATTATCAAACTGTGGTCATGCCACTTACAGATGATCTATTTATATTATTTCTATATAGGTATTTAGGATGACTAATTTCTAAATTATGAGTAAATTTATTATTAGTTAGTAATAATAATTACATGGCAGAACTTGCTTATGAATAAACTGTTTTTATAAATTGAATAATAATATTATTGAATATATAAAATGAATTAAAATTAAAATGGAGTTCTACAAATTAAACTTGATAATAGTAAATAAATCATATCTCGAAGTTAGTTTGACTTTATTGTACTTTACTCTTCATTGTAGTAGAAATTACAAAAAAAACCTCTTGTCTGTGTTTGATAGGAAGCAAAGACAGGATTTTCAACAGGATACTTAGGTGATAGGTGATTTAATACAAATCAAAACAAAAAAAAAAAGATTTTATACAAAAAATAAAAAACTTAAAAAATAATTACTTGCAGTTTAATTGTACTACCCACAACACAGATTATTAAAAATAGCGCAGACCCGTAAAAACCACGTAATAAATATTATTAAAAAAACAGTTACTGACAATTTTATTTGTCACTTCAAGACAAGTAAGGAGTGAACAGAACATCTCCTCAAAAAGACTTTCCCCACAACTTCCCCAAATATGACATAGCCACGATGAAAATTATTTTCCAAAGGGTCTCTTATATTAATTTAACCTAAAAAAAACTTGAGCACGACGGCATTTGAACCTGTGACATTCGTATTGCTAATCGAAAGCATTATTCCGCGACCACATGGAGGTCAAAGGATGATTAGCAGAAGGTCTAGAATTCAAATCCCAGTGACGAATTGTGGTGAATTGTCGGATATTAAACCTTTTCTAATACACAATTTGATTACAGATTGATATTGTTTCGATGATTTTGTACATGTAGCATTTTCTCACAAACAAGTTACTTTTCCTGCTCGCATGAAAGTGCGAGCTGTATTGAATTTCAGAAAATAGACAATGTGTCCGTTGTTCAGTCATTTCGCACTGATTTATATGGTGGCTTTGCGAGATATCGCGTTGCATTGCCAGTCTCCCCAGAGCTTACCGCCTACAGCCTACATTCTACAGCCTACTCTCACTGTGCCTGGGTACAATATACAATAAACTACCATAGGTCCTACTCGATACAGCTATTTTGGCACTCTGCTCATTATGGAAAGATATGGAAGCGTGGAAACCAAAATATCACATCATTATTGAAACGAAATGCCTCACTACAATACAATGCGTTCTAGAGTTACGATATAAATACTATTACATATTAGTGATGCTACGCGAATTTGGGGTAGTACAGTGTGTTCTCAAGCGGTAGAAGTGATTTCAGAAAACTAAAGTAGACAAGCTTGGGGTGACTACGAAGCCCTTTTTTAAAATGAAGGATGATTTTTTCCATATTTTTTTGAATTCCAATGCACTCCAGTGCACCTTTTCCTCTACATTTGATTATCTTATTATTTGGGTCGTTCTTCTTTTTAACCCGGCGTCAGCACAGTCAAAATATGTAACAACGATAGTAGGGTTGGGTCTAGGAGACCCGAATAAAAAACTCGCTATGATTTCAATATTTAAAAGAAATTTGTTAATATTTTGGAATGATTTGATAAAACAACTATATTGTTTGCGAGATTTTGCGTAAAATAAAACAACTTCATATGAAACAATCTTTTAATGCCTTTTTACAAGTGTAATAAAATTTTAACAAAATAGACAATCTCTGCCTTAAAGTTATAAAATTTAAATAAAACATTAACTTTTTTCACAAAATGTGAACTAATATCATACATGTGAATGAGATCTATAGAAGGACTAAGAATAACACATCAGTCCCGTAATCTTACATGCTATCATTTGCATGATAATATGTTAGACTAACTCATATCCCGAAATTACGACACGAAGTGTATGGTTGGGTCATATTTACCTTTTTCGTGTTTAGCCACGTCCATCCACCGTTACGGCCGCTATATCGCTGAACAGCGTTAGCCATCGGGGAGGGGAGATTGTTAGCTCCAGCTACTGAGAAGTATGGCAACGTCGCACAAAAATTTTAAGAAATAAGCTAATTTTAAAATGGCGCGGGTCAAATTGACCCAACTGTGCGAACGCCGGGTTTTAACCTACATAAAGTTGTCTCTACCAGTTAGTGGAGAAAAATTCAACAGAATTACCAATATTATTATTTTATAATCACTTTAAAATATACTGTACTAAAAACGGAACAACTGTGTGCGTTTTAAAAAAATATGTGTTTATATTTGTGTAGTAAAAATTACGTTACAGAGTTGTATAACTTCTCGTGATAGAAGTGTATTTCATACCAATTCTTTTTCTTTTTTTTCTTTCAAATCACAGTTGTCTTCTGCCACTTCGACTTGCGTATATTCTATAATGATACAAAAAATGATATGACGACATACAATATAAAACAATTTTTCAATTCCAAAACCTATCAAGTAACAGCGATTATTATTTTTAATGATGTTTATTAAAATATTTTAAAAAATCTCACAAACTTGTCTCCTACAACTTTTATGTCGTATGTTAATTCTATCACGTGGGTTGTCATTCGAAATAGGTATACAAGCAGCTCGTGTTTGTCACCCCCAACAGGCATTTTTGGGTTCCTTCTTCCCTCGCTACAATTTCCCCTCTGAGATCCAGAGAGAATTCATTTATAGTAAAAACAAAATGTAACATAGTGGTGGAAACGTGACAGAGTGGTAAAAGTTATGTAAGTTAAAAAGAAGAACAGCCCACTTGTGGTTTCTTCTTCGGAGTCGCTAGATGTCGCTTTTTTTTGTTTTTTTTTTTGCCTGTGCATTTTGGAGTGGTTTGAAGTATGGATATTGATTTTTCAAAAATATTTTTTTTTTTGGATTTCGTAGGATTCCACCCCTGGTCGGCTGAATGTCTGAAAAGGCTCGTCAGGCGCTTTATACCACTACACTAAAGAGGACTTGCGTGGGACCGTGGATTTATCGAATTATACTTCTCTCGCAGGCTTAATCCTATGGAAGTGTGTGTTTAACTCTTCTACTGTCGCTCGCTTCCGTTTCATCGAGTTTCAAATCACAACGATACTAAAGAAGTTTTCACTTCAAAAAATTCAGCATAATGAAAAAAGTATATTTTTAAGGATGAATTTATTTCATCTTCTTGACATGTTCTGTTCTGTCTAGTTTCTTGTTCTCTCCTTTTCTTTTCCATTTGTACAACCTTGTTCATTTTCTTTATTTGTTTTCTATTGTTGTTTGTTCTACTTAACCTGTCTTTTATTTTTCAACTTTACTGTATTTGAAAATTATATTTGCTAATATCATAATACCTATGTAAAATTGTAACTGTTTCCTCCCACTTAAGAATTGTAAGTTTTTCCTGTCCTAAAATGAGTTTTGTAACTCAACGGGATTGGCCTAGCAAGAAAAAAACAAAACATTAAAAAATTGAAAGATTATTCTGTAAATGAACTCCAAAGTTTAAAGCATCGGATACTCCATCATCAAACTGAAGATGTTATTAATGAAGTAGTCCATTCAATCAACGGCAATTTATCTGGATTACTGGAATGGGTTTCACCAGACTGTCCCGAGCCGCTAATCTCTTCAAAATAAAAACTCCTCGCTGAAACTGAAATAAAAATTAAACGACCTGTTTTACGTTTCTCTTTCTGAAACGGTAGGGTTGGTTATATTGCGAAAAGGATAATCCTTGCGTTTAATTATTGCTTTACTTGTGTTTATTTTACTTTGTTAAAAAAATTTCAATTTGGCAGGCGGGTATGGGTACCGTCGCCCCGGGAAGCATTTTTTTTTAAATTGAAACTTCTGTTGCCCCGTTAGTGATTTGAAATTCGGGTGAAACGGAAGTGCGTTACAATTTTTTTTTATTTGATGTGTCATCGGTTCTATAAAAATGCGCTAAATTTGCCCCTTGGCTCAAACCTCCCGTAGCGCAGCGGGTAAGGCGCCTGACAAATCTCAATGGCCATCGAGACGGACATCTAGCAAACGGAGGCTCGAATTCTACGAAATCCCAAAAATTAAAAACACTTTTATTTTTGTGAAATCAATATCCAATCTTCAAACCACTTTAAAATAAAAAAAAAATCAAAAGAAAAGAAAGCGACCTCTAGCGAATTTCTAGATTCACTTCTACCGCGTGTGAATTGCATACATATTTTTTTTTACATTAGCTCCTCGCCGGAGGCCCTGATGAAAATAATTTCCCTTAGGGCCTATGTCATAGGGAATGCTGTGTGGAGGGTCTTTTTAAGGAAGTTCTGGGAAGAAAAAGGTACGAGGAATGGGTAGGAATATGGGGGTCGGTGTGTTTAGGAGTGATGGACGTATGAATCCATCCCTTCAACTGCGGTGCAAGGCGATAAGTCGACAGAGTTCGAAAGGAAAGGTCAAAAGGCCTCCCTCAACCAATCTCTCTCGATCCGGCCCGCCATGTAGCAGGTGTTCAGTCGCATCCGCCACCAAGACCTGGAAAAACCTCACCCCATGAACACAGGCACCCCTGCTAAGTCACCACTTGGGGTGACCTATGGCAGAGGTGTTAGTTATCCAATAAATGGTTTCCGGGGCGGCAGTACCCATACGGGTGAACGCCTCCGAAATTGAATTTATTGGATAACCAAAAGTGGTTTACCACAAGTTGTTCTTTGCGTTTGGTGACTAAGCAAGAGGGGCCCGGATTCAAGGGTTATGGTATGTCTAGGTCTTGACGGCGGCTGCGTTTGCTCATTTTCTACATGGTGCGCCGGTTCGGGAGAGGTTGATTAAGATCTTTTGACCACTCCAGCCGGACCGGAGTGGAAGGAATGGATTCATACGCCCGTCACTCTTGGGCATATTTTCCTAACCACTCCTCATACCTTTTACCTTCTCAGAACTTCCTCTCCTTCTTTTCCCTGAAAAGACCCTCTAACAGCATTCCCAAAGTTGACAGGTTCCGAGGAAATTTTTTCCTCAGGGCCTCCTGCGTGGAGCTAATGTAAAAAGTAATTCTTTGAGAAATATAACGTAATGATATTAAGAAGTATGCAGTAAGATATTCGTGATTGTTTTATTTATTTATTTAAGGAACATAAACAGTCTTAGTAATATAATATACATGAGAGGATGATAAAAAAACAGACCAATTATTAATGTTCACAGATGGGTATTTAGAAATGTAAACTAGAATATTTAAGAAAAGAAAAAAAAAACAGAACTAAGCAGCAATTAAAAAAAATAATAAAAGTACAACTATAAATTCAACAAATGATAAACCAATACACAACAATAAAATAAGTGTGATTATAACTGAAATAGACTGCAAAAGAGGTATTTGGTTTGGGAAGGGTGAGGGGAGGAGAGGGATAAGGGAAAGTTAAGAACTAGAACACGTAGAATGTTATACAATGAAGTTCTGTAGTGACAGTAACTAGCGGTAAATACGTCAGCACGTATCATTTATATCTTATTTTAAAAGCAGAACTTTGTTTTCTGAGAAGAACCAAATCATATGAATCATGACTCTGGTGTCTTGAAATTCGGAAGGTCTTCATTTTCTAGGTGAATTAAACCATTTTCAGTCAGTAAAGGCAATTTCATAGGGAAAAAAGTGAATTGTTTATTTGAAAATATTATAATGATTTAGAAAAGTAAACCAGTTATTGTTAAACAATTATGGCTCTACGAGAATATAATATATATAACTTATATCCCAAAAATTGTATAAACCGAACATTTTAAATAAATTCAAAATGCTACCTGATTTTAAATTACCAGTTCCGTCACTGTACCGTCGTTGTCTTGAGGAAAGACCCAATTTTTTCCCAAAATGTTTCCTGAAATGTCTTCAGCTTTCAGTAACTAAATTTAAGCACTTTTACTTCAAGGGACATTCCAATCTTCACCCTCTTTGCATACTTAATTTCTACCCTTACTTAATACCCCACAACCTTCCCCAGTTATGGTTGCCAAAGTCCAACGGGATCTAGGCAGTGGAACAACGTGTTTCGTCACAACTTAAATAAATGAGGAAACCCTAGAAGGTAACCGACCTTATTTGTACTTAAAAGTTAATTTACCAGATAAACGAAATTTTCTTTACAAATTGATAAACCCGGTGGTTGCTACAAATATTGACTTTAAATATCCTGTTAAACCACAACCTTTAGTGAAAAAAGGATTCAATTATCCCTAATCCCTTGAGAATATTTTACCGGCTGACTAGCTTTAATGATCTAAACACACAGAAGAGGGTTACTGAGAAGTATTTTATTTCGATTTGCATATTTTCGTTAACCAGAGGGGATTAAAAAACCTATTAGAATTAGCAAACACGTCCACCATCACTCTTGTTTTCTTGGGATAGACGTTGGCTTGAGAGATTCCATCCCTCAATCGGACACGGGTATTTTACAACGGTACTCGGGAATGTTTTTCAAGTGCCCCAATTTTTTTTTTGAAATATAAAAGACCAACAATGTAATTTGAGTAATAACTCAAATAAACATTTTCATCTGAAGACCGATGATATTACTTGATTTATTTGCGAAAGTTGAAAATATCGAGGCTGGTGGGGCATATTTAAAAACCGGAATCTCAGTCTTCTGCGAATATAACCTCGGTATTGTTTCGTCTTAAAATTGTAAAATAATAAATAGCACTTAATATTTGAGCTATTTTTACAATACACCTCTCATTTTACACACACCTACATCATATCATGAACCGCTATACTTGGGAGATAATATTGTTGCATATCCCTAATCATTTTCTTATAAAATTTCGATCCTTGTTTAATGTGCAATATATCATTGAGCGTAATTCCAAAGTATAAGCAAACATGTCTACCATCACTAATATTTTCATGGGGTTGATGTTATAGACCAGCATTTAAAATAGTCCCCAGATACAAATATTCTGAACGACAGAAAAAGGAAACTAACACATATATTTAGATGTTTAAGAGGTATTTTAAACGAAAAATTACTTAGAACCATATACTTCGCTTTCTGTCAATCAAATACACAAAACGGCATTAAAGGATGAGTCAATATATATACATCAAACACAAACAATTTACATATCACAAAAACTAAAAATAAAAACAATTTAAAAAACCCTATTTATTTTATTCGCCAGAACTTTTATTCAAACAAATTATGATCAGAAATTTAAGTGTATTACTTCAAGTACTTCTACCATGCAACATTACAAATTTATGAAGATAAAGTTGCACCCTTTAAAAAAACAGAAATCTTATACATACGTTAATACTTCCTACTCTAAAATGCAAAAAAAACAATAGGTCAGTCAAATCATGAATATCTCGGAGTTAAATTTTTTAATTCATTAGAAGCAAAAATTTTGAATGAATAAACATGAAGAACAGAAGAATTTAAAACTCGCCTTAAAAATTATACTGAAAACTTGAACTGATCATGTCAAATATAATAACACCCCCTCCCCCATACACACTCTGCTTATTTATTGTATAAAATTTATTTGTAATTTATGTAACTTTTTGTGACTAATAAAAAAATTCAATTTTTTATAAGAAAAACTCTCATTTTATAACTTTTGAAGGTTAGTATATCATTGAAGAAGAAGATAACACTTATAATCTAAATGAAAATATGAAAGAAAACAAGACACACAAAAATATAAAAAGACAATGGTCGCAACTGGGACACGAACCCAGACCTCTCGTCTAACCGGGACGTCCCAGTTGCGACCATTGTCTTTTTATATTTTTCTGTGTCTTGTTTTCTTTCATATTTTCATTTAGATTATAAGTGTTATCTTCTTCTTCAATGAAATAAAAAAATTGCTTGAAGTTTTCATTCCTCGATCGCACGCAGTTATTATACAATGGCCTTCGGTAATATTTCTTATTTCCCCTAAACAATTTTTTTGCGAATTCATCATTCATCCGAATTCATGAAATGTTACTAATCGAAATGAATATTATCAGGAAGAACTTTTTCGTATTGTAGGATTTTTAATAAATTTACACCGTCCGTTGGCACTATTTGACAAGATAGCAAAAATTTTGTTTCAAACAGACCGATCAGTGGCTGAGTTGGCATCGCGTTTTGATCCCACCCATACATCTCGTGTTCGATTCCTCTGTTGGCTAACTACTCTATTGCTCTACACAAGCAACATTTTTCGCTTACTGTGGTGGTAGTAGGAGATTTTCAAATATTGTCTGGTTATTCATAACCGGGGAAGGTTTACCTTTCTTTATTTAAAAAGATAAATAAAAAATACGTACTTACAATAAATTCAAGTATAAGTAAGGGTATAAGTTTGTAGTGTGTGCTTCAGTAATTTGTCTTTAGGAAACTTTTCAATGGGTCCAAATGTATCTTTCTGGAAAATTCACGGATGAATGGGAGAAGAGATATTCTTTCATAGGAAAATTCTTTTAAAGTGCTGACAGGAGTCTGAATGTAGCTTGTAAAAGTTATAGGATACATTTATTGTAGAAAAACTAGGTACAGTCATACATTTAATGATCACCGCATCTTAATGTTTATTTTATGAAAATAACAGTTTTTTGCATCCTGTCGTAGCTCTGGTTATATGCTTTGAATTTAAGTATCATTTTCAAATTGGATCTGATTGTATGAAGAATAAGGACAAGCCATTTAAAGATAAGTATGTAGATATTATAGTACTTAAGTATACTGTAATATTTACAACAGAAAAATTATTTTTGGCATTTAAAAAATTGGAACTGATTTGACGAGTATTCAGGCTATTCCATGATTTTTCACGGGTCTGGGTTAGTTAAATAATTTCTTTGCATGTAAAGATACCTACTTAATCACAAACATTAAATTTACGATAAGCAACGTCTGAACTAGTCTGGTGATAATTTTTTAAAAAATTTTATGCAAATATTGCACAAGAACCCCAACTGCTCCCAACCAATTGCAGTCAGAGAGACTATGGCATCCCCAATCGGAGTATGTTGTGAGACTGAATGTAAGTGGGGAGGGGAAGGAAATGGAGGAGAAGAACGTGGGGAAGTATCTGGATATTTAGATATAATCACCAAACATGGCCAAAACCATTTCAAGTAATGTTTCAATTCTGATTTTTTTTTCATGAGCTCCACACAGGAGGCCCTGAGGAAAATGATTTCCCTCATGGCCCATGTCATTTTTGGGGATGCTGTGGGGAGGTTTTTTTTTTAAGGAAAGGAATGATAGGAGAGTTCTGGTTTAAAGAAAAATGGTTTAAGGGGTGGATAGGAATTTGGGGTTCAGACCCCAAGACCTAGACAAACCTCACCCCATGAACCCGGGCACCCCTACTAAATAACCATGTAGCGAACCACTTGGAGTGGCCTGTGGCAGAGGTGTTGGTTATCCAATAAAGGTTCCCGGGGTGGTGGTACCCATTCCAGCCCCCTAAATTGAATGATGTTCTTACACCAGGGAAATACTGAGAGAATCTTCCAATTTATTTATCATCATAATATCTCTTTTTTAATTGCTACTAATAATCTTGGTTGAATGAAATTTCTACCTTACAATCTGAAATTATCATCACCACGTAATAAAAGGTTTGAAAAGAGTTCTTAAATAAAATTGTGCAACTAAATTCCTTTTAGCTTCGAGAGGGAAAATGTTTTTGATAAAACGGTACAAGTCACCCTTTTCTACTTTGAACTTCACAGGACGAACGTAGAGATAGACGTTTAGATAAAATGATGACTGTTGGAGGGAGTAACCTTCAATTGTAAAGAATGTCAAATTGCCCAAGGATTTGGAGAATACATTTGACTCCCCAAACTTCTCGATTCTAAAGGCTTTTACATTCGAAATATCGATGACGCCGTTTGTAAAACATGAATCCCCCATTTCGAAAAAATCCTGTTTCAAACGATATAAATTCTTTACATGAATATTGCCTACATTTCAAATTCACTTCGATGGCCACGTTCTCGTGACGCCCACGCAACGCACCGAGCCGCTCCCACTTGCAAATAAATAAATAAAATAAACAATTAGAAAGGGAAAAAAGGCAGTGGTCAGCGCATTTGCCCGGAAAGCGAAAGGTCCTGGGTTCGAGTCCCAGAGGTGCAAATATCTTTTTCTGATTTTTCTATTCCAGATTTTCGATTGAGTTTCACTAATATTGTCTTCATTTAATTAAACATTCGAATTATTAATTTCTGCGCTATTTAGTTCAATCGGTATCTGCGTTTTTAAGATAAATCGTTAGATGGCCTAGGTGCCTAGGTGTTTGTTGTGCAGCTCTGCTGTCATGTAGCATCTAGGTACACATATTTTTCCAGATGCTCTAGGTCTTTGAGAAAGCATGTTTTAAAAAAGTTTTGCATCTGGTATTGCCTTAAATTAATTAAAAAGTTTACTGGTTGGAAAATTTCATGCTTTTTAAGAATAATCTTAATTATATTTTTTTGTGTTATAATTGTAATTACTATTGGATTCAGCCATTTCAGCACCATTTAGAAATGGAAAGTTGCTTGAAATGACTGTAGCCCTGTTTGGTGACCAGTTCTGAAGAGCCAGATACTCCCCTCCTTCCTCTTCCTCTATCAATTTGGGAGGCGGGAATGGGTACCGCCGCCCCGGGAACCTTTATTGGATAACCAACATCTCTGCCATAGGTCACCCCAAGTGGTTCGTTACGTTTGGTGATTTAGCAGGGGTACCCGGGTTCATGGGGAGAGGTTTGTCTAGGTCTTGGAGGCGGATGACCTGGACACACTGAACCCCAGATTCCTACCCACCCCTTAAACCTTTTTCCTTCCCAGAACTCTCCTTCCCTTCTTTTCCTTAAAAAAAACCCTCCACAGCATCCCCAAAGATGACATAGGCCCGGAGGAAAATTATTTTCCTCCGGGCCTCCTGTGTGGAGCTCATGTAAAAAAAAAACTGCTTTTATGTACCATTTTTTGTGAATCTGAAACAGCTATTATCACGATTATAGTTGCCACAATGGGGGGGTAGGGGGGAGGGGGGATGATCAATCAGTGCCTTTATGTAGGTCGGAGACATATAACGGGTAATACTGTCAATTCTTGCAGGATTGCAAAAATTCCGTTATTTAATAATAAAACTTGTTATAATTTAATAGCTACAAACAATTCTTTTATTAACTTCACCTGTATTGATACATGAGACATTTCACATGAATTCGGAAATTTAACTTTTTTAATTCGAATAAAAAAATAAAAAAATTTATAATATCCAATTTAATGTAGATCTAAATGTAATAGAGTCTTTTAATTTAATTTTCATCAACTTCCCGAACTATCGAAATGCGTAAATTTTCGCACACGTAATAAAAATTATTACAATACACACAATAACAAAAATTAACCAATATTAAAGTTTGCTTTGATTTATTAGTACGTGATTAGCGTGTTTTGTTTATCTTTTTAGACCATATTTTTTACCTGCCAACGCCCCCCCTGGGCCATCTGAACGCCCCCCAATTTTCTCTGGGTCTTCTACCGCCCCCCTAAAGGTCTCAAACGCCCAAAAGGGGGCGTTATCGCCCACGTTGAGAACCACTGGTCTAGACGGTCAGGAGCATTTGGGACTCTTGGTATTTACATTACATTTACAACTGAGAATATTTACTGAGAGTATCTGCTTTTTAAAAATAAGTATTGCCCTTGAGAGAGATCATTCAGTATCAAAAAGTAGCTTTAGAATTGTTTTGAAGGTACCTAGATCCTTAGAGCCAAGTAGGTACCTATTTCCAAGCATTTCCTTTTCCCTCCCATGTTACCTTTCACCTCACAAATTCCACGATTGAGTATGCTCTGGTTCCGCGTAAGCGGTGGGATTCCTGTGTGGTATGCGCATTATAAAGATGAAAATAATAAAATTTAAACGAAAAGTTACATTGTTTTTAACCATTTTATTAAAATTTATAAATCACGTGTATCAACTTTTTTCACATTTGATTTGGAGTGTAATAAGTATTTTAATATTTCTTTTAAACTTTTCTTTCTTAATCCTTAATTTTTTCTAATTACATTAAAATATTCAATTTAATTAGTTATATTTTTTTCAAATATTCCTGGCTTTCACTCTTCAAGGGTGTTCTAAGCATCATTTCAAATTATGGAGAGAGGGAAGGTGAATTTAGATGTTACTTAACTAACTAACTAACTAACCATCACGCCGTTTCCCCGCAGGAGTAGGCAGAGAGGACAGACCGCCAAACAACTTGATATTGGCATACATTCCTTGCATCATTCACATTCATACATCATCTCATAGTCTCTTCTATTATTCTGACTCTTGACATGACCGGACTCAAGTATATGGTTCACTTGGTCGTGCCATGTTTTTCCTTTTACCATTCACATTTGCATCGTATATTCTCCTTACATCCCTTTCCTCATTCATTCGTTCTACACGGCCAAAACATCTGAGCGTCCCTTTCTTAATCTTACTCATTACGCTTACATCAGCATTGCATTCTTTGCGGATCTCCACGTTTCTCACACGATCGTACATGGTTTTACCATACGTACGCTTCAGGGATTCCATTTCTACAGCATTCAGTCTTCTATACGAGAATATTACTTTAATGTTACTGGAGAAAATTTCAGATAAGGCTTTAAGAAGAGAAATAAGAGGGACAATCCATTAGAGAGGGACAATCCATTAGATAGGGACAATCCATTAGATACCTAGTTAGCCATTCATTAATTTAAAATCACTAAATGTAACACAAAGCGTTAATGAAACTTTTAACTTTTTGTCTTTATATAACATTGTTTTTTATTTTATTTTTAATATTAGACTGTGATAAATATTTTAATTTGAATTTTAATCTATAATTAAGTATTATAAATTGTAACACGTACTATACTTATTTTTAATATTAATCATTATTCCTAAATAATTAGATATTTTACAATATTAACGTTAAATATTAATCTTACCTTACTTGAGTCGGGCGATGTCAAGAGTCAGAATAACAGAAGAGCATGTATGAGACGATGTATGAATGTGAACGAAGCAAGGAATGTGTGCCAAGATCGAGTTGTTTGGCGGTCCGTCCTCTCTGCCTACCCCTGCGGGAAACGGCGTGATGGTTAGTTAGTTAGTTATTCAACATTATTTATGAAGATATTTTTTTGCAATTATTATTATAATATGCATGTTTAAATTTTTACTTTTTATCTTACACAAAATGAAGTCGAAAGCTTGCTATATACAGCATGGCCTAAAATCAATAAAATGTATTTTTTTATCTTTGTTATAAAAAAAAGCGTTTAGGTATGTTACCAAAGTCAAATATCGATAAATTATATAAAAAAATTTACGTTTTCGATTTTTTATTAGGATTGACGAGAAAATATCAACAATTTAAAATAAAAGCTTTTCCGCCACATGAATTGTTATTTTAACAAATTACGGCTGCTCTTTACAATATGTATGAGTGGATACAGTAAGAACTTAATTCTAATTGATATTACGTCTAGTCTTATGGAATGTGTGTATTAATTTTCAATATTTAGCAATTTAATTTAGAAACTAAGCAGTACACATTACTACGAGATATATTAAATTCTTATTGGATTAGAGTTGTACATTTGGAACAACTTACCAAGTGTATAATAATTCGTTTAGACGACATGAAATTAATGTGAATATAGATTATGTAGACTGTTCTAGGAATTTGATGTATTCAATAAGTGTTTTGACAAAGAGAAAAAATATCTAAAAAACATTTTTTTTACGTGGGACAGTTTTAAGGGAATAATCACTCGGGGTCAATATTTTAAGCAAACTCACAAATGCTCATTCATTTAACGGTTAGTCATGATGAATGATAATATAACTCAATTTATTTATGGAATGCCGTATTCATTTAAAAAGAAGTCCGAAGTGGTGAATTTTTAAAAATATCTACGTAGATACAACTAAATTTCTACATTTAGACCTCTGATCTAAAGTTTTTTGTAGTGAAGAAGAAATGTAGACATTTCACTTGTTGCATTGTAGAAAATTTATTACATTCTATCTATAATATATAAAAATGAAAATATGTTTGCTTCTGTCTATGTTTGTATGTATGCTATGCGTTGCTTAACCATTCATTCGATTGCAACGAAACTTTGGGGATTTGTGTGCGCATGCATGCCCGTGATTCTAACTATATACCATAGTGAGTTCTGGAATTATGAAATTATGCGTTGCTAACAATTTATCCGATTGCGATGAAACTTTGGGAATTTGATGGGTGCCTGCCAGCAATGGCTTCTATATATTATACTGGTGAGCTCAAGCATTATGAAATTTGTTTTAAAAAAAATAGCAATGGGTGGCACGCGAGCTGTTTGAAAACTGAATTGTACTTTTTGTACAGGGGATGAATGTATGGAATGCGGGGGGAGGGGGGTTAGCGGGACAGGAGAAGAGGGCGAGGGGAGTGAGGAGAGGGAAGACGGTTAAGGCTGAGTGGGAACGCGAGAGGGGAAGGGACGCGGGAGAGGAAGGGTAGGCGGAAGGGGAACGGGAAGAATGGGAAAGGACACGCAGGAAGAAACAATTTCTTCATTGAGTGGCATAGTAAGCAGGTAAATATCAATCGTCCAGTTGATTAGTCAGACATCTCCAAGTACTAAGTTTTGAGATATTGAGGAAAGCAATATTTGAATGCTCGCCACAAATCATACATTATTTACAAGTGTCTGTGTTTTACATATTAAATAACTCCCGGTGACATAACGGTCCGGGACACGTATATTGTGTTTTATCTTTTGTCTCACCATTATTTGATAATTTTTTTTTTTTTAAATTTTTTTAAAAAGAAAGACAAACACTCTCGTGTTACGAATAACCTAACAATATATGAAAATCTCCTACTACCACAGAAAGCGGAAGCTTGTGTTGGAGGACTTAGCCTGTAAGAAAGAGTTGCAGCATTATTGTGATAAGGAACTTATGTTTATTGCCTTTGCGTACCGTCGCGGTAAATGTGGGAATATGAAAAGCATCTAAAGTAAGTTCTTTGGTAAGAATGTGTAGCTTGTGTGTCAAATGCGTCTGGGTAGTTTGAAGTTAAAAAATCATAAAACAAAAATGTTTGTTTTTAAGCTGACTAGTACAAAAAAAAGTGTTATTATGTAAGTAATTTTGCAGGTAGAAAGTTCGGTTCTCACCTGTTTAGCATTTGGCAGTATTCTACCCACGAATTTGATGAAAGGAACGTGACGTATGAACAAACCCTATTTTTCTTTGAATGTTATTTAGATTTTAATAAGGGTCACATTCAAAGAAGTAAACGAATAACAGGATATAAAGGCATGTACAATTTCAACACCAGTCCACCGAAAAGATAAGGGGACATTATGAACCTGCAAACAAATTAAAAGGACACTTAGAACTTGAAAATTTGCCATAAATAATGTTAAGACAATTTGTCTTTTTGATAACAACAGTTTCTGTAACAGATAACATTTTCCTAAAAATTATGTTATATTAACATTCGCCGACCCGTGAAAATTCATAGGCTCCCCTGAATTCTCAACAAATCAGTTCCAATTTTGAAAATGTCTATTAAAATAATTTTCTGTTAAAACTTTTATATTATGCTTAGGTACCTACTTAATCGCTTGTATGAATATTTCAAATTATTCCAATTTCGAAAATGTCACTTAAATTCAAAGTAATTCTGTTTTCTAGAGTTCGTTGAACCAGAGATAAAGACAAATACACAACCAAAGATTTGTTTTAATTTTTTTCGTGAATATAATACATCCCCACCTTCCTCTTCCCTATCTCCTTCCCCTCCCCACTAACTTTGGCATCACAACATACCCTAATTGGGGATGCCACAGTCTCAATGGCACCAGACGGGGGTAGTTAGGTCATTGTGCGGTATTCACATTAAGGATTCTACAAAATGGCTTATTCAGATTTTCAAAAATCAATATATCAATCAATCTATCAATAATATCTATAATAATAATAGCAATCAAAATCGTCCAGATGATTGGAAAAACATTTTCGAAAAATTGAAATTTGAGTTGAGTATGCAGGTATATGTAAAAGTGTACCCTCTTTCTGGTACAATTCTCAGATTACTCACAAACCCCAAAAAATCAATTTTGATGCAGAAAATCTTATAGTGAATTAAACCAAATGTTGATTTTTTTTGAGCCACTAGTACGATACTTCAAAATGTCTTACTAATGTCCCGGACCGTTCTGTCACCGGGAGTTATTTAATATGTAAAACGCAGACACTTGTAAATAATGTATGATTTGCGGCGAGCATTCAAATATTGCTTTCCTCAATATCTCAAAACTTAGTACTTGGAGATGTCTGACTAATCAACTGGACGATTGATATTTACCTGCTTACATATTGTGAATTGTGAGCCAAAATTTATGTTAAATAGTATTTTTATGCCATCTGCAATTTAAAAACTGGTCACTGTTTTTGTTCTCTTTTCTTTTTTTTAAATATATTTTTATGTTTATTTAAATGCTGCTTCATATCTAAACATTAAAAATTCTTATTGTCTCCGTGTCATTCAGTAGATCATAAAATATATAAACTTCTGCAAAAGTCCATCAAGGTGTTTATAGTTAATAAATAAATGATTTCCTAATGACTTTGAGATAATAACTTTTTTCATGAACTTGAGACACAATCAAAGTTTTAGTGAAGCTCAGTTAAAAAAATAGACAATGGATTTATGGCTCCGGCTATCAGTGACAGAAGGTAACCTTCCGGGTTACATACCTTATTTAAAAAAAAAATTATAATTTTACAAAATATTGGTTCAGTACATATTTTTTTAAGACAATTTTTTTTTTTTTTTTTTTTAACAAAGGTAAATATACAGTATATGTTTCTTGATGTAAATAATATCACCCGAATTCAAAATAAGTAACTCGTATTTTGGAAGGGAGGTTATAATACCTATTTTATAGAACTTAATAACGAATTTTAAAACGCTTATTTCAACTTCATACTTTTACTTAGAACTACTTCTATATACTTGAAAATCAAAATATGTTCGTTTCTGCCTAAATGTGTATGTTATGCGTTGCTGAACCATTCATCCATTGCGATGAAACTTTGGGGATTTGATGTGCGCATGCCCGCGATGGTTTCCATATATTACAATATTGAGCTCTGGCGTCATGAAAATGCGTTGCTAAACCGTTCATCCGATTGTGAGGAATATTTGGTGAGTTGTTGTGAGCACGCCCGCGGAAGTTTCTATGAGCTCTGGCTCACTAATAGGTGGCACCCAAGCCGTTTGAAAACTGAATATACCGGGACTGAATGTATGGAATGCGGGAAGAGGGAGGAGAACGCAGGACGGGGAAGCGGGAGAGGGGAGTGGTGAGAGGGAAGGCGGAGAAGGTGGAGTGGGAACGCGTGAGGGGAAGGGGATGCCGGAGAGAGGGGGAGGTGGAAGGGGAACGAATGGAAAAGGACACGCAGGGAGAAACAATTTTTTTTTTTTTTTTTTACATTAACTCCACACAGGAGGCCCTGAGGAAAAAATAATTTCCCTCAGGGCCTATGTCATCTTTGAGGATGCTGTGTGGAGGGTGTTTTTGAGGAGAGGAAGGAGTGAACATGGGTCTTGAAGAGACCCATATTGTAGGAGGGAGGAAACACAGAGGCCGGCAAATCGTTCCACAGCCGAGCTGTTGAACTCAAGAACGAGTCGTAGAAACGACCCGTTCTCATGTGACTAATGTCAACCGTGTACAAATGTTGAGCGCGCGTTTGGCGTGTTTCCCGACTATGCACCGGTGCCGAGGGGATCAATGACGCTAGTTCCTCGGAGCATCTTCCATTGTAATACCGGCAGAACAAGGACAGCATTCCCACTTAATTTACCCAATTACTTTATTAAGTGGGATAGCAACGCATGGCGAGAACTCGCTAGTTTTAAACAATATCACTGTGAAAAGCTAAACAAATATATTTTATGCGATCAGAACTAGTCGTACTAGTATTATTCAAAATTGCTATTAAATATTTCTTTTTCGGTGCCTTATTAAAACGATAGAGCATTATACATACATCGGCGGTCCAGTAGATTCCAATATACACCTCGAAAAACTATGTTTTGAGATAATGACGAAAGCAATATTCGAATGCTCTCCATAAGTCAAATATTATTTACACTTGTCTGTGTTTTATATGTTAAAGAATATGTAAAATAATACCGAGAGGCATAATGATCAGGTACATTAGTAGGACATTTTTAATATCCTAATAGTGATCCAGAAAATATATATTTTTTTGTTTAATTCACTATAAGTTTTTTGCATTTTAATTGATTTGGTGGTGTTTATGAATAATCTGAGTATTTTATTAGAAATATGGTATACTTTTACATATAACTGCATACTTAACTCTAATTTCAATTATTCGGGGGTGCCTGACTAAACAACTGGACGGTCGACATATTTAACTAATTCTATTATTTTTAAAAACCTTTTTTGTCCTTGGTAAAAGTTAATGCGAAAAAATATCACGAATGATTTATTTTTCTTGGAAATTGATTTGTAGAAAACCTAAATATAATGGATATCAAAGTAATGATTACATATATATAAAATTTTCATTAATAATTTATTTTGTATTAATAATTCTTATTTAAAGATGTACTCACATAAAAATATATTTTTAATAAAAATAACAGTTAAAAAATAATATTTTTTAATTATCTACTGTTGTTGTTTTTATGTTTTCATTTTTTTTTAATTGATTACATAAATTATTTTGATCAAATAATAAAATAATGTTTGTCTAGTTCTGCTATTAAAAGTCGTTCTAATGCCTTTCATTTTTTTTACTAGACGTGGAAGGCAAACCCTTTTTTTAAACATAAGAAATAAAATAATAGGTTACTGCCCTTGTGGATATTGGATAGTATTTTTATTACGCTTCTTGTATGAGGGAAAAATGTCTTTGAAGTCCCAGGGATGACTGTTTAACTTTAAACGAAAGAAATAAAAGGTATTTGTTTCACTTTAATTTAACATATGTATGTAGGATCGGCCAATACTACATTCTACTCAAATATTGGGCACACAAACTTGATCTAACAAGGTTTTTTTATTATTATTTTTTATTTTAGCTTCACACAAGACGCCCTGAGGAAAATTCCCCTCAGAGCCTCTTGCCATCTTTGGGGATGTTATGTGGAGGGTATTTTTAGGAAAAGAAGAAGGGGAAGTTCTGGGAAGGAAAAGGTGTGAGGGGTAATAGACGAATCAATCTATCCTTCCCACTGCTGTGCAAGGCGATGTTCTGAGAGAGTCCTGCTGGAGAGGTCGAAAGGTCTACCTCAACCAGTCTTCAAACGTAACAAACCACTTGGATTAACTTATGGCAATGATATTAATTATTTTTGTGTTTAATTGGTAGAAATCTATTTAATTTTTTATATTTAATTAATGTTAAATTTGATAGTTTTATTATCAAGTTCAGTAAGTATCTAAGTATGTATTTTTGTTACAGCTGTTTCGGTTTACAAGACCATTTTAAAACTGTCGTTAAATCCACTGCTATTGACATTTAAAATCTCATAAATAAATCGCCTAACAGTGGATTTAACCACAGTTTGAAAATGGTCTTGTAAACCGAAACAGCTGTAACAAAAATACATACTATAACGTAAGTTATAAATAAACACTTCGTGAGTTCATCAGAGGGCTTTCATTGACGCAAAGTATAACAAAAAATAATAACAAAGGATATAAAAGTACTTCGTTAATACACGCGGCGTGTAACCTCCTACTGAGTGAGGTCTTCAGACTTGCTATCTCTAAAGGTTCCTCTACCGATCAAAGTGGACACAAAGATATCTCACAGTTGATCCTGGGTATTGAGCCTTTAGGACTGCTTACTGGATCTCTGGCTTCCCAAGGCCGTGCGGTCGTTTAAATAGGTCGGCTGGATGTAATTAGGTGGCCGGGAGTGGGGAGCTGCACGCTGATTAGCCGTTAGTTTGAATTGTGCAACCAATGCAAGTCCTCCGGCACGCTGAGACGGCAGACAAGGATGCCGTATTATGTATGAAAGAGAAAGTATTCGGATTGGCGCGGTGCCTCTCGTTACAATACTAAGATACTTGCAGAACTTGATAATAAAACTATCAAATTTAATTTGAATTAAATATTAAAAATATGGCAATGGTTTTGGTTATACAATAAATAGTTCCCGGGGAGACTGTATCCATACCCGCCTCCCAAATTGATATAATATAATACATTGCGTAACCATTGAAAAAGAATGTAACATTAATAAATCTCAATGAAAGGTGAAACAGAAAAATGGCACATAAAATAAAAAGGTTACGGTCGCAACTGGGAAATGAATGCAGATCCTCTGTCTTACCGGGACAAACACTCCCATTTTGGTTATTATAACAACTATTTCTTTTTCATATTCCAATTTCTTAATCAAAACATTCTACGAATTTTAAGTTTTATCATCTGGTTTGGGATTCACTAAATTGTTCGTGTTACTCGCCAGCTTGCACGATTGTTATGGTTTTGGTTGTAAAATCTCTAACTAACTATCATGCCGTTTCTCCGCAGGGGTAGGCAGAGAGGACGGATCGCCAAACAACTCGGTATTGGCACACACTCTTTGCCTCATTCAGATTCATACATACTTTTCTATTATTCTGACTCTTGACATGGCTCGACTCAAGAGATTCACTGGATCGTGCCATGTCTTCCTCGGGCGACTCCGACTTCTTCTATCATTCACATTTGCGTCGTATATTCATTCACTCTACATGCCCAAATCATTTGAGGGTATCTTTAATTAATCTTTAATCTTTAATTAATCTTGTTCATTATAAGCAGATTTGCATTCCTTGCGGATTTAAACATTTCTCACGCGATCATATAAGCTATTTTAACGGGTTTACCACACCCACGCTTCAGGGATCTCATTTCTATAGCATTCAGTCTACTTTCATCCTTTCTAAGCAATGTCTATGCCTCACTGCCATACATCAGGGTAGGACTGCTAACTATGCTTCCTTGGACAGTTCTTTATAGGCGCCAACGGTAATTCAGTCGTTCATAATGGAAGTAAAATCTCTCTTGTCATAAATCATTACTCATTACTCTACCTATGTATAGATTATAGAGCTATCCACTTAAACCATCTTAGTACTTCCCAGGTGGTTGATTTACTATTCGAGTAAGTTCAGGACAGAATTCGGTCGTGATTCTGTATGTAACTCCAGTTCAATGAATCCTGGAACTTTAATTTACTTTGAATTTTATTGTCATTTTCAAAATCGGAGCTGATTTTGGGAACAATTCAAACAAACGATAAAGTACCAACATTATTTTATTTTAATTAATCAGTAAACATGTATTTGATATGCATTATTTCTTTTTTTTAAATTATTTTTAAAAGAAAGACGAACATTCCGGGGTTACGATGTTAACTCAACACTGACGGTCAAATAATGTTTGTTTTTGAAATGCAATGATACTGAAGCAAGTATTTTTTATACATATAATTTTTCAGCTTCACAAATCCTATAATTTTAAAATTAAATACCAAAAATTTTCACGGGTCTGCGTTCGTTATAAATTAAAACGCCAAGTTACTAAAGCAATAAATTGTCACTTTTCATTATATTCACATATTTTAATGTTCATTCGTTACTTGTATTGTATCATTGCCCATATATATTTTTTTTTATGTGAGTAGATGTACAATAGTAAGTCAAATATAAAGTTTTATTAGATATACGTGACTTCTTTCATTTCTATACGGAATATTATAGAATTTTCATGAATGGATACCTTTCTTTTCAGTGAATAACACGAATGTGTTATTCCATCGGAAAAGTAACGTACAAGTAAACGTATCAAGTGAGAGAGTTACGTTCTTATTCGATTCAGCCAAAAATCCTTCTGAATATGTGAAGAACTTAATTTATAAAAGGGTTATTGTTCGAATTTTATAATACATGTTTGAATTTTATATGGGGTGCGGCAACATAACTTCCTTTTTTAAAATGGGCGCCTTTCAGTCGGTTGATGTCGTAGCGGAACGCTAGAGATCTCGTTCGAGAGACGGAACTATAAAGTTTTGTCCCGACACAGTTTAGTCACCGTCATGCGTTGGAACAGTGAAAAGCGTGCGTTTGCCGTTGAGTCCTACTTTTCGAACGGATGTTCTGTAATTGAAACCCATTTCGCAGTTTTAACTTACAACCTAGCCCAATTGGGGATGACAGTCATACTGGCTTCTGGGAGTTGGGACTCTTGTGTTGTGTTCGCATAAAACATCTATTTTATTTTAGCAGGGGTTATGGGTACGCTGTCAGGGAAACCATTTATCGAATAAACAACACACCTGCTGTAGGTCACTCCAAGTCGTTCGCTACGTTTGGTGACCTAGCAGGGATGCCCAGGTTTACGGGGTGAGGTTGTTCTAGGTATTGGCGGCCAATACCCACAACTGCATGGCGGGTCAGACCAGGAGAGACCGGATGAGGAAGACCCCAACGCCTTGCGTCGCAGTGAGGGAGGATGGATTCGTACGTGACACACACTGACTCCCAGATTCCTACCCACCCCGTCATACCTTTTTCGTTCTTCTCACCTTCCTTCCTTTAGCATGCCAAAGACCCCTCGGGATAATATTTTCATCAGGAACTCTTGTGTGGAGGTAATGTTAAAAAGCGGAAAATATAACTTTTTAGATTTTTTTTACATTAGCACCACGCAGAGGGCACTGAGGAAAATAATTCCCCTCAGGGCCTGTGTCATCTTTGGGTATGCTCTGTATTGAGGGTCTTTTTAGGAAGGGAATGAGAGGAAGTTCTGGGAAGGAAAAGGGTATGCATGAGGGATGTATGAATCCCTTCCACTGTGGTGCAAGGCGATGGATGTTCCGAGAGAGTTGTTTGATTCTCCCCCGATCCAGCCTGCCATGCAGCAGGTGAGCAGACGCATCCGCCGCCAAGACCTGGATAAACCTCACCCCACAAATCCCTGCTAAGTCACCAAACGTAGCGAGCCACTTGGGGTGACCTGTGGCAGAGGTGTTGGTTATCCAATAAATGATTCCCGGGGCGACAGATGAATGAATCCGCCACTCCTGGTTGTTAACCTGTCGCGTCGCTTTTGATCGCTCGACCGTCAGACTGATCTGATAACTATAATAATAACAACTCTAATATCTAATAACTGAGCTAATCTATTAACACTCACCTTTAATCTGATTTTTCTTACATTTTAAGAGCCATTAACCAGCGGCCGAGAATTTAAATTTCGTCCAACGATGATCTTGCGATCGTACACTTGCAACGGTACAGGGCAGTTCCGATGAGAAAGATTAATTATTCTCCATGCCAGCATTTTAGCATAATAACTCAATATCGATTTTATTTTCATTCCAAATTTGCTTTGATAAATATCCACATTCAAAAATGCTCAAACTCGCGTTGAGAAAACAATTAAAATTATGTTCTTTTTGTTATTATTTTTTGATTTTTAATCATAAGTATTTATAATTTTTCAATTATGTCTAAGCAAAAAAAGAATGTAATTTTTTTTAAATTTTGTTCGTAAGACCGTAAATAAATAGACAAACTGAAGTATTTTCGTCACAAAACAAGGGCGCGGATCTTTTTTTAAATTATGTTATTTGAATTAAAATTTAAGGTTTTTTAGCTTTCCCAAATAATTTATTAATTAATTTTACTGCATGATTATATGATTTGAATGTATGTTGTATAATACAAAATTTTGTTTGAAAATTTAACAAATCCGCCAACCACCTACGGTAAAACCTAATTGTACTAAAAATAAACATATTTTCTCAAAATTTAAAAAACAGCTTTTTTAGACAAAATAACAGTCTTTCGAAATCAATTTATAATTCTTTGTGGAAAAGAATCAATTCGTCTAAAATTTGATTTAAAAATGACATATATCCAGTTTTGTCTGATTATTTCCTTTTAAAGACATGCATTAAATAATTCTGAAATAAGTTTAATTGTGAATAATCGGGCTTTAAACACTTTGAACGGCTTAAGTTAATTTCTTTGTTCGACAAATACGGGAGCTTTGAAAACTTTTTAAACACCACATAAACATCCCACTTACGAGCATCAGGGTTCTAAACCGTCAGTATTTTACCCTCGTTTTGGGTCCAGCAGGGATACGGGAAGGGATGAAAGAAGGTTTGGGTACCTACCCGTCTATTGACATTCGAATATCATACATATTATGTGTATATCCAACGCTTTAAATCAAACAAGTCGTCGACAAAAGCCTTCCAAATATAGAAATACTAGCTTTTCCCCGCGGCTTCGCTCGCATGGTATTACGGGAAATTACAGCGCTTGCACTTATCAATTATCCCCCGTACAAAACGAAATGAAACGCAAATTTGAATTGTAGAATTACTAGTTAAAGAAAATAAAACAATTTTTGGAATTACTTTATCGCTTGTCTGAATCGTTCCGACTCTCAGTCCAATTTTGAAATTCAATGCAAATCCCATCTCTAGAGGTAAACACATAACCGAAAATATTATTTTTATTAATAATTTAAAATTCTTAAATGTTTTTAGAATACATAGTTTTTTCTTATAAGTTTTTCTTTATTTCATTAATCATTTGACATTAGTTATGAGTTAAAGTTGAACATATCTTCTCGTAATACATTTTCTAGTAGGTTTAAACCTTTTTTAACTAAACTATGTTTTTAGTTTCATAATGTAATCACAATTTAGAAGGTAGGTTTTAGTCTTCAGTAGGTGTAAGTCATAAAGTTGTATGACACTGCGATTCTTGTTATAATCATTAATTTAAAAAAAGATCAAAATCGTATTATTTAAGTGTGTGGGTTTTAACATAGTTGGGATTTAATTGCTTGGTTTTTAAGTTTCTTTGGGCCACATGACTAGTTGTCAACGTCCTAAGGTTAATTTTTCATAAAAAGGACGTTGTGTCGTTAGAGGTTTAATTAAGACGGGATTAATTTTCAGCTGGACTGAAACTTAATTTTACATCACATGGAGAACCCAATTTTTTTTTTCAATCTGAAAAATTTTATTTTATTTCAAACATTTTTCCAATTTTTTCAAAGGGTAAAAAATATTTTGGAACTTCTGTTAAACAGCCGATATTAACTACACCAGAAACAGTTTTACTCGAGAACGACAGCTCATATTGAAATGCCTTTTAAATTCTATATTCTTATGTAAAAATCATTAAATTTTAATTGTATAATGTATTGACTCTTCTCCTGAAATGAGTTTTATTAAACTCATAAGGAATAATGTATTACAAAAATATTGTGGTTTTTTTTTTTTTTAATAATATTATAACTTAAATAAAAATAATAAATAAAAGTTATACCACAAAATATACTTCCAACGTGATGTAGATTTACTCGTGGTGAATCTACATCCCATTGGGAGTTTTATTTTGAATTTTTATTAGTTGGATTTTTATTTTGAAAATAAATAATTTGCTAGAAATTACTTTTAAGTAGGTACCGAGCTTCATTTTTCTCGTAATATACATAGTTAGCAGGTATATATTTTTTCGACACGATTATTTTATAAGATTTATTATCTTATTTATAAATATGTATATAAATATACTGGAGTGAAATGGTTTAACCAATTGCCAGTTAATCTAAGATTAGAAACTAATTATAAAAAATTCAAAAAATCAATAAAAACTCATTATTATGACTTCATCTTATAATACTATACTTCTCAACACAATTGTAGTATACGGATATCCTTTTTCTTTCTTTATTTTTCTCCTTTCTTTTTTGTTACCTCCTCAACTTCATTTCTGTTATATTCGTATATGTATATTTTTATATATGTATGTGTACACATATGCATATGTTTTTATGTATGTACACATGGCGATAATATTTTGTATATGTGTATATATGTAGGTACGTGTGTATATCTACGTGTGTGTATGTGTATACTTTCATATATGACCTTTTTTTCTTATTTCACTGTTAAATTCCTATCTTTTGTTTTACACATAAAAAAAATTACTATTTTTTTCTTTGTTAAATTGTGCTTTACATTCGTTTTCTCCGCCTTTTTTACTCGAGCTCTGCTCTAAAAAAAGGTGTAATACTTATTAATTAATGTATTTTTAAAAGAAAAAAATTAATTAATTTATAAAAACATGTAACCTCTGTACCATTATATTCAATAACAAAAAAAAAATTATTGCTTGTGTACTAATAAGATGTGTTATAAATAATAAATACGTATATTAATGTTCTTTTTGATAAAGCTATTTTCATTCGCATTGCCAAGCATTTACTTATTTATTTAAGCGCCATAAAATAGCTTACATAATAACGTATTTTTTGATATGTAAGATTATAAGTAAACAGTGGCTTATAGGAGGGTATCAGTTTTATATTAAGAACAAATTTAGAATGTGAGTACACAAAAATAATATCGCTGAAATGATGAAATGGACAGTTGTTATTGGAAATACAACGAGAAAAAATTGAAAAGATATATAAACGCGTGTATTAGTTAATTAGGTTTATATAAGACCTGACATGTATGTATGATGTATATATGATAAAAGCTATTATATAGGTAGAGGATACAATTATTTAATGTGTGTTAAAACAAAAACGATATCAAAGATAGCGTTATAATATGTTATAATAACAGAGAACATTTTATTTTAACGGAATAAGAATATGTAAAAAAAGGTGACTTGTTAGCAAATAAAATCAGGCAAGGTTGTCAACATAAAGTATTACCATTGATAAATATGTTTTTGTTCAGAAACTAAATATAATTCTTCACCATCAGAATCCAGAATTAAAACTTTTTTTGAGTATGATAGACAGTAACATAGATAAATAAGCAGTTTAAAGCATTATAAAAACCAATAATAATTGTTAAAATCCAAAAAACAGACAGCAAGAGTAAAAGGCAAGTCAAACAAATAAAATACGTCTCACAGAAAACTTGACATCTGTTTTGGGGAAGTTTTCAGCTTCGCGCTTTACATAACGTTTTCAGGAACTAATATAATCAAATAACTTCTTACCTGACTCGCACTCTTTCCTCCCAGGCTCTTAAGGCTGTTGAATGCGATAGGCCTGGAAGTCAAATTACTTCCGAACTCTCTAAACAGTGGGCGAAATATTTATTTATTTATTTCCCGAAACTTTCTTTCCAATCTCGGAGCTTATTGACAGAGCTTTTGTTTGGAACGTTGCCAAACGGAAATTTATTCATGTTGATTTTTTTTGAGCCGCTGAACTGAACGTAATTTTACAAGTAATTTGTACATTTTATTTTTGATTTATCGATTTTGATTTATTACACTAAAACATAAAAAAAATTAGTTAACGGGAATTAATAAAATGTCAATTTTTTAACTTTCTTGAGAAGATGAAACAAATATTTAGCAATAAAAGAAAACGCATTAAACTTTTTTCCGACACTTTTTTCATTGCTTTGAACAGGATTTAATTTAAATCTGAGCTTAATATTATTAAAAATAAGCGCTGGGAAAACCGGAGTCAAATAGAAAACCGATCAATTTGAAACATATTAATACAAATTAGTATAAAATGAATTTTCTTAATGATTTTATTTATTTATTTTTATTTTTATTTGTTTATCTCAAAAATGGTACATATAAAGTAGTACTGGTCTTCCATTAAAAGCATTTGCTTGTGGATGGAAGAAGAGTTTACATTCTATATATATTTATACATTTAAACAGTCACGTGCGTTACATAAGTAATTAGTGCAGTTAATACAAACACATCGCAATTTTTAATTAAAAGATATCCATAGATTGATAGTCTTATTCCAAAAAGTTCTTTTAAATGAAAATATTATTATTGCTTAAATTAAATTAAGCAAACCTTTAATATTAATAAAATAAAATTAAGTAAACCTTTAAACCTTGAGAGTTTCTTTAATTGCTTAAAAAAATTGTTTAAAATTTGAAAAAAAAAGCGTTTTTGTCCGAAACGTTGGCTAAAAAAAAACAGCGCAACACGGCGTAATATACCCAAAAAAAAATCATGAATGCATTATTATTTAAGTTAAGTTCGTTAAAAAGTTTTTGTTCGTAAAAATCAAAAGCTGAGAAACTACGCTAAAGTTTAGCAAACTTTTGAAATTAAATTAATCTGTTTGTGAAACTTTACGATTGACCGTCGAAATTTACTTTCGGAATCTTTCACATACTTTTCCACGTGTTATCACTCGCGTGGGGTTGGTCCCGCCCGCCGCGATGTTGGAGTTATGGCCCGCACAACGGTTAGCAGTAAACTGCGCTGGCAACCGCCCTAGAGCCTTGCCGCCTTGCCGTCACATCCGCCCTAGCATGGGCGGGAGATCCGCCCTCATCCTTGGCTGAGGAAATGTAGAGGATATCGAAGAGCAATCAAACTTTATGGGGTGAAGCGGACATTTAAAAATGTATTATTTCACAACCACGACAGATCGAATGGCAGTTCGATGTGCTCTGGTTGGATTTATCGCATGTAAATGGTTCTGTAAAGTGGGATTTCTTTTCATGCAGATTTGGAAATAACGTAATATTATCGGTTGGGAAGGCTTGAAAAAATATGTTAAATAATAAAAAATGTGTTGTTGGAAGTAAAAAAAAGTAATAATTCTTTCTTTGAATCCACAAAGAAAAAGACAAAAATTGAGAATTGAGAAAGAAAACTTTTAACGCAATTTTGAAAAAAAAAAGATTTATGGTTTGTTGAATTACATAAAATATGTTTTATACTATATCCGTGGTCACTGAACTAGTAATCCGGAGGTCGCAGGTTCAAAATCCCGGCGTGTACAAAGCAAAATCAGCGGCCGATAAAGTATACATAAAGATAGCAGCCAACAAAATATGCTTTAATAAAATGAAGATAATGTTGGTGGCTCTTAGCCGAAGTATGGTACAGTTAAAAATGACCGAATTGGATATCGACAACTTGGCGCAGTGGTTAGCGCAGTAGCCCGGAAAGCCAAAGGTCCTGGGTTCGAGTCCCAGAGGTGCCAATATCTTTTTTTTGATTTTTCTGTTTCCAGATTTTGGATTGAGTTCGCTAATATTATCTTAATTTAATTAAATCTTAATTTTAGTTCCGCGTTAAAAAATCCGCGGACGTGTTTTGTTACGAAAATACTTCAATATGTTTTTTTTTATTTATAGCCTTACAAACTAACACATTCCAGATTTTTTACACACTTATTTTGCTCAGGCATTATTGAAAAATTATAAATTATTGTGATCAAAAAATAATTACCAAAAATACATAATTTTAATAATTTTGTCATCTTGCGTTTCAGCATTTTTATTTCGAACTTGGATGTAGGTATATATTAAAGTTAATTTTGATTGAAATAAAATCCAATTTGAGTTATTGGTTAAAACTGCTGGTACGGAGAATAATCAATGTTTATCATCGGAACCGCCCCGTACAGTTGCAAGGGTACGATCGTAAGACGATCTTTCAACGAAATTTGAATTCTCTTAAGATGAAGTTATACGTGAAATCCTATTTAGATACTATTTAGATTAATCTTTACGACGAATCGGTTTAATTATGAACATCAAAAAATATGCTACGGATAAGTTGAAACTTTTACTAGCTTTTCTATGTGTACAATAAAATTATTTATTTCATAACAAAATAATATCGTAAAAATAAGCGTAAACCACAAAAAAAAATGTTTTTGCATGACTTAATTATGAAGTAATATAAGAAACAATTTTAAAAAATACCCCTTTATGGCTAAGACTATTTTTGAGGTTTTGTATGTTCTAACTTTTTTCATTCTTATAAAATTATGCACAAAATAAATAAAAGCCACTTTTTCGCTTACTTGCCTCGTGCAAATTAGACGCTCGATTTTACAATTTTGAAGGTACGAGAATCAAAATATTTCTAGCGTTTACATTCCTCTTAATAAATTTTTATATATTTCAATCAAAATAAAAACTTAATTCTGCAAGAATGTGACACACCGATATATGAATCTTCTATCAAACTCTGCCTTCCCACCAAGCAGCGAGATTGATTTCTTTGACGTTCTTCAAATAAGAACTAGTTAATTTGACATTCTGAGATTCCGTGTCAAGTGTTACGAAAGGGGGAGTTTAATCAAATCGGTGATTAACTAATTTTGTCACAGAGTATATTTGAGAAAGCTCATTCGAAAGGAGATTCGAAGACGGTTAGTTAAGCTAAACATAAATAAATATCGAACGAATGAATAGAATAGCAAACTCGTTTTCTTTTTGCCATATGTTATTTTTTTACTAACTAACTAACCATCACACCGTTTCTCTACAGGGGTAAGCAGAGAGAACGGACTGCCAAACAACTCGGTCTTGGCACACATTACTTGCCTCGTTCACATTCATACGTCGTCTCATACATGCTCTTGTATGAGACGATTTTCGCTCCGTTATTCTAACTCTTGTCATGACCCGACTTAAGGCGCCGTATCCTCGCTCGAAAAGAAGAAGATGAAGAGATATGTAATTACGAATGTTGGAGAGAGCGCGCTAATATTTAAAACGATAAAATTGAAGCGACAATTGTGAAAATGTTTAATAAAACACGACTCGTTTAGAATAGAACAAAAATCTCGCGGGGGTTGTCTAGAACAACATTAAAAAAAACATTGTGAATTTTTTAATACATATGACTTGTAAATAATATAACTTGTTAAATTTTCGGAGCATGCTTTGCGATTTTTTTCTATCGCGGGAATTTCATGTAATTATCTTCCAAAATAACAAATATTTTTTTAAGAGTTTAAAAACTTCAAATGATCAAGGGAGATATGCAAGTAAACGGTAGAAATTCGGGTAGCGGCGGCTTAAGTATCTGATTTGCCTGGTCGTGCCATGTCTTCCTCGGATGTCCGACTTCTTCTGCCATTCAATTTGCGTCATGTATTCTCCTTACACTCATTTCATCGTTCATTTGCTGCACATGCCCAAACCATCTGAGAAACCATCCCTTTCTTAATCTTACTCATTACGATTACATCAGCCTTGCAGTCATGGCGGATCTCCACGTTTCTCACACGTTAACATGATTTTACCGCGCGTGTGCCTCAGGGATCTCATTTCTACAGCATTCAGTCTACTTTAATCCTTCCTTTGCCAGTTCCATGCCTCCCTGCCATACGTCAAGGTATTTACTAGCACTCCATTGTGGACGTCTAGCTTCGCTTCTTTGGACAATTTTTTGTTAGCGTCAACAGCAATCACTCCTCCATGGGGTTACCTGCATTTACCTTCTTTCAATAATTCTATCAGCCTTCCCATCTCTCGATTTTTTTTACCAAGGAAAACTCAAACAAGGCCTAAGAAAAACAGTTCGAAACCAACTTCGTAATTAATTTTTTGAATTTGTGTATTTTACGAAATTTTTAATTTTAGAGGTGAAATTACCACAATTTTTCAGAAGGCACAAAGTTTTACCGAGAAAATCTAATCCGATTTTCTTTATTTTGCTTTCACGAATACTTTTGTAAAAGTTTTTTTGAAACAAGATTCTTCATCTGTTCACAGTTCAAATAAGTGTATTGGCACTCTGCAAGGTCGGTTTGTGTGTAACTTTGATTTTCATTCGTTTGCGGTGAACGAAACGAGTGTTCACGTAATATCTCTTGCAAAGTTTGAGTTCTGGCAATTGACGTTTCCAGGTATACGCCAATAATGTTCGCAAATTTTCAGTCACTTGATTCAGAATTTGGTGAAAAATGAATTAGCATTTTGTGTTTCCCAGAAGACGGACGGGCTGAGTAAAACAATATAACCCATTAAAATGAAAAATAATAAGTTTTTTTTTTTAAAGTGATTTTACGCATATTTTTTTGCATTAAGCTCCACACAGGCGGCCATGAGCAACTTTAAAGATGATAAAGGCCTTAGGGCTTATGCTATCTTTGGAAATTCTGTATGGATGATCTTTTTAGGGAAAGGAAGGAGAGGAAGTTCTGGGAAGAAAAAAAGTATGAGGGGTGAATATCCGCCTCCAAAATTGAATTAGTTTGAATGTCTTTAGTCTTGTCTCCAGAGCGTCATCAAGAGATATTTTCTTCATGCAGTCATACCATTGAATAGTAGACGTAGTTGGCGGCCTCCGTGGTACATGAGTAAAGCTCTCGATTACTCGATTAGCAATCCGGAGTTCAAGCTCGGCGTTTCACAAATTTAGTCATTAAAAATATAATACTCGTATGATATACGATCGGGAGGGGGAAATACTGTTAGTATCGCCCTGTTGTAAGACCACAATGCAGAATGATATAGCTTACCCATGTTTGTGCCGGGAACTTCCCTACCTTCCTATTCCCCATCTCCTTTCCCTGCCCACAACTTTCAGCCTTTCAATACACCCCAATTGGCTGGAAGCAATTGGAAATCTTTCGGGGTATTCACATAAAAAAATTAAAGAAAGAGCAGCAAAATTGACGACATACCAATTAATACTACTGTAATCGCAAATAAATAATGTAATCTAGATTTACTGCGATTAAAAAAGTGGACTGTATTTAAATTTATATTTTGGACTTTGATGCAGACCCAAAATATACGGGATAGTAATGTGGAATTGGGCAGGATCTGACTCACCTAACGTTATTCGGTTGTGATGATAAATCTTCTTCTTGGTCGATATTGCGGTCCTGAGGGACACCTCTAGCGGCTATCACTGCACAAGCATTTGAGAAAGCAAGAGAATTTCTGCACAAGTTTCCTGGTCGATATAATTAAGAACTGATGAAACAAGGTCACAGCACAGCAATTAACAATAGACGTCATTAACAATTGATGTTTAATGCACCGAGAGGTCACTGTGGACCATTGCACAGCACATAACAGACTTATTCATTCAGGACAGTATTGAATGCACCAAAAGATCACTTTATACTATTGTAAGCACATAACAGACAGTAGACTCATATTATTATTGTCATTTTTCACCAGTCAGGGTCAGTCATATGTCTCCAGCTCGGGAAGGTATATGTGGGTAGATAGAATAGTTAAGAATTTAAAGGTCATGTATAAGGAATGATATGTATATTTGCGTCAACAACGACACTTAGCTTTTTGAACAAAGTCATAAAATGATCTCACCTGAGTACCGTAATATCTTGTGAAATCCCACCCTCACCAAGGCAATTACGTTTCACTTTCTTTGATAAAATACTCAACATTTCTCCCAAATGAATTCATAAATTCTCTACAATCATCCAATTAAACAATACCGACTAGTTTTGAGGTAACATACAAATAATATTCCGCGTCTCATCTCGTCACCCACTAAATACTCCACGTCTCCATGATGAAGCCAATTTAAACTTACCGAATTAATCTTTTGTCACTTGATCGAACTCGGAGGTAAACTTTTAATTGCATCATTAAACTTGCGTTTAAACGAAATACCTAGCTCAAATTGAAAACTTAAAGTGCGTGTTCCGACTAACTTACAGGGAGAGAATGTAAAAAGTTGTAATTTGATTACAAAATTGCGGGTAATCGGTAAATACGTCGATATTTTTTTCCTAAATATCACATCCAGGTAAAAAAATTTCAAACTTTTCCCAATAAAATTCTAATATTAAATAAAATTGCTTTCATAAAATTTTCGAAGAACTTTCCAACCAACGAGAATTTTTTCAAGCGTAAAGGGTTTGAAACTGAACAATTAATTGAGTTTTTGAGTAATTGGAAAATCAGTATGTGGCATCATTTTGAATTAAATTAAACTAACCAACTTTTTCTATATCATAAATCGATAATTTTTAATTAAAAATAGTAGTGTAGACAAAGTTTGTTAATTTCATTTAGTTGCTATAGAGTAAATTTATGCATCGCTCGCAGGTTTTTTTTTACTATAGCTCTGCACAAGAGGCCCCCAGAAAAATAATTTTTCTCAGGGCCTATGGCATCTTTGGGGGTGCTGAGTCAGCATCTTTTAATGCATTTTCCTTCCAAGAGCTTTTCATCTTCCTTTCCCTAAAAATACTTAGTCCTGGAGATCCTGGGTTTGAGCCCGAGAAGTACCAATATCATTTTCTGATTTTTCTATTTCCAGATTGAATTTTGTTAATAATTAATTAATTTCTGCTAGTAATACGCCAATTTAACAAAATATAAGCCCAGTGTCATGGTGCCTTATAGACCATGATTGAATGGAAAGTCGTTAAAATTTATTTCATGATCTCCATTATTTCATAAAAAATATTAAAGAAGAATAATTTTCCGATTGTTTCAGAATTTTAAAACAACGAAATAAAATAATTGACTGTTGAAAATACGCTACGTATTCATAATAATAATAATAATAATTGGTTAATTTGTAGAGCGCCGTTTTTGTGAAAAATCACCTCAAGGGCGCTGTAAATAATAATATAAACAATCTCAACACGCCTTGGCTTCGAACTCTGATGCATGAAAAACTTATTAATTGCATATTTAAACTAAGTTCATAAAAGTGCATAAGTAATTACGTACGAGTCAAACCGAGAACAATACGATTTCAGAAGTCCATTAAAAAGTTTGAAACACTCTGTTTACGATCAGTGTATTTGTGTGTTCGCGGTGGGACAACAACATTTATTTATTTATTTATTTATTATATTACATTATATACAATTAAATAGCAAAATAACATAATAACATGATAATATATTTAAAGATAACTGTAAATATTAAAAATGTGTACAAGTGTTATTATGTCTTGTAGGTCAACATAGTTCCTAGCTAGGCAGATTGCCTGTTCTAAGGAACCAATTGCTGATGAAAAAGTCAGACATGTATTTTGTAAAAAAATGTTGTTTTTATTTATTTTTTCTAATAAAATATGTACTCAGTTTATATTTAATGTGCCATTTTTAGGTAACCATGTAAAACTTTAAGTGACATTATTTAATAGTTTTTCAGACTCCATCCTACCCAAGTCAATCAACCATTTAGTTATTAATGAACCGATGCAGGACATTTTGCATGTCTTAATATTTAATTCTGGGGGGATTTTATTATACAATTTCGGTCCCAGATATGTATATGTCTTTTGATACTTTGCCGTATTGCTCTCTGGGACCACGAGATCCTTTCTAGTGTGACTTCTTGTGATATATTTATGCTCAATTTTATGAAGATTTTCTAGATTTTTGTGTACATGGATAATAACCCTTTTTATGTAGTTTTGACGAACATCAAGTACATTAAATTGTTTGTAGAGCTGATCGCTAGAAAACCTATAGGGTTTACGCAATATGACTCTAATTATTGATTTCTGGGCCTTCACAAGCGGATCTAAAATAGTTTTACCTGATGCTCCCCAACCAATACAACCATACGTTAAGATGGAGTTGCATAATCCGAAATATATTTTTCTTAGGTCTTGTTGATTAATTACATTTCGTAATACAAAGAATATGTGAATTAATTTTCTTACCCTTATTGCAAGGTTGTCAATGTGATATTTCCACTTAAGATGATTGTCTATAATAACGCCCAGATATTTGATGTTTTTCACACATTCCAAAGCTTCACAGTTGCAGTCAGAATCTGTATTATCGAAATCACAGTTAGGCTTATGTGTTTTTATTGTGTATGACATACTAGGTTGTCCTTTTATAGTTGAGCTGAATCTTATGTATTTAGTTTTTGCTATATTTAGAGTTAATAGATTTTTGTCAAGCCACTGTTTTATCGCGTTGATTCCACTTTCAGCGTGTTTGTGAGTTTGTGTCCAATCATCTCCTTCAAATAAAGCTACTGTATCGTCTGCGAAAGTAATAATTTTTCCGCCTACTGTTAGTTCGCATAACTCGTTTATATAAATTATGAATAGAAGAGGTCCCAATGTGCTTCCTTGTGGTACGCCGAAGTCAGTATTTAGTGAGTTACTCACTGTTTTGCCCATTTTGAGTTGCTGGTTTCTACCCGTTAAATAACTTTTTAACCATTCATAGGGCATACCCACAATACCAATATTTTTTAATCTTTTGAGGAGTAATTTATGAGAAATTGTATCAAAAGCCTTGGCTAAGTCTAAGAACAGTGCAATGCTTTTCTTTCCGCGATCTAAATTTCTAGAAATATGTTCTGTAAGTTGGGCTATAGCGTCGTCTGTTCCTCTCCCCGGCCGAAAGCCGAACTGATTTTTGCTCAAAAGTTTTCGGCTCTCTATATAGTTACTCAATCTATTTTTAAAGATTTTTTCTATAATTTTTGAGATAGCACTCAACAGGGATATTGGCCTATAATTGCCTACTTGGTTTTTGGGTCCACTTTTGTAGATTGGTACTACTAAAGACTTTTTAAGATGGTCGGGGAAAACCCCTGAAGAAAAACTTTTATTGAAAATGTTCGATAAAGGTGATGCAATATTATGTTTAATGATTTTTAGTATATGAGTGTTAAGACCATCAGGACCTTTTGAATGTGTATTGTTAAGATTGTCAATAATTTTTGAAACCTCTTCATTTGTCGTAGGTGAGAATTTAAAAGAAAAAGAATTATGTTTTGGTTCTATTGCAGATGCCAATGAATCTTCAGTTTCCTTGGTGATACTTAGGATGTTTTCTGCAAGGTTAGACCCAACTGTTGTAAAGTATTGGTTAGTGTGGCTTGCAATTATGCCCAAATCGGTCGTGGCAGTGTTTCCAATCAGAAGTTCGTTAATATTGGAGTCAGTTGTATGTTTAGTATTGGTAATTTGTTTAACGATATTCCATATGTTTTTACTAGATGGATCTTTGTCGAGTTGATGCTTATAGTACCGTTCTTTTGCATTACGCATAACAGTTTTGCAAATGTTACGATACCTTCGGTAATTCTGTTGTTTAAGAGTGTTTTGTGGGTCTTTTGTCGCCACTTTGTGTAAATGATTTCTTTTGTGTATAGCTTTTACAATTCCACTGCTAATCCAAGGAGTAAGTTGTAATTTTTTATGTGCAATGGGTTTAACGTTTGAATTTTTTGTTATATGCGTGTTAATTTTGTTAATAAATAAGTTGAGTGCGTTATTAACATCAGTCTCTCCACATACATCCTGCCATGTTTCATCATTTAGATCCTTAATTAAACCCTCATAGCAGATGGATGTTGTAAATTGGCTAGTTTTTACTAGTTTTTTAAGAGAAGTGTCTGGGATGCTTATTGCGGTTGTATAGTGATCAGTTATTGTATTGTGAATAATAAATGTATTGGAAGCCATAATATTTCTGGTATTTATGTGATCTAAACATGACATGCTATTATTTTGAACCCTGGTAGGAACTTTAATATTTATTGCAAAGTTGTTTTCTGCCATGGCGCACATGTAATCATGACATTGTCTGTGTATATTTCCATACGTGTTAATATTTATGTCCCCCATCACTATTTGTTGTTTGAAGTCGCTACATTTTTTGAGTTCAGATATGAGATTTTCCAGAAATGGTTGAATGTCGTGGAATGATGGCGATCTGTAAATGGCTAAAATACATAGATATCTATTAATTACTAGTTTCAGACAATTTGATTGACTGATACAAATTTCTTGAACTTGAGAGTGGATGTCATCGCGAATGTAAGCTACCACTCCACTGTTTTGATTTAATTGCTGTGTTGTATGATATTCATGATATCCTGCAATTTGTTTTGAGAGATATGAGTCATTTAGTCTGCATTCTGTAAGGATTATTATATGAAATCTCACAGTCAACTTAACACTGTCCAAAAATATAAGAAAGTCATCAAGATTTTCCATTGTACGGATATTTTGATGTATAATGTTAACTTTGTTTAAACTCCAGTTAAATTCTTTGAGTTCATCAGTTTCTTCTATGATAAATTCATTGTTTGGCTCTCCAATATTATCTATTTCCATATAAGCGTTTAAAACCATTTTATTTTAGATATATTATGAAATGCTAACTTAGTATCACTGCGTACTAGGCCTGTATTTACAATTGCAAAGAGGTAGATTTGACAATAAAAATATTTTAATTTATGAAGTTTGATGTTAGTTGATGGAGATAATGCTAGTATTTGGTTCATTTTGCACGGCATTAATAATAACTTTGAATACTTTGTACATAATATGGCAATAAATGGGATGATCTGAAAGTGAGCTTGTTGTTTAGTGCTTATTGTTGAAAACAATAATAATAAAGAATATATAAATAAAAATGATGCTACCATACAATTCATAGGTACATAAAATAAAATGCAGAAAGCGATTAATATAAAGTCAATGCCATGAGAGTACGGAGAATAAGGCTGCAGTCATGCATCTACTACGTCGGCTGAGTCATTCGAAGTTGCACTTGTTTCGCTTCCATGGTTAGTTTTTGCTAGTAAATTTTCTATTTCGAGGATGGTATTTTCTGTGCGAATAAAGATCGCTCGCGAGTCTGTCTGTTGTCGAATGTAGACTCGCCCTGCTTTAACCCATACGTAGGCAAAGTTGTACTTTTTTGCTAATTGCTTTGAGAGAAATAGCATTCTTTTTGCGTGGGTGGTTAGGAGCTCATTAATAAATATTGGCATTTTCGGTCCCGAGAAGCCTATTTTACTAGTGTTGAGTCTGTCAGCACTGTTTTCTGCATTTTTGTTATATTTTTTTGCTTCATTTAGAAACTCTTCACGACCATTTGGATTTTTAAATTTAATTATTATTGATCTTGTTGCCGTGTGGTTTCTTTTTCCTGGCGCTCTGTATGCATCCTCAATGTCATTTTTGTTTAATTTTACAGCATTATTTATATTGAAAATAATGTCATTGAGTTTCTCGTCTTGAATTTCAGGAATTCCTCGAATTTCCGCACACGTCTGCGAGTTTTGACGCTCTTTTTCATCCAATTGTTCTTGTAGCTCATGTATTTTTTGTTCTAGCGACTTGTGTTTTATATCCATCATACTTAGCTCTTTAACTTTTTTGTCCGTTTGTAATACTTTTTTTTCAATGTCGTCTATTTTGTCGTAAACAAAATTAAGTGAGGTTTTGAATTCTTCGAAACGAGCTGTGATTGAAGTTTTAAATTCTATTATTTCCTTTGACAAATTCATCATAGTTTCTTCTATAGTAGTAATTTTTTTATAGTTTATTTTAATTTCAGCTAATTCAGCAAGAATAAGCATTTCTATTTTTGTCGGAGGTTTGTCTATGGTTAAATCGGCTGCATTTTCTTTAGCCATATTATTTATTCCTTGGATGTACTCAGCAGTACTCTTCTTTGCCCTTTCAGCGTTGCTACGGGTATTAGACATCGTAAGCTTTGATTTCTTGCTCGTAGATGGCGTTGTATTTAATTTAAATTAAATACTGTGAAAAGAAAAAAATAATTGGTTTGACTGAGGATTGAACTCTACTCCACAAGTTCTGCGTTCTGCCCGCAATAGTGAACCGCGCTGCACCTACGCCACGCCCGGGATGACAGACGTCGTGAAATTACCAGTTTAACTAGTGAGAACTGGATAACTGACAAATTAATGTTTGGATTATTTTACAGCAGTTTTTTTTTAAATCATTTTTTTTCACTTTAAATATTCTTGTTCGTTTTTCGTTGAAGTTCACTTTAATGACATTAATGAGTTTATGAGTTCACAGTAATTTTAAATGTACACTGATTGATCTTTCACTGTATTTATGTAATTACAAGAATGTATGTCATTGTTTTTGACTTTGCTCGTTATAAAAACTTATATTACGACACTATAGTCACTTCTATTAAGATAAAAAAGTGCACGAAATATGCGCACTTGTTAGTTTGTTTGTGTTACGTGTTTTTTTCTCATTAATCTTAAAAATTTTGTTATGTTTTTATTTAATTTGTTTAGAAGATGAAACACGTCTATACTGTGGGTAGCAACGGGGACATTGTTTATAACATTTATTTTGTATTTAGAGCTTTGTGTTATCAATATGGATTTTTTTTTTTTTTTTAATGTGAATACTTCACAGTTCACAGCTCACAGCTGCTCCCATCTGGAGCCAGTGAGACTATGGCATCCCTTAAAGAGATATATTGAGGCTGAAGGTAGGAGGTAGGAGGTAGGAAGGAAGGTAGGAGGTAGGAGGGGAAGGAGATGGGGAAAAGGAAGATTGGGAAGTACCTGGCTATTCAGGTCTGGTCACCAAACACGGCTAAAGCCATTTAAAAGCAACGTTTCAATTCTGAATGGTGGTCTTACACAGGGCGATACTGAGAGAATCTTTTACTATAATGAGTATTAATAACATTATTTTATTTTTAAAATTTTCTGATTTCTTGTAATAGTTATTTACAATCACAATAATAATAGTTGTTTACAATAGAGAATTCCAGTCCAATTTTTTAATTTTTTTTTATGAATGATGACCTTCTAACTTAAATAACTGCATATTTATTTTTATTTTTAAAGTTAGTTTTAATAGTTAAAATAAATGTCAAAGTTTTAATTTTTCAAGATTCCCCGAAAACCACCGTGACGTCATCTGGCCCTGTGACGTCATCTGGCCAAAAGTTTTAGTTATTTTCAACAGATGTTGTCATTTTGTATGGAGGAAGTAATGAAACTATTCAATAAGTAAAACGTTATTTAGGTGTAATTATTTATTTATTATATTTTTCAATATTATTACGGGAGATTGGTATAGAAATTGTCAAGTGAATCAGATACTTGAGTCGGGCCATGTCAAAAGCCAGAATAATAGAAGAGTATGTATGAAACGATGTATGAATGTGAGTGAAGCAAAGAGTGTGTGCCAGGACCGAGTTGTTTGGCGGTCCGTCCTCTCTGCCTACCCCTGCGGGGAAACGGCGTGATGGTTAGTTAGTTAGTTAGTTAGTTGAAATTATTATTTTTTTAGCTTTACGAATCGAAATCAATATTAAGGAAAACGAAGCATGAATTTCGTAGGGAACTGGAATCAGCTGTTCGACTTCCGCCATTATGAATTTCAGCATTGGAGCGTTTTATGGAAGCGGTGACGTCACGCCTCACAAATTCCATAATACCAACTTGACAGGATGTTTTAATGAACAGTTTTAAAATGGACTTTTTAATATAGTTTTTAAAACTCTACGTCAAATATTATTAAATAAAACTTATATATTCAGAATCAGCGTTTATTGGTCTATATGAACATATTTTTTTAAAGCCATAATATTTTCATTGGAGTTCTCTATTGCAACTAATATTTCATTTTTAAACATTATATTTTTGTATGTAAATACAAAATAAAACCGATTGATGGCTCCCGTGGTCGAGGGACAAGGCTCTCGACTAGCGATCCAGAAGTCGCAGGTACAAATACCTGCGCGCGCAAGAAAATTATATTGAATTGATTTGTGTTTAAGGTTTATTTGCTGCACGTTCCCGAGTGGAAGATACTTTCATTAATGTCTTGATGCAAAATTATCATTCAAAATTGAAACGTTGCTTGAAATGGCTTTAGCCGTGTATGGTGACTAGATCTAAATAGCTACTTTCCTACCTTCCTCTTATCTTCAGCCTCACAACATACACCAATTGGGAATATCATAGTCTCACTGGCTCCAGGCGCTTGGGAGCAGTTGTTACTCTTGCGGTATTCACAAAAAAATCTTTAAACTTAAACAGAGTGTCTATGGGAGGCAAGCGTGCGTCGTGGATTTAATTTTTATACAAATCTACTGAAATTATTCCAAGATTGATGAAATTTTACACACTTGACCTTAAGAACAATTAAATTTCGAAAAACACCACCATTACCCTTTCCACTCCTTTAAGCAAAATGTTGGATACTTTTTGTTTTAGCAGACTTGACGTTCAAAATAAGAGGAAAATTTCTGCATATCTTTAATTTTTAAACATACTATTATTTAATATTTTTAAAAACTGTACTATTTTATTATGAAACAAATCGTTTTTAAAGAACTTGCCAACAATGCTAATGCTGGCTTCATTCTTCGAAATTCCAGAGGATTTAAGAATATTTCAACACTAAAAATTTTGTATACATCCCTGGTACGTAGTCAAGTCGAATATAACTCCTTGATCTGGTCCCCCCCTTAAAAAAAAAACATTCAGATTCAATCGAGAAAATTCAACATAAATTTCTAAGACATTAATTTAAAAGTCAGTATTCCCATTGAAAACATAAGCTATACTTGGTAAAAGAATTAAATTTATTAAGACTCTCAGATCGAAGATTTACATCCAACTTAATATTTATGTTCAAAATTGTAAATGGTAGAATAGCGAGTCCTGATTAAACTAAGATCATTGAATTTAATATACCCACGAGAGCCACTGTTCTAAAATCCTGTTTAAATGCAATAATAACCAGACTGAGTATACGAAACACTCGCTTGTACCTAGATTTCACGAAGGTACTAATTGATATGCAGATGTGGCAGATATATTTAACTGCACGGATGGTAGGTATAAAGAGGGCTATACCATCAAATCTTTTCAATCAACATTAATTTTATTTGTACTGTAGATTTTTGTATGTAATTGCATCTCTGGTGTCATTTCTCTTTCAAACGCCACAATTATTTGTTATACTCTTTATTTACTGTTTTTTATTTGATTCCTATGATTTTGTGACATTGGTGCTTATGGTATATTTATACCGTTGATATTAAATAAATAAATGATAACTGAGAATTTTTTTCCAGAAACAAATTTCAAAAACCCATATAAAAATAATCGCCTGCTAAAACATTTTAGAGGTTAGTATTTTATTGCTTGTCTGGATTTGAAAATATTTTTTTATTAGTGATAATTTTTTTAACACATTCTTCTCAATTCCAAGTTTGAAGTTTTGCGTAAGAGTTTGGATCTTGTTACGATAATTGGAGTGAAGTGTCAATTTCCTACGAAATACGAATATAGTTGAAACGTAACCTTTTGCTTTTGAAGTAAATAGAATTATTTGTATAATATTTCTTCTTAGGAAATGTACCGATTGACTGAAATAACATTATATAATATTATCTTTATGTTTCTTTCCTATGGGCAACCCGACAGTTGATACCTCGAAATCATTATCTATACTTATATTATTAAAGGTAAAAAATGCTTAAGTATATTCATTGACCTCCGTAAAACTTTTGACAGTGTTTCACATTCAAAATTAATCAACAAACTAAATAATGTAGGAATAACCGATAAAGCTAAATCGTGGATAAATAGTTATCTATATCAAAGAACACAACAAGTAAAAGTAAACAACGAATTAAGTGATGTAGAAAAAATTAATTTTGGAATCCCACAAGGAACTGTATTGGGCCCAATACTATTTATATTATATGTAAATGAACTTTTTGAACTTCCTATCATCGGAAAGATTATATCTTATGCGGATGATACAGTATTAACGATTGAAGAAAACTCTTGGAAAGAGCAAATAGTGCAATAAATATCATTAAACAATGGTTTTACGAAAATTTACTCTCTTTAAATGTTGAAAAAAACTCATTTTCTACCTCTGAGCCTAACAGAGAATATAAATATAAATGTAAATATTAAAGTTCCACGAAAGAATTTGCCTACTCAAAATCGCACCCTGTAACTCAAATTGTATACATATTAGTAGTAAAGAACAAATAAAATATCTCGGAATAATTATCGACAATGGGAGAAGGGATGATTTGTATGCACCCCTCCAAGCTATGATTCCATATTGTAGTATAGAGTGGGCAAGCAAAGTAAATTCCTTTTAATATTTTTAATGAGATAGTATTTCTAAGTCTAAAAAATATATATATTAGTTTCCTCATTCTGTCTACTGTGAAGTTTATTTGATTTTTCCATTTGATGTTATTTGGTTTTAGGCAATTCACCCAAAAAACATCAAATGGAAAAATCTATACTACAATATGGAATCATAGCTTGGGGGGTGCATACAAATCTTCCCTTCTCCCATTAGAAACAATTCAAAAAATTCTTATAAAAATTATCCTAAAAAAACCGTATTACTACCCAACAACAAACGTATTCCAAGAATTCCCTGTTCCCCACTTACTAAACTTTACGAAAATAAAGCACTACTTCAGCTACACAAAGATATCTTTAATAAAAATATTACCCCACTGCAAAATATTAGCATAAGGAATACTTCTATTGGTGGACTAACTGTACCTCCCGTACGAACCACAACTGCACAGAATCACTATGTATATAAAGGAATAAAATTATTTAATCAATTAACCGCTGATATACGAACAGAAAAAATTACAACAAATTAAAAAAAAAATTAAATCTTATTTTGGTGGTACCACCATATTTTAATTTTCTCCTAGATATATTTTTGACTGTTATTCCTAATGTTTTATGTACATCCTGTATACATTTCTTGTTTAATTATTCCTATGAACTTTTAAAATATGTTAAGTCTAAATCTCTTCACAAGTTAAACTCTTTAGTTTGAGATGAGGATCTTTTATTTTATTTTTTTAAATAATTCTTAAGTTATTAACAAGTTGTCCTCTCCTAAACTCAAGCATCTGCTTTCTTAGGAGAGTGTATAAAATATGTAAGCTATATTATGAAAATAAAAATGAAACCAAAAAAAATGCGAAACTGCGTGTGTTTGTTTGTTACGCTTTCACGCATAAAACAATAAAACGATTTAAAAATTCTTTCACCAATAGAAATCTACATTATATGCGAGTAATTAGGCTGTATGTTAAGTTAAGGCCTGGTGTTATGAAATTATAAGGGGTCGTGGGAGGGGTAGAGGGAAACCCGGGAGGGGGAAGGGGAACTCGGGAGGGGGTTCGCGGGACAGGGAAGGGGGGAGGGGAGTGGAGTGGAGAGGGGTGAGGGAAGGTGGAAGGGGTGGAGTGGGAACGCGAGAGGGGAAGGGAACGCGGGAGAGGAAGGGGACGCGGGAGAGGAAGGGGACGAATGGGAAAGACACGCAGGGAGAAACAATTTCTTTATTAAATGGCATAGCAACGCATGCCGGGTGCCAGCTAGTAATTATTATGAAACTGTATTTTTTTGTATTATTTACCAATTTCAAAACTAAAACCGAATTCAAAAATACTTTTAATCGTAGTAAAAATACTTTTAATGTCGTTTAATTTTGAATGCCGTTTTTTCCTAGACCGACTGCATATTGTATATAAGTGTGCCGGGAGGCCAACTGTCGGGGGATCAACTGTCGTGAAACCGTACCTACCTACTATTTCGCATATAAAATGGTTAAAAAGGACCAGGATCTAGGACCCAGAACCATCGTACAAAGCGAAAATGTTATTTTTGCAATGATGAAGGAATAAGCTAGCAGATTATTGAATCAGCAAATCCGAGGGAGAATCCGACGCTTTGGACCACACGACTACTGAGCTGATAAATTTTCGGTTATAAATATGAAATCCTTTCTCAAAATCCTCGCAAAACCCTAAAATGTTTAATTTTAAAAATAAAGTATTTTACTTTATTTGAGTATCATTTAAAGCTAATTATATTTGGTGTTTTGAAAATTAATTTAAAAAAAAGAAAATAGACACTACATTGGTTTAATTCTTTATGAATTTATAATATTACCAGATTTTTCAGAGTGAATGAGTGGGTGATTTTTAAACAATCTAAAATAATTTTAATTTAAAAAAAAAAATTATAATAAATTTAAAAATAATTTATAATTACATTTAAAAATAATTTATAAAAAATTTAAAAATAATTATTAGTAAATTTTAAAATAATAGATTTTAAAATAATTTATAATAAATATAAAAATAATTTATTTTTAATTTTTAATTGCATGTCCGTTTGTAATATTAAAATCTGCCAGAGTATTTCATCTGCTCTCAAAAAAAAAATTACTTTAGAATATACTTTAAACAGAGAATCTATTCGAAATTAAATGCCAAGCGGGAATTTTATTTGTTGATATGTTTTTTTGTCTTAACCCGGCGGGCTAACACCGAATACTATAATGAATTATTCTGTCTTCCACTAAATATTTTCTTGATATATCTAAATACGTAAGAAGTCAATAAGTGGATGTCAAGTATTCGAGCAGCCTATTACTATGGGTAAACATGTATGATGATGGGAATATACCCTTGATATGAATCTAAATAGCTTCCCTCTGCGGCAGGCAGGGGCGCGAAGGCTGCGGTTGGTGCGGTAAGTTCCTTGCTTGAAGGCTTCGATTGACAGCAGTAGGTAATAGAAGCTAACAGGTCGCGGCGGGGACAATGTTCAACCGCGTCACAGCCTGATCCTCCCCAAGGCGACGGACGGACCTGCTATTGTAGGGGATGGGGCACGGATAGGGGTAGCTTGGGGTAATGGGATTTTAATCTTCCAGGTCTCAGCCAGCCAACCCCGCTACCTTCTATCGCAATGTGAAGGGAGGATTCAATAACCAATTTGGGACTTTAAGGGGGCGGTCTACTCAAAACGTACAAACAACTTAAAATTAATTCAAATAAAATTATTTATTAAGAATATGAAAAGTACCTACGTTGTTGTTGCTAAGCAATACACAACAACACGTGTGCTTTTACTAATTTAAACAATCACATTTCTGCTTCTTACCGCCAATTGAACATAAGAAATGTTGATAACAAAGCAGATATAATTAATAAGCAAAAAAATATCCGGTCTTTCTCTTCTAATGCCATTGTAATCCCTAATTCTAATAAACTTCCTCCACTCCTACCCTCCCCTTTACTTCTACCCCTGCCTGTCCATAGTTGATTTGTATTTTAGTGTAAATTTAGAGTAAACATAATCAGTAGTAAATACTCTTAAATTTTGTCAAACGAAGATCTTGCGATTGTACCCTTGCAGGGCGGTTCCGATGAGAAAAATTAATTATTCTCCATACCAGCATTTTAACATAATGACTCAATATCGATTTTATTTCATTCCAAATTTGCTTTGATAAATACTCACATTCAAAAATGCTCAAATTCGTGATGATAAAACAATTATAATTATGTATTTTATGTTATTATTGTTTGAACACAAGTATTTATAATTTTTCAATAGTCTAAGCAAAATGAAAATGTAAATTTAAAAAAAAATATATTAGTTTTTAAGACCGTAAATAAATAGACCAACTGAAGTATTTTCGTCACAAAACAAGAGCGCGGATTTTTTTAATGAATTTGAACTAAAATTGAAATTCTGAAAACTAGGTTTCCCAAATAATTTATTGATTTATTTTACTGCATGTTATGTGATTTGAATAGTATGTTGTATAATATAAAATTTTGTTTGAAAATTTAACAAATCTGCCAACGACCTACGATAAAACCTTAACCCTTCGAATAATGAGAAAATAATATCTATGAACTTTTGCCTGTCAAAGTTTGCACGCAAAAATTCGCGGTTCTTTCCATGCATTTCAAATGTTCATTTTTATTGGTTATTTTTTAATCTTTTTGAAAAAAAAAAATCTTCTAAAATTTAAATAAAATAATCTTTCCGATGTGCTTATCAAAAATTAAGATTTTTGTTTTAAAATATTAAAATTTTTATATTGAAAATGTGAATTAGTTTAAAAATTACGTACCTGGGATTTCCCCAAAAAAGTACATAAAATAAAAGAAAATTAAAATTTTAAATACAGATTCCTTTTTTTAAGAATATTTATAATAAAACTGTCACTTCACTTTTTATCACATTCATACAATTTTATTTTTAAATTAATTGTTTATTACGTCACACAGTGGCGCAAAATAAAATTGTCACTTATGATCGGGTTTGTAAAATATCTGATCAATATAGCTCGTTTATTCCTAAGACAATAAGAAGCAATATTTCTTTCGCTTTCAAATATAAAAAAAATCACAAATTTTTGCTTGACAGGAAGAGAGATATCTAACTTTTAATGATGCTCGGTCGTTCTGGGACAATATGGGTCTCCTGTTATTATAACGGCATATGATGTTTTGGGACAACTAGGGTCTCCTGTGATTAGACGGGTTAAAGTACTAAAAATAAACATATTTTCTCAAAATTTCAAAAATAGCTTCACTATATAAAAGAACAGCCTTTCAAAATCAATTTATAATTTTTTGTGGAAAAGGGTCAATACATCTAAAAGTTGATTTGAAAATGACATATTTCCGGTTTGGCTGGTTACTTCCCTCTTAACATTGAACACGAAACGTGTAGATTGTGTAATATAAATAAAGTGATGTAAACTAAGTTATTTGTCTTTTTAATAAAATACGAAATGACTTTCTCTTTTAACCCTCCGAAGAGTGACAAGGTCCGGCCAGATCTTTCCGGTTTTAAAAGTTGCGTAACTTTTTTTTCTAGCTTGTTAAAATGAAATGGTTTGTGACTTCGGTACGCCCAACACAAAGAGCATAGAAACAGCTCGATTTCGTATATTTCGTAGAAGATTTTTTTTCAAAAACCAGTTTTGTGTAAGAATTCAAGATCCGTGAAGTCCTAAAACATATTTTGCAGGGTGTGTACTCTCATGTTAGAACGTGTTTTCGAGGTAGTTGTTTTTGTCGCTTATAAAATTGAACTGATTTCAGTTCAGTTCACACTGTATAAAGCAACGCAAAACTCGAGTCCGTTGTGTTGTTTTTATAACACACATATTTACATACTCACACACCCCAGTAAACCCTAGGTACACCCTAGTAACACATATATTCACATACTCACACACCCTAGTAAACAAATGTGCACTTAAATTTACACTTTAGGCACACCGGGTCGTGCATGTCCCTACCGGTGACCGGACAACTCAGAATGAACTCAACTCAACACCTCATTTGAAAAGTAGTGAAAAAAAATATATAAAAATTAGTTAAATAGGTTACGTTAGATTAGGTTATGGGCTATTTTTCAATTATTTTTTTTCATACCTTTAAATGACTTTTCAAAAAGGTGTTGAGTTAGGTTGATCCTGAATTGTCATGGATGCGGCCTTACCTAACTCAAAATTATACACAAGGTCTGCACAACTTACCGCCTTCCGGATGTCACTCATCGGAGGGTTGGTGTTTTTTTTTTTATTTTCCAACTAATTTCTCAAGTGTAGCATACAAGTTCAAAATCAGGATTTTTTTTTTTAAATATTCTATAATCATTTAGTTCGTATGGGGGACCATTTATGGTATTTTCCGACCTTTCTCTTCACCATCTCTTTCATTTATCCACTCCATTCAGTTTCCCTTTTTGCCCCAATTATTGGATATTCTCGTATAGATATACATAAAAAAAATAAAAACAGGAAGTTCGGGATTCACGTTCAGATATACTTAATTTTTTGAACATTTTTTGAACATAGGTAGATAAGTTTTTAGATTTTCGCGGCCAGAAGTATTTTCGTTATTTGTTTTAGGGGTGTTACGCCGTGTTGCGCTACCTAAACCTACCTGTTAAAGAAGGAGGTAGCGCAACACGGCATAACACCCCAAAAACAAATAACGTAAATATAGGTATTTTTTTATTTTATTTTATTTTTTTTTTTATTTCTTTTATATGTTTAATAATATTATTATTCAATTTATATAAACAGTTTATTTATAAACAAGTTCTGCTAAGTAAGTATTTATAAATAAGTTCTGCTAAAAAAAAAAAAAAGTAAATATAGGTAGTTCACACAGCGGGCCTTGAGGAAAATAATAACCCTCAGAGCTTATTTAATCTTTGGTGAAGCTGTCTGAAGGGCCTTTTTAAGAAAAAGATGGGGAAGAAGTTCTGAGAAGGAGAAAGGGAAGGTATTGTATCATAAGTAAATCATACGTTATTGAATAGATACTTGCGAATATAGCGTTATTGAATAGATAACGAAGCGAAGCCAGGATTAAAACCAGTGCCAATCATAGACCAATATTTCCCCAAGGTATATTTTCCTGTTGTTTCCGACAAGCACACAAATTAAGAGATTGGCATAAACAAATAATTTCTCTAGTGCCTGCATAAACAATACAAGGTATTACGTAGTTAAGCCACATTGAGTATTGGCATTAGAGTACAGGTTGCGTAATTATATAATGCGTACCTGGATTTTTCAGACACATAGACAGATTTCTGAATTACAAAATGTCAATCATCTCGAATGTTTCATTTCGTAGTAGGATGAAAATCAATTATTTTAATACCAGCAATGCCTTCTAGTAATTTAAATTCAAATGCTGTCGTCAGTTAAGTCTGTTAAAATACAAGTACATGATAAACTCGTATGTGTATTTGGATTATATTATTTTAGAGTATATGAATATTTATTTAATATCAACGGTATACACGTACCATAAACACTGATTACATGTTACAAAATCATAGGAAAAATATTAGAAATAATAAAAAAGAGTACAACAGATAATTGTGGCATTTGGATGAGAAATGACACCAGAGATACAATTACACATAAAAATCTATAGTACAAATAGAATAAATATTGATTGAAAAGATTTGATAGTATACCCCTCTTGTACCCACCTTCCGTGTAGTTAAACAGATCTGCCACATCTGCATATTTATTACTTATTTCATGAAATCTAGGTACAAGCGAGTGTTTCGTATACTCAGTCCTGTTATTGTTGTATTTAAACAGGTTTTTAGAACGAGTGGCTCTCGTGAAAATCTCGAGGTTAGTTAAATCAGGACTGTCTATACTACCATTTGCAATTTTGAACATAAATATTAAGTCGGATATAATTATTTGATCTGAGAGTCTTAATAAATTTAATTCTTTCATCAAGTAATTAAAGTTTATGTTTTCGATGGGAACACCAAGATAAAAATTAATGTGTCTTAGAAATTTATGCTGAATTTTTTCGATTGGATCTGAATATATTTTAAAATTGGAGGACCAGATCAGGAATTATATTCGACTTGACGTACTAAGGATGTATATGTACGTAATTTCAATGAATTTCAAAAGATGTCGTTATATGTAGTTATACTCAGTTTTGAGGTGTCTCAATAGAGGTCAGTAAAGTTGTAATGTATGAGAGAGTCAACTGTTACCCGTTCGGATAACGGAAAGAGCCGATGATATCTAATTGACAGCTGGGCTTCTTCAGTAATCAGTTTCCCCGCTAGATAAATACAGAGCATCCATTAGAACGAGCTTTACAGAACAAACAACAGAACACGGGAACATGGGAAGAAGGAACTAATATGGTTTGTTGGTTAGGCATTGTAATATGTTTTTTTGTTTGTTTATTCGAAAAAATAATTAATATATTTTTATTCATCCCTGATGTAGGTTCAGGTCGAACCGAAACCGGTTGGATAAAGAAATAGTAAAGTGGAATTAAAGCAAGGTGTTATCATTGTGTTTATTATAATATAGTTACATTGCAAGAATTATGATTTTGGCGATCTCTTTGGATTTTCAGTGGCACTAAAATGTATTGTTCGTAAAAACTGCTAAATTATCATGATCGACCAAATGGATCACAGATGGTGCTCACTTGTCCGTTTGAAGAAAAAACGCAGTTTTAAATTGATTTATTTTTCAAATGTTTTTGTGAAAATGTGGAATAACTATCACATTATCTTGTGTTCTGAATGTCTTGCGATTCATTGTGGATTTTACTTTAGTTGTGTAAAGTTAACAACTGACTTGTGTAAATTCCAAAATTACAAAAATTGTACTGATCTTAATTCAAGTGGAATGAAATTATTGGGAGGCCCCCCGCGTCGGAGAGATCAAAAATCAAGGTAAGTGGATCTGTTTTTTCCTTTGAGATTTTGTCAGATTGCTATTTTTTGTAATATATTGTCCGCGCAAGGTAAATTCACAATCGTATTTGAAAATTACACTCACAGATCTCTGGGGTTATTTACACGCCCCAGGCTCGCATATTACAATACATTTATATTTTTTTTGGATCTTCATAAGGATCTGAACCTTCGGTTACGTTTTCATTTATTACTCACCAAAAACCTGTTTAATTAATAATTAATATTTGTTTAGTATCCAGAGTGGTAACTACTACTCGCAGTATTGCGCAGATGAAAGACCACCGTTCAAAATAATAATAAAAAAAGATTTGTTTGAAATGGCAGTTACCTTGCTTGATATGGCAGCCTTTGGTGACCAGATCTGAATAGCCAGGTACTTCCTAAACCTCCTCCTCTCCATCTCCTTCCCCTACCCTACTTCCTTCAGCCTCACAATTTACTTCTATTGGGTATGTTATAATTCCACTGGTTTGGAGCAATTGGAAGTCTTGTGCAGTAATCGTTATCAGTAAATCTCCTTAAACGATATTGACAATATTGCCCAAGAAGAGAATGAGTTCTAAACATTTCTAAATCAAATAGTTTTTCACTTGACAAAAGCAGAAAAACCAACCAACGTGTTGAAAAATTATAAGTCTTTTTCATCAATCAATTTGTGAATTTAAGAAGAAAGGTAAATACGATTAGTTAGTTCAAACTTTCACTTTCAAAGCCAAGAAAAGTGCGCAAAGAAAAGCCAATTTTATCCGAAAACTTTGTAACATGAATGATTAGTTTTAAAAACTAAAAAAACATATTCACGACGAAAAACTACCTTGATATAAAAAGGCAATAAAAGTTTTTCATTCCGAGAATTTATATATATTTGATTCGGTCGTTAATCTGTTTTTATTTCAAATATAATAATAGTTCTACAGGCATGTATAACATTTTTGACGACCTGTTTGGGAGAGCATTTATCTTTTTGACTCAGTATCAAATGTCACGGGTTCGACACCCATTGTCGTTGGAAAGTAAAAGATTATATTATTTATTTTTTTTTTAATTAGACTCCATTCCTGGGTTATGAATATGCTGAAAATTGTTAAAAAAAACCACTACCATCATTATAAGCGGAAACTATGGTTGAAATTGATTTTTTTAAAACATTTATTCCACACATCTGGCTCGCCACGTAGTTGGTGGGCAGACACATCCGCCACTAAGACCTAAGCAAACCTAAGAACCCAGGCACCCCTTCTAAGCCACCAAACGTAGTGATCCACTTAGGATGACTTATGGTAGAGGTGTTTGTTATTCTATGAATGGTTTCCGAGGCGGCGGTACCCATATCCGCCTGCCAAATTAAATAAACTTGATGACTTAGCTAGCAGAAGAATTTAAACAGCGTCGTCTGGGTTCGAATTTGGTGTATTTGGTGAAGTCTGCTACAAACTAATGCTAATAATAAACTTGTCCCTGTGAAAGCTCGTACTGACGTCATGTGCATTCTTGCTGGAACTACCAATAGATTGGAGAGGACTCCCACCCGTTTGCCATGCCCTTATTATTTGTGTACTGTGTCTTCCTCCCATACTTGTAGGATACGCTGGATATGAGGAAAATAATCTCCCTCAGGGCCTATGTCATCTTTGGAGATGCTGTGTGGAGGGTTTTTTTAAGGAAAGGAAGTGGAAGAGAATTCTGGGAAGGAAAAGGGTTTAAAGGGTGGGTAGGAATCTGGGTTTCAGTGTGTCCTGGTCGTCCGCCTCCAAGACCTAGACAAACCTCACCCCATGAACCCGGGCACCCCTGCTAAATCACCAAACGTAGCGAACCACTTGGGGTGACCTATGGCAGAGGTGTTGGTTATCCAATAAAGGTTCCCGGTTCAATTGTATACTACTTACTAACAACGTATGCAGGGACACTGGAGATCTAGATTCGTTCTAAATTAAATGTAGCTTCGTTCTTTCAAAAAAATTAGAGTCCTTGCGAGAACCTTGAAGGAGTAACCATCTGTTATTTATACCAGGGCGGGTAAGTGGTGGATAACCTCCGATGACGTCATCGCCGTTCGTCCTCTTCCGAGCGTCTTGTTGGAAAACGAAAAGAAAGAAGATACCAGAGGATGACGTCACGAATGATCTCTTGGACTAGTATAATTAATATATAGGCAACATACAGTTGTACTGATTAAGGCAGGCTCGATATGCAATACCTTTACATGAATAAAACAAAACATAGAATTCTCAAAACATTAATTTCCCCTTTATGAACCCTCTACTGAAATCCTTTTTCAATTCATCACTCTATTTGACTTAAGTGTTTGCTCAATTTGACTTACACTGTAAGACTTGTTTACACAATCGCATTTACGCTAAAATCTCCGTAAACCTACTGTTTATTGTACATTATTGTATCTACAGTGCTGTTTGTGTAATAATTTATAGTGTACAGTGTAAGTACACGGTCGGTAGTGTAATGTGTATAGAGTTAAGTAGATCCTAATAGGCTATCAGCTAAGACAAATGGCGAAATAACTTTCGAGAACCTGGTAAATCTTCAAAATACAACGAAAATACTTTGTTCATTTTCAAGCTATAATAAATAAGTAAATTTTTTCTTTTGGTATCCATTTGATTATCTTTCCAATTCTGGCGATTTTTAAAATTTTTAATACGTTGTGCATCACAAATATGACATATCCTAAGCTCATGTAGTCTGTAAATACGAGGGTCATCCATAAAGTAGTACCCGTAAACGCCGTGCGGAGTGCTGGCGAATAGAGTAGCCGCCAGACAAGTACTAACACGTTCAGTTATATTTACGAGCTGCTTATTTGTGTGTTTCTATTCATTATTATGAGTATTTTTATTTTTACTAAAATCTATACCTACTCATATTGTCAAAATTATGATGTTTATTATTGTAAAATTTATTTTTTTAGAAAGATTTTAAAACGAAAATTTTAACCATCTTGTGTTAAAGCTGTGTCACTTATAGAGGAAGGGTTAGAAAATAATTCAACTGTGGGAGCTTGAAATGTGTATTGTGTATGTAAATCTAATATGCAAGACTATGTACTATTTATCAAACAATATTTCAGCACAATAATTTGCACTTAAACAAGATTATTTATCGAAAAGTGGGGAGCGAACACAAAGCAATCCGCAAGCTGTTGGATAGGCGGCAATCTGAAACAGAATGAATCTCTTTTAGTTCGACACCCTTTGCTGGAGTGAGAAAGTTCGTGTCGACTATTGGAATACAAATAGCCAATAGAAGTTAGCAAATGTGTTGCGTTGTTCGCTAGCCACACAACCATAATTTGAACATATTGAAATCAGTGGTGGCCGCTGCCCTGAAAATGTGGTGGTTCACTAGATAATCCGTTCCCAAGAGGTAACAATTACTAAGCAACATTACGTAAAAATAATTCCACTAATCTTATTTGGAGAGAAGGTCTATTCTGAGCTGTTTTCGAAAAGCGAAATCTTCTACATAGCTTTTGCTTTTTGATTAAAATTAAAAAATTTTTGTACAAATCTTTTTTCAGTACTAAGAAAATAAAAACACAGCACAAATTTCTCATAAATAAATATTAAATTTCAACCCAAATTTTTTTTTTTTACATTGTTTAATTCATTTTATTATAAACAGTATTTATAAACAGTGTATAAACAGTACGTGGGCAAAATTGTCAAGGTTACCTATAAAAAAATGAATTCGTTAATGATCTGCATTTAATAATTTAAAACACAAATTAAAAAAAAAGCAAACATGTTAAATGTAGGTATTTGCTTTACCTTTTGATTAAAAAAAGAATTTTTCAATTTGGTTAATTATTTTTGCTTCAAATCCAAATTTAAGTTTTGTATGAGGCCGCGCCGCCGTCCGTGTGACACACGCGAATGCTTAATTTTTTGATACATATGGCCGGCATGACGCGCCAGCGATGTTTGAAATATTGGATACAAAAACATAATTCGTTCCGCTTGCTACCGGGTACTTTGAGAATTCGCCCTCCCCGATACTTTGAGAATTCGCTCTCCCCGATTCATATAAGGCATTATATTGGTAGGTGATATTTTTAATGAGATTCATAGATTTTATATTTTTCGGTAAGATACTTATTATAAAGTAATTTAAGGCGTTATAATTCACCAGTGCTGCACACGAACACACTGTGCAACCAGCCGCCCTTTATTGAAATCATCCATCACAGTTTTGCGACCATCCAAGAGCAATTAATTCCATCGCCTTAGCTAAAACGTGACGAAAACACATTATTAACACGAAGAGGCGGCTCATACACTTCTTGTTAGCATTAAATCCTGTACTGCCTCCTGACGTCCCATCGGAGCTTTTAATGGGACTTCTTGGGATGAAGTTGGACAACTCGATTAGAAGCTAATAAAGATCCTGTAAGGGGGCCATATTTGTCGGATTACATATATCCAATATAAGTAGTCAGTTCGTAGCATACTTATATCCAATAAGCGCTCGGTCTATTACATTCTTATATCCAATATAAGTCCCAGGTTCGTAACATATTTATGAACGTCGTTGATTGTTCATTACGCTTGAACGGTTTCAAACTTAATAAGTAAAGTTTCTATATTCATTTGGTCTTTATTCATACTTTCTCGAAATGCTTTGTTACGGTAACTAGATTAAAGGTCATAAAATATGATAACATTTCGAATACTCAATAATAGCATTGTTTTTATTTAATACATTTGGGGATGCTATGTGGAAGGTCTTTTTAAGAAAAGAAAGGCGAGGAAGTTCCGGGAAGGATAATATATGGGGGGTGGGTAGGAATCTGGAGATCAGTGTGTCCAGGAGTGACGGATATAATATGAATCCATCCTTCTCACTTTTCTTTTTTTTTTACATTAGTACCACACAGGAGGCCCTGAAGAAAATAATTTCCCTCAGGGCCTATGTCTTCTTGTGTGAAGGGTTTTTTAATGAAGGGAAGGGTAGGAAGTTCTGGGAAGGAAAAAGTATGAGGAGGGGGTAGGAATCTGGGGGTCAGTGTGTTCGAGAGTGACGGATGTTTAAATCCATCCCTCCACCTGCAGTGCAAGGCGATGAAATCCGGTCGGAAAGATAAAAACGTCTCCCTCAACGTCCCTCCGTCTCCGTCAACCAGTCTCTCTCTATCCGGCCCACCACGAAGCAGGTAGGCAGACGCATCTGCTGCCAAGACGTGAACAAACCCCATGATCCCGGGCACCCCTGCTAAGTCACTAAACGTAGCGAACCACTTGGGGCGAGTTATCCAATAAATGGTTCCCGGGGGTGGCGGTACCCATACTCGCCTCCCAAATTGGATCACTGGGGAGTAAAGCGATAGTTCGAGAGAGTCTGGCTGGAGAGGTCAAAGAGACTTCCGCAAAAAAGTTGTCTTTCTCCGGCCCGCCACCCAGTCGGAAGGTGCATGCATCCTCCGCCAAGACCTGAATAAACCTCACCCCTTGAGCCCGGCACTTATGCTAAGTCACCGAACGGAGCAAACCACTTAGGGCCACTACGGCGAAGGCATTGGTTTTCCAACAAATGGTTCCCGAGACAACTCCAAATTGTAAAAATTATAAAATAAATATGTTTTGGGTTCGAAAGCACGTAGTTACGAACCTTAGTTACGAACGTAACTAAGTAATTTTAATTTTATAAAGTATTTCAACAATCTTCCGATTGAAATAAAAAAATCAAAGACATCAATAAACTGAAACTCAAACTGAAGCTACACTTCATCAGGAATAATTACCAGTTTTTCTCTTTCTTTCTATTTATTATCAATTTATATTCATCTCTATTTTATTTAGATTTTTCGAATTTCTCTAAAAAGCACAATATTTTAGTATGTAACCTTATCCTATGTACACACACACTTCACATATAGATGATCCAGAAATTTCAACTGTTCCTATTATATACTTACCTATTGCATAATGTTATTCTATTTCTGTTGTAATTAGTTTAACTCGCTCATCAAGCACAAGAACTAGCTTCTTCTTTGGTGAGATTGTAATTTTAAATAATTTCTGTACCGATATGTAATTTATATAACACCACTGTACACTTATATATCTATATTAAATAAATTTAAAAAAAACGTAGTTATGAACCTTTCAGAGTAGATATATCGGAAAAGAAATACAAATAAAAGACATAACATTTTATCTCCTATTAACTTTATTGAACACTTTTAACAAGTTTTCTTTGGCAAGTTTTTAAAGAAAATAATTTCACATTACAATAATATTGGTATCATAGTGAAGAGTTAAAATTAATATTAAAATTAGCGAGTATAAATTATATAATTACATGGTAATAATGATGGTGAACCACTGGAGCGCTTTTTGCCAAAATATGGCACTATTTAAATACCTCGGATTGCTTTGCTGCCAATTTTGGCAAGTTTTCCTTTATTTGTAAGTTATTAAGTAGAAGTTTACGATTTAATAAAATCCTACGAATATATGATAATCGACAAAAGATAGGGGAATTCATTGGTCATATAGAACTATAATAAGTTTTTATGTCTCCATATTAAAATTCGGAGGTATGATTTTTTTTATGTGGGCGGAAAATATTCAAAATGATTACCAAAAAATCTCGAGCTAAATTGCGCTGTCGCTCCAGTGGGAGATATAGGATATTGATTGAGAAAATTTAAGGCTTCGACTGTTGTTGTTTACATAGTTGTAAGGAATACACATATTATTACATTAGCAAAAAAATTGATAGCATTTTATTAATAACTACTCATCCATATTTACATTCCCATCTAAATGTAGATATAATATTGTATGTAATAGTTCATGATTTCGTTCCAATATTACTTTTGTTCCTATTTGCTCTTCGTGTTGCCGAGTGGTGCCGAAGGTGACCGAAGGTAGATGTGCGGAGTCAAAACTTAACTTTTAGCCAGGAAGGACGCTTGACCTCGGAAGTACTCGTATGTTATAAATTACGATACCTAAATAAACCGTTCCTGTGATCTAAAGAATTTAAGAATGGGTTGTTTAAAAAAAATGAATAATTCATCTAATTTTTTAAGATAATTTTCACATTTTCTTTTTTTTTACATTAATTCCACACAGGCCCTGAGGAACACAATTTCTTTCAGATCCTATGTCATCTGAGATGCTGTGTGGAGGATCTGTTTGAGGAGAGGAAGGAATTAACGTTGGTCTTGAAGAGACCCATGTTGTAGGAAGGAGGAAACACAGAGGCCGGCAAATCGTTCCACAGCCGAGCAGTTGAACACAAGAACGAGTCGAAAAAGCGACCCGTTCTCATGTGACAAATGTCAACCGTGTTTGATATTTACTCATGTTTGGCACGCGTTTGGCGTGTTTCCCGACTATGCACTGGTGCCGAAGGGATTGAAATACCGGTAGAACAAGGATAGCATTCCCACCCGACGCCTTTGCTCTAAAGATTGCAATCCGTCTGTTAAGACGGGAGAATCTATCAAACGGACCGCCCGTTTCTACACTGAATTGGGGGTATTTTTCAGGTATTTTGGAGCTCCAGACCAGAGGTGGCTGCCAAATTCAATCGTGGGGCGCACTTGTGATTTGTACAGGGTTAGTAGTTGTGTACTTTTAAAGTATCTGCGGGCCCTGTACAGTTAAAGTTCTATTCAAGTTCTGTGATTATGTCGGTTTTATGAAGCAACTGGCCTATAATAATACAGTAATAAAACATGGATAGGACTTACACTGAATGTGAAAATTAACTTAAAAAATGTGATGAATTGTTAAAATTTTGTCAAAGTCTTTCAATAAACATCATATTATAGTACTGAAGAATACTAGTCCGGGTACATACAAATAACAAAGAATAACAAATATCTCTGGAGAGATCATAGGAGATATTATAAATGTCACTGTATTTAAGTTTGGACGTAATCATCGTATTATATCATATTGTTAAATTGAAGAACTATTTGCAGTGAAATGCCTTACAAAACTTCTACTACATATTTCAAATGATTCAATGCACACTATGTCATCGGTACTTACACATTTGACCATCACAATACGACAGGTTATGGAAATAGGTCTATGCAATTAGGTCGGGCTATGGAGATGCGCCAGTCCGGCCAGTCTGTGGAGTTACGTCGGGATATGAGCTTCATATCCTCCTAACCCCAAACAATAAACTGGCTCTTGGAATTTGAAATGTTTGCAACTCAAAGGCAATGAAAGGCAGTGAAGCAAGTACCTACTTACATGCATACTTATATTATATCATAGAGCCATATAATCTGACCTCTATGAAAGGCTCAATAAAATGCCTGATATATTTATCTCTGGTCAAAGTATCTACATTTGAGAAATTATAAATTTATTACTCTTTTTACTGATTATAGATTCTCGTAAATGTTGTACGTTATAATGAAATGATTGTTTCGTGGTTTATTTTTGGGGTATAATGCCGTGTTGCGTTACTTTCTTCCTTAGCCAACGTTTTCGACAGCGATACAGTGTTCATCATCGGGGCAGACGTATCTACAGTGTCCATTTTTTGTTACATTAGCTCCACATAAGAGGTCCTGAGGGGAAAATAATTCCGTCATCTTTGGGGATGCTGTGTGGGGGACTTTTTAGGGAAAGGTAGGAGAGGAAGTTCTTGGAAGGAAAAAAAAATATGACAGGAATCTGGGTAGGAATATATGGGTAGGAATCTGGGGGTCAGAGTGTCCAGAAGTTACGGATGTACGAATCTTTCGGGAGTCATGCTGGAGAGGTCAAAAGATCACTCAAAGAAGTAGGCGGGCAGACGCATTCATCGCCAAGATCCTGAAAAACCTCACCCCACGAACCCGGGTACCCCTGCTAAGTCACCAAACGTAGCAAACCACTTGCGGTGACCTACGGCAGATGTGTTGGTTATCCAAAAAACGGTATTCCCGGGGCGGCGGTACCCATACATAGATGTGTAACACATCTGCCCTGGTGTTATTTTGCGAAACGTTGGCTAAATAATGAAATAGCATAACACGGAATAATACCCCAAAAATAAATCACCATAATACTTTTGAAATCACATGGAAACAATTTTGGTTTAGCATAAAGTATGTTTGTGTAACCTAAACAATAAAAATTTAATATAATAAAGGCGTGGTTTTAGAATTAATATAACCCATCAGAATTTACGAAAGGCTACCAGAAAGATTTTTACTGATTCCTTAGAACATTTTGAAATCATTATATTGTGAAAACGAGAGAATGAAGTAAAAAAAACTTAATTAAATTTTTTATTAAATCGTAAAGCAGGTATGGAAAGAATTTTGTTTCTAAGTTTAAAAAAAATTACGAAATATTTATACCAAATACACCCTCAAAACACACAAACTGCATGGCCTCATTTACGTATCATTTATTTTATATTTGATATATTAAAAATAGGTAGTTATGTATACAGATTATGTCACACTATTAAGCACGGTTCCCACAAATGCGAAGAATTTAATTTTGATTAAAAATTTAATACCAACATCAATACTCTTTTAATCCATCTTAGGATCTCTCTCAACTAAATTAAGCAAACAGATCCGAATCCTTTCACAAGATGGTTGGAATTCATTCTCCAATAATAAAGTAGGTCATAACAACCCACCAAAATAACTTAAGAGGAAAGACTGCGTAGTCTTTTTCATTTGAAACTTAAATTTGGATTTGAGGCCAAAATACCACGCCAAACTGATTTTTAAATCAAAATGTATAACAAATATCTGGTACGGTTCCATGCCAACTGAGAATAAAATCAACTCAACACCTTCTTGAAAAGTCAGCAAAAGCTATGAAAAAAATAATTTTAAATCAACCGATAACCCTAACCTAACGTTACCTATTTAACCAATTTTGTATATATATATTTTAACACTCTAAATGACTTATCTGAGATGGTTCTGAGTTGGTTTCATTCCGAGTTGTTCGGTCACCATCTGATACATTTGCAATATGTGCTTTTTTTATTTATTTGTGTTTGAAATTATAAAGAATTCGTTATTTCACCAGTAAGAGGTATTTCTAGCAATTATTTGTGAGTTAACGACAATACTAATAAAAATATTTTAGCCTGATGTTCTACGTAAATGTAAAAATTTATAAAAAGAATAATTATATAAAAAAAAATTGATTGGCTTAAATTTGATTTACAAACGACCGATTTGCTTTCGAGCACAAATTTTATGCACATGAATTTACAATTTCGACCCAAAAGAAGCATTTTTAAAGATGTATTTATTTTTTATTGTATTTCCTTATATTTACATAGTAAATTGGATAAGATTTTTTTAATACTCACCATTAACATAAAAAATTGTCAAAGACACACCTAAAATTGAATTCTTTAATAGCCTATATTTTATAATTTAAAACAAAAATGAATTAAGTACTGCATATCCATACGAGATATTTGCAATATCTTTGATTAAAATAAGAATTATTTAATACGGTCAAATATTTTGGCCTCTAATCCAAATTTAAGTTTTTTGTGAAAAAGGCCGCGAGCCGCTCCCCTTAAGTGGTCAGAAAACGAAATTTCAGTAAAATGCCATTTTTACCGAAAAATTTGTAATTATGTCTGTAAATCCGGTTCAATGAAGTGTTGAACTTAGATTTACTTTGATTTTAAATGTCATTTTCAAAACCAACGGTAAAGTAGATCGGTGGCCATCAAAATTGTTATTTTAATTAATTAATAATTCTCATTTGATATGTGTATTTCAATTGTTTAAATTTTTGACAGATTACCTAAATTTTCAAGTTTACTAAATGCTCTTTCTAAAGGTTAATCTCGATCCTGAATAAATATACTTTTTATAAATACTTTTAGCTTCACAACAATTGTACAACTATAACATATCCTGATTTTTTACAGGTGTGCACTAATCAATACAGTTAACACCTGTTACAGTTTTTTTCCCACCCAATACCACGACAAAGTAAAAAGTTTGCTGAATTTACGTCCAACTTTAAAGCGGGTTTTAGATATGGGCTGTTAGTGGATGAGTGGTCAATAGACTCTGGCTTTCACCCAGGCGTCATGTCACGGGTACAATACTCTGCTAGCTAAGTCCTCCATCATTACACAAATAACATTTTCCACTACAGAGATGAAAGTAGGAGGAATTTGAACATCAACAGATTGTCTGTAACCTGTTTAAAAATTGACAAATAGTATATTAGTATTCTATATTATTTCTCAACTAGTGCAGACAGATATATAAGAATTGTTGGATTTGTGGAATCAGCAATTTATAAAAAAATATTTGCCACAGGATCGCTGCTTTCCAAAAGAAGAAATTCAATATTTTATTTTAATATCGAATTTAAGTAAATTTGAAAAATTACGCATATATCTAATGAATATTCATGACACACTTATATTCATACTATTCGAAAAAAAATGTTCCACCGCTTATGAAAAGGAAAGCTATTCAAAGGATATAATATGTACATCAACGGGCTACTGAATTATGTCCACTGGACCCAGTTCAGTGAAATTACTTGCATTGTCTTAGCAATGTATCTTAACTCTATTAATACATCTAAGCATCTGTCAAACATTTGAACAAACTAAATACGCATTTCGAAGAAAGAATTATTCATACATAAAAAAATTTTGATACCTAACTTTTCGCTTGTTTGATAAGTAGTACTGATTATTATGAATTAAAAGTCCAATGTTACAAATTTAGTTATGCATTACGTTATATTCTGCGCATTATTTTCCAACTTACCCACGCACAAACAACCGATATGAGTACCTTTGATAGTACTTGGTATTTTTATTTTATTTTATTTTTATATTTTATTTGTAAGAAATTAGCTTAAAATTGGGACTGAATATCTTCATATTTGTATGTTCGTAGCTTCTGATCCTAGGAGCGCAGAAAACCGTGCAGGTAAATCGACCGCATTTTAATTACTAGACTAAAGTCAGGTTCTTCAAATATTCCGCTATGAGTCGCAGGGTCCGTAGCAGTTGTCCAGCCACGGCGTCCAGGTGTAGTTGAAGCGGGCGGGGTCCGCCCTGAGGTCATGCTCGATGGGCGGCTGCGGCACCAGGTAGGACTTGAAGTAGGCCAGGGTCTGCTTGAGCTGGCGGACTATGTTGGGGTACACCCTGGAGAGGTCGCGCTGCTCGCACGGATCGCTCTCTATGTCGAAAAGGCATGATTTTCCTGAAAAAAAAAACGTTATTTTATGAGATATGTCCATTTCGAAGGCCCACTTTCTGCATTGGAATACATTACAAGGATCACTCTGTTTGTACAGTGTTCAATCATAACTACCGCAACCCAGGCCAGAACACTGAATCATGTTGGCATTTTAAAATGCTTTTAAGTGATTTTATAAGGTAGAATGGCTTGTAAACAAACATGCCTGAGTTTAAGCCAGTGATTGGGATTATTTGAAGTAGAAATGTAGATGACGTTTTTGGTCTTATACGTATTAATAATAGGCCAATTTAATTCAGTTTCTTGACCTGGGTTGATGTGCTTTACGTATTTATTGAACAAATACGTCCATATAGGATTTAACTTATTTTATTAAGGTTCATAATATAGTATAATGTTTTTTTTTTGTGTTTAGTATAATGGTGGATTTTTTCTGTGGTGATACGTCAAAGCTGAGGTAAACAAACTTCGACCTCAACCCTTTTAGCTCAGAAAGAGGCGATTGTGGACGTCAATATATTCTGGAGAGTGGCCGAAAACTTCTTTAAAAAGGCTCAACATGTGTATTGCTCGCCAAGGCCGCCACGCCAGACGGTATCATTTTCAAAACACCTTGTAAAAAACGGCATCATTTTCCCGACCTAACGGCTCCCGCCCCGCCCCTTCGTTCGGTCTGGGGGGCTCTCAGTGATTTTTTGAAACTAGGGAGTCCTTTCTGCCCCACCCTGTATATTCAATAACATTATTATTATTCAATTTATAAAAACAGTTTATTGTAAAAAAAGTTCTGCGCTGTAATTATTATTACGCATGATAGCTGTTTCGCCTTCTGAAGGCATAATCAAGTTACGTCACTTATAGTAATATATTTAAATTGTTTATATATAGGTATTATTAATGAATACCAATTGTTTTTATTAACTTCCAACTGCCCTAAAAGAGTTAAAGCAAGACCTCCTAGATCACAAGGCCGGGACACTGAATCCAATCGGCCTTCTAACTTGTATGAGAACCTCCAAAAATTTTATTATTTACAGGTTTTTTTAAATAACTAAAATATTTAAAAATAATTTGATAAATAAGAATAAATAGAAAAAATAATGTAAAATTTGTATTTTTGTGGAATCTCATACAAGTTAGGAGGCTGATTCGAATGAGTGTCCCGGCCTTGTGATCTAGGAGGTTTTGATTAAAGGCCGTAAACTATATCTTTTAGTGCAGTTGGAAATTTATAAAATTTCCAATTATCCGAAAGCTAACTATTTCGAGTTCAAATATTAGAGAACTCAAAAATACGTATGCAGGGAAAAAAACCCCGGAGTCATCATTAGTAAACACTTCAATTAGCGAACTTTAGTCACATTGAAACAATGCATAATTGGGGAAACTTCAAAGAGAGGGTAATTGTTATCCGTTAATAATTATTTGTGACATTTTACTCAGAAATCAATAAATGCATAGGTGATAAAAATAAAAGCTTTTAGTTTTTCTTTATAAGTACCTGTTTATAAATAATGTAAATAGATCGTTTATAACTTTAGCAGGGGGCCCGGGTTCATGGAGTGAGGTTTGTCTAGGTCTTGGAGGCGAATGACCAGGACACACTGAACCCCAGATTCCCACCCATCCCTTAAACCCTTTTCCTTCCCAGAACTCTCCTTCCCTTCCCTTCCTTAAAAAAACCCTCCGAGGTGACGTAGGCCCTGAGGGAAATTATTTTCCTAAAAACCGATTCTAAAAATTCTTTCACCAATAGAAAGCTACATTATTTACGAGTAATACAATGGTAATCTCTGGCGTTATGAAATTATTAATATATTATGTTTATTGTACGTTTTCTGTCCCTAACAAAAGCGAGTTATTGCTAACGTCAGAAGAAAAGCAAAACAAATCGTTGCCGTGGAAACGATGTTGATATATTTGCGGGAAATTTTATTTCAGGCGTCGTAGTTAATATCTTTCTCTAAAGAGGGGGAGAGGAAGGGGAACGGGGCGAATGAGAAAGGTCACGTAGGGAGAAACAATTTCTTTATAAAATGGCATAGCAACGCATGCCGGGAACCAGCTAGTATTATATAAATTTTGGTTCCGTATGTTTATGTCCCCAAATCTCGGAAAATAATCGATTGATTGAATCAAAATTTTTACAGAACGTTTCATTTTAACAGAAGAGTGTTTCTATATATAATGGTAAGCTCTGACGTTATGACATTTGTATAAAAAAATTACTACAGGTGGCGTGCGAGTGGCTTGAAAATGTTTATTTTTCATATATTTTAGCGGCAGGGAGAGAAGGAGGGAAGGGTAACGAAGGAGGTTGGGTTCGCGGGAAGGGTGACGAGGGAGGGGGGGGGGGGGAGAAGGGGAACGCAGGAGGGAAAGGGGACGCGGGAGGGGAACGAAAACGCATGGGAATGGACACGCAGGGATAAACAAATTATTTCTTTAAATGACATTGCAACGCACGCCGGGTACTAGCTAATGGGTGATATAAAAAAAGTAGAAATTTAATATTCATAGAGGTATATTATTATAGTTTTTGTTCAAATAGAGGAATTTTATCCTGCTGCAGGCTGTGAGGCGGTTTATGGAAGTGGCTATTTAGGAGGTGTAATGAAGACGGATTTTAATAACATAAATTTTAATACGATGAAAAATTTTTTTTTGTATGAACGAAATCTTTTTATTACGATCACTTGATAGAGGGAATTAGGTACAACAACAAATATCAAACATATTGGAAATTTATTAATAGAATGAATCAAATTGAGCAAATAATTGAATGGCCAAGATCAAAGATATTTGTTTCTAATATCTTTGGCAAAGATATATTACAGATTTTTCTTTGATAGTCAAGTTACTAGAATTAGGAAAATTGGAAATAAACTCAGTCAAAGAGGCCACTCATGTTTATGAGAAAATTTCATTAGAAAAATTTACTTGGTCTTACTTAACCCCTCAGGCCTCAACCATATTTTGTCAGTGTAGGTCAGAATATTTCTGCTTTGCATTAAAATCCAAATAAATGGAATATTTGTAAACTTGTCCGAAAACTAAAAACTGATTTTTAAAGGTAAGGAAATAGGCTATAAAATTTTATTACTGGAAATAACCACGTAATTTTTAAAATATAAATTTTTTAAATGCAAACCTTAAAAAGTATTAAAAATGGCACACCTAACGTTTTTTCTAACTAACAATGAATAAAATAAAAACACATCTCTATTTATAATATTATAAATGCGAAAGTGAGTATGTTTGTTTGTTACGCTTTCACGCCTAAACCACTAAATCGATTTAAAAAAATTCTTTCACCAATAGAAAGCTACATTATTAACAAATAACACAGGCTGTAGGTATATAATGGTAAGTTCTGTCGTTATGAAATTTGTATAAATGAAAATGTGTCTATTTTATATATTTTAGCGGCAGGGAGGAAAGGCAGGGGGAAGGTGGGGTTCGCGGAGAAGGAAGAGACGAGGGAGGGGGAAGGTGGAAGGTAACGGGGACGCACAGGAAAGGACATGCAGGGAGAATCAATTTATTTATTTGAATGGAATTGCAACACATGCCGCTAGCTAGTACATATATAATTAGACAAAAGTATTATAAACACCACACTTTTGTTTCATTCACATTCACAAGTTTTTTAAAATGCACTGGGAAATTTTGGTTTTGTTTTAGAATTGAATAAATAGCGTGGTGTTTTTTCTTTTCAATACCGTTTAGATCATATAACTCACTAGCTAGTAAGGGAGATACAACGATTTCTATGAGACTTATATGAGTTGTTACAAATCCTGGGTATCCCCTTACCCAGGATTTCATTAATGAATTTTTACATGATTGGTTATTTCGCAGAAATTAAAATATTGTTTTACTGCAACACGATCTAATCAAGGCCCGATGATTGTTCAGGCCAAATTACATGATGATCCCTGTATCAATACATATGTATGGAATGCAATTGCAATAATTAATCTCCGTTTACCTTTATAATAACATAAATACGATTTAATAGACAATCAAATCATTATCAAGCTAAATCGATAGTTAAACGACCTCTACGGCCGAACGGTAAATCCTTGAATTCTGTTGTAGACTTCTTCGCGGAGAGAATTATACCTATACATTTTAAGTACTTGTTTGTTAGTACGGCGCCATACTTCGTACGATTTAAATATTATGTAAGTAATGTAACCTATAATATACAGGTTGTCAAGGGACTTACTTGACTTACTTCAACCATTATTATGACATTGTTTTGAGTAAAAAAAAAATAAATGTTGGTCTCCGGTGACTTTTTGACATCCTTTTTTTAAAATTTTTTCATCAAAATCAAACAAAAAAAATTCTTCTTCATGGTCACCAAACCGGTCACCGAGTATCCGACCAAACCCTCATTCCGCCCCAAACTTTCCAATTCCTAATGATTTCTTATGTTATGATTAAATAAATTATGTTTTTAGTTAAATAAAAAAAAAACACGAAAACTGTCAACGGAGTAAATATGGATATTTTCCCACCTTCAAGAACAATTTTAACGTTCAAATCATGTTCGAATCATGTTCTGTCAAACGAGTAGTGTGTAAACGTAACATGCTACGAGTAGCTCGCAACTGACGTCGAACCCGTAGTCGACCCGTAGTGTACGAAAACTAGCAAAATAGTATGGCGGGTATTCAAAAACGGCGTGTATGGCACGCGAAACTCGAGTCGCTTGTAAGTATCTCCGTGTACGAGTAGCTTAATTTCTATTAGTTATTGTTAGTTCCTCCTTTGGCCGCCTGTCTAGTAAAGCATATCAAGTTGATTAAGTTTTTTCACATTCCTAAACATGATTCACCTATTTGATTTTTCCCTTTAAAATGGAAAAAAGTGTAATATTTATCGTTTGTAATCTATTTTCTGATTATAAAAAAAAGTATTAGTAATATCCGGCGATCGGAATTACTCAGAAAAATTACCTTATTGCCGGCATGATAGTCATTCATGGTCACCAATTAATCCATAAAACACCGCCAATTAAATTATTAAAACAAAATTATTTGTGGTTTTTAACCGACAGAAATTACGTAATTTGCAATCGGAAACGTCAATTGTTTAAACGAATTAATTCCAATTCGTCACCGAAGTAGTTATTAGGCTCATCAAAATAATGTCAATTATTATGACACAGAAAATAAACCATCCACAAAAAAGACACACAAAAAGCGTTTAGACTTTAAACAAAAGTACAATAAGTTTAAATTTTTTTATTTTTTTTTATTTTTATTTTTATGAGTAAAACCTCAAATTGTAATATTTAATTAAATGAAGACATTATGAGCGAAACTCAATCGAAAATCTGGAAACAGAAAAATCAGAAAAAGATATTTACCCCTCTGGGACTCGAACCCAGGACCTCCCTACTTTCCGGGCGGGTGCTCTTATCCACTGAGCGAATTGGATATCGACACACCTTAGCTCAGTGGATAAGAGCACCCGCCCGGAAAGTAGGGAGGTCCTGGGTTCGAGTCCCAGAGGTGTAAATATATTTTTCTGATTTTTCTGTTTCTAGATTTTCGATTGAGTTTCGCTCATAATGTCTTCATTTCATTAAAAAATTTTTTTTATTTATTTTTTATCAGGTTCTCCATAAAACAGTTATACACCAGAATATTATGGAGAAGATTACAAAAATTTAAGACACAAGTGTATAGGGGCAGTTTCACTATCTTGTGACGTATGTCAGAAGATAGTTACTGAACTCTTTCTAGGTGACCACGAGCTTGGTCGAAATGCGAGCTCAAACCAACTATTATTCATCTCACACTCAAAAACTAACTACAAACAACAGTGATTTTTTAGAAAAACAAGGACAAGCACAACATAAAACAACTTCTTTTCAGAAGCCGATGTTTTGCATTTATCGTCAGGTCAATTAACTAAATGTAGTGTTGTATAAAAAAAATCCCTACCCCCGCTGGGTGTCATAGATCTTTGATTTATTGTACAAAACAGACGAAATAAATTATCGGGATTTAAATTTTAAAGGAAATAACATTTAAAACATTATTTATGGGAGACATTTCGATGTTTTATTAGTAATTCATAGTAAAGTACGTTCCCACCCTGATCAGCTTCGTATTTGTTTAATGAATCTTATGTTTCGTTAAACTAAATCTAAACTTTTGTATTTATTTAAATGAAGACATTATGAGCGAAACTCAATCGAAAATCTGGAAACAGAAAAATCAGAAAAAGATATTGGCACCTCTGGGACTCGAACCCAGGACCTCCCTACTTTCCGGGTTGGGCGCTCTTATCCACTGAGCTGAGGTGTCGATATCCAATTCGGTCACTTTTAACTGTACCATACTTCGACTAAGAACCACCCATATTATCTTCATTTTTCTTAACGCATATTTTTATTGGCTGCCATCTTTATCAATGATTGCAAGATTCAACTCGAACTAAATGCAATCTAGATGATTCATCCCAGACTTGCAGAAGAGTCAATAGATGTCGCACATTAAATAAAATGGATAATAATTTATCCAGACACCATCTAGATTGCATTTAGTTCGAGTTGAATCTTGCAATCATTCATAAAGATGGCAGCCAATAAAAATATGCGTTAAGAAAAATGAAGATAATATGGGTGGTTCTTAGTCGAAGTATGGTACAGTTAAAAGTGACCGAATTGGATATCGACACCTCAGCTCAGTGGATAAGAGCGCCCAACCCAGAAAGTAGGGAGGTCCTGGGTTCGAGTCCCAGAGGTGCCAATATCTTTTTCTGATTTTTCTGTTTCCAGATTTTCGATTGAGTTTCGCTCATAATGTCTTCATTTAAATAAATATTACAGTTTGAGGTTTTACTCATAAAGTTAAAATAATAAATAATAATATTCATCCCAGACTTGCAGAAGAGTCAATAGATGTCGCACATTAAATAAAATGGATAATAATTTATCCAGACACCATCTAGATTGCATTTAGTTCGAGTTGAATCTTGCAATCATTGATAAAGATGGCAGCCAATAAAAATATGCGTTAAGAAAAATGAAGATAATATGGGTGGTTCTTAGTCGAAGTATGGTACAGTTAAAAGTGACCGAATTGGATATCGACACCTCAGCTCAGTGGATAAGAGCGCCCAACCCGGAAAGTAGGGAGGTCCTGGGTTCGAGTCCCAGAGGTGCCAATATCTTTTTCTGATTTTTCTGTTTCCAGATTTTCGATTGAGTTTCGCTCATAATGTCTTCATTTAAATAAATATTACAGTTTGAGGTTTTACTCATAAAGTTAAAATAATAAATAATAATATTCATCCCAGACTTGCAGAAGAGTCAATAGATGTCGCACATTAAATAAAATGGATAATAATTTATCCAGACACCATCTAGATTGCATTTAGTTCGAGTTGAATCTTGCAATCATTGATAAAGATGGCAGCCAATAAAAATATGCGTTAAGAAAAATGAAGATAATATGGGTGGTTCTTAGTCGAAGTATGGTACAGTTAAAAGTGACCGAATTGGATATCGACACCTCAGCTCAGTGGATAAGAGCGCCCAACCCGGAAAGTAGGGAGGTCCTGGGTTCGAGTCCCAGAGGTGCCAATATCTTTTTCTGATTTTTCTGTTTCCAGATTTTCGATTGAGTTTCGCTCATAATGTCTTCATTTAAATAAATATTACAGTTTGAGGTTTTACTCATAAAGTTAAAATAATAAATAATAACTAAACTTTTGTATTTATACCCAACTAGGTTTAATTCACGAATTATATTTTATTTGTCCTTGAAAATTTGATAAGAGGAAAGTCAAATCTGGTCATAAAGTATGTACTAAAAAAAAAAAAAAAATGTTGGAATATTAGTTATTATCTCCGGTCATAGAGTATTTACTAGAAAAAAAAACAAATAACTAATGTGGGAATATTTAAAAACGGAAGAAGCTTCTTAAATATCATTAAAATTTTGTATTTAGATGACCTCGACGTGGTCGAATAGTCTAGTCCCCATCATAGTGAACCCGGCGCGGGTTCGAATCCCTGAATTAAAAATGTAATCGATATAGTCGCACTTCAGCACAATTTGTGTATGCTGAATTAATTCTTCTACTCTGCGATTCGTGAAATCTGTTTTCTTTTTTCAAAACTTTTTAATATCTTACATGAAGGAATCCTGGCTGTTATAATTATTTGTTTTATTTGATTTAGTTTACTAATTTATTCATCAAAATTGCCGGACATTGACGGCACTGGATGCATAATGCAAAGTTGGATGTTAATTAGTTAATGCTCTATGGCTTAACAATTATCATCTTAGCGGTTGACTGCAATCTTGGATTTGACGTTCAATTTGAGGTTTCGTTAATTTTTGGCATTTCAACGATCAAAACCAATTGTTTTTTTTTTTTTTTTTACATTAACTCCACACAGGAGGCTCTGAGGAAAATAATTTCCCTCAGGGCCTATGTCATCTTTGAGGATGCTGTGTGGAGGGTGTTTTTGAGGAGAGGAAGGAGTGAACATGGGTCTTGAAGAGACCCATGTTGTAGGAGGGAGGAAACACAGAGGCCAGCAAATCGTTCCACAGCCGAGCTGTTGAACTCAAGAACGAGTCGTAGAAACGACCCGTTCTCATGTGACTAATGTCAACCGTGTACAAATGTTGAGCGCGCGTTTGGCGTGTTTCCCGACTACGCACCGGTGCCGAGGGGATCAATGACGCTAGTTCCTCGGAGCATCTTCCATTGTAATACCGGTAGAACAAGGACAGCATTCCCACCTGGCGCCTGTGCTCTAAAGATTGCAATCCGTTTGTTAGGTTAGGAGAGTCTATCAAACGGACTGCCCTTTTCTGCACAGAGTCAAGGGTTTTTTCAGGTATTTTGGGGCTCCAGACCAGAGGTGGCTGCCAAATTCAACCGTGGGGCGCACTTGCGATTTGTACAGGGTTAGCAGTTGTGTACTATTAAAGTATCTGCGTGCCCTGTACAGTATGCCCAGTTTCTGAGAGGCTAACTTAACTTTGGCCTCGATGGAGCCCCCGTACCTGAGCTGGTCTGGTACGGGGGTATCTGGTAGAGTTACACCAAGCATAGTAATAGTAATTAATAAACAAAAGCATAGCTCAGTTAAAGTAGGGCATGAGACACTGAAAGGCGTAGAGGATTTCACAAGAAAAAATAATAAAACCAGTGAAGTCGTAAGGTTAATAATCTTTCAAATAAAATCATTATTCATTATTCTTGAACATTTGTTACTGAAATGGAGGGAGTCGAAAATGCGTTAAAAATATAAATACTATTTCATTTTATTTTTCTTCAAATTCAAACAAAAAAAACTTTCATATGTCAGGTAACCGAGTAACCGACAACGTACATTTGTACAAACTTTTTTACAAATGCACAAACTTTGCCAAAGAAACTAATAAAATATAATAAAATAAATTAAAAATATATAATTTTTCGCATGTAGCAAACACTTTGTGGGAATACATAATTATAATAAACACAATGATATAACTTTGTTTAATTCCACTTTATTCTTTCTTTATCCAACCGGTTACGGTTCGACCTGAACCTTCATCAGGGACGAATAAAAATATATTTTTAATAATAAAGTGGAATTAAAACAAAGTTATATCATTGTGTTTATTATAATATATATATATATATATATATATATATATATACATTGTTAGAGATAATTTTTAAGTGGATCTGATTATTCAAGAACGGGTCATATCTCCGACTTGTTTTGGGCAAGATAGTGGACCAAGTAAGTGAATCAAGCAACTCGCATCCGTCATTCCTCCAGATTTTATCCGGAAAACTTCAAGGCCCTCATTAAAAAAATATTTCTTTCATCCGCATCACTTTTCTAAACACTTTTCATCCCTTTTCTAAAAATGAGTGGCGAAACTTACCTGGTTTCGGCTCGCAAGTCGATGAATTGCTCCAAGGACAATTAATCGTAGCTTGATCCCTCAGTATTGACATTTCGGATGGCGTGCTGGTCCTGATGAGCGAGTTCAGAGCCTTCGTGGTATCACTGTCCACCACCCCGTTGTAGTCGTAGGGGACGTACTGAACGTTCCAGGTGCCATCTTCCCCGTAATAGGCGTCAAAGGCACCATTATTGAACTTGCCCAGGACCAGTTTCCAGGCGCCTCTCCTGAAGGATGCCACTCGCTCTACCTCATCTATGTTGTGGAGAATTTCAACTCTAGCTGATCTGCGGTTATCGAGGAGGCTGTTCCATTGGTCCATGCCGTCTGTCGTGTAGGGCAAGATCGATGGGAATCCTCCTGAAAAATCACTGGATGGATCAATGGATTTTTTGATAATTTCTGGTGAACTTTTTGGAACAGTAATAAAATTGTTAAAACAAATTGGATAGTGATATCATACCGACTGTAGAATTTCATGGCATTTTTTTTTTGTTTAGAATTGGAACTCTGCATCAACCGCCTACCCTTTTAACACCCGATGAAATGTAACAAACCTGCTTTTCTTTCATTTATTTTTAATTTTTACTACATTAATTGCGAATTGAAAGTTTAGAAAAAAAAAGTTTATAATGGTGGACATTATTAAACATATATTGCGTTACCTGTCATTGATTTACTTAACTGAAATGTTGCAGGTTTATTCGTTTCATGTTTGAAAATATCTATAAAAGACTTTAATATGTTTTTTTAAATAATCGCAAATTCATTTTGTGATGTCATTTTAATTGAATAAAAATAAATAACTTTGTATACACTACTATTTAATTCAAATAATCGATCCTTTTGAAAGCCAGTGTTTTCTTCATCAGGATAAAGGCATATTTTTTTAATAACATATCGATTATTTGATTAAATAAGGGTATATAAAGTTATTGATTTTCTTTTAACTTTATTATGTGTTTATTTCTATATGTGAACGTATACAATTGTACGGTATTGTAAATTCGGCTAGAATTTTCGATGATTTTTGACGGCAACGGCAAAGACAATTGAAAGATACTTTCACGTCATGTACGGTTACGCGGTCAAGGTTTTGCAAATTTTAACTTTACAGTACAATCCCAAAATTGTTTTTCTTCTCTAATGGCAACAGCTCTCTGAAATCATTAGTACGAAAATAATGATCGTGTAAAGCAAAAAAAAAATCACGGATTACGTGCAGTTTCCATACGAGGGTCGGTATGAAAAAAACCATCGCGTAAAACGCTTTGCGCTTCGCCGTGAGGCTTTTAAGGGGGTATTCTAATCTAGAAGCATGAGTTATTGGTATTTTTTCAGGTGCAATAAAAAAAAAAACAATAATTTTTTTACAAGCCATTATTTTATCAAATATTGATTAAACATTGAAGAATACGTGAAAAAAAAACATACGAAAAAATTCTAAATTCAAAAAGGTCCGGTGTTGAAGTGGGGGTTCTCATAAAAATGGCGCGCCCTGGTTAAAACGATTGCAACCCTCGGCGGCTATGGCCCAAACTAAGGAAAAGTAAAAAAAAAAGAAATCGCAAAATGGCGGCTATCTGAAAGAAATATTTTTACCAGTTTTTTTGGCTTTCTAAATTTTTTAAAAATAGTAAAAATTGAAATTTTGTTTTAGTTTTAGTTAGAGTGATAGAGGAGCATAGAAAAGTTCAAACCAAATTTCAAATAAATTGATTCAGTAGAACTTGAGATATTGTGTCAACCGTCTCGAAAAAAGTAGTTTTGAGAAACATGCGTTTAACGTTTTGCTCTGTTTAGATTTTAGTTAGATTTCGTCTAAATCGGTCGAACTAAAATGGCTCTAACTTTTAAAATATTTCGAATTTTGAAAAATCCTTTTAAGGAGAGATTCTTGAATATTTAAACCATCGAAATATGAAGAAATTTTTAAAATTTTATTTTTTCTTGACTAGAATACCCCTTTAAGCAAGAAAAAGAAGAAACTACCCGGAATAGATTTTATCTGAAGGAATAGGTAGGTACTTATTATACTGAATATAGATATATCGATACTAGAAAGGAAAACTGGCTTAAGCGTCAAACAGCTACATGGTGGTTTGCTTTCCAGCAGCATGGTGCTTTAGTCATTTTTTTTTTCCATCGTCGATTTGCTGTATTTTTTTAGGTAAACTTAATTATGTACTTGTATTATTTGTTACCTGCGGCAGACATAAGGGTAGGAAGCCAGTCCGTGATGTGCATGAGTTCGTTGGAGACCCTGGGGGTGTCTCTGAGCGTTCTGCTCCACATGCAGGCCGGCACCCTCACCGCCCCCTCCCACAGGGTCGTCTTTATCTGGAACACCACAAATCACCCTGATAAGCCAACGCAATCAATAACATAACCAGTGTTGACATGACTTTGACTATCTTCTAGAAAATTTTCAATTTCACTGTTCAGTACCAAACACACCAAACAAAACAAACCAAAATCCTACACTCAATAACTACCTATACAAACATTCAATTTTCAGGAGAACGTGCATAAAATACAATAAAATCTTTCCAGACGCTGATATATTCCTTTTATCCTCATGTGACGGCCTCCGTGGTCCCGAGGTAAGACTCTCGACTCACAATCCGAAGGTCGCGGGTTCGAACCCGGCGTGCGCAAATATATTTTATTTGATTAATTTGTGTTATTTCACAATTTATTCATTTAAAATAATATAAAGTATGTTTGCGGCGCGTTTCAGAGTGGAAGATACTATCAGTATCGCCCTGGTGTAAGACCACCATTCAGAATTGAAACGTTGCTTGAAATGGCTTTAGCCGTGTTTAGTGATCAGATCTGAATAGCCAGGTACTTCCCCACCTTCCTCTCCCCTGTCTCCTTCCCCTCCCTACTACCTTCAGCCTCACAACATACCCCAATTGGTGATGCCATAGTCTCACTGGCTCCAGACGGGAGCAGTTGGGACTCTTGTGCGGTATTTCATATAAAAAAAATGTCAATTCAGTAAACGCGTTTTAGAAAATAAAAACCCTGCTGTATGATAGATCTTTAATTTGGTATTTTTTTAAATTTTCAATCTCTTTAAGTTATTTTAACTGTAGTCTATTTTTTTTTTTTATGAAAAACAAATACCTTTGTATAACACCACTATTTTATTAACAATATCAACATGTTTCGAAAACTATGTTTTCTTCGTCAGGATAATAAGTCAATAATAAATAACAAAAGACAAACAAGTATAGACTAATTAGAACATAGACAAAGTATTAGAAAGGAGAGGTGATTAATTACCTAAAATATATCATAAAAAACAATTATATAAAATAAAATATAAAAATTATTTTATAATGGGTAAAAAATTAAAAATTAACGAAGAAAACATAGTTTTCGAAACATGTTGATATTGTTAATAAAATAGTGGTGTTATACAAAGGTATTTGTTTTTCATAAAATTAATGATGACACCCCAAAGTAAATATGCCTATTTTGAAGAAATAAAGTAGTCTATTTTGTTTATCTTGTTTATTTATGTTAAACTACTGCATTTTTCAATTCATTTAATAATCGTTTAGAAAGAGTCGAATAAGGCGTTAATCTTTAGATAGTAAAAATAAAATTAAGTCTCTCCCGCCGTCTGTACCCTTAGGTCTTTTAAACTACGCTACGGATTTTCATGCGGTTCTCACCAATAGATAGAGTGATGCAAGATGAAGGATTATATGTATAATACATGCATATTATAGTAGAGAAAAGCCGAGAAATTCAAATATTCAATTCAGGCAGCGGGCAGCGGGCTGACAAGCGGGCGGTGTGGATTTGATCAGATGGCGTTGGTTACAAAGGTTGCATATTGGCATTGTCTTTCGTTAGTCACAGCAACGTGTGACCGGGTCTGCTAGTAAATAAATAAAATATTTTGCGTAATAAAAAAAACGATTGGGTACTATCGTAAACTTTTATTTTTTTATTTATTTTTATATGAAAACCGCGCAAGAGTCCCAGCTGCTCCCGTCTGGAGCCAGTGAGACTATGGTATCCCCAATTGGCGTATTTTGTGAGGCTGAAGGTAGTGGGGTAGGGAAGGAGATGCGGAAGAGGAAGGTGGGGAAGTACCTGTCTATTCAGATTTGGTCACCAAACACGGCTAAAGCCATTTCAAGCAACGTTTCAATTCTGAACGGTGGTCTTACACCAGGGCGATACTGAGAGTATCTTTCACTCGGGAACGTGCCGCAAATATACTATTTATTATTTTAAATGAATAAATTTTGAAATAACACAAATTAATCATATAAAATTTATTTGCCACGCCGGGATTCGATCCCGCGACCTTCGGAATGCGAGTCAAGAGCCTTACCGCTTGCCTTCATCTTGGTTGACGCAATCAGGTAAATAGTCAATACTTAAAAATGTGTAAGCAAGCATACGTTTTCCCATGAAACAGAAATCGTCATACGTAGAGCACAAATTCCAAACCACATTTATACGAGTACATCGCCGTATCCTTCCGTTCTTCTAACTCTTGATCGCATTATGTATTAATAATAATAATAACATTACATTTGTATAGCGCAGTTTTGTGTCACTTCACTTCAAGTGCGCTTATTAATCTTTCCTTCACAATATTATATTACAACCCATTTACTTATTAAAAGATGAACTCTGTACTGTCAATAATGGTCAAGCATTTTTATTGAAAATTGAAACCTTTAGCAATCTCCGACTGGGCTCGTTCCCACCATCAGATGTTGTGCATCTAAATGGTTTATGACTCGTGACGACGGCTTTCTTTATTGATTACGTTCAACCATTATTAACGTTTCCGCTAAATGTAACCATGTACGTAACAAATAAAGCAGACGCGTAATGATGTGTCTATTTAACCGATGATTACTGCCATAAATAGATTGAATAGATTGTGGGTAGGGTTGTCATAAATTACGCAGAGAAAGAATATAGAATATGGGACGGCGATGAATTGGGAATAGGATTTAGCATTCTGTGGAGAAGGGAGATAACAAATAATTTTGCATTTGGCAAAAACCCACAATTTTTTAACGATTTTAGAGAAAAGTAAATGTTTATACTAAATAAACGTACCAAATAAAATTTACTTATTTTTTAACTTTATGAGTAAAACCTCTAATTATTGTAATATTTAATCTTGCTCACTTGCAGAAAAGTCAATAGATGATGCATATTAAAAATAATATGGATACAAATTTATCCAGACACTTTCTAGATAGCATTTAGTTCGGGTTTGAATCCTGCAATCATACATAAAGATAGCAGCTAATAATATAGGCGTCAAGAAAATGAAGATAATTTTGGTAGTTCGTAGTCGAAGTATGTTACAGTTAAAAGTGACCGAATCGGGTGTAGACACCTTAGCTCAGTTGGTGGAGCTGAGGCCACGAAAGCCGAAGGTCCTGGGTTTGAGTCCCAGAGGTGTCAATATCTTTTTTCTGATTTTTCTGTCTTCATATTTTCAAGTGAGTTTCGCTAATATTGTTTATTAATTAAATAAATAATTAACTTATTTCAACACATACGGCACAACACGTGTCATTAACATAATTAAATTTATATATAATAATATTTTAATACAATACAAAATATCCATGCAATGGAAAATAATAATCATAGAGCTAACTAGGTACCTAACACGGCCTATGTCATCTTTGGGGATGCTGTGTGGAGGGTGTTGTTGAGGAGAAGAAGGAGTGAACATGGGTCTTGAAGAGGGAGGAAACACAGAGGCCGTCCAATCGTTCCACAGCAGAGCTGTTTAACTCAGGAACGAGTCTTAGAAACGACCCGTTCTCGTGTGACTAATGTCAACCGTGTACAAATGTTGGGCGCGTGCTTGGCGTGTTTCCCGACTAGGCACCGGTGCCGAGGGGATCAGGTGTGGAGTTAATGTAAAAAAAACAAATTATGTCACAATCTTACTACATTATACATTGATAAGATTGATTTACTTAGAAAATAATTTTCAAGTTTCCAATGCGCCAATAATCAATACCCGAACTTGAAAAACTACACACGGTTTACATTTTGTCACAGATTAATGCACGCTACTGCCATTCCTAATAGGTCCGTCTTTATATTTCCATTTTAGATAGATGGCAGTAAAATTTGGAGCACGTCACTTACAAATTTAAATGATATTGCGAAACTCTTCGTTTCCCTTTTCTCCGCTAACATCATTATTATTCCTTTCATTCGTCAACTGAAATAAAAAAGCATGGAAAAGATTGCCTCGAAGCATGCAATGTTAGTTGGAATATTGAAATGTCGCTTGCTAGCCTATCAAAAATATGGGACAGGACAACGAAATGAGGTGATGATCCCGTTAATTTGGGACGCATGGCAACCCTTAATAATAATAGCCTTTATTCAGACAGTAAATTATATAACATTATTTATAATAAACTTTTCACTTATCATGCATCGACTCCCTGTCTGTATGTCACTAGTTGACAAAGGCCTCCTCCAACTGTCGCCATTTCTCTCTATCATTAGCTGTTCTTGTCCATGTACCACCTGCCACGGCTTTGATGTCGTCAACCCACCGTCTAAATGGTCTACCTCGTTTTCTCTTCTTGTCACTTGTGAACCAATTCATGACTAATTTTGACCATTTTTCACTTCCTCTAATTGTGTGGCCTGACCACTTCCACTTTAGCTTTTTTATTGTTTTTATGGCATCTTTTGTTCTTGTTTGCTTCTTAATGGTTGCAATTTTTATTCTATCGGACAGTCTTTTCCCCATCATACTTCTTTCCATGGAGTTTTGACATGTTTCGAGCTTCTTATTGTGAGTTTTTGTGAGTGCCCAAGTTTGGCAACCATAAGTAAGTACAGGAAGTATGCAGGTGTCAAAAAGTTTCCGTTTGATAGCTATCCTGATTTCACTGTTTTTCATTATTTCTTTCAAACCCCAATATTGTTTCCAAGCATTTCCAATACGTCTGTCTACTTCTTTTGTGGTTAAATCTAAAGGAGAAATGATTTGACCTAGGTATACATACTCATCCACATAATCGATCAGATTGTTATTGATCTTGATAGGTTCTTGCTTCCCGTTTGTCATTGCTTTGGTCTTTTCTGTGTTCATGACTAGTCCCACCTTTCGGCTTTCTCTATCTAGTTCATTCAACATCATCTGCAGGCCTGCACTCGTCAGCGAGAGGATTATCAAATCATCCGCGAATCTTAAATGTGAAATGTTTTCACCGTTAATGGACAGCCCACATTGTTCCCAATCTAATTGACGAAAGATCTCCTCCAGGACTGCCGTAAAAAGTTTAGGTGAGAGGGGGTCGCCCTGGCGTACACCTCTTTCTATTTTGATTTCATTTCCTTCTTTATCTAGTTTAATTTTAGCTTTGCTGTTATCATAGATGTTTTTTAGAATTCTTATGTATTTGATTTCGACACCTTGATTCTTAAGTGCCTGCCAGATCTTTTCATGTTCTATTGTGTCGAAAGCTTTACTGTAGTCCACAAAGCAGCAATAAAAGGTGAAGTTGAATTCTTTACTTTTTTCGAATAATTGTTTGATAACATAAATATGGTCTAAAGTCGAGTATCCGCTTCTGAATCCTGCCTGTTCTCTTGGCTGACTTTCATCTAGAGTCTTGGTTATTCTGCCAAGTATTATTTTAGCGAAGATTTTGTAGATATTTGACGACAGGCTGATAGGTCTATAATTATTTATGTTATTTTTATCTCCTTTTTTGTGCAAAAGTTTTATAGTCGACATTGTCCATTGGTTGGGTATAATTTCACTATGTAGTACTTCATTAAAAAGGTGTTTGAGAATTGGCATTAGGTAGTCTTTATTTAGTATGAGGAACTCATTGGTAATGCCGTCTGATCCTGGAGCTTTATCTTTCTTTTGAGATTTCACAGCTTTATTTATTTCTGCAGAGATTATGTCCGGTACTTCGCTTCCTCCCGTTAGGCTTGTTGCTTGTATAGTATTTTTCCTTTCATACAGTTCGGCGAAAAAGCTAGTAGCTATAGAGATGATTTCTGGGCGACGCTTTTCATATTTGTGGTTCTTATTTATTAAATTTGGTATCCAGTTTCGTTTCTCTAATAGTTGTTTGGTTGCTTTTTTGCTGCCTCCTGTTCTTTGTATGCACTCTTCGAGTAATTGCAATCTATATCTCTGATGGTCCTTTCTCATTTGAGTTTTGATTTTGTTACTAATTTGGGCTATTTCTTTTCTTGTGGTTTTTGACTTCTTAGGGTTTGATATTAGTTCTGCTCTAGATTGTAAGAGTTCTTTAGTTTGATTTCCTATCCATTTTGTTGTCCTATTTTCACCCTCATGTTTGGTTCTTTTATTTGCGTACAGAAGTTCTTCAAACTTATTGTATTTGTTTTGTATATCAGAATCTATTGTGTTTTCTATGAAGTTTTCTAGTTTTTCTCTTAATATTTCTGTACTTTCCAATGCTATGTTATTGATTTTCTTCACCATAAAGGGTCGGTTTTTCTTGAGTGTATGAACTTGTAATTTAGCTCTAACCATTCTGTGGTTGCTGTTAAAATTTATATTGTTTATAACTCTACAATCTTGAAACTTGTGACTTTTATTCGTTAAGATGTAGTCTATCTCGTTTTTATGGTAGCCATTCGGATGTATCCATGTCCATCTATTGTTCTTACGCTTTTTGTATAAACTATTTAGTACTTTTAAGTTGTTTTCGTAAGCCAATTGTATCAGCATTTCCCCATTTCTTGTTCTTATTCCTGAAGAATATGGACCGAGCACAATTTCCTCTCCGTCTTTTCTTTCGCCTGTTCTGGCATTAAAATCCCCCATTACTATTAAATTATTGTGCGAGTGGGTTTTTATTGCATCTGACAGTGTAGAGTAAAAGGACTCGATTTCTGATTTACTAGATTTTTCTGTTGGAGAATAGACTTGAACAATTGACCACTTTTCATTTTTAGGCGGTAGCTTTACATTAAGCATTACAATACGTTCTGAGATCCCAATAAATTCATCAATATATGGTTTTAATTCTTTGTTTATCAAAAATCCTGTTCCGTATTGGCCCGGTGTTTCTCCTTTGTAGTATAACATAAAGTCTCCATAGTCCTCTATGTTCTCTCCTAGGCGTCGTACTTCACTCAGTCCTAATATCGACCAATGTATGTTTTCTAAAGCTAAGATTAATTCCGCTAGGCTTTCCTTTGTTCTTAAAGAGAGCGTATTATATGTTGCGATGTGTATTATATTTTTGTTTTGACAGGTTTTCTTGGAAAGGGTATGTGGTTGATTATTTATAAATCTAGTTGGAGGGTAGTAGTCTTCTTCCCCCACGGTGACCGGCCGGATTGGGGTGTCTTTACAAAAAGTTGGTTTTGTTAATGTTGTGATAATATGGTTCCTGGTGTCGATGCAGCTTACATGTTTTTTGGAATATCCGATAGTGAAGCCGACTTTCCTCGTTCAACGTAGGAGAGTATGTTGGGTCTTATAATGTCTTTTCCTGGGGTTTTGGTTGAGGAATTAATTTGCCGGTGTGAGGTGGCAGTTGTCGTCTTCTTTTGATTTGAGGAGTTTGGAGAACCTGACTCTTCTCTTTTCCTTTTTTCTGGGTTGTTGTCTCTGTTTTTCTTCACTACTAATTTATCATGTTTTATGAATGCTATGTTTCCTTTTTTCTTTTCTTCTTCAACTTGTAATTGCAATTGCTTTCTTTTTTCTAACACTTCTTTAGAGTAGTCCTCCTTGATGTATATTCCTTGGGGAAGTTTGGACTTATTTCGTAGAATGATATGCTTTTTCCATAAAGTGGTGATAGAAACTATTACAGGGCGATTTTTGTTGTTGATCCGTTTCCCAATTCTGTATATATTGCTAATTTCGTTGCTCTCAAAGTATGTTCCTGATTCAATTATGGCATCTTTTATGCAATCAACAAGCTCACCTTCGGTTTTTCCTGTTTCTTCAACTCCGAAAAATACCAGATTGTTTTTCCTTTTATCATTTTTCAAGAATTTCACTTCCTGTTGTAGTTCAGATATTTTTACTTTTAGGATATTATTTTCTTCTGAAATACATCTCAGTTTCTCATCAAGCGCTTCCATTACATTTTTGGTTACAGAATTTGTTATAAGAAGAGTTTGGTTATTCAGTTTCTCATCTAACATTGTTATTAGCCATTCCATATCTTTTTTCTCCATTTTTGGGGATATTTTTATTGTTATGGCAACACAAAACTTTGTTGTGATATTGGTATCACTGATTATTGCGAACTTCACTTTAGTCTATGATTTGCACTATTTTTGGTTATGCTATAAATTTTTATTGTTGTAAATTTATCACAAAACGTTGATTTAACTGTGTTTTGTTTTGATTCTCTTTGTTTTGGTTTTTATTTTACGCTTTTGAGCAGAAAACACAGTTGATTACACTATTTTACTATTTTGAGCATAAAACACAGTTGATTACACTATTTTGCACTGAATTTCCGTAAATTAAAGCAGATATCGATGACATACGTCTTATTAGTTTAACGACCGGAACCGGAAAATTTTTTTTTAACGATTTTAGAGAAAAGTAAATGTTTATACTAAATAAACGTACCAAATAAAATTTACTTATTTTTTAACTTTATGAGTAAAACCTCTAATTATTGTAATATTTAATCTTGCTCACTTGCAGAAAAGTCAATAGATGATGCATATTAAAAATAATATGGATACAAATTTATCCAGACACTTTCTAGATAGCATTTAGTTCGGGTTTGAATCCTGCAATCATACATAAAGATAGCAGCTAATAATATAGGCGTCAAGAAAATGAAGATAATTTTGGTAGTTCGTAGTCGAAGTATGTTACAGTTAAAAGTGACCGAATCGGGTGTAGACACCTTAGCTCAGTTGGTGGAGCTGAGGCCACGAAAGCCGAAGGTCCTGGGTTTGAGTCCCAGAGGTGTCAATATCTTTTTTCTGATTTTTCTGTCTTCATATTTTCAAGTGAGTTTCGCTAATATTGTTTATTAATTAAATAAATAATTAACTTATTTCAACACATACGGCACAACACGTGTCATTAACATAATTAAATTTATATATAATAATATTTTAATACAATACAAAATATCCATGCAATGGAAAATAATAATCATAGAGCTAACTAGGTACCTAACACGGCCTATGTCATCTTTGGGGATGCTGTGTGGAGGGTGTTGTTGAGGAGAAGAAGGAGTGAACATGGGTCTTGAAGAGGGAGGAAACACAGAGGCCGTCCAATCGTTCCACAGCAGAGCTGTTTAACTCAGGAACGAGTCTTAGAAACGACCCGTTCTCGTGTGACTAATGTCAACCGTGTACAAATGTTGGGCGCGTGCTTGGCGTGTTTCCCGACTAGGCACCGGTGCCGAGGGGATCAGGTGTGGAGTTAATGTAAAAAAAACAAATTATGTCACAATCTTACTACATTATACATTGATAAGATTGATTTACTTAGAAAATAATTTTCAAGTTTCCAATGCGCCAATAATCAATACCCGAACTTGAAAAACTACACACGGTTTACATTTTGTCACAGATTAATGCACGCTACTGCCATTCCTAATAGGTCCGTCTTTATATTTCCATTTTAGATAGATGGCAGTAAAATTTGGAGCACGTCACTTACAAATTTAAATGATATTGCGAAACTCTTCGTTTCCCTTTTCTCCGCTAACATCATTATTATTCCTTTCATTCGTCAACTGAAATAAAAAAGCATGGAAAAGATTGCCTCGAAGCATGCAATGTTAGTTGGAATATTGAAATGTCGCTTGCTAGCCTATCAAAAATATGGGACAGGACAACGAAATGAGGTGATGATCCCGTTAATTTGGGACGCATGGCAACCCTTATTACACGCTAATTAACGTCAGTTTTTTTTTCCATAATATTTATGTAAAGGAAATGTTTGCTCTTAAATTTTGAATTTTGCTGAGTTCCGCGTTGTCGATAAAGCAGTGCTTCACAGTTAGAATGTAAACGTCAAAACTGACAGATAATTTACAGTTTGTCAAATAAGAGTAGAAAACGTAGGAGTGCGCCACTGTTGTTCAAATGGAAATAATAAACATATAACTTATGGTGTTAATGTAAAGCTGTGCATTTTGACAAAAAATTATAAAGCTCTGATCTCAAAATTAGTATTGCATATAGGTAGGCATATTATTATTTTACCTTTGCAATTTTGTGTTCACATAATGAAGAATAACGATATTGTGATAAAATATAAAGCACAGTTTAGAAATTGCTCACATTTATTTAATACTAGCTTTAGTACCCAGCGTTTCCCGGGCTTTAGATCACGTGTCTAATCTTAGATCTTAAAGTAGTTTTACTAAACTCACCATTAGTGATTCTTCCTTTCTATCTACATAAAATTAAAGCAAATCACTTTGTAAAACACCATTTAATCAAATTTATGTCATTAAGTAGATTCCTTAATAACAGTGCTTCTACGATTTAATATAAGAAAAAATATGTGGTTTACTGTGTTCTATACATTCAGTGTCATTAAACTTTAAAATAATATTTGAAGGTTGAATTGGTGTTGTCCCTACAAATTTTGTAGTTCTATTTTTAATATTTTCTACTCTTACTTGACAGACAATACGACGTGGAAGATAAAACACGAAAACCAAAATGGCGATATTGCATCATATTTTAACATAACCAAAAGAATAAACATTAGTTTGAATGAATCGTAATAGGAAATTGACTTCATAAATTTAAATGTCGTTTCTTTGTTTTTACAGAGCAACACAAGTTCTCCATCAATCAATCAATTGAAAGGAATTGAACTACAATATCATATTTATTTTAAAAATTATGTTGATATATGCAACTGCAAGAACGAAATGATTGACAAGGTGCTGAAACGGATGCTCGTTAATAATAAATTTTTCTACATTTTAGCGATCATATTTCTTCTTTTAGATATAATAATAATATGGAAAAACCCCCTTCAGAAAAAGCGTGCTTGTTGCCCTAGGCTTAACATTATTATTTCAACACGCCTTAATTAAGAATACACGATATCGTACAATTTTCGCATATTCTTTCGACATTCAATTATAATAATTTATCTTGCTTTAAGATTATTAATTACACACGTAGAGTAGTAAACTCTTATGACAACAGCAATAAATTGTTTATTTTAAATAATTAACGTAGTTCACAAGTTTCAAGAACAATTATTTACATTGTTTCACAAGTTATATTTTTGATTCATTAGAGGTGTAACTGCCTATTACGGAGTGTACACAATTAATTTAATTTCAAATTAGTAACAAATAAAGAATGTAAGAGGTGATTCAAAATTATACAATGTTGTGGAGGTTAAAGTAATTGAGAACCATGGGATCTATACCGCAGTTTCAATCCAGTGATCATAACTTGTAAAATTTATAACCAATTGAATTTATGTGAATCAATTGATTTATTTCAAAGTAGGCCATGGTTAGTATTTTTGAAATATTTTTAAAGGTTTGGTGGATACTGATTTAATCGGTAATTAAATAGGACTTCTTCAATCTTTGCAAATTCACTTTATGGCGTCATTTTCAATAAAATGAAATAAACCACTTTGTGAAACACCACTTATTTCATCAAAATTAAGATTTTTTTCAAAACCAAAGGTTACATCGACAGGATAGATAGATAGATTAACAACATGTTAATCTTATCCTGACAAAGAAACCTTTGGTTTTGAAACATGTAGATAATTTTGATTGAATAAGTGGCTTTACAAACTGATTTGTTTTTATTTAATTAAATTTAATATCACCCCATTTTTGATTTTACTTTGTTTAGTTAGTACTGATTTTATACGGAAATCGCACACCATTTGTTGCAATGCATCATATGCATTGGTATATTTTCACTTTCAGTCCCATGTTTGAGAGGATGGTATCGGTCAAAATATATTTAATGTGCAACTTTCAGTCCCATGTTTGAGAGGATGGTGTCGGTCATAATATATTTAATGCACAGCTTTCAGTCCCATGTTTAAGAGGATGGTATTGGTCAAAATAGATTTAATGTGCAACTTTCAGTGCCATGTTTGAGTGGATGGTATCGGTCGAAATAGATTTAATGCACAGCTTTCAGTCCCATGTTTGAGAGGATGGTATCTGTCAAAACAGATTTAAGGTGCAACTTTCAGTGCCATGTTTGAGAGGATGGTATGTGTCAAAATTGATTTAATGCATTACTTTCAGTGCAATGCTTGAGAGGATGGTGTGGGTCAAAATAGATTTAATGCACAGCTTCATTCCCATGTTTGAGAGGATGGTATCGGTCAAAATAGATTTAATGTCCAACTTTCAGTGCCATGTTTGAGTGGATGGTATCTGTCAAAATAGATTTAATGCACAGCTTTCAGTCCCATGTTTGAGAGGATGGTATCGGTCAAAATAGAATTAATGTGCAACTTTCAGTGCCATGTTTGAGTGGATGGTATCTGTCAAAATAGATTTAATGCACAGCTTTCAGTCCCATGTTTGAGAGGATGGTATCGGTCAAAATAGATTTAATGCATAACTTTCAGTCCCATGTTTGAGAGGATGGTATCGGTCAAAATAGATTTAATGCACAGCTTTCAGGGCCATATTTGAGAGGAAGATAAGGGTCAAAAAAGATTTTTAAGTGCCATGTTTGAGTATGGTCAAAATAGATTTAATGCACAACTTTCAGTGCAATGCTTGAAAGGATGGTATGGGTCAAAATAGATTTAATGTGCAACTTTCAGTGCAATGTTTGAGAGGATGGTATGAGTCAAAATATATTTAATGCACAACTTTCAATGCAATGCTTGAGAGGATGGTATGAGTCAAAATAGATTTAATTCACAACTTTCAGTGCAATGTTTGAGAAGGTGATATGTGTTAAAATAATTTTCAGGGCCTAATTTGAAAGGATAATATTATAATAATGTAAAACTATAAGATTTAATGTACTTATGTAAATCCCAATTTCCGTTGTCGGTGAAATGATTGTCAACGAAGTGATGTGAAATATGTATTAAATGTAATGCGTAAAATTATTAATGCTTAATGAACTTCTAATTTTCAAAATTGGAATCCTATCAGACAAGGCATAAAGTTTATTTGAAAGGCATAAAGTTTATTTGAAATAAGTATTTCTTTTATTTAAATGTTTGACAGATGTTGTAATTTTTCCATTTAAATACTATTAGAATGGCAAATTTCTTCTTTTGAAAGGCATTTTATTTAATAAAAACTTTCGACTTCACAAGTAGACAAATTCGCGCTAATATAACATATTTAAAGCACATTCTTTTTTTTACCTTGCTAAAATAGCTCTTTGATCTTTTTAACATTCGATAAGATTTGAATATAAAATGGGCTTTAGTAAAATTTAATTCTTTACAAAACGTAAGTAATAAAGGAAAGACGTTGCGTAGAAAATACTTCTTCTAAAGATGACGTAACGACTTCACTTTTCAAGGAAGGCCTTTGTGTTGATTAAACCTTTGTTTAAAACTTGTGTAATCCATCAAAATCTTACAACAAAATATCAACTCGGAGTTCGAATAGTGTTGAGTAAATCCTTCGAAAGGGATTATTCATTGTTATTTTTTTATTGTATTTGTTTATAATCCTTTAAGAATGTATCAATTCAAAGTGGCAAAGTTGAAGGAAAGGCGTGCTTAAGCGTCAATCATATTGTAAAACAATGTGAACACTTTATGGACTTGGGTCATGCAAATGTATGAATAGAAACTTTGGATACGATATTTTTTTACTTTTTACTTGAAGCAGGTTATTCTGTGAAAATGTTTTTCATTTTTTGATGGATGTTCTTGATTTGATTTTTTACCTATCTTCTCCTAAAAGATTATCTTGAAGACGGTCGGTGTAGTTAAGCGGTAAGGCTCTTGACTCGCAATCCGAAGGTCGCGGGATCGAATCCCGGCGTGGCAAATAAATTTTATTTGTGTTATTTCACACTGAATTCATTTAAAATTATATATAGTTTATTTGCGGCACGTTCCAGAGTGGAAGATTCATATTCAGATTCAGATCAGTGGGACTCTTGTGTGGTTTACATATAAAAAGAAGAAAGATTATCTCCTAAAGGACTTGGACAAGTAGTAAAATTTTTATTCAAAAATAATATTTCAAACCTATCAGAAAACCTTTCAAAGCAGGTAGAAATCACCATGGAAATGACAATACGATTTGAAAATAGTTGCGTTAGTTTATAAGCCCCACACACAAAAATGTGTGCAAATTTTACGAAGAGAGCTCACCGTCTATGCTGCTTTAAATATGTTTGAGATTGGAAATTGAACCGCTAAATGGTTTTCATTTACCTACACAGGCGCAAGCGAAGAAGTCAAATGAGCAAATTAAATGCTAGAAGGCCTCTGGTTGAGGAGTTTCGACCCTTGGCCATGAATCTGGAGGTCATCGGTACAAATCCCAGCGTGCGCAAGTAAATTTTTGCATTATTTTAAAATTTGCGCTTTAAAAAATTTTATACTCGTATAAAATTTTTTAAAGCGCAAATCGATTTCGATCTAGAATGATAGATAAATTCCGTGGCGCCTTGGCAAAATGATCGAAATGAAAAACTTCACTACTTCCTCTTCCCCATCTCCTTTCATTCTCCACTACCCTCAGCTTCACAACACACCCCAATTGAGAATATCATAGTCTCCATGGCTTGGTTCAATTGGGATCGTAGAATAAGCAAGACGTTGGGACTGTTGTGCGGTGTACACATAAAAATTACAAAGAGTAAAACATCTGAAAAACAGCCGCGGATTGTGGGAGAAATTTCAATTAAAGAGTCAAATAAGAGTAGAAAACATAGTAGGGCGCCAGTGTTATTCAAATGGCAATACTAAAAATACAATCATGGTGGTAATCTAGAGCTATTACTACATTTTTATTAAAAAGGTATAAAAGTGAAAAAACAATTTTTTTTCATTGCAATATAGATACCCACCGATCTCAAATGAGAATTTCCTGTAGGTATATTATTATTATACCTTTGCAATTTTGTGTTAACATAATTGAGAATGACGATATTGTAATAAAATATAAATCACATTTTCGAAATTGCTTTAATATTAGCTTAAGTACCTAGCGTTGCCCGGGCTTTAGATCATGTCTCTAATTTTAGATCTGAATATATTTAACTCATTAAGATCTAAAAGTAGTGAAATTAAACTCACCAATAATGATTCTTCCTTTCTACCTACTGTCCAATTCAAATTTATGATTAAATGAAAGCCAATTACGTTGAAAAACACAATTTAATCAAATTTATGGCATTAAATAGGTACCTTAATAACGGTGTTCTTTATAAAAATGTGTATACACTGTTCTCTATTTTCAGTGTCATTGCATAGATAAATTGATGTTGCAAGCCTACAATATTTGACAGATAAATTGGTGTTGACAGCCAACAAATTTTGTAGTTCCATTTTTTATATTTTCTACTCTTATTTGATAGACAATTCTGATCATGTACCAAGTAAGAATTAAAGTGTTGAAATATATTAAAATTCGTCAGAAATAAAAGGTAAATAAGTCGCTGTAGGGTTTGGAGTGTTTGTAGTGTTTGCAGGGGGACTATCAGGCGGAGAGTTGGCGCATGACATAACGCAAGACTTCCCCGCAAACAATGATTATCAGCCGCTCACTCGTTAAGGTTGGATCTCGAATCCATTTTCGATTCGGGATTTAATTGCCCTCTCGGCATGAGAGAATATTATTTTAGCCGTGACTAAAACGCCTCAAGTGGGTCAATGTTGATGCCCCACAGTTTACACGCAAATAATGGAATCATTATCTAATTACAATAAGATGATGGCTTTCTGGGAGGAGATTAAATCTCGGCTGTGAACGATACCCACTCATGAATGAAATTGCCTGCCTATAACTTAGACCTTTTATTATTTTAAACACCGGGGTCGGGGCTCTGGGCTCTGGGCTCTGGGCGCTCGGCTGTAATTGTTGGGTCGTTTCAATTACATTTAGTTGTTTGTTTTACTGAAATTATGTGTATTTCTCTATCTCTATAAAACAGTTACGATATATCAATATTGACATTACAGAGACGATAATAAATTTAGACCTCATAAAAGGTTTGACCAAAATGAGACATTGTAAATCTTAATATATATATATATTTCTTCTGTCCGTGTGTATGTCACTGAACTCCTCCTAAACGGCTGGACCGATTTTGATGAAATTTTTTGTGTGGGTTCAAGGGGATTCGAGAATGGTTTAGATTCACAATTTGGTCCACTGGAAAATGTTCTTATAATTATTTTTTTTTTCTAAGGAGTTGTTGATTTTGGAATGTTTTACATTGGATCCGGCAGACTGCGCTACCATCGCAGTATCGAATATTCAATATTATTCTATTTTAATTTTAGTTTGTCCCGGCAGTTGTGTACAGGACAACGTCTGTCGGGTCCGCTATAAATAAATAAAATAAATTGTGGAACATTCCAGAATACTCTCAAATGTTGTCCTGAGCGAAGCCGGGTAACCCAGCTAGTAAAGATATAAATATGTAGTAGCAAAAACAAAAATAATCAGGACGTACGTATATTAACATTTGAGTCGTTTAATTTCTGTATCCGCCATATCAATTTTCACTGATTCGGAGAAAACCGCAACAAACTGTAATTTTTTTTATTTTTTTTTTTTATTTATTTTTTTTTATTTTATTTTTTACATGCGCTCCACACAAGAGGCCCTGAGGAAAATAATTTCCCTCAGGGCCTATGTCATCTTTGGAGATGCTGTGTGGAGGTTTTTTTTTTTAGGAATGGAGGAAAGGAGAGTTCTGGGAAGGAAAAGGGTTTAAGGGGTGAGTAGGAATCTGGGGTCCAGTGTATCTTGGTCGTCCGCCTCCAAGACCTAGACAAACCTCACCCCATGAACCCGGGCACCCCTGCTAAATCACCAAACGTAGCGAACCACTTGGGATGACCTACGGCAGAGGCTCTATATTTTTATTTTTTTATTTTTATTTTATTAATCTATAAACATAGGGTTTTACATAGGGCTTAATTGATGCCTGTCTCACTAGGATTTACCTGAGTTGAGACAGGCTTAGAGGTACATATTTAAAATTACAGGAATATTTTAAGTTACATACAAATTCAATTGAATACTATAAAAATGGAAAGGTGATTGGAAGTGAGGGTAAATACTTTAAAGAGAGTTATGTAAATGTAGGAAGAGATGATGTACAGTGAATAGTAAATCCTGTCAAATCTATTTATGGGATTGATTAATTAATTTGACATGATTCTATTTTTATATCTAGCGTTAATAAATAATTGCATTTTAATCTTTTATAAAATGAATTTTAATAGTATAAATTCGAAAAGTATTCATTTTTCAATGTACGTTTAAGTAATTTCTTGCATGATATAGCGGGTTTTGTTTCTCACTCGCAGTTTTGACGTGGTTTTTGGTCGTGATAAGGGAGGTTTTGAAACTCAATTTTAGGTTCATCTTGTTTCTCGCAAAAATGTGAACAAGACGTCATACTCAGATCAATTTGGCAATTTATATATATTCAAATTATAGAACTCATATGTTAAAGATTTATAAACGTTAAAGATTAAACAGAACTAAAAACAACAAAGTCAAATTAAGGCAAAGATTAATTCGAAATCACATTTTTTTATTTTATTTATTTTTTTTTAAAAAGAAAGACAAACATTCCTGGGTTACGAATAACCCAACAATGTTTGAAAATCTCCTACTATCACCACAGAAAGCCGAAAATGTTGCTTGTGTTGTGATGGAGGACTTAGCCAGCCGAGGAATCGAACACGGGACGCCCGGGTGGAACCCAAACGCGATGCCCACTCAACCGCTGACCAGACAATACAATTTTCGATTAATCTTTACTACGAATTAGTTTATATTATTAATACAAACAAACATGCCTTGAATAAATTGAAGCTTTTCCTACCGTTTCAATGGTGAAGAATTGAATTAAATTTGTTATTAAAAAAATGTACGAACGCCTATAAGAAACAACTTTTTAAAAATACAATTTTATGGCTTTAAAATAAAATTATCTGGGGCAGTTTCTATTGACTACCTTTTTTTCTTTCTAGTAAAATTATTCACGAAATAAATAAAACCACCTTTGCGCTTGAAATCGTGACCTCTAGACCAGTGTTCTGCAAACTTTTTTGTGTTCAAGGTACACCTACCAATTCAGAAATTTAAAGGTACACCAAAGAAAAAAACCAATGTTTATTTAATATTTATCAATATAATATGAAAATATGTTTAATGGGAAAGTGAGCCTACTTAACTGAGCACAGGCAATTTGGAGTAATCGTTGATAACAAGCTGCTAGGTCCTTCGGGTGGCGGATGACACGACAGTAGCTTTGTAACAAAATTCACGTACGAAGATGGTTTTGCATAAGGCGCGGCGTCAAAGATGTTCTCGAGGTGGGTTCTTAAATTTCAACCGTACAGACGCTAGCGTATTAATACCATCAGACGCCGCTCTTATTCCTTCGTCGATCGTCCTCAGGCATTTTTTTTTTATCGTAGTGAGAATTAGCAACCCCAATCTGCGTAAGTAGGACAAGGCAAATGCCAAATGAATTGCAATAGCACGCTTTGAAAGCAAGTGTATACTCATTTTTAATATGCAGCCAAAAATGTGCTAGCTCTATTTCGGAAAATTTTGGTTTTAATGTCCGATTTTTTAGTTTCTAGCTCCATGAATTCTTCCTGCTCATTTATCCAAGGGAAATGCTATCTGGGAATGGATTTCGTACCCAGTCCATAGGATGCAGGTCACACTTAGGAAAATACGAGTTCATTTTTTCTGCTATTAGCTCCAAGTGTTCCAAATCAAAGCCTGCACTTTTTTTCTAAATCGGCAGCAATGTCATTTGGGAACACTTCATTACTACCATTGGTAACGTGGCTGACCCATAACACCAACTTAGCCCGAAAGCTTTCAATCTTGTCCGATGACGTATAAGAATCCTGCCTTGCATTTTTTTGTTGATTTAAATGAGCGAATATGTCCGTCACCCATTCTTCTTTTTTAAAAAGAGAAGCAAAATCTGAACCCTGGTTCTCTAAAAATTCGGACCGCTGGGAAGACTAGGCGGGTGAAGCGTCGCAATGTAACGTTGCGGTGAGGCACACCAACTAACGGCCACGGTACACCAATGTGCCGCGGCACACACTTTGCGGAACACTGCTCTAGACTACATTTGCTAAGCGATTTTTATTCATATTACCTATATTCACTAATTTCAAAATGTCATTGGCACTGGACCATTGTGCTTCCCGGTGTTATTTTATAGCACATTTAATATATAAAACACAGACACATGTAAATAATATTTGATTAATGTATATCATTGAATATTGCTTTACCCGTTATCTCAAAACTTAATATTTGGAGATGGCTGACTAATCTACTGGACGATCGATATATTGATGGCGTTGATTTAGTCAACGCTCAGAATGTGTTTTTATTATGATTGAAATGTATTGCGGATCCATTTGAGCATTAAACTTCAAATTGTTCAAAAACAACAACAGTTCAAAAATTGCATAGGTTTAAAATCAAAATCAACCTGCTGTTCACGATCAGCATTAAATTAAAATTTGTTCTACGATGTTCACGATTAAAAGCTATTAAAAGTTTACCCGTGTTTTTGCTGGTATACTGCTAACTAATCTAAACTATAAAGTGGAAAAATTTTCAGAAAGTTATGAATAATATTTTATTTTATATCCGCATTTTTATATATTTTTTTGTAGACTGGTACGAGCTTTCATATTATAAATTATACTGATGCATTATTTGAATTGAGCAGTGCATTATGAAAATGTTTGTACACGAATATATTAATTACTACGCATTTTAATGCGCAACAGTTTCTACAATGTCAGAATTTCAAATTTAGATTTTGATTCGATGATTGAAACATTGGGCGCTTTTATTATTACCGTGACGATTTACGATTACGGTACCGTGACGGCAAAAATAAGGAAATAAACGTTCCTTATCGCAATAATGCTGCAGCTCTTTCAAAAGATGAGATACACAATGAAGGTAGGTCTGTTTCCTCCAAAGACAAAAGGAATCATTTTCTTGCATCTCACACATCGAACCTTGACGTTTCCATAGACCCCTACAATACTACTGGTGGGCAAACGCATCCGCCGCCAAAACCCGGACAAACCTCACCCCTCACCCATTCGAACCCGGGCACCCCTGCTAAGTCACCAAACGTAGCGAACTACTTGGGTGACCTATGGCAGAGGTGTTGGTTATCTTATAAATGGTTTCCGGGGTGGTGGTACCCATACCCGCCTCTCAAACTGAAATGCGCTGATGCGCTGGTTTTGCTTTTGTTCTTTAATGTGTAATGTCGCAGCTCTTTCTTACACACTAAATAACAACAGTCGAAAATGAGACAAATGGTGAACGTATGTCTGCACCCCCCTAAGGGAAACATACAATCATTATCATACATCTCCCTCAAACATATAAAGAAAATTACACGTTTTTTGCGTGTCTCATCTTTTATCTCACCATTATTGTATGTGTAAGAAAGAGCTGCAGCAGTACAGCAATATGGAACGTATGTTTATTGCCTTTTTTTGACGTCACGGTACCGTTATCGTGAATCGTCGGTTAGATTGATTTTTTTTATCCCTCTTTCTTAAATATTTAGATTTTGGATCATTTGCAGAAGATCGATATAGGTACATAACAAAACAGATTATACTATCCGTAAGGAAGCCTTCCAGAAATACAAGAAGTGACACAAACACAAGAAATACTTGACCCTACGAACAAAACAAAAGATAAGCTTTACGTAGTAACCTATAACGTCAGAACTTTATCGACTCACGAACGTTCTTTAGAGGAGGCCTTCACCTTCGCCTGAGAGAGGGGTTCTTGCTTACGAAAAATTTAAGATACCAATGTTTCAACAAGAATGTACATAACATTAACTATAATTTTTATAACTATGTAACATACCTAATAGAGCACTCCAGTCCATTTTTAATTTTTTTTTAATGAATAATAATGACCTTCTTACTTAAATAACTGCATATTTATTTTTATAGTTAGTTTTAATAGTTAAAATAAATGTCAAAGTTTTAATTTTTCAAGATCCCCCGAAAACCACCGTGACGTCATCTGGCCAAAAGTTTTAGTTATTTTCAACAGATGTTGTCATTTTGTATGGAAGAAGTGATGAAACTCTTCAATAAGTAAAACGTTATTTAGGTGTAATTATTTATTTATAATATTATATTCATTATATTTTTCAATATTATTACGGGAGATTGGTATAAAAATTGTTTGAAATTATTATTTTTTTAGCTTTACGAATCGAAATCAATATTAAGGAAACCGAAGCATGAATTTCGTAGGCAACTGGAATCAGCTGTTCGACCGCCGCCATTTTGAATTTCAACATTGGAGCGTTTTATGGAAGCGGTGACGTCATGCCTCACAAATTCAAAAATACCAACTTGACAGGGTGTTTTAATGAACTGTTTTAAAATGGACTTTTTAATATATTTTTTAAAACTCTAGGTTAAATATTATTTAATAAAACTTATATATTCAGAATCAGCGTTTATTGGTCCATATGAACATATTTTCTTAAAGCCATATCAAGAGAGAAATAAAAGGCTTATTATTATTATTATTATAAAGAAGCCTTCCCTGTAGAAATATTTGGATCCCATATTCCTATGTTCGATCGGATCACTCGGTCCGTGTCCTTTGATGTTAACGATACCCTTTGATGCGGAACAACAAACTTTTAATGAACATTGAAAATCCTGTCCTCATGGACAAAGTTGGCCGGATAATACAGTTTTTATACTGGAAGTTGTAGTTTGAGTTCCACTTGTAAAAAACTTTCAACGTCCTTTTGTTTAATAGTGGATATCTATACCACTTCACTTGTTTATTATGAAAATCGTTGTAAAAAATGTCGAGATTGTTTGTGCAGCATTATTATAAAACTGCTCGGAAACGTGAAAGATCACGGGATATTATAATAATGTAGGATATATATATAGCTGAATGTTTTTGTAAATAACACATCAAACTAGGAAAATTGCTGCAGAATGAGGAAAATAATGTTCATGAAAATGAATAAATTTACCTGTTGGTACGAAAAAGCTATTTTTAATTTTTTTTCTTCAAAATCAAATTTTTTTTTCTTCTACATGTCGTCACCGGTCACTCGGCTGAGTAACCTAACCTAACTGTCCAATTCCGATTTTTGATGTTTTTAATTGAAAAAAAGTCATCGGAGACCAAAATTATTTTTTTTTTGTATATTTTTTTTTATATGAAGACCGCACAAGAGTCCCAACTGCTCCCGTCTGGAGCCAGTGAGACTATGGTAACCCCAATTGGGGTATATTGTGAGGCTGGAGGTAGAAGGGAAGGGAAGGAGATGGGGAAAAGGAAGGTGGGAAGTTCCTGGCTATTCAGATCTGGTCACTAAACACGGCTAAAGCCATTTCAAGCAATGTTTCAATTCTGAACGGGGGTCTTACACCAGGGCGATACTGTGAGTATCTTCCACTCTGGAACGTGCCGCAAATATACTTTATATTATTTTAAATGAATAAATTGTGAAATAACACTAATTAATGAAATAAAATTTATTTTCCACGGCGGGATTCGATCCCGCGACCTTCGGAATGCGAGTGAAGAGCTTGGACCGCTGGACTACGCCGGCAGTCAAATAATGTCGAGATTGACACAAATAATGTCACTGGTTAAAGTAATATATCATTGAAGAAGAAGATAACACTTATAATCTAAATGAAAATATGAAAGAAAACAAGACACAGAAAACAGAAAAAAAACAATGGTCGCAACTGGGACTCGAACCCTCTCGTCTAACCGGGACGTGCGCGTTTTCCAATTTCGCTATTGCCACCTTCTGTCAAACCGTCATATTTGTCAATCTCATATTTCAAATATTTAGAATCATTAATATTATCTTCAACTAGTTCTTTTTTCCATATTATACGTTGATGGGAATAACCTTAAAAGTTATAAAAAAGAGAGTTTTTCTCATAAAAAAATTGAATAAGTCAAGTAAGTCCAACTCACAAACTGACATTGGCTGTCACCTTGGTATCGAAATTGATAACGATAAGGTTTAAACTAGTCAAATCTAAACCAAAAAACACACGTACTTTTGATCAATTTTAAGTTCCATCAAGCTCTGTTATTTTAAACACAATTGATGAGATTTTCAAAGGAGGAAGGCATTCAAAATAGTTACATAATGCATTCATTATTATCTCCCTTCATCTCCGCTAAGTAGTGTGCTAATACATAGGAAAGGCGTGTCCCTGTAAATACGCGAAGTCAACACCTGACTGATTGTACCGTCCTACCTGTATTTACTCATTACAGAAGAATTATTCTGTTATAGAGGTCAGCAATTCATTCAGACATAACAGAAACACTTTCGATTGTTGGCGAATGTAACCGTTGCACAATTGAATTAAAAGGGCTCTCTAGTGTTGGAGCAGGTACGAAGGTTACGTATCCGAAATAGTGTATTCAAATGATTTGTTTGTAAATTGGGATGGTGCTATTGTCAGGTGAATCATCGTTGATTGGAATTCTTGATATGATCGGTTTGATGGGAATCGGTGATAATAACGTGCGTTTGTTGTTAATGGTACAATAAGTGGGAAATAAACCGTAAATGACGGGAATAAATTTGTAAACACGATTTTTTTCTCACATCTTTTAAATTTGGGAGGCGGGTATGGGTACCGCCGACCTCTTATGGATATCCAACACCCCTGCCATAGATAACAATACCCCAAGTGGTTCGCTACGTTGGTGACTTTGAATTTTCAGGTTTGAGTGGTGAGTTTGTCTAGGCCTCTTTGTGTGGCGGGCCGGATGGGGAGAGACTCGGACTCTCTCGACCCATCGCCTTGCGCCGCAATGAGAGTGATGGATTCGTACTTCCGTCACCCCTGGACATACTGACTCCCAGATTCCACCCACCCATCATACCTATTCCTTCCCAGAACTTCCTCTCCTTCCTTTCCCTAAAAATACTCTCAACACAGCATCCCGAAAGATGACATTTTTTTTACACGAGCTCCACACAGGAGGCCCCGAGGTCTATGTCATTTTTGGAGATGCTGTGTAAAGGTTTGTTTTAAAGGAAAGGAAGGAAAGAAGAGTTCTGGGAAGGAAAAGGGTTTAAGGGGTGGGTAGGAATCTGGGGTTCAGTGTGTCCTAGTCATCCGCCTCCAAGACCCTAGACAAACCTCACCCCATGAACCCGGGCACCCCTGCTAAATCACCAAACGTAGCGAACCACTCGGGGTGACCTTTGGCAGAGGTGTTGGTTATCCAATAAAGGTTCCCGGGGCGGCGGTACCCATTCCCGCCTCCCAAATTGTAAACCGTCACCCCTGGACATACTGACCCCAGATTCCATCCAATCCTCATAACTTTTCCTTCCCAGAACTTCCTCTCCTTCCTTTCCCTAAAAAGACCCTCCACACAGCATCCCGAAAGATGACATACGCCTTGAGGGAAATTATTTTCCTCGGGCGTGGAGCTATTGAAAAAAAGAAATACTAAACATCTGATAATGAAACTTATTTTAAATTCTAAAGTTGTACGAAAATTTCAACCCCTCCTATTACAGATTCAGGGTTTTGTTAAATCGGCTAAAAAAAATCTTCTTTCGCAGGTTTTCCTAAACTACCTTCTTAGCATCGCACTAAGCCTTGCGATCTCCAGATTTACCGACGTAAATTGCCATTCTGTGACCTCCGTTACGGAAGATAGCACAGATCGGCTATCGGCCAATCCGAACTTAGGTTCAAATCCAAATGGTATTCAGGCAAATAGAGGTTCTATTTTTTTAACACATTTAAGGGTCAGATTAAACTATTAAGCTTTTAAAGACTTTTTTGATATGAATTCACATTGTTTGCACCAATTATGATTGGCTCTACGCTCAGCGAATTATTTTTGTGCGTATTCGGGAATAAAACATTTTATTCTATGACTATGATTTGTTCCCTTCCCCTCTCCTCATTTGTTTAGTGTTCACAATGTTTACAGTGTTCACAAGCAACCGCTGTGGTAACTAGCTCTCCGTGAATTTATAACTCACATACAGACACGCATTGCAAGATTCCTTGGAAACTATTAATATTTGCAGTGAAATAAATTTATAAAAAAAACATTGTGAAGGCTACGCCGAAGTCATCCCACCTCTATTTCTGTGAATATTTTCCTAGCAAATATAATTTATTGCCATTACAAGGATACAGAAATCATTTGACCGTTTATTTAAAAACCTCTAGCCACTGGAAAAACCACGCGAAATAAATAAATTAACCTCGATTACTCGAGATTTCCAGAAGATCATTTTTAGAATTTTTTACCAACATTAAAAAAATCATACCTTCGAATTTTAACACGAAAACATAAAAACTTTTCATAATACAATATAGCCAATGAATTAACCTGTATTTTACCGTTTATCTCATATTTGTAGGATTTATAAAAAAAAATCGTAAAGTTTGTAACCACGCGAAACCTGCGTGTTTGTTACTTTGAAACTCCGTGAGAGGTACTTATTCGAGTCAACATAGAATATTTTCGATTTCTGTTTGTTGTCTATGGTATATTTGATAATGAAAGGTGCATATCTATAGAAAAAGGAATTAATTTTAACCTTAAACAGCTGATCTGAAATTCTGCGTGAAAAAAATATTTAAAAAAATTATTTTTAAATCGTTCAAAAATAGTCTACCAAGTTCGGACTTGCGACATCCATAATCATAATAGATTAAAAATTTCAAAAGCTTTGTTTTAAAATAAATGGCTGGCCATGGAAATGTTTTAAATAATTACAATAAATATTTTACGAACGGTAGAAAAATGATCCAATTTTGGACCGCTATCAATCGCAGAAAAATAAAAGTGGACCATTTTTCGACCATAAACGCTCCAGTGGCTGTTGAAAAATATATCAATAAAATATATTGAGGAAATAACAACAGCATTATCATACAGATAAACATCGCGTTCGCTCAATCCTAAATTTATCACATTTTGCAGATAAGAGCGGTAGACGCGAATCTAATTAGTACCGTAAACCCATTACTACACAGCACCCAGACAAAGAACAACGGTGGAGTTTCTGTACTCAGCGGTACTCACCCCCTTGAAGGGCCAATTGGACCCCCAGTTGGCGTATTCCCCGAAGGTGGGCGCTCCATTGTCCGACACGAACACCACAATGGAGTTATCCAGCATGCTGTTCAGCTCCAAGGCGCGCATTACGCGACCTACTCCCTCGTCTAATTTGTGCACCATTCCTGGAAAAAGAGAAAAAAACAAAAATTAAAATTAAAATTTAGATTGATTGCTTGAAAAGCTGACATTTTTTCTCAATTCTCCAGCCAGAAATATTTTATTTTGTAGTTTACAATCTTTTAATTTGATAAGCAAATAAATAAATCGATTTTTATTAGAAAAACTCTTTATAACACCTTTTGAAGGTCATTCTCATTAATGGAATTTACCATGAAGAAGAATATAAAATGAATAAATCATAACGAAAATTTTTTTTTTTTGTAAAATACATGATAAAACAATAGAACATTTTCACATATATGTTAAGCGGCTGCCTGTTTCACGGTGACAAATGGAATATAGTTATTTTGTGGTGTCTAGTGTAAAGAAATTAATTAAATATGTCAACATGTTGAAATTGGAGAAATTATACATACATACACACTCACATACATACATTCACGTACACCTACAAATTTATACATATATATATAGACAGTTACTCCACCTTAGAACGAGAAGCAGGCCACTGGCACTGTCGCATTCACTCATTAAAAAGTCCCTAATCGCCTTCCTGAAAGATGATGAATGAGAGTTTGAAAAAGAATAAGACACAGAAAAACAAAAAAGTTGCGGTCGCAATTCGAACTCCATCCCTTGGTCTCTCATCTTACCGGGACAAGCGCCTCAACCAACTCGGTCGTTGAGACTTCTTATTTTTAAGTAATTTTTGTCATTTTTTTATATTGATTTTGAGTGTGGCCAAGATATTACAAATGTTGAAGCCTTAAATCTCAACCGGAAAAAGCTCAAAACAACTCTTAAATGATTTTTCTAAATATTGTGATGATTAGCAAATCATTTTAGGCATTATAATGGAATGTACGCTACGGTCATTAAAATATCTGTCGCTTAAAAACGGTTTAAAAGTAACTTAAAAGATAATAAAAGGCATTGCATTTGAGAACAATCGAATTTACTTAAGAGCCATTAACCAGCGGCCGAGAATTTAAATTTCGTCGAACGATTATCTTGCTATCGTACCCTTGCAACGGTACAGGGCGGTTCCGATGAGAAAGATTAATTATTCTCCATACCAGAATTTTAACATAATAACTCAATATCGATTTTATTTCATTCCAAATTTGATATGATAAATACCCGCATTTAAAAATGCTCAAAATCGTGATGATAAAATTCTTTTAATTATGTACTTTTTGTAATTATTTTTTTGATCCTAAGTATTTATAATTTTTTAATAATGTCTAAGCAAAATAAAAATTTTATTTAAAAAAAAAAAAAAATAGTTTGTAAGACCGTTAATAAATAGACAAACTGAAGTATTTTCGTCACAAAACACAACATTTTATTTGAACTAAAATTAGAATTCTGAAAAGTAGCTTTCCCAAATAACACATTATATGACTTGATATGTATGTTGTATAATAAAAAAAAATTGTTTGAAAATTTGACAAATCTGCCAACGACCTACGGTAAAATCTTGTTGTACTAAAAATAAACATATTTTCTCAAAATTTAAAACATAGCTTTACTAGATAAGAAAACAGTCTTTCGAAATCAATTTATAATTTTTTTGTGGAAAAGAGTCAATTTGTCTAAAATTTGATTTAAAAATAACATATTTCCGGTTTTGTCTGATTATTTCCTCTTACGTATTTTTAGTAAATCCATCAATAGTCTGATGAAATAAAATTTTACATATTAAGTAGGAAACTAACTGAAAATTATTTGTACTGAACAAAAAGAGATGTATCGTTGCCATTTTATCTTTTGTACAATAAATCACATTATATCTTTGTCCAGTGGTCGTTATTTACACCACTGTTTATCTCCAGGGATATAGATAATATTGTGAAAATACGATTAGTCAGCAAGGAAGGTGTATCGGCCTTTAGAAGTAGGTTAAAAATGAAGATAAAGGTATTTGGGTTGAAAGGGTTAAGCCTACAAGGGTTAAACAAAGATTAGAAGGGTGTGAAAGCTGCCCTAATGCGTATTATTATTATTATGTCTTTAATTATTGGTAGGTCTTAAAATATTAAACTAATCTGGAAAATAACAAAACTCTACACACTTTCCGTCTTCTCCCTCCGAATTTTCTTCATAATCCGCAAACATACAACACAAAATCCATCAGCCAGTTGTATGATAGCTTAGCGCTTAAAGTTTGGGATTATTGTTAGAGGAATGGTTGCGCGCTTTTTTCATACATAACATAAATTCGGATTTGAGGCGAAAATACTTAAGAGGAAACCGGTTGGCATTTTGTCCATAAAAACGTATTTCCCGATTTCCTCTCTGGATTTTGACAATACTGCAAATATGTTTTAATATAATATATATAAATATTGAATGTACTGGGTAATAGGGACGGACTTTTTAACTGAATTTTTTTCTTCAAAACAAACAAAAACCTACCACATCATCACGGCCACTCAGCCGAATAACCGCCCACCCGCTCACTCCGAACCTATCTATCCAATACAAAAGGTTTTTTACGATTAAGTTAAAAAAAAACCGAAAATAGTCACCGCACACCAAAAGCTTATTTACAATTTTTACTCCGAATAATATTTTAACAGCCTGTATATGTAAATAAATCAAAGTTCATGTCGTTATGATAGAATTGTTAATTGTTTTTATTTTTTTTACATTAACTCCACACAGGAGGCCTTGAGGAAAATAATTCCCCTCAGGGCCTATGTCATCTGGGATGCTGTGTGGAGGGTCTTTTTGAGGAGAGGAAGGAATGAACATTGGTATTGAAGAGACCCATGTTGTAGGAGGGAGGAAACACAGATGCCGGCAAATCGTTCCATAGCCGAGCTGTTGAACTCAAGAACGAGTCGAAAAAACGACCCGTTCTCATGTGACAAATGTCAACCGTGTACATATGTTGGGCGCGCGTTTGGCGTGTCTCCCGACTATGCACCGGTGCCGAAGGGATCAATGACGCTAGTTCGTCAGAGCATCTTCCATTGAAATACCGGTAGAACATGGATAGCATTCCCACCCGACGCCTGTGCTCTAAAGATTGCAACCCGTTCGTTAAGATGGGAGAATCTATCAAACGGACCGCCCGTTTCTGCACAGAGTCGAGGGTATTTTTCAAGTATTTTGGAGCTCCAGACCAGAGGTGGCTGCCAAATTCAACCGTGGGGCGCACTTGCGATTTGTACAGGGTAAGCAGTTGTGTACTATTAAAGTATCTGCGGGCCCTGTACAGTACGCCCAGTTTTTGAGAAGCTAACTTTACTCTGGCTTCGATGGAGCCCCCATACCTGAGCTGGTCACTTATAGTTACACCAAGCATATCAATGGAAGGTCTGTTCGGAAGATCATATCTTCTATATTCATGATGAATTATTCATTCAACGGTAGATGTTGCTTGCACAATACTCAGAAAGATGCAATGCTTACATGCAACATGTTTCAACTTGTTTTTCGACTTTTGAAGAGAAAATTTTCGTGAAATCGGTAAAAAAAAAACCTTTTTAATAATAAATAGAACACACTGTGAAACTTAATAACTTTTAACACTTTTGGAAAAGATATTTACCTACTAAAATCCGATCAACGTTACATACTGTATACTTTCCAAGATAACATCTTATAATTTTCCACCTATTCTTTTTAGATTTCTGGTTAAATTTTGTACATTCATGATTTTTATGATCATGTGCATGCATGCGTTTACGTTTGTGTACGTATGTTATGTTTGTGTGTATGTGTTAATATGATTAATATGTGTATATATTTATGTGTTCATGCACGCATATTTATGTACCCGTCTCAGAACAGACATCGTCTAGTGAGACGGGTTACATACTTTTTTAAAAATAATATTGTTACTTTAATAAACGCCCGGGTTGCCGGCAAATAAAAAATAAAATAAAAAAATACACTTAAATACAGTAGGGAATCATAACGCAAGACGAAAAGCTTTTTCTATGTGACGTTTCAACAATACACGCAATATTGAAGACCTCCGTGGTTGAGTGGTGGTTACGATCTTTGGCTAAGAATGGAAGATTGCCGGTCTAAATCCCGGCGTGCTGAAGTAAATTTTATTTGATTAATTTGTGTCGTTTTACATATCATCATTTAAAAGTAATATATAATCTATTTGCGAACGTTCCAGAGATTCGGGATCGAAAATTGACCTGGTCTGAACAGTCAGGTACTTTCCCAACTTCCTCTTGCCCGTTTCCTTATCGTCCACACTAACTTCAGCTTCACAACTATAAGGGATGCCATATCAATTGCCAAAGTCTAGGTTGGCAGCAGTAGGGACTGTTGTGCCGCACTCACATAAAAAAGCCGAATATTTTGTTTCTGTTTTCGGGTGATTTACAATATCATAAATATTTACCTGCATATTTTCTCCTATTGACATCAACTACATGCCTCATTTTGAGGATGGTCTCCGGGGGTGCCTCGACCGGGCTGCCCAGGTTTCCCGCATGAGGGGCCAAGTGGGCCAAGTACAGGAACATGGGGTACCGGTTGTCGTGCTCGTTTATTACTGAAAAATACAAATTACACTTATATTACTTTACAAGACAGTCAACCATGGAATGGCTTGAGAATATTGAATCTCAAACAATAGTCTCTAAATACAATCTACGGTGGACCCGACAGTTGATCCCCCGGACAGCTGACCCCTCGGACAGTTGATCCGTCTGCCTGTTGATCCCTTGGACACTTGATCCCCTAAAGAAACATTTCAGCTGTCTGTCTTTAGTACGACCGTATAACTGAAGTCAATGTACTTATATCTGCAGGCGTCTTGAGTGGAAATCCGCTATTAAATACCACATACTAATATATGCAATATGCAAAATTAACAAAATACCGTGTTCTTATATATGCAGTACTTTTAAGGAAAAACGCTGTATCTACTATATAAGTAGTACCTTGACCAGTTACAGAAAAAAACACAAAACATTAAATACCCCGGAGTAATAATTGATGAAAATCTTAGATGGGACCTACACATCAAAGGTATTACGGAAAAGCTCACAAGCCTTATATATTTCTTTAAAAATCTGAGAAATATGGTAAATAAAAAGATTATGAAAAAGGTCTACTACGCGTTATGTCAATCTTGAATTGAATACGGAATCGTAGGATGGGGATCTGCTACACATACGTATATGCATAACCTGAAAACAATTAAAAAAAATAATTTAAAGACCGTACTGAAAGTACCCATTAGAACGCCTTCAATAGAATTTTGAAAAGCTTTGATGTACCAAATGTAAAACAAATCTATGTATGCCAAAAATATATTATTGAAACTATTCAAAATACTGAATACTCTACTAGGCCATGTATACATAACACTAGATTGAATAAAAATGACATAAAAAACATTCTAAGTAATAAAACTACATTCGGACAAAGAAACTACATATACTTTGCAACAAAACTCCATAACATCCTTTCCCAAGACATAAAACTAATACAAAATTCTAATGAGTGCAAATCAAGAATAAAAATATGGCTGAAAGAGATCAATGAAAAAACCCTAATGAAGACACTAAAAACGACATAGAAGACAAATAAACTACATTTAAATAACTTTAGTCCACCTCGGTACAGGACCCCCTGGTGAGGAGGACTAAGAAATACAATGTCTTTACTTACTTAAATTCACCATTTTATTTTTGTATATACAATTATTTTATATAGTCGCTAAAATAAATAAAAAAAATAAAAAAAACCTACATCCACTATTGTCAACCTCTAGATCTATCGAATTCAAAATAAATCCGTGAATGAGTTGAATGAATCCATCCGTGTCCTTTTGATTGAGATGAGAACATTTTGAGAATGTAAACAACTCGCAATGTATTTTATTGAGTCTACTTGTGAGATAATAACGTAATCGCATTTTTGTTGGTTAACCAACTAATGCATTATCTTAACCCAGCCAACATTTTTTTCAATATTCCCAACTGTGAAAATCAGTTGATAAAATACATCATTATTTATGAAAATTAAGCTAGGAAAGGCCTTAGATTTTGTTTCATAAACAATGACTAAAAGAAATTTGATTCTCTATTCA